>CM038147.1:505331056-506636010 GCA_021437245.1 Aegilops speltoides
TGATCGTATCGTTTGTCGAGAGCTCAAACCATTGCATCCTTGCATCATGTTTCTTGGTCCTTGTTTGATTCTCTTTGTGAGTCTTATAGCTTATGGTCATCTTTATGACAAGCTTGAGTTCATCGAAAACGGAGTTTGCATGCGTCTTCTATGATGTTTTCGGTGTTGGAGGTTTTACCGGTCTTCTCCGAGGAAGGGTTCTCACCATTTTCTTTTGGGCCTTTTCTCATTTGCTTATTATTGGTATTTCTTTAAAGATTGTGTTAGCCCTTGTCGCTAGCTTTCCAACAAACTTGGTTTCATCGAATTCGGAGTCCGTTTGCAAAAGTTGCGGCTGTTTTGGTGAAGGCTGCAGCGGTACTACCGCGACTAGAGCGGATGTAATTTTTTACTACCGCTCGAGAGCGGTACTACCGCGGCTCCTGAGCGGTACTACCGCTCCAGAGCAGTACTACCGTGGCTCCTAAGCGGTAGTACCGCCCCGGACCAAAAACTCATGTTTTCTCTCTCGTTTGGGCTGTTTTGAGCGTGCTAAGCGGTAGTACCGCTCCTCCAAGCGGTAGTACCGCTTGTGCATGACCTGAGCACATAACGGTTGGATTCGGGAGGTCCTATAAAAGGGGGTCTTCTTCCCCATTGAACCTTATCCTTTGAGCTCGTGTTCTTCCCCCATTGTTGACCTTCTTCGAGCTTGCCAACTCTCAATCCCTCCATGGATTCTTGCTAGTTTTTGAGGGAAAAGAGAGAGGAGATCTAGATCCACATTTCCACCAATCACTTTCTCCTCTATGTGAGGGTACCCTTGGATCTCGATCTTGGAGTTCTTGGTGTTCTCCTTCTTGTTCTTCCTCTCATTTTCCTCCCTAGCATTAGTTGCTTCGTGGGATTTGAGAGAGAAGGACTTAGGCAGCACCGTGTGCCCTTGCCATTGCATTTGGTGCATCGGTTTGAGTTCTCCACGGTGATATGTGGAAGTGAAGTTTGAGAAGCTTATTACTCTTGGGTGCTTGGTGCCCTTGAGCTTGTTCCTCTTGGTGCTTGGGCGCCCTAGACGGTTGGTGGTGTTCGAGCTCAATCATTGTGGTGTAAAGCTCCGGCAAGCGCCGGGTCTCCAATTAGGTTGTGGAGATCGCCCGAGCATCTTGACGGGTTCCGTGACCGCCCCAAGGGTTGCCAAAGTGTACGGGTTCGGTGACCGCCCCAAGGGTTGCCATTTGTACGGGTTCGGTGACCGCCTCAAGGGTCCCTTAGTGGAATCACGGCATCTTGCATTGTGCGAGGGCGTGAGGAGATTACTGTGGCCCTAGTGGCTTCTTGGGGAGCATTGTGCCTCCACACCGCCTCCAAATGGAGATTAGCATCCGCAAGGGTGTGAACTCGGGATACATCATCGCTCCGCGTGCCTCGGTTATCTCTTACCCGAGCCCTTTACTTATGCACTTCACTTTGTGATAGCCATATTGTTCTTTGTCATATATCTTGCTATCACATAGTTGCTTATCTTGCTTAGCATAAGTTGTTGGTGCACATAGGTGAGCCTAGTTGTTTTAGGTTTTGTGCTTGACAAATTAACCGTTAGGTTTATTCCGCATTTGTTCAAGCCTAAACCGTAATTATTTTAAAGCGCCTATTCACCCCCCTCTAGGCGACATCCTCGATCTTTCAAAGAGTTTGGGTCATCCAAAGTAATTGAGCACAACATGAACCAGCAGCAATGTATTCCGCTTCGGCGGTGGATAAGGATACCGAGTTTTGTTTCTTGGAGGACCAAGACACAAGAGATCTACCAAGAAATTGACAAGTACCCGAAGTGGACTTTCTATCAACCTTGTTTCCGGCATAGTCCGAGTTGGAGTAACCAACAAGATCGAAAGAGGCCCTCTTAGGATACCAAATGCCAAAATTTGGTGTGTGTATTAAGTATCTCACTATCCTTTTCACGGCCTTAAGGTGACATTCTTTAGGAGCAACTTGATATTGTGCACACATGCACACACTTAACATGATATCGGAACGTGAAGCACATAGATATAACAATGAACCAATCATAGAGCGATAAACCTTTTGATCAACCAGTTCACCATCTTTGGTTAAGTCAAGATGTCCACTGGTAGGCATGGGTGTAGACATACCTTTGAATTCTTGCATATTGAACTTCTTGAATAAGTCCTTGGTGTATTTTGTTTGAGAAACAAAGGTACCTTCCTTAGTTTGCTTTATTTGCAACCCAAGAAAGAATTTGAGTTCACTCATCATAGACATCTCAAACTTCTCCGACATTAGCTTCCCAAACTTTTCACTAAAATGAGGGTTAGTTGAACCAAATATAATTTCATCAACATAGATTTGGCACACAAATAGTTCTCCATTAACCCTTTTAGTAAAAAGAGTAGAATCAATTTCCCCAATTTCAAAGACTTTTTCAATAAGGAACTTGGTCAAGCATTTATACCACGCTCTAGGAGCTTGTTTAAGACCATAAAGAGCTTTGTGAAGTTTGTAAACATGATTGGGTTTCTTAGGATTGACAAAGCCGGGAGGTTGCTTAACATAAACTTCCTCCTCTATTTCACCATTTAGAAAAGCACTTTTAATGTCCATTTGGTACAAGGTGATATCATGATGATTAGCATATGCGAGTAAGATGCGAATGGACTCAAGTCTAGCAACGGGAGCATAAGTCTCACCATAGTCCCTACCTTCGACTTGTGTGTAACCTTAGGCGACGAGACGTGCTTTGTTGCGAACTACTTGTCCGGCGGATCTCGGGTAGGGGGTCCCGAACTATGCGTCTAGGTGGATGGTAACAAGAGACGAGGGACACAATGTTTTTACCCAGGTTCGGGCCCTCTCGATGGAGGTAAAACCCTACGTCCTGCTTGATTAATATTGATGATATGGGTAGTACAAGAGTAGATCTACCATGAGATCAAGGAGGCTAAACCCTAGAAGCTAGCCTATGGTATGATTGTTGACATGTATGTTCGTCCTACGGACTAAGGCCCTCCGGTTTATATAGACACCGGAGAGGGCTAGGGTTACACAGAGTCGGTTACAATGGTAGGAGATCTACATATCCGTATTGCCAAGCTTGCCTTCCACGCCAAGGAAAGTACCATCCGGACACGAGCCGGAGTCTTCAATCTTCTATCTTCGTAGTCTTGGAGTCCGGCGGATATTGATAGTCCGGCTGTCCGGACACCCCCTAGTCCAGGACTCCCTCAGTAGCCCCTGAACCAGTCTTCAATGACGATAAGTCCGGCGTGCATAATGTTCGGCATTGCAAGGCGGGTTCCTTCCTTGAATAATCCAGAGAAGATCATGAACACCAGGATAGTGTCCGGCTCTGCAAAATAAATTCCACATTCCACCGTAGAGAGAATAAAATGTACACTTAGTTCGATCTGCTGACGTATTACGCGGCGCGTCATCACACCGCTACCAAGCCTTTGTTTGAATCGTTTTTTACTATACCACCTCAGCACGTTTAGCGAAGCGGTTTCCTTGGCACGTCCTATCGGAGCAGAGATCGTGTTCCCCTTATTCCGGGATTCTCATCAATATGTGCGTGGGTAACCCAACCGTTCCCGTCGCCACGCCTCCTCTATCGAAGGGGAATCCCAAACGGTCACGGAGACGGCCCTTGGTATTTCTTCCCCTTTATAAGAGGACCAAGGCCAGCCCTTGTTCTTCAATCTTGCATCGAATCTTTTCCCCGCTCCCAGTTCCAACACCCAGAGCCTCAGATTCGAGTGCTTCGGATCCTCAATCATGTCCGGCTCCGACCTCCAGGGCCGGTGGATGCCCTCCTCCATCACGGAGGAGGACATACTGAAGTTGCGTGAGGTCAAGTACCTGGCCTACGAGGTTTCGCACAGGTTGCCTGCCCAAGGGCAGGCTGTGCCAGCCCCCGAGCCCGGTGAATACGTCGTTTTCGTATTCCACCTCCGCCAGGGTTTAGGCTTCCCGACGGATCCCTTCATGAGGGGGCTCCTGTTCTACTACGGGCTGGACTTTCACGACTTGGCTCTGGAGTCCATCCTCCATATCTCCGCATTCATTATCGTCTGCGAGGCCTTCCTCCGTGTCATCCCCCATTTCGGCCTATGGCTGAAGACCTTCAAGGTGGAGCCGAAGATGATCGGGGGGCGTCAAGCGGAGTGCGGCGGGGCGACCATAAGCAAGAAGGTCGATGCCCCGTGGCTCGAGGGTTCCTTCAAGGAGGAACTTGGACTGTGGCAGCAGGAGTGGTTCTATATCACCGCTCCCAGGGGCAGCAGGCAAAAGCCGCCGCCCTCATTCCGCCCGGGACCTCCACGCCAACTGATGTCGTGGGTCAACCAAGGGCTCAACTGGGGGCCGTCCGAAGACGTGCCCTCACTGCAGGGCCGGATTCGAGATCTCCAAGCGAGGGAGATCGACCTGATCAAGGTGATGCAGGTTATGCTAGTCAGGCATCTTCTGCCCTGCAAACGCCGTCCTCTCCGTCTATGGGAATTCAACCCGGAGGGACCTCGGATTCTCCAACACTTCATGGGTGCGACACCCGTGGAGATGTACAAGTTGTTCTTCGGACCGCAGGTGGCGTGTCCGGATTCAGCCGAGGATGCAGGTCTAAGCCGCAATCGCCCGGATACTCAGGTAAGTAGCTCAGAGTCCGGACATTCTGTTTACGTGCCTTTCTAGAGTTCGCATCCTTACCCTTTGTTCTTTACAGGAATGGGTGGCGCGATCAAGGCTGATAAGGTGTCCGGCCCCCCTCCCAGAGACCGCACTGGAGCCCGTGCTGGTCAGAATGTTGGAGGTTGCTCCCACAGAAGGGGGCAACGGGGAAAATAGAGGAGCTAATATTTCGCCCAAAGGGGCGACAGAAGAGGAGGGAACCAAGAATCCCTCCCTTCAGGGGGAGAAGAGGACCGCCTCCGAAGATCCGGAGGCCAAAGCCCCTAAGCGCGGGAAGAGATCTTCCCCGGGGGGTCCGGCGCCGGAGAGAATCCGGACGCACAATCATCACCAAAGGATCGGCCCTCCAGCGAGCCGTGAGTATAAAAGAGGGAATTAATTAGTAAGGAAATACCTTCATTTGTGCTTCCGTAGGTAACCGAAGTATTTATATCGCAGTTCGGATCTGCAGCCTTCTCAGATGAGTTCATCTTCGGGGGACCTTCTTCCGGAGATGATGGAGAGCGATACGCCTCCATCCGCGGCGCCGCCAGATGAGGCAGGCGAACCCGAAGTGTCATCACGGAGGGTATCCCCGAGTCCGGAGGGGCCAGAGAGTTCGGCACCTACTAGTATCCGGCCGGGAGAACTGAAGCATCTGCTTGAGAGGGCGTCCATTTCAGAAGATCACCGTGCGTTAATGCGTATGGTGATTGGAAGGATTTCGTCCGCTGAAAGCGGATTGCGTAATGCCGCCATGAGTTTGCTGGCAGGATTTGAGGTATGCAATAATGACACACCCCTTCATCTTTTAACAGTTTTGCATATAAAAAATGTGCCCTGTATAGATAGTAGCCCCTGAGACTCGGTAGGTTGTCGGTAACGACAGCGTGCCGAGGATCGAAATCTGAAAATCTCAAGTAATGAATACCGCCGTCCTTATACAGGTGGCGGATAGTCCGGGGGCCAACCGGACTGATGAGTTTGCCGAATTAAGTCGACAACTTGACGTGGCAGATGCTGACATCGCACTTGTGAACCGGCGACTTGACGGGTCGCAAGGTAAATAAATTCTCTGCAGTTCCTTTATTTAAGGGGGGTCGAAGCCCTCCTCTGATAAATTGTATGCTGTTGTGCATACGGTGCTGCTGCTGTGGAGAGCCTTCGGGCCGAACTTGCTCTTGCAAAGGAGCAAGCCCGAAGGAGTGACGCGGGTGCCTCGAAGGCGGCCGAAGAGTTGAAAGCCGAAAAGGCTGCGCACTGCCTAAGCAGGGCGGAGGTGGCCGAATTGGCCATGAAGGTAAAAGATGCTGCCGACCGCTATGAGGCTCTTGAGAAGGAGCGCTTATCGGAGCGGGAAGACTTGAAGAAGGCCAGCGCCGAAGCCAAGGACGCCCGCTCTGCAATGCGGGCCATGAAGGAGGAGCTGCGCCAGGCCGGAGAGATCGTGGCTGGCAAGCCTATTCTGCTTCGTCGCCGGTTTATGGATGCCAAGTATGCTTAATTTGAGCGGCTGTGGAGTACAAAGGATTCGTATATGGACTTAGCTGCAAGTGCGGCTGATGCCGTTAAGCACTTCCGGAGCCAGGGGGATCACGAGACGGAAGAGCTGTATTGGTCTCAATTCCACAGTCCGGATCGCTCCCTTCCATTGACGGACCGGTTGGCCGAATGGGCCGAGCTAAATAGATTGTCCGGACTTGCCATGACTGACATCGTGGCCCATGTCTGGCCAGAGAGGTCCAAGGCGACGAGCTACTTCGGCTTACTGCAGCAATTCCTTGGAGCGGTGCCGCATATAAAGGACATGAAGCGGTCGGCCTGCATCGAGGGCGCGCGGATGGCTCTTGCCCGTGTGAAGGCGCATTGTCCGGAGATGGATGCCACCGATGTTGCCGCTCAGGGTCCGGATGAAAGCCGGCTCCCTGCCGAGCACTACTTCGGAGAAGTCATGCGCGGCGCTCGTATAATAGAGTCGCAGTGCTCGAAGAATGTAATGTTCAAATGAACGCATTAGCTTGTAAATTAATGATTATATTGTAACTGCTTTTTATACTTGTGCGTCCAAGTAAAACTTCTCCTGTGCGGCCGTTTACGTATACTTGTGTATAACCTGAAAGATGGCAGTCTTCGGCTTCAGCCCCCAAGCACAAGGTGCTGGGGTGTTCGCAAAAATAGCGCGTTTTCACACTTAATCCGACGTCTCGGTCCTTTTATAAGGAGGTGGTAGCGTAGCGAACGAGGCAATCCGGACTATAATGCTTTATCACTTTCACTTAGCCAGTGGAGCTCGAGGGTGGGGCTACGATATAGCCCCTGGTGGCACCGCACATCTCCGGATTCAAAAGTGAGTAAAGCGAGATCGGGAAACGGTCCTTCGTCAAAGCGGGGAATTCTAAACATTCCGATAGTTGATCGAGTGGTTGACCAGACTCTCGCTGTATCATGACAGTCAGCTTTCGGCTTTCTCTACTGAGGTGCTCGCCCAGCCGAACTGGGGCACAATCACAGTAGTTCTCCTGGTGCCGCATTAGCCGATGATACGGAACGTAAGGCAGCAAAACACAGGAGCCGGGCAAACCCAACATTTGACCAAAGACATGATTCGGAGCTGATGCATATAATGCCTAACTCGAGACGCCGAACACTCCCTAAGGTGTTCGGTCTTTATAATAATGGGCAGAAAGATGCCCTAAGCCCCTAGTGTCCGGGTACGGGCATGGTCTTCTGACGCGGCCGATGCCAAAGCGTCAGGCTCCGCTTTGGCTATAGGAAGAAACCAAGGGAGAGTAACAACAAGAGACAGTAAAAAAGGTCTACGCAGGGTCTTAATCTGAAAAGAATCCTTGCAACGGGTCCCTACTGCACGTCTGCGCCTGTGTCTCTGTTGCGCCGTTATCCTGGACGGGTATGCACGTTGTTCATCTGTAGAAAGAGAGGAACGTTTAGTTGTAGAAACAATTCGTGCGAAAAATATGTAAAATAAGAAATATAAATAATTAAAGCAAGGTTTATATGAAACCGCGATTGTTTGTGCGCACAGCCCCCTGTGAAGGGGTATGCGGCTAGGGAGCCCCTAGCCTGCTGAGTCTGGATTCGTCTATCCGAGTCCGGGGTCCTTAAGTGACCCTCGCACTGAAATGGCGCCATGTGGACCGGGCATCTTGAGTGTAAGAGACGCGTAATGTGGTATGGCGTTGAAGCGGACAAAAGCCTTTCGTCCCAAGAGTGCTTGATATTCACTTTCAAATGGGACGATATGAAAAATTAATTTTTCGCGTCGAAAATTGTTCGGCGATCCGAACACGACTTCTAGTAATATAGAGCCTGTGCACTTGGCGTAAGGGCCTGGCGTCACTCCTTTGAAGGAAGTGCGGCTGTGTCGGATTTTGGTAGGGTCTATCCCCATCCTACGGATTGTGTTTGAATATAGCAGGTTTAAGTCACTGCCTCCATCCATTAGGACGTTAGTGAATTGTAATCCGTCTATTATGGGATTCAATATCAGGGGAGTCCGTCCCGCGTTTCGAACGCTTCTGGAATAGTCCAGGTAGTCGAAAGTGATTGGTTTTGATATCCAATCTCTACGGTCTGCTGGGTTGGACCGTGCGAAGCTCTTTTTAGAAAGTGCCGCACTATTTTTCCGTGTTATCACATGAAGTGAGTTTACTGCTTTGACCCCTTGTGGGAAAGTCTTTTGTTTGCCGGTGCCCTGCTGGCGGGGTTTATCTTCTTCGCTTGACGCGTCGAGCCCCTTGTGTTCGGCATTTAATCGGCCGGACTGTTTAAAAACCCAACAATCCCTGTGGGTGTGATTTGCAGGCCTTCCGGGGGTGCTGTGGATTTGGCATATCCGACCCAAAATTTTGTTTAAGTTGGACAATTTGTCACTATCATCCTTAAGAGGTTGATTTTTGTTATTGGGCCGCGAGCTTTTGAATCCGGCGTTGACTGCCGTGCTCTTTGGGCTTTTCTCTTTATTGCGGCGCTGCTCTTTTGTGCGCCGTGATTTTCCGTTTCCATCTCTTATCTCGGATGTACTTGGGTCGCTGGTGCTGCTTCTTGCTAGCCAGCTATCCTCTCCCGCAAAGCGGGTCATGAGGCTTGTTAGTGCGGACATTGTCCTCAGTTTCTCTTGGCCGAGGTGCCTGGCGAGCCATTCGTCTCGGACATTGTGCTTGAAAGCTGCTAAGGCTTCGGCGTCCGGACAGTCGACTATTTGGTTCTTTTTGGTAAGAAACCTGTTCCAGAATTTCCGCGCTGACTCTCCGGGCTGTTGAGTTATATGACTTAAATCATCTGCATCCGGAGGACGGACATAAGTCCCTTGAAAATTTGCTCTAAACGCTTCCTCGAGCTCTTCCCAACTTCCAACAGTGTTTTCTGGGAGGCTTTTGAGCCAATGACGGGCTGGCCCTTTGAGCTTGAGGGGTAGATATTTTATGGCGTGGAGATCGTCTCCTCTGGCCATGTGTATATGCAGTATATAATCTTCTATCCAGACTCCAGGGTCTATTGTTCCATCGTAGGCCTCTATGTTTATGGGTTTAAACCCTGCTGGGAATTCATGGTCCAGCACCTCATCGGTGAAACATAGTGGGTGTGCGGGCCCCCTGTACTTGTATGTGCCACTATCACCGAACACTTGACGTGTTGCCTTACTTCCTGGGGCCTTCTTTTTGGGTCCGTAGATGGACCTGGCTGCGCCATTTGACTGTGGAGGCTCTATGGCCTCTTCGTCGAATTCTGGTAACAGCTTACGCTTCGGGTAGCTCTTCGATTGGTGGCCATTGCCGTATTTATCTGCGGTTTTGAGTACTTTGCTCCATCTTATTCTGAGCGTGTCTTCCGCTGTTTTGAGCTTCCGCTTTTCCTTCTTCAGGCTTCTTGCCGTGGCGATGAGCCTGCGCTTAAAAAGCTCTTGTTCGACGGGGTCCTCGGGCGCGACGAGTTCGTCGTCATTGAGGCTTGCTTCGTCTTCGGAGGGAGGTATATAGTTATGATCCTCGACCTCTTCGTCTGCCGCCCTTTCGTGAGGGCTTGCTTCTGCATCCTCCTGCGCTGAGTCTTGCTGGAGGGGGTTGTCTTCGGCACTCTCTGGGGTATTGTTATCTCCTGTGCCGGAATCTCTATTCTTGCTGTGGCGGGATTTAGAGCGGCGCCGCTGACGCCGGCGTTTGGGCTGCTTCTTTAAAGAGTCTGCCTCCGCTGCTTCTTCGCCATCCCCTTCTTTTGGGGTATCCACCATGTATACGTCATATGACGAGGTGGCCTTCCAGTGCCCTATAGGCGCTGGTTCCTGTTCGTCTCCGGCATCGTCGTCCATAGCGTCGATGTCTTCGGAGTCGTAGTCTAGCATGTCGGTTAAATCCTCGACAGTGGCTACAAAGTGGGTGGTGGGTGGGCTCTGAATTTCTTCGTCGTCCGTACTCCAACCATCCTGGCCATAGTCCGGCCAGGACTCTCCCGATAACGAGAGATGCTTTAATGAGTTTAGGATATCGCCGAAAGGCGAGTGTTGGAATATGTCCGCGGTGGTGAATTCCATACCCGGCGCCCAATCCGGATAGATTGGTAGGGGCGCGGGAGGTTCGGAGTCCGGCGAGGAGTCCGGCGCCTCGGATTCGCGAGTTTCGCAAGGGACAAGATTGGTGTTCGGCTCCATCGCCGTGGATGTTGAAGCCCCCAGGGCGGCGTCTATCCGCCGACCCTTGATCTGGGCGATCGGCTCCGGGCTAATGGCCGAAGCTGATCCATGTGCGGCCACCAAGGCACTGTTCGGCGGCAGAGCTAGATCATGCCCATCGTCACAGTGCGGCGCGCTCGGCTGTGGCTCGAGTCCGTCGAAGATCAAGTCTCCGCGGACATCGGCCGTGAAGTTTAAGCTTCCAAATCTGACCTGACGGCCAGGGGCGTAGCTTTCGATCTGCTCCAGATGGCCAAGAGAATTGGCCCGCAGTGCAAAGCCGCCGAATACGAAGATCTGTCCGGGGAGAAAAGTCTCACCCTGGACAGCGTTGCTGGTTGAAGATGCCATCGAGCCTATCGGTGACGACACAGAGGAACTCTCAATGAAAGCACCAACGACGGTGTCAAAACCGGCGGATCTCGGGTAGGGGGTCCCGAACTGTGCGTCTAGGCGGATGGTAACAAGAGACGAGGGACACAATGTTTTTACCCAAGTTCGGGCCCTCTCGATGGAGGTAAAACCCTACGTCCTGCTTGATTAATATTGATGATATGGGTAGTACAAGAGTAGATCTACCACGAGATCAAGGAGGCTAAACCCTAGAAGCTAGCCTATGGTATGATTGTTGAGATGTATGTTCGTCCTACGGACTAAGGCCCTCCGGTTTATATAGACACCGGAGAGGGTAGGGTTACACAGAGTCGGTTACAATGGTAGGAGATCTACATATCCGTATTGCCAAGCTTGCCTTCCACGCCAAGTAAAGTACCATCCGGACACGAGCCGAAGTCTTCAATCTTCTATCTTCGTAGTCTTGGAGTCCGGCGGATATTGATAGTCCGGCTGTCCGGACACCCCCTAGTCCAGGACTCCCTCGGTGATATCATGATGATTAGCATAGGCGAGTAAGATGCGAATGGACTCAAGTCTAGCAACGGGAGCATAAGTCTCACCATAGTCCCTACCTTCGACTTGTGTGTAACCTTAGGCGACGAGACCTGCTTTGTTGCGAACTACTTGTCCATCTTCATCTTGCTTGTTGCGAAACATCCATTTGGTACCGATGATGTTGTGGTTGTTGTCGGGCTTCTCAACCAATGTCCAAACTTGGTTCCTCTCAAAGTTGTGTAGCTCTTCGTGCATTGCATTTATCCAATCCGGATCTTCCAATGCTTCTTCGACTTTCATAGGTTCAATGCTAGAGATGAAAGAATAGTTTTCACAAAAGTTAGCTAAACGAGTTTTAGAGCGAGTGATTCTCCCGGTTTGAATATCATTGTAGATTTGCTCGACGGGGTGGTCTTTAGCAATTCTTGTTCGAACTCGTGAAACCTTTTGCTTGGTTCTTGGTTGAACTTCTTCTTCATCTTGTTCTTCTTCTTGGCCTTCTTCATTGTTGGCGTTGTCGCTCTCTTGTCGTGGTGGAGAAGGAGGTTGTTGACGTTCATCTTGATGCACTTCCTCGTTTTCTTCATCTTGGTGTGTCCCACTTGTGGATGCTTCCGTATCAACTCTTGGTTCACCTTGTCATGAAGTAGAAGCTTCCACTTGGACGGACGAGGTACTCTCCTTCACCTCCGTTGGACGAACCTTGCCAATAGACAAGTCTTGGATTGCTTCCGAAGGATCTTTGTCACCTACATCAATTGGCAATTGCTCTACTTGCGAGCTGTTAGATTCATCAAACTTCACATCTACCGTCTCTTCAACCTTTCGAGTGAAATTGTTGTAGACACGGTAAGTGTGAGAGTTTGAGCCATAACCTAGTAGGAAACCTTCATGAGACTTAGGAGCAAATTTAGAACGACGATGCTTATCAAGAATGTAGCACTTTGAGCCGAATACTCGAAAGTATCCAACTTGGGGTTTGTTACCGGTGAGGAGCTCGTATGTCGTCTTGCCAAGTAGCTTGTGAAGATACAAGCGATTTGTTGCATGACAAGCTGTCTCAACCACTTCTGCCCAAAAGTGCTTCGGCGTCATGTACTCATCAAGCATTGTTCTCGCCATTTCGATGAGCGTCCGGTTCTTCCTCTCAACAACTCCATTTTGTTGAGGTGTGTACGTAGCCGAGAACTCGTGTGAAATCCCTTCTTCGTCAAGAAAGGTATCCACATTTGCGTTCTTGAACTCCGTTCTGTTGTCGCTGCGAACCTTCTTGATCTTCACTTCAAATTGATTTTGGGCCTTCCTATCAAAGTTTTTGAAGATCTTTTGGACCTGTGATTTATCATCGAGAAAGAACACCCACGTAAATCTTGAAAAATCATCAACTATAACTAGACCGAAAGAATTTCCACCGAGACTCTTATAAGCGTTGGGACCGAAAAGATCCATGTGAAGTAGCTCGAGTGGCCTCCTTGTGGTCATGATGTTCTTCACGGGATGCCTTCCTCCAACCTGTTTGCCTGCTTGACAAGCACTGCAAAGTCTATCCTTATCAAATATGACATCGTTAACACCAAGGATATGATTTCCTTTAATAAGCTTGTCAAGGTTTCGCATACCAACATGACCTAATCGTCTATGCCATAACCAACCTTTTGAGGATTTAGCAATAAAGCAAGTTTTAGGTTGAGCCTTTTTAGTGAAATCAACAATGTATAGATCACCTCTACGCACACCGGTAAAGACCATTTATGATTGTCTCGACGAAACACTTGACAATCTACTTCAATGAATAGGACATTGAAACCGAAATCAGCAAGTCTAGATACTGAAAGTAAGTTGTAGCCAAGAGATTCAACGAGCATGATATTTTGTATGGAGCTATCATGTGATATGGCCACCTTACCTAGGCCAACCACCTTACCCTTTGAGTTGTCACTGAAAGTGACATACTTTCGAGGACTATCATTTTCAGCAAGCTCACGAAACATGTCTTTATCTCCGGTCATGTGATCGGTACATCCACTATCAAGAACCCATTCCTTTCCTCCTGACATATATCCCCGAAGATTTGCCACAAGACCAAAATGTCTCATTGCATCATCAAGATTGAAGTCACTATCATCATCCTCATCATAGTATCCATGTTCAACATAGTCATGTGGTGGATCAAATCCTAGAGAGGGTAATTCGTTAGAGTGAGTTTGACAATGATCTTGCTTATGAATTTTTATAGCTT
Organism: Aegilops speltoides; assembly: GCA_021437245.1. Lineage (NCBI taxonomy): Eukaryota > Viridiplantae > Streptophyta > Magnoliopsida > Poales > Poaceae > Aegilops > Aegilops speltoides. The sequence goes on from CM038147.1 coordinate 505,344,535, forward strand.
CGGAAATAATATCACTAATAATTCCAACATCTCCTTTGGCACGCATAAGGTTTGTAAGTTCAAATAAACAATCACCAAACATAGGATCACTAGTATTCATCTTACTCAAAGCAATAGACTTATGGAGAATTTCATCAAGATTTTTCAAGGAATAATTTGGAAAGCGTTCCTCAAGAAATTTTCATATGGTGTAAGCACACTTAAGAGTAGGCAAACATCCAATCAAGTTTCTAGGCAATCCTCTAATGATAAGTTCGGCGGTTCTAAGATTCCTAATCATGTCAATTGACTCATCAAGAGTAGGATGCATAGGATCAACATGAGGTGCACAAGGGCTAGCAATGTACTTGTTCAAATGATATTGATTGAAGATCACAAGCATCTCATTTTTCCACTACTCTCCATCAAGAATAGGCACTCTATGTCTAAGACTCCCCAAAGTAGACTCATCCATCTTCCTCCAATGGTGATTAAACCAAGGCAATGGAGACCAAAGCTCTGATACCACTTGTAGGATCTTGAGAAGAGGTGTCTAGAGGGGGGGGGGGGTGATTAGACACTAAGTACCAAAGTTGCAGTTTTTAACCTCTTTAAGTTTAAGTGGAGTTTAGGCACAAGTTTAACATTCACAATACATAACAAGCAAGCATGCAAAGAGTTTATGAGCAGCGGAAAGTAAAGCATGCAACTTGCAAGAATGTAAAGGGAAGGGTTTGAGAATTCAAACACAATTGGAGACACGGATTTTTTGGCGTGGTTCCGATAGGTGGTGCTATCGTACATCCATGTTGATGGAGACTTCAACCCACGAAGGGTAACGGTTGCGCGAGTCCACGGAGGGCTCCACCCACGAAGGGTCCACGAAGAAGCAACCTTGTCTATCCCACCATGGCCGTCGACTACGAAGGACTTGCCTCACTAGCGGTAGATCTTCACGAAGTAGGTGATCTCCTTGCCCTTACAAACTCCTTGGTTCAACTCCACAATCTTGTCGGAGGCTCCCAAGTGACACCTAGCCAATCTAGGAGACACCACTCTCCAAGAAGTAACAAATGGTGCATTGATGATGAACTCCTTGCTCTTGTGCTTCAAATGATAGTATCCCCAACACTCAACTCTCTCTCATAGGTTTTGGATCTGGTGGAAAGAAGATTTGAGTGGAAAGCAACTTGGGGAAGGCTAGAGATCAAGATTCATATGGTAGGAATGGAATATCTTGGCCTCAACACATGAGTAGGTAGTTCTCTCTCAGAAAATGTATGCTGGAAGTGTAGGTTCGTTCTGATGGCTCTCTCCACGAATGAAGAGGAGGTGGAGGGGTATATATAGCCTCCACACAAAATCTAACCGTTACACACAATTTACCAAACTCGGTGGGACCGAATCAACAAACTCGGTCGGACCGATTTAGTAAATCTAGTGACCGTTAGGGTTTTCGGTGGGACCGACATGCAACTCGGTAGGACCGATATGATTTGGGTTAGGGCGTAACGTAATCTCGGTGAGACCGATTACACAAACTCGGTGAGACCGATTTTGGTAATTAGCTAACCAGAGAGTTGGTCAGGCAAACTCGGTTGGACCGATTACACAAACTCGGTAGGACCGATTTTGGTAATGAGTCAACCAGGAAGTTTGCATTGTAATCTCGGTAGTACCGATTGCTCAAACTCGGTGAGACCGATTTTGGTAATGGACATACATAGAGAGATTACAATCCCATCTCGGTGAGACCGAGATCCCTATCGGTGAGACTGATTTGCCTAGGGTTTGTGGCAGTGGCTATGACATCTGAACTTAGTGGCGCCGGATAGAAGGAATCGTATGGCCGAGTTTGACTTTAGGTTTAGGTCATATGTGTGGAAGTGGGAAAGTAGTTGAGGGTTTTGGAGCATATCACTAAGCACTGTGGAGCAAGAAACTCATTAAGCAACACCTCATCCCTTCTTGATAGTATTGGCTTTTCCTATAGACTCAATGTGATCTTGGATCACTAAAATATAAAATGAAGAGTCTTGAGCTTGAAGCTTGAGCCAATCCTTTGTCCTTAGCATCTTGAAGGAGTTCCCACATCCTTTAGTCCATGCCACTCCATTGTTGAACTTATCTGAAACATACTAGATAAAAGTGTTGGTCCAACAAGAGATATGTTGACATTAATTACCAAAACCACCTAGGGAGCACTTGTGCTTTTAGTAATACCAAGTCTATGCGGTGCCTCGGAGGTGATATGAAGCGAGCCAAGTGCGGTCCGACGCAAGCGTGCGTTGCCCGCGGAAGAACTGGTCACACTGCTTATGCCAGTTGAGGGGGTCCTCTGTGCCGTCGTAGGTGGCGAAGGCGATCTTGGCGAAGCGCGGTGCCATCTGGGTATGACTGCCGTGGGGGTACGACATCGTCTGGGTAGGACCGTCGTGGGGGCACGGCTCAGCGGTGCGGAGCAGCGGCCCCAGGTCGGTGATCACAGGGGGGCCCTCGTGGAACTGCGTCGCGTCGAGGCAAACGTAGGGACCCGAGGAACTGGAGGACCCAAGACCAATAGCCGCCCGACGGGAACAAGGCATGGTGTCAACGACAGAAGCGCACCGCATAGCACCACTGCCGCCACCGGCCGCCACGATGGCGCCTCTGCTCGTCGCTCTTGCGACCACTTCGAGGTGGTCATACACATGCACTCCTTTTGTACAGATGGTGTTCATGGGATCCAGATGGTTGTACACGTGCCCGTCTGACGTGCTGATGGTGTCCACTTTCTGTTAAGGGGTCTAAAATAAAGCGTCTCAGTCCATTTCAGGTTGAGAGTAATAAAACAAGCCGAGATGTAAAAGGCTTGTTTTTAGGTGTTAGGTTTGTGTTGCGTCGAGTCATGGTTATAAATTGGCTAGGCCGCAGCTCGAGGACAAGCTGCATGTCTAGGCTGGTTGGTGGCCATTTGAGTTGGACGCCGGGCTCACACCGTTGGTGCGGCGCGTGAGCGTCGTGCACTCACTCATGCGTCAGTCTTGATCTTTCTTTCGCCGGCATGCACGGAACAAGGATATGGTTTTGAATTTTGACTGGTATATAATCGTATTTATATTATAACTTTGCAACAAGATATTTTGCGACTGGAAATATTTGACCCCATTTCTTGCATTTACACGGTTTAATTTTGTTATGTTAAACTGAGTTTGTGTTCTAAGCCCAAAAACATGGCTTGACAGTCAGGGATAAGAGTAGAGTGTCGCGAGTATATTTTTTATAAGGATACTTAGGGTCATTCGTGAAAAAAAATGAATTTTCCACTAGTTGCTGGTGCAATACAATGGGTGAAGGAAATATGCCCTAGAGGCAATAATAAAGTTATTATTTATTTCCTTATATCATGATAAATGTTTATTATTCATGCTAGAATTGTATTAACCGGAAACATAATACATGTGTGAATATATAGACAAACAGAGTGTCACTAGTATGCCTCTACTTGACTAGCTTATTAATCAAAGATGGTTATGTTTCCTAACCATGGACAAAGAGTTGTTATTTGATTAACGGGATCACATCATTAGTTGAATGATCTGATTGACATGACCCATTCCGTTAGCTTAGCACCCGATCGCTTAGTATGTTGCTATTGCTTTCTTCATGACTTATACATGTTCCTATGACTATGAGATTATGCAACTCCGTTTACGGAGGAACACTTTGTGTGCTACCAAACGCCACAACGAATCGGGTGATTATAAAGGTGCTCTACAGGTGTCTCCAAAGGTACTTGTTGAGTTGGCGATTTCGAGATTAGGATTTGTCACTCGATTGTCGGAGAGGTATCTCGGGCCCTCTCGGTAATGCACATCACTTAAGCCTTGCAAGCATTGCAACTAATGAGTTAGTTGCGAGACGATGTATTACGGAACGAGTAAAGAGACTTGCGTAACGAGATTGAACTAGGTATTGGATACCGACGATCGAATCTCGGCAAGTAACATACCGATGACAAAGGGAACAACGATGTTGTTATGCGGTCTCGACCGATAAAGATCTTCGTAGAATATGTAGGAACCAATATGGGCTTCCAGGTCCCGCTATTGGTTATTGACCGGAGACGTGTCTCGGTCATGTCTACATTGTTCTCGAACCGTAGGGTCCGCACGCTTAAGGTTTCGATGACAATTATATTATGAGTTTATGAGTTTTGATGTACCGTAGGAGTTCGGAGTCCCGGATGAGATCGGGGACATGACGAGGAGTCTCGAAATGGTCGAGACGTAAAGATCGATATATTCGACGACTATATTCGGAGTTCGAAAGGTTCCGAGTGATTCAGGTATTTTTCGGAGTACCGGAGAGTTACGGGAATTCGTATTGGGCCTCATTGGGCCATACGGGAAAGGAGAGAAAGGGCCAAAAGGGTGGCCGCACCCCTCCCCTTGGACTAGTCCGAATTGGACTAGGGAGGGGTGTCACACCCTAGCTAGTTCTTGCATTAGAGTGTTGCATCATGTCTATTTTTTTCAACAGAAAGCTGAAATGGGATTGCCAGAACTCCCAGCCCCCTCTGAAACAAACTAGGGTTTACTAAAAATATTTTCGATGAACCTGAAATGCCCTTCTAAAATGTCCATCATTTTTGTCTTGGTTTAGAAGCTCTGCCAAAAGTGATGCACAATTTCCTAGGTCATCCCAAGGTCTTTGAATTAAATCATAACTATTTGAATTTGGGCATTTTAAATTTATAAAATATTTCAAATGTCCAAATATTCCCAATCTAAAATGTTTCATGTTGGAAATATTCCAACAATGGACCAGGAGTAGATTGGTGAATTCTAGAACCTTTTAGGTATTTTAATTAAATCAACAAAGTTACAGAAAAAAATAGAAAAAGAAAACAGAGAAGGAACTCACCTGGCGCCACCCCGGCCCACCAGCCAGCCCACCTGGCCGGCCCAGCCTGCATGCCAAGGCCAAGAAGCTGCTTGCCGACCAGGCAGGCAGGCAGGTGCTCGACGGCGAGCACCGCATGGGTGCCACGCACCTGCTCGCCGCCTCGCCACCTCCCTCGTCTTGCCACGACGGGGATCGTTCCCCCTCTCCCCGAACCCCCCAGACGCCCCCTCTCCTCTCCAGCTCGTCTTCCCCGCGCTCCCACGCCATGGCCGACGCCACCGTCGCCGCACCGCCGTCGTAACCACGCTCCCCGCCGCCCGTGCGTCGTCTCGTCGTGTCCAGGAGCTCTGCCGCCGTCCACTTCATCGAGCTAGCCGAGCCTCGAGCGCTCGCGTGCCCCGAAGCCACCGCACCAACCTCGCCCGAGTCCGCCGCCGCCGGAGATCCCCTTCAACGCCGTCGCCGCCTCAGCTCGTCCCCGACCCCGCCGGTGGCCACTACGAGAGCTCTGTGAGCTCAGCTACCCTCCTACCTTCTCTCCCTCGCTCCCGAGCCGTGTAGCCACCGCACGAAGCTCACCCGCACGCGCCGTCGCGGACCTCGTTGCCGACGTGCTCCCGGCCATCCTCCGGCCACCTCACTATGTCCATCGCACTCACCACGCTGCGATAGAGCTAACCGTGAACTCCCCGCACCTCACCACACACCCCAGCCCGAGTTCGCTCTCACCCGAACTCCGGTGGCCGCCAAAGTCGCCGCCGGCGCCAACTTCGGCCACCCCGACCCCAATGGACTCCACCAAGAGCTGCGGCTTGTCCTCAGCTCCACTCCGATGGCCTCCGCGACCCATTTGGTGGCCGGAACGGCCAAAACCATTTCTGCCGCCGCGTCGGGCTCGCCGGCGGTTAAACGCCGGCGGGTTTGACCCTGATTTTGACCACGGGTGGGCCCAGGTTGACCCCCTGGGTCTATGACATGTGGGCCCCCTCTGTTAATTAACTTAGTTTAGTTTTAATTAAATTCTAACTAAACTAATCGCACTGACATGCGGGACCCACTGGTCAGTTTGACCTGACCAGCCCGTTGACCACTGACGTCATCATGACATAGTGCTGACGCAGTAATTTAATTACTGGAATTATTTTTACACAGGAAATTCCAGAAAATGTTTCAAACTTCAAAAATTCATAGAAATTAATCTGTAACTCCAAATGAAACAAATTATATATGAAAAATGATCAGAAAAATCCAACCTATCCATCTGTACTGGTTTCATGCATGTTTAAGCAAGCTAACCTACTGTTTATGGCAGAACAAGTTAAAGCACCCTAAATGATCATATATGAGTTTGAAATTGCATCTTTGATTCAAAATGCTTCAAACCCATCTGGTCTAAGTTGCATTAGCCCAACACACTCATATATGCCATGTCTCATGCATGCATCATATTGTTGCATATTGTTTGGTAATGTTTGTGTATCGGTGTTCTCTGCGGCAGGTTCTGCCCCCGAGGAGTACCGTGATAACCCCGACGAAGAGCAATACCCGTGCACCGACCCGTCAGGCAAGCAACCAACCATTTGATCATATCGATAAAATCCCATGTTCTTGCTCCTGCTCGCCATCTTGCATTAAGACAACGCGATTCAAACTGCTGTGTGCTGCGGTAGTTGAACCCATTTCCTCTGCATGACCTGTCATTGCCACAGTAACTAGATGAAACCCACTAGCATGTGTAGGAGTTGATTGAGCCATATGATTGTGTTGATCCTACCTTGCTATGCCTGCTATGCTTAGAGTCGTGTCTGGTCTGGTTCATCTGGGTGATGACTAGAGTGAAATGATCGAGTCGGTATGAGAGTAAGGTGTTGAACACGATTTGGTAAAGGTATCGATGAAAGGCCATGTAGGAGTACATGGTGGGTTGTTTCATTGAGGCCATCCTTAAGCACTGAGATCTGTATATGTGATTTAAGATTCAGCTACTACCATGCATTGGGCCCGAAACCGATGGACCCTCTCGGCTTCTTATTCACCCTAGTTTTCTGTCCAGGAGTTGCAAGTAGTTTCTGGTGTTTGTAGCCTACTGGAGGCCGTGGACAGCGCTGACCGTAGGGGTGGGCTGTGATGCGGTAGGTACGTGGCCGGGTGTACCGGATGCCCGTTTGGTATCTCGGGAACCCTGTTCACATCGTTTGGGGCTGTGAGCGAGACTTCGGCCGGAACTCCTCATAGATGGAACCCAAATAGGCGATAAACCTGGACTAGAGACTTAGGTGTCTAGGTAGGTCATGGCCGACACCCACGTTGGGCTTCCGCTTGAAGGTTGCCGAGTACATGTCGTGTAAACGACGATAAGTGGTGAGAGCGTGTATGAAGAAGTACACCCCTGCAGGGTTAACATCATCTATTCGAATAGCCGTGTCCGCGGTAAAGGACTACTTGGTTGCCTATACAGTTCATAGACAAGTAAATGGATACTACTAAAATCCTCAAGATAAGTGAGAGTGCCGAGGATGGCTCTTCCGTAGGAAGACGGAGGTGGATCCTCGGTGGTGTATTGAAGTGATGAGTAGTGGACTCAAGTGCGCAAAACTATTTCAAGTTGGTGTCTCGTAGGATAGCTTAGCCATGAGTCAAAGCTGGCTTGCTGCAATAACCCCACAAACCCTTCTTGATAATATGCATGTATGTAGGATCTGATGTAAGTCTTGCTGAGTACCTTTGTACTCATGTTGCTATAATTTACATTTTTCAGAAGATGCCACAAACCCTTCCGACGGGTTCTTCGTAGACGTTGACATCGATGAGTAGACTAAGGCCCAGGTGGTGATCCTGAGCAAGTGAAGGACCATGTAGTATAGCTAGGCTTACCCAAGCCTCTTTTATTTTACTAGTTGTCTGTACTCAGACAAAACACTTCCGCTGTTGGCTTGTATGCTTGTATGACTTGTATGAGGGTCGTGTGACCCGTACTTGTGTGTATGCTATGTATGGCTCTCTGAGCCTTTGAAATAAAGTACTTGTGTCGTAGATTCATGTTGTGATGCCTTGTTGTATTTGCACATATCGAGCATATTGTGTGTATGATTGAAATGCTTGGTATGTGTGGGATCTGACTATCTAGTTGTTTATCTTTAGTAGCCTCTCTTACCGGGAAATGTCTCCTAGTGTCTCCACTGAGCCATGGTAGCTTGCTACTGCTCCGGAACACTTAGGCTGGCCGGCATGTGTCCTTCTTCGTTCTCGTGTATGCATCCCTACGGGAAATGTCACGCATTGAGTACCGGAGTCCTGTTAGCCCGCTACAGCCCGGTTTATCGAGTCTGCTAGCCCAGTGCTACAGCCCGGAACTTACTTGCTGATGACCGACACGTTCGATGTTGGGTCATGGATGCCTGTCCTTGTAAGTCTGTGCCACTTTGGGTTTACAACTAGTCATGTCAGCCCGGGCTCCTTTTCATATGGATGCTAGCGACACTATCATATACGTGTGCCAAAAGGCGCAAACGGTCCCGGGCTAAGGTAAGGCGACACCCGTTGGGATACCGTGCGTGAGGCCGCAAAGTGATATGATGTGTTACATGCTAGATCGATGTGACATTGAGTCGGGGTCCTGACAGCGTTTGGCATCAGAGCCGGACTGCCTGTAGGTTCTCCAAGCCAAACTGGTCGATGTTGAGTCTAGAAATGCTTTAGTTATATGTAGGGGAATTGATTGTGGGATGGTACGTAAGGTTCTTTTTACTCCTTTACCTCATGACATTCTGATCTGAGTCAGTCCATTCTTCCACCGGGGTTTAAGGATTAGAATCTCTTCTCTCTATTAGGTTCACGTGTTACTAATCAGTAGTACCTTATAAGTTGATGGTTACAAGCCTGGTTCAGTTACTATCCTGTTATGTTACTAAGTTGGACCCAGAACTTTGATATGATATTGCTGAGTGGCTATGCAATTCTTTGTGAAATGTCTCAAAGTCCTTTGAGCATTTACAGTCGTTATGCTGTCCAAATTCTGCCAGAATTTCTAATGTCTTTGCATTGTGGTTATGCTTCCAGATGGCCACTCGTGACCAAAATCAAGTGGTTCGCCTGACCAGATGCATTGGTGTGACCGGCCATACCGCTATGCTAGTTCGGGTTATGATCGAAGCGGGATATCGTTGGTATCCCGAATACACAGTTGAAGAGCAGTATCGAGATTTTAATCAAAGCCAATATCTCTGCACTGTCAGGATATTTCCCTCTTATCCTGGTTCCACCGAGGCCCTTCACAGCTCCTATGGGCTTGGTGTTACCATTGACATGGCGGTGCAAGATGCTGCTTATTCTATGATGACCATCATGCGAGTCAGGACTGGCCTGCTTCGCAACACCGACTTCCGGTATATGCCCGGTTCACTTCCTGGAGCGTTTGGGTATCTCCGGGCTATCTATGCTGATTCCAGTCAGGAGGACTCACTAACCCGCACCACTGCCGAGCTGCTCGAGGACAAGGACCGAGAGAGTCGGGCCTTGAGGATGGAGCTCTTCAACGCCCGTGCTGATCACTGGGCCACTTTGACTCGTTTTGCACCGGCTGTTCAAGTTGGTTATATGGATATGAGAGACCTGTATCCTGTTAGATCTGCTCTGCCGGACATGATGGATTGGCGTGATGTGGGGGGCATCACCCCACCTCGTGGTCCTCGCAGGCCACCATTTGTTGGTCCAAGACCTCACCCATGCCCTTATGGTCCACAGGCTCCTCAGGACCGTCTGTTCCCGGACGATCACGTTGAACTCCCAGGCTACGGAGGAGATTTCTATGAGAACTACTACGGAGACGTCTGAGTTAGTAGTAGTCTCACTAGTATTGTAATAGTTGTATTTCCACCGTCCTGCGTGACTCGTGGAATATGACTTAGTGTGTACTAATTCCGGAGGTGTAAGAAAAATAATGTATAGGAGCTTGGTATGCCTCCAATGAGATGTAATCTTCCTTTCACCGTAGTAGCACTTCGTTTGGTCTTGTACTAAACCTTGTATGGTGTGTATGACGATGGAATAAAGAAGCAGTTTCTGTATCTACCATGTCATACGGATGATCATCTTGCATGCCAAGTTATCCATTACATTCTGCATTTCTATGTCGGAATCTTGCCATCCTGGACTAAACCTTTGTCTTGTTTTCCTAGGATGGTTAACACCCGCAACAACCCTGCTCCGCCAGAGCAGGCCGAAGGCAGCAGAGTTGGGGAAGCAAACCTGCCTCACCCTCCTTCTCTGGCCGAAGTTATGCTGGAGGCCGAGAGAAACAAACGGGAGACCAACCGTTTGCTGGAGCGTATCGAACAGAACACGGCCCATCATCAGAGAAATAATTTGGTGTCGCTCAGTGACTTCATCAAGTTACACCCACCTACCTTTCACCACTCCGTCGAGCCTCTCGACGCTGATGACTGGCTTCGCAGCATTACTCACAAACTGCGTTCAGCACTGGTAGCTGAGGCTGACAAGGTCACCTTTGCTGCATATCATCTTGAAGGCCCCGCCAGTCTCTGGTGGGAGAACTATATGGCTATGCGCCCAGTTGGCCATGTCACTACTTGGGCAGAATTCAGCGAGGCTTTCCGTGAACATCACATTCCGGAGGGTCTCATGGATCGTAAACGTGAGGAGTTTTGCAGTTTCACCCAAGGCCGTCTCTCCGTGGACGCCTACAGCAGAGAGTTCGGTAATCTCGCACGCTATGCCACTGAAGAGGTCTCCACTGACGCCAAGAAACAGGCAAGGTTCTGCAAGGGACTTAGCCCCGAACTTCGCCGAGATCTCCGTCTGCATGAGTGCACCTCTTTCCAGAAGCTTGTTAACAAAGCCATCAGCGCTGAAACTGGTCAGACCGATTTCGAAGCAACACGCAAGCATGGCCGTGATATGGGTTCCTCATCCGGTGCTGGACCACAGAAGCGCCGTGTGTGGGTGCCAAATACTGCCCTGCCACCCAGATTCACACCGAGGCCATCCTTTCAGGCGCCTCGTCCAGTTCAGCAGTTTGCACCAGCTAAGCCCTATGGTGGGCCAACCAACAATGCTCCTCTACGCGCCAGCCCCGTGACGTGCTTCAAGTGTGGGGAATCAGGCCACTACATGCGCGATTGTCCTCAGACCAACCCCAACCAGCCTGCAAAAGCTGTTGGCCGTGGCAAGCCAGCAGGAAAGGTGTTCTATGCCAAGCCGGCCACCACTGCACGTGGCCATGTTAATTGTGTCTCAGCTGAGGAGGCCCAAGAGGATCCCAACATCGTGCTCGGTACGCTTCTTGTTAATTGCCACCCGGCATCTGTTCTTTTCGATACTGGAGCATCTCATTCATTCATATCCGAAAGCTATGCTCGCTTGCACCACACCGCATTCAGTGACATGCCCACCTCTATGGTAATTCAAACCCCGGGATCCAAATGGCAAACTTCTAGAGTAAGCCATGGAAATGAAATTCAGGTCGACAGACTTGTTTTCCTTGCTTCGTTGATAGCTCCCAAATCTTCGGATATAAATATCATCTTGGGTATGGACTGGATGCCAGCCCATCATGCCAAAATCGATTGTTTCTCTAGGACTGTTCAACTTACGCACCCCTCGGGAAAGATAGTCAATGTCTTGACCCGAATATCCAAGCGCCAACTATATTCTCTTAATGCCAGTCCATTGCCAGACCTCGAAGACGTCCCGGTAGTCCGTGACTTCCCGGATGTCTTTCCAGAAGAATTGCCAGGTGTCCCACCTGACAGAGATGTTGAATTCGTGATAGACCTCATTCCAGGAACTGTTCCAATTTCTAGAAGACCCTATAAGATGGCACCCTTAGAGTTAGCCGAACTTAAGAAACAACTCGATGAGTCCTTGAAAAAGGGTTTCATCCGTCCTAGTTCATCTCCTTGGGCTTGCCCCGTCCTCTTCGTCAAGAAGAAGGATGGTACGGACCGGATGGTTGTAGATTATCGACCCGTCAACTTGGTCACAATTAAGAACAAGTATCCGCTCCCCAGGATCAACGATCTGTATGATCAGCTCGCAGGATCCTCAGTCTTCTCTAAGATGGATTTGAGGTTAGGCTACCATCAAATCAAAATCCGAAACGGGGACATTCCCAAAACGGCCTTTGTTACTCGTTACGGCCAATATGAGTACACCGTCATGTCCTTCGGTTTAACCAATGCTCCAGCCACCTTCTCCCGGTTAATGAACTCAATTTTCATGGAGTATTTGGATAAATTCGTCGTGGTTTACCTCGATGATATACTCATCTACTCTAAGAACGAGGAAGAACATGCCGAACATCTAAGGCTAGTGTTGATGAAACTTCGAGAGCATCGCCTTTATGCCAAGTTTCCTAAATGCGAATTTTGGCTGCCAGAAGTGACCTATCTAGGACATGTAATTTCTGGTAAAGGTATTGTTGTCAATCTCGAGCGAGTTCAAGCCGTCCTTAATTGGACTCCACCTGAAACGGTCAAGCAAGTTCGAAGTTTCCTTGGCTTAGCGAGCTATTGTCGCCGCTTTGTCGAGAACTTCTCCAAAGTTGCTAAACCTCTAACCGAACTCCTCAAGAAGGATAAAAAGTTCGAGTGGACTCCACAATGTGAGCACAGTTTCCAGGAACTGAAAAGACGTTTAACTTCTGCTCCCGTACTGGTACCACCAGATTTCTCCAAGGACTTTGTTATCTATTGCGACGCCTCGCGACAAGGACTAGGCTGTATTCTCATGCAAGATCGACACGTAATTGCTTATGCTTCACGGCAATTACACCCACATGAGGAAAACTATCCTACTCATGATCTAGAGCTTGCAGCTGTAGTCCATGCACTCAAAACCTGGCGACATTACCTTCTTGGTAATCGTTGCGAAATCTACACCGATCACCAAAGTCTGAAATACATATTCACCCAACCAGATTTGAATCTCAGGCAAAGACGTTGGGTTGAATTGATCACAGATTTCGACTTAGGAATAACTTATACCCCAGGAAAAGCCAACGTCATGGCTGATGCGCTAAGTCGTAAATCTTATTGCAACAATCTAATGTTGCAACAAAGTCAACCACTTCTCCACGAGGAATTTCGGAAGCTTAACCTTCACATTGTTCCTCGGGGGTTCCTTTCCACTTTGGTGGCGAAATCTTCCCTTACGGATCAGATCATCAAAGCCCAAAAGGTAGATCCGGGAATCTCCCGCATCAAAAGAAACATCAAAAAAGGAGTTGCGGATTGTTTCTCCATTGATGATCAAGGAGTCGTATACTTCGGAAACCGCCTGGTGGTTCCTAAAGTACGAAACCTACGGCGATTGATCCTTAAAGAAGCTCATGAATCTCCTCTCACCATTCATCCCGGTAGCACTAAAATGTATCAGGACCTACGCCAGAGGTTCTGGTGGACTAGGATGAAGAGAGACATTGCTCAATTTGTTGCTAACTGCGACGTTTGTCGTCGTGTAAAAGCAGAGCATCAACGGCCTGCTGGCACCCTTCAACCCTTAGCTATTCCTGAATGGAAATGGGATAAAATCAGTATGGATTTCATCACTGGTTTTCCCAGGACCAAGAGAGGGAATAATGCTATCTTTGTCGTTATCGACCGCCTTTCCAAAGTAGCCCATTTCTTACCTGTTCGCGAGAGTATAACCGCTAGTCAGCTAGCAGACTTGTACATCTCCCGAATAGTGTCTCTTCATGGTGTTCCATTGGAAATTAACTCGGATCGAGGAAGTCTCTTCACCTCTCGATTTTGGGAAAGTTTCCAAAACGCTATGGGAACCCATCTTTCCTTTAGCACTGCTTTTCACCCTCAATCAAGTGGTCAAGTAGAACGCGTCAACCAAATCCTAGAAGACATGCTTCGAGCTTCTGTTATCTCTTTCGGAATGGATTGGGAGAAATGCCTTCCATTTGCCGAATTTGCTTATAACAACAGCTATCAATCTAGCTTGGGCAAAGCACCTTTTGAAGTTCTCTATGGACGAAGGTGTCGAACACCTCTTAACTGGTCAGAAACCGGGGAAAGACAATTCTTTGGCCCGGATATGATCCAGAAGCGTAAGAACAAGTTCGCATCGCTCGTGAAAAGTTGAAAACAGCCCAATCTCGTCAAAAGAGTCAATATGACCGAAAACATAAGGCTATGACTTATGAGGTTGACGAGAAGGCTTACCTTGGGTTACTCCTTTGAAGGGAACCCATCGCCCGGTATCAAAGGCAAATTGGCTCCTCGCTACATTGGACCCTTTCGCATTCTTGCCAAACGAGGAGAAGTTGCCTACCAATTGAACTACCTCCGCATCTCTCCAAAGTCCACGATGTCTTCCACGTTTCTCAACTCAGCGTTGCTTCTCGGATCCTATCCGTGGAGTGGACCACTAAACGCTTGATCTTCAAGATAATCTCACATATCGAGAATACCCGTTCAGATCCTCGATCAAGCCGAGCGTACCACTCGACGGCATAATATCAAGTTCCTCAAGGTTCAATGGTCGCACCATTCGAGAAGGAAGCTACTTGGGAAAGGGAGGATCGTCTTCGACTTGAGTACCCGCCTTCTTTCCGAGGAACCTAAATCTCGGGACGAGATTCTTTTGAGTGGGGTGAGTTGTCACACCTAGCTAGTTCTTGCATTAGAGTGTTGCATCATGTCTATTTTTTCAATGTAAAGCTGAAATGGGATTGCGTAACTCCCAGCCCCTCTCAAACAAACTAGGGTTTACTAAAAATATTTTCGATGAACCTGAAATGCCCTTCTAAAATGTCCATCATTTTGTCTTGGTTTAGAAGCTCTGCAAAAAGTGATGCACAATTTCCTAGGTCATCCCAAGGTCTTTGAATTAAATCATAACTATTTGAATTTGGGCATTTTAAATTTATAAAATATTTCAAATGTCCAAATATTCCCAATCTAAAATGTTTCATGTTGGAAATATTCCAACAATGGACCAGGAGTAGATTGGTGAATTCTAGAACCTTTTAGGTATTTTAATTAAATCAACAAAGTTACAGAAAAAATAGAAAAAGAAAACAGAGAAGGAACTCACCTGGCGCCACCCCGGCCCACCAGCCAGCCCACCTGGCCGGCCCAGCCCAGCGCCGCGCCAGCGAGCTGCTTGCCGACCAGGCAGGCAGGCAAGGTGCTCGACGGCGAGCACCGCATGGGTGCCACGCACCTGCTCGCCGCCTCGCCACCTCCCTCGTCTTGCCACGATGGGGATCGTTCCCCCTCTCTCCCCTGAACCCCCCAGACGCCCCCTCTCCTCTCCAGCTCGTCTTCCCCGCGCTCCCACGCCATGGCCGACGCCACCGTCGCCGCACCGCCGTCGTAACCACGCTCCCCGCCGCGCCTGCGTCGCTGCCTCGTCGTGTTCAGAGCTGCCGCCGTCCACTTCATCGAGCTAGCCGAGCCTCGAAGCGCTCGCGTGCCCCGGCCACCGCACCAACCTCGCCGGGTCCGCCGCCGGAGATCCCTTCAACGCCGTCGCCGCCTCAGCTCGTCCCGACCCTCCCGGTGGCCTCTACGAGCTCTGTGAGCTCAGCTACCCTCCTACCTTCTCTCCCTCGCTCCCAAGCCGTGTAGCCACCGCTGACGAAGCTCACCCCGACGCGTCGCATGACCTCGTCGCCGACGTGCTCCCGCCATCCTCCGCAACCTCACTATGTCCATCCGACTCACCACGCTGCGATGGAGCTAACTGCACTCCCGCACCTCACCAAGACACCCCAGCCCGAGTTCGCTCACCCGAACTCCGGTGGCGCCAAAGCGCGCCGCGGCAACTCCGCCACCCGACCCCAATGGACTCCACCAAGAGCTGCGGCTTGTCCTCAGCTCCACTCCGATGGCCTCCGCGACCCATTTGGTGGCCGGAACGGCCAAAACCACTTCTGCCGCCGCGTCGGGCTCGCCGGCGGTTAAACGCCGGCGGGTTTGACCCTGATTTTGACCACGGGTGGGCCCAGGTTGACCCCCTGGGTCTATGACATGTGGGCCCCCTCTGTTAATTAACTTAGTTTAGTTTTAATTAAATTCTAACTAAACTAATCGCACTGACATGCGGGACCCACTGGTCAGTTTGACCTGACCAGCCCGTTGACCACTGACGTCATCATGACATAGTGCTGACGCAATAATTTAATTACTGGAATTATTTTTACACAGGAAATTCCAGAAAATGTTTCAAACTTCAAAAATTCATAGAAATTAATCTGTAACCCCAAATGAAACAAATTATATACGAAAAATGATCAGAAAAATCCAACCTATCCATCTGTACTGGTTTCATGCATGTTTAAGCAAGATAACCTACTGTTTATGGCAGAACAAGTTAAAGCACCCTAAATGATCATATATGAGTTTGAAATTGCATCTTTGATTCAAAATGCTTCAAACCCATCTGGTCTAAGTTGCATTAGCCCAACACACTCATATATGCCATGTCTCATGCATGCATCATATTTTTGCATATTGTTTGGTAATGTTTGTGTATCGGTGTTCTCTGCGGCAGGTTCTGCCCCCGAGGAGTACCGTGATAACCCCGACGAAGAGCAATACCCGTGCACCGACCCGTCAGGCAAGCAACCAACCATTTGATCATATCGATAAAATCCCATGTTCTTGCTCCTGCTCTCGTTTACTGCATTAAGACAACGCGATTCAAACTGCTGTGTGCTGCGGTAGTTGAACCCATTTCCTCTGCATGACTGTCATTGCCACAAGAACTAGATGAAACCCACTAGCATGTGTAGGAGTTGATTGAGCCATATGATTGTGTTGATCCTACCTTGCTATGCCTGCTATGCTTAGAGTCGTGTCAGTCCGGTTCATCGGGTGATGACTAGAGTGAAATGATCGAGTCGGTATGAGAGTAAGGTGTTGAACACGATTTGGTAAAGGTATCGATGAAAGGCCATGTAGGAGTACATGGTGGGTTGTTTCATTGAGGCCATCCTTAATCGAGATCTGTATATGTGATTTAAGATTCAGCTACTACCATGCATTGGGCCGAAACCAATGGACCCTCTCGCTTCTTATTCACCCTAGTTTTCTGTCCAGGAGTTGCAAGTAGTTTCTGGTGTTTGTAGCCTACTGGAGGCCGTGGACAGCGCTGACCATAGGGGTGGGCTGTGATGCGGTAGGTACGTGGCACGGTGTACCGGATGCCCGTTTGGTATCTCGGGAACCCTGTTCATATCGTTTGGGGCTGTGAGCGAGACTTCGGCCGGAACTCCTCATAGATGGAACCCAAATAGGCGATAAACCTGGACTAGAGACTTAGGTGTCTAGGTAGGTCGTGGCCGACACCCACGTTGGGCTTCCGCTTGAAGGTTGCCGAGTACATGTCGTGTAAACGGCGATAAGTGGTGAGAGCGTGTATGAAGAAGTACACCCTTGCAGGGTTAACATCATCTATTCGAATAGCCGTGTCCGCGGTAAAGGACTACTTGGTTGCCTATACAGTTCATAGACAAGTAAATGGATACTACTAAAAGCCTCAAGAAAAGTGAGAGTGCCGAGGATGGCTCTTCCGTAGGAAGACGGAGGTGGATCCTCGGTGGTGTATTGAAGTGATGAGTAGTGGACTCGAGTGCGCAAAACTATTTCAAGTTGGTGTCTCGTAGGATAGCTTAGCCATGAGTCAAAGCTGGCTTGCTGCAATAACCCCACAAACCCTTCTTGATAATATGCATGTATGTAGGATCTGATGTAAGTCTTGCTGAGTACCTTTGTACTCATGTTGCTATAATTTACATTTTTCAGAAGATGCCACAAACCCTTCCTACGGGTTCTTCGTAGACGTTGACATCGATGAGTAGACTAAGGCCCAGGTGGTGATCCTGAGCAAGTGAAGGACCATGTAGTATAGCTAGGCTTACCCAAGCCTCTTTTATTTTACTAGTTGTCTGTACTCAGACAAAACACTTCCGCTGTTGGCTTGTATGCTTGTATGACTTGTATGAGGGTCGTGTGACCCGTACTTGTGTGTATGCTATGTATGGCTCTCTGAGCCTTTGAAATAAAGTACTTGTGTCGTAGAGTCATGTTGTGATGCCTTGTTGTATTTGCACATATCGAGCATATTGTGTGTATGATTGAAATGCTTGGTATGTGTGGGATCTGACTATCTAGTTGTTTATCTTTAGTAGCCTCTCTTACCGGGAAATGTCTCCTAGTGTCTCCACTGAGCCATGGTAGCTTGTGTTGGGGAACGTAGTAATTTCAAAAATTTTCCTACGCACACGCAAGATCATGGTGATGTATAGCAACGAGAGGGGAGAGTGTTGTCCACATACCCTTGTAGACCCGAAGCGGAAGCGATCACAACGTAGAGGAAGTAGTCGTACGTTCTCCTCGCGATCCGACCGATCCCGCGCCGTTACTCGACGCCCCGAGTTCTTGACACACGACAGCTCGATGACGTCCCTCAGACTCGATCCAGCCGAGTGTCGAGGGAGAGTTCCGTCAGCACGACGGCGTGGTGACGATCTTGATGTTTCACCGGCGCAGGGCTTCGCCTAAGCTTCGCGACGGTATAACCGAGGTGGAATATGGTGGAGGGGGGCACCGCACACGGCTAAGGAACGATCTCACGATCAACTTGTGTGTCCCAAGGTGCCCCCCTGCCCCCGTATATAAAGGAGCCAGGGGGGAGGGGGCCGGCGGCCAAGGAGGGCGCGCCCTGGGAGTCCTACTCCTCTGGGAGTAGGATTCCCCCAATCCTAGTTGGACTAGGATTCGGAGGGGAAAGAGAGAGAGGGGGCCGGCCCCTTCTCCTAGTCCTAGTAGGACTAGGGAAGGGGAGGCGCGCGGCCAGGCTTGGGCTGCCCCTCCTCCTTTCCACTAGGGCCCATCGAGGCCCATTTACCTCCCGGGGTTCAGTAACCTCCGGTACTCTAGTATATTCCGTTTTTACCGAACCATTCAACTCCAAACATAGGCTTCCAATATATCAATCTTTATGTCTCGGCCATTCCGAGACTCCTCGTCATGTCCGTGATCACATCCGGGACTCGAACTCCTTGGTACATCAAAATACATAAACTCATAATAAGCGCCATCGAAACCTTAAGCGTGCGGACCCTACGGTTCGAGAACAATGTAGACATGACCTAGAACCATTCACGGTCAATAACCAACAGCGGGACCTGGATGCCCATATTGGTTCCTACATATTCTACGAAGATCTTTGTCGGTCAGACCGCATAACAACATACGTTGTTCCTTTTGTCATCGGTACGTTACTTGCCCGAGATTCGATCGTCGGTATCCAATACCTAGTTCAATCTCGTTACCGGCAAGTCTCTTTACTCGTTCCGTAATACATCATCTCACAACTAACTCATTAGTTGTAGTGCTTGCAAGGCTTCAGTGATGTGCATTACCGAGAGGGCCCAGAGATACCTCTCCGACTATCGGAGTGACAAAACCTAATCTCGAAATACGCCAACCCAACATCTGCCTTTGGAGACACCTGTAGTACTCCTTTATAATCACCCAGTTACGTTGTGACGTTTGGTAGTACCCAAAGTGTTCCTCCGGTAAACGGGAGTTGCATAATCTCATAGTTACAGGAACATGTATAAGTCATGGATAAAAGCAGTAGCAACATACTAAACGATCGTGTGCTAAGCTAGGGGAATGGGTCATGTCAATCAGATCATTCTACCAATGATGTGACCTCGTTAATCAAATAACAACTCCTTTGTTCATGGTTAGGAAACATAACCATCTTTGATTAACAAGCTAGTCTAGTAGAGGCATACCAGTGACATCTTGTTTTGTCTATGCATTCACACATGTATCATGTTTCCGGTTAATACAATTCTAGCATGAATGATAAACATTTATCATGAAATAAGGAAATAAATAATAACTTTATTATTGCCTCTAGGGCATATTTCCTTCAGTCTCCCACTTGCACTAGAGTCAATAATCTAGATTACACAGTAATGATCCTAACACCCATGGAGTCTTGGTGCTGATCATGTTTTGCTCGTGGAAGAGGCTTAGTCAACGGGTCTGCAACATTCAGATCCGTATGTATCTTGCAAATCTCTATGTCTCGATCTGGACTAAGTCCGGATGGAATTGAAGCGTCTCTTGATGTGCTTGGTCCTCTTGTGAAATCTGGATTCCTTTGCTAAGGCAATTGCTCCAGTATTGTCACAGAAGATTTTCATTGGACCCGATGCACTAGGTATGACACCTAGATCGGATATGAACTCCTTCATCCAGACTCCTTCATTAGCTGCTTCCGAAGCTGCTATGTATTCCGCTTCACATGTAGATCCCGCTACGACGCTTTGTTTAGAACTGCACCAACTGACAGCTCCTCCGTTTAGTGTAAATACGTATCCGGTCTGCGATTTAGAATCGTCCGGATCAGTGTCAAAGCTTGCATCAACGTAACCGCCACGATGAGCTCTTTGTCACCTCCATATCGAGAAACATATCCTTAGTCCTTTTCGTATTTCGGGATGTTCTTGACCGCTGTCCGATGATCCACTCTGGATTACTTTGGTACCTTCCTGCTAGGCTTATAGCAAGGCACACATCAGGTCTGGTACACAGCATTGCATACATGATAGAGCCTATGGCTGAAGCATAGGAACATCTTTCATTTCTCTCTATCTTCTGCGGTGGTCGGGCATTGAGTCGACTCAACTTCACACCTTGTAACACAGGCAAGAACCCTTTCTTTGCTTGATCCATTTTGAACTTCTTCAAAACTTTGTCAAGGTATGTGCTTTGTGAAAGTCCAATTAAGCGTCTTGATCTATCTCTATAGATCTTAATGCCCAATATGTAAGCAGCTTCACCGAGGTCTTTCATTGAAAAACTCTTATTCAAGTATCCCTTTATGCTATCCAGAAATTCTATATCATTTCCGATCAGCAATATGTCATCCACATATAATATCAGAAATGCTACAGAGCTCCCACTCACTTTCTTGTAAATACAGGCTTCTCCAAAAGTCTGTACAAACCCAAATGCTTTGATCACACTATCAAAAGCGTTTATTCCAACTCCGAGATGCTTGCACCAGTCCATATATGGATCGCTGGAGCTTGCACACTTTGTTAGCTCCTTTGGATCGATAAAACCTTCGGTTGCATCATATACAACTCTTCTTCCGTAAATCCATTCAGAATGCAGTCTTTACATCCATTTGCCAAATTTCATAATCATAAAATGCGGCAATCGCTAACATGATTCGGACGGACTTAAGCATCGCCACGGTGAGAAGGTCTCATCGTAGTCAATCCCTTGAACTTGTCGAAACCTTTTGCGACAAGTCGAGCTTTATAGATAACATTACCGTCGCGTCGGTCTTCTTCTTGAAGATCCACTTGTTTTCTATTGCTTGCCTACCCTCGGGCAAGTCAACCAAAGTCCACACTTTGTTTTCATACATGGATCCCATCTCAGATTTCATGGCTTCAAGCCATTTTGCGGAATCTGGGCTCACCATCGCTTCTTCATAGTTCGTAGGTTCATCATGATCTAGTAGCATGATTTCCAGAACAGGATTACCGTACCACTCTGGTGCGGATCTTACTCTGGTTGATCTACGAGGTTCTGCAGTAACTTGATCTGAAGTTTCATGATCAACATCATCAACTTCCTCACTACTTGGTGCAGGTGTCTCAGAAACTGGTTTCTGCGACGAACTACTTTCAAGTAAGGGAGAAGGTACTATTACCTCATCAAGTTCCACTTTCCTCCCACTCACTTCTTTCGAGAGAAACTCCTTCTCTAGAAAGGATCCATTCTTAGCAACGAATGTCTTGCCTTCGGATCTGTGATAGAAGGTGTACCCAACTGTCTCCTTTGGGTATCCTATGAAGACACATTTCTCCGATTTGGGTTCGAGCTTATCAGGTTGAAGCTTTTTCACATAAGCATCGCATCCCCAAACTTTAAGAAACGATAACTTTGGTTTCTTGCTAAACCATAGTTCATAAGGTGTCGTCTCAACGGATTTCGACGGTGTTCTATTCAGTGTGAATGCGGCTGTCTCTAGAGCATAACCCCAAAACGATAGCGGTAAATCTGTAAGAGACATCATAGATCGTACCATATCTAGTAAAAGCACGACACGACGTTCGGACACACCATTACGCTGTGGTGTTCCGGGTGGCGTGAGTTGCGAAACTATTCCGCATTGTTTCAAATGTAGACCAAACTCGTAACTCAAATATTCACCTCCACGATCAGATCGTAGAAACTTAATTTTCTTGTTACGATGATTTTCAACTTCACTCTGAAATTCTTTGAACTTTTCAAACGTTTCAGACTTATGTTTCATTAAGTAGATATACCCATATCTGCTTAAGTCATCTGTGAAGGTGAGAAAATAACGATATCCGCCACGAGCCTCAATATTCATCGGACCACATACATCTGTATGTATGATTTCCAATAATTCTGTTGCTCTCTCCATAGTACGGAGAACGGTGTTCTAGTCATCTTGCCCATGAGGCACGGTTCGCAAGTGCCAAGTGATTCATAATCAAGTGACTCCAAAAGTCCATCAGTATGGAGTTTCTTCATGCGCTTTACACCGATATGACCTAAACGGCAGTGCCACAAATAAGTTGCACTATCATTATCAACTCTGCATCTTTTGGTTTCAACATTATGAATATGTGTATCACTACTATCGAGATTCATAAGAAATAGACCACTCCTCAAGGGTGCATGACCATAAAAGATATTACTCATATAAATAGAACAACCATTATTCTCGATTTAAATGAATAACCGTCTCGCATCAAACAAGATCCAGATATAATGTTCATGCTCAACGCAGCACCAAATAACAATTATTTAGGTCTAAAACTAATCCCGAAGGTAGATGTAGAGGTAGCGTGCCGACCGCGATCACATCGACTTTGGAACCATTTCCCACGCGATCGTCACCTCGTCCTTTGCCGAGTTAAGCAATCAGTAGTCCCTGTTTGAGTTGCAAATATTAGCACAGAACCAGTATCAAATACCAGTGCTACTACGAGCTCTAGTAAGGTACACATCAATAACATGTATATCACATATACCTTTGTTCACCTTGCCATCCTTCTTATCCGCCAAATACTTGGGGCAGTTCCGCTTCCAGTGACCAGTCTGCTTGCAGTAGAAGCACTCAGTTTCAGGTTTAGGGCCAGACTTGGGTTTCTTCTCTGCAACTTGCTTGCTGTTCTTCTTGAGATTCCCCTTCTTCTTCCCTTTGCCTTTCTTCTTGAAACTAGTGGTCTTATTGACCATCAACACTTGATGCTCCTTCTTGATTTCTACCTCCGCAGCCTTTAGCATTGCGAAGAGCTCAGGCATAGTCTTTACTAACCCTTGCATATTATAGTTCATCACGAAGCCTTTGTAGCTTGGTGGTAGTGATTGGAGAATTCATCAATGACACAATCATCCGGAAGATTAACTCCCAATTGTGTCAAGTGATTGTAGTACCCGGACATTCGAGTATATGCTCACCGATGTAACTGTTCTCCTCCATCTTGCAGCTATAGAACTTATTGGAGACTTCATATCTCTCAATCCGGGCATTCTGTTGGAATATTAACTTCAACTCTGGAACATCTCATATGCTCCATGACGTTCAAAACGTCGTTGAAGTCCCGGTTTTAAGCCGTAAAGCATGGCACACTGAACTATAGAGTAGTCATCAGCTTTGCTCGCCAGACGTTCATAACATCTCGGCGTTGCTCCAGCAGAGAGGCCTGTCACCTAGCGGTGCATCCGGGACGTAGCTCTTACGTGCAGCAATGAGGATGATCCTCAAATACGGACCCAGTCCGTGTAATTGCTACCATCATCTTTCAACTTTGCTTTCTCAAGGAACGCATTAAAATTCAACGGAACAACAGCACGAGCCATCTATCTACAATCAAACATAAACAAGCAAGATACTATCAGGTACTAAGTTCATGATAAATTTAAGTTCAATTAATCATATTACTTAAGAACTCCCACTTAGAAAAACATCTCTCTCGTCATCTAAGTGATCACGTGATCCAAATCAACTAAACCATAACCGATCATCACGTGAAATGGAGTAGTTTTCAATGGTGAACATCTTATGTTGATCATATCTACTATATGATTCACGCTCGACCTTTCGGTCTCCGTGTTCCGAGGCCATATCTGCATATGCTAGGCTCGTCAAGTATAACCCGAGTATTCTGCGCGTGCAAAACTGGCTTGCACCCGTTGTAGATGGACGTAGAGCTTATCACACCCGATCATCACGTGGTGTCTGGGCACGACGAACTTTGGCAACGGTGCATACCCGGGGAGAACACTTCTTGATAATTTAGTGAGAGATCATCTTATAATGCTACCGTCAATCAAAGCAAGATAAGATGCATAAAAGGATAAACATCACATGCAAATCAATATAAGTGATATGATATGGTCATCATCATCTTGTGCTTAATGATCTCCATCTTGTTGCACCACCATGATCACCATCGTCACCGGCGCGACACCTTGATCTCCATCGCAGCATCGTTGTCGTCTCGCCAAACTTATGCTACTACGACTATCGCTACCGCTTAGTGATAAAGTAAAGCATTACAGGGCGATTGCATTGCATACAATAAAGCGACAACCATATGGCTCCTGCCATTGCCGATAACCGGTTACAAAACATGATCATCTCATACAATAAAATATAGCATCACGTCTTGACCATATCACATCACAACATACCCTGCAAAAACAAGTTAGACGTCCTCTACTTTGTTGTTGCAAATTTTACGTGGCTGCTATGGGCTTTAAGCAAGAACCAGTCTCACCTACGCATAAAAACCACAACGATACTTCGTCAAATAGACTCCGTTTTAACCTTCTCAAGGACCGGGCGTAGCCACACTCGGTTCAACTAAAGTGAGAGAGACAGACACCCACCAGTCACCTTTAAGCAACGAGTGCTCGTGGCGGTGAAACCAGTCTCGCGTAAGCGTACGCGTAATGTCGGTCTGGGCCGCTTCATCTCACAATACCGCTGAACCAAAGTATGACATGCTGGTAGGTAGTATGACTTGTATCGCCCACAACTCACTTGTGTTCTACTCGTGCAAAACATCAAACCATAGAAAAAACCTAGGCTCGGATGCCACTGTTGGGGAACGTAGTAATTTCAAAAATTTTCCTACGCACACGCAAGATCATGGTGATGTATAGCAACGAGAGGGGAGAGTGTTGTCCACATACCCTTGTAGACCCAAGCGAAGCGATCACAACGTAGAGGAAGTAGTCGACGTTCTCCTCGCGATCCGACCGATCCGGCGCCGTTACTCCGACGCCCGAGTTCTTGACACACGACAGCTCGATGGCGTCCCTCAGACTCGATCCAGCCGAGTGTCGAGGGAGAGTTCCGTCAAGACGACGGCGTGCAGGACGATCTTGATGTTTCACGGCGCAGGGCTTCGCCTAAGCTTGCGACAGTATAACCGAGGTGGAATATGGTGGAGGGGGCACCGACACGGCTAAGGAACGATCTCACGATCAACTTGTGTGTCCCAGGTGCCCCCTGCCCCAGATATAAAGGAGCCAGGGGGAGGGGCGGCGGCCAAGGAGGGCGCTACAGGAGTCCTACTCCCTCGGGAGTAGGATTCCCCCAATCCTAGTTGGACTAGGATTCGGAGGGGGAAAGAGAGAGGGGCGGCCCCTTCTCCTAGTCCTAGTAGGACTAGGGAAGGGGAGGCGTGACCAGGCTTGGGCTGCCCTCCTCCTTTCCACTAGGGCCCATCGAGGCCCATTTACCTCCCGGGGTTCCGTAACCTCCGGTACTCAGTATATTCCGTTTTACCGAACCATTCGAACTCCAAACATAGGCTTCCAATATATCAATCTTTATGTCTCGGCCATTCCGAGACTCCTCGTCATGTCCGTGATCACATCCGGGACTCCGAACTCCTTCGGTACATCAAAATACATAAACTCATAATAACTGTCATCGAAACCTTAGCGTGCGGACCCTACGGTTCGAGAACAATGTAGACATGACCTAGAACCATTCACGGTCAATAACCAACAGCGGACCTGGATGCCCATATTGGTTCCTACATATTCTACGAAGATCTTTGTCGGTCAGACCGCATAACAACATACGTTGTTCCCTTTGTCATCGGTATGTTACTTGCCCGAGATTCGATCGTCGGTATCCAATACCTAGTTCAATCTCGTTACCGCAAGTCTCTTTACTCGTTCCGTAATACATCATCTCACAACTAACTCATTAGTTGTAGTGCTTGCAAGGCTTCATGATGTGCATTACCGAGAGGGCCCAGAGATACCTCTCCGACTATCGGAGTGACAAAACCTAATCTCAAATACGCCAACCCAACATCTGCCTTTGGAGACACCTGTAGTACTCCTTTATAATCACCCGATTCGTTGTGACGTTTGGTAGTACCAAAGTGTTCCTCCGTAAACGGAGTTGCATAATCTCATAGTTACAGGAACATGTATAAGTCATGGATAAAAGCAGTAGCAACATACTAAACGATCGTGTGCTAAGCTAGGGGAATGGGTCATGTCAATCAGATCATTCTACCAATGATGTGACCTCGTTAATCAAATAACAACTCCTTTGTTCATGGTTAGGAAACATAACCATCTTTGATTAACAAGCTAGTCTAGTAGAGGCATACCAGTGACATCTTGTTTTGTCTATGCATTCACACATGTATCATGTTTCCGGTTAATACAATTCTAGCATGAATGATAAACATTTATCATGAAATAAGGAAATAAATAATAACTTTATTATTGCCTCTAGGGCATATTTCCTTCAGCTTGCTACTGCTCCGGAACACTTAGACTGGCCGGCATGTGTCCTTCTTCGTTCCTGTGTCTGTCCCTACGGGGAAATGTCACGCATTGAGTACCGGAGTCCTGTTAGCCCGCTACAGCCCGGTTTACCGGAGTCCTGCTAGCCCAGTGCTACAGCCCGGAACTTACTTGCTGATGACCGACACGTTCGATGCTGGGTCATGGATGCCTGTCCCTGTAAGTCTGTGCCACTTTGGGTTTACAACTAGTCATGTCAGCCCGGGCTCCTTTTCATATGGATGCTAGCGACACTATCATATACGTGTGCCAAAAGGCGCAAACGGTCCCGGGCTAAGGTAAGGCGACACCCGTTGGGATACCGTGCGTGAGGCCGCAAAGTGATATGATGTGTTACAGGCTAGATCGATGTGACATTGAGTCGGGGTCCTGACAAGGGGGGCGCCCCCTTCCTTCCTTCTCCTTCTCTCTTCCCTTTCCTTCTCTCCTACTCCTACTACATGGAAGGGTTCCTAGTTGGACTAGGAAAGGGGGAATCCTACTCCCGGTGGGAGTAGGACTCCCTAGGGCGCGCCATAGAGAGGGCCGGCCCTCCCCTCCTCCACTCCTTTATATACGGGGGCAGGGGCACCCCATAGACACACAAGTTGATCTTCGTGATCGTTCCTTAGCCGTGTGCGGTGCCCCCCTCCATGATATTACACCTCGGTCATATTGTAGCGGTGCTTAGGCGAAGCCCTGCGACAGTTGAACATCAAGATCGTCACCACGCTGTCGTGCTGACGGAACTCCTCCCCGAAGCTTTGCTGGATCGGAGCCCGGGGTGCGTAATCGAGCTGTACGTGTGTCAAGAACTCGGAGGTGCCGGAGTAACGGTGCTTGGATCGGTTGGACCGGGAAGACGTACGACTACTTCCTCTACGTTGCGTCAACGCTTCCGCTTCGGTCTACGAGGGTACGTAGACAACACTCTCCCCTCTCGTTGCTATGCATCACCATGATCTTGCGTGTGCGTAGGAAATTTTTTGAAATTACTACGTTCCCCAGCAATGGGATGTTGTTCCAATTTGACAGTTGGAGTGGGGCATCTAGAAGGCGTGCTAGAGCCATGGACACGCGCACGCGCACCCCATGTACGATGCCGATCTAAGATGACTAATCGATAGTTAAGATTAGAAGGCACCAGAAGATGAAAAGGAGAAGAAAAAACACGCTAGCAAAAGAGATGTATGGCATCGGTGTTGTTGATGGAGGCGAGGCGGAGGGTTGACATCTGCCGACGTGGGAAGGGAGAGGAGGGTCGTCGGCACCAAAGTAAGGGTCTTTAGAGGGTAAGACTGATGGCCTAAGCGGCTGCCAAGGAGGTGGCTCGAATAAGGCGAGGCAGTACGACAACGACACCGGACATGAGTACTGGTGGCCGGCGAAGATATCGTGGGTTCACGATGGAGCATAAGGAAGTCGTCGACAAAGGAATGAACTAAAACAAAAATAAATTTGCAGGCAACACAAGTAATCAGTCGCATTACGAAGGTACTCTCAAAAATTTAAATACAATCAATCAATTATCTAAATGAAAAAGCGCGACAACCTTGTGAAAAATAGGCACCGGCACCTACTTGTCATCCCCACCACAGCGCGACGTCCGTGTGATATACACCGACGTTGTATACGACGGTGAGAAACGGGAAGAGCGCGTCCGCTCGTGACTTTCCGTCCCACAAGTCGCGTGGTGGATGTTGCTTTCCCTCTCATCCTCTTGTCTGCTTTAGATTCTTATCACAAAAACATCCCAGAAAAGAACCATAGGAGATTCGACGAGGCACTATTTCACAGGGCGTCGCTTTCCGAGCTCAGTGTATGAAGGATGAAAGAATCGTCGTGGCTTTTCGTGACATTTCCCTTGAATTCCCTTTGGTCTGAGTGCCCGAAGTTAAGCAAAAAAAAAAATCATGGCTTTCTGAAGCTTGATTTTTTGCGAAAAAACTTCCAATCTATTCATTTTCAATCATGGCAGTACTATAAATACCAGAAATAAAAATTACATCCAGATTCGTAGACCACCTAGTGACGACTACAAGTACCGAAGCGAGCCGAAGGCGCGCCGCCGTCATTGCCCCTCCATCGCCGGAGCCGGACACAACTTGTTGTAGAAGACAGTCGGAAAGTCGGCGTACTAAGGCCCCATAGGACCAGCACCCCAGAACAGCAACCGTCGCGGATAAAAAATAACGTAGATCGAAAGAATCCAAACCGAAGACAACACGAACGTAGACAAACAACGACGAGATCCGAGCAAATCCACCAAAGATAGATCTGCCGGAGACACACCTCCACACGCCTACCAACGATGCTAGACGCACCGCCGTAACGGGGGCTAGGCGGGGAGACCTTTATTCCATCTTCAGGGAGCCGCCGCCGTCTCGCCTTCCTGAATAGGACACAAACCCTAACAAGATTAAAAAAAGACTAAAAACGGAGCCCTCCCGCCGGCCCTTGGCAGAATCTACCGCGCCTCCATGGCCCTAGGGCCACCGGAGTCCAGGCGGACGTGCGCCGGCGCCGGCGAGAGGCAAGAACCCTAACTTGATGCATGTATCATCTAATTTTAATTACGAGGGCAGCGGATTGAAATTTTGCTTCTTGTCGCGTCTTTGACCTGGTGGCATGTATCAGGCCGATCATAGAGGCCATCCGTGCTTAATTATACTGATTGATTAATTAATCAGTGGCACGATGACGATGCATTAGGTTGGAGAGCGACTCTGCACCTAATAAACCAGATAATGATCTAGTGCAAGACGGCGACATTGGCAGCTGAACAAATCTTAGTACTAGATTAATCAATAGTTTATCTGATGTTACTCTCAAAAATTCAAATGCAATCAATTATTTAAATTAAAAAAGCGGGACGGCCGTGTGAAAAATAGACACCGGCACCTACTTGTCATCCCCATCACAGCGCGACGTCCGTGTGATATACACCGACGTTGTATATGACGGTGAGGAACGGGAAGAACGTGTCCGCTCATGACTTTCCGTCCCACACGTCGCGTCGTGGATGTTGCTTTCCCTCATCCTCTTGTCTGCTTTAGATTCTTATCACAAAACCTCCCGGAAAGAAGAAAAGAAGATTCGACGAAACACTATCTCACGGGGGGTTGCTTTTCGAGCTCAGTGTATGAAGGATACAAGAATCACCGTGGCTTTTCGTGACATTTCCCATGAACTCCCTTTGGCCTGAGTGCCCGAAGTTGAGCAAAAAAAGTCGTGGCTTTATGAAGCTTGATGCATGTATCAGCCAATTAATTACGAGGCCAGCAGATTGAAATTTTGCTTCCGAGTGCGTCTTTCACCTGGTGGCATGTATCAGGTCGATCCGTGGGTGCTTGATTGATTAATTAATCAGTGGCACGATGACGATGCATTAGGTTGGATAACGACTCTGCACCTAAGCCTGATAATGATCTAGTGCAAGACGCTGACATGGGCAGCTGAACAAATCTTAGCACTAGATTAATTAATACTCCCTCCATTCCTTGAAAAACACTCTTATATTATAGGACAGAGGGAGCAGTTTATTATGCTTGGCGATTAAAACTATGAGTAAACGTATGGTGGCTAAATGAGATGAACTTGCTGGGCTTAAGATAACTAGCAGGGCAGGCACGTGATCTGGAACACGGAAGACTGTTCCGGTTGGTTCGGTCGTTCTAGATTGATCGATGAGTTGGCTGCTAATGGTTGAATGCTGAATAGGACTTTACGAGAGCATCCGGGACGAAATCAAGGTCAAAAAGTGGATGTTTCTTATGTTGTTGTTCTCGGTCAAACTGAGCTTTCGTCTACTCGACAGTCCACATTGTTCTAGGCTGTTCCGACCCATGATTTTTCTAAAAGTAAATTTAGTTTTTTTAGTCTATCTAAAGTGAATTTAGTTGATGAAAATGATTTTAAAGAAACCCGGTCGACGTATTTACTCTCAAAAACACAAGAAATCATCTACCAGTTCTAAAAAAATTATCGCCACTGTCGCGCGCTACACACTTCAATCACGAAGACCACTATTTTCTTTTGCATCGCCTCATGCCAGCCCTGTCTACCGCCATTGCCAGTCGGGTAACCGGCTCCAGCCTTCTAGGCCCAGAGGGAGGCAATTCATCTTCAATAATGTACCCACAACCCAATAACTGATCTCTTGATGCTTCTACCTCAAACCTCTCCACCACCATCTATTCGTCGGTACCGTGCACGATCTTTGCCATGTGCTCTGCGCAATATTACTTCTCTCAACTACACCACCTCGACTGAGAATTCTAGCAACCTCACCATTACTACAAGTGGACAAGAGGAAGTAGTGTGCTCTACCACGCTTAAACTATGGAATTGTCCTGTGAATTAGCAATTTCTCTAGAGTTTTGACTCGGTTTGTTCCTCGAAAATCTTACCTGTGAAGCAAAGAAAAAGTTGGTTGTTTAACGAGTAGTCCAAGTTTGCACACCTTGTAGGAAGGTTATTGATCTATAGCTACCTAGGTTGGATGTATGGCATTGCTCCATTTCTAGAGGAAGGAACGAAGTCCCGAACCTTTACATTTCGCTGCAAATGAGCCTGGTAGATACATAGAAATGTCTCATGCAGTAATTTTAGTTTCTACAACCTAAAGATGACAATTGTACTACAAATGGATGGTCTATCCCCATATATGCAACACTTATGTTGTGGCGTCGGTGTGTACAGGACATTCCTGATGATTCAATTAACATCTTGCTTTCCAGCAAAATGACGACACCATTTTCCGTTGGTAAAATGAAAACGGCAAGACAATGCTTTGATTTGTTGAAACTCCGAATCTTAGTACAATGATGGCTGACATAATTCCAAACCCGGCAGGCTATTACTTATGTTAGACTTTCATATTTATGCAAGATACAACATATCAAATTCTTCAACCCCAAATCAGTTACGTCAAGCATGCACATAGACATGGTAAAATTCCATTCATTTTGTCTTATTTCGTGGTCTTTTCGGATTGCTTGCCGTTTCCATGTCTTATATATACCTTAAATATTGCAAATAGTTCTTAAAATAGAATATCTAAAGTAGAAATACACGAGGAGTTGGTCTCGATCTTAAAAAGAAAGAAAAGAACTAGGCTTGCAACAGTAAATTCAATTTCTTCTCTACAAGCAGTAACTTTACCTTCACTTTGTTGCTCTCTCTCTCTCTCTCTCTCTCTCTCTCTCTCTCTAAGTCAATGAGCCATTCAACTTTTTTGTACTTGCTTCTAGAACTCTTCTCTTGAGATATCAATCATTTCACCTTCATTTATAAGCTAGTGACTTAGTAGTGAGACCATCCCAGGTAGCACATACGTTTTGGAGGATCCATGCCACGAAATGATGTTGATGGTGACGAGTCGTCGGGCTCAATTCATCGTAAGGAAAACTGAAAACATGCATACACAATTCACATTTGATGATCCTTATGTCTTTGCTCGATCACTAGACAAATAGTTAGTTAGGCCTGAGAGGTTTTGGTAAATACAAATATGCATCTTCATTTGTTCAGCCTCTTCAGCGTGATGATCGCGAAACATCTCAAACTCTAAAGCTTCGTCCTTTCAAAAATTTCAGTTTATTTTGCTAGTTGACCCAAGAGAAATGTTGTATTATTCACAGACATATATACACATGTACAATTACAATCTCATCACTGGGTATAAGTCTAACAATAATGATTCAAGGAAGATGTAAACAAAGAGTATACACACCCTTTTGTTAAAGTTGTCATAGAGAAATGAGCTATGCACTTTTTTTGTTTGCATATGTTATATATATTTTTTGACAAGAAAGCAGACCATCTGCCCGTTTGATAAGGGGAACAAAAAGAGGTTACAACAATTATGTAGATGAAAAAAAGAAACATTGACCGACAAAGCCATCTCTGAACGAAACATGTCTCAATCGCCATATTTGAATGAGTTGTGACTGGGTTATTCCAAAAGGCCTCCAAGGAGGGGAAACAACTGGCCATATGCGTCGTCGTGGCTGGCTTCATCCCATCGACCCTTGAAGAAGGGACCAACCGTTTACAACCTATGTGGCTACCCCATGCCTCGAACAGGCATGATCCACTATCAAGGAAGTACTCTTTGACAGTGCCTTCGAGAAGGAGCAAAACACTTCCTAGCACTATCATCACCTGCATCACCCCGCACCCCCCCTCCCCCCACCCGTCGAAGAATTAGCTTTCACTAGAGCGCCTCTCCAGCAAATAGTTTTTTTATGGTAGCCTCTGTACCGCATTGCTGGCATACAACCATCTCCTGTTCGAAGCAGATTTTAAGCTATTATGAAAGTTCTTCAAGGGACACTAATAAGCTTCATATCAAAATATTGATGTGTGACGACCATACAATTGCAATTGCACGTGTGCACACATGTAGTTTCTTATGAGGAAATGAGCAAATGAAGATGTATTCTATCAATGTTTAGTAGTGCAGTAGCTGTTGGGGAGCCACCCCGTGGCACCTCTTCAGAGGGAGCTTGTACGGTGCCAGGTTGTAGGCGCCCTTTTCATTGCTTTTGGATACGATTTATAGCACATTCGTGTCCTGATGCCACTCATGACTTTTTTTCATAGCACTCACGTCATGTATGTAGCATATTTTAGTAGGGCTGATCGATTAGTCAGTGTGCATCCATCTACCTTAGATACATTAATGCAGAAACAAAGAAAATTATATCTATTACAATCAAGGGAACATGTATTCAGAGCACAACTATGAACTGCTAGCATAGTTCTATAACACAAAATTGATCAGGTTGTTGTCCATTCCGAGCAGGTCAGAAAGCTCGATCAGCACAGAGGTGGGCGTCGTCATAGTAGCAGTATCGTTGGTTGCGTGGAAGAACATGGCATGGACGATGTGCGTTGGTCCCTCCTCTCTCTGGATTCATGCGTGAGCGTCACCAACAGACATGGCAGTTGCGTGTCCCAGTCTCCATTTGTGAGGCCAACGAGGAGGAAGGTTACAAAGAGGACTTACTTGGACATAAGCATACTGATCATCTAGATTTGCATTACTTGCATACAGTGAGCTTCATAAATGTTGACGCCTGATGCTGCAAGTTACAACTTCTTTCAACCTGAAATAGATTAATGCACAGTAAAAAAATTGAAAAAAAAACCCAATCATGATTTAAGATTACAGGTTAACTTTATGTTCACAAAAATTAAGGGAAAGCTGACACCTGACAACATAAGTTGAGGAAAAAGACCAGCCAGTACATAACAAAGCAACAAGAAATCAGGACAGAAATGGGCGCAAGGAAAATACCAACAATGACAAGCTAATATGAATCATAACCTTGCAAGTTCTACATAATCATGAATATGCAATGAAAATGGATGCAAAACTTCAATGTAGTAGATACTATGCAAAAGCAGTACCAAAACAAATTTCATTCAACTGATATTGCATCTTCGTACTTTAAAGGAGAAATAGAAATCAACTTGATCAATCAAAGGTCAGAACATGTGACAAATATGAAATAACAAGGCATGCCATTCATGCTACTCCACATTATGTATGCTTACAAGCAAGAGATAGGTTCATGTGTTCAGAATCGATCCAATCGAGGACATAGATAGGACATGTTTAACCTGTTTGTACAGTATGGTTCTTATTTAAGTTTCGTAAATGGTAATCCAAAGATTACTCCTACCTCTTGAGCACTTCGCTGGTTTTCCCTTGAAGAGGAAAGGGTGATGCAGCAAAGTAGCATAAGTATTTCCCTCAGTTTGAGAACCAAGGTATCAATCCAATAGGAGGCTCCATGCAAGTCCCTCGTACCTACACAAACAAAACAAGAACCTCACAACCAACACGATAAAGGGGTTGTCAATCCCTTCACGGCCACTTGCGAAAGTGAGATCTGATAGAGATAATAAGATAAGATAAATATTTTTGGTATTTTTATGATATAGATTGGAAAGTAAAGATTGCAAAATAAAATAGATCGAAAACTTATATGATGGAAAATAGACCCGGGGCCATAGGTTTCACTAGTGGCTTCTCTCAAGATAGCATAAGTATTACGGTGGGTGAACAAATTACTGCCGAGCAATTGATAGAAAAGTGCATAGTTATGAGAATATCTAGGCATGATCATGTATATAGGCATCACGTCCGCAACAAGTAGACCGACTCCTGCCTGCATCTACTACTATTACTCCACACATCGACCGCTATCCAGCATGCATCTAGAGTATTAATTTCATAAGAACAGAGTAACGCATTAGGCAAGATGACATGATGTAGAGGGATAAACTCAAGCAATATGATATAAACACCATCTTTTTATCCTCGATGGCAACAATACAATACGTGCTTTGCTGCCCCTGCTGTCACTGGGAAAGGACACCGCAAGATTGAACCCAAAGCTAAGCACTTCTCCCATTGCAAGAAAGATCAATCTAGTAGACCAAACCAAACTGATAATTCGAAGAGACTTGCAAAGATAACCAATCATACATAAAAGAATTCAGAGAAGATTCGAATATTTCTCATAGATAAACTTGATCATAAACCCACAATTCATCTGATCTCGACAAACACACCGCAAAAAGAGTTACATCGAATAGATCTCCAAGAAGATCAAGGAGAACTTTGTATTGAGATTCAAAGAGAGAGAAGAAGCCATCTAGCTAATAACTATGAACCTGAAGGTCTATGGTAAACTACTCACAACTCATCGGAGAGGCCTTGGCGATGATGTAGAAGCCCTCCGTGATTGATTCCCCCTCCGCCGGAGCACCAGAAAAGGCTCCAAGATGGGATCTCACCGGTATAAAAGGTTGCGGCGGTGGAAATAGGGTTTCGTGGTGCTCCTCGGTGTTTTCAGGGTATGCAAGTATATATAGGCGAAGGAGGTCGGTCAGGGGAGCCACGAGGGGCCCACGAGGGTGGGGGCGCACCCACCCCCCTAGGGCGTGCCCTCCTGCCTCATGGCCGCCTCCAAGTCTCCTGGATCGCGTTTGTTCCAAAAAGATCTCTCCCGAAAGTTTCATTCCGTTTGGACTCCGTTTGATATTCCTTTTCTTCGAAACACTGAAATAGCCAAAAAAAACAGCAATTTGGGCTGGGCCTCCGGTTAATAGGTTAGTCCCAAAAATGATATAAAAGTGTATAGTAAAGCCCATAAACATCCAAAATGGGCAATATAATAGCATAGAATAATTAAAAATTATAAATACGTTGGAGACGTATCAAGCATCCCCAAGCTTAATTCCTGCTCGTCCTCGAGTAGGTAAATGATAAAAACAGAATTTTTGATGTGGAATGCTACCTAGCATATTTCTCAATGTAATTTTATTTATTGTGGCATGAATGTTCAGATCCAAATGATTCAAGATAAAAGTTTAATATTAACATAAGAATAGTAATACTTCAAGCATACTAACAAGTAATCATGTCTTATCAAAATAACATAGCCAAAGAAAGCTTATCCCTACAAAATCATATAGTTAGGCTATGTTTCATTTTCGTCACACAAAGTACTCTCATCATGCACAACCCCGGTTTCAGCCAAGCAATTGGTTCATACTTTTTAACGCGCTTCAGCTTTTTTCAACTCTCACGCAATACATGAGTGTAAGCCATGGATATAGCACTATGGGTGGAATAGAATATGATGATGGAGGTTGTGCGAAGAATACAAAAAAGGCGAAAGTCTCACATTGACGAGGCTAATCGATGGGCTATGGAGATGCCCATCAACTGATGACAACATGAGGAGTAGGGATTGCCATGCAACGGATGCACTAGAGCTATAAATGTATGAAAGCTCAACAAAAGAAACTAAGTGGGTGTGCATCCAACTTGCTTGCTCACGAAGACCTAGGGCATTTTGAGGAAGCCCATCATTGGAATATACAATACAAGTTCTATAATGAAAAATCCCCACTAGTATATGAAAGTGACAAAATAAGAGACTCTCTATCATAAAGATCATAGTGCTACTTTGAAGCACAAGTGTGGAAAAAGATAGTAACATTGTCCCCCTTTATTATTATTTTTTTATTTTTTTGGGCCTTCCTTTTTTTTATTTGGGCTTTCTCTTTTTTTGGCCTTTTTCTGGCCTTTCATTTCAAGGGACAATGCTCTAATAATGATGATCATCACACTTTTATTTACTTACAACTCGATACTAGAACAAAATATGACTCTATATGAGTGCCTCCGGCGGTGTACCGGGATATGCAATGAATCAAGAGTGACATGTATGAAAAAATATGAAGGTGGATTTGTCACAAATACGATGTCAACTACATGATCATGCAAAAGCAATATGACAATGATGGAGCGTGTCATAATAAACGGAATGGTGGAAAGTTGCATGGCAATATATCTCGGAATGGCTATGGAAATGCCATAATAGGTAGGTTTGGTGGCTGTTTTGAGGAAGATATAAGGAGGTTTATGTGTGATAGAGCGTATCGTATCACGGGGTTTGGATGCACCGGCGAAGTTTGCACCAACTCTCAAGGTGAGAAAGGGCAATGCACGGTACCGTAGAGGCTAGCAATGATGGAAGGGTAAGAGTGCGTATAATCCATGGACTCACATTAGTCATAAAGAACTCATATACTTATTGCAAAAGTTTATTAGCCCTCGAAGCAATGTACTACTACGCATGCTCCTCGGGGAAGGGTTGGTAGGAGTTAACCATCGCGCGATCCCGACCTCCATTCATAAGGAAGGCAATCAAAAGAGCATCCCATGCTACAAATTTGTTACACAACTTTTATCATACGTCCATGCTACGGGACTTGTCAACTTTAACACAAGTATTTCTCAACTTCATAATTACCCAACTAGCATGACTCTAACATTACCACCTTTATATCTCAAAACAATTATCAAGCATGAAATTGATCATAATATTCAATGCACTTTCTATGATAGTTTTTATTATACCCAACTTGGATGCCCATCATTCTAGGACCAATTTTTATAACCATAGCAAATAGCATGTTGTTCTAAAAGACTCTCAAAATAATATAAGTGAAGCATGAGAGATCAATAGTTTCTACAAAATAAAACCACCGCCGTGCTCTAAAAAGATATAAGTGAAGCACTAGAGCAAAATTGTCTAGCTCAAAAGATATAAGTGAAGCACATAGAGTATTCTAATAAATTCCGAATTTTGTGTGTCTCTCCCAAAAGATGTGTACAGCAAGGATGATCGTGGTAAACTAAACAGCAAAGACTCATATCATACAAGACGCTCCAAGCAAAACACATATCATGTGGTGAATAAAAATATAGCTCCAAGTAAAGTTACCGATAGACGAAGACGAAAGAGGGGATGCCTTCCAGGGCATCCGCAAGCTTAGGCTTTTGGTTGTCCTTGAATTATCTTGGGGTGCCATGGGCATCCCCAAGCTTAGCCTCTTGCCACTCCTTATTCCATAGTCCATCAAATCTTTACCCAAAACTTGAAAACTTCACAACACAAAACTCAACATAAAATCTCATAAGCTCTGTTAGTGCAAGAAAGAAAAACCACCACTTAAGGTACTGTAATGAACTCATTCTTTATTTACATTGGTGTTAAATCTAATGTATTCCAATTTCTCTATGGTTCATACCCCCCGATACTAGCCATAGATTCATCAAGATAAGCAAACAACACACGAAAAACAGAATCTGTCAAAAACAAAACATTCTGTCGCAATCTGTAACTTTCGAATACTTCTGGAACCCTAAAAATCCTACCAAAATAGGAAGTCATAGTAAATTTTTCTATTGATCTACTGCAAAAAGAATCAACTAAAAATCATGTTTCTGCGATTTACTAAAATATATTCTCATGCACACAAAAGTTTCTGTTTTTCAGCAAGATCAAATTAACTATCACCGTAGGTTATCCTATAGGTTCTACTTGGCACAAACACTAATTAAAACATGAAACCACATCGAAACAAAAGCTAGATAAATTATTTATTACTAACAGGAACAAAAAGCAAGGAACAAAAATAAAATTGGGTTGCCTCCCAACAAGCACTATCGTTTAACGCCCCTAGCTAGGCATAAAAGCGAGAATAGATCTAAGTATTGCCATCTTTGGCATCCAATTCTTCAATAGATCACTTATAACCCTTAGGAGTTTCTTTATTTTTAGTAATGATTAAACTCCTAGGCAAGAAATCAAGAAATTCATTTGTAGCAAAAGGTTCCTTAATGATAGCGAAAAAGCTGGGGTGAACACTTATGGATTTGAGATCCGCATTTTCCTTACTAGAAGATTCACCCTTATTTTTAGGAACATACATTAATTTGGAAAATTTGGTAGGAGGAGTTGGAGTATTTTTCACGGATGGAAAGGCAGACCCTAAGTTAGTAATAATATCCTCAATTTTACCGATTCTTGTAGAATCTTGATCTATTCTTTCGTTAACTATAAGTTCCTTCTCTTTAAAAAATTTCAGAGTGACTCCAACCTTAGATCCATATTGGGAAATTTAGTTGTGGATCTTTTTATCCAAATTTTCAATTAACTCAACAGTGGCAACTTTATTTCAATAATTTCAAGCCTTTGCATCAAATGTTCCAAAGTTAAAACAGTTCCATTAACCAAAAGAGGTGGTGGACCAAATAATCTAACATAGCATTATAAGCATCAAAAGTATGGCTACCCAAGAAATTCCCTCCGGTAATGGCTTCAAGAATGCATCTATTCCAAGGAGTAATGCCTACATAAAAATTGTGAAGAAGAACAGAAGTAGATTGCTTCCTAGTAGATCTATTTTGAGCATTGCAAATTATATGCCAAGCATCTTTTAGATTTCCTCCCTCCCTTTGTTTAAAATTAAGAACATCATGATCGGGAGTACTAACAATGATAGGAGGACTAGCCATGACGACGAAATAAACGATCTAACACACGAGCACACAGAAGGCAAGCAAAAGAAAAGCGGCTAACGGGAAAGAGAGGGCGAATAAAACGGCAAGGGTGAAGTGGGGGAGAGGAAAAAGAGAGGGAAATGGCAAATAATGTAATGCGAGGGAGAAGAGTTTGTGATGGGTGATACGTCTCCAACGTATCTATAATTTTTGATTGTTACATGCTATTATATTACCCCTTTTGGATATTTATGGGCTTTACTTTACACATTTATATCATTTCTGGGACTAACCTACTAACCGGAGGCCCAGCCCATATTGTTGTTTTATTGGCTGTTTCAGTATTTCGAAGAAAAGGAATATCAAACGGAGTCCAAACGGAATGAAACCTTCGGCAGCCTGGTTTTTTGGAAGATTATGATCCAGGAGACTTGGAGTGCAAGCCAGGGGATCATCAAGGAGGCCACGAGACAGGGGGCACGCCCACCCCTTGGGCGTGCCCTACCCTCTCATGGGCCCCTCGAGGCTCCCCTGACCGACTTCTTTCACCTATATAAGCCTATGTACCCTAAAAACATCGAATATCAAGATAGATCGGGAGTTCCGCCGCTGCAAGCCTCTGTAGCCACCAAAAACCTCTCGGGAGCCCGTTCCGGCACCCTGCCGGAGGGGGAACCCATCACCGGTGGCCATCTTCATCATCCCGACGCTATCCATGACGAGGAGGGAGTAGTTCACCCTCGGGGCTGAGGGTATGTACCAATAGCTATGTGTTTGATCTCTCTCTCTCTCTCTCTCTCTCTCTCTCTCTCTCTCTTGTGTTCTCTCTATGGCACGATCTTGATGTATCGCGAGCTTTGCTATTATAGTTGGATCTTATGATGTTTCTCCCCCCTCTACTCTCTTGTGATGAATTGAGTTTCCCCTTTGAAGGTATCTTATTGGATTGAGTCTTTATTTGAGAACACTTGATGTATGTCTTGCCGTGTTTATCTGTGGTGACAATGGGATATCACGTGCCACTTGATGTATGTTTTGGTGACCAACTTGCGGGTTCCACCCATTAACCTATGCATAGGGGTTGGCACACGTTTTCTTGACTCTTCGGTAGAAACTTTGGGGCACTCTTTGAAGTACTTTGTGTTGGTTGGATGAATTTGAGATTGTGTGACGCATATCATATAATCATGCCCATGGATGCTTGAGGTGATAATGGAGTATCTAGGTGACATTAGGGTTTTGGTTGATTTGTGTCTTAAGGTGTTATTCTAGTATGAACTCTATGATGGATCGAGCGGAAAGAATAGCTTCATGTTGTTTTACTACGAACTCTTGAATAGATAGAACAGAAAGGATAACTTTGAGGTGGTTTCGTACCCTACCATAATTTCTTCGTTTGTTCTCCGCTATTAGTGGCTTTGGAGTGACTCTTTGTTGCATGTTGAGGGATTGTTATATGATCTATCTATGTTATTATTATTGAGAGAACTTGCACTAGTGAAAGTATGAACCCTATGCCTTGTTTCCTACCATTGCAATACTGTTTACGCTCTATCATTAGTTACCTTGCTGTTTTTATATTTTCAGATTACAAATACCCTTATCTACCATCCATATTGCACTTGTATCACCATCTCTTCGCCGAACTAGTGCACCTATACAATTTACCATTGTATTGGGTGTGTTGGGGACACAAGAGACTCTTTGTTATTTGGTTGCAGGGTTGCTTGAGAGAGACCATCTTCATCCTACACCTCCTACGGATTGATAAACCTTAGGTCATCCACTTGAGGGAAATTTGCTACTGTCCTACAAACTTGTGCACTTGTAGGCCCAACAACGTCTACAAGAAGAAGGTTGTGTAGTAGACATCAAGCTCTTTTCTGGCGCCTTTGCCGGGGAAGTGAGTGCTTGAAAGTATATCTTTAGATCTTGCAATTGAATCTTTTTGTTTCTTGTTTTATCACTAGTTTAGTTTATAAAAGAAAATTACAAAAAAATGGAATTGAGTTTGTCTCATACGCTTCATCTTTTTAATATCTTTCATGAGAATGATGGAAAGGAAAATTGTGCTCAAGTGCTAGAAAAAGAATGCATTAGAATGTTTGGTACTAGATCTTTGTATGATGAGCATGATTGCAATGTTGTTAGTATGAATTCCTTGAATATCCATGATGCTAATTATATGCAAAGCCACAAGCTTGGGGAAGCTATGTTTGATGAAGATGATATTTTTTGTCCCCCAAGTTTTGATGAGCAAATTTATTATGATGAAAGCATGCCCCATATTTATGATGTTTATATTGATGAAAGTGGGTTTGGAAGAGTGTAAACTTTAGGAAGTAGTTATCCCACTATTTTGGAGGATGTTGAATCTTATTGTGATGAATATGAAAGTGGATTTGGAAGAGTGTCAACTTTATTTAGTGATGATTCCACTATTTCGGAAGAGGTCCCAATTGATTATGAGAACAAAGTTGCTATCTATGATGATTATTGTGATGACTTGTATGCTATTAAGAATAGTGATAACCATGAAACTTGTCATCA
This sequence comes from Aegilops speltoides, assembly GCA_021437245.1. NCBI lineage: Eukaryota > Viridiplantae > Streptophyta > Magnoliopsida > Poales > Poaceae > Aegilops > Aegilops speltoides. Next base: position 505,386,691 of record CM038147.1, read on the forward strand.
TGATTTTAGTTTTCAATTGGCTTATGCCTCACATGATAATTATTTTGTTGAGTTTGCTCCCACTACTATTCATGAGAAGAAATTTGCTTATGTGGAGAGTAATAAATTTTCTATGCTTGTAGATCATGAAAATAATGCTTTAGGTGCTAGTTATATTGTTGAATTCATTCATGATGCTACTGAAAATTTTTATGAGGGAGGAACATATGCTTGTAGGAATTGCAATAATATCAAGTTTCCTCTCTATGTGTTGAAAATTTTGAAGCTATGCTTGTTTTACCTTCCTATGCTTGTTGACTATTGCTCCCATAAGTTGTTTGCTCACAAAATCCCTATGCATAGGAAGTGGGTTAGGCTTAAATGTGCTAGTCATATGCATCATGATGCTCTCTTTTATGTTTCAATCCTTATCTTTTATGTGAGCATCATTGTCAGCATCATGCCTAGCTAGAAAGGCATTAAAGAAAAGCACTTGTTGGGAGACAAACCAATATTTACCCTTACTGTTTTTGTGTGTCCACATGATTATGCTACTGTAGTAATCATGTTTTATAGCTTTTGTTTCAATAAAGTGCCAAGTAAGACCTTTAGGATAGCCTACGGTGATAGTTGCGCTGATCCTGCTGAAAATCAGAAACTTTTGCACCCAGTAAATTAGTTTTGTTAATTCACAGAAACGTGCTTCTGATCTGATTAGTTTTTCCTTGGATTGGTACACAAATTTCTTAGGACTTCCTAATTTGGTAGAATTTTTGGAGTTCCATAAGTATACGTTTGATACAGATTACTGCAGACTATTCTGTTTTTGACAGATTCTGTTTTCTATGTGTTGTTTGCTTATTTTGATGCATCTATGGGTAGTATTAAGTGGTATGAACCATAGAGAAGTTGTAATACAGTAGATATTACACCAATATGAATTTAGAATGAGTTCATTACAGTACCTAAGTGGTGGTTTTATTTTCTTATACTAACGGAGCTTACGAGTTTTCTGTTGAGTTTTGTGTTGTGAAGTTTTCAAATTTTGGGTAAAGATTCGATGGACTATGGAATAAGGAGTGGCAAGAGCCTAAGCTTGGGGATGCCCAAGGCACCCCAAGGTAATATTCAAGGACAACCAAGAGCCTAAGCTTGGGGATGCCCCAGATGGCATCCCCTCTTTCGTCTTCGTTCATCGGTAACTTTACTTGGAGCTATATTTTTATTCACCACATGATATGTTTTTTGCTTGGAGCGTCATTTTCTTTTATTGGTATTTGCTTTCTTTTATTTAGAATAATGTTTTGCATCTTTAGTTTCAATAAAAATGTCAAGGATAGCCTTTACCATGCTTATTTTGCTAGTATACATGTTGCTGTTTGAAAACAGAAAGTTTACCGCTGTTCCAAAAATTCCCTAGAAAAGTCAGAGCATGATATAATGTTGAAACTTTTTGCATAACTAGATCTGATAAATTTACTACAGTGGGAATTTTATTTCATAATTTTTGGAGTTAGGGAAGCATTGATACTCTTGCATTCTTTTTAGACTGTACTGTTTTGACAGATTGCTGTTATGTTTGCATTGTTTGCATTTGTTTGCTTGTTTAATGATTCTATTTGAGGATAGGAGTATTAAATATGCAGAGGAATTTAGTATGAAATGTCGAATAATAATTTTAGTGATTTGTTACAGTAGAAAATGATAAGGTTTTGCATTGGTTTGTACTAACCTATCTCACAAGTTCTTGTTGAGTTTGGTGTGGATGAAGCTTTTGATAAAAAGAGAAACCATGATATGAGAGGAATGAAGGAGACACAAAAGTTCAAGCTTGGGGATGCCCAAGGCGCCCTAAGATAATATTTCAAGAAGTCTCAAGCATCTAACCTTGGGGATGCCCCGGTAGGCATCCCACCTTTCTTCTTCAACAACTATCGGTTAGTATCGGTTGAGCCTAAGTTTTTGCTTCTTCGCATGAGTTGTGCTATCCTTGCAATGTCATTTTATTTTGTTTTGCTTGCTGTTTGAATACAATACCAAGATCTGAAATTCTTTAATGTTAGAGAGTCTTCACATAGTTGCACAATTATTCGACTACTCATTGATCTTCACTTATATCTTTCGGAGTAGTTTGTCATTTGCTCTAGTGCATCACTTATATCTTTTAGAGCGCGGTGGTGGTTAGATTTTGTAGAAATTGCTAGTCTCTCATGCTTCACTTATATTATTTTTAGAGTCTTTTAGAACAGCATGGTATTTGCTATGGTTACAAAGTTGGTCCTAGAATGATGAGCATCCAAGTTGGGTATAATAAAAACTATCATAGAAAGTGAATTGGATGCCATGATCAATTTGATACTTGATAATTGTTTTGAGATATGGAGGTAGTGATATTAAAGTCATGCTATTTAGGGTGATTATGAAAAATGCTTGTGTTGAGGTTTGTGATTCCCGTAGCATGCATGTATGGTGAACCGCTTTGTGATGAAGTTGGAGCACAATTTTATTTATTGAGTGTCTTCCTTATGTGTGGCGGTCGGGGACGAGCGATGGTCTTTTCCTACCAATCTATCCCCCTAGGAGCATGCGCGTAGTGCTTTGGTTTGATGACTTCTAGATTTTTGCAACAAGTACATGAGTTCTTTTGACTAATGTTGAGTCCATAGATTATACGCACCCTCACCCTTCCACCATTGCTAGCCTCGCTTGTGCCGCGCAACTTTTGCCGGTACCATACACCCGCCATATACCTTCCTCAAAACAGCCACCATACCTACCTATTATGGCATTTCCATAGCCATTCCAAGATATATTGCCATGCAAATTTCCACCATTCCGTTCATATGACACACATTACTACTCAAGAATTACAACTTTTATGGATTCCCCCACAAGTCGGGATGAGACTTCAGACTTTACAAAAAGAAAGGAAAAAAGAAAGGCCAAAGGAAAAAAAAGGAAAAGGAAAAGAAAAAAAGGAGAAAAGAGAAAAGAAAAAAAAGGAGAAAAAGAGAGAAGGGACAATGCTACTATCTCTTTTCCACACTTGTGCTTCAAAGTAGCACCATGATCTTTATGATAGAGAGTCTCCTATGTTGTCACTTTCATATACTAGTGGGAATTTTTCATTATAGAACTTGGCTTGTATATTCCAATGATAGGCTTCCTCAAAATGCCTAGGTCTTCGTGAGCAAGCAAGTTGGATGCACACCCACTTAGTTTCTTTTGTTGAGCTTTCATATATTTATAGCTCTAGTGCATTCGTTGCATGGCAATCCATACTCACTCACATTGATATCTATTAATGGGCATCTCCATAGCCCGTTGATACGCCTAGTTGATGTGAGACTATCTTCTCCTTTTTGTCTTCTCCACAACCACCATTCTATTCCACATATAGTGCTATGTCCATGGCTCACGCTCATGTATTGCGTGAAAGTTGAAAAAGTTTGAGATTATTAAAGTATGAAACAATTGCTTGGCTTGTCATCGGGGTTGTGCATGATTAAATACTTTGTGTGATGAAGATAGAGCAACAGCCAGACTATATGATTTTGTAGGGATAACTTTCTTTGGCCATGTTATTTTGAGAAGACATGATTACTTTGATTAGTATGCTTGAAGTATCACTATTTCTTATGTCAATATGAACTTTTATTTTGAATCATTTGGATCTGAACATTCATGCCACAATAAAGAAAATTACATTGAGAATTATGCTAGGTAGCATTCCACATCAAAAATTCTGATTTTATCATTTACCTACTCGAGGACGAGCATGAATTAAGCTTGGGGATGCTTGATACGTCTCCAACGTATCTATAATTTTTTATTGTTCTGTGCTATTATATTACCCCTTTTGGATGTTTATGGGCTTTATTTTACACATTTACATCATTTTTGGGACTAACCTACTAACCGGAAGCCCAACCCATATTGCTGTTTTATTGCCTGTTTCAGTATTTCAAAAAAAAGGAATATCAAACGGAGTCCAAATGGAATGAAACCTTCGGCAACGTGATTTTTTGGAAGATTATGATCCAGGAGATTTGGAGTGCAAGCCGGCGGATCATCGAGGAGGCCACGAGACAGGGGGCGCACCCGCCCCCTGGGCGCGCCCTACCCTCTCGTGGGCCCCTCGAGGCTCCCCCGACTGACTTCTTTCGCCTACATAAGCCTACGTACCCTAAAAACATCGAATATCAAGATAGATCGGGAGTTCCGCCGCCGCAAGCCTCTGTAGCCACCAAAAACCTCTCGGGAGCCCATTCTGGCACTCTGCCAGAGGGGGAACCCATCACCGGTGGCCATCTTCATCATCCCGACGCTATCCATGACGAGGAGGGAGTAGTTCACCCTCGGGGCTGAGGGTATGTACCAATAGCTATGTGTTTGATCTCTCTCTCTCTCTCTCTCTCTCTCTCTCTCTCTCTCTCTTGTGTTCTCTCTATGGCACAATCTTGATGTATCGCGAGCTTTGCTATTATAGTTGGATCTTATGATGTTTCTCCCCCCTCTACTCTCTTGTGATGAATTGAGTTTCCCTTTTGAAGGTATCTTATTGGATTGAGTCTTTATTTGAGAACACTTGATGTATGTCTTGCCTTGTTTATCTGTGGTGACAATGGGATATCACATGCCACTTGATGTAAGTTTTGGTGACCAACTTGCGGGTTCCGCCCATGCACCTATGCATAGGGGTTGGCACACGTTTTCTTGACTCTCCGGTAGAAACTTTGGGGCACTCTTTGAAGTACTTTGTGTTGGTTGGATGAATTTGAGATTGTGTGACGCATATCGTATAATCATGCCCATGGATACTTGAGGTGACAATGGAGTATCTAGGTGACATTAGGGTTTTGGTTTATTTGTGTCTTACGGTGTTATTCTAGTATGAACTCTATGATAGATCGAGCGGAAAGAATAGCTTCATGTTATTTTACTACGAACTCTTGAATAGATAGAACAGAAAGGATAACTTTGAGGTGGTTTTGTACCCTACCATAATCTCTTCGTTTGTTCTCTGCTATTAGTGGCTTTGGAGTGACTCTTTGTTGCATGTTGAGGGATTGTTATATGATCTATCTATGTTATTATTGTTGAGAGAACTTGCACTAGTGAAAGTATGAACCCTATGCCTTGTTTCCTACCATTGCAATACCGTTTACGCTCACTTTTATCATTAGTTACCTTGCTGTTTTTATATTTTCAGATTACAAATACCCTTATCTACCATCCATATTGCACTTGTATCACCATCTCTTCGCCGAACTAGTGCACCTATACAATTTACCATTGTATTGGGTGTGTTGGGGACACAAGAGAATCTTTGTTATTTGGTTGCAAGGTTGCTTGAGAGAGACCATATTCATCCTACGCCTCGTACGGATTGATAAACCTTAGGTCATCCACTTGAGGGAAATTTTCTACTGTCCTACAAACCTGTGCACTTGCAGGCCCAACAAAATCTACAAGAAGAAGGTTGTGTAGTAGACATCAATGGGTACTTGGTATATCTTGACTTGTGCGAAGACCTCCCCGGCAACAGCGCCAGAAATCCTTCTTGCTACCTCTTGAGCACTGCGTTGGTTTTCCCTTGAAGAGGAAAGGGTGATGCAGCAAAGTAGCGGAAGTATTTCCCTCAGTTTTGAGAACCAAGGTATCAATCCAGTAGGAGGCTCCACGCAAGTCCCTCGTACCTACACAAACAAAACAAGAACCTCGCAACCAACGCGATAAAGGGGTTGTCAAGCCCTTCACGACCACTTGCGAAAGTGAGATCTGATAGAGATAATAAGATAAGATAAATATTTTTGGTATTTTTATGATATAGATTGGAAAGTAAAGATTACAAAATAAAGTAGATCGGAAACTTATATGATGGAAATAGACCCAGGGGCCATAGGTTTCACTAGTGGCTTCTCTCAAGATAGCATAAGTATTACGGTGGGTGAACAAATTACTGTCAATCAAATCATAGAAAAGTGCATAGTTATGAGAATATCTAGGCATGATCATGTATATAGGCATCACGTCCGCAACAAGTAGACCGACTCCTGCCTGCATCTACTACTATTACTCCACATATCGACCGCTATCCAGCATGCATCTAGAGTATTAATTTCATAGAACAGAGTAACGCATTAGGCAAGATGACATGATGTAGAGGGATAAACTCAAGCAATATGATATAAACCCCATCTTTTTATCCTTGATGGCAACAATACAATACGTGCGTTGTTGCCCCTGCTGTCACTGGGAAAGGACACCGCAAGATTGGACCCAAAGCTAAGCACTTCTCCCATTGCAAGAAAGATCAATCTAGTAGGCCAAACCAAACTGATAATTCGAAGAGACTTGCAAAGATAACCAATCATACATAAAAGAATTCAGAGGAGATTCAAATATTTCTCATAGATAAACTTGATCATAAACCCACAATTCATTGGATCTCGACAAACACACCACAAAAAGAGTTTAGATCTCCAAGAAGATCAAGGAGAACTTTGTATTGAGATTCAAAGAGAGAGAAGAAGCCATCTAGCTAATAACTATGAACCCGAAGGTCTTTGGTAAACTACCCACAACTCATCGGAGAGGCCTTGGCGATGATGTAGAAGCCCTCCGTGATTGATTCCCCCTCCGGCGGAGCGCCGGAAAAGGCTCCAAGATGGGATCTCACCGATATAAAAGGTTGCGGCGGTGGAAATAGGGTTTCGTGGAGCTCCTCGGTGTTTTCAGGGTATGCAAGTATATATAGGCGAAGCTGGTCGGTCAAGGGAGCCACGAGGGGCCCACGAGGGTGAGGGGGCGTGCCCACCCCCCTAGGGCGTGCCCTCCTGCCTCGTGGCCACCTCGGCTGCTTCTCGACGTCCACTCCAAGTCTCCTGGATTGTGTTTGTTCCAAAAAGTTCTCTCCCGAAGGTTTCATTCCGTTTGGACTCCGTTTGATATTCCTTTTCTTCGAAACACTGAAATAGGCAAACAAACAACAATTTGGGCTGGGCCTCCGGTTAATAGGTTAGTCCCAAAAATGATATAAAAGTGTATAGTAAAGCTCATAAACATCCAAAACGGGTAATATAATAGCATGGAAAATCAAAAATTACAGATACGTTGGAGACTTATCAATTACGCATGTATGGAAGGCCGCACCTGGAATTGATATCCTTATATAGAGATTTAACTAAGATCAGAGCAGCAGAATTGACAATTCTTTGGTGCACCTGACTTGCTTCTTCAACTTAGCCATGGCTTTAGGAGATTGACATATATCATCCCCATTACCAAGCTGCCTGTTGAGAGTCAACTGAGACCGGAGTAGCAGTATTAGCACTGAGAATTTCTTTGGTGCGCTTGTCTTGCTTATTCAACTTAGCCACTGCTTGAAGAGTGTGACGGATATCATCCCCATTACCAAGCTGCTTGTTAAATTGATAGGCAAAATGGTTTGCCAAACGCACTTCCATTTTGAGGCCATGTGATTCTGCGGCTATCTATTTTGAAGATAGCAACTAAAATTTCATGGGGTTTTTGAGATCTACCATAACCATCAGCTAGACATGTGAAAGCAGAAGTAATACATGAGAGAATCAGAATTGAAAAGCTAAAGGAGCTAGGGGTGAGATTTTTTACCCGGAACTGGTTGATAGACACCGCTTCTCGAACTCCTTGGTGTTGTAGTTGAATCCGGTGGGTTAATCCACCTGGTTGATGGCTCAACGCTCGGCCTGACCAGAATAGGGCGGCATGGCAACCACTGTGTCCCGCAAGGGCAGGCTGGCATGTGCATCAGTGATACCAGAGGCGTAGTAGACCACCAGGACGACGATCTCCTCGAGACCTGCCATCATCAGCGGAGACTGTAGTGCTTTTAGAGTTTACGTCCTCAAGCTATAGGTAGCTGGAGTGTTAGGTGATCACCACTATCCCATTGTTTGGTGACTAAGAGGAAACTTCCCGATAAAGCAAAGATGGAGTTACAACAATAATGATTGGGGTTCATCAAACATTTATCAAATCTTTGTGACATGTGTACATACCTGGAAATGCTACCTGCAAATATTTGTGGCAAGTTTGAAGTTGTGTCTATAATCACCAAATAACGAAGTGAGATTACCATATTCATCTATGAGCAATGAGAAGGAGGTAAACCTGCCAATTGGCAAGCACACTAAAGTATTGAACCATTAGATATCAGATCAGTATCACATAATAAGATAAAGAGCTAGCTTCTAAACCACATTCAACTTTTTGACCGAACGATGCTATAGAAGAGATGTATACATATCCTTCCAAGATTAACAAATGTGAAAGGGAAGATTTAAAATGGGAAAACTTACATCAGTACCTCACTGGTACAGCGAGGTGCTATACAAACGGTTTTAACCCCTTTCCGCGACGACATTTGGAACCGTCGTCAAGTGAGTGTGGACGATAGGGGGTTCCTTTCCACACAACACAGAAACCGTCGGGGATATGCCCTCCTGGCACACACGCTCGGCAAAATGAGGTCGTGTGAGACCAGCGAGCGATCAAATATGGTTATATGTATAGTAGTGCTAAAAAATACAATTATACAGGCGAAATCGTTTCCGGTCGTAAGTACATCCCACACAGTCAGTCACCGCTAAACGTTTCTGTTCGTATATACATCTCACACAGTCACTCCAAGGATAACGTTTCCGTTCGCAGGTACATCACACACAATTTTCCCCGTTAAACCGTTGGTGATAGCGTTGTCATCGCGCACAATATTAACATTTTTATCGTTTGCGTTATTGAATCACACACGGTGCATAGAAGAAACTATGTGGCAAAGGCTGTCCATCACACATAGTTTTTATGTGGTAAATGTTTGTGCAAGGTGGCCTAACGCAAACAGTTTTGAAGAGAATGTCATGTGTGATTGTTCATCGATCCAACACGGTTTATTCCTAGAAACTGTGTGCGTTGCCTTAGGTCATCGCCCACGGTATTTTCTCAATAACCGTTTGCAATAGCAAAAACTAATTAGCAGGCTAATTCTCCATTAGCAGGCTAATTGCCCTATTATTAATAATCCATTTATTAATCTAATTGACATTTATATTAACCACATAATATATTTCATTTCTATATTAAGGAAGCATGATTTCATAATTGAAATACATCAGAGTACAACATGATATAGCTTCAACACTCAGCTTTCCCATTACATAACTGCACTAGCACCAAGTTTCACATGCAACATCTAGAATCTTTCGAATTAGCATCATAGACGGTACATAGACAGATGCATCTCATCGGGAAAACTGCTGAAGCGGAAGGTGAATATTGAGCCTTCGGTCATGTTGAAGGTCTTTGCAACTTTAGGCCAGTGTATGTGGATGATTGACCGTCCATCTTTCGTTCTCTTCGGGAACACTTCAATATTGAACCGTGGGTGTTGTATGAAAACCTTCCTCGCCTCCTGACCATAGAGGTGGTTTGAGAGGTAATCATCAGTGAACTGCTTTGGAAAGGCCTGAAAATAAGGATGTGCATAAATATCTGCTCTATATGGGAAATGGGGCAAAGTAATAAAAAAAGTCAAGGTATAATAATTAGTACCATCTTGTAGTGAACTGATGTCTTTTTCATTGTGCAGACAAATATCTTGTTATTTTTTGTCGCTAATTTATTCATCCCAACAATCTTTCTGAGTTTCTTGACTTGATTGATATTCATGGACAAATCAGTTCCCCATATGCAAAAATGGTCGAACAGTGGGTCAAAACATCTGACAGCAGGACCTACATGTGCAAGACCAAATTGTTAAAAACCTAAAATATTAGAATGGTTCCTGCAATTGCACAATAATGTGCTATTAGACAACGGACCATGCACGTGCTAACCTCGATTGTAAACCTGAGTGCTTCCCATTGTTTCCCTGCAACACATATAATGTATTTAGTCATCAGGTTAAGTAAGGGTTCGCATGCTATCAGTAAAATATGGTGATGAAAAATAAGCACATTCCAGATTTATCAGATTAATTCAAGCCTCATGGAAAACCCATTTTATCCAAACCAAGCATGATTAAGAACTAGGAAATATAGCACTAGTATATGTTTCTCATGTATTAAGTGCAACCAAATTCGATTTATTCCTCACATGCATAACAATACAAAATTCTACCCACAACAATTGGACATCGCATTGCAGAATTGAACCAAGCAGTTAACTAAACACCACAACAAATGAATCAAACATTAACTGAGCACCTACATTGCACAATATAACATACTCCTAATAGAAGATCAGATAGTTAACCAAACCAAGCGTGCTTAACAACTTGGAAATATATCAATTGTATTTGTTTCTCATGCATTTAGTACAGCCAAATTTGATTTACTTCTCACATGGTATACAATAACAGAATGAGCCCACAACTATTGAACATCGCATTGCAGAATTGAACCAAACAGTTAACTAAACACCACAACACAAATAAACCAAACGTTAACTAAGCACCACATTGCACAATGTATAACCAAACCAAGCATGCTTGACAACTTGAAAATATAACAATTGTATTCGTTTCTCATGTATTTTATAAAGATAAATTCGATTATTTCTCACATGGAAGACAATACAAAATTGTAGCCCGAAGAATTGAATATCACATTTGCAGAATTGAACCAAACAGTTAATTGTAGACGACAACTAATTAACCAAATAGTTAATAAGTGTGCACCACACTGCACGATATATAGAACATATACACAGGAGCAACATATTGCATGGTAAAATTAGATAGCACAATTCACTAGAATTTGTTAATGAGAAGCAGGAGCAGCACACGCAACGGGTAAACTAAGCATGCTTAACCGGCGTAGCTAGCAAGTGGCAAGGTGCTCCTCCAATATCTGGGGGTTGGCACGAATGGTAGCCATCGCGACCTCATCCGCGCGTGCGGCCGCGATTTGCTTCTCAAAAGTTAGCTAAATTTGCATTGTCTTTACTTCCAGGGCGTCATGTGTGGTTAGGCCAGCCACATGACCAAGTTTGTATCCCACATTCTGTGGACTTTGAGCAACAAAATGCCTTTATCCTAAAAAATAAAGATTCTGGGAAGCTTCCCGCTTTTTATTTTTCTTTTGACGGTTTCCAGGTTTACTTTCTTTTTCGTTTTTCATTTTTCTCTTTCTTTTTCTTGTTTTCAATTTTTGTTTCTTTTAAATTGCTTTCGTGTTTCCTTCTTCATTTCTTGTTTTCTTTTCAAATTTATTTTCCTTTTACAAAATTGTTTGTGATTTCATTTTTTTTGGAAAAATTAAATTTGGTTCTTGATTTTAAAATTTCTTCACGATTTTACAAAGTGTTCCTTTTCAAAAAAAAAATATAGATTCAAAAAATGTACAGGATTTTCAAAAAATATTCCTTTTTCTAGAAATTGTTTTGAATGTTAAGAACCTTGCCGTTTACAATTTGTTTCTCACCACTCTAATAATGTTCATTTTCCCAAAATGTTTGGAAATTTAAAAACATGTTAGTTTTTATAATTGTTTGTTATTTCCAAAAATGTTCGAGTTTTTTTCAAAAATTCAAAAAATACTCGTGTTTTTCTAGTTTTTTCATAAATTCCAAATATATACGAGAATTTCAGAAAAGGTTATTGTTTTCTGAAAACTGTTCTTGTTTTCATTTTTTTCTCAAAACTAAAAAAGTATTTAGGAATTACTTAAAATGTTCACGGTTTTGAAAAATTGCTCAGAATTTCCGAAATGTTCCCATTAACAAGTTTTCTTTTCTAAATTCCAAAAATGTCCGCGTATTTTCAGAAGATATTTAGGATTTTCAAAAAAGGCAAGGTCTTAAAAAACTGAATTTTAAAACTTTTTTAGAGTTGTTGAAAAACAATTGTTGGATTTTAAAAAATTACTCGCTTTTTTAGAAAAAAATATTCACAATTTCCAAGAAAAGATAAAAAATACAAAAACTGCCAGGATTATGTGTTGTAGTTTAAAGTGTCACGCTCTTTATTAGGCACCAACGTCTATCAGGTTGATTGGTAAGTAGCTACCCTTTCTAAGGTGGAGCTGCAGAGTTCGAATCCCATCCTATCATACGTGTAAAGTGGGTATACCATGTCAAAAGTCCATATTGCCCTTTATACGTTGTGGATGGGGGGTTGTACCGAAGCGGGACTAAGTTGTCAGCTTTCTTTTGGGTGGGTATGGATAATGTCGACAGCGGCAAGTGCAAGGTCAAATGGGAAACAGTGTACAAGCCTACTCTTCTTGGAGTTTTGGGAATCCCGCACCTTGACAAATTCATTTGTGCCCTCAGGTTAAGGTGGCTTTGGTTCGGATGGACGACACCGAAAAAAACTTGGGTGGGTCTTGGGACTCCATGCAACAAAGATGACAAGCTTCTCTTCCATCCTCTAATAGAAGTCAATGTGGGCAATGGTGAGAAGGCCAAATTCTAGGACTCGCCCTGGCTAAATGGCATTTGCCCCCATGCACATTGCACCTCTTATTCATGTCGCTGCGAGGAAAAGGGACATGGATGCGAAGCTTGCTCTGATCAACAACAATTGGGTTAATCAAATTGACACTGCTGCAGGCATGGCACTTGACCATACAAACCAATTCTCCAACCTCTGGTACCTCGTATAACATATCAACCTTTAGGAGGGTGTATATGACTCGATTGAAGCTCGCAACCAACTCCTGCTACTTCATTGCATCCGCATCCTGCATAGATTGCAGGAATCACATCTACCATCCACAAACCCGCTATTTGGAAGCCTTGGGCACCTCCAAAAGTTAAGCTATTTGCATGGATAATTTCCCAAAACTGAGTTTGGACCGCCATCCGCTTGGCTCGTGGGGGTGGGCAAATTGTGGTGATTGCCAGCTCTGCAAGCGTGAACCGGAGAAGGGGACCCACCTACAATTCAAATGTCGCTACTCTATGAGGATTTGGAACATGGTGAAACTTTGTATTGGAAGGCGTGATCTCGACCCCCCCCTCCCTCGATTCTATCCCTGACTGGTGGGATGCGCTCACCTGGCGAAATGGTTCGACTTCAAAGGCCACCGTGTCCATTCTCTTATTGATCTTCTGGGCAATTTGGAATGAGGTAACGTTGGAGCTTTTCGCAACAAGTCCACGAATACAACCGTCATCTTCTCCTACATAAAAAGAAAAGAGGCGGAACTTTGGGTTAAGGTCGCGGCGCGTAATCTTAGAGTTGTAAATTTTGGAGAGTAGTCTCTTATGTGGCTACGACCTTGTGATGTACATAAACTCTCTTCTTCTTAATTAATGAAACATTGCACAGTTTTTCCCATTTCTTTCAAAAAATAATCTTGGCAAGCACCTGATTCATCATGTATAACCTAACTTTTCCTTTTTGCACTATGTTTTTTTTTTGCACTATGTTTTCTACAGACGAGTGACCACGAACGGTTGAATCAAGAATTTTCAGCAGGTCAGTGACGCTTGCAAGTAGCTCCCTCGATTAGTTCCTGCTTTTGTCCTGGTTCTTGTGGTGAAGGTGTTCGGCAACTAGTTTCAGATAAGAAAAGAAAAGAAATGTTTGAGATCTTAATCTTGGGAAAATTTTGACAGATGATGCTGATGTTGGTCTGAAACCTTCGTAGTCATGAGAAATAGCGTTCTGTTTCTATAGACATGGAGCTGCGACTGAGAGTTACTGTACTGGTAGAATTCTGGCCAGAAATAGGGAGGGCAAGAGAAACAGAGGAGGAAGAAGAGACAGGCAGAGCAGGAGCACCATCACAGCCCTAGTTGTTGTCGTTCGCCACACCATGTGGGGATCGCAGGGAGCTGCATGCTGGCCTGCGAGCTGCCTGGCCCGTCTATGCCTCAACAGTGAACATACGCGGTTATGCATATATGTGCACGCACGCTACGAAGCACAACATTGGAGTTGATGGATCTAGGTGTACATGCATGTTCCCCGGTCGTCTCGCGAAAGCAGCCCCTATTGCGTATTTGTAGTTCCCGAAACCTCTCATGCCGAACAAACTTGGCAATTGTTCGAGCAAACACAAAGAGACCATGCATCCTAGCATCAGTATGAACTTTCTGCAGTTCTGCATACGGTCCGTTGAGCATGAGGACCCAGCAACATATCATGTTATTTATAGCATGGATCCTCCAAAGATGTAGTACGTGCTACCCGGGAGCCATAATGGTCTCAAAACCAGGACACTGGCTTATAACCAAAGGTGAAATGAGTAAATATGTCACGGTCCTACATATAAAGATGGAAGTTGGTGGTGAGATGAACGCGCATAGAAGACACAAATAATATATGCAGAGATGTGACTCCAAATCCAAATCATGCTCTTCCTTTTTAGTTTCTCTTCCCAACCAAGTTCTCCAATTCTATATAATAGAACAAAGGAGTAAATAAAATGTAATTCCAAAGCTATGATAGGTCTTGTCCTCCTACCCGATCCACGACCTTGTGCCTATTTTCGTATGTTTCAACATTCGAAAGGTTGTATCTTGCAAAGGACTTACTATGAATGATCGCCTAAGATTCTGCATTTTTAATCATGAACTGCACAAAAAAGGCTGCTGGACACTGGCCTATTTTGACGCCTTCCTGAGTAGTGACACATCTTGTATTTTATACTTTTGTAGCAACGCACGGCATTATGCTACTGTCATAGAAACCCCCAACTAGAGTAAGGTGGATGGGACAATACATTTTTCTACAGCTATCCTACGCAAATGTTGGAGTCTCAACTATGGATAAGTTTTTTTTTGTTAAAGAAAGGCTAAAACCACTTGCCTCTGCATCATTCTGGTGCTCAGAATCATTTTTCCAGTTAAAGACTATAATATTTCAAGAATGCGGAAAATAGTTTGAACCCAAATGTTAGCTTGTTGGATCTGGTTTGGGCATGCCCATGGATAAATAGTTGTACCCATACCTTACCCATGACTAGTCGGGTAGGGTTCACACGCTACCTATTGGAACCAAATTGAGTCCATATCCTGCACATGCGGTACGCTTGGATAAAATTGTCATCTTTACTCATGGGTAACGTCATCATATTCAATGTAGATCATTGAATAAGAAATAATGGTGAAAAAAATGAAGTGACAGTCTGAAGTGACACTTGCCCGAGCCCTCTCGCGTCGCCCACGCAGGCGACGGGGAGGGAACCCTAGCTGTCGCCTGGCAACTCCCCCTCCCGCCCCCTTCCCTCCCCCGCCTCCACCACAGGGCGCTCCACGTGAAGCTCGGGCGGTGCCAGCGACAGCGGGACCTCTAGCCTCCTCGCCTGTTGGGGCTGGTGCAGGCCAACTTCGACTGGCATGGGCGCCGCGTTCTGGTGGGTCACGGTGGAGCTCCTCCAGGCGTCGGCGTCTGGCGGTCTCGGTGGTGCGGCGGGCTACCTAGTGGTGGGGCATGCCGGCAGCGGTCGTGACGGCAACCTGAGCTCGGCCCAGCTTGGTGGTTGCTGCGGTTGGCGTCGCGGGCCGTGGGCGGTGTGGGCTGGTGGTGGTTGCTGCTCCATGGGCAGCTGTTGTTGCTAGCGGTGGTGTGCGGAGCTGGAGCTCTAGGTGGTTGCGTGCCGGACGGATCTGGCGCATGATTTCGGCGGGCGGCGTGTGGCGTCTTGGAAGCGGGCGGCCCTACAGCAGCGTGGTGGTGTCCCTCGCAGCGACGTGGGGGCTAGGCAGTGGGGTTGCAGGTGTTGCTACGGAGCGGGTTGTCGGCGGCGTCAGCTGGTTGCGTCCCAGCAGCTGCGCGTCCGTCGACAGCTTATGGTTGTGCTCTGGATGGCCCTCCTCTGCAGGTGGCTGAGGTCGGCGAATTTTTGTCAAAAAAACCACCTGCGCAATTGAATTGCCAGAAAAGACCCTCTCGGGGACGATTTGACAAAAAAGACCCCCTCGGCCGTGGCGGCAGACGCGCCAGGCGACAGATGGCACCTGCCGCCACGGTGCGAGGCGGCAGCCCCTGTCGCCACGACGTCAGGCGGCAGGCAGCGTGGAACGAAAATCGGCTGGCGCGACGGAACGGGCTGACGCTATGGACCCCTGCCGCCCGAGGGGCTGGCGGCAGGACTGTAGCAGACGGGCCCGGCCGCCTCAGGGGCTGGCGGCAGGCCTGTTCATCGGCGCCATTTTTGGCACTGTGATCATCGGCTGGCCTGTATTCTTTGCTTAGTTACTAGTACTCCAGTAGTTAACACGAGCAGAGGCTAGTCATACATGCATGCCCATGCGACGTCCACCTTTTTAAACAAAACAAAGTACTGCCGTACATGCGCGACGCAGGGCAAGTGGGTACAGATCGAATTCTACGGGAATTTTTGTCAAAGAGACCGCCTGCTGCAGTATGCCGCCAGCCGATGAACAGGCCTGCCGCCAGCCCCAGAGGCGGCCGGGCCCGGCTGCTACAGTCCTGCCGTCAGCCCCTCAAGCGGCAGGGGTCCACAGCGCCAGCCAATTCCCGTTCCAAGCAGCCTGCCGCCTGACGCCGTGACGGCAGCTCCTGCCGCCTCGCACCATGGCGGCAGGCGCCACGTGTCGTTTGCCGCCGCTGCCGCCACGGTTGAGGGGGTCTTTTTTGTCAAATCATCTCAGAGGCGGTCTTTTCTGGCAATTCAATTGCGTGGGTGGTCTCTTTCGACAAAAAATCGAGGTCGGCTGGCACTCAACGTCGTTGGATGGGCGGTTGGGTGTGGTCGTGTGCGGGTCTAGCGGCCGGAGAATCATGGGAGGGCGGCACAGGGATGTGTGTGTCGGGAGTCTGGCGGTACTAATGGGTAGCGCTGACTCGGTTGGGCTATCCGTTGCCTGCGCGGGCATGCGCCAGCCGTTGACGTAGTCCGCTCCTGGCTCTCCCCTTTCCCAACCTAGTTCTCTAGGTGCTAGACTTGCCTCGGCCCAGGCAAGCGTTTTCGGCCTCATCGGCGGTTTGGGTTTGCCGGACGACACAAAGCTTAGTGCTTTTGGCGGGGATCTGGAACACCCGGTTGTTGGGTGGTGGCCCAGATGTGGAAGTCATGGACTCATGGGCAGAGAACATGACTCAGGTGTTGGTCGGTGACAATGGCTGTGTGGGCGGCATGGGGTCTGGTGGTTGGCGTGCTATACCCGTGGTGCGGCAGATGTCACTACTAGGAAAAGGGCTATAGATAGGATTGATTCTAATGGCGCACCGTGGAGGCAGTGCGACACTACTATATACTAATGGCGCACCATGGACAGGGTGCGCCATTAGTATGAATTTTTTTTCCATTTTACCATACATACTAATGGCGCATGAGGTCGACAATGCGTCATTACTATATATAACTTCTAATGGCGCACCGTTGGAAGGGTGCGCCTCTAGTATGAATTTTTTTTCCATTTTCCCAGACATACTAATGGCGCATGACGTCTACAATGCGTCATTACTATATATAACTTCTAATGGCGCACAGGCAGGCGATGCGCCATTCTTGTAAATTTTGTTTTATTCTTTTTTGCACCATTAGTAACCTGGGACCAACAAGATATTTTGGACAGCCCACACCTACCCACTCACTTTCCCCACTTCATTCCATCCACCTCCTTCTCCAAGATTTCGGCCATCTCCTCCTCCTCACCTCATTGCATCATTTATCGGGATGAGCACGCGGAGTCTACCATATGTTGGAAAATTGGAAAGACTGCCCACCGCGGGAAAGATGCGAAGGCGCCAGAGCAGCTCTTTGAAGGTATGGAAAACGAGGTCTGTTTTCTGGGACTTGCCGTACTGGAAGATCCACCGTGTGCCTCACAGCCTTGATGTCATGCATATCACGAAGAACGTGTGCGAGAGTCTGCTTGGTACCCTGCTCAACATGCCAGAGAGGACCAAAGATGGGCCGAAAGCAAGGGCAGACTTGAAATCAATGGGCATCAGGCAGGAGCTTCACGCTAATGATGATGATGATGAGGCGAAGCAGGACACGGAAAGTCGTCGCAAAGGCAAAAAGGCCAAGAAGACCGGAAATGACTACCCTCCCGCGTGCTTCACTCTAAGTGAGGAGGAGATCGATGGTTATCAGAACTCCGGGGTAACGATGGAATCCTACACCGGTAACGACAAGGACAGATACTACGGAAGGATCGAGGAGATCTGGGATCTGGAACCAAAGCAGGACCACCCTACCTAAAGGACGTCCGTTCCACAGAAGAACTCCGTTTGCGAAAAAGAAGGGCAAGAAGATTGTGAACAGATAGCTAGCTAAGACCGATTGTATTTAAATCGTAGTCTTCATTTCTCGATTGTATTTCATGGGCACTTTTTGATATCATGAATATTTTTAAATTTCATGGGCACTTTTTGAATTCATGAGGACACTTGATCTCGATTCCCCCTCCATCTCGATCTCGATTCCTCCATCTCGATCGCACCGCACCTCCCGCTAGCTCCACCCATCGCAACCCTCCCCCGCTCCACCGCCGGAGCACCGGCCCGGCCCCCCGCACCCGCACTTTTTGAACATATTTTTATTTTTTTACTATTTTTATAAAAAATATTACACTGTTATAATTTAAACAAGTTTGAACATATTTAAACACAAATAAATATAAAAACAACATTTAAAATGCATAAAAATATTACTGTTATGATTTAAACAAGTTTGAACATATTTAAACACAAATAAATATAAAAACACCATTTAAAATGCATAAAAATATTGGGGATCCTGGAATTGAACCCGGGACCTCCCGTGTGTGTGTGCTGCGTCTTGACCAATTGGGCTAGTGGGTGGGTTCTGTTGTAGATAGGGTTGGGCTGTAGATATGGCTACTAGGCTAGGTTAAAACAAAATTCTAATGGCGCATCGAGTGGTGATGCGCCATTAGAATAGTTGTACTTATGGCGCACCGTTCTATCGTGCGCCATTAGAAAGCTTCCCTCCCTCCACCTGTTCCCCTCTGGCCTCTCTCCACCCCTCGCCAGATACCCCACTCGACCTAACCGTACGCCGACGCCCCGCCTTGACCCACAGCGCGCCGCCCGACCCTGCCGGACTCCCACCCCGCCCGCCCCCCCCCGCCCCCCGCCCCCCCCCCCGCCCCGCGCCCCGCGCCCCCCGCCCCCCCCGCGCCCCACGCCCGCCCGCGCCCCGCCCCACCCCGCGGCCGCCGCGTTCACCTTCCTCCTCCGCCCTCTCGTCCTGGCTGCCTCGAGATTCGAGTCGTCGCCGCCGCCGCCCAGACAGTAATCCTGCAATCCTGCAATCTTGAATAAAAGTGACAAATCTTGCAAAATCTGCATAGTAGCCAAATCCGGCAATCCATTGCTTCGTACTGCACAAATGGAAGATTCCTAGCTAGTAGTAAGAACATATGAGCTTAACCTGTATGTAGGCTCTAGTGCAGAAACATTAGCCTAAGCTTTGCACTACACAAATGGGAGCATTCCCCATGTCCAGGTTGCTATGATTCAGCAGGCTGATGTGATTATGTAGTTACCAGTGAAGCTATTTATCTGGTAGGATTGTTCATGACATGTCTGTTTTTTCTTTCCCAGTTCTAGCAAACAAGCAGGTGGTGTGCTCTAGTAGTTGATATCTGTAATTACACTTGAATTCTCAGTTTTTATCAGTGGCATGGAAGCAGGTGGTGTGCTCTAGTAATGTTCATATGAATTCTATCTGAATCTATGGATGACTGTGGTTAAATTGACCTCACCTATCTTTGTTTGATATTTAAGGATTTGTGCAACACTCTAATCCATGCAACTTATCTGAATCTAGGGTTTTCTTGCTTTGCACAGCTATTCTATCTTGTTTGTTACTGGATTGTTCAGCACCACGCTTTGGTTGCCAGGGTGCATGCTTTATGTGGGAGGTTTAGTTATGATGCCTTTGTTGTCATATTGTAAGATTGGTTATTTTTGCTGCCTTTTGTTGTTGTTGTTGCATTAGTTGTGCCGTTCTACTGCTATGTTGTGGTGTCCTGTTACATTGGAGTGATGGAATTATTTGTTCGCCAGTTGTGCTGTTAGTCATGTTAGTGTTTGTATGATTACATGAGCTGCTCTATACGTTATTCATGTGAAATTAATCTGAATATATGGATGATTTTGATTAATTTCACCTCTTTTTGTTTCATAAAGATTTCATCAAACAAATCCTATAGTTATTGTCTCTGTTCATGCTTATCTCTGCACAAATAGTTGTTGCAACGGGCTATTGGAACTTTCGATGCTCAAAACTTGCTTCCATGCTCTGCTTCAGATAGCACACAGACAAGATACTACTCCATATACTACTAATACTACTATTGTATTTCATTTCAAAGTTCAAAATGCTGGTACTGAGATTTTCATTTCCAATGAGTGATGTTTTTCCTAGCAGCAGAAAAATAGTAGTAGCCATGTACTAGGAGTGCATTTTTATTCTAGGGTGATGGATAGATCTAGTGAGTACTACATTTCAGTTAACTGTTATGGACAATTGTCAATTTTTTGTAATGATGATGGAACATTATAAAGCATTAATTGTACTCCAGTGTATATGAAGGATGATGATCATCTTGCTAGTTTGCTGGGTTTTGTCTCCGACCATTGTGTCGTGATGAATTTGCAGGTACCCCGAGAGGCCCTTGAGTTTGCCGGAATGTCGATTAACTTCCGTTCCGGCAAATTCGGGTACTCCATATGTCCTTTTTCAGCAAAGGTCATGCTGAAATTTTCCGTGAATTTTAGCATGACTTTGCTAAAAATAGGACATATGGGGTACTTGCGACTAATGCATGTTTTATGATCTGTTGTAAGGGTACTAATTGGTCTCTTCTGCTGCTTATCAGAGATGGCGGGAAGCAGCCACCGCCGATCTGCGACACCGCAGTACGAGTTGGATGCTTCCGAGTTCTTCACTATCATACTTGAGGCTTCAGTTGGATCCATGACGCTGGTATATAAAACGAGAGAGATCTCCCCTTCACCCATCTCATTATGATATCTGTTGTTTGCTACATCACTCATTTTCCCAAACTTCAGAGGCTGCCTGACAGTTTTATGAACATGCTGATGGGTGAAGATCCGCCAAATAATGTGAAGCTGCGACAGGCCGGCAGCGGGTTTCGCAGGCAGTGGGATGTGCAGTTGGCGATCAAGAAGGGCCACATGTACTTGTCTCGTGGGTGGGAGAACTTCTACCGTGCCTACGACCTGCAGCTGGGGTACTTCCTTGTCTTCAGGTACGACGACGACGCCAACATGCTCATCGTGAAGGTGTACAACAAGACTATGTGTCGCATGCGATCGCTGCCGATGATGATGCCGATGCGTTCGCCTCTTCTTATTCCTCTACATTTGGCTTTGTCTCACATCGATTGTTAACGGTCATTGTTGCATTTTGGACAGGTAGGAGCAGCAGCAGCGATACTGGCTACAACCAAAGCAGCAGCGATTCTGGCTGTAGCGAAAGCAGCAGCGATTCTGGCACCAACATAGACAACAAGAAGGATGATCCGGACTGGAGTGCGGGAGAAGAGGAGCAGAGTGAGGATGAGGAGCTGCATCATGACGATGGGCATCGGTGAGGATGACCTAGCGCTGGTGGTGGCTGACCAAGGGCAAGAGATGGTGGTGGCTAACCATGGGCAAGAGATGGAGGTGGCTGAGGATGACCTAGCGATGGTCTTGCCTGAAGGTGGCCTCGCGATGGTGGTGGTGCCTGACAATGACCACGCACCGGTGGTGGCGCCGGCGATCCCACAGCTGGGCGACATGACCACGCCAATTGTGGTAGAAGACTACATCCCACTACCTCCACTTGCCTCCACCGCCTCGCCGCTCTAGGCGCATCAGGGAGATGAAGGAGAAGAAGGAGAAGAACTGCCTACTTTGTCAGGTATGTCAGATCTCCTATAGGTTAGCTATCCAAAATGATATATATATACTTAGTTACCTATGTTATCTCTAATATGCTTAGTTTCCTATAGGTTAGCTTCATTTTACCTAAGTTGGCTCTAATATACTAACTTAGAGCTTATATGCTTAGTTTCCTATAGGTTAGCTCCAAAATAACTTATGTTAGCACAAAATGATCAAGTTTACATAATAAGCTTATAGTCTTTTCTTAATCTTCTTCTTTTCCAAAATGACATAGGTTAGCTTCATTTTACCTAAGTTGGCTCTAATATACTAACTTAGACCTTATATGCTTAGTTTCCTATAGGTTAGCTCCAAAATAACTTATGTTAGCACAAAATGATCAAGTTTACATAATAAGCTTATAGTCTTCTTCTTATTCTTCTTCTTTTCCAAAACTCTTCTTATTCTTCTTCTAGTGTTCTTCCTCTTCTAGTATTCTTCTAGTCTTCTTCTTTTCTTCTTCTAACTTCTTGTTTATCATTTTGCAGATTTGATTTAATTGACGGAAGCTTGCGTGGATGGGGTGCTTCTTTTCCATTTGCGTTTTATTTTGTATCAATGTGAAACTTTTGTGAATTGATGGATAACGGTGTTGGATGAACAATGTGAAACTTTTGTAACGACGGAACTATGTGTTGGCTATGTGCGTATGTATATATGATGAAACTTGTGTGTTGGATATGATTGCTATATGGATGCTTGTTGTATATATATATGTGTTGAATATCTCATATGTGAAATAGTGACCTGAGATTAAGAAGAAAAGAATTTAAAAGTTGTTACTAATGGCGCCTTTGCAATGTGCTGCAATCGTAAGTATATCAGATAATAGTGGTGCCTTGTGAGCAGTACTAATGGCGATTGCACAGTGCGCCATTAGAATATCAGATTCTAATGGCGCACCTGTGGTGCGCCATTAGAAAGAAATTCTAATGGCGTGATGCCAGTGGCGCACCAGCCATGCGCCATTAGAAGGCAAAACTGGTGCGCCACTAGCATGCCTTTTCCTAGTAGTGTGTTGTTGTCTGCACGCATGTCAGAAAGGAACATGTGTGCCAAGGTGAAAACCTCATCTGTCTCTCGCCAGACCGACGATGGCGGCGTCCTTGGGTGTCGTCCCCGTTATTGAAGGCTTCGTCATGGTTGCTCCTTTTCCTTCGTGGTGTTGTAGGTGAAAACCTTGAGCCTTTGGATCGGCGGTGGCGACGCTCTAGTGTCATGCCCTTCATGAAGGCACCGTCGTTGAGCTCATGGTATGTTGGCGCTCAGACTCTTCACGGTGCTTGTCCACGGTTGAGAGCTTTATCGTCTCCATAGTCATGCTTATTGTCATTTTTTTTCACTTGGATTTGTATGGAGTGGTGTCTCTGAACGGAAACACCTTTGCATCTTGCCTCAGGTGTGTGTGGCGTCATGTTGTATGGATCGTTTGTATGGTGATCGTTGCTTTGTATATAAAGCGGGACGAAATTCTTTTTCGTTAAGAAATAATGGATGGTCCACAATAGTTGGAACCATCTTAAAATTTCTCTTACTCGAAACTACCAAGCACCCACAAAAGGGATCTTAATTTGATGATTTAACTTCAGATGATGCCTTTTTAATCTGTAAACATGTACTCCCTCCATGCGGAAATACTTGTCACTGAAATGGATGTATCAAGATGTATTTTAGTTCTAGATACATCCATTTGCATCCATTTTGATGACAAGTAATTCTGGACAGAGGGTGTATTCTTTTGTTTGAACAGTTGCGAACCAACTTTAACAGAGTGTTTATCTCGTAATTAAATAAATGGGCCTTTCTTATGACCAGGTTGAACACTAGGACCCAACAATGTTCTACCGTGGCATGAATCCTCCAATGATCTATGTGCTACCCACTAAGGTCACATAGCATGGACCCTAACTTATAAACAAAGGTGAAATGAGTAATGTTTTTCATGTTATTTTTGTTTTCATAGATGACATCCTTGTTTATAGCAAATCTTTGGAGGAACATAAAGAGCATCTAGCTGTTGTTTCCAAGATTCTGGATCACCACAAATTATATGTTAAGAAGAGCAAGTGTGTCCTTTTGCATGGAATAGTTTAGAATTAAAAACATTAAGTGTTGGGAGAAGGGCAGCAAACCAGCTATGCCACATGGCGCAAATTGGTTGGCCGCGGTGAGAAAGCTATTGGAACATATATTTTTAGATGTAGTTGATGATTTTTTTTTTGAAATATGTTTTTAGATGAAGGAGAGGACCCCACGTATTTTTTTAAATGGAGGGTTGTGCAAAGTGGCACTCGCTGGTTGGCTAAGGTGGTGTTTTTTTTTTCTTCTCGATTTATTTTTTTAAATGGAGTGATGTTTCTTTAGATGGAAGCGTGGACCCATGTATTTTTTTAAATGAAGACATGCGCACAACTTCCTCTTAAGAGGTGCCACAGGATGGCGCCCCAACCACTAGTAGTTGAGAAATAGTGTAAGCTCCTTCTGTGTGGGAACATATCTAAGTAAGTGATGACCCACAAGTATAGGGGATCTATCGTAGTCCTTTCAATAAGTAAGAGTGTCGAACCCAACGAGGAGCAGAAGGAAATGATAAGCGGTTTTCGATAAGGTGGCAAGCACTGAAATAGTAGGTGATAGATAGTTTTGTGATAAGATAAATAGTAACGAGCAAAAAGTAAATAAAGTAAATAAAGTGCAGCAAGGTGGCCCAATCCTTTAGGTAGCAAAGGATAAGCCTGGACGAATTCTAATAATGAAGAAGGAGCTCCCGAGGACACATTGGGAATTATCGCCAAGCTAGTTTTCATCACGTTCCTAAGATTCGCGTTCGGTACTTTGATAATTTGATATGTGGGTGGACCGGTACTTGGGTACTGCCCTAACTTGGACAAGCATCCCACTTATGATTAGCCCCTATTGCAAGCATCCGCAATTACAAAAAGGAGTATTAAGGTAAACCTGACCACAACATTAAACATATGGGTCCATATCAACCCCTAACAAAGCAACGCATAAACTAGGGTTTAAGCTTCTGTCACTCTAGCAACCCATCATCTACTTATTACTTCCCCATGCCTTCCTCTAGGCCAAAATAATGGTGAAGTGTCATGTAGTCGATGTTCACATAACACCACTAGAGGAAAAGACAACATACATCTCATCAAAATATCGAACGAATACCAAATTCACATGACTACTAATACAAGACTTCACCCATGTCCTCAGGAACAAACGTAACTACTCACAAAGCATATTCATATTCATAATCTGAGGGGTAATAATATGCATAAAGGATCTGAACATATGATCTTCCACCAAGTAAACCAACTAGCATCAACTACAAGGAGTAATCAACACTACTAGCAACCCACAGGTACCAATTTGTGGTTTTGATACAAGATTGGATACAAGAGATGAACTAGGGTTTTGAGAGGAGATGGTGCTGGTGAAGATGTTGATGGAGATTGACCCCCTCCCGATGAGAGGATCGTTGGTGATGATTTCCCCTTCCCGGAGAGAAGTGTCCCTGGCAGAACAGCTCCGTCGGAGCCCTAGATTGATTCCGCCAAGGTTCCGCCTTGTGGTGGTGGAGTTTCGTCCCGTAAGCTTGCACACGATTTTTTCCAGGATAAAAGTGATGATATAGCAGAAGATGGACGCCGGAGGCCCACCAGGGGGCCGAGGAGATAGGAGGCCGCGCCCTACAGGGGGGGCGCGCCCCCTGTCTCCTGGATAGGGTGTGGGACCCCTGGCCTATTTCTTTTGCTAAAAAATTCTTATTAAATACAAAAAGTTGTTTCATGGAGTTTCAGGACTTTTGGAGTTGTGTAGAATAAGTTTCCAACATTTGCTCCTTTTCCAGCCAGAATTCCAGCTGCCGGCATTCCCCCTCTTCATGGTAAACCTTGTAAAATAAGAGAGAATAGCCATAAGTATTGAGATATAATGTGTAATAATAGTCCATAATGCAATAAATATTGATATAAAAGCATGATGCAAATTGGACGTATCAACTCCCCCAAGCTTAGACCTCGCTTGTCCTCAAGCTGAAGCTGAAATCGAAAAATATGTCCACATGTTTAGAGATAGAGGTGTCGATAAAAATAAAATACGGACATGAGAGCATCATGGTCATTCTAATAACAGCAACATATATTGATTTTGTCATATGATTTCCTATGTTCAAGTAATAAGCAATTCACAATGTCAAGTATGGTTCAAAAACTTCATTGGGAACTAGCAAACTATAATCTCAGTCATTGAAGAAATTGCAATTTATCGTAACATCAGAAAGAGTCAATAATAGAGTTTTTCAACAAGCTCACATACTCAACTATCTCGTAGTCTCCCATAATTGTTAACACTCACGCAATACTTGTGGTTATAGAGTTTCAGCCGGACACTGAGAAAGATAGGGGCTTCTTGTGTTGCCTCCCAACGTATTCACCTTTAGGTGATGTCAACAATAATAGCCTATGCCAACTTACATCCAACTGGATATATGTATCATGATCTTTCAAACACGAAGAGCTTGCCAAAGGATAAAGTGAAAAAGGGAAAGGTGAAGATCACCTTGACTCAAACATATAGTAAAAGATAGGCCCTTCGCAGAGGGAAGCAAAGATTATCATGCGCGTTTAGGGTTGATGCATAAAATCTTAGTTCAAAAGAACGTCACTTTATATTGCCCCTTGTATGTGGACCTTTATTATGCAATTCGTCGCTTTTATTACTTCCACAACAAGTTCGTACAAAGATTATTTTCTCTGCACTAATAAGTCATACATATTTAGAGAGTAATTTTTTATTGCTTGCACCGTGGACAACTTACTTGAAGGATCTTACTCAATCCATAGGTAGGTATGGTGGACTCTCATGACAAAACTGGGTTTGAGGATATTTGGAAGCACAAGTAGTATCTCTACTTGGTGCAAGGAATTTGGCTAGCATGAGGGGGAAAGGCAAGCTCAACATGTTTGGAAGGTCAATGATAATATACTTTAACTGAGATGTTGGAAAACATAAACCATTACGTTGTCTTCCTTGTCCAACATCAACTCTTTTAGCATGTCATACTTAATGAGTGCTTCACAATCATAAAAGATGTCCAAGATAATATATTTATATGTGAACCCCTCTTTCCTTATCGCTTCCTATTAATTGCAACAATGACCAAGGCTACGTTCATCAACTCTCAACAATTTTTATGCCTCATACTTTCTATGTGTGAAGTTATCACTATCCATAAGATCAATATGAACTCTTTTGTTCTTTCTACTTTCTCAAGATCATAGCAACATAGCAAATCCCTTGACTCAACACTAATCTTTATTATAGATAGCACACGGACTCGATTACATAAAGAGATCACAATGCAAAACTCAAAACTACTTGATATCAAAAACTTCAAACTACTAGATCAAGATACTACTAAAAGGATCGAACTAAATAAAGCGGTAAAAATAGGAGTGTGATGGTGATACGATACCGGGGCACCTCCCCCAAGATTGGTAGTTGCCAAGGGGAGTGCCCATACCCATGTGATTACTTCCTCGGGGGTGATGGAGGTGGTGATGATGATGGTGGATAATCGCACATCGAGCGTAAAAGCTCCTCCAACTTGCGGATAATGCCCTCGAGCCCAGCGATATGATCCTTCAACAAAATATTCTCCTGTGTGAGATACTTGTTCTGTATGCGAGCTAACTCAATCATCTTGAAAGCTTCAATCTCTGTTGGAGTAAAGAGGTTAGGTAAAGGTTGAGGGATATCTTCTTCTTTCACCGCCGGAGCTTGGACCTCCATGGCTTTCTTGATCCCTTCATGCTTGTTGATTTCTTCTAGTTCTTCTCTTTTCAGTTCTATCTTCAAAAGCCAAGCATCCTTGTCTTCATTGTTGGAGGAGGGTGAAGTCTTGGTGCTCTAAATCTGAAACAGAAACAGCTCGGAACGAAAACAAAGGATATTTGCGTGACACGGTGGTCAAAACCTTCGGGAGTATATATGATGAATTTTTACCGACCAAAATACGTAACATACAAGAAAACGGAGTCCGGGAGGCACACGAGGTGCCCACGAGACAGTGGGGCGCGCCCTACGGGGGGCTCCTCTCGTGGGAGCCTCGTGTCCCTTTCGGACTACTTCTTTCTTCCTAAAATTCTTAAATAATCCAAAACTGATAAAAATTGCATTAGATTTGTTTTGGAGTCGGTTTACTTACCGTACCACGTACCTATGCCTTTTCGGAGTCTGGAACATTCTGGAAAGTGTCTCTTATGTATTCCTCAGGGGTTATGGTTTCAATAATATTAGTTTCAACATTGATAGGATTACCTGAAATATAATGTTTAATTCTTTGACCATTTACCACCCTAGGATTTGTGCCTTCGAAGTTGTTGATTTTTATAGCACCAGAACGATAGACCTCCTTGATAACGTAGGGACCTTCCCATTTTGAGAGAAGTTTTCCTGCAAAAAAACTTAAACGAGAGTTCAATAATAACAGATAATCTCCTACATTAAACTCTAGCTTTTGTATTCTCTTATCATGCTAGCGTTTGACTTTTTCTTTGAAAAGCTTGGCATTCTCATATGCTTGGGTTCTCCATTCATCAAGTGAGCTAATATCAAATAACCTTTTCTCACCGGCAAGTTTGAAGTCATAATTGAGCTCTTTAATAGCCCAATATGCTTTATGTTCAAGTTCAAGAGGTAAATGACATGCTTTTCCATAAACCATCTTATAAGGAGACATACCCATAGGATTTTTGTATGCAGTTCTATAGGCCCATAATGCATCATCAGGTTTTTTGGACCAATTCTTTCTAGATCTATTCACAATCTTTTGCAAAATTAATTTGAGCTCTCTATTGCTCAACTCTACTTGACCACTAGACTGCGGGTGATAAGGATATGCGATTCTATGATTGACATCATACTTAGCGAGCATCTTACGGAAAGCACCATGAATAAAGTGTGAACCACCATCAGTCATAAGATATCTAGGGACTCCAAACCTCGGAAAAATAACTTCTTTAAGCATTTTAATAGAAGTGTTATGATCAGCACTACTAGTTGGAATAGCTTCTACCCACTTAGTAACGTAATCAACAGCAACTAAAATATGTGTATATCCATTGGAGGCAGGAAAAGGTCCCATATAATCAAAGCCCCAAACATCAAACGGTTCAATAACAAGAGAATAATTCATAGGCATTTCTTAACGTCTACTAATGTTTCCTATTCTTTGACATTCATCACAAGATAAGACAATCTTACGAGCATCTTTGAGAGTAGGCCAATAAAAACCAGATTGCAGTACCTTGTGTGCAGTTCTATCTCCAGCGTGGTGTCCTCCATAGGATTCAGAGTGACACTTGTGTAGGATTTGTTCCTGTTCATGCTCAAGCACACAACGTCTAATAATATCATCTACTCCTTCTTTATAAAGGTGTGGATCATCCCAGAAGTAATGTCTTAAATCATAAAAGAACTTTTTCTTTTGCTGGTATGTGAAACTAGGCGGTATGTATTTAGCAACAATGTAATTAGCATAATCAGCATACCAAGGAGCAGTACGAGAAGCATTGACAACCGCTAATTGTTCATCAGGAAAGCTATCATTAATATGTAGTGGGTCATCAAGAACATTCTCTAATCTAGACAAGTTGTCTGCAATGGGGTTCTCAGCTCCCTTTCTATCAATAATATGTAAATAAAATTCTTGGAGCAAGAAAACCCATCTAACGGTGTGAATAGTAACTTTGGAATCAACAATATAAGGTCTAAACTTATCACATGCAAACACAACTACTAAGAACTCTTTTTCAGTAGTAGCATAATTTCTCTGGGCAGTATCAAGAGTCTTACTAGCATACTGGATAACATTCAATTTCTCATCGACTCTTTGCCCTAAAACAACACGTACAGCATAATCACTAGCATCGCACATAATTTCAAAAGGTAAATTCCAATCAGGTGGCTGAACAATAGGTGTAGTGATCAGAGCATTCTTAAGTGTTTCAAATGCTTCTACACAATCGTCATCAAAGACAAAAGGAATATCTTTTTGCAATAAATTAGTCAGAGGCCTAGAGATTTTAGAAAAGTCCTTAATGAACCTCCTATAAAAACCGGCGTGACCAAGGAAAGTTCTTATACCTTTTATGTCCTTGGGACATGGCATCTTTTCAATAGCATCAACTTTGGCTTTATCA
The DNA here is from genome assembly GCA_021437245.1 of Aegilops speltoides. Lineage (NCBI taxonomy): Eukaryota > Viridiplantae > Streptophyta > Magnoliopsida > Poales > Poaceae > Aegilops > Aegilops speltoides. The sequence continues at coordinate 505,416,769 of CM038147.1, forward strand.
ACTTCAATACCTCTCTCGGAGATCTTGTGCCCCAAGACAATGCCTTCATTTACCATAAAGTGACACTTTTCCCAATTAAGGACGAGACTAGTGTCTTCGCATCTCTGCAAAACTCGATCGAGGTTGCTCAAACAATCATCAAAAGAGGATCCATAGATGGAGAAGTCATCCATGAATACCTCACAAATCTTTTCACAAAAATTAGAAAATATAGCCATCATGCATCTTTGAAAGGTAGCAGGTGCATTACATAAACAAAAAGGCATACGTCTATAAGCAAAAGTATCAAAAGGGCAAGTAAAGGTAGTTTTAGATTGATCCTTTGCTGACACAGGTATTTGAGAGAAGCCAGAATAACCGTCTAGAAAGCAAAAATGTGTGTGTTTGGATAGCCTTTCTAACATTTGATCAATAAAAGATAACGGGTAATGATCTTTCTTAGTAGCTTTATTTAACTTACGGAAATCAACTACCATCCTATAACCTGTAATAATTCTTTGCGGGGTCAATTCATCTTTATCATTAGGAACAACGGTAATACATCCCTTTTTAGGGACACAATGGATAGGGCTTACCCATTCACTATCAGCAACGGGATAAATAATACCTGCCTCAAGGAGATTTAGTATCTCCTTTCTTACCACTTCCTTCATCTTGGGATTTAATCGTCTTTGAGGATCTCTAACTTGTTTGGTATCTTTGTCCATTGAAATTTTGTGTTGACATAATGTGGGACTAATGCCCTTAAGATCATCCAGAGTATATCCAATAGCAGCTCTGTGCTTCTTCAGAGTTTTCAATAATCTTTCTTCTTCTTTCTCTGAAAGGTTAGCACTAATAATAACAGGATATATTTCTTTTTCATCAAGATAAGCATACTTAAGATTATCAGGTAAGGGTTTGAGTTCAAACACGGGATCACCCTTGGGTGGAGGGGGATCCCCAAGACTTTCAATGGGAAGGTTATGTTTCAGCATAGGTTCTTGTTTAAGGAACACTTCATCTATTTCTTCCCTCTCCTTCATAAACATATCGTTTTCATGGTCTAGCAAATATTGTTCTAACGGATCAGTGGGAGGAAAATCAATGGAAGCAAGACCAATAATTTCATCCTTACTAGGTGGTTCCCTTTCACGAGGTTGTCTACTAAACTTAGCAAAATTGAACTCATGAGACATACCATCTATGCCAATAGTGAAGACCTTCCTTTTACAATTAATCTTAGCACTAGCAGTATTCAAGAAGGGTCTACCAAAAATAATGGGACAAAAAATCATCTTGTGGGGAAGCAAGAACAAGAAAATCAGTAGGGCATTTAACCTTCCTGCACAAAACTTCAACATCTCTAACAATCCCAATAGGTTTAATGGTGTCCCTATTAGCAAGCTTAATAGTAACATCAATGTCTTCTAATTCAACAGGTGCAATATCGTGCATAATTTCTTTGTAAAGATCATAAGGTATCGCACTAGCACTAGCACCCATATCACATAAGCCATGATAACAATGATCTCCTATTTTAACAGAAATAGCAGGCGTGCCTACAACAGGTCTACGTGTCTTAGTATCGGGTCTAGCAATATTAGCAGTTTCACCCAAGAAAGAGGTAACATGCCCATCTAAGTCCTCATCCAAGAGATCTTTAATCATAGCAATACTAGGTTCAACATTAATTTGCTCAGGAGGTGTATAGGACCTAGTATTACTCTTACAAACAAAAGTCGAAGCTTTAGCATGATCTTTTATCCTAACAGGAAAAGTAGGTTTTTCAACATAAGAAGTAGGAATAATAGGATCACTATATGTAATAGTCTTTTCTTCGACTGTAATAGGTGCAACTACTTTCACTTCAACAGGAGGATTATATTTAAAACCACTTCTCTTTAGGGAGATCAACATGAGTAGCAAAAGTTTCACAAAAGGTAGCTACTATCTCAGAGTCAAGTCCATACTTAGAGCTAAATCCACGGAAAGCATCGGTATCCATAAAAGATTTAACACAATCGAACTTAGGTGTCATACCTGACTCCTTACCATCGTCGGAACCCCAATCTACAGAGTTGCGTTTAATTCTTTCCAATAAGTCCCATTTGAAATCAATAGTCTTCAGCATATAAGAACCAGAACAGGAAGTATCGAGTAGGTTGCGATTGTCAAGAGAAAGCCGAGCATAAAAATTCTGAATAATCATTTCCCGAGAGAGCTCATGATTGGGGCATGAATACAACATTGACTTAAGCCTCCCCCAAGCTTGAGCGATGCTTTCTCCTTCACGAGGCCAGAAATTATATATGTAATTACGATCACGATGAACAAGATGCATAGGATAGAACTTCTGGTGAAATTCAAGCTTCAATCGCTTATAATTCCAAAATCTCGTATCATCACATAGCCTATACCATGTCATTGCATCTCCCTTCAAAGATAAAGGGAAGACCTTCCTTTTGACAACATCATCGGGAATACCTGCAAGCTTAAATAATCCACAAACTTCATCCACAAAGATAAGGTGTAAGTCGGGATGCAATGTTCCGTCTCCTGCAAAAGGATTAGCTAGCAGTTTTTCTATCATACCCGAAGGAATCGCAAAGTGAATATTTTCATAAAGTTCAGTAGGTTGAGGAGCATCTCTTTTCTCTTCTGGTTGGGGTGAAGATACCCCAAACAAGCCCCTCAAAGGATTAGTTTCCATTGTGACAAGTAATAGAAAATTTCAGCACACTATATAAATGTTTCCTTACCAAGTTCCACTCACCAAAAGCGCTACACTCCCCGGCAACGGCGCCAGAAAAGAGTCTTGATGACCCACAAGTATTGGGGATCTATCGTAGTCCTTTCGATAAGTAAGAGTGTCGAACCCAATGAGGAGCAGAAGGAAAAGATAAGCGGTTTTCGATAAGGTTTTCTCTGCAAGCACTGAAATAGTAGGTGATAGATAGTTTTGTGATAAGATAAATAGTAATGAGCAAAAAGTAAATAAAGTAAATAAAGTGCAACAAGGTGGCCCAATCCTTTAGGTAGCAAAGGATAAGCCTGGACGAATTCTAATAATGAAGAAGGAGCTCTCAAGGACACATTGGGAATTATCGTCAAGCTAGTTTTCATCACGTTCATAAGATTCGCGTTCGGTACTTTGATAATTTGATATGTGTGTGGACCGGTACTTGGGTACTGCCCTAACTTGGACAAGCATCCCACTTATGATTAACCCCTATTGCAAGCATCCACAACTACAAAAAGGAGTATTAAGGTAAACCTAACCACAGCATTAAACATATGGGTCCATATCAACCCCTAACGAAGCAACGCATAAACTAGGGTTTAAGCTTCTGTCACTCTAGCAACCCATCATCTACTTATTAATTCCCCATGCCTTCCTCTAGGCCCAAATAATGGTGAAGTGTCATGTAGTCGACGTTCACATAACACCACTAGATGAAAAGACAACATACATCTCATCAAAATATCGAACGAATACCAAATTCACATGACTACTAATAGCAAGACTTCACCCATGTCCTCAGGAGCAAACGTAACTACTCACAAAGCATATTCATATTCATAATCAGAGGGGTAATAATATGCATAAAGGATCTGAACATATGATCTTCCACCAAGTAAACCAAATAGCATCAACTACAAGGAGTAATCAACACTACTAGCAACCCACTGGTACCAATTTGTGGTTTTGATACAAGATTGGATACAAGAGATGAACTAGAGTTTTGAGAGGAGATGGTGCTGGTGAAGATGTTGATGGAGATTGACCCCCTCCCGATGAGAGGATCGTTGGTGATGACGTTGGTGATGATGTCCCCTTCCCGGAGAGAAGTGTCCCTGGCAGAACAGCTCTGCCAGAGTCCTAGATTGATTCCACCAAGGTTCCGCCTCGTGGCGGCGGAGTTTCATCCCGTAGGCTCGCACACGATTTTTTTCAGGGTAAAAGTGATGATACAGCAGAAGATGGACGCCGGAGGCCCACCAGGGGGCCCAGGAGATAGGAGGCCACGCCCTATAGGGGGGCCACGCGCCCCCTGTCTCCTGGACAGGGTGTGGGCCCCTTGGCCTATTTCTTTTGCTCAAAAATTCTTATTAAATCCAAAAAGTTGTTTCGTGGAGTTTCAGGACTTTTGGAGTTGTGCAGAATAAGTTTCCAACATTTGCTCCTTTTCCAGCCAGAATTCCAGCTGCCGGCATTCCCCCTCTTCATGGTAAACCTTGTAAAATAACAGAGAATAGCCATAAGTATTGAGATATAATGTGTAATAACAGCCCATAATGCAATAAATATTGATATAAAAGCACGATGCAAAATGGACGTATCAGTAAGATACGAGCGTTGCAAGATTGGCATGCTCCCTCAACAGTGAAGCAATTGAAAAAAGGTACCGGTTGTGAAGTAAATAAGGGATAAGACTACCCATTGATCCTCCGGTTCCTCCCTTTAGCACTCGCGTCGCTCCCGTAGGGGAAACTTGGGTGGCCTTATCATAGCGCTCCACTAGCCCTCCCTGTTGGGGAATGCATTAATTTCAAAAAATTCCTACGATCACGCCAGATCTATCTAAGAGATGCATAGCAACAAGAGGGGGAGTGTATCTTCAAACCCTTGCAGATCACAAAGCGGAAGCGTTTATCAACGCAGTTCATTTAGTCGTACACCTTCATGATCCATCCTGATCAAGTACCGAATGTACGGCACCTCCGCATTCAGCACACGTCAGCACGATGACGTCCTCGCCTTCTTGATCCAGCAAGACAGGCGAAGTAGTAGATGAGTTCTGGCAGCATGACGGCATGGTGACGGTGTTGGTGAAGAACAATCTCCGCAGGGCTTCGCCTAAGCACTACGGAAACTATGACGGAGGATAAACTAGAGGGGACGGGGTTGCCGGCACACGGCTTGGTGTTTCTTGATGTGTCTTTGGTGCTAGCCCTGCCCCTCTATTTATATGTTGAGCCTTGGGGTCGAAACTTGGAGTAAAAGCCTCCACAATTTCGGTTTCACTCGAAAGGCGAGAGTCCTTCTCGGACTCTAGGGCGACGCCTTGAGGTTCGGCGTCGCCCTGAACTCATAAAACTTCCTTTTGCGCTTTCCAAAAACCTTGTGGGCTTTCCCCTTTAGCCCAAATAAAGTGTTCTCATACCCAAACATTTCGGGAAATATCCGGAACCCCTTTTTGGTGAATTCTGGAACCCTTCCGGAGACTAAACGCTATTATCCCATATATCAATCTTTATCTTCGGACCATTCCGGAGTTCCTCGTCATGTCCGTGATCACATCCGGGACTCCGAGCAACATTCGGTCACCAACATTAACTCATATTCCCGGCCAAAAAAACATTAACTCATATAATACTTTATCGTCAACGAGCGTTAAGCGTGCGGACCCTATGGGTTCGAGAACTATGTAGACATGACCGAGACACCTCTCTGGTCAATAACCAATAGCGGAACCTGGATGCCCACATTAGCTCCTACGTATTCTACGAAGATCTCTATCGATCGAACCGCATAACAACATGCGTTGTTCCCTTTGTCATTGGTATGTTACTTTCCCGAGATTCGATCGTCGGTATCATCATACCTAGTTCAATCTCGTTACCGGCAAGTCTATTTACTCGTTCCTTAATACTTCATCTCGCAACTAACTCATTAGTCACAATGCTTGCAAGGCTTATAGTGATGAGTATTACCGAGAGGGCCCAGAGATACCTCTGCGAAACATGGAGTGACAAATCCTAATTTCGATCTATGCGAACCCAACAAACACCTTTGGAGACACCGGTAGAGCACCTTTATAATCACCCTTTTACGTTGTGATGTTTGGTAGCACACAAAGTGTTCCTCCGGTATTCGGGAGTTGCATAATCTCATAGTCTGAGGAACATGTATAAGTCATGAAGAAAGCAGTAGCAATGAAACTGAAACGATCATAATGCTAAGCTAACGGATTGTTATGAAGGCGCTTCCATCGAGGAAGAACACCGCACTGTTATGAGTGCGGTGATTCAGAAGGTTCAGCTCGCCAAGAGCGGGCTGACCGAAGCCTGCAGTAGCCTTCTAACAGGCTTTGAGGTAAGAAGTTAAAACTATGTAATGTAATACCGCATAGACAGTAGCCCCTGATGCTTAGTTCGGTGTTCGGAAAGAAAAGCCGGACTGAGGATCTAAAAAGATATTCGCAGGTTGCTAATAAATTATGTCAATATGGGTTTGCAGGCTGTGCTGCTGACCTCTGTCGCACTGACTGCGAAGGTTGGTACATTAAAGCAAGATCTCGAGCGGTCCGAGCGAGAGCTCGGCCATGCCAAGAGGCAGCTCGAGGACAAAGAAGGTGAGTAGCACCACTTTGAATTTTTACCTTAAAGAAAAGGATTTTGGTCGCAATAACATTAACGAGGATAATACGGGTACTGCAGGGGCCACAAACGAGGTGGCAGCCCTGAAGGAGGCTGTGTCCGCGGCCGAACGCAGTGCGGCCGCGGAGCGGGCAGAGCGGGAAAAGCAGGAGGCGCAGGTGGCGGCAGTGCGGCAAGAGCTCCAGGCTCACATGGAGAAGCATGAGAGCTTGTAGCGTGACTCCAAGACTCGGGAGTCCGAGCTCACCTCGGCTCTCGAAAGTGCCAAGTCCGCCAAGGCCGAGGCCCGTAAGGCCCTTCAGGAGGTTGAAGATGTGAAGAAGATAGCGGTGGGTAAGGCATTTTTCATGCAAAGCAAGCATGTTAATGTAAACTACCTGACACTTACCCGCATTCGGAGCACTCCAGGGACGTTTGCAGATCTGCTGTGTAGTGTGTCCGATGCCGCCGCATTCTACCGTGGCGAGGAGGGGAGCTCAATGGAGAAGGTCTTCTGGTCTCAGTACGCTGAGGCCGGCCATCCGATGCCCCCAAGCGACCAGCTGAAGCAGCTGGTCGAACTCCACAAGGTAGCTGAGGAGGCCATGAAGGGCCTTATAGTCCGGCTGTGGCCTGGATAGGCCATGCCTGGGAGCTACTTATGCGCGCCCCTGGGTGGAGGTCATCAAGCGCTCCGCCTGTATTGAAGGTGCTCGTCGGGCCCTTGCCCACACAAAGGTGCACTGGGGCAGGCTGGATGCGGAGAAGCTTCTCACTGACCCGCCGCCACCGGGCAAGGAGTATCGTACGCCCGAAATGTATTATAAAACTGTCCTGAAGGGAGCCCGCGATATTGCGGATGAATGCCCTAGAGATGTAATTTTTGAGTAAAACTCGCTATGTATTATCCTGTGCGCTGAAAACTTTGTTCATGTGCGCTTTAAGCAACGCTTGTTTAATTTAAAATATTACCTTCTGTGCGGCCGTTTATAAAATCTAAGAGATGGCAAGTCGTTGGCTTCAGCCCCCAAGCCGCAAGTGCTGGGGTGTTCGGGATAACTTGAGCACTCTTGTTCCCATTTTTGGGTCCATCTAGGGAGGCGCTCAACACAACGAACAAGACAACCGGACTTATAATGCTTGAACACTCTCACTTAGCCATAGAATTCTATAATTTTAAATTTCGGCGAAGCCCCTAGTATTCAGAAGACCGAATTCGGGGCGCTATCCATGCCTTCGTCGGACATTATCCGGAACTTCGCTCGAAGCGGCGTGAGTCTTTAAGGACCCAAAAAGACCTCTCGAACAGCGACCAGTCTCTCGCCTTATCATGCCGGTCAGTTTTAGCTTTCTCCATCGAGGCGCCGCCGGCTCAACCGGGGCGCAATCGCAGTGGTTCTCCAGTGCCACCTTAGCCGACGGAACGGAACGTAAGGCACCAAAACGTGGGAGCCGGGCAAACCCAACTATTGACCCAAGACATGATTCGGAGCCGATTCAATAATGCTATAAGTTCGGGGTGCCGCACTTGTGAAAGTGTTCGGACTTATCACACCATAATGTGGGGAACATAAGCCCCCGGTGTATTAGGCCGTACCAAAATATACGGGTGCAAGATGTCATGTAATGAACATTTGTATGTAATAACCGGCAATAAGGTGATGCGTCATTTATTAAAGGAAGTCTTCTATAAGTGCGGACTAATACAAAAAATGCGGTAAGCAAGGGTTTTGGACTAGTTAGACATGTCCCCCTCCAGGGATGGGCTGCGGACTAGGTGTATATAATCAAATTTAATGCTCGTAATTGAGACCACCTGAGTGTTAGTCGCCGCATTCGCATCATGAGTTCGGCAGGTTCACCGCCGGACAGGGCCTCTGGCTAGCGGAGTCCTGTGTATACAAAGAAAAGAAAATAGTAAATAAGAAAGAGTGGCACCCTTGTGAGCCCCTGGTGTGGTCGAGCCGCACTCTGGGTCTATTGTGGCCGTGCCCCTTCCCCTACACCCATGGTATCTCCAAAGCGTAATGATGTACGCGGAGGGTTGCTCTTGCGATCGTGCGAGGGCTGGGGTTAGGGCCGCATTGCTACGCGTGCTCTGATCATGCCAGGTGGTCTTGGTTGGTGTTGCTTCGGGCGCGTTTGGCTGTATCCGGTCGTTTAACGGCCGGACTCGAAAATTGCCTTAAAAGGCTGCTCAGACTTCTTCGCGAGAGCATTGTATGTTCCTCCGTTCGGAGGGAGCGTTCCGTATTTCCGTTGACCGTGATGACTCCACGAGGGCCTGGCATCTTGAGCTTGAGGTATGCATAATGCAGCACCGCGTTGAACTTTGCAAACGCGGTTCGTCCGAGCAGAGCGTGATAGCCGCTGCGAAATGGGACTATGTCGAAGATTAACTCCTCGCTTCGGAAATTATCCGGGGATCCGAAGACCACTTCCAGTGTGACTGAGCCTGTACAATTGGCTTCCACACATGGTATGACACCTTTAAAGGTTGTCTTTGTAGGTTTAATCCTTGAGGGGTCTATGCCCATCTTGCGACCGTTGTATCGATAAAGCAGGTTCAGCTCTGCCGCCGTCCATCGGGACTCTCGTGAGGTGAAATCCATCGACGATTGGGTCTAAAACCAATGCAGCGAATCCCCCATGGCGTATGCTGGTCGGATGGTCTCTTCGATCGAAAGTGATCGGACAAGAGGACAATGGATTGGACTTCGGGGCAACTGGCTCCATCGCATATACGTCCCTTAGTGCACGCTTCCGCTCCCTCTTGGGTATATGGGTTGTGTAAATCATGTTCACCGTCCGCACTTGTGGGGGGAAACCCTTCTGTCCTCTATTGTCCGGCGGTCGGGTCTCTTCCTCGTCGTCGCTGTTTAGCCCATTGTCATTGTTTTCGGCAATTAACTTGCCTGCCTGCTTGAACACCCAGCAATCTCTGTTGGTGTGATTGGCTGGCTTTTCAGGGGTGACATGTATCTGGCATAAGCGGTCGAGTATTCGGTCCAAATTGGACAGACCCGGAGTGGTTCTTTTGAATGGCTTCTTCCCCTGACCGGGTTTAGAGCCTCGGAATCCGGCGTTGACTGCCGTATCCTCCTTGTCGCCGCCGTTAACGCGGCGTTTATTTTGCTTCGACGCGGCCTGCCATTGTGGTCCTTAGTATCCGGACTGCCAGAATTTTTACTGAGGTTGTTGCTGCGAGCTAGCCAGCTATCCTCTCCTGCGCAAAAGCGGGTCATTAATGATGTGAGGGCTGCCATGGATTTCGGCTTTTCCTATCCCAGGTGCCGGGCTAGCCACTCGTCGCGGATGCTATGTTTGAAGGCTGCGAGGGCCTCTGCATCCGGACAGTCGACGATTTGGTTTTTCTTTGTCAAGAACCGTGTCCAGAATTGTCTAGCCGATTTGTCTGGCTGCTGAATTATGTGGCTTAGGTCATCGGCCTCTGGTGGCCGCACATACGTGCCCTGGAAGTTGTCGAGGAATGTGGCTTCCAGTTCTTCCCAACACCCAATTGACTCTGCGGGCAAGCTGTTAAGCCAATGCTGAGCTGGTCCTTTAAGCTTGAGTGGGAGATACTTGATGGCATGGAGATCGTCGCCGCGGGCCATATGGATGTGAAGGAGATAATCTTTGATCCAAACCGCGGGGTCTGTTGTGCCATTGTAAGATTCGATGTTTACGGGTTTAAACCCTTCAAGGATTTGATGATCCATTACTTCGTCAGTGAAGCATAGCGGGTGTGCGGCGCCTCTATATTGAGCAATATCACGACGTAGCTCGAGAGAGCGTTGTCTGCTGTGTTCGGCCCGACCGGAGTGATTTTATCTGGCGCGACGGTATTCGTCGTGGGTCATGGGGCGCCCTCGTGATCCGTAGATGGATCTGGATTGCCTTGCTTTGTCCTCCAATATATCTCGCAAGTCCGGCGCGTTCCCTCTTGGCTTCGCACTTTTGGAGGCGATGCCGGGGTACGGTCTTGGTGGAGGGCCTGGATGCCTCTCTGTCGCGAGCACGGGGTGGTAGGTCTGCCGTATCGTGCGCTGGTGATGAAGGTATGTATGCTTCCTCCTCTAGTCGGGGGAGCAACTTGCGTCTTGGGTAGCTTTTGGAGGGGCGTTCGAGTTTATACTCTTCGACCGCGAGGACCTCGGTCCATCGATCGGCCAGCAGGTCCTGATCAGCTTGAAGCTGCTGCTGCTTTTTCTTTAGGCTATTTGCCATGGCAATAAGCCTGCGTTTGAAACGCTCTTGTTCGACGGGATCCTCGGGGACAACGAATTCGTCGTCGTTGAGGCTTGCCTCTCCTTCGGAGGGAGGTATATAATTATAGTCCTCGACCTCTTCGTCTGTCGCCCTCTCGTGGGGGCTTGCTTCTTCATCCTCCTGCGCTGAGTCTTGCTGGAGGGGATTATCTTCGGCACTTTCTGGGGTATTATTATCTCTGCGCCGAATCTCCATTCTTCTTGTGGCGGGATTTAGAGCGCCGCCACGACGCCTTGGCGCTTGGGCTGTTTCTTTAAGGAATCTGCCTCCGCCGCTTCTTCGCCGTCCCCATCTTTTGGGGTGTCCACCATGTATATGTCGATGACGAGGTGGTCTTCCATTGCCTCAGAGGTGCTGGTTCCTGTCCGTCTCCAGCATCGTCGTCCATAGCGTCGATGTCTTCGGAGTCGTAGTCTAGCATGTCGGTTAGATCGTCGACAGTGTCTACGAAGTGGGTGGTGGGTGGGCTCTGAATTTCTTCGTCGTTCGTATCCCAACCATCCTGGCCATAATCCGGCCAGGACTCTCCGGATAGCAAGAGATGCTTTAGCGAATTTAGGATGTCGCCAAAGGGCGAGTGTTGGAAGATGTCCGCGGTGGTGAATTCCATAACCGGAGCCCAATTAGATTCGATTGGTAGGGGCATGGGAGGTCTGGAGTCCGGCAAGGAGTCCGGCACCTCGGAGTCACGAGCTTCGCGAGGGACAAGGTTAGTGTTCGGCTCCATCGTCGTGGAAGTTGGAGCCCCCGAGGCGGTGTCCAACCACCGGTCCTCGATATGGGCGATCGGCCCCAGTCTAAGGGCCGGAGCGGATTCTTGTGCGGCCACCAAGGCACGGTTCGGCGGCAGAGCTAGATCATGCCCATCGTAACAGTGCGGCACGCTTGGCTGTGGTTCGAGTCCGTCGAAGATCAAGTCCCCGGACGTCGGCCGTGAAGTTTAGGCTTCCGAATCTGACCTGACGGCCAGGGGCGTAGCTTTCGATCTGCTCCAGATGGCCAAGTGAATTAGCCCATGAAAGCGGCCACCGAATCGAAGATCTATCCGGGGAGAAAAGTCTCACCCTGGACAGCGTTGTTGATTGAAGAAGCCATCGAGCCTATCGGTGACGACACAGAGGAACTCTCAATGAAAGCACCAATGTCGGTGTCAAAACCGGCGGATCCCGGGTAGGGGGTCCCGAACTGTGCGTTTAGGCTGATGGTAACATGAGACAAGGGACACGATGTTTTACCCAGGTTCGGGCCCTCTTGATGGAGGTAAAACCCTACGTCCTGCTTGATTAATATTGATGATATGGGTAGTACAAGAGTGGATCTACCACGAGATCAAGGAGGCTAAACCCTAAAGCTAGCCTATGGTATGATTGATGTAATGTATGTTGTGTCCTACAGACTAAAGCCCTACAGTTTATATAGACACCGGAGAAGGCTAGGGTTACACAGAGTCGGTTACAATGGTAGGAGATCTACATATCCGTACGCCAAGCTTGCCTTCCACGCCAAGGAAAGTCCCATCTGGACACGGACGGAGTCTTCAATCTTGTATCTTCGTAGTCTTGGAGTCCCGCGACGATGATAGTCCGCTGTCCGGACACCCCTAGTCCAGACTCCTCGGTAGCCCTCGAACCAGGCTTCAATGACGATAAGTCCGGCGCGCATAATGTTCGGCATTGCAAGGTGGGTTCCCCCTTTGAATAATCCAGAGAAGAACATGAACACCAGGATAGTGTCCGGCTCTGCAAAATAAATTCCACATTCCACCGTACAGAGAATAATATGTGCACAAGTTCAATCTACTGACGTATCCTGCGGCGTGACGTCACACCACTACCAAGCTTTTACTTGAATCATTTTTTATTATACCTCCTCACCACGTTTAGCGAAGCGGTTTCCTTGGCACGTCTTGTCGAAGCAGAGATCGTGTTCCCCTTATTCCGGGATTCTCATCAATACGGACGTGGGTAACCCAACCGCGCCATTGATGGTGGCGCTTGGGAGATAAGCGAGTTATACCAGGCCGGTGGGGGACGCATAGTCTTCGCCTGCCTATATATAAGGGATAAGGATTCACCTTTTCACCCACGCCTTCTTCCTCCTTTGCTTATCCACCTCTGCGCACTCAAGCTCCAACGCCCAAGCTCGCGCATCTCATCTAAACCTTCCCCGACCATGTCCGGAGGGGGAGGCAAATGGTTGGCTTCCACCGTTAAGGAGGAGCACATCACCAAGCTGCGCAGCGCCGGATACCTTTCCGGCGATATTGCGCACCGGCTGCCCGACAAGGGCAGCTCATCCCTACCCCCAGGCCCCATGAGAGGGTCGTTTTCCTTCCCCACTTCCTCCGCGGACTGGGCTTTCCACTTCACCCCTTTGTCCGGGGGCTCATGTTCTACTACGGCCTGGATTTCCACGATCTGGCGCCGAACTTCATCCTCAACATCTCGGCGTTTATCGTCGTGTGCGAGGCCCTCCTCTGCATCCAGCCCCACTTCGGCTTGTGGCTCAAGACCTTCAACGTCAAGCCGAAGGTAGTAAAGGGCACGCAGGCGGAGTGCGGAGGCGCCATGTTGGGCAAGATGCCCAACGTGTTGGGGAACGTAGTAATTTCAAAAAATTTCCTACGCACACGCAAGATCATGGTGATGCATAGCAACGAGAGGGGAGAGTGTTGTCTACGTAACCTCGTGAGACCAAGCGAAGCGATCTGGCGTAGAGGAAGTAGTCGACGTTCTCCTCGCGATCCAACCGATCCCAGCGCCGTTACATTCGGCGCCCCGAGTTCTTAACACACGTACAGCTCGGTGACGCTCCTCGGGCTCCAATCCAGAGAGCCAGGGGAGGAGAGTTCGTCACAAGACGACGGCGTGGTGGCGATCTTGATGTTCTACGACGCAGGGCTTCGCCTAAGCACCGCCACGATATGACCGAGGTGGATTATGGTGGAGGGGGCACCGACACGGCTAAGGAACGATCTCAAGGATCAACTTGTGTGTCCTAGGGTGCCCCCTGCCCCGTATATAAAGGAGCAAGGGGGCGCCGGCCGGCCTAGGAGGCGCGCCAAGGGGGGAGTCCTCCTCCTAGTGGGAGTAGGACTCCCTTTCCTAGTCCAACTAGGAAGGAGGAAGGGGAAGGAAGGAAAGGGAGAGGAGAGGGGGGGGCGCCCCCTCCTTGTCCTATTCGGACTCCCTTGGGGGGGGCGCGCGCCACCTCCTGGTGCGGCCCCTCTCTCTCCCCTCTTGGCCCACTAAGGCCCATAACTTCCCCGGGGGGTTCCGGTAACCCCTCCGGCACTCCGGTTTTCTCCGGAAACTTCCGGAACCTTTCCAGTGTCCGAATATAGCCGTCCAATATATCAATCTTTATGTCTCGACCATTTCGAGACTCATCGTCATGTCCGTGATCACATCCGGGACTCCGAACTTTCATCAATACATCAAAATACACAAACTCATAATATAACCGTCATCGAAACCTTAAGCATGTGGACCCTACGGTTCGAGAACAATGTAGACATGACCGAGACACGTCTCCGGTCAATAACCAATAGCGGGACCTGGATGCCCATATTGGCTCCTACATATTCTACGAAGATCTTTATCGGTCAGACCGCATAACAACATACGTTGTTCCCTTTGTCATCGGTATGTTACTTGCCCGAGACTCGATCGTCGGTATCCAATACCTAGTTCAATCTCGTTACCGGCAAGTCTCTTTACTCGTTCTGTAATACATCATCTCACAGCTAACTCATTAGTTGTAATGCTTGCAAGGCTTAAGTGATGTGTATTACCGAGAGGGCCCAGAGATACCTCTCCGACTATCGGAGTGACAAAACCTAATCTCGAAATAAGCCAACCCAACATCTGCCTTTGGAGACACCTGTAGTACTCCTTTATAATCACCCAGTTACGTTGTGACGTTTGGTAGCACCCAAAGTGTTCCTCCGGTAAACGGGAGTTGCATAATCTCATAGTTATAGGAACATGTATAAGTCATGGATAAAAGCAGTAGCAACATACTAAACGATCGTGTGCTAAGCTAATGGAATGGGTCATGTCAATCAGATCATTCAACTAATGATGTGACCTTGTTAATCAAATAACAACCCTTTGTTCATGGTTAGGAAACATAACCATCTTTGATTAACAAGCTAGTCTAGTAGAGGCATACTAGTGACACTCTGTTTGTCTATGCATTCACACATATATTATGTTTCCGGTTAATATAATTCTAGCATGAATGATAAACATTTATCATGAAATAAGGAAATAAATAATAGCTTTATTATTGCCTCTAGGGCATATTTACTTCAGTCTCCCACTTGCACTAGAGTCAATAATCTAGATTACATAGTAATGATTCTAACACCCATGGAGTCTTGGTGTTGATCATGTTTTGCTCGTGGAAGAGGCTTAGTCAACGGGTCTGCTACATTTAGATCCGTATGTATCTTGCAAATCTCTATGTCTCCCACCTGGACTAAATCCCGGATGGAATTGAAGCGTCTCTTGATGTGCTTGGTCCTCTTGTGAAATATGGATTCCTTCGCTAAGGCAATTGCTCCAGTATTGTCACAGAAGATTTTCATTGGACCCGATGCACTAGGTATGACACCTAGATCGGATATGAACTCCTTCATCCAGACTCCTTCATTAGCTGCTTCCGAAGCTGCTATGTACTCCGCTTCACATGTAGATCCCGCTACGACGCTTTGTTTAGAACTGCACCAACCGACTCCTCCGTTTAGTGTAAATACGTATCCGGTCTGCAATTTAGAATCGTCCGGATCGGTGTCAAAGCTTGCATCAACGTAACTGCCACGATGAGCTCTTGGTCACCTCCATATCGAGAAACATATCCTTAGTCCTTTTCGGTATTTCGGGATGTTCTTGACCGCTGTCGATGATCCACTCTGGATTACTTTGGTACCTCCTGCTAAGCTTATAGCAAGGCACACATCAGGTCTGGTACACAGCATTGCATACATGATAGAGCCTATGGCTGAAGCATAGGGAACATCTTTCATTTTCTCTCTATCTTCTGCAGTGGTCGGGCATTGAGTCTTACTCAACTTCACACCTTGCAACACAGGCAAGAACCCTTTCTTTGCTTGATCCATTTTGAACTTCTTCAAAAAAATTTCAAGGTATGTGCTTTGTGAAAGTCCAATTAAGCGTCTTGATCTATCTCTATAGATTTTGATGCCCAATATGTATGCAGCTTCACCGAGGTCTTTCATTGAAAAACTCTTATTCAAGTATCCCTTTATGCTATCCAGAAATTCTATATCATTTCCGATTAGTAATATGTCATCTACATATAATATCGAAATGCTACTGAGCTCCCACTCACTTTCTTGTAAATCTGAGCTTCTCCAAAAGTCTCAGTATGAACCCAAATGCTTTGATCACACTATCAAAGCGTTTATTCCAACTCGAGATGCTTGCACCAGTCCATAAATGGATCGCTGGAGCTTGCACACTTTGTTAGCTCCTTTGGATCGATAAAACCATCTGGTTGCATCATATACAACTCTTCTTCGTAAATCCATTCAGGAATGCAGTCTTTACATCCATTTGCCAAATTTCATAATCATAAAATCGGCAATTGCTAACATGATTCGGACAGACTTAAGCATCGCTACTGGTGAGAAGGTCTCATCGTAGTCAATCCCTTGAACTTGTCGAAAACCCTTTGCGACAAGTCGAGCTTTGTAGGCGATTACATTACCGTCGGCGTCGGTCTTCTTCTTGAAGATCCACTTGTTTTCTATTGCTTGCCGACCCTCGGGCAAGTCAACCAAAGTCCATACTTTGTTTTCATACATGGATCCCATCTCAGATTTCATGGCCTCAAGCCATTTTGCGAATCTGGGCTCACCATCACTTCTTCATAGTTCGAGGTTCATCATGATCTAGTAGCATGACTTCGAACAGGATTACCGTACCACTCAGTGCGGATCTTACTCTCGTTGATCTACGAGGTTCTGAGTAACTTGATCTGAAGTTTCATGATCAACATCATCAACTTCCTCACTATTTGGTGTAGATGTCTCAGAAACCGGTTTCTGCGACAAACTACTTTCAAATGAGGGAGAAGGTACGATTACCTCATCAAGTTCTACTTTCCTCCCACTCACTTCTTTCGAGAGAAACTCCTTCTCTAGAAAGGATCCATTCTTGGCAACAAATGTCTTGCCTTCGGATCTGTGATAGAAGGTGTACCCAGCTGTCTCCTTTGGGTATCCTATGAAGACACATTTTCGATTTGGGTTCGAGCTTATCAGGTTGAAGCTTTTTTCACATAAGCATCGCATCCCCAAACTTTGAGAAACGACAACTTTGGTTTCTTGCTAAACCATAGTTCATAAGGTGTCGTCTCAACGGATTTTGACGGTGTTCTATTCAGTGTGAATGCGGCCGTCTCAAGAGCATAACCCCAAAACGATAGCGGTAAATCTGTAAGAGACATCATAGATCGCACCATATCTAGTAAAGTGCGATTACGACGTTCGGACACACCATTACGTTGTGGTGTTCCGGGTGGCGTGAGTTGCGAAACTATTCCGCATTGTTTCAAATGTAGACCAAACTCGTAACTCAAATATTTGCCTCCACGATCAGATCGTAGAAACTTAATTTTCTTATTACGATGATTTTCAACTTCACTCTGAAATTCTTTGAACTTTTCAAATGTTTCAGACTTATGTTTCATTAAGTAGATATACCCATATCTGCTTAAATCATCTGTGAAGGTGAGAAAATAACGATATCCGCCACGAGCCTCAACATTCATCGGACCACATACATCTGTATGTATGATTTCCAACAAATCTGTTGCTCTCTCCATAGTACCGGAGAACGGGGTTTTAGTCATCTTGCCCATGAGGCACGGTTCATAAGTGCCAAGTGATTCATAATCAAGTGACTCCAAAAGTCCATCGGTATGGAGTTTCTTCATGCGTTTTATACCGATATGACCTAAACGGCGATGCCACAAATAAGTTGCACTATCATTATCAACTCTGCATCTTTTGGCTTCAACATTATGAATATGTGTATCACTACTATCGAGATTCATCAAAATAGACCACTCTTCAAGGGTGCATGACCATAAAAGATATTACTCATATAAATAGAACAACCATTATTCTCGATTTAAATGAATAACCGTCTCGCATCAAACAAGATCCAGATATAATGTTCATGCTCAACGCAGGCACCAAATAACAATTATTTAGGTCTAAAACTAATCCGAAGGTAGATGTAGAGGTAGCGTGCCGACCGCGATCACATCGACTTTGGAACCATTTCCACGCGCATCGTCACCTCGTCCTTTACCGGTGTTAAGCAATCCGTAGTCCCTGTTTGAGTTGCAAATATTAGCAATGAACCGATATCAAATACCAGTGCTCTGCGAGCTCTAGTAAGGTACACATCAATAACATGTATATCACATATACCTTTGTTCACCTTGCCATCCTTCTTATCCTCCAAATACTTGGGGCAGTTCCGCTTCGGTGACGATCGCTTGCGGTAGAAGCACTCAGTTTCAGGTTTAGGTCCAGACTTGGGTTTCTTCTCCTGAGCAGCAACTTGCTTGCTGTTCTTCTTGAAGTTCCTCTTCTTCTTCCCTTTGCCTTTCTTCTTGAAACTAGTGGTCTTATTGACCATCAACACTTGATGCTCCTTCTTGATTTCTACCTCCGCAGCCTTTAGCATTGCGAAGAGCTCAGGTATAGTCTTTACTAACCCTTGCATATTATAGTTCATCACGAAGCCTTTGTAGCTTGGTGGCGTGATTGAAGAATTACATCAATGACACAATCATCCGGAAGATTAACTCCCAGTTGAGTCAAGTGATTGTAATACCCGGACATTACGAGTATGTGCTCACCTTTGAGAACTATTCTCCTCCATCTTGCAGCTATAGAACTTATTGGAGACTTCATATCTCTCAATCCGGGCATTACTGTTGGAATATCAACTTCAACTCTGGAACATCTCATATGCTCCATGACGTTCAAAACGTCGTTGAAGTCCCGGTTCTAAGCCGTAAAGCATGGCACACTGAACTATAGAGTAGTCATCAGCTTTGCTCGCAGACGTTCTTAATGTCGTCGGTTGCATCAAGAAGAGGGCACGGCACCTAGCGGTGCATCCGGGCGTAACTCTTACGTGCAGCAATGAGGATAATCCTCGATTACGGACCCGATCCGTGTAATTGCTACCATCATCTTTCAACTTTGCTTTCTCAAGGAACGCATTAAAATTCAACGGAACAACAGCACGAGCCATCTATCTACAAACAAACATACACAAGCAAGATACTATCAGGTACTAAGTTCATGATAAATTTAAGTTCAATTAATCATATTACTTAAGAACTCCCACTTAGACAGACATCTCTCTAGTCATCTAAGTGATCACGTGATCCAAATCAACTAAACCATAACCGATCATCACGTGAGATGGAGTAGTTTTCAATGGTGAACATCTTATGTTGATCATATCTACTATATGATTCACGCTCGACCTTTCGGTCTCCATGTTCCGAGGCCATATCTGCATATGCTAGGCTCGTCAAGTATAACCTGAGTATTCTGCATGTGCAAAACTAGCTTGCACCCGTTGTAGATGGACGTAGAGCTTATCACACCCGATCATCACATGGTGTCTCGGCACGACGAACTTTGGCAACGGTGAATACTCAGGGAGAACACTACTTGATAATTTTTAGTGAGAGATCATCTTAAAATGCTACCGTCAATCAAAGCAAGATAAGATGCATAAAGGATAAACATCACATGCAATCAATATAAGTGATATGATATGGCCATCACCATCTTGTGCTTGTGATCTCCATCTCCGAAGCACCGTCATGATCACCATCGTCACCGGCGCGACACCTTGATCTCCATCGTAGCATCATTGTTGTTTCGCCATCTATTGCTTCTCGACTATCGCTACCGCTTAGTGATAAAGTAAAGCAATTACAGATGCGTTGCATTTCATACAATTAGCGACAACCATATGGCTCCAGCCGATTGCCGATAACCGGTTACAAAACATGATCATCTCATACAATAAAATATAGCATCACGTCTTGACCATATCACATCACAACATGCCCTGCAAAAACAAGTTAGACGTCCTCTACTTTGTTGTTGCAAATTTTACGTGGCTGCTACGGGCTTAAGCAAGAACCAATCTTACCTACGCATCAAAACCACAACGATACTTCGTCAAATAGACTCCGTTTTAACCTTCTCAAGGACCGGGCGTAGCCATACTCGGTTCAACTAAAGTGAGAGATACAGACACCCGCCAGTCACCTTTAAGCACAAGTGCTCGTAACGGTGAAACCAGTCTCGCGTAAGCGTACGCGTAATGTCGGTCCGGGCCGCTTCATCTCACAATACCGCTGAACCAAAATATGACATGCTGGTAGGTAGTATGACTTGTATCGCCCAAAATATGACATGCTCGGATGCCACTGTTGGGGAACGTAGTAATTTCAAAAAATTTCCTACGCACACGCAAGATCATGGTGATGCATAGCAACGAGAGGGGAGAGTGTTGTCTCGTACCCTCGTGACCGAAGCGGAAGCGATCACTGGCGTAGAGGAAGTAGTCGTCGACGTTCTCCTCGCGATCCAACCGATCCCAGCGCCGTTACTCCGGCGCCTCCGAGTTCTTGACACACGTACAGCTCGGTGGCGCTCCTCGGGCTCCAATCCAAGAGAGCTTCGGGAGGAGACTTCCGTCAAGCCGACGGCGTGGTGGCGATCTTGATGTTCTACGACGCAGGCTTCGCCTAAGCACCGCCACGATATGACCGAGGTGGATTATGGTGGAGGGGGCACGCTGCACGGCTAAGAGCGATCTCAAGGATCAACTTGTGTGTCTAGGGTGCCCCCTGCCCCGTATATAAAGGAGCAAGGGGAAGGCCGGCCGGCCTAGGAGGCGCGCCAAGGGAGGGGAGTCCTCCTCCTAGTGGGAGTAGGACTCCCTTTCCTAGTCCAACTAGGAAGGAGGAAGGGGAAGGAAGGAGAGAGAGGGAGAGGAGAGGGGGGGCGCCCCCTCCTTGTCCTATTCGGACTCCTTGGGGGCGCGCCACCTCCTGGTGCGGCCCTCTCTCTCCCTCTTGGCCCACTAAGGCCCATAACTTCCCGGGGGTTCGGTAACCCCTCCGGCACTCCGTTTTCTCCGAAACTTCCGGAACCTTTCCGGTGTCCGAATATAGCCGTCCAATATATCAATCTTTATGTCTCGACCATTTGAGACTCCTCGTCATGTCCGTGATCACATCCGGGACTCGAACTTTCTTGGTACATCAAAATACACAAACTCATTATATAACCGTCATCGAAACCTTAAGCGTGCGGACCCTACGGTTCGAGAACAATGTAGACATGACCGAGACACGTCTCGGTCAATAACCAATAGCGGGACCTGGATGCCCATATTGGCTCCTACATATTCTCGAAGATCTTTATCGGTCAGACCGCATAACAACATACGTTGTTCCTTTGTCATCGGTATGTTACTTGCCCGAGATTCGATCGTCGGTATCCAATACCTAGTTCAATCTCGTTACCGGCAAGTCTCTTTACTCGTTCCGTAATACATCATCTCACAGCTAACTCATTAGTTGTAATGCTTGCAAGGCTTAAGTGATATGTATTACCGAGAGGGCCCAGAGATACCTCTCCGACTATCGGAGTGACAAAACCTATTCTCGAAATACGCCAACCCAACATCTGCCTTTGGAGACACCTGTAGTACTCCTTTATAATCATCCGATTCACGTTGTGACGTTTGGTAGCACCAAAGTGTTCCTCCGTAGCAGGAGTTGCATAATCTCATAGTTATAGGAACATGTATAAGTCATGGATAAAAGCAGTAGCAACATACTAAACGATCGTGTGCTAAGCTAATGGAATGGGTCATGTCAATCAGATCATTCAACTAATGATGTGACCTGTTAATCAAATAACAACCCTTTGTTCATGTTTAGGAAACATAACCATCTTTGATTAACAAGCTAGTCTAGTAGAGGCATACTAGTGACACTCTGTTTGTCTATGCATTCACACATATATTATGTTTCCGGTTAATATAATTCTAGCATGAATGATAAACATTTATCATGAAATAAGGAAATAAATAATAGCTTTATTATTGCCTCTACGGCATATTTCCTTCACAACGTCCTCTGGTTCGAAGGGGCCTTCGTGGACTCCGTCAAGGGGTGGAAATCGGGGTGGTTCTATATCACCGAGCCGCGCGACCCTACGTGGGCGGCGGCCCCCGAATTTAGATCTGGTATCCCTACGCAGCTCACCTCCGGGAAAGAGAAGGGTTTGTCGTGGGGTAATCCGAAGGAGCTGACGGGACTCCGAGCCTGTATCCAGAAGCTGGTGAACAAGAAGCTCAGGCTCGTCGACGTGGTCCAAGTCATGCTCGTCCGCCGGATCCTCCCATGCCAAGAACGGGCATTCAATCTGTGGGAGTTCGATCCGGAACAGCACCAGGCGCTGAGCGGGCTCTTCGACACGACGTACGAAGGCGCCTGGAGGGTGCTGTTTAAGGGCACCGAAGCCCCCGCATCCGCGACAGAAGATCGCGGATTTCACTCGCAGCATCCGGCTGACGAGGCAAGTGATTCTACCCCTTTACGGGACACTTGTGGTAAATAGATTGATACTAAGAGGGTTTCAATCTCCCTTTTCCTTTGACAGGAATGGATGAAGAAGGCCGAGCAGCTCATCTGCCCGGCCCCCATGCCAGAAGACCCAGTGGATGCCCGTCTAGCGGGGCTGCTGGTTCCGGCACCGCATGTGGTGCCGAACAAGAAGGCCAAGAAGGTG
Organism: Aegilops speltoides; assembly: GCA_021437245.1. NCBI lineage: Eukaryota > Viridiplantae > Streptophyta > Magnoliopsida > Poales > Poaceae > Aegilops > Aegilops speltoides. Next base: position 505,439,258 of record CM038147.1, read on the forward strand.
GCCATGGGCACTCGAAAGAGTTCCCGTAATCAGGCGTCCGACGACGAGGCGGACTCCTCCCCCGAAGACGAGGAGGAGGAAGAAGACTCTCTCCCGGAGGGGGGAGAGAGGAAGAGGAAGGCTTCCCCAACAGGGGAGGCCGAAGGGTCCAAGAGGGGGAGAACCATTCCCCCGGATAACTCCGCCAACACCGATGTTGGCAACGAGGAGTGGCCTTCAAGGGCCAGGCCTACGGCAAGATCGTAAGTATCCGGATCCCTGATATGCAATTTCCTTCGTGTCACATAGTGTCCTACTAATGCCGCATACTGCCCGCAGTCCGGCCGATGATGATTTCCCCGCTTTGTCGAGCGGGTCGTTGGCCCCGTCGGATGTGGATTCACTTCCGACTGCCTCTACCCCCTACGCTGATGAGGACGCCGAGGTGGGATCCCAGAAAGGGACCCATCAGGAGGAGGCTCCGGAGGCGCCGCAAGGCAGCCTCCCGGACTTTGCGCCGGACTCTATGTCGGAACCTGCAGTGGTTCCAGAGTCCAGCGGGTGGCCCCTTCGAAAGAAGGGCAAGACCGTGACACCGGCAGCCTCCGTCCAACCGGAGGTGCTGGACAACTTGCTAGAGGCGCTCAAAGGCGCTTCCATCAAGGAAGAACACCGCACTGTTATGAGTGCGGTGATTCAGAAGGTTCAGCACGCCAAGAGCGGGCTGACCGAAGCCTGCAGTAGCCTTCTAACAGGCTTTGAGGTAAGAAGTTAAAATTATGTAATGTAATACCGCATAGACGGTAGCCCACGATGCTTAGTTCGGTGTTGGAAAGAAAAGCCAGATTGAGGATCTAAAAGATATTCATGAGTTGCTAATAAATTATGTCAATATGGGTTTGCAGGCTGTCTTGCTGACCTCTGCCGACCGTTGCGGAGGTTGGTACATTAAAGCAAGATCTCGGCGGTCCGGCGAGAGCTCGGCCATGCCAAGAGGCAGCTCGAGGACAAAGAAGGTGAGTAGCACCACTTTGAAATTTTACCTTATAGAAAAGGATTTTGGTCGCAATAACATTAACGAGGATAATACGGGTACTGCAGGGGCCACAAACGAGGTGGCAGCCCTGAAGGAGGCTGTGTCCGCGGCCGAACGCAGTGCAGCCACGGAGCAGGCAGAGCGGGAAAAGCAGGAGGCGCAGGTGGCGGCAGTGCGGCAAGAGCTCCAGGCTCTCATGGAGAAGCATGAGGGCTTGGAGCGTGACTCCAAGACTCGGGAGTCCGAGCTCGCCTCGGCTCTCGAAAGTGCCAAGTCCGCCAAGGCCGAGGCCCGTAAGGCCCTTCAGGAGGTTGAAGATGTGAAGAAGATAGCGGCGGGTAAGGCATTTTTCATGCAAAGCAAGCATGTTAATGTAAACTAACTGACACTTACCCGCATTCGGAGCTCTCCAGGGGCGTTTGCAGATCTGCCGCGTAGTGTGTCCGATGCCGCCGCATTCTACCGTGGCGAGGAGCTCAACGGAGAAGGTCTTCTGGTCTCAGTACGCTGAGGCCGGCCATCCGGTGCCCCCAAGCGACCAGCTGAAGCAGCTGGTCGAACTCCTAAGGTAGCTGAGGAGGCCGTGAAGGGCCTTATAGTCCGGTGTGGCTGGACAGGCCATGCACAGGAGCTACTTGGCCTCATCGGCGGCTGGTGGATCGTGCCCCTGGGTGGAGGTCATCAAGCGCTCCGCTTTGTATTGAAGGTGCTCGTCGGGCCCTTGCCCGCACAAAGGTGCTGCTGGGGCAGGCTGGATGCGAGAAGCTTCTCACCGACCCGCCGCCACCGGGCAAGGAGTATCGTCGCCGAAATGTATTATAAAACTGTCTGAAGGGAGCCCGCGATATTGCGGATGAATGCCCGAGAGATGTAATTTTGAGTAAAACTCGCTATGTATTATCTGTGCGCTGAAAACTTTGTTCATGTGCGCTTTAAGCAACGCTTGTTTAATTTAAAATATTACCTTACATGCGGCCGTTTATAAAATCGAGAGATGGCAAGTCGTTGGCTTCAGCCCCCAAGCCATAAGTCTTTGGGAAGTTGGGATAACTTCAGCACTCTTGTTCCCATTTTGGGTCCATCTAGGAGGCGCTCAACACAACGAACAAGGCAACCGGACTTATAATGCTTGAACACTCTCACTTAGCCATAGAATTCTATAATTTTAAATTTGGTGAAGCCCCTAGTATTCGGAAGACCGAATTGAGGCGCTATCCACGCCTTAAATCGGACATTATCCGAACTTCGCTCAAGCGGCGTGAGTCTTTAAGGACCGAAAAGACCTCTCGAACAGCGACCGATCTCTCGCCTTATCATGCCGGTCAGTTTTAGCTTTCTCCATCGAGGCGCCTTGGCTCAACAGGCGCAATTGCAGTGGTTCTCCGGTGCCACCTTAGCCGACGGAAGGAGCGTAAGGCACCAAAACGTGGGAGCCGGGCAAACCCAACTATTGACCCAAGACATGATTCGGAGCCGATTCATATAATGCTATAAGTTCGGGGTGCCACACTTGCGAAAGTGCTCGGACTTATCACACCATAATGTGGGGAACATAAGCCCCCGGTGTATTAGGCCGTACCAAAATATACGGGTGCAAGATGTCATGTAATGAACATATGTATGTAATAACCGGCAATAAGGTGCTGCGTCATTTATTAAAGGAAGTCTTCTATAAGTGCGGACTAATACAAATAATGCGGTAAGCAAGGGTTTTGGACTAGTTAGACATGTCCCCCTCCAGGGATGGGCTGCGGACTTGGTGTATATAATCAAATTTAATGCTCGTAATTGAGACCACCTGAGTGTTAGTCGCCGCATTCTTTCTTCCCCGGTTGTTGCATCATGAGTTCGGCAGGTTCACCGCCGGACAGGGCCTCTGGCTAGAGGAGTCATGTGTATACAAAGAAAAGAAAATAGTAAATAAGAAAGAGTGGCACCCTTGCGATCCCCTGGTGTGGTCGAGCTGCACTCTGGGTTTATTGTGGTCGTGCCCCTTCCCCTACGCCCATGGTATTTCCAAAGCGTAATGATGTACGCGGAGGGTTGCTCTTGCGATCGTGCGAGGGCGGGGGTTAGGGCCGCATTGCTACGCGTGCTCTGATCATGCCAGGTGGTCTTGGTTGGTGTTGCTTCGGGCGCGTTTGGCTGTATCCGGTCGTTTAACGGCCGGACTCGAAAATTGCCTTAAAAGGCTGCTCTGTACTTCTGCCGCGAGAGCCGCTGTATGTTCCTCCGTTCGGAGGGAGCGTTCCGTATTTCCGTTGACCGTGATGACTCCACGAGGGCCTGGCATCTTGAGCTTGAGGTATGCATAATGCGGCACCGCGTTGAACTTTGCAAGCGCGTTCGTCCGAAAGCAGAGCGTGATAGCCGCTGCGAAATGGGACTATGTCGAAGATTAACTCCTCGCTCCGGAAATTATCCGGGGATCCGAAGACCACTTCCAGTGTGACTGAGCCTGTACAATTGGCTTCCACACCTGGTATGACACCTTTAAAGGTTGTCTTTGTAGGTTTAATCCTTGAGGGGTCTATACCCATCTTGCGCACTGTATCCTGATAAAGCAGGTTCAGGCTACTGCCGCCGTCCATCATGACTCTCGTGAGGTGAAATCCATCGACGATTGGGTCTAAAACCAATGCGGTGAATCCGCCATGGCGTATGCTGGTCGGATGGTCTCTTGATCGAAAGTGATCGGACAAGAGGACAATGGATTGAACTTGGGCGATCGCTCCATCGCATATCGCCCCTTAGTGCACTTCCGCTCCCTCTTGGGTATATGGGTTGCGTAAATCATGTTCACCGTCCGCACTTGTGGGGGGAAACCCTTCTGTCCTCTATTGTTCGGCGGTCGGGACTCTTCCTCGTCGTCGCTGTTTAGCCCCTTGTCATTGTTTTCGGCAATTAACTTGCCTGCCTGCTTGAACACCCAGCAATCTCTGTTGGTGTGATTGTCTAGCTTTTCAGGGGTGCCATGTATCTGGCATAAGCGGTCGAGTATTCGGTCCAAATTGGGACGGACCGGAGTGGTTCTTTTGAATGGCTTCTTCCGCTGACCGGGTTTAGAGCCTCGGAATCCGGCATTGACTGTCGTATCCTCCTTGTCGTCGCCGTTATTGCGGCGTTTATTTTTGCTTCGACGCGACCTGCCATTGTGGTCCTTAGTATCCGGACTGCCAGAATTTTTACTGAGGTTGTTGCTGCGAGCTAGCTAGCTATCCTCTCCTGCGCAAAAGCGGGTCATTAATGATGTGAGGGCTGCCATGGATTTCGGCTTTTCCTGTCCCAGGTGCTGGGCTAGCCACTCGTCCAGATGTTATGTTTGAAGGCTGCGAGGGCCTCTGCATCCGGACAGTCAACGATTTGGTTTTTCTTTGTCAAGAACCGTGTCCAGAATTGTCTGGCCGAGTCGTCTGGCTGCTGAATTATGTGGCTTAGGTCATCGGCGTCGGTGGCCGCATATACGTGCCCTGGAAGTTGTCGAGGAATGCGGCTTCCAGGTCTTCCCAACACCCAATTGACTCTGCGGGCAAGCTGTTAAGCCAATGCCGAGCTGGTCCTTTAAGCTTGAGCGGGAGATACTTGATGGCGTGGAGATCGTCGCCGCGGGCCATATGGATGTGAAGGAGATAATCTTCGATCCAAACCGCGGGGTCTATTGTGCCGTTGTAAGATTCGATGTTTACGGGTTTACACCCTTCAGGGATTTGATGATCCATTACTTCGTCAGTGAAGCGTAGCGGGTGTGCGGCGCCTCTATATTGAGCAATATCACGACGTAGCTCGAGAGAGCGTTTTCTGCTGTGTTCGGCCCGACCGAAGTGATTGTATCTGGCGCGACGGTATTCGTCGTGGGTCGTGGGGCGCCCTCGTGATCCGTAGATGGATCTGGATTGCCTTGCTTTGTCCTCCAATATATCTTGCAAGTCCGGCACGTTCCCTCTTGGCTTCGCACTTTTGGAGCGATGCCGGGGTACGGTCTTGGTGGAGGGCCTGGATGCCTCTCTGTCGTGACCACGGGGGTGGTCGGTCTGCCGTATCGTGCGCTGGTGATGAAGGTATGTATGCTTCCTCCTCTAGTCGGGGGAGCAACTTGCGTCTTGGGTAGCTTTTGGAGGGGCATTCCAGTTTATACTCTTCGGCCGTGAGGACCTCGGTCCGTCGATCGCCAAGAGGTCTGATCAGCTTGAAGCTGCTGCTGCTTTTCTTTAGGCTATTTGCGTGGCAATAAGCCTGCGTTTGAAGCGCTCTTGTTGACGGGATCCTCGGCACGACGAATTCGTCATCGTTGAGGCTTGCCTCGTCTTGGAGGAGGTATATAATTATAGTCCTCGACCTCTTCGTCTGCCGCCCTCTCGTGGGGGCTTGCTTCTTCATCCTCCTGCGCTGAGTCTTGCTGGAGGGGATTATCTTCGACACTTTCTAGGGTATTATTATCTCCTGTGCCGAAATCTCCATTCTTGTTGTGGCGGGATTTAGAGCAGCGCCGCTGACGCCGGCGCTTGGGCTGTTTCTTTAAGGAATCTGCCTCCGCTGCTTCTTCGCCGTCCCCATCTTTTGGGGTGTCCACCATGTATATGTCGTATGTGAGGTGGTCTTCCGATGCCCTATAGGCGCTGGTTCTGTCGATCTCGGCATAAATCGTCCACAGCGTCGATGTTTTGAGTCGTAGTCTAACATGTCGGTTAGATCATCGGCGGTGGCTCTGAAGTGGGTGGTGGGTGGGCTCTGAATTTCTTCGTCATTCAGTATCTCAACCATCTGGCCATAATCCGGCCAGGACTCTCCGGATAGTGAGAGATGCTTTAGCGAATTTAGGATGTCGCCAAAGGCGAGTGTTGGAAGATGTCATGGCGGTGAATTCCATAACCGGCGCCCAATCAGATTCGATTGGCGGGCGTGGGAGGTCGGAGTCCGCAAGGAGTCCGGCACCTCGAATCCTGAGCCATGCGAGGACAAGGTTAGTGTTCGGCTCCATCGCCGTGGAAGTTGGAGCCCCGAGGCGGTGTCCAACCACGGTCCTCGATCTGGCGTCGGCCCCGATCTAAGGGCCGGAGCGGATTCTTCAGCGGCCACCAAGGCACTTTCATTGGCGGCGAGCTAGATCATGCCCATCGTAATAGTCGGCGGCACGCTGGGCTGTGGTTGAGTTAAATCGAAGATCAAGTCCCGCAGACGTCGGCCGTGAAGTTTAGGCTTCGAATCTAACTCGACGGCGGGCGTAGCTTCGATCTGCTCGGATGGCCAAGTGAATTAGCCCGCGATCTGAAGGCCGCCCGAATCTGAAGATCTGTCCGGAAGAAAAGTCTCACCTGGACAACGTTGTTGTTTGAAGAAGCCATCGAGCCTATCGGTGGCGACACGGAGGAACTCTCAATGAAAGCACCAATGTCGGTGTCAAAACGGCGAGATCTCGGTAGGGGTCCCGAACTGTGCATCTAGGCGGATGGTAACAGGAGACAAGGGACACAATGTTTTACCCAGGTTCGGGCCCTCTTGATGGAGGTAAAACCCTACGTCCTGCTTGATTAATATTGATGATATGGGTAGTACAAGAGTGGATCTACCACGAGATCAAGGAGGCTAAACCCTAAAGCTAGCCTATGGTATGATTGTTGTAATGTATGTTGTGTCCTATGGACTAAAGCCCTCCGGTTTATATAGACACCGGAGAAGGCTAGGGTTACACAGAGTCGGTTACAATGGTAGGAGATCTACATATCCGTATCGCCAAGCTTGCCTTCCACGCCAAGGAAAGTCCCATCCGGACACGGGACGGAGTCTTCAATCTTGTATCTTCGTAGTCTTGGAGTCCGGCGGACGATGATATTCCGGCTGTCCGGACACCCCCTAGTCCAGGACTCCCTCAGGTCATGTCCATCACATCATTCTCCTAATGATGTGATCTCGTTCATCAAATGACAACACATGTCTATGGTTAGGAAACATAACCATCTGTGATTAACGAGCTAGTCAAGTAGAGGCATACTAGGGACTATATGTTTTGTGTATTTATTCACACATGTACTAAGTTTCCGGTTAGTACAATTCTAGCATGAATAATAAAAATTTATCATGATATAAGGAAATAAATAATAACTTTACTATTGCCTCTAGCCTCTAGGGCATATTTCCTTCAGTCTCCCACTTGCACTAGAGTCAATAATCTAGATCACATCACCATGTGATTTAACACCAATTGTTCACATCTGTATGTGATTAACACCCATAGTTCACATCGACATGTGACCAACAACCAAAGGGTTTACTAGAGTCAATAATCTAGTCAACGGCACTGTCACATTCAGAGCCATATGTATTTTGCAAATATTCTTTGTCTACAATGCTCTACATGGAGCTACTCTAGCTAATTGCTCCCACTTTCAATATGTATCCAGATTGAGACTTAGAGTCATCTGGATCAGTGTAAAAGCTTGCATCAACGTAACTCTTTACAATGAACTCTTTATCATCCCCGTAACCGAGAAACATTTCCTTAGTCCTCACTAAGTATAATTTTGACCGTTGTCCAGTGATCTACTTCTAGATCACTATTGTACCCCCTTGCCAAACTCATGGCAAGGCACATAATAGGTCTGGTCAGCATAGTATACTTTATAGAAGCTATGACTGAAGCATAGGGAATTAGTTTCATTCTCTTTCTATCTTCTGCCGTGCTCGGGCTTTGAGTCTTACTCAATTTTACACCTTGTAATACAGACAAGAACTCGTTCTTTGACTGATCCATTTTGAACTCTTTCAAAAATTGTCAAGGTATACACTTATTGAAAAATCTTATCAAGCGTCTTGATCTATCTTTATAGATCTTGATGCCCAATATGTAAGCAGCTTCACCGAGGTCTTTCTTTGAAAAACTCTTATTCAAGTATCCCTTTATGCTATCCAGAAATTCTATATCATTTCCAATCAACAATATGTCATCCACATATAATATTAGAAATGCTACAGTGCTCCCACTCACTTTCTTGTAATTACAGGCTTCTCCAAAAGTCTGTATAAAACTATAATGCTTTGATCACACTATCAAAACGTTTATTCCAACTCCGAGAGGCTTGCACCAGTCCATAAATGGATCGCTGGAGCTTGCACACTTTGTTAGCACCCTTTCGATCGACAAAACCTTCAGGTTCTATCATATACAACTCTTCTTCCAGAAATCTATTCTGGAATGCAGTTTTGACATCCATCTGCCAGATTTCATAAAATATGGCAACTACTAACATGATTCGGACGGATTTAAGCATCACTACAGTTGAGAAAATCTCATTGTAGTCAACACCTTGAACTTGTCGAAAACCTTTTGCGACAAATCAAGCTTGGTAGATAGTAACACTACTATCAATGTCCATCTTCCTCTTGAAGATTCATTTATTTAATATGGCTTGCCGATCATTAGGCAAGTCCACCAAAGTCCACACTTTGTTCTCATACACGGATCCCATCTCAGATTTCATGGCCTCAAGCCATTTTGCGGAATCTGGGCTCATCATCGCTTCCTCATAGTCTGTAGGTTCATCATGGTCTAGTAACATGACTTCCAGAATAGGATTACCGTACCACTCTGATGCGGATCGCACTCTGGAAGACCTACGAGGTTCGGTAGTAACTTGATCTGGAGTTTCATGATTATCATCATTAGCTTCCTCACTAATTGGTGCAGGAATCACTGGAACTGATTTTTGTGATGAACTACTTTCCAATTCGGGAGAAGGTACAATTACTTCATCAAGTTCTACTTTCCTCTCACTCACTTCTTTCGAGAGAAACTCCTTCTCTAGAAAGGATCCATTCTTAGCAACGAATATATTGCCTTCGGATCTGTGATAGAAGGTGTACCCAACAGTTTCCTTTGGGTATCCTATGAAGACGCATTTCTCTGATTTGGGTTCGAGCTTATCAGGTTGAAGCTTTTTCACATAAGCATCGCAGCCCCAAACTTTAAGAAACGACAACTTTGGTTTCTTGCCAAACCATAGTTCATAAGGCGTCGTCTCAACGGATTTTGATGGTGCCCTGTTTAAAGTGAATGCAGTTGTCTCTAATGCATAACCCCAAAACGATAGTGGTAAGAGACATCATAGATCGCGCCATATCCAATAAAGTGCGGTTACGACGTTCGGACATACCATTACGCTGTGGTGTTCCAGGTGGCGTGTGCTGTGAAACTATTCCACATTGTTTTAAATGAAGGCCAAACTCGTAACTCAAATATTCTCCTCCATGATCAGATCGTAGAAACTTTATTTTCTTGTTACGATGATTCTCCACTTCACTCTGAAATTCTTTGAACTTCTCAAATGTTTCTGACTTGTGTTTCATTAAGAATATATACCCATATCTTGATCAAATCATCTGTCAAGGTCAGAAAATAACGATACCTGCCACATGCATCAAGACTCACTGGACCGCATACATCGGTATGTATTATTTCCAATAAGTCACTATCTCGTTCCATTGTTCTGGAGAACGGAGTTTTAGTCATCTTGCCCATAAGGCACGGTTCGCAAGTATCAAATGATTCATAATCAAGTGATTCCAAAAGTCCATCTTTATGGAGTTTCTTCTTGCGCTTTACACCAATATGACCCAAACGGCAGTGCCACAAATAAGTTGCACTATCATTATCAACTTTGCATCTTTTGGCATAAATATTATGAATATGTGTATTACCACGATCGAGATTCAATAAACCATCATCATTGAGTGTATGACCATAGAAGGTTTTATTCATGTAAACAGAATAACAATTATTCTCTGTCTTAAATGAATAACCGTATTGCAATAAACATGATCTAATCATATTCATGCTCAACGCAAACACCAAATAACATTTATTTAGGTTCAACACTGATCCCGAAAGTATAAGGAGTGTGCGATGATGATCATATCAATCTTGGAACCACTTCCAACACACTTCGTCACTTCTCCCTCATCTAGTCTTTGTTTATTCTGTAACTCCTGTTTCGAGTTACTAATCTTAGCAACTGAACAAGTATCAAATACCTAGAGGATACTATGAACACTAGTAAAGTACACGTCAATAACATGTATATCAAATATACCTTTGTTCACTTTGCCATCCTTCTTATCCACCGAATATTTGGGGCAGTTCCACTTCCAGTGACCATTTCCTTTGTAGTAGAAACACTCAGTTTCAGGCTTAGGTCCAGCTTTGGGCTTCTTCACGGGAATGACTACTTGCTTGCCATTCTTCTTGAAGTTCCCTTTCATTCCCTTTGCCCTTTTCTTGAAAATAGTGGTCTTGTTAATCATCAACAATTGATGCTCTTTCTTGATTTCTACCTTCATCGATTTCAGCATCATGAAGAGCTCGGTAATCATTTTCGTCATCCCTTGCATACTATAGTTCATCACGAAGTTCTAGTAACTTGGTGATGGTGACTAGAGAACTCTGTCAATCACTATCTTATCTGGAAGATTAACTCCCACTTGATTCAAGTGATTGTAGTACCCAGACATTCTAAGCACATGCTCATTAGTTGAGCAATTCTCCTCCATCTTTTAGGCAAAGTACTTGTCAGAGGTCTCATACCTCTTGACATGGGCATGAGTCTGAAATACCAATTTCAGCTCTTGGAACATCTCATATTCTCCGTGACGTTTCAAAAACGTTTTTGAAGTCCCGATTCTAAGCCGTAAAGCATGGTGCACAAAACTATTAAGTGGTCATCATATTGAGCTAGCCAAACATTCATAACGTCTGCATCTGCTACTGCAATAGGTCTGTCACCTAGCGGTGCATCAAGGACATAATTCTTCTATGCTGCAATGAGGATACACCTCAGATCTTGCTACTGTCATCTTTCAACTTAGTTTTCTCTAGGAACATATAAAATACAGAGGGAAGCTATAACGCGAGCTATTGATCAACAACACAATTTGCAAAATACTATCAGGACTAATTCATGATAAATTAAAGTTTAATTAATCATATTACTTTAAGAACTCCCACTTAGATAGACATCCCTCTAGTCATCTAAATGATCACGTGATCCAAATCAACTAAACCATGTCCGATCATCATGTGGGATGGAGTAGTTTTCAATGGTGAAAATCACTATGTTGATCATATCTACTATATGATTCATGCTCGACCTTTCGGTCTCCAATGTTCCGAGGCCATATCTGCATATGCTAGGCTCGTCAAGTTTAACCTGAGTATTCTGCGTGTGCAAAACTGGCTTGCATCCATTTTATGTGAACGTAGAGCTTCTCACACCCGATCATCACGTTGTGTCTCGGCAAGAAGAACTGTAGCAACAGTGCATACTCAGGGAGAACACTTATACCTTGAAATTTAGTAAGGGATCATCTTATAATGCTACTGCTGTACTAAGCAAAATAAGATGCATAAAAGATAAACATCACATGCAATCAAAATATGTGACATGATATGGCCATCATCATCTTGTGCTCATGATCTTCATCACCGAAGCATCGTCATGATCTCCATCGTCACTGGCACGACACCTTGATCTCCATCGTAGCATCGTTGTCGTCTAGCTAACTATTGGTTCTACGACTATTGCTACCGCTTAGTGATAAAGTAAAGCAATTACATGGCGATTGCATTTCATACAATAAAGCAACAACCATATGGCTCCTGCCAGTTGCTGATAACACTATTAAAAAACATGATCATCTCATACAACAATTTGTATCACATCATGCCTTGACCATATCACATCACAACAAGCCCTGCAAAAACAAGTTAGACGTCCTCTACTTTGTTGTTGCAAGTTTTACGTGGCTGCTACGGGCTTCTAGCAAGAACCGTTCTTACCTACGCATCAAAACCACAACGGTTTTTCGTCAAGTGTGTTGTTTTAACCTTCAACAAGGACCGGGCGTAGCCACACTCAATTCAACTAAAGTTGGAGAAACAGACACTCACTAGCCACCTGTGTGTGAAGCACGTCGATAGAACCAGTCTCGCGTAAGCGTACACGTAATGTCGGTCTGAGCCGCTTCATCCAACAATACCGCCGAATAAAAGTATGACATGCTGGTAAGCAGTATGACTATTATCATCCACAACTCTTTGTGTTCTACTCGTGCATATAACATCTATGCATAGACTGGCTCGGATGCCACTGTTGGGGAACCCATTAATTTCAAAAAATTCCTATGATCACGCAAGATCTATCTAGAAGATGCATAGCAACGAGAGGGGGAGTGTATCTTCATACCCTTGAAGATGGCAAAGCGGAAGTGTTTATCAACGCGGCTGATGTAGTCGTACACCTGCACGATCCGTCCCTATCAAGTACCGAACGTACGACACCTCCGTGTTCAGCACACGTTCAGCTCCATGACGTCCTCGCCTTCTTGGTCCAGCAGGACGGGCGAAGTAGTAGACAAGTTCTAGCAGCACGACAGCATGGTGACGGTGTTGGTGAAGAACAATCTCCGCAGGGCTTCGCCTAAGCACTACGGAAACTATGACGGAGGATAAACTAGAGGGGACGGGGTTGCCGGCACACGACTTGGTGTTTCTTGATGTGTCTTTGGTGCTAGCCCTGCCCCTCTATTTATATGTTGAGCCTTGGGGTTGAAACTTGGAGTAAAAGCCTCCACAAAGTCGGTTTCACCCGAAAGGCAAGAGTCCTTCTCGGACACCAGGGCCAGGCGCCAGGGTTCCCAGCGTCTGGACCCAGATCATGGCGTCTGGACCCAAACACCAGGAACCCTGGCGTCTGGCCCCTGGACTCTGCAAAACTTCCTTTTGCACTTTCGAAAAACCTTGTGGGCTTTCCCTTTTGGCCCAAATAAAGTGTTCTCGTACCCAAACATTTCGGGAAACATCCGGAACCCCTTCCGGTGAATTCCGGAACCCTTACAGAGACTAAAAACTATTATCCCATATATCAATCTTTATCTTCGGACCATTCTGGAGTTCATCGTCATGTTTGTGATCACATACGGGACTCCGAACAACATCCGGTCACCAACATACATAACTCATATAATACTATATCGTCAATGAACGTTAAGCGTGCGGACCCTACAGGTTCGAGAACTATGTAGACATGACCGAGACACCTCTCTGGTCAATAACTAATAGCGGAACCTGGATGCCCATATTGGCTCCTACATATTCTACGAAGATCTTTATCGGTCGAATCGCATAACAACATACGTTGTTCCCTTTGTAATCGGTATGTTACTTGCCCGAGATTCGATAGTCGGTATCATCATACCTAGTTCTATCTCGTTACGAGCAAGTCTCTTTACTCGTTCCGTAATACTTCATCTCGCAACTAACACATTAGTCACAATGCTTGCAAGGCTTATAGTGATGAGTATTACCGAGAGGGCCCAGAGATACCTCTCCGAAACACGGAGTGACAAATCCTAATCTCGATCTATGCCAACCCAACAAACACCTTTGGAGACACCTGTAGAGCACCTTTATAATCACCCTTTTACGTTGTGACATTTGGTAGCACACAAAGTGTTCCTCTGGTATTCGGGAGTTGCATAATCTCATAGTCCGAGGAACATGTATAAGTCATGAAGAAAACAGTAGCAGTGAAACTGAAACGATCATAATGCTAAGCTAACGAATGGGTCATGTCCATCACATCATTCTCCTAATGATGTGATCTCGTTCATCAAATGACAACACATTTCTATGGTTAGGAAACATAACCATCTTTGATTAACGAGCTAGTCAAGTAGAGGCATACTAGGGACTATATGTTTTGTCTATGTATTCACACATGTACTAAGTTTCTGATTAATACAATTCTAGCATGAATAATAAATATTTATCATGATATAAGGAAATAAATAATAACTTTACTATTGATTCTGGGGCATATTTCCTTCACTCCTTCCCTCGTCGTCACTAGAGGTTGCCGCTGGTGAAGGTGGATGCGAGGATCTAGGTGCCCCGCTCTTCCTCGGGGGGCTAGCTCTGGATCCGTGGCAGCGGCCACACCTGGTGGGTCGACGTCGAGTTTTTGGTCACCGTGACTCATCTGTGCTGGACGTTCTTCCTCGGCTACGGGGGCGACGAGGCGGCACCGGGTGGAGGCTGTGGTGTGGTGTGTCCTGACGGCGCCATTTCTAGCTCGGGAGGCATTCATCTTCTTCAACCACGGCTGCCTCCACTAGTCCTGCCTTGGGTGGCCTCCGATCGCTGGTAGTAGTCTTGTATGGAGGCTGGAGGTGGGAGGTGGCACCCATAGCCGGCCACAACGGCGGCGACGCCCATGGGCGCCGTACCCTTCCTGTAGGGGCCATCCAGGTTGCCCCCTCTGCCTCTTCCTTTCCCACAACTCGTTTGCCGGATGAAAGTCATCTCCTCTTCGGATCGAGCGGCAACAGTTCTTCGGGCATCATCACCTTCTTGGGGGTATCGTTCTTGGTGAGGTTGGGGTGGATGTGATGCTCTGGTTGTATGGTGGTGTAGTCGGACTCCACCTAGTGTCGGTGTGTTGGCGCTCTTGTTCCCCCTTGGATGCTCCTTGGCCATGCATGGAAGGAACTCAGTGCTTTCCTTGACCTGGTACTACCTATGTGCTCCGACGTGGCATCATCCTTCCTCCTCTGCTTCGTAGCATGGTGTTGGTCTCTAGTTTTGTCTTACGGATGGCAATGGTGCTGGTTCATTCCTTAGTTCTCGGTGGAGCGTCTCCATCTTTCCACGGAGCGGCGTTTGTTCCAAGGCAAGGGGACAAGGAATCCCCTTCAAAAATGGAGCAGGGTTTACCCATGTCGGATGGATACCATGGACACTTCTTGAGTGTCTCCCCACGTGTCGCGTCCTTCTATCAAGGTCATGCTTGTGTCGGTGTGTGGTGTTTGCTCCCGTCGGAGGGCTCCATCGTCTTCAAGCTATAGTATGCTAGTTTTCTATCTTTACTTGCAGTTTGGGTGGAGCATGTTAGTTGGTTGCTTAGAACCTTGTATGTTGTCATTCTTATTTCGTTTTATCATTGTAAGTTGTCATTTGTAATCTGTTGGCCGGTTGATGTCTTTATTAATTCATAGTCAGGTAAGGTTCGAGCTCTTCTCGGGCTCGGCTGAGTCCAGTGGGCAGACTCATTGGGGGTGCCGTTGGTGCCCTGGCACCCCCTCCAAAAATGCAGAACTTCTTTTATCTAGCACTAGTAAGTCTAATCATCTGTGTATTATAGGATTAGTATGATACACATACAATTTTTTATTGTATACATGGTATTTATGTTGTGAGAGAGAAGGTTGGCACCCCCGGTGCTCAAGCTCTAGGTTCACCACTGGCTGAGTCTTTTCTCTAAAAAAACAGTGGAGCAATTGAGGGGACTCTTGGGCTTGTCCGGATACTACAGGAAAATTATCCGCAGCTATGCCGTCATTAGTAAACCGCTGTCTGAGCTCTTGAAGAAAAACAAGTTATTTTTATGGACTGCTCATGCTGAGAAATCTTTTGATGCCTTGAAGCAAGAACTAATACAAGCACCTGTATTAGCTCTACCCGACCTCTCCATTCCTTTCACTTTGGAAACTGACGCATCTGACTTGGGTGTGGGAGTTGTGGTAATGCAAAGAGGTCACACCATAGCTTAGCTTAGAAAAGCCCTTGGTGTTAAATCGCAGGCTCTGTCCGCATATGAAAAGGAATGCCTTGCAGTCATTATGGTGTTCAATAAATGAAAATCCTATTTACAAGCACAGATTTTGCCATACATACTGATCACAAGAGTTTGATTCACCTTGACAAGTAGATGTTAATAATTTTGCTAAGTTTGACCAAGTTTATATTAAAAATTATTAACTTGGTCAAACTTTAAAGAGTTTGACTTCAAACAAAGCTAATATGCAGAGTAAAAAAGGACCGGATGAAGTACTAGCTAAAGCACGCGATTCCAGAATTAATCGTTTTCTCACAATGCAACCAGACGGTTGTAGTGCCTGATAACTCTAGTTTTATATTGATCGACTGTTGCCCAACTGCCACCACAGATGGGAGCCTCACAAGAAGGGAGCTTCTGACGGAATTTTCGATGGCATCCCACTATTTCAAGAGGCAAGATGGTCCACCGTACGACTGATCGGGATTAGTCTTGCATGACGTAACAATCTCGTTGAGACGCGCATGGGGATCAAACGATATTGAATTCCCTGTCTCCACACGAACTTAGTCGATGCACATTTGTATGTCCCGATACTTCCCATGCCGACACCTCTAACAATGTTCTAAGGTCTACAAGGGGTTACGCCTGTTTGATGGGTATATATGCCCAAAACGTGTGGGTACAGTTTGGTGCAAGGTATTAATATGGTAGTGACAGTCACTAGCTGCGGCATCAAGGCATCTTTAACTGTGTACCCCAAATCAAAGGCACTAAATTTCGCTGATGCGTCTGAACGCGTTCGAGGACACAAATAGGAGAGCTGGCCATCCAACCGCATGCATCAATTGTTGTCCTATTTCAAATGGAAACTGAACAAAAGCGAACGGAGTTCATGCAAACCAGACGATGTTTGTTAAATTTCAAAATATTTATAACCAAAAGAACAAAATTCCACAATTCAGATGCAATTCCTAATCATATTTCAAATCTTTGATTCAATTCAGATGCAATTCCTAATCATATTTCAAATCTACAATTCAGTGGCATTCCTTTTTTTAGAATACGCATGAGTGTGCACATCGTATATTATTGAAAAAAAGGGTATGAAGACCCACCTCATGAGTGTTACATCATGTGAATGTTACATGCCTGAAGACGCAACACCCGCACCACACACCTAGACACCGAAGAGGACTACTCACTGTTCACCCACCTAACTAGTGCACCAAGGAAGAAGTCTAGTTCCCTTTTTCGTATGCCAACCTCCCTCCACGTCCGGCCCTCACGGTCCACATAGCTAATGGTGTGTTGTGTCAAAGGAGTGACTCCATCGAAGATGACCACGTGACGATGCTTCCATAGCTCCCACATGGTGAACGTTATGATCGCCCTCAAATCCCTCCATTGTCATCGATCAAAGCTCCTAGTGCTACACCTGTCCACCAGATTATCATCAATCAATGGTGTCTACTCCGGTGTCCTAATGGCCACTACTAGAAAAACCGCTACTAATGGCGCACCTAATTTGGCCATTAATGGCGCATCACTGGTGCGCCATTACTAGCACGCCATTAGTAATTTTTACTAATGGCGCACCACTGGTGCGCCATTAGTATCTGGTATACTAATGGCGCACCACTGGTGCGCCATTAGTATAGGCCACGGTGCGCCATTAGTATGCCTCCCAGGGGCCATGTATACCCAGGTACTTTGGCATACTAATGGCGCACTACAACGGATCGCCATTAGTAATCATGACATACTAATGGCGCACTCTCGATGATCGCCATTAGTATGCTTTGTCATACTAATGGCGCACTGTCATGTGATGCGCCATTAGTATGAATATTAGGTTTTTTTATTTTTTATTTTCTGTTTTTTGCACAGGTTACAAAATGTATAATTTGACAAAATATAGACAGCACACATCAACAACAGATTCATTGAATACAATAGAAGATTAGTCTTTGAATACAATTCATCATATTAGTCTCCGAATTGAAAAGACCGAACAAAGATAGAACATTATATTACAAGTCTCGAGACCGCGAGTAGCGAGTTTGTCTTCACATTACAAGTCGATATCGATCATCTAAACTACCATCACATAGAAGAGAGCTGCGGTCATCACGATGAGCATCATCACGATGAAACTCGTCTTCATCCGGTTCCTCCAACGCTCCCTCCCCTCTCCCGCTAGATAGCGGGCGTATCTAGATTCGGCCTCGGCCCTAGTGGTGTACCCTTTGTAACTGTTACCGCTGAATCGGTGAACCTGTCTCCGACACTCCTCCCAGTCATCGTAGACTCCGGGAACCTTACCCTTGTACACGACATACGTCGGCATCGCTATGCACTAGCCAAGCAAGCGTTAGTACCAATTCACAGACAATACATAAGCAATATATAAGTATGCAACAGAACGATCAGAAGAGAAAAGCAAGACATTAATAGCATCGATTACATCTAAGTTGAACGACTCTCGAAACCAAAGAGACATACTACAAGTTCATTAAAGTTTAATTACAACATGAGCCAATCGATGTTTCAGAACTAGACACAACATCACTGCTTTCGACTCGACTCAAGGGACCGGAGCATGGATGAAGCCGCCGTCTATCGTGGGAGTCATGAAATAACGGTCGTTGTCAGCCTGCATTTGTAGCATTGTGTCGGTGTCACTGTTGGACGGTTGATTGTTGAGGTAGAACTGCCCCGAGGTACGAAGGACATCTTGATGGATGATTTCCGCAAACCCCGACTGGATGCGAAAGAATTCTTGTCGGAGGTTCGCGTCCTAGATTGCCGACACACTCTTTGCCCAATCTTTGAGTTTACTCGATAGCATAAGTTGACAATGGTCCCGTACGATCGCCCGCATGTGATGGATGGCGTAGTAGGCACCCTTCTGACCGCCAGGCGGCTGCTTGACGCAGCAGAACGTCGTATTGTGGGAGAACACGTGCTTGCCGTACTTACGAATAGGCTTGGTGAAGGTGCCTCCAGATTTGGCGTAGCCGGGGAGAACATCATCAAGAACCTTCTTGACATTTGTGTAGTCTACGTTCGACTGACGGTCCGGGTCTAAATCGTGGCCATGGAATATTTGGGGCTTAGGAGGATGGCGTGCAATGTGTGTCACTGCAGAAAACACGGAATGTTAAAAGAAAAGCGATCGAAATGTAAGAATTCATATGTTACGGGCGGTTGAGGGAGGACTTACTCGGAAAGTAAGGCACGAGGAAGTTATCCTTATCTTGGTTTGCGAATGGCGCCTTGAGGTAAGAACTCGCGACTTGCGGTCCCCAGCGCTGCCCAAGATCTTGCACGCATGTAGAAGGGGTCGACTATCACGATGTCCGGGGTCTTGTCGCGAATGATCCGCATCTCCATACTCAGCGAAAATAGCCGAACGAAGGTGTAGTGCAGCGGATGAAGGTTCAACATAGCGTGGATGTCATCAAAACGCAGGACGATCGTACGCCCGATGGAGTTATCCACAAAGTCCTTGCCCTCTGGCACCTTGGCCGTGAAAACCGGGTAGGCCACATCCTTCTCTCTGAGACGCCGCTTCTCCAAAGAAAGAACACTGTCAAGCAGACTCCACATAGCACCGGTTGCAGCATTGAGCATATTTGTCGGTAGCATCGCCCTACCCGCCACATGCACCCTCCTCGAGATATCCTGCGGTGAAGGTGGCCCGTCCTGAGCACGGATCGTACTCGGTGCCGGCTGGCTCGCACCCTTCTTAGTCTTTCTTTTGTGTGCCTTCTTCTTCTCCTGTAATGGGACCGAGTTCTGCTCACAGACCGCCTTCTTGAGTGTGTTGGGGCTGATAATATTTCGCACCTCGCCTATATCGAGGCTTGGTGAAGTCGGCAGTGGAGGCGTCTCCGAGAGCTGAACGCCGACGGCGCTGTTGCAACAGCTTCTCCGTGGTACCAGCTAGATCGCACACGTCTTTTGTTGGGTTTGGTTCTTGAGAAGGAGGCCCCATGAAGTCGCCATCGTACCCATGATCGACAAAGTACTGATCGACGTTGCCAAATGTATCATCGTCGTCGTCGTCGTCGTTTCGATCCTGTGCCATATGCATGTTTGGATCGATGGCATAGGGATATCCGGCACCGTTCGGCGGTCTTGCCATGGGGCGACTTGGCGCCGCACGACGGTGGCGGTGTTGTCTTTGGGGTGGTGTCCCCCGCCCCCAAACGAATCTGGCTCTTCGGCCAAAGCAGGGGCCAGCTCAGGCATGCGCTGAGGGTCATCACGTCATCATCGTCAGCCCCGACGGGTCGAATCGGAGGTAACAAGTCGTCGCAGCCTGGCAGCACCCGAACCAGTTGAACCCTAAACAAGTTGGGTGGCATCTGGGTACCGTGGAACAAGGGGTTGCCCGGTTGAACGATTTTGCCCTTGGCGACATCGACCAACTCGTTGTTCACGAAGTGGAGGAGAGTGCACGGAACGTTGGCGGCGCCCTGCGAAAACATGTAGGGCGTCAGGGATGCCCAGTCAAAGGCAAGGAGATGAAGTCCTCGGCGGAGAGAGGCTTAATTAGTTACCGTGATGATGGCGTCGAGCTCGGCTAATGTCGACGCACCGCCAACGGCGGGTGTGCAGTTGACGGAGGGGCCGCTTGCTGCAGAGGTGCGGCGGCGTACCCAGTGCATTAAGCTCCGTGCGGCATCGGAGACACCAATGCCGCCTCCACCGAGGCACCAATGGCCCCGCCATCGCATTATCGAAGTTTCGGCGTGAAGCTAGGAATCGGGCGGCCCTGTTGGCGCCCGCAATCCACGCACTCAACCCCGAGATCAAGGTAGGCACAATGGCGGTGATCGTCGCCCGAGTCGTTGTTCCACTTGCTCTTGGACAATCTCGGAATCCGCGCCACTGTGCCTTGAGTTCTTGAACCTCTCGCGCTGGCTTTCCAAGCTGGTCTTTTCTCCTTCCGCACACCAGCGGTATAGTATGACCCCATTTTGTCGACAAGCCTTTGCCGCCACACGACCAGTGGCGTCGACTTCTTGAGCTTATCCTTGTTCTTCATTACATTCAACGCCCTATTTAGAGTGGTGTCCCAAGGGTTGCTCTTAGTCGACCCGCACTCTGCTTTCGATCGCGCTGCGGAAGGAATGTGAACCATTTAGAAATTTGGCTTCATTAATTAGAATGCAACCATATGGAGCTAATTACGCGGGGGTGTATTCCTTACCAGAACAAGCTCAAGCTGCCTGGTCTTCGGCTCTGTGGTAAGCTCCTTTGTTTTCGGGTCCTTCTTGTACCGGGCCCTGACAAAGTTCCTGGTCTATTTATCGAAGAGGGGCGGTAGGCCTTGCTCGGCACGGTCCGCCTCCTCCTTGTCCCATATAGGCTCCGCCACTCTGTAACCGCCGGGACCGAGTGTGTGTTCCCCTATATTCAGCTCCCGCATTTGTTTCCCCCACTCACTTGATTGGGAGTTTGCGGTGCTCGAGCAATTGATCTTGATGTCGTTGTAGTCATCTTCGGTGATCGAAGGATTTTTCTCCTTGATCTTCTGATAACTCTCACCTTTCTCGATCATTCTCTTCACATTGCTTTTCCAAGTAGACAGGGCCTTGCTCATCTTCGTGAGGGCAGCATTGTTCACTTTATTCCCTTTGAGGCTTGTGTTTACAAATTCAGCGGGGAACTTGTATTGTTCGTGCAGCTTCGTGAAGAGGAGGTTGCACAAATTCCCTCGGTCAGGATGCCTCAGGTTCTCGGTGTTGATCGAGACGGTGCTCCGGACAATGCACCCGAGCTGAAGCGAGTACCCCTTGACTATTCGTTCGGGCGCCGTTGGATTCCCGTTGGAGTCCACTTCAGTAACTTCCTCCATGAGGGTGAGGAGCACGATCGGGCACCGGTCCTTCCGTTGCCTCTTCGGTTGGCTGCCATCTGTGCGTGCGCCGCCATCATCAGTGGTGGCATCCTCGGCGGCACCATCAGTGGTGGCATCAGTGTGGTCATCCTCGGCGGCACCATCAGTGGTCTCAGGATCGGTGGGGAAGGCGGCGGCCTCATACAAGTGAGGTTGTTCCTCCATCTCTGGGACAGCTCCTGAATGCCTCCTTGAACCCCGGCCTCATCGTTGTGGGCCATGTTTCTCTCTAAATAGAAACAAATTTTGGTCAAAAGTTGGTTATTGTCAAGGAACAAGATCATGGTCTCATCATTTAGGGTTTGTCGACACCGAGGCATCCTAAAATCTAAGCTTTTATCATTGAGGGTTTTTCGACGGCGAGGCACCCTAAAGCCTAAGCTTTCATCATTTCGGTTTTATCGACACCGAGGCACCCTAAAAGCCATGCATTAGTCACAAGTACGCGGGGCACTTGATCCTACTTAATTAACTACTCGATACCCGGCCCATGCATTAGTCACAAGTACCCCATATGTCCTATTTTTAGCAAAGTCATGCTAAAATTCACGGAAAATTTCAGCATGACCTTTGCTGAAAATAGGACATATGGAGTACCAATTGCCGGAGCGGAAGTTAATCGACATTCCGCAAACTCAAGGGCCTCTCGGGTACTGCAAAATCATTATCCAGGTGGACATGGATGCAATGTCACATGTCACATGGATCCCACACCCACAGGAGCTGGTGAAGCTTCATGTGTATTTCACTTAAAACCAGCGACTAAAGAGCTTTATGTAGAAAAAAATCACTCCACCAGCTCACAGGATCATCCCTCTAAGCAATTACTCAAAATGGGCACTAGCAGCAAAATGAACATTTTACAATCTGAACTTTTTTTTGTCATCTATGTGCTCATTTAACTTTGATCCAAATAGTATCAAAGTTCTTAGAAACAAGCAGCTCTGCTAACAAAGAACAGTAAAAATGGGGCTTGCCTTAAGATGGGAATTAAAGTTGCAAAAACTATCACAAAGAACAGTAAAAATGGAACATAGCTCAGCATTTGTATTGATAGGAACAAACATAAAATCAAACCATGGGCATCTACTAGGTAGACCAATAATTCTGCATTTAACATATTATCTGAACCGCAAATAGTGTCTGACATCCTTTAGTAATAACACAAGCATGTTTATGATTACTTAGCAGGAACTAGCAATTACAACTCCTCTGGATAGAAAATAGAGGCACTTGTACTGAATTCAGCTTGTTATCATAAGTTTTTCTAAAAGGTTCATATAAAGTTTTCCAGTAATACTTATTAGAAAAGTTATCAGTTGGAAAAGAGTATTAGAGTGGGATGATAACAACAGTTGCTTCCTGAACAGAATTAACTTGCATTGACTTGCATTGACTGAATCTGAAGAGGATACTTTGTTGCTGCAGCTAATTAACTTGCATTGACAATGACTTCTCCAAAACAGAATTCACAATTGATGTACTACTAATCAAACGCTGCCTTCTACTTGCAGACTTTTGGATTGACAAGCGCAGCAGTGACCTAAGCTGGCAATATTATCAACTCCAGAGCACATCACCAGCAAACTCAACATCATACTGAAGCATCATCTGAAGCACATCACCACAATTCACGAGAGGTTGTTTACATGTTGCAATTTTACTAGGCAGCAGAAACAAATCTGAAGCATCTGCACCTAGCCATTAGCAAACAAATCTGAAGCTAGCATATCTGAGATCTATCTCGAATTAAAGCTGTCAAGCAAGGTCTACGCACCTAACCATTAGCAAACAAATCTGAAGCACATCACCTAGCCATTAGCATGTTTCTCTCGGGGCTAAGAAGAAAACAGATGGGGATTTGGGGATTTCCACATGCAAGGTCGCTTTGACTCAAATAGGTAGAACCTAAATCACACAAAGGGAATCGATCTTGTTCTTGGAGCGAATTTATTCAGCGATGAATCACCATGAATCTCCATAATCCATCGAACCCTAGCCTAGTTTACGAAAAAAATCAATCTGGCCATGACAGCGGGGGCGAACCAGCCGCATACCTTGCTGCGAGAGTTGGAATCGGCGATGTCGGCGACGAGTTGAGGGCGAGGATGGCCGCCTTCTCCGCTCGTTCGACGCGCCGCGCTCGCCGCTCCTGGTTTGCGCGCGCGCCTCTGCTCCCAGTTCGCGCCGCCTCTGCGTCGGTGGCTCGCGCCGCGCGCCTGTCGGGCGGCGGGCGACGGTGGTGTCGAAGCGGCGTCGGCGGCGAAGCGGCGAGTGGTGTCGGGCGGCGTCGAGGGCGGGGCGATGTGGTGTCGGGCGGCGCCGAGGGCGGCGGGCGACGGTGGTGTCGGGCGGCTGGAGCGGCGAAGCGATGGTGGCGTCGGAGGGCGGCGGGCGGCAGTGGTGTCGAAGGCGGGCGACGGTGGCGTCGAGGGCGGCGGGCGGCAGTGGTGTCGGGCGGGCGGCAGTGGCGTCTGGAGAGGAGTTCGGGAAGGGATCGCGAAGAGGGCGAGGGCGGCGAGGAGAGAGAGGGATCGGTGCAGTAGAGGCGGCACAATACTAATGGCGCACCACCCTCGGTGCGCCATGAGTACATACATGCTAATGGCGCACCTCACCCTGGTGCGCCATTAGTATTTTTTTTATTTCGCTCGAGCCAGCAGATTATCTACCACGACCGATACCGTCAAGTCTTCTCTACTAGCTCGATTGGTCAACAGCTAGTTCTCACACCAGAGGTCTGGGTTCGATTCCTGTGCTCCACAATTTTTTATGCATTTAAAATGTTGTTTGATACTTATTTGTGTTTAAATATGTTCAAACTTGTTTAAATCATAACGTAATATTTTTTATAAGACAGTAATAATTTTTTAAAATATCATCAAACAGTAATGCCGGTGGAGCGGGAGGTGCGAAGTGCGGGGGTCGGCGGCGGTGATTGAGTAGGGAGGGTGCGGGGTCGGTGGCGGCGGTTGAGTAGGGAGGGCGGGGGTCGGCGGCGGCGGTTGACTAGGGAGGGTGTGGGGGTCGGTGGCGGTTGAGTAGGGGAATCGAGAGGTGCGGGCGGTCGGCGTGGCGGCAGTGGACCGGATCTGGCGAGTGGGATAGCGATCGAGATGGAGGGATCGAGATCGAGTGTCCATGAAATTAAAAATATTCATGATAGTTCAAAAAGTGCCCATGAAATACAATCGAGAAATGAAGTCTACGATTTAAATACAATCGATCTTAGCTAGCTATCTGTTCACAATCATCTTGCCCTTCTTTTTCGCAAATGGAGTTCTTCTATGGAACGGACGTCCTTTAGGTAGGGTGGTCCTGCCTCTTCTTGTGGTGTATGCTGCTACTTCATCATCGTTGTCATGTTCGATCCTCGGGTCGCCGTACTTGTCGAAGTCTTGCTCATTGGCTACTCCATCCATTCCGATGATCTTCCTTTTGCCTCTCCTCACGACAACACGACTGGGCTTTGGCGGGTCGGTAATGAAGAAGCATTGGTCCACTTGGGAAGCCGTACCCATGGCTCATTTATCGCGGTGACGTTTATGCCATGATCTTGATTTAACCGGGTATAACCATGGTGGTGAAATACGGTCTTCTTTTATAGCGTTCTTGGCCCATCGACCACGAACATCGGGACCTTCTCTCCGCGTAGCTCAGCTCCCAGATCTCCTCGATCCTTCCGTAGTATCTGTCCTTGTCATTACCGGTGTAGGATTCCATCGTTACCCCGGAGTTCTGATAGCCATCGCTCTTCATGTCCTTGGCCTCGGTGTAGAATGTGTAGCCGTTGATATCGTACGCCTCATAGGTCATCAGGTTGTGCTCGGCGCCCTGTGACAAGGCGAATATGAGTTGTTCTTCCGCGGAAGAATCCTCATGTAAAGGGTACGACAGAAGCTTCTACTTGAACCAACGCGTGAAACATGAGTTGTGCTCTTTGAGTATATCTCCGTCCGTCCTCTGTTGGCCTCGGTCATTTTCCTCTTCTTAATAAAGGTTTTGTGTTCTACCACCCAAGGATCGACCACGTCTATGTGTTGTAGCGCGACTAGGTTTGCTCTTTCAAAGTCGGCGAGTCGACCCTCGAAGTCGACATGCATTTCGCGGCGACCCTCACGGTGACCCCATCCAGCGAGCCTGCCGAGGTGCCTGTTGACGGGCAGACCAACGGGGTTCTCTATGCCTAGATAATTAGATGCGATAGGAGATGCACTCTTGATCGAAAGCCCTGGCTATGCTTCCTTCTGGACATGACATGTTGCGAATGTATCCTTTGATGACACCATTCATCCTTTCGAACGGCATCATGCTGTGTAGGAACGTCGGCCCGAGTTGGATGATATCCTCCACTATATGGACCAGTAGATGCACCATAACATCGAAGAATGCGGGCGGGAAGTACATCTCAAGCTCGCATAGTATCACCACGATCTCTTCCTGTAGCCTTCTGAGTTGCCTCACGCCAATCGACTTCCAAGAGATGACGTCGAAGAAGTTGCATAGGCCAAATAGCGTTTCACGGACGTGCGCGTCCATGATCCCAAGGATTGCAACTGGAAGTATCTGCATCATCAACACGTGACAGTCGTGAGACTTCATCCCGCTGAACTTCTGCTTCGCTGGGTCTAGGTATCTGCTTATCTTCCCCGCGTAACCGTAAGGAAGTTTTACTCCTAGGAGGCAGGTGAAAAACTGCTCGATCTCCTCCTGACTTAGAGTGAAGCACGCGGGAGGGTAGTCATTTCCGGTCTTCTTGTCCTTTTTGCCTTTGCGACGACTTTCTGTGTCCTGCTTCGCCTCATCATCATCATCATATATAGCGTGAAGCTCCTGCCTGATGCCCATTGATTTCAAGTCTGCCCTTGCTTTCGGCCCATCTTTGGTCCTCTCTGGCATGTTGAGCAGGGTACCAAGCAGACTCTCGCACACGTTCTTGGTGATATGCATGGCATCAAGGCTGTGAGGCACACGGTGGATCTTCCAGTACGGCAAGTCCCAGAAAACAGACCTCGTTTTCCATACCTTCAGCAGCGGCTCTGGCGCCTTTCGCTTCTTTCCCGGCTCTGGCGCCTTTTGCTTCTTTCCCGGCAGTGGGCAGTCTTTCCAATTTTTCAACAGCTTGTCTATTTCCTCGCCGCTCCTCGTACACAGGCGTTTTCGGGGTTCGGTTTCACCATCGAACAGATCCTTGCGTTTCCTCCACGGGTCATCGTCGCGAAGCCACCTTCGATGTCCCATGAACACGGTTTTCGAAGACCCGGGATCTCTATCTAGCTGGCAATACATTGTGTCATCCATGCACCTTACGCATCCAGAAAACCGGATACGTGTATATGTTGAATGGTGGAGCGATGGTGGTGCATTTGCAAGCGAGCGTCGTGGCGGGATCTACGTGTGAAGCGGAGTACATGGCAGCCTCGGAGGCAGCGCATGAAGCGATTTGGGTGAAGGAGTTCATCACCGACCTAGGAGTCATACCCAATGCGTCGGGGCGATCAAACTCTTACGTGACAACACTGGAGCTATTGCCCTTGCCAAGGAGCCTAGGTTTCACAAGAAGACCAGGCACATCAGCGTCGTTTCAACTCCATCCGTGAAAATGTTCAAGATGGAGACATAGAGATTTGCAAAGTGCACACGGATCTGAATGTCGCAGATCCGTTGACTAAACCTCTCTCGCGTGCAAAACATGATCAACACGAGAACTCTATGGGTGTTCGATTCATCACAATGTAACTAGATTGGTGACTCTAGTGCAAGTGGGAGACTGTTGGAAATATGCCCTATAGGCAATAATAAAAGGATTATTATATTTCAATGTTCATGATAATTGTCATTTGTTCATGCTATAAGCGTATTATCCGGAAATCGTAATACACGTGTGAACACTTAGACCCAATGAGTCCCTAGTGAGCCTCTAGTTGACTAGCTCGTTGTGATCAATAGATAGTCATGGTTTTCGACTATGGACATTAGATGTCGTTGATAACGGGATCACATCATTAGGAGAATGATGTGATGGACAAGACAATCATAAGCATAGCATAAAAGATCGTATAGTTCGTTTGCTAGAAGCTTTGCCAATGTCAAGTATCTCTTCCTTCGACCATGAGATCGTGTAACTCCGGTTACCGTAGGAGTGCCTTGGGTGTATCAAACATCACAACGTAAGCGGGTGACTATAAAGGTGCATTACAGGTATCTCCGAAAGTATCTGTTGGGTTGACACGGATCGAGGCGGGATTTGTCACTCCGTATGACGGAGAGGTATCTCTGGGCCCACTCGGTAATGCATCATCATAATGAGCTCAATGTGACCAAGGTGTTGTACGGGATCATGCATTGCGATGCGAGTAAAGTGACTTGCGTAACGAGACTGAACAAGGTATTGGGATACCGACGATCGAGTCTCGGGCAAGTAACGCACCGATTGACAAAGGAATTGCATACGAGGTTTGATCGAATCCTCGACATCGTGGTTCAACCGATGAAATCATCGAGGAGCATGTGGGAGCCAACATGGATATCCGGACCCGCTGTTGGTTATTGCCCGAGAGTCGTCTCGGTCATGTCTGCGTGTCTCCCGAACCCGTAGGGTCTACACATAAGGTTCGGTGGCGCTAGGGTTAGTAGGAAGTCAAGTATGTGACCACCGAATGTTGTTTGGAGTCCGGATGAGATCCCGGACGTCACGAGGAGTTCGGAAGGGTCCGGAGGTAAAGAATAATATATAGGAAGTGGTGTTTCGCCATCGGGAAAGTTTGGGGTTTCGGTAAAATCACGGACCACCGGAAGGGTCGAGGTCCACCGGTGGGGCCACCTATCCGGAGGGCCCCATGGGCCAAAGGGGAAGGAACCAGCCCACAGGGGCTGGTGCGCCCCTAGGCCCACCCCCGCGCCTAGGGTTGAAACCCTAGGGGGGGGGCGCCCACCGGCTTGGGGGCACTCCACCCCTTGCGCCCCCCCGGAGATTGGATCTCGGGACGGCCACCAGGGGCCTATATAAAGGGGGAGGGAGGGGGCTGCTGTACCAACTCCCAAGGCGCAGCCCTCCCTCCCAACACATCTCCTCCTCCGTAAGAGCTCGGCGAAGCCTCGCCGAGATCTTGCTTCTCCACCATCACCACGCCGTCGTCTGCCGGTGGAGCTGTCTTCCTCAACCTCTCCTTCCCCTTGCTGGATCAAGAAGGAGGAGGCGTCGCTCGTCCCCGCACGTGTGTTGAACGCGGAGGTGCTGTCCGTTCAGCACTTGGCATCGGTGATCTGAATCACGTTCAAGCACGACTCCATCATCACCTTGAAAGCTTCCGCACGCGATCTACAAGTGGTATGTAGATGCTATCTCTCTCCGTTACTCGTTGCTTAGATGAACTCATAGATGGATCTTGGTGAAGCCGTAGGAAAAATTTTAATTTTACGCAACGTTCCCCAACAAGTGGCATCATGAGCTAGGTCTATCGTAGTTCTCTAATGCACGAGTAGAACACAATTTGTTGTGGGCGTTGATCTTGTCATCTTACTTGCCTCTACTAGTCTTTTCTTGCTCAACGGTATTGTGGGATGAAGTGGCCCGGACCAACCTTACACGTGACGCTTCGTGAGACCGGTTCCACCGATCGACATGCACTAGTTGCATAAGGTGGCTGGCGGGTGTCTGTCTCTCCCACTTTAGTTGGAGCGGATTCGATGAACAAGGCCCTTATGAAGGGTAAATAGAAGTTGACAAAATCACGTTGTGATGATTCGTAGGTAAGAAAAGCGTTCTTGCTAGAACCCAATCGCAGCCACGTAAAAGATGCAACAACAATTAGAGGGCGTCTAACTTGTTTTTGCAGCGATTGATCATGTGATGTGATATGGCCGAAGTTGTGATGAATGATGAATTGTGATGTATGAGATCATGTTCTTGTAATAGGATTCACGACTTGCATGTCGATGAGTATGACAACGGCAGGAGCCATAGGAGTTGTCTTTATTTTTTGTATGACCTGCGTGTCATTGAAGAACGCCATGTAAACTACTTTACTTCATTACTAAACGCGTTAGTCATAGAAGTAGAAGTAGTCGTTAGCGTGACAACTTCATGAAGACACGATGATGGAGATCATGGTGTCAAGCGGTGACAAGATGATCATGGAGCCCCAAGATGGAGATCAATGGAGCTTGATGATATTGGCCATATCATGTCACAACTATATAATTGCATGTGATGTTTATTATGCTTTTACATCTTGTTTACTTAGGACGACGGTAGTAAATAAGATGATCCTTACAAAATTTCAAGAAGTGTTCTCCCTAACGTGCACCGTTGCTACGGTTAAATCGTTTCTAAGCACCACGTGATGATCGGGTGTGATGGATCCTTACGTTCACATACAACGGGTGTAAGACAGTTTTACACAGCGAAAACACTTAGGGTTAACTTGCGAGCCTAGCATGTGCGGACATGGCCTCGGAACACGGAGACCGAAGGTCGAACACGAGTCGTATGGAAGATACGATCAACATGGAGATGTTCACCGATGATGACTAGTCCGTCTCACGTGATGATCGGACCACAGGCTAGTCGACTCGGATCGTGTAACACTTAGATGACTAGAGGATGTCTAATCTAAGTGGGAGTTCATAATTTTGATTAAGAACTTTATTATCATGAACTTAGTCTAAAACCTTTGCAAATATGTCTTGTAGATCAATGGCCAACGCTAATGTCAACATGAACTTCAACGCGTTCCTAGAAAACCAAGCTGAAAGATGATGGCAGCAACTATACGGATTGGGTCCGAACCCGAGATCATCCTCATAGCTGCCAGAAGCAATATGTCCTAGAAGGACCGCTAGGTGCCGCTCCGTCGAAGAACCAAGGCGTTATGAGCGCTTGGCAAACTCGTCCGATGATTACTCCCTCGTTCGATGCGGCATGCTCTCTGACTTAGAACCGGGCTCCAAAAGCGTTTTGAGCATCACGGAGCATATGAGATGTTGAAGAGCTGAAACTAGTTTTCCAAGCTCATGCCCGGGTCGAGAGATATGATGTCTCCGACAAGTTCTACAGTTGTAAGATGGAGGAGAACGGTTCTGTCAGTGAACACATCCTGAAGATGTCCGGGTTGCACGACGTATGACCCAGTTGAACATTAACCTCCCGGATGAGGCGGTCATTGACAGAATCCTCGATCGCTCCCACCAAGCTACAAGAGCTTTGTGATGAACTACAACATGCGAGGGGATGGTAAAGACCATTCTGAAGTGTTCTCAATCTGAAGTCAGCAGAGGCTGAAATCAAGAAAGAACATCAAGTGTTGATGGTCAATAAGACCACTAAGTTCAAGAAGGGCAAGGGTAAGAAGAACTTCAAGAAGGACGGCAAGGATGTTGCCGCTACCGTAAGCCGATTCTTGGGAAGAAGTCAAAGAATGGACCCAAGCACGAGACCGAGTGCTTTTATTGCAAGGGAAGGGCCCGAAGCGGAACTGCCCCAAATACTTAGCGGATAAGAAGACCGCAACACCAAAGGTATATTTGATATACATGTAATTGATGTGTACCTTACGATTACTCGTAGTAACTCCCGGTATTTGATACCGTGCCGTTGCTCACATATGTAACTCACAGCAGGAGCTGCGGAATAAACGGAGACTGGCGAAGGGCGAGGTGACGATCTTGGCGTCGGGAATGGTTCCAGGTCGATGTGATCGCCGTCGACGCTGCCTCTACATTTACCTACGGATTAGTTTTGAACCTCAATAATTGTTATTTAGTGCCATGTTTGAGCATGAACATTGTATCTGGATCTCGTTTGATACGAGATGGCTACTCATTTAAGTCTGAGAATAATGGTTGTTCGATTTATATGAGAGATATGTTTTATGGTCATGCTCCGATGGTCAATGGTTTATTCTTAATGAATCTCGAGCGTAATATTACACATGTTCATAGTGTGGATGCGAAAAGATGTAAAGTTGATAACAATAGTCCCACATACTTGTGGCACTGCCGCCTTGGTCACATTGGTGTCAAGCGCATGAAGTAGCTCCATGCTGATGGACTTTTGGAGTCTCTTGATTATGAATCGTTTGACACATGCGAACCATGCCTCTTAGGCAAAATGACCAAGACTCCATTCTCGGAACAATGGGCGAGCAACCAACTTGTTGGAAATCATACATCTTGGTGTGTGCGGTCCAATGGCGTTGAAGCTCGTGGAGGATATCATTATGTTCTCACTCTCCGATGACTTAAGTAGATATGGGTATGTCTACTTAATGAAACACAAGTCTGAGACCTTTGAAAAGTTCAAGGAATTTCAGAGTGAGGTGGAGAATCAACGTGACCGAAAGATAAAGTTCCTACGATCGATCGTGGAGGAGAATATTTAAGTCACGAATTTGGCACACACTTAAGGAAATGTGGAATCGTTTCACAACTCACGCCGCTGGAACACCTCAAATAAACGGTGTGTCGAACGTCATGTCGCACTCTATTGGATATGGTGCGGTCTATGATGTCTCTTACCGATTTACGCTATCATTTTGGGGATACGCTCTAGAGACAGCTACATTCACTTTAAATAGGGCGCCGTCTAAATCCGTTGAGACGACACCGTATGAATTATGGTTTGGGAAGAAACCTAAGCTGTCGTTTCTAAAAGTTTGGGGATGCGATGCTTATGTCAAGAAACTTCAACCTGAAAAGCTCGAACCCAAGTCGGAAAAATGCGTATTCATAGGATACCCTAAGGAAACTGTCGGGTATACCTTCTACTTAAGATCCGAAGGCAAGATCTTTGTTGCCAAGAACGGAAGCTTTCTAGAGAAAGAGTTTCTCTCGAAAGAAGTAAGTGGGAGGAAAGTAGAACTCGATGAAGTACTACCTCTCGAACGGGAAAGTGGTGCAGCGCAGGAAACCGTTCCTGTGATGCCCACACCAACTGAAGAGGAAAACGTTGATGATGATCAAGGTACTTCGGATCAAGTTACTACTGAACTTCGAAGGTCCACGAGGACACGTTCCGCACCAGAGTGGTACGGCAACCCTGTCATGGAAATCATGTTGCTAGACAACAATGAACCTTCGAACTATGAAGAAGCAATGATTCCAACAAATGGCTTGAGGCCATGAAATCCGAGATAGAATCCATGTATGAAAACAAAGTATGGACTTTGACAGTCTTGCCCGATGATCGTGACGATAGAAAATAAATGGATTTTTAAGAAGAAGACGGACGCGGATGGTAATGTTACCATCTATAAAGCTCGACTTGTCGCTAAGGGTTATCGACAAGTTCAAGGGATTGACTACTGACGAGACATTCTCTCCGTAGCGAAGCTTAAGTCCGTCCGAATCATGTTAGCAATTGCCGCATACTATGATTATGAGATATGGCGATGGACGTCAAAGCGGCATTCCTTAATGGACATCTTAAGGAAGAGCTGTATATGATGCAGCGGAAGGTTTTGTCGATCCTCATAACGCTAACAAAGTATGCAAGCTCCAGCAATCCATTTATGGACTGGTGCAAGCATCTCGGAGTTGGAACATTCGCTTTGATGAGATGATCAAAGCGTTTGGGTTTATGAGACTTATGGAGAAGCTGCGTTTACAAGAAAGTGAGTGGGAGCTCTGTAGCATTTCTCCTATTATATGTAGATGACATACTCTTGATGGGAAATGATACGAAACTCTGGACAGCATTAAGGCCTACTTGAACAAGTGTTTTTCAATGAAGGACCTTGGAGAAGCTGCTTATATATTAGGGATCAAGATCTATAGAGATAGATCGAGGCGCCTCATAGGTCTTTCACAAAGCACATACCTTGATAAAATTTTGAAGAGGTTCAAAATGGATCAGTCCAAGAAGGGTTCTTGCCTATGTTACAAGGTGTGAGGCTGAGCTCAGCTCGATCACCGACCACGACAAAAGATAAAGAAGAGATGAGTGTCATCCCTATGCTTCAGCCATAGGATCTATTATGTATGCCATCTTTGTGTACTGGACCGATGTAAACCTTGCCGTAAGTTTGGTTGCAAGATACCAAAGTAATCCCGCAAGGAACACTTTGGACAGCGGTCAAGAATATCTGAAGTACCGAAAAGGACAAAGGACATGTTTCTCGTTTATGGAGGAGACGAAGAGCTCGTCGTAAAGGGTTACGTCGACGCTTAGCCGACTCAGATCTGGATGACTCTAAGTCACAAACCGGATCGTGTATATGTTGAATGGTGGAGCGATGGCTGGTGCAGCTGCAAGCGAAGCGTCGTGGCGGGATCTACGTGTGAAGCGGAGTACATGGCAGCCTCGGAGGCGGTGCATGAAGCGATTTGGGTGAAGGAGTTCATCACCGACCTAGGAGTCATACCCAATGCGTCGGGCCGATCAAACTCTTCTCGTGACAACACTGGAGCTATTGCCCTTGCCAAGGAGCCCAGGTTTCACAAGAAGACCAGGCACATCAAGCGTCGTTTCAACTCCATCCGTGAAAATGTTCAAGATGGAGACATAGAGATTTGCAAAGTGCACACGGATCTGAATGTCGCAGATCCGTTGACTAAACCTCTCTCGCGTGCAAAACATGATCAACACCAGAACTCTATGGGTGTTCGATTCATCACAATGTAACTAGATTGGTGACTCTAGTGCAAGTGGGAGACTATTGGAAATATGCCCTAGAGGCAATAATAAAAGGATTATTATATTTCAATGTTCATGATAATTGTCATTTGTTCATGCTATAAGCGTATTATCCGGAAATCGTAATACACGTGTGAACACTTAGACCCAATGAGTCCCTAGTGAGCCTCTAGTTGACTAGCTCGTTGTGATCAATAGATAGTCATGGTTTCCTGACTATGGACATTAGATGTCGTTGATAACGGGATCACATCATTAGGAGAATGATGTGATGGACAAGACCCAATCATAAGCATAGCATAAAAGATCGTATAGTTCGTTTGCTAGAAGCTTTGCCAATGTCAAGTATCTCTTCCTTCGACCATGAGATCGTGTAACTCCGGTTACCGTAGGAGTGCCTTGGGTGTATCAAAGCGTCACAACGAATCGGGTGACTATAAAGGTGCATTACGGTATCTCCGAAAGTATCTGTTGGGTTGACACGGATCGAGGCGGGATTTGTCACTCCGTATGACGGAGAGGTATCTCTGGGCCCACTCGGTAATGCATCATCATAATGAGCTCAATGTGACCAAGGTGTTGGCCACGGATCATGCATTGCGGTGCGAGTAAAGTGACTTGCGATGTAACGAGGTGAACAAGGTATTGGGATACCGACGATCGAGTCTCGGGCAAATAACGCATCGATTGACAAAGGAATTGCATACGAGGTTTGATCGAATCCTCGACATCGTGGTTCAACCGATGAAATCATCGAGGAGCATGTGGGAGCCAACATGGATATCCGGACCCGCTGTTGGTTATTGCCCGAGAGTCGTCTCGGTCATGTCTGCGTGTCTCCCAACCCGTAGGGTCTACACATAAGGTTCGGTGGCGCTAGGGTTAGTAGGAAGTCAAGTATGTGACCACCGAATGTTGTTGAGTCCGGATGAGATCCCGGACGTCACGAGGAGTTCGGAAGGGTCCGGAGGTAAAGAATAATATATAGGAAGTGGTGTTTCGCCATCGGAAAGTTTGGGGTTTCGGTAAAATCTGGGACCACCGGAAGGGTCCCGAGGTCCACCGGTGGGGCCACCTATCCGGAGGGCCCCATGGGCCAAAGGGAAGGAACCAGCCCACAGGGGCTGGTGCGCCCCTAGGCCCACCCCGCGCCTAGGGTTGAAACCCTAGGGGGGGGCGCCCACCGGCAGGGGCACTCCACCCCTTGGCCGCCGCCCCGGAGATTGGATCTCGGGGCCGCCACCTGAGGCCTATATAAAGGGGGAGGGAGGGGGCTGCTGTACCAACTCCCAAGGCGCAGCCCTCCCTCCCCAACACATCTCCTCCTCCGTAAGAGCTCGTGAAGCCACAGCCGAGATCTTGCTTCTCCACCATCACCACGCCGTCGTCTTTGCCGGTGGAGCTGTCTTCCTCAACCTCTCCTTCCCCTTGCTGGATCAAGAAGGAGGAGACGCCGCTCGTCCCGTCACGTGTGTTGAGCGCGGAGGTGCTGTCCGTTCAGCACTTGGCATCGGTGATCTGAATCACGTTCGAGTACGACTCCATCATCACCTTGCAAGCTTCCGCACGCGATCTACAAGTGGTATGTAGATGCTATCTCTCTCCCGTTACTCGTTGCTTAGATGAACTCATAGATGGATCTTGGTGAAGCCGTAGGAAAATTTTTAATTTTCTGCAACGTTCCCCAACAGGTTGTACATCCACACAAACACAGGCCAGGTGCTATGTGTGCTTCTCTGGCTGCCAAACGGATTGACTCCATCGGTGCTCGCGCCCAGCACGATGTTCCTTGGATCGTTCCCAAATTCTGGGTATTCGAAGTTCAACGCTTACCACTGGCTCGCATCCTTAGGGTGACTCAGCATCTTGTTCTTTTTTATCTATCTCCGGATCATTTGCGTCATCTTCTCGCTTCTTCTCCTCCCTATCCGCGTGCCAACGCAGGAACTTTGCTACCTTAGGGTCCGCGAAATACCGCTGCAGACGAGGAGTGATCGGAAAGTACCACACCACTTTTCGAAGAGCTTTCTTCCTCTTCTTGTATCGAGTGACACCGCACACCGGACATATGGTAGACTCGCGTGCTCGTCCCGATAAATGATGCAATTGTTCATGCACACATGGTATTTCACGTGCGGTAAATCCAGAGGACACACGATTTTCTTCGCCTCCTCCAAACTGGTCGGGCACTTGTTCCCCTTGGGAAGACGTTCGTGCCAGAATGACATGTTCTCGTCGAAGCATGCATCGGTCATTTTGTGTTTTACCTTCATCTCCAGAGCCATGAGCGTTACTTTCAGGCGGGTATCCTCGGGCCTGCATCCTTCATACAATGGAGTAGCCGCGTCTAACTCAAGTTGATCCATCTTGGCTTTCTCTCGGCGGCAGCTCTTGCGTTATCCGTGCGCTTGAGAAGCAGCTCTTGAATATGAGGGTCCTGCACCCAGCCCATCGATGGTCCAGCGTAAATCGCTCCGCCGCATCATCATCATGTCCTGCATCTTCTACATGATGATCGTGTACAGCATCACCGTCGTGATCATCTCCCGGGATTCTTTGTCTTCTCGCCCGCTACCGAGCCGCGGTGGTTGTCTTCTGCCCTTCCTCATTTCTTGCGGCCCCATGGATGACTTCGTAGTCATCTTCATCACCTTGCCACCGATAGCCATCCATGAAACCACGCAAGAGCGGTGGTCCCGACCTGCCGGAATCCGGGTCCGCAATAAGGCTCTTCAGCTTGCATCTTCGACACGGACATCTTATCTCCGTCTCGTTCTTTTGAAGCATCTCGGCCTTCGCGGACCTCAAAAACCTATTCACGATGCCTTCGGTCATCGTGCGGACCATGGTCGCCTGCGGGGTAGAGCAAAACGATATTTTAGAACCAAGAAAAAATTTGGCATGACTTTCCCTAAAAATAGGACCAAAAAGAATGCTTAATGCCAAAATTCTCGCCGAAACGGAAATGAATCAACATTCCGGCAAAATATTGGCAACTATCGCATTTCAAATACCGGTACACCTCCAAACACAAACACATATGCAACACCACAAACATATGCAACACCACGAACATACATAGATCTAGCTAGGCCATAAAAAGTGCATGTGCACATTGTTGTAGGGAGAGAACAACATAAATATAGCTTCACCCCTTACTTACCTATCAAAACAAGGTAACTTAACCACTTAATTTGAATGAATCTATGGTGGAAATGAGGTGAAAAAGAGGAGGCACCCGAGACAAGGAGGAGGCGGTGGAGAGAATGAAGTGGGAAGAAAGTGAGTGTGGGAGGAGTGGTTGTCCAAAATATCTTGTTGCTGCCCACTTACTAATGGCGCACCAACCACAAATGCGCCATTAGTAATCCAGGTTACTAATGGCGCACCCCTGGTGGTGCGCCATTAGTAGTTTTGCAAAAAAAACATACTAATGGCGCACTACCCCACGGTGCGCCATTACTAGTTTAAACTAGTAATGGCGCACCGCGGGTGAGTGCGCCATTAGTAGTTTTGCAAAAAAAGGAATTAAAAAAATTAAAAAAAAAATAACATTAGTGGCGCACTTTCTGGCAGGTGCGCCATTACTACAACTAGTAATGGCCCACTGCCTATGGATGCGCCATTAGTATGTTTGGACAGACACACTAGTTCAAAAAAATTTTGATACTAATGGCGCACCATGGGCCTGGTGCGCCATTAGTAGTTTCAACACTAATGGCGCATCAGAAGGTGGTGCGTCATTAGTATATACTAATGGCGCACCACTTGTCTGGTGCGCCATTAGTGTCAATCCCATCTATAGTTCTTTTTCTAGTAGTGGGCACTCCACACTGGAAACCACAATGTTCGCGCAAAGACACGGTTAAGCATAATGTGTGTGATAGTTTCCTCCCTTTAGTTGCAGAATAGACACGAGGCCTGGCGGGGCAGATCTCTCCTCGCAAGCCTATCCAAGATTCAGCATCGATTTCGCGTCGCCAACCATGAGAAGAAGCTACGTTGGAGCTACACTTTGTGTTCCCACACGAATTTGGCATAAGGAGACACTTCCCGCCCAACAAACTTGTAAGCGTAAGTTATGCTAACGGAGTATGATCCCTTTGACTCCCAGGCCCATCTGATGAAATTTGTGGCATCGTCGCTGAGTTGCAAGAGAAAAGAAAGAGAGGGCCGGGGCTGGAAGAGAAAAGAATCAGAATTATTGAGCTACCCCGCTCTTTTTTCTAATTACCTTCTAAGATCCTCTGACTTAAACAAGTAGAGCATGCTCATGTTTAGACCTTCCAAGGCTTTGCTTTATTCTTGGGGATTTCTTCCTATCCTTAGCCACAGCAACAGGTACACGTCGATGGTGAGCAGATCAATGTTGGGCCCGATGTCCCTCACCCAAGTGTTTGCCTGAATGGCATGACGAACGGTGCGCGACGATATCACCCTTAGTGCAACCTTGCCGTAAAGGTTGGACACCAGATCTTGTATTCTATATCCATCAAACCACCTAGCTTCCCAGAATAGGACGCCATTGTCATTGCCCAGAGAAGCAACCGTCGCCGCTTCGTATACTATGAGAGCTTCGTCAGACACGTTATTCTATATGCATCAATTTAGTGGCATTTCAATCAAAATTCAAAATTCAAAATATGATACCATATCGGCTTAAAGACACTACATATGAAAATACTAGCCATGTCATTTTCCACCATATAGGTATTAAAACATACGAGATGTTTTCTAATGATGATTTTTAATGCATTAAGGTAAGACAAAGTAATTGAACTCAACCTATGCAGCAACTGATGACAAAGCATCGCGGCACATAGTCAACATACTGACCGACACATAGCTAAAAGAGAAAATAAAAGACAATGAGAGCAATGCTCGCATTCATCATCAATAAGGCACCTAGCCCTAACGCCTCCGCGTTTCGTTGTGACACTACAAATTTCATATCTCACAAGAAGAAGAAATGTCGATTGTGACTACTTGCAAAGAAGGCCATAAAATCTTGATGATTTAGAAGACCCTAATACACTGGCTCCGCCTAAAATAAGGTGGGGCATGATACAAATTCTTCAAAAGTTAGCTTGCACACATAAATTTGTGGTATGCATTTCATAATAGTGTACGCAAAACGAAATCAAAATCAAAGTTCGAATCGTATGGGTCCTCGCCACCTTAATTTTAGCCTTCAAAGGGATTAACTCTTGCACCTAACATTGCACGTGATCTGTGGTCTCAAATTATCCATGTCATGAAGTGTCTCGCTTTTATCACCAATATGTTGTACTTTCTTCAAGTATTTTTGAAGTTGAACAACATCATATATATACAGCCTCCCCTTACCTTCCCATTCTTCCCAACATCTTTTTCAGATATTAACAATCGTTGGTTGATCAATTCATCTTCCTTTTGTCATTTTCACTCGCTATCTCGTCGACCAACCACTGGATAGGAATGGAAGGTATCAGCAGAGAGGTAGCGATGATGTATCAAGAGATGTAGCAACCCCAAAACCGGCAATTGCCTTTGGCTCCTAGGTGCATATGCACCCATTGTCGAAATACACATTTTAAAAATTTGAAAAATTCAGAACAAAAATCCCGTGTGTTTATCCGGACATTTTATGTGCGTGCACAAGGTTTTAGCGAAAAATGACGTTTCTTGTGGCTTGTGTAAAAAAGACAATTTCTGATGCTTCATTCTAACTATTCACGACACATTTCTTTATCTTTTTTACACAAGCCACAAAAAATATCGTCTTTCACCGAAACCTTGTGAACGCACATAAAATGTCTGGATATACACGTGAGATTTTTGTTCCGAATTTTTCAACTTTTCAAAATGTGCATTTCGACAATGGGTGCATATGCACCTAGGAGCCAAAACGCCCCCAAAACAGCTTGTGGTAGATCTGGGGTATATTCAGATTTAGATAATGTTGATACATAGTAGTGACAAATGAGTTGCGCAATGCGATTTTTATACAGTTTCATAGCCCTAATTTTTCATAAACATGATGTAACTTCAAGTTTTGCATTCGAAAAATTACTCGAAATGCTACACAAAAATTAGACCTTGGGACAACATGTGAACATTATTTTTTTAGCTCGTGCTACGCGTCGATCGGCCGGCTGTATCATTGGAAAAGACAGTATGATCCTATTCTCTGTTTCACTTGTTGCAATTATGACAAGACTTTTGTTACAACTTCAACTCGTGTCTTACGATCCTATTCTCTCTTTCACTTGTTGCAATTGTGACAAGACTCTTGTTGCAACTTCAACTCGTGTCGGTGTCCGCCATTGTGTCAAGCTTTGTAGCAGCACGCATCCACTCACTTTGCAACAGCAGCTCCACAACCCCGGCGATGACACAACAACGGCGAACAACTGTGCGTCCAACCACTTCCAGCAACGGCGAACGACCCTCACGCCACCGGACGCCCCGAGTTGCAGCACACATTTTCACTGCAGCAGCAAATATCTTCGGCGGGAGGTTGTTGGACGCGGCGCTCTGCAACAGCAGCGCCTCCATGAGGGGCATCAGACCACAACTTAGTGATGGACATGCAAAGAAGCGCCTCCATGAGGGGCATCAGACCACAACTTAGTGATGCACACGGCGCAGCATGCAGCCTCCATGAGGGGCATCAGACCACAACTTAGTGATGCACACGGCGCAGCATGCAGCCAACACTAGCGCAAGAAAAGCTGATGAACATGCGTTTATTATAAAATGGCCCAATGACCAAATGTGCAGCATACAGGACTCCACGTATCTTCTCAGAAAACTTGAGGATCAAAGGGATTCTACGGGTCAGAAAGGGATTCCACGTTTAAATTACAGAAGTACACACAAATAAGTTCAAACGTAAAGGATAGAGCAAAGAGGTAAGCAAGTTTTACACCAGTCAGAAACAAGAAAACATGTGCCAAGAAACCACAGTATAACACAACAGCAAACATCAAGGAAGACAAACAGAATTCAGGACTCACTTATTGTTCACCAAAGCTGCTGCACACCAGCAGAAGTTCTAAGATACGAACGATAACATTGCATCACAGTACAGTACAGAAACAAAGACAGATCAGGCAACGGCAGACACAGACAAGACTCCATTGAAGGACACCGAGGCTTGTGAACACAAAGACTGAAGCAGAGCTCCATCGTCAGGAGCTTACTGGCCACCACGCAGACGGAGCACCAAGTGAAGGGTGGACTCCTTCTGGATGTTATAGTCCGCAAGGGTGCGGCCATCCTCGAGCTGCTTGCCAGCAAAGATGAGGCGCTGCTGGTCCGGAGGGATGCCCTCCTTGTCCTGGATCTTGGCCTTCACGTTATCAATGGTGTCCGAGGACTCAACCTCCAGTGTGATGGTCTTGCCCGTGAGGGTCTTGACGAAGATCTGCATACCACCACGGAGCCTGAGAACCAGGTGGAGGGTGGACTCCTTCTGGATGTTGTAGTCCGCAAGGGTGCGGCCATCCTCGAGCTGCTTGCCAGCAAAGATGAGACGCTGCTGGTCCGGGGGGATGCCCTCCTTGTCCTGGATCTTTGCCTTGACATTGTCGATGGTGTCAGAGGACTCGACCTCAAGGGTGATGGTCTTGCCGGTGAGGGTCTTGACGAAGATCTGCATACCACCACGGAGCCTGAGCACCAAGTGGAGAGTGGACTCCTTCTGGATGTTGTAGTCTGCAAGGGTACGGCCATCCTCAAGCTGCTTGCCAGCAAAAATGAGACGCTGCTGGTCCGGTGGGATACCCTCCTTGTCCTGGATCTTGGCCTTCACATTGTCAATGGTGTCCGACGACTCAACCTCAAGGGTGATGGTCTTGCCAGTGAGGGTCTTGACAAATATCTGCATACCACCACGGAGCCTGAGAACCAGGTGGAGGGTGGACTCCTTCTGGATGTTGTAGTCCGCAAGGGTGCGGCCATCCTCGAGCTGCTTGCCAGCAAAGATGAGACGCTGCTGGTCGGGGGGGATGCCCTCCTTGTCCTGGATCTTTGCCTTGACGTTGTCGATGGTGTCAGAGGACTCGACCTCAAGGGTGATGGTCTTGCCGGTAAGGGTCTTCACAAAGATCTGCATCTGTAAATAGAAAGCAGACAGAACCAGAGTAAGTTACGGTACCAGGTACAGGGATATCTGCAGTACGTCAAACAATAGATGAACCAAGATGGCCACCATGCTACAAAGATGAAATTGCAATAGAGATGAAATCAGCTAGAGAGCTGACAGCAAATTGCCCAGGAGCTGTCCCTTAGAACAAGCCAATGGATTGACAAACCATGCAGTCAGTGCTAAATTTTAGCAGAATTATATATTAGCATATCTACCAGCGCAATCTTTAGCTTCAGTGGGAGCTTATGTAATCTAGTTGTACTGAGAAGCTTGTCAAGAAGCCTAGAAACCAACAGTAATGTCGGCAAACCGACATGAATTTAAGAGTTGAATCGATGCCCAACTATGGACGATAGAAGCGACTACAAAAGCTGAACTATTAAGCTAGCAAATCACAGGTGCATCCTTCCACAGATCGTTGGGCTAAAGTCAGAATCTAGTCTATAACTAATAGATGAACCGAACCAACTATAATAAAAAAATATCAGGCTCATGAGCGGTACATAATCAAAAATCCACAATAACAACCAAGCAGAACCAACCAACTACCAACTAGAGTAGATAAGACGAACCGACCCCAGAGCAATCCCATCATAATCGGCAGATCTCCTCAAAAACCATGGCATAATCAAGAGAGATGGTATTGCCTAGAACCAGGCCTAATCAGCCACGACTAACCGAACGACGAGACGCAATCGATCAACAGCAATAAGGCAGTCCTAGCAACGATCCCAGGGCACGCACGCACGCAGGAGAGAGCGGAGAAGAAATCGTAGCCTCGCATACCTTGAGGAAGAGGACGAGAGAGCCTTCGCTTCGCTTTCGATCGGAGGAGATTTCTCGGCGAGATCGGAGGGGGGCTGGATTGGATCGGATGTGTGGAGGAGAGACGGGAGGGGGAGGGGAATTTATAGCCGGATCGGACGGGAGGGGAGGAGGAGGGAAGAAGCGCTACGGCACGGAGCGGATAGGAAGAGGAGGGAGAGGCGGTCGCGGAGTCCGTCCCCACCACGCAAAAAAGACAGGATATGGGGTGGGGAGGAGATTCCAAAGGTGACGCCGTTCGGGGCCGTAGAGAGAGGGTTTGGCTGGTTGGTGGCCGTTTGAGTTGGACGGCGTTGGGCGCTACGAATAGCGTGGCCACTGGGCACTCGCCCTCATGCGTCAGTCGTGATCTTTCCTTCGCCGGCAAGCACGGGACGAGATTATGTTTTTTTTTTTGGTTGGGGATATGGTTTTGAATTTTGACTTGTATATAATCGTATTTATATTATGTTATATAGCTTTGCAACAAGATATTTTGCGACTGAAAATATTTGACCCAATTTCTTGAACTTGCACGATTTAATTTTGTTATGTTAAATTGAGTTCGTGTTCTGAGTCCGAAAACATGGCTTGACACTCGTGGATAAGAGTAGAGTGCTGTGAATATAATTTAGTAAGGATACTTAGACTCGTTCATGAAAAAAAAAGAATTTTCCACTAGTTGTTATGGGGTATCTAGAGGGCGTGCTAGAGCCATGGACACGTGCACCCCATGTGCGATGTAGATCTAAAATTACTAATCGATAGTTAAGATTAGAAGGCACGGGAAGATGAAAAGGAGAAAAAAGACGCTAGCAAAGAAGATGTATGGCATCGGTGTTGTTGATGGAGGCTATGCGAAGGATTGACATTTGCCGACGAGGGGAGCGGGAGGAGGGCCGCCGGCACCAGAGAAGGGGTCTTTAGAGGGTAAGACTGATGCCCTAAGCGGTTACCAAGGAGGTGGCTCGAATAAGGTTAGGCAGTGTGGCAACGACACCGGACATGAGTACCGGTGGCCGGAGAAGATATCGTGGGTTGACAATGGAGCATAAGGTGGCCGTCGACAAAGGAATAAACTAAAACATTTTTTTTTGCAGGCAACACACAAGTAGCCAGTCCCATTATCTGATGTTACTCTCGGAAATTCAAATGCAATCAATTATTTAATAAATTAAAAAGTACGACGACCGTGAGAAAATTAGGCA
Source organism: Aegilops speltoides (assembly GCA_021437245.1). Lineage (NCBI taxonomy): Eukaryota > Viridiplantae > Streptophyta > Magnoliopsida > Poales > Poaceae > Aegilops > Aegilops speltoides. The sequence goes on from CM038147.1 coordinate 505,483,561, forward strand.
ACGGCACCTACTTGTCATCCCCATCACAGCGCGACATTTGTATGATATACGCCGACATTATATGAAGGTGAGGACAGGAAGAACACATCCGCTCATGACTTTCCATCCCACACGTCGCGTCGTGGATGTTGCTTTCGCTCTCAACCTCTTGTCTGCTTTTTTCCATCCCACACGTCGCGTCGTGGATGAAGCTTGATGCATGCATTCGTCAGCTAATTAATTATGAGGGCAGCATATTGAAATTTTGCTTCCTGGCGCAGTGCGTCTTTGACCTGGTGGCATGTATCAGGCCGATCATAGAGGCCATCCGTGCTTAATTATACTGATTGATTAATTAATCAGTGGCACGATGACGATGCATTAGGTTGGAGAACGACTCCGCACCAAATAAACCAGATAATGATCTAGTGCAAGACGGCGACATGGGCAGCTGAACAAATCTTAGTACTAGATTAATCAATAGTTTATGCTTGACGATTAGAGCTATGACTAATCGAAATCGTATGGTGAGCAGGTGAGACGAACCCGCTGGGCTTAAGATGACTAGCAGGGCAGGCAGGTGATCTGGAACACGGAAGACTGTTCCAGTAGGTTCGGTCGTTCTAGATTGATCGGTGTGTTGGCTATTAATGGTTGAATACTATGAAGACTAGGCCTGTAAGGGTTTCTTTTTTCTGGTTTTTTACGATTTTTTTTACCCTTGCTGATTGAGCGACGCGTGTACACAGTGGTTTTCTCGAGGTTGATCAATCTCATTTTTTCTTTGTCTGGTTGTGTGGCACGTTTCCTTTAGCGTCGCCGTCGCCACGTTATGTGCCCTTGTTTATTGATGTGGCCTACGGGAGGGTTCTTTCGTTCAATGTGCTGGCACGTGTGATCTTTTTTTTTTTTTGAGAATTCCTTGCATTCCAATCACAAAACAATACAAACCCTTACAAGCACTAAAACTCAAACACAAAGGACCATAAACACCTAGAGTACCCTAAGACAACCATAACAAAAGAAGATCTCCGGAGCTCTGTGTCATCATCCCTGAATCTTGAGAGAAGACCCCCGCAGCAGAAAGATCTGCAACCAGGCGCAAGCAGGTCATCATCTTCGACCACGGAAAAATTGCCACGATGCTGCTTCCTCCTTTCTTGACACCAGCTCTGAGAGGGCATGGACATCAATCCAATACACCTGCAACAGCCGTCGTCATCTTTGGCTTTGAGTACCGTGAAAAATGTCCCTTCCGGAAGAAAGAGAACTCGAGTCATCCGACCGGTCCAGCACTGCGGCCGGGCCATCCGCCCGGACAAAGCGGAATCTCCCTCCAGCATCAGTGCAGAGGAAGGAGAAGAATAGCAGCAGCAAATCATACCGACAAGGAAGAAGAAGGGTCTTCGTCTCCCTGCATCCATCGCCCATCTGAGAACCCAAACGACCAGTGCCAATGGACCTCCAGTCACCATAGCCCGCGACCTCGACGAGATCCGGGGATCCCCCACCCCGTTGGCTCCTAGACGAAGGCCAAAGCCTCGCCTGACCGCGAACGGAGCCCGGAGAAACTTATTCTGACGCGACACCACCGCAACGGCCTCGGCAGCGTCACCCTCAACCCTAACCCTACCACACACACCTAGCGGACATACCCGAGGTTCCCCCTCCCTCCTGCGGCCGGAGCGGCCGACGGAGAGAGAGGGAACCGGCGGAGCCACCGGCGGCGTGCAGGGAACCCTCGTCGCCTCCTAGATCGCCTGTGATCCTACTTTCCCGGAGCGAAACGGTTTGTGGGCACCGTGGCACGTGCGATCTTAGGATTGTGGAGGGAGACACAGATCACGTGATGTGCTGAAGATATTTTGGTCTCCTCTTCTAGATTTGTCTCTCTTCCACCGCTTCGCCGCCGTATTCTCCTATAAAATCCCCTTCCTCTGTGTACATCTTTCAGTCCCCGCGGCGTCCGCACCTGCCTCTCCGCCTCATGCTCCCATCTGCCCTGCCGACGCCGCTTGCCATGAGAGACCCAGAGGAAGTAATGGCGGAGAAGACGGAATTCAGGGCGCTGCGGCCTTCCCTGTGTTCTTGATCTGAAGCCTGTCCAACCCGTCGGGCCCCGCCGTCGTACCTCCGGTCAGCGCCTCGATTTGTCCCATGCCTCTCGCTCATCCACCTCGTGCCCGGGATTGGCCACCGTCTGTTCGTTCTTCCGGGGATGTGGCGCTCCGCCTGCGTTGGTTCTTCGTGGTTCTTTCGGTGGTGCGTCTCACCGGCGGCCGGTTGGTCGGCAACTCGGCCTCCGTTGTTCGTGTCACTGTCCGTTGGTTCCGTTGCTTCAGGTATATAAGTTCTTGTTCCTTTTCCTCTCTAAATCTGATTTCAGTGTTATTTTATTTCGTGATTCTTTGTTTTATTTGTGAAATTTGCAGGCACTACGATTCCATCATGTAATTTGGATCCTGAGGAATCTCGCTGACGGCGAGTGTGAAATTAGCTGTGTCGAATAGTGCCCTGTTGTCTCCTGTGGTGGTGAGCGTGCCTCATATTTGTGATTTCACTCAGTGTTTGGTTTGTAATCAGTTTTTTTGGTTCTTCTACACTTCTGTAGATGGCATGCATGTCTCATTGGCCTCTAGATGGCGGTCTGGTATACTTCGTTGGGTAGAGTGGTAGATTCCGTCTGGTATATCTCCTTTCCTTCGTAGTTACGTTTCTCTTTTCATCCTTTGATTATTGTGTGATCCTTAATGTTGATCGGTTTTGTTGGTTTTGTCCTGCTGATCAGTTCTTCCCACGCCGGATGTTCAGTGCTTTGATGATGCATGGAATCATTAAAGGGATAGCACTACTGCTTAGAGATAATGATGATGATGCTACAAAGAGTTTGTTGTTCCTACATAGTACAAAATAATAGAGATAATGCTGCTGCTAATTAAAGATCGTCTTTTTTACCTTCTGCAGTTGCTAATGCAATGTTTTTGCTGTTATTGTTTATGTATAGTTGTTGGCCGTTGGGAGTAGTTTCTGTTTGTTACTGACAGTTCAAATTGTTGTATTCGGTACATTACCAGTCAAGTGCTGCTCACCTTCCGTTCATTGACTATAAACCTACTAAGGTGTTAACAAGATCTGGCAATGTTTAATCAAGGCTTTTTAAAGCTTTTTAGTACCACTAGCATATAGTGAATGGTATAGGGTACACTGTTAGTAGATGTGGCAGTTGTTGTTCTACTTATTCTGTCACCTGCCAATGATAGTGGGCCATGAGGAAAAAAAAGAAGGGATTGCTAGAAGCAAACAAACACTTTGACAGGAAATGGAGATGATGTTAAATTGGTTTGAACAACAGCTGATATTAGTTCTGCCAAGTAAGGTGATAACACTAGTAGAAAAGGGGGCAATGGTCCAGGCAGGGCCATCCCATTAGTCGGTTGTCGACCCGTAACCAACCAAACATTGGACCCGGTTCGTGAGCCCCGGGGGCCGGCCAGGCCACGTGGGCCATTGGTCCCGGTTCATCTGGACCTTTTGGTCCCGGTTGGAGGGACGAACCGGGGCCAATGGTCCTCGCTCCTGGCCCACCACTATTGGTCCCGGTTAGAGGCATGAACCGGGACCAAAGGCAACCCATTAGTCCCGGTTCATGCCACCAACCGGGACTAAAGGGTTGGTCCTCGTTGCGGCCAGAGTTTAGTCCCACCTTGTGTTGGGGAACGTAGTAATTTCAAAATTTTCCTACGCACACGCAAGATCATGATGATGGCATAGCAACGAGAGGGGAGAGTGTTCGTCCACGTACCCTCGTAGACCGTAAGCGGAAGCGTTAGCACAACGCGGTTGATGTAGTCATACCTCTTCACGATTCGACCGATCCAAGCACCGAACGACGGGCCTCCGAGTTCAAAGACACGTTCACTCGATGGCGATCTCCGTGCTCGATCCAGCAAAGCTCCGGAGATTAGTTCCACAAGACGACGGCATGGTGGCGATGATGATGCTCTACGGCGCAGGCTTCACCTAAACTCATGACGATATGACCAAGGTGGAATATGGTGGAGGGGGGCACCGCACACGGCTAAGGAACGATCCGTAGATCAACTTGTGTGTCTATGGTGTGCCGTCCGCCCCCGTATATTAAGGAGCCAGGGGGGAGGAGGCGGCCGGCCAAGGAGGGCGCGCCAAGGGGGGAGTCCTACTCCCACCGGGAGTAGGACTCCCTTCTTTCCAAGTAGGAGTAGGAGAAGGGGGGAAAGAGGAGGAAGAGGGGAAGGAAAGGGGGGGCGCCGCCCCCCTTCCCTTGTCCTATTCGGACTAGGAAAGGGAGGGGAACGCGGCCCCCTCCTGGCTCCTTCCCTCTTCTCCCTCGAGGCCCATGTAGTCCCAATAACCCCCCGGGGGGTTTCGGTAACCTTCCGGTACTCCGGTAAAATGCCGATTTCACCCGGAACGATTCCGATGTCCAAATATAGGCTTCCAATATATCGATCTTTATGTCTCGACCATTTCGAGACTCCTCGTCATGTCCGTGATCACATCGGGGACTCCGAAAAAACTTCGGTACATCAAAACTTATAAACTCATAATAAAACCGTCATCGTAACGTTAAGAGTGCGGACCCTACGGGTTCGAGAACAATGTAGACATGACCTAGAACTATTCTCGGTCAATAACCAATAGCGGGACCTGGATGCCCATATTGGTTCCTACATATTCTACGAAGATCTTTATCGGTCAAACCGCATAACAACATACGTTGTTCCCTTTGTCATCGGTATGTTACTTGCCCGAGATTTGATCGTCGGTATCCAATACCTAGTTCAATCTCGTTACCGGCAAGTCTCTTTACTCGTTCTGTAATGCATCATCCCGTAACCAACTCATTGGTCACATTGCTTGCAAGGCTTATAATGATGTGCATTACCGAGAGGGCCCAGAGATACCTCTCCGATGATCGGAGTGACAAAACCTAATCTCGAAATACGCCAACTCAACATGTACCTTCGGAGATACCTATAGTACTCCTTTATAATCACCCAGTTACGTTGTGACGTTTGGTAGTACCCAAAGTGTTCCTACGGTAAACGGAAGTTGCATAATTCTCATAGTTACAGGAACATGTATATCATGAAGAAAGCAATAGCAGTATACTAAACGATCAAGCGCTAGGCTAATGGAATGGGTCATGTCAATCACATCATTCTCCTAATGATGTGATCCCGCTAATCAAATGACAACTCTTTTGTCCATGGCTAGGAAACTTAACCATCTTTGATTCACGAGCTAGTCAAGTAGAGGCATATTAGTGACATTCTGTTTGTCTATATATTCACACATGTATTATGTCTCCGGTTAATACAATTCTAGCATGAATAATAAACATTTATCATGATATAAGGAAATAAATAATAACTTTATTATTGCCTCTAGGGCATATTTCCTTCAAAAAGTGCGTACAGACTGGCTTCAAACAGTTACGTTGTGACGTTTGGTAGCACCCAAAGTGTTCCTCCGGTAAACGGGAGTTGCATAATCTCATAGTTACAGGAACATGTATATGTCATGGATAAAAGCAGTAGCAACATACTAAACGATCGTGTGCTAAGCTAATGGAATGGGTCATGTCAATCAGATCATTCTACTAATGATGTGACCTTGTTAATCAAATAACAACTCCTTGTTCATGGTCAGGAAACATAACCATCTTTGATTCACGAGCTAGTCAAGTAGAGGCATACTAGTGACACTATGTTTGTCTATGTATTCACACATGTATTATGTTTCCGGTTAATACAATTCTAGCATGAATAATAAACATTTATCATGAAATAAGGAAATAAATAATAACTTTATTATTGCCTCTAGGGCATATTTCCTTCAGTCTCCCACTTGCACTAGAGTCAATAATCTAGTTCACATCACCATGTGATTTAACACCAATATTCATATCTGTATATGATTAACACCCATAGTTCACATCGTCATGTGACCAATACCCAAAGGTTTTACTAGAGTCAATAATCTAGTTCACATTGCTTATGTGATTAACACCCAAAGAGTACTAAGGTGTGATCATGTTTTGCTTGTGAGAGAAGCTTAGTCAACGGGTCTGTCACATTCAGAGCCGTATGTATTTTGCAAATATTCTATGACTACAATGCTCTGTATGGAGCTACTCTAGCTAATAGCTCCCACTTTCAATATGTATCCAGATTAAGACCTAGAGTCATCTGGATCGGTGTAAAAGTTTGCACCAATGTAACTTTTACAGCGAACTCTTTTATCACCTCCATAATCAAGAAACATCTCCTTAGTCCTTACTAAGGATATTCTTGACCGCTATCCAGTGATCTACTATTAGATCAAAATTGTATTCCCTTGCCAAAATCAGAGCAAGGTATACAATATGTCCAGTTCACTGACATAGCATACTTTATAGAACCTATGGTGAGGCATAGGGAATGACTTTTCATTCTCTTTCTATTTTCTGCCATGGTCGGGTCTTGAGTCTTACTCAATTTCACATCTTGCAACACAGGCAAGAACTCCTTCTTTGACTGTTCCATTTTGAACTATTTCAAAAATTTATCAAGGTATGTATTCATTGAAAAATCTTATCAAGCGTCTTGATCTATCTATATAGATCTTGATGCTCAATGTGTAAGCAGCTTCACCGAGGTATTTCTTTGAAAAACTCTCATTCAAGTGTCCTTTCATGCTTTGCAGAATAATTCTACATTATTTCCGATCAACAATATGTCATTCACATATACTTATCAGAAATGCTGTAGTGCATGCTCCCACTCACTTTCTTGTAAATACAGGCTTCACCGTAAGTCTGTACAAAACTATATGCTTTGATCAACTTATCAAAGCGTATATTCCAACTCTGAGATGCTTGCACCAGTCCATAGATGGATCGCTGGATCTTGCACATTTTGTTAACACCTTTAGGATTGACAAAACCTTCTGGTTGCATCATATACAACTCTTCTTTAAGAAAACCATAAGGAATGCAGTTTTAACATCCATTTGCCAGATTTCATAAATTGTGGCAATTGCTAACATGATTCGGACAGACTTAAGCATCGCTACAGTTGAGAAAATCTCATTGTAGTGAACACCTTGAACTTGTCAAAAACCTTTTTGCGACAAGTCGAGCTTTGTAGATAGTAACACTACTATCAGCATCTGTCTTCCTCTTGAAGATCCATTTATACAATATGGCTTGCCGATCATTGGGCAACTCCACCAAAGTCCACACTTTGTCCTCATACATGGATCCCATCTGATTTCATGGCCTCAAGCCATTTCGCGGAATCTGGGCTCATCATCGCTTCCTCATAGTTCGTAGGTTCATCATGGTCTAGTAACATGACTTCCAGAACAGAGTTACCGTACCACTCTGGTGCGGACTGTACTTTGGAAGACCTACGAAGTTCTGTAGTAACTTGATCTGAAGTTTCATGATCATCATCATCATTAGCTTCCTCACTAATTGGTGTAGGAATCACTGCAACTGATTTCTGTGATGAACTACTTTCCAATTCGGGAGAAGGTACAAATTACCTTATCAAGCTCTTACTTTCCTCCCACTCACTTCTTTCGAGAGAAATCCTTCTCTAGAAAGGATCCATTCTTAGCAATGAATGTTTTGCCTTCGGATCTGTGATAGAAGGAGTACCCAACAGTTTCCTTTGGGTATTCTATGAAGACGCACTTCTCCGATTTGGGTTCGAGCTTATCAGGTTGAAAAACTTTTTTCATATAAGCATCGCAACTCCAAACTTTAAGAAACGACAGCTTAGGTTTACTGTTTAAACCATAGTTCATACGGTGTCGTCTCAACGGATTTAGATGGTGCCCTATTAAACGTGAATGCAGCTGTCTCTAATGCATAACCCCAAAACGATAGTGGTAAACTGATAAGAGATATCATAGATCGCACCATATCTAGTAAAGTACGATTACGACGTTCGGACACACCATTACATTGTGGTGTTCCAGGTGGCGTGAGTTTGTGAAACTATTCCACATTGTTTTAATTGAAGACCAAACTCGTAACTCAAATATTTCTCTCCGCGATCAAATCAAAGAAACTTTATTTTCTTGTTATGATGATTCTCCACTTCACTCTGAAATTCTTTGAACTTTTCAAATGTTTCAGACTTGTGCTTCATTAAGTAGATATACTCATATCTGCTCAAATCATCTTTGTGAAGGTCAGAAAATAACGATACTTGCCACGAGCATCAACACTCATTGGATCGCATACATCGGTATGTATTATTTCCAACAAGTCAGTAGCTCGTTCCATTATTCCGAAGAACGGAGTTTTAGTCATCTTGCCCAAAAGGCACGTCGCAAGCATCAAATGATTCATAACCAAGTGATTCCGAAAATCCATCTTTATGGAGTTTCTACATGCGCTTTACACCGATATGACCCAAACGGCAGTGCCACAAATAAGTTGCACTATCATTATTAACTTTGCATCTTTTGGCATCAATATTATGAATATGTGTATCACTACGATCGAGATCCAACAAACTATTTTCATTGGGTGTATAACCATCGAAGGTTTTATTCATGTAAACAGAACAACAATTATTCTCTGATTTTAAATGAATAACCGTATTGCAATAAACATGATCAAATCATATTCATGCTCAACGCAAACGCCAAATAACATTTATTTAGGTTTAACACTAATCCCAAAAGTATAGGGAGTGTGCGATGATGATCATATCAATCTTGGAACTACTTCCAACACTCATCATCACTTCCCCTTCAACTAGTCTCTGTTTATTCTGTAACTCCTGTTTTGAGTTACTAATCTTAGCAACCGAACAAATATCAAAATACTCAGGGGCTACTATAAACACTAGTAAGGCACACATCAATAACCAATATATCAAATATACCGTTGTTCACTTTGCCATCCTTCTTATCCACCAAATATTCAGGGCATTTCCGCTTCCAGTGACCATTTCCTTTGCAGTGTAAGCACTCAGTTTCAGGCTTTGGTCTAGCTTTGGTCTTATTCATGGGAGTGACAACTTGTTTGCCATTCTACTTGAAGTTTCCCTTTCTTTCCCTTTGCCCTTTTCTTGAAACTAGTGGTCTTGTCAATCATCAACATTTGATGCTCTTTCTTGATTTCTACCTTCGTCGATTTCAACATCACGAAGAGCTCGGGAATCATCTTCGTCATCCCTTGCATACTATAGTTCATCACGAAGTTCTAGTAACTTAGTGATGGTGACTAGAGAACTCTGCCAATCACTATCTTATCTGGAAGATTAACTCCCACTTGATTCAAGCGATTGTAGTACTCAGACAATCTAAGTACTTGCTCACTAGTTGAGCGATTCTCCTCCATCTTTTAGCTGTAGAACTTGTTGAAGACTTCATATCTCTCAACTCGGGCATTTGCTTGAAATATTAACTTCAAGTCCTTGAACATCTCATATGGTCCATGACGTTCAAAACGTCTTTGAAGTCCCGATTCTAAGCCGTTAAGCATGGTGCATTAAACTATCAAGTAGTCATCATATTGAGCTAGACAAACGTTCATAACGTCTGCATCTGCTCCTGCAATAGGTTTGTCACCTAGCGGTGCATCAAGGACATAATTCTTCTGTGCAGCAATGAGGATAAACCTCAGATCACGGATCCAATCCGCATCATTGCTACTAACATCTTTCAACACAATTTTCTCTAGGAACATATCAAAATAAACATATGAAAGCAACAACGCGAGCTATTGATCTACAACATAATTTGCAAAATACTACCAGGACTAAGTTCATGATAAATTTAAGTTCAATTAATCATATTACTTAAGAATTCCCACTTAGACAGACATCTCTCTAGTCATCTAAGTGATTACGTGATCCAAATCAACTAAACCATGTCCGATCATCACGTGAGATGGAGTAGTTTCAATGGTGAACATCACTATGTTGATCATATCTACTATATGATTCACGTTTGACCTTCGGTCTCCGTGTTCGAGGCCATATCTGTATATGCTAGGCTCGTCAAGTATGACATGAGTATTCGCGTGTGCAACTGTTTTGCACCCGTTGTATTTGAACGTAGAGCCTATCACACCCGATCATCACGTGGTGTCTCAGCACGAAGAACTTTCGCAACGGTGCATACTCAGGGAGAACACTTCTTGATAATTAGTTAGAGATCATCTTAAAATGCTACCATCAATCAAAGCAAGATAAGATGCATAAAAGGATAAACATCACATGCAATCAATATAAGTGATATGATATGGCCATCATCATCTTGTGCTTGTGATCTCCATCTCTGAAGCACCGTTGTGATCACCATCGTCACCGGCGCGACACCTTGATCTCCATCGTAGCATCGTTGTCGTTATGCCATCTATTGCTTCTACGACTATCGCTACCGCTTAGTGATAAAGTAAAGCAATTACAGGGCATTTGCATTTCATACAATAAAGCGACAACCATATGGCTCCTGCCAGTTGCTGATAACTTCGGTTACAAAACATGATCATCTCATACAATAAAATATAGCATCACGTCTTGACCATACTGAAGGAAATATGCCCTAGAGGCAATAATAAAGTTATTATTTATTTCCTCATATCATGATAAATGTTTATTATTCATGCTAGAATTGTATTAACCGGAAACATGATACATGTGTGAATACATAGACAAACATATAGTCACTAGTATGCCTCTACTTGACTAGCTCATTAATCAAAGATGGTTATGTTTCCTAACCATAGACATGTGTTGTCATTTGATTAAATGGGATCACATCATTAGGAGAATGATGTGATTGACATGACCCATCACGTTAGCTTAGCAATTGATCGTTTAGTATTCTGCTATTGCTTCCTTCATGACTTATACATGTTCACGTAACTATGAGAATTGTGTAACTCCGTTTACGGAGGAACACTTTGGGTACTACCAAGCGTCTGGCGTAGCGGGTGATTATAAAGGAGTACTACAGGTGTTTCCGAAAGTACATGTTGAGTTAGCATAATTCGAGATTAGGATTTGTCACTTCGTTTGTCGGAGAGGTATCTCTGGGCCCTCTCGGTAATACTCATCACCTAAGCCTTGCAAGCATGTAACTAATGAGTTAGTTATGAGATGACGTATTACGGAACGAGTAAAGAGACTTGCGATAGCGAGATTGAACTAGGTATTGGATACCGACGATCAAATCTCGGGCAAGTAACATACCGATGACAAAGGAACAACGTATGTTGTTATGCGGTTTGACCGATAAAGATCTTCGCAGAATATGTAGGAACCAATATGGGCATCCAGGTCCCGCTATTGGTTATTGACCAGAGACGTGTCTCGGTCATGTCTACATTGTTCTCGAACCATAGGGTCCGCACGCTTAAGGTTTCGATGGCAGTTATATTATGAGTTTATGTATTTTGATGTACCGAAGGTTGTTGAGTCCGGATATGATCACGGACATGACGAGGAGTCTCGAAATGGTCGAGACATAAAGATTGATATATTGGACGGATATATTTGGACACGGAAAGGTTCCGGAGAGTTTGGGAATATCTGGGAGCTCGGGAGGTTACCGAACCCCGGTAAGTATATGGGCCTTATTGGGCCCAAGTGGAAGGAAGGAGAAGGAACAAGGGAGGCGCGCCCCAAGCCCAATCCGATTGGGAGGGGCGGCCCCCATTCCTTTCTCCTTCCCCTTCTCCTTCCTACTACTAGTACTCCTTCCTTCCCCTCCAAGTTGGATTAGGAAAGAGGGAAACCTACTTGGAGTAGGTTTCCTCCTCCTATGGTGCGCCTCCTTGGGCAGCCACCTCCTCCCTCCCTCCTTTATATACGGGGTAGGGGCACCTGGAGCACACAAGTTGATCATTGATCGTTCCTTAGCCGTGTGCGGTGCCCCCTCCACGATATTACACCTCGGTCATATTGTAGCGGTGCTTAGGCGAAGCCTGCGCGACAGAGAACATCAAGATCGTCACCACGCCGTCGTCTTGTGGAACTCCCCTCGGCGCCTCTCTTGGATTGGAGATCGAGGGTGCGTCATCGAGCTGTCGTGTGTCAAGAACTCGGAGGTGCCGGAGTAACGGTGCTTGGATCGGTTGAACCGGGAAGACGTACGACTACTTCCACTACGTTGTGTCAACGCTTCCGCTTCAGTCTACGAGGGTATGTAGACAACACTCTCCCCTCGTTGCTATATCATCACCATGATCTTGCGTGTGAGTAGGAAATTTTTTGAAATTACTACGTTCCCCAACACATATCACATCACAACATGCCCTGCAAAAACAAGTTAGACGTCCTCTACTTTGTTGTTGCAAATTTTACGTGGCTGCTATGGGCTTAGCAAGAACCGTTCTTACCTACGCATCAAAACCACAACGATAGTTCGTCAAGTTGGTGCTGTTTTAACCTTCGCAAGGACCGGGCGTAGCCACACACGATTCAGCTAAAGTGAGAGAGACAGACACCCGCCAGCCACCTTTAAGCACGAGTGCTCGTAACAGTGAAACCAGTCTCGCGTAAGCGTACGCGTAATGTCGGTCCGGGCCGCTTCATCTCACAATACCGCCGAATCAAAGTATGACATGCTCGTAAGCAGTATGACTTGTATCTCCCACAACTCACTTGTGTTCTACTCGTGCATATAACATCAACACATAAAACCTAGGCTCGGATGCCACTGTTGGGGAACGTAGTAATTTCAAAATTTTCCTACGCACACCCAAGATCATGGTGATGGCATAGCAACGAGAGGGGAGAGTGTTCGTCCACGTACCCTCGTAGACCGTAAGCGGAAGCGTTAGCACAACGCGGTTGATGTAGTCGTACGTCTTCACGATTCGACCAATCAAAGCACCGAACGTACGGGGCCTCCGAGTTCAGCACACGTTCAGCTTGATGACGATCTCCGTGCTCCGATCCAGCAAAGCTCCGGAGATGAGTTCCGTCAGCACGACAGCGTGGTGATGATGATGATGCTCTACCGGCGCAGGGCTTCGCCTAAACTCCGCGACGATATGACCGAGGTGGAATATGGTGGAGGGGGGCACCGCACACGGCTAAGGAACGATCCGTAGATCAACTTGTGTGTCTATGGGGTGCCCCCGCCCAGATATAAAGGAGCCAGGGGAGGAGGCGGGCCAAGGAGGGCGCGCCAGGGGGAGTCCTACTCCCACCGAGAGTAGGACTCCTTCTTTCCAAGTAGGAGTAGGAGAAGGGGAAAGAGGAGGAAGAGGGAAGGAAAGGGGGGCGCCGCCTTCCCTTGTCCTATTCGGACTAGGAAGGGAGGGCGCGGCCCCTCCTGGCTCCTTCCTCTTCTCCCTCGAGGCCCATGTAGGCCCAATAACCCCGGGGTTCCGTAACCTCCAGTACTCGGTAGAAATGCCGATTTCACCTGGAACTATTCCGATGTCCAAATATAGGCTTCCAATATATCGATCTTTATGTCTCGACCATTTCGAGACTCCTCGTCATGTCCATGATCACATCCGGGACTCCGAACAAACTTCAGTACATCAAAACTTATAAACTCATAATAAAACTGTCATCGTAACATTAAGCGTGCGGACCCTACGGGTTCAAGAACTATGTAGACATGACCTAGAACTATGCTCGGTCAATAACCAATAGCGGGACCTAGATGCCCATATTGGTTCCTACATATTCTACGAAGATCTTTATCGGTCAAACCGCATAACAACATACGTTGTTCCCTTTGTCATCAGTATGTTACTTGCCCGAGATTTGATCGTCGGTATCCAATACCTAGTTCAATCTCGTTACCGGCAAGTCTCTTTACTCATTCAGTAATGCATCATCCCGTAACCAACTCATTGGTCACATTGCTTGCAAGGCTTATAATGATGTGCATTACCGAGAGGGCCCAGAGATACCTCTCCGACGATCGGAGTGACAAAACCTAATCTCGAAATACGCCAACTCAACATGTACCTTCGGAGACACCTATAGTACTCCTTTATAATCACCCAGTTAAGTTGTGACATTTGGTAGTACCCAAAGTGTTCCTCCGGTAAACGGGAGTTGCATAATTCTCATAGTTACAGGAACATGTATAAGTCATGAAGAAAGCAATAGCAGTATACTAAACGATCAAGCGCTAGGCTAACGGAATGGGTCATGTCAATCACATCATTCTCCTAATGATGTGATCCCGCTAATCAAATGACAACTCTTTTGTCCATGGCTAGGAAACTTAACCATCTTTGATTCATGAGCTAGTCAAGTAGAGGCATACTAGTGACACTATGTTTGTCTATGTATTTACACATGTATTATGTTTCCGGTTAATACAATTCTAGCATGAATAATAAACATTTATCATGAAATAAGGAAATAAATAATAACTTTATTATTGCCTCTAGGGCATATTTCCTTCACCTTGCCAACCGAAGGGGGCTCAGACCGGTTTATAAGCCCTCCCTCTCTGCCTTGTTGAGCTCCTCTCAAAATGAAAATAGATGCCCTTATACAGGGAATTTAACCTAAATTCATACTGAATTTCTCTGAAGTTAGTAGAAATTTATTATGAATTTAGGTTGAATTTTCTTTATAAGCGCATCTATGCTCATTTCTGAGTAGTTTTTTATATAGTTTTTTTTTCTTTTCTGCTATATTTATTTTTTTCTTTTTATTTCTGAGTTGTAATAAGTCATTAAAAAGAAGCATCTATGCTCATTTTTTAGTAAAGTTAATCACAACTATTTTTTCTTTTATTTATTTCTGAATTGTAATAAGTCATTAAAAATAAGCATCTATGCTCATTTTTTAGTAAAGTTAATCACAACTATTTTTTCTTCTATTTATTTCTGAGTAGATTTTTATATAGTTTTTTTGTTTTCTGCTTGGCGAGGTGGGACTAATTAAAAATAGCTGCAGAAAGAATAAACTAAAAAACAGCTGCAGAAAATAAATAAGTAATTAGACGGGCGCATTGGCACCGGTTGGTGGCACCAACCGGTACCAATCCACCTCTTTGGTCCCGGTTGGTGGCACCAACGGGACAATCTTCTTTTTGTCGGTTGGAGCCACCAACCGGGACCAAAGGTCTTCGTTTCCCGCCCTTTGGGCTGCTGAAAAGAGGCCTTTTTGGTCCCGGTTGGTGGCACCAACCGGGACAAAAGGGAGGCATTGGTACGGGTTGGTGCCACGAACCGGTACCAATACCTTTGCTATATAAGTAGCACTTAGCGCGCTGTCCTCCTCTCCCGACTTCGATCTCTCCTCCTCCTCTCCCGAGCCACGCGCCGTCCCCTGCCGCCACCTCGCCGTCATCGCCCGCCCGACGCCGTCGCCGCCCGCCCGCCCCTTGCCATCGCCGCCCGCCTGCCGCCTCAGCGTCGCCGCCCGCCCATGGCGCACCTCGCCGTCGCCGTCGCCGACCGTGAGCAACTTTTTTATTTTTGTTAGATTTTTTAGAATTTTTGTAGTTCATAGATTTTTTTGTTAGATTAGATTTGTAGTAATTTAGATATGTAGTTCATAATGTGTAATTTAGATTATGTAATTAATTTGTTCATATTATGTTAGATTTTTTTCTGTTAATAGATTTTTTTGGTGATATTATTGTTGAATATGCATGTTTGGTGATATTATTGTTAATAGATCTTTTGTTAGATTAGATGTGTAGTAATTTAGATATGTAGTTCATATTGTGTAATTTAGATTGTATAATTAATTTGTTCATTTTAGTAAGTACTATTTTATTTTATTTATAGTAAGTGCTTCATATATAGTTGAACTAGCTAGTTGATTTAATAAACTAATTTATTTTACTATATATAGAAGTAGTTTGTTTTTAGTAAGTACTACTTTATTTATTTATAGTAAGTGCTTAGTAGTTGAACTAGATAGTTGATTTAATTAATAAAACTACTTTATTTAACTATATATAGAAGTAGTTCCTGCATCGACGTCGGTGATGCCTATCCCGCATCCTCGTGGTCGTCGACTCGGCGGTGGAGGCCTGCTTGATCGAGGCCATGTTGGACCTGGGCTCCACTGGCTGGTATTGGGAGGTGCTACCTTCCGGGGCGAGGTGGTGAGGAGGCAGCCCGTTGTTGACCCGATCCTTGTTTGGTGGCGGTCGCGTGGGCCAGTGACGGTGCTGAGGCTTCCGGACACCGCGGAGGTGGTACGTCACCATGTCAGCGAGGAGGACGAGCACGTCCGTCGCTACATGGTTGCATTGGAGGGCAGGTTCGACAATACCTGGCAGGTTCTTCAGGGATCTCACTGGAGCTATGATCCTGTGATGGTTCCTTATCTTTGGGTGTCCACCGCCTGCGTCAATACCCGTCGGGCGCTACGGTTCTAGTTGTATTAGTGATGCTATATTAGTGATAATATTCGACGATGTACGGACACCAAGAGATGATGTACTTTTGCTTATAATTATTGACTGCATGCTAATTTGAATACTACTTTATTTTATGATTTGGTTTTGCTTATTTTATGTTTTGGTTTTGCTTATTGAATGCTCATATTGGATAAGTTCTCCTTCATTCCCGTGTGCTAGACAATTTGGTGTAATAATGCACTCGGGAATGAAAGGAGGAGCTACGTACATCGATCATCGATAGTCAACCCATGATTAATAATAATGATCTAGTTTAATATTTGAATTATGAACATAGGCCGGAAATGTCGTACTCGGACGACGAAAACCGTCCGGGGGAGTGCGACTGGTGCCACGATGACCGAGGTATGTGCGACAGGTTCATTGAGCTGGACGAAGATCGGCGCTTCAGCATTAAGCTCGAGGAGACCTTCGATGTTCATACGGTATGCAACGACGACAATAGTTTTTTTCGTAATTAAGCATGACTTCAACTATTTTAACGTGTATTTTTCATCTTTTCCAATTCGACTAGCTTATCTCATGCTTTGTAAGATGCTATGTCTTGGAGAGGATGGGTTTTGAAGATCATGAAAGTTTCGAAACCAAAAAAATTATCCTAAGTACCCATCATGGTGTTGATTTTCAAGTAAGTCTATACAATGCTCAGAGTGTAACCCATTTTGGTTGCCAAAATTGGGAAGCACTTTGTAAGATGTATGGTCTTGATGAGGGTATGCTTGTCACCATGGATCTTGGTGATCCTACAACCGAGCAAGAGAGACCTTCGATTTGGGTCCTTGTGGATACACCTCCAATTCTTCCCCCATGTGAGCTTAACATAGTTATTAAGTAATTTATATTGTTTATTTCAAAATAGTTGACAACTTATTTCCATTGACAGCTTATTTTCATTCTTCAAAGAATGTGCGGAAGATGGTAGACAGAACCTACTACACCGAAGGCTCCGAATTAACTTATCAGGAGAAAAATCATCTGGTTGCATTTTGTACTGATCTTGAGAATTACAATATCTACAATCAAACTCATCAACATTATGGTCAATACGTGCCACTAGTGCACGTGTTGAACTACTGATAACTACCATGGAGATACCTGGTAAGATTTTTACTATTACAACATCCGTGCATCTTTTGCACACTTCTAAAACTAGTACATCATTGCTAACTCGAAGTTATTACTATGTTTTTCAACAGATAATCTGAATGATTGTGTGCTTCATCGATGTATCATACAGTACCCTTCATGTTTTGAACATACAACCAGGTCTTCCTCTGAATCTCAACTGTCCATACCGGGTTTCTAAAAGAAGTGGAGACATGACAATCAAAGAATGGAAAAATGTATGGACAGTCGTAAGGAGCTTCTTGGAAGCAAAAGGCAGCGAAGGGCAAGAATTGGAGACAGGATGATCGCCATTCTTCATAATGAAGAGTCAGGGTCTATATTGTTTTATGCTATTTTACCTTAAGGGTGTTTAGGTCCTACCTGATACTGATGATCATGTGTTAAGAACAATTATGTAGGGTTGGGTTCGATGACTATGAGGATGATGATCGTATGACTTATTATTAATAACGAGCAGAAGTTTGTATGATGATGCATGATTAGTAGGACACTTCTCTCTATTAGCTAGCAAATAACAACCTAAAAATAACACCCAAAACCCCTAAAGCAGCCACTTTTCTAAAAAAACATGGACTTTTGGTCCCGGTTGGTGCCACCAACCGGGACCAAAGGCCCCCCCTGACTGGGCTCGGTGGACCAGCCACGTGGAGGCACATCTGTCCCGATTCGTGTTTGAACCGGGACTAATGGGTGGAGGTATTAGTAACGACCCATTAGTCCCGGTTCATGAACCGGGACTAAAGGCCCTTACGAACCGGGACTAATAGGTGTTTTTCTACTAGTGTAAGAGCATGGGCTTTCCGTCTGCTTGATCTATTTCATACTAATACTGATATGCATGTGTTGCCCTTTTCCCCTGTACATGTACTTAATGGGTGATTCACATTTCTTTGCTGTTGAGTTGCATTGTACTAACCGAGAACCCATATTTGTTTGCTAAATAATTTCTGAGACCGAGGTATGGTAATTTGAAACCAACCAAAGCAAATCTTATATTTTTTCCATTCCAGGAATTAATTGACCATGAAGCAAAGAAGATGATGTTGGTCCTTAGTCCTAATTTGTGCTTTTTCTCCTCATCCATGGGTTTTTACTTCTGATAGCTTCATGTAACGGTGATAGAGCTATTACCCCTTATTGCTTCATCAAGCGATTAATTGTTACTCTGCTATGCTAAACTCAGTTGAAAGAAAAACGCCTGGATCATGAGGCAATTCCTTTGCATTTGGCCCGCTATGGTTTCATATTTCTTGCTAGCAGTGAATTAATTGTGATGTTACATACATTTGGAGACGAGTTAATTATATGCTTCATTGTTAGTCGTACTTTTTGAAAATATAGTACACTCCAGGCCTTACTTTGTATTATGAATTTTTCCTTCCAAGTTAGTCAGCCATTGGCATGCTTCTAATAACAGCCCCCCAAGGACAATTGTCTATATATGCACCCAAGGTTTTTCATATGGTGTGATTTATCTACTGTGCCCTTCTTATACATTGCTGGACTCCACATGATGAATTTCTTTAAGAAAGAGAACAGTGTTCAAATATTCCTATTAATTCTATCTAAAGATTATTATCTACTCGAATTGAATCCAAGGAGCCATTCACAGAGCAATATCCTCTGCTTCTTGCTTCAAATATAAAGCTCTGTCCATATCAGAACAGTATAGTGAGGTGTTAATTTACATATATATTACCTTTGTTGTCTACAATCCTATATAGCTTAAATTTTTGCTAAATATATGTGTGGGGTGATTTTGGGTAGGCCTATATATGGACATGTGTGTCGTAGATCTGTTTATAATAATTTCGCAATACTCGGATTTGTCCATGTGGGCTCATTTCTTGTGTAGAAAACTGCTTCCCCTGTTCCATGGCAGAAATGTTGAAATGCAAATTATCCACCTTCAGAACAGCAATACTACCAGGCTTTCTACGGAATTAATTGTTAGTTACGTTGTTGTTTTATTCAAGCATTTTTATGTGCTTCAACAAAATTCTTTGGTACAACTAATAGCACTGCTCAAACTGAGATTTAGTTGGTTTGACTGGTTTCTGAGGATTGATTTTAATGATATGTAAGCTCGAGGCTTGAACCCTTAAAGTACAATATGGTTCTGTTTGCTGTGATACGACTTGAGTTGTATACTGAGTAAAATAACCTGGGTGATAGAAATTGGTTGTTGGGACAACCATATTACTGAATGCATTTGACTGCATATGTCCCTGTCTAAAGCTGTTCAGTTCTCGCGGTATGCCGCTTCTGTATATTTTAAGTTTGCCTATTAGTAGTCAATTTTCAGCTGGAGTAGCAGCCATATGTATCTATTCCAACACAAAATGATAGGATCAGTCCATAATTAATTTCTTTTCAGTTTTTTACCTTATTCAGTTTACCTTTCTTTTTCTTTTTGAGATGTTACTATTTTCTTGTGACCTGTATTAGAAACTACCATTCAAAATATTTGTGGCTGCTTTCAAGCTGCTTCAATTCCCTTATGCAATCATGATATTACTATACATTGGCTATCTTGGTTTTACAGTGACTTGCAAAGTACTCCCTCCCTCCGTAAACAAATATAAGAGCATTTAGATCACTATTTTAGTGATCTAAATGCTCTTATATTTCTTTACAGAGGGAGTAACTCTTTATTCCATCTTTATTAATCACTACCTCCGTTCGTCGGTAACATTTTTAGTATGTATGCACAAGCCTAACCTTAATTGAAAAGAGTTTTGTACCATATTGTTCATGTGGATCCGCTCTTGGTGTCTTACTCGGCCTCTCTTAGTTTAAGAGAGTACAACTATCACGTATATATATGCCTATGTTTTAAGTCTCATTTCTCTACCACTGCATGACAGACAAATTATATATGCCTATGTTTTAAGTCTCATTTCTCTACCACTGCATGACAGAGAAATCCAGTTGGAGGATCAACATCTCAGCTCTTAAGAAGAGAACAAGAGCTAGCATTTCCTTGTATGACCTACTTTGCAACGAACCAAATCTTGGTACAACTTACCAAAAATTACAAAAAAGATAAATAGCTTATAAATCCATGTGGCGCAGTGTGCCGCCGCGCACTACGCGCTAGTGCTGAATAGGCCTATTATAGGAGAGCATCCGGGATGGAGTCAAGTGGATGTTTCCTATGTTGTTGTTCTCGGTCAAACTGAGCTTTCGTCTACTCAATAGTCCACATTGCTCTAGGCTGTTCGAACCCATGATTTTTCTTAAAGTGAATTTAGTTGATGAAAATGATTTAGGCCCAGTTCTTTTGGCCAATTCTCTCGTAATCTTGAGAATCGGCCCTCCACCCTGCTTCTCCCAGAATCTTGAACTCATATATTTTTTACAATCCTAACTAGTTAGGATGTGAACAACTAGGATTGTACAAAAAATATGGAAACAAGATTCTGGGAGAAGCTAGGTGGAGGGTCGATTCTCAAGATTATGGGAGAATCGCCCAAAAGAACTGGGCCTTAAAGAAACCTGTCGATGTGTTTGCTCTCCAAAACACTAGAAATCATCTACCAGTGCAAAAAAGAATATCGCCACTGTCTCGTGCTACACACTTGGATCGTGACGGTCGCTATTTTCTCTTGCAACGTCGCCTCGCGCCAGCCCTGTCGACTGCCATTGCCGGTCGGGTAACCGTCTCCAGCCTTCTAGGCCCAGAGGGAGGCATTTCATCTCCAATATGATAGAACTGTGGATCGGAGTAGGCTAGAGACTCCCGGTAGTCCTACTTTCACTTTGAGTCAATGAACCCGCCGGGGTGGCCATGGTGAATGGTGACGGCGGTGATGGCAGAGTGGGCAGTGGTGGCGACGGAGCTTCCCATCAGTAGTGCTCGAAACTAAGATTGGTAGGTGTGTCGTGGGGTGTGCGGCTACGCGACGAACCTCGTGTTGCATGCTGCCGGCCCCCACCTCTTTATATTGCGCAGGTGACAGGGGCCTGTCAACCATTGTGGGTTGGGCGCCCCGGTGCGGATCTAAGGGCCCGGTGGGCCGGTGGGCCCACACGAGAGGAGATCAACCTAACACAATAATGTGCCCACAACACACAATAATTGATCTCTTGATTCTTCAACCTCAAACCTCTCCATCACCATCTATTCTTCGTACCGTGCACAATCTCTACCCTGTGCTCTGCGCAAGATTACTTCTCCCAACTACACCACCTTGACTGAGAATTCTAGCAACCTCACCATTACCACAAGTGGACAAGAGGAAGTAGTGTGCTCTACCACGCTTAAACTATGGAATTGTCCGGTGAATTAGTAATTTCTCTAGAGTTTTGACTCGGTTTGTTCCTCGAAAATCTTACCTGGGAAGCAATAACGAGTAGTCCAAGTTTGCACACCTTGTAGGAATGTTATTGGTCTATAGCTACCTAGGTTGGATGTGCGGCATTGCTCCATTTCTAGAGGAAGGAACGAAGTCCCGAGCCTTTACATTTCGCTGCAAATGAGCCTAGTAGATACATAGAAATATCTCATGCAGTAATTTTAGTTTCTACAACCTAAAGATGACAAGTGTACTACAAATGGATGGCCTATCCCCATATATGCAACACTTATGTTGTGGCGTCGGTGTACAGGACATTCCTGACGATTCACTTAACATCTTGCTTTCCAGCAAAATGACGACACCATTTTCCGTTTGTAAAATGAAAACAGTAAGACAATGCTTTGATTTGTTGAAACTCCGAATCTAGTACAGTGATAGCTGTCATAATTCCAAACCTGGTAGGCTATTAGTTATGTTAGACTTTAAATATTTATGCAAGACACAACACATCAAATTCTTCAACCCCAAATCAGCTACGTCAAGCATGCACATAGATATGGTAAAATTCCATTTGTCGTATTTCGTGGTCTTTTCGGATTGCTTGTCCATTTCCATGTCTTATATATACCTTAAACATTGCAAATAGTTCTTAAAAACTAGAATATCTAAAGTAGAAATACACCGAGGAGTTGATCTCCGATGTCAAAAAGAAAAAAGTACCAGGCTTGCAATAGTAAATTCAATTTCTTCTCCGCAAGCATTAACTTTACCTTAACTTTGGTTCTCTCTCTAGCCATTCAACTTTTTCATACTTGCTTCTAGTACTCTTCTCTCGAGATATCAATCATTTCACCTTTACTTATAAGCTAGTGACTTTGTAGCGGGACCATTCTAGGTAGCACATACGTTTTGGAGGATACATGCCACGAAATGATATTGATGGAATTGTCCTGTGAATTAGCAATGTCTCTAGAGTGTTGACTCAGTTTTTTCCTCGAAAATCTTACCTGAGAAGCGAAGAAAAAGATGGTTGTTTAACGAGTAGTCCAAGTTTGCACACCTTGTAAGAAGGTTATTGGTCTATAGCTACATAGGTTGGATGTGCAACATTGCTCCATTCTTAGAGGAAAGATCGAAGTCACGAACCTTTACGTTTCAGTGCAAATGAGCCAGGTAGTTCCATAGAATTATCTCACACAGTAACGTTTTAGTTTCTACAACCTAAAGATGACAATTGTACTACAAATGGATGATGATGATGATGATGATGATGATGATGATGTGTGTGTGTGTGTGTGTGTGTGTGTGTGTGTGTGTGTGTGCGTGTGTGCGTGCATGCGTGTGCGTGTGCATGTGTGTGTGCGTGCGCGTGCATGTGTGTGTGTGCGCGCACGCGCGCGCAAGACATTCCCGATGATCCACTTAACATCTTTGCTTTCCAGCAAAATGACAACATCATTTTGCGTTTGTAAAATGAAAACGGTAAGACATTGCTTTGATTTGTTGAAACTCTGAATCTTAGTACAATGATCTCCCTCTGTAATAACGAAATATAAGAGCGTTTATATCACTACTTTAGTGATCTAAACGCTCTTATATTTCTTTACGGAGGGAGTAGATGACATAATTCCAAACTTGGTAGGATATTACTTACGTCAAGCATGCACATAGAGATGGTAAAATTCCATTCATTTTGTCGTATTTCGTGGTCTTTTTGGACTGCTTGCCCTTTCCCATCTCTTATATGTACCTTAAAGATTGCAAATAGTTCATTAAATAAATATAATATCTAAAGTAGAAATACACAAGGAGTTGATCTCCAATGTTAAAAGAAAGAAAAGAACCAGCCTTGCAAAAGTAAATTGATTTGCTTCTCTGAAAGCATTAACTTTACCTTAACTCTGTTGCTCTCTCTCTCTCTTTCTCAATGAGCCATTCACCTTTTTTGTTCTTGCTTCTACTACTTTTCTCTTGAGATACAATCATTTCACCTTTACTTATAAGCTAGTGACTTCGAAGCGAGACCATCCCAGGTAGCACATTCGTTTTGGAGGATCCATGCCACGAAATGATATTGATGGTGATGAGTCGTCGTGCTCAATTCATCGTAAGGAAAATTGCAAACATGCATACACAACTCACATTGGATGATTCTTATGTCTTTGCTCGATCACTAGACAAATAGTTAGTTAGACATGAGAGATTTTGGGAAATACAAATATGCATCGTCATTTGATGAACCTCTTTGGTGTGATGATTGGGGAACATCTCAAACTCTAAAGCTTTGTCCTTTCATTTTCTCTCGGGATAATTTCAATTTATTTTTCCAGTTCACCCAAGGAAATGGTGTACTATTCACAGACATATATACACGTGTACATAAATAGTAATGAATTTCTAAGGAAGATGTAAAGAAAGAGTATACACACTCTTTTGTTAAAGTTGTCATAGAGAAATGAGATATGCACTTTTTTTCTTCAAGTAGTAGTAGTAGCCCACACTATGGCATATGCAAGTTCACCCAAGTAGTAGTAGCAGTAGTGCGGGTCCCCACTAGTAAATTCATTTGTAGTAATAGTGTGTATATATGTCCCCACACTATGGCATATGAAATGAATGTGTAACAACTAACTATTAGACACTCTTTTTTGCATAAATCACAGAGAAAACCCTAGTAATAGTGTGGGGTTAAAGGCTACCAATAGTGTGGGGACCCGCACTACTGCTAGGGCGCTGCAGCTAATTGTTAGTAGTAGCCCGGGTCAGGCCCTCTGCTACTACTACTTGTGTTTAGCAGTAGCGTTGGTTTGGACCCGTGCTACTGATAAATAGTAGCAGCGCCGTTTCTTGTCCCGTGATACGTCTTCTTCATATCTACTTTTCCAAACATTTTTGCTGTTGTTTTCGGACTCTAATTTGCATGATTTGAATGAAACTAACCCATACTAATGATGTTTTCAGCAGAACTATGATGGTGTTGTGTTTTGTGCAGAAATAAAGGTTCTCGGAATTGGACGAAACTTTTTGGAGATTTTTATGGAATATATAAAAAATACTGGAGCGAAGACCCACCGCTGGGGGGCACATGTTGCCCACAAGGAAACAGGGCGCGGCCACGCCCCCCTAGCCGCGTCGGGATACCTTGTGGGGCCCACGAGGTTCCGCTGACCCTAATCTCAAGTATATAAATTCTGTCTTCCCAATAAAAAATAGGAGAAAAAGTTTCATCGTGTTTTATAATACGGAGCCGCCGCTGAGGGAGTCTTGGATTAAGGGGTCCTCGAACAGCCAGACTATATACTTTGGCCAGACTGTTGGACTATGAAGATATATACAAGATTGAAGACTTCGTCCCGTGTCCGGATGGGACTCTCCTTTGCGTGGAAAGCAAGCTTGGCAATTTGGATATGTAGATTTCCTTCTCTGTAACCGACTTTGTGTAACCCTAGCCGCCTCCGGTATCTATATAAACGGGAGGGTTTAGTTCGTAGGACAACAACAATCATAATCATAGGCTAGCTTCTAGGGTTTAGCCTCTATGATCTCATGGTAGATCAACTCTTGTAATACTCATATCATCCAGATCAATCAAGCAGGAAGTAGGGTATTACCTCCATCAAGAGGGCCCGAACCAGGGTAAAACATTGTGTCCCCTGCCTCCTGTTACCATTAGCCTTAGACGCACAATTCGGGGCCCCCTACCCGAGATCCGCCGGTTTTACACCGACATTGGTGCTTTCATTGAGAGTTCCATTTTGTCGTCCTGATAAGGCTTGATGGATCACCTTGTTGTCAAGGACAACATAACCTCTGGAGGAACCCTGGCTGTAGGCCAGACTCTCCGGCTGGGCGGTTTCGTCATGACCGCCCATTCGGCTGACTTCTTAGGTCATCAAGAACAGCCTCCACGTCAGCTCGAAATTCACCGAGCAGATGGATCCAATGGAGCTCTCCTCCCTAAACGAGCTCTTGGATTGCATCGCCGCCCTGGGAGTCGCTACAGACTATGATCGGATCGGGCTTAAACCCGACCAAAGGGAGATTAACTCTCCGCCGGTCACCCATCAGATAGCAGTGGTGGAGGAACAAAACAACAAATCTTCCTCTATTTTGAGGATGAACTATGTCCGGATGCCCGAGCTCTCCGAGCCAGACAACCGTCTACGGGAGGACATGGGCCAAGCCCCGAACTTAGAATCGGGCAACGGGCCACGAATATTGGGCAACATCCCGGAGTCCGAGCTGCCAAGCTCGGAAGCTCCTTTGCCCTGGGTCTCAGATCGGGTCAGGATTTGGACTTAAAGCTACCCACCACCCAGACACAAGTGATCTTTCCCACATTAGACAGGAGCCCCAAGAGACCCCGTTTAATAGTGGATACCATGCCCTTTTAGGACGGGATGGATTCACAAGCTTCCAAGCTATACCCCATTACGGGTACATGAAGCTTAAGATGCCTGGGCCCAATGGAATCATCACTCTAGCCAGTGATCCGAACATAGCACTCCGCGCCGAAAATAAAACTGCCGCACTAGCCCTGGACGCATTATCCGAAGGCCTCGCGGTCGAAGAGTTAACTGCGCTGCGCTCCACAATGAACAGGGACGACGTGATACTCGACAAATGACCCAAGTCCACCTCTTTTAAACCAGCAGACAAAATAGTCAAATTCCAGGTCCACCCAATGGACCCTACAAAAACAGCATCAGGTGGGGCACAGCTAAACCCCACAATAGACACCGCACTACGAGCATTCCTGCGCGAGAATTGGGACATCTTCGCCTGGCATCCTTCAGACATGCCAGGTATCCCACGCAGGCTGGCCGAGCATAGCCTAAACATACTAAAGGGATACAAGCCGGTCAAGCAGACTCTTCGGTGCTTTTCAGAACCCAAAAGACAAGCCATGGGAGAAGAGCTAGCCAAACTACTCGAGGCCGGATTCATTAGAGAAATAAAACATCCGGACTGGCTAGCAAACCTGGTGATGGTACCAAAGAAGGACAAATTCTGGCGCCTATGCGTCGATTTTAAGGACCTCAATAAGGCTTGCCCCAGGGATCCCTTCCCCCTCCCCTGCATCGACAAAATCATCGACGCTACCGCAGGACACGACTCATTATGTTTCCTTGATGCATACTCCGAATACCATCAAATCAAGATGGCGGAGTCCGATCAAGCCGCAACGGCATTTATCACTCCATACGGCCCCTTCTGTTTTAACACCATGCCTTTCGGGCTCAAAAACGCCGGTGCAACCTATTAACGCATGATTCTGTAAGTGCATCTAGGGCCCCTTAGTGATTTTGGTGTATTGAAGACTTATAGGTTAAGGGACTGACGCGTTTGTGAGTGTACACAGGTCTATAAGTCAATGAGGAGTTTGATATTTACAAAGAAAGTCGACCCCTAAAAATGAAGTTCTTCGACTGAAAACTTTGGATTTCTGAAGACTTTGAAAGTGAAGAAATTGGTGTGACCTTGAAGACTTGGTAATCATTCGAGGAACATGAAGCGTGAAGACTCCTGTTTCTATAGTTTCATTTTCTCTTTCTTGAGTCATAGGAAACACCGTACTATTAAAGGGGGTCGAGGAAATACTAAGGAAAATTTTCCATGTGATGCTCAACTCAAAATCCTATACCTACAAATCCCTTCGACTGAAGCCATTGGAAATCTCATGCAGTTCAGTCATATTCTTCAGTGACAGAGGAGAAGTTCTTCTGGTCTCTGAGGAATTTGTTCTGACTGAGGAGTTAGGAATTCGCCAGTGCGGATTGCCAACACAGTGAGGAACATGATAGCCCTGAGGAATTTGAGAGTCAAAATTCCAACCTTTGCTGTGTTATGCGCCAGCTGTCCCAAAATATCTACCCACATAACGGTCATATCATTGAAGAGCATTTATGTTTTATCATGTCGGGCTGCTCCGAAAGAAACTGGCACTTGTCATTTGAGAGCATCCCATCCTCCGAGGACTTTGAGAGAAAATCATCAAGTGAGGTAAACCCAAACCCAACACCTACAAACCCAAAGTGATTGAGCATCACTGAAGAGATTGATCCTGCGTGGATCCGACGCGTGTTACCTTTGAAGACTATGCTTCTTCTAGACGGTTAGGCATCATGGTCTAGGGCATCCTAGAGGAATTGTGGATCACCGAGTGACCTAGTCTGTGAAGGTTTGCAAGTCACCTGAAGACTTACCTCGAGTGATTGGGTGAGGTCTGTGTGACCTTAGCTCAAGGAGAATACGGTGAGGACTGTGTGTCCGGAACTGGGTGTCCTCGAGTTTAAATACTCAGCCGCTCCAACCAGACGTACAACTGAGACAGCAGTTGAAACTGGTCTACCAAATCTTTGTCTTCACCAAGCTTACTGGTTCTATTTTCTCAACTTTTTCATTTCCTCATTTCTGTTGTTGTGTGTCTGTTCATATCTGTTTGAAGACTTTGACTAAAGACTTTCTCAATTTCCTCAGTTCAATTACTTCAGTCTGTTTGTCTTCTTTCCTTGTTATCCTGTATTTACGCTTTCTGTACTCTGTGCTTTTCTTCATTCCATTATGATGACCATGCTAGTGTTTTGCTATGTTTACTTCTGAGTACTTATTCCGCTGCAAGTAGTTCTTTGCTAAGGAATTCCTAACTAGCAAATTCCTCTGTGAAGAATTCTTAAAATCGCCTATTCACCCTCCTCTAGTCAATATAACGCACTTTCAATTGGTATCAGAGCAAGGTACTCCCTTGTTCTGTGTGATTTTAGTTTAACCGCCTGGAGTTTTAGTCATGTCAACTGCAGGATTGAGGAACGTATCCTGCCCCATCTTTGACGGTCATGAGTATCCTCGGTGGAAGGCCATGATGAAGAAGCGACTCATGGCTATGGACAGCGAACTGTGTGTTAGGGAACGTAGTAATTTCAAAAAAATTCCTACGCACACGCAAGATCATGGTGATGCATAGCAACGAGAGGGGAGAGTGTTGTCCACGTACCCTCGTAGACCATAAGCGGAAGCGTTATGACAACGCGGTTGATGTAGTCGTACGTCTTCACGATCCGACCGATCCAAGCACCGAACGTACGGTACCTCCGTGTTCTGCACATGTTCAGCTCGATGACGATCCCCGGACTCCGATCCAACAGGGTGTCGGGGATGAGTTCCGTCAACACGACGGCGTGGTGACGGTGATGATGTTCTACCGACGCAGGGCTTCGCCTAAGCACCGCTACAATATGACTAAGGTGGAATATGGTGGAGGGGGGCACCGCACACGGCTGAGGAACGATCACGATGATCAACTTGTGTGTCTATGGGGTGCCCCCTGCCACCGTATATAAAGGAGTGGAGGAGGGGGAGGGCCGGCCCTCTATATGGCGCGCCCTAGGGGAGTCCTACTCCCACCGGGAGTAGGATTCCCCCTTTCCTAGTAGAACTAGGAGCCCTTCTATGTAGTAGGAGTAAGAGAGAAGGAAAAGGAAGAGAGGAGGGAAGGAAGGAGGGGGTGCGGCCCCTCCCCCTAGTCCAATTCAGACTAGGCCTTGGGGGGGCGCGCAGCCTGCCCTAGGCAGCCCCTCTCTCTTTCCCGTATGGCCCAATAAGGCCCAATACTTCTCCCGGCGAATTCCCGTAACTCTCCGGTACTCTGAAAAATACCCGAATCACTCGGAACCTTTCCGAAGTCCGAATATAGTCGTCCAATATATCGATCTTTACGTCTCGACCATTTCGAGACTTCTCGTCATGTCCCCGATCTCATCCGGGACTCCGAACTCCTTCGGTACATCAAAACTCATAAACTCATAATAAAACTGTCATCGAAACGTTAAGCGTGCGGACCCTACGGGTTCAAGAACTATGTAGACATGACCGAGAACTGTTTCCAGTCAATAATCAATAGTGGAACCTGGATGGTCATATTGGTTCCTACATATTCTACGAAGATCTTTATCGGTCAAACCGCAAAACAACATACGTTGTTCCCTTTGTCATCGGTATGTTATTTGCCCGGGATTCGATCGTCGGTATCCAATACCTAGTTCAATCTCGTTACCGGCAAGTCTCTTTACTCATTCCGTAATACATCATCCCGTAACTAACTCATTAGTTACAATGCTTGCAAGGCTTAAGTGATGTGTATTACCGAGAGGGCCCAGAGATACCTCTCCGACAATCGGAGTGACAAATCCTAATCTTGAAATACGCCAACTCAACATGTACCTTCGGAGACACCTGTAGAGCTCCTTTATAATCACCCAGTTACGTTGTGATGTTTGGTAGCACACAAAGTGTTCCTCCAGTAAACAGGAGTTGCATAATCTCATAGTCATAGGAACATGTATAAGTCATGAAGAAAGCAATAGCAACATACTAAACGATCAAGTGCTAAGCTAACGGAATGGGTCAAGTCAATCACATCATTCTCCTAATGATGTGATCCCATTAATCAAATGACACCTCATGTCTATGGTTAGGAAACTTAACCATCTTTGATTAATGAGCTAGTCAAGTAGAGGCATACTAGTGACACTATGTT
Source organism: Aegilops speltoides (assembly GCA_021437245.1). Classification (NCBI taxonomy): domain Eukaryota; kingdom Viridiplantae; phylum Streptophyta; class Magnoliopsida; order Poales; family Poaceae; genus Aegilops; species Aegilops speltoides. The sequence continues at coordinate 505,513,909 of CM038147.1, forward strand.
TGTTTATGTATTCACACATGTATTATGTTTCCGGTTAATACAATTCTAGCATGAATAATAAACATTTATCATGATATAAGAAAATAAATAATAACTTTATTATTGCCTCTAGGGCATATTTCTTTCAGTCTCCCACTTGCACTATAGTCAATAATCTAGTTCACATCGCCATGTGATTTAACACCAATATTCACATATGTATGTGATTAATACCCATAGTTCACATCGTCATGTGATCAATACCCCAAGGGTTTACTAGAGTCAATAATCTAGTTCACATCGCTATGTGATTAACACCCAAAGAGTACTAAGGTATGATCATGTTTTGCTCGTGAGAGAAGTTTAGTCAACGGGTCTGTCATATTCAGAGCCGTATGTATTTTGCAAATATTCTATGTCTATAATGCTCTGCACGGAGCTACTCTAGCTAATTGCTCCCACTTTTAATATGTATCCAGATTAAGACTTAGAGTCATCTGGATCAGTGCCAAAACTTGCATCGACGTAACCCTTTACGACGATCCTTTTGTCACCTCCATAATTGAGAAACATATCCTTATTCTACTAAGGATAATGTTTGACCGCTGTCCAGTGATCTACTCCTAGATCACTATTGTACTCCCTTGCCAAACTCAGTGGTAGGGTATGCAATAGATCTGGTACACAGCATGGCATACTTTATAGAACCTATGGCCAAGGCATAGGGAATGACTTTCATTCTCTTTCTATCTTCTGCAGTGGTCTGGCTTTGAGTCTTACTCAATTTCACACCTTGTAACACAGGCAAGAACTCTTTCTTTGACTGTTCCATTTTGAACTACTTCAAAATCTTGTCAAGGTATGTATTCATTGAAAAACTTATCAAGCGTCTTGATCTATCTCTATAGATCTTGATGCTCAATATGTAAGCAGCTTCACCGAGGTCTTTCTTTGAAAAACTCCTTTCAAACACTCCTTTATGCTTTGCAGAATAATTCTACATTATTTCCGATCAATAATATGTCATTCACATATACTTATCAGAAATGCTGTAGTGCTCCCACTCACTTTCTTGTAAATACAGGTTTCTCCAAAAGTCTGTACAAAACCAAATGCTTTGATCACACTATCAAAGCGTTTATTCCAACTCCGAGAGGCTTGCACCAGTCCATAAATGGATCGCTCGAGATTGCACACTTTGTTAGCACCCTTTGGATCGACAAAACCTTCTGGCTGCATCATATACAACTCTTCTTCCAAAAACCCGTTCAGGAATGCAGTTTTGACATCCATCTGCCATATTTCATAATCATAAAATGCGGCAATTGCTAACATGATTCGGACAGACTTTTAAGCATCGATACAAATGAGAAAAATCTCATTGTATTCAACACCTTCAACTTGTTGAAAACCTTTCGCAACAAGTCGAGCTTAGTAGATAGTAACACTACTATCAGTGTCCGTCTTCTTCTTGAAGATCCATTTATTTAACTCATACATGGATCATATCTCAGATTTTATGGCCTCAAGCCATTTCATGGAATCTGGGCTCATCATCGCTTCCTCATAGTTCGTAGGTTCATCATGGTCTAGTAACATGACTTCCAGAACATGATTACCGTACCACTCTGGTGCGGATCTTACTCTGGAAGACCTACGAGGTTTGGTAGCAACTTGATCTGAAGTTTCATGATCATCATCATTAACTTCCTCACTAATTGGTGTAGGAATCACTGGAACTGATTTCTGTGATGAACTACTTTCCAATAAGGGAGAAGGTACAATTACCTCATCAAGTTCTACTTTCCTCCCACTCACTTCTTTCGAGAGAAACTCCTTCTCTAGAAAGGATCCATTCTTAGCAACGAATGTTTTGCCTTCGGATCTGTGATAGAAGGAGTACCCAACAGTCTCCTTTGGGTATTCTATGAAGACGCACTTCTCCGATTTGGGTTAGAGCTTATCAGGTTCAAAACCTTTTTCATATAAGCATCGCAACTCCAAACTTTAAGAAATGACAGCTTAGGTTTACTGCTAAACCATAGTTCATACGGTGTCGTCTCAACGGATTTAGATGGTGCCCTATTAAACGTGAATGCAGCTGTCTCTAATGCATAACCCCAAAACGATAGTGGTAAACTGATAAGATACATCATAGATCGTACCATATCTAGTAAAGTACGATTACGATGTTCGGACACACCATTACATTGTGGTGTTCCAGGTGGCGTGAGCTGTGAAACTATTCCACATTGTTTTATATGAAGGCCAAACTCATAACTCAAATATTCTCCTCCACGATCAGTTCGTAGAAACTTTATTTTCTTGTTATGATGATTCTCCACTTTACTCTGAAATTCTTTGAACTTTTCAACTATTTTCAGACTTTATGTTTCATTAAGTAGATATACGCATATCTGCTCAAATCATCTGTGAAGGTTAGAAAATAACGATACTTGCCATGAGCCTTCATACTCATTGGTCTGCATACATCAGTATGTATTATTTCCAACAAGTCAGTAGCTCGTTCCATTGTTCCGAAGAATGGAGTTTTAGTCATCTTGCCCAAAAGGCACGGTTCGCAAGTATCAAATGATTCATAACCAAGTGATTCCGAAAATCCATCTTTATGGAGTTTCTTCATGCGCTTTACACCGATCTGACCCAAACGGCAGTGGCACAAATAAGTTGCACTATCATTATTAACTTTGCATATTTTGGCATCAATATTATGAATATGTGTATCACTACGATCGAGATCCAACAAACTATTTTCATTGGGTGTATGACCATTGAAGGTTTTATTCATGTAAACAGAACAACAATTATTCTCTGATTTTAAATGAATAACCGTATTGCAATAAACATGATCAAATCATATTCATGCTCAATGCAAACGCCACATAACATTTATTTAGGTTTAACACTAATCCCAAAAGTATAGGGAGTGTGCGATGATGATCATATCAATCTTGGAACTGCTTCCAACAATCATCGTTACTTCCCCTTCAACTAGTCTCTGTTTATTTTGTAACTCCTGTTTCGAGTTACTAATCTTAGCAACCGAACAAGTATCAAATACTCAGGGGCTACTATAAACACTAGTAAGGCACACATCAAACACCTGTATATCAAATATACCCTTGTTCACTTTGCCATCCTTCTTATCCACCAAATATTTAGGGCATTTCCGCTTCCAGTGACCATTTCCTTTGCAGTGTAAGCACTCAGTCTCAGGCTTTGGTCCAGCTTTGGTCTTCTTCACGGGAGTGACAACTTGTTTGCCATTCTACTTGAAGTTTCCCTTTCTTTCCCTTTGCCCTTTTCTTGAAACTAGTGGTCTTGTCAATCATCAACACTTGATGCTCTTTCTTGATTTCTACCTTCGTTGATTTCAACATCACGAGGAGCTCGGGAATCATTTTCGTCATCGTTTGCATACTATAGTTCATCACGAAGTTCTACTAACTTGGTGATGGTGACTAGAGAACTCTGTCAATCACTATCTTATCTGGAAGATTAACTCCCACTTGATTCAAGCGATTGTAGTACCCAGACAATCTGAGCACTTGCTCACTAGTTGAGCGATTCTCCTCCATCTTTTAGCTATAGAACTTGTTGGAGACTTCATATCTCTCAACTCGGGTATTTGTTTGAAATATTAACTTCAATTCCTGGAACATCTCATGTGGTCCATGACGTTCAAAACGTCTTTGAAATCCCGATTCTAAGCCGTTAAGCATGGTGCACTAAACTATCAAGTAGTCATCATATTGAGCTAGCCAAACGTTCATAACGTCTGCATCTGCTCCTGCAATAGGTTTGTCACCTAGCGGTGCATCAAGGACATAATTCTTCTGTGCAGCAATGAGGATAAACCTCAGATCACAGATCCAATCCGCATCATTGCTACTAACATTTTTCAACACAGTTTTCTCTAGGAACATATCAAAATAAACATATGAAAGCAACAACGCGAGCTATTGATCAACATAATTTGCAAAATACTACCAGGACTAAGTTCATGATAAATTTAAGTTCAATTAATCATATTACTTAAGAACTCCCAGTTAGACAGACATCTCTCTAGTCATCTAAGTGATCACGTCATCCAAATCAACTAAACCATAACCGATCATCACGTGAGATGGAGTAGTTTTCAATGGTGAACATCAATATGTTGATCATATCTACTATATGATTCACGCTCGACCTTTCGGTCTCCGTGTTCCGAGGCCATATCTGCATATGCTAGGCTCGTCAAGTTTAACCTGAGTATTCCGCGTGTGCAAAACTGGCTTGCACCCGTTGTAGATGGACGTAGAGCTTATCACACCCGATCATCACGTGGTGTCTGGGCACGACGAACTTTGGCAACGGTGCATACTCAGGGAGAACATTTCTTGATAATTTGTGAGAGATCATCTTAAAATGCTACTGTCAATCAAAGCAAGATAAGATGCATAAAGGATAAACATCACATGCAATCAATATAGGTGATATGATATGGCCATCATCATCTTGTGCTTGTGATCTCCATCAAAGCACCGTCATGATCACCATCGTCACCGGCGCAACACCTTGATCTCCATCGTAGCATCGTTGTCGTCTCGTCAACTATTGCTTCTACGACTATCGCTACCGCTTATTGATAAAGTAAAGCATTACAGGGCGATTGCATTGCATACAATAAAGCGACAACCATATGGCTCCTGCCAGTTGCCGGTAACTCGGTTACAAAACATGATCATCTCATACAATAAAATATAGCATCACGTCATCACAACATGCCCTGCAAAAACAAGTTAGACGTCCTCTACTTTGTTGTTGCAAGTTTTTCGTGGCTGCTACGGGCTGAGCAAGAACCGTTCTTACCTACGCATCAAAATCACAACGATAGTTTGTCAAGTTGGTGCTGTTTTAACCTTCGCAAGGACCGGGCGTAGCCTCACTCGGTTCAACTAAAGTTGGAGAAACTGACACCCGCCAGCCACCTGTGTGCAAAGCACGTCGGTAGAACAAGTCTCGCGTTAGCGTACGCGTAATGTCGGTCCAGGCCGCTTCATCCAACAATACCGCCGAACCAAAGTATGACATGCTGGTAAGCAGTATGACTTATATCGCCCACAACTCACTTGTGTTCTACTCGTGCATATAACATCAACGCATAAAACCTAGGCTCGGATGCCACTGTTAGGGAACGTAGTAATTTCAAAAAATTTCCTACGCACACGCAAGATCATGGTGATGCATAGCAACGAGAGGGGAGAGTGTTGTCACGTACCCTCGTAGACCGTAAGCGGAAGCGTTATGACAACACGGTTGATGTAGTCGTACGTCTTCACGATCCGACCGATCCAAGCACCGAACGTACGGTACCTCCGTGTTCTGCACACTTCAGCTCGATGACGATCCCCGGACTCCGATCCGGCAGGGTGTCGGGGATGAGTTCCGTCAACACGACGGCGTGGTGACGGTGATGATGTTCTACCGTTGCAGGGCTTCGCCTAAGCACCGCTACGATATGACCAAGGTGGAATATGGTGGAGGGGGGCACCGCACACGGCTGAGGAATGATCACGATGATCAACTTGTGTGTCTATGGGGTGCCCCTTGCCCCCATATATAAAGGAGTGGAGGAGGGAGAGGGCCGGCCCTCTCTATGGCACGCCCTAGGGGAGTCCTACTCCCACCGGGAGTAGGATTCCCCCTTTCCTAGTAGAACTAGGAGCCCTTCCATGTAGTAGGAGTAGGAGAGAAGGAAAGGGAAGAGAGAAGGGAAGGAAGGAGGGGGTGCGGCCCCTCCCCCTAGTCCAATTCGCACTAGGCCTTGGGGGCGCGCAGCCTGCCCTAGCCAGCCCCTCTCTCTTTCCCGTATGGCCCAATAAGGCCCAATACTTCTCCCGGCGAATTCCCGTAACTCTCGGTACTCGAAAAATACCCGAATCACTCGAAACCTTTCCGAAGTCCGAATATAGTCGTCCAATATATCGATCTTTATGTCTCGACCATTTCGAGACTCCTCGTCATGTCCCCGATCTCATCCGGGACTCCGAACTCCTTCGGTACATCAAAACGCATAGACTCATAATAAAACTGTCATCGAAACGTTAAGCGTGCGGACGCTATGGGTTCGAGAACTACGTAGACATGACCGAGAACTGTTTCAGGTCAATAACCAATAGTGGAACCTGGATGTTCATATTGGTTTCTACATATTCTACGAAGATCTTTATCGGTCAAACCGCATAACAACATACGTTGTTCCCTTTGTCATCGGTATGTTACTTGCCCGAGATTCGATCATCGGTATCCAATACCTAGTTCAATCTCGTTACTGGCAAGTCTCTTTACTCGTTCCGTAATACATCATCCCGTAACTAACTCATTAGTTACAATGCTTGCAAGGCTTAAGTGATGTGTATTACCGAGAGGGCCCAGAGATACCTCTCCGACAATCGGAGTGACAAATCCTAATCTCGAAATACGCCAACTCAACATGTACCTTCGGAGACACCTGTAGAGCTCCTTTATAATCACCCGATTACGTTGTGATGTTTGGTAGCACACAAAGTGTTCCTCCGTAAGCGGAGTTGCATAATCTCATAGTCATAGGAACATGTATAAGTCATGAAGAAAGCAATAGCAACATACTAAACGATCAAGTGCTAAGCTAACGGAATGGGTCAAGTCAATCACATCATTCTCCTAATAATGTGATCCCGTTAATCAAATAACACCTCATGTCTATGGTTAGGAAACTTAACCATCTTTGATTAATGAGCTAGTCAAGTAGAGGCATACTAGTGACACTATGTTTGTCTATGTATTCACACATGTATTATGTTTCGAGTTAATACAATTCTAGCATGAATAATAAACATTTATCATGATATAAGGAAATAAATAATAACTTTATTATTGCCTCTAGGGCATATTTCCTTCACTGTGGACCGTTACTGAGATTGGTCTTACCGATCTATGCAAGATGGCGGAGGCTGATGACATTCGCAAGTACACTCTACTCAACCTCACAGTGAAGGATGTCATCTACTCCTGTTTGTCCCGAAATCAGTTCAGGAACGTCATCCATCTCAATCACGCGAAGCTAATCTGGGACCAGCTCTCTGAGGTCTACGAAGGTCATCGTACTCGTCATGATCCTTGGTTTGAGGATTACAAGGATTCTCTCAAGGAGATGACTTCCGCACCTGAATCGTCATCCTCTTCATCATGCCTTATGGTAGAGGGTGCCAAGGTAACTGAATGCTACCTTTTTGAATCTAGTGATGATGAAACAGGTGATGAATTTGGCCCTAGCTATGTAAAACTTGCTTCCCTTGCCACTAAACAACAAAGAGCTTTTGAAAAAGTTCAATACATGCTAAGTAAGAGCGATGATATGTTGGGTGAAGAAATGGATCAGTCAAAAGCTTTGGCCGAGAGTCTTCAGAGACTTCAGTCCAAGTTTGACACCCTTCAAGGTCATCATAACACTCTCTTATCTGATCACGAGAAGCTTTCTTCTGAATCTCTTCAAAGAAAGCAAGATCTTGAAAAGCTAAGAGTGGATTATGAAGATCTTCAGAAGGAGCGTGATTCATTACTTGCTCGACAAATCAGCGCTACTCAGGAAGAATTTGTTCCTCCATGTCTGAAGTGCATTGAACGTGAAACTGCTAATTCTTCACCTGAATGTTCAAATGCTTCTAATGCTACAAATTCTTCATATGTCTCTGCTATCACTAATTCCTCAACCGAGGACAATGCAAGTATCACTGATGATGCAGGGCTGAAGGAATTGTACATGACAGGCATGTACAAAGGCCTCCAAGGGCATCAGACTCTTTGTGATGTGCTCAAAAAGCAGATCCTCAACAAAAACCCTAGGAAAGATGGTATTGCCTTTGAGAGGAAACCCAATGCTGATGGAACATATTGGAAGCCTGAGCAGTACCCCAAAACCTCATGGGTTGCTGCAAAGGGACCTCCAGTTGATCCATCCAATGTATCTGGCTTTACATGTGAATCTCCTCATTCTTCTGATGAGTCATTTGACTCCAACTATAAACTGTTCAAAAATCAGAATGGTGAAGTATTTGCTAGATATGTTGGCACTAACTGCAGGAATGGTTCCCCTGTGAAGAAAATCTGGGTTCCCAAAAGTTGCCTTGAAAGTCTTCAGGTGAATGTCCTCATGACACCACCTGTGAAGAATAGGAACTCCAGATCAAATTCTTCATATGGACCAAATTCTTCATATACATCCAAACCCTCATACAGATCAAATTCCTCACGCGGATCAAATTCCTCAGAAAGATCAAAGTCCTCATATGATCATCATCATGTTAACCCCTCTGTTTCGCAGGGTAGAGCTAAGGGCTATGAATATGAGCATTATTCTTCTAATCATTATGTTCATAAGTCCTCGAAGAATTTCTCTGCTTATTCATATGCTTACCCTAACCCCTCTTATGTGAAACGAAGTGGACTAGCTTCTATGCCTCCTTTCTCATATGGTGCTCGCAGAGTGATGAACTCTTTGCCACCCCTTCAAATGTGGGTGGTGAAGAAAAAGAACTAATCTCTTATGCAGGGTCAGGTCTCCAGACGTGCTCAAAATGTCTGAAGAATTTGTTGGAGACCTGAACAATGCCTGAAAGGACGCAGGCTAATAATGATGAAATGAACTTTCATTTCACACGTACTCATACTGTTTATCTGTTCTATTGCTCGATGAAATTGATCTGATGATATTGATATCATATTCTTCACTGATGAAGTATATGAGTTCGTAAGTTGCACTAGTTCATCTGCAGGATGATCAACCCAAAGCCAATGAGTGGGTCCTCGATAGTGGATGTACAAATCACATGACTAGTGACAAGAATCTATTGATGGATGCTCCTTTATCACCGTCGCATCTGAAGCATATCATCTTCGCTGACAAAGGCAAAAGTCAGGTATTGGGTCTAGGTAAGGTTGCGATCTCAAAGGATCGACACATGGACAAAGTCATGCTTGTCGAGTCCTTAGGATACAACCCCATGTCTATCTCAATGCTTTGTGATCTTGATATGGTTGTTGTCTTTGGCAAATATCATTGCGTTGTGATCATGGAAGCTGACAATTCCAAAGTCTTCGAAGGCTTTAGGAGAGGAGACTTGTACATTGTTGATTTCTCTACAGGACCACAATCGGCCGTATGCCTACTTGCAAAAGCTTCAGAAGGCTGGCTATGGCATCAATGACTTAGTCATGCTGGCATGAGGAATTTGCACACGCTTGCGAAGAAGAAGCATGTCATTGGCATTGAGAATGTCAAATTCCTTAAGGATCACTTATGCGGAGCCTGTGAAGCTGGAAAGATGACAAAGGCCAAGCATCCAGCGAAGACTATCATGACCACCACTCGACCGTTTGAATTTCTTCATATGCTTCTCTTCGGTCCTAATCATTATTCTGCTGTTACAAATGGTGCATCTCTATATGGCTTTGTTATTGTTGATGATTATTCTCGTTACACATGGGTGCAAATTGTCACTTACAAACATGAGGTGCAGGAAGTCTTCAAACGATTTTCCTCGAGGGCTTCAACCAACTTTGGTGTGAAGATCAAGCACATCAGAAGCGACAATGGGACTGAGTTCAAGAATTCCGGTCTTGATGACTATCTTGATGAACTTGGTATTACTCATGAGTTATCTGCTCCTTATACTCCTGAGCAGAATGGCGTCGTGGAGTGCAAGAACAGGACTCTTGTTGAGATGGCTTACACTATGCTTGATGAATACAATACACCTCGTCGATTCTGGATTGAGGCTATTGATACTGCGTGCCACATCATCAACAGAGCATATCTTCACAAATTCTTTAAGAAGACTGCCTATGAACTCCTCACTGACAAGAAACCCAATGTGAGTTACTTCAAAGTCTTCGGTGCTAAATGTTGGATTAGAGATCCTCATCACAATTCTAAATTTGCACCGAAAGCACATGAGGGTTTTATGCTTGGTTACGGAAAGGACTCGCACACCTACAAAGTCTTCAACAACGTTCTTCACAAGGTTGTTGAAACTGTAGATGTGCGGTTCGATGAAACTAATGGCTCACAAAGAGAGCACTTACCTTCTGTGTTAGATGAACCGACACTTGAGGAATCTATCAAGTTCAAGGCTACTGAGGATGTCATTCCCATCGAAGAATCTGCTGAAGAATTCATTCCAGAACGTGATGAACGTCGAGTGGCGCTTTGAAGAAAATGGTCTTTGAGGAAAATGCTCCTGAAGAGAATGCGGATCAAATTCCTTGAAGACAACCCGCTCATCCTCGCATAGAAAACGAAGTGCAAATCGAGAAGATCATCGATGACATTGAAGCACCAGGTCCTCTCACACGCTCAAAATCTTCACATTTGTCTAACTTTTGTGGGGCACTTTGCTTTTGTCTCTATCACAGAGCCCACTAAGGTAGATGAAGCAATTATGGAGCCTGAGTGGATTCATGCTATGCAAGAAGAATTACATCAGTTCGAGCTCAACAACGTCTGGGAACTGGTCAAACGTCTAGATCCTCGCAAACACAACATTATTGGCACAAAGTGGATCTACCGCACCAAGCAAGATGAAAATGGCCTTATGGTGAGGAATAAGGCACGACTTGTAGCTCAAGGCTACACAGAGGTTGAAGGAATTGACTTCGATGAAACTTTTGCACCTGTTGCTAGACTTGAGGCTATTCGCATATTACTTGCTTATGCTAACCATCATGATATTATCTTACAACAAATGGATGTGATAAGTGCATTCCTTAATGGTAAGCTTGAGGAAGAAGTATATGTTGCTCAACCCCCAGGTTTTGAAGACCCAAAGCATCCTGACAAAGTCTTCAGACTCAATAAGGCCCTGTATGGCCTCAAGCAGGCCCCTCGGGCGTGGTATGATACTTTGAAGGAATTCCTCATGAAGAAAGGCTTCAAACCCGGTTCACTCGACCCAACTCTTTTCACTAAATCTTATGATGGTGAATTGTTTGTGTGCCAAATTTATGTTGATGATATCATTTTCGGCTGTACTTACCAATGATACAGTGATGAATTTGCCTATATGATGAGTGAAGAATATCAAATGTCTATGATGGGAGAATTGAAATTCTTTTTAGGGCTTCAAATTCGTCAACAGCGCAATGGCATATTCATATCTCAGGAGAAATACCTCAAGGACGTATTGAGGAAATTCGGCATGCAAGATTGCAAAGGGGTCAAAATTCCAATGCCCACAAATGGCCATCTATGCACTGATGAAAATGGTAAAGACTTTGATCAAAAGGTATACCGCTCCATGATTGGCTCCTTATTGTACCTATGCGCATCTAGGCCGGATATTATGCTTAGTGTTTGCATGTGTGCCCGAGTTCAAGCTACACCGAAGGAATCACACCATAAGGTTGTGAAGCATATTCTTCAATACTTAGCTCACACACCAACACTTGGGTTATGGTATCCCAAGGGATCTTCATTTGATCTCATTGGATATTCAGACTCTGACTATGCTGGCGATCGCGTGGACCGCAAGTCAACGTCAGGCACATGCCATTTCCTCGGACGATCTTTGGTCTGTTGGTCCTCGAAGAAACAGAACTGCGTATCATTCTCCACGGCAGAAGCTGAGTACATTGTTGCTGGATCGTGCTGTGCACAACTACTATGGATGAAGCAAACACTCAAGGACTATGGCGTCAACGTGAAGAATGTGCCTCTCTACTGCGATAATGAGAGTGCTATCAAGATTGCTCATAACCCAGTTCAGCACTAGAAGACAAAGCACATCCAGATTCGTCATCATTTTCTTCGTGATCAAGTGTTGAAGGGCGATATCTCAATCGATCACGTTAGCACTGAAGACCAGCTGGCCGATATCTTCACTAAGCCCTTGTATGAGAAGAGATTTATCAAGTTGTGTTGTGAGCTAAATATCCTTGAATCTTCGAATGTACTCTGAAATGGACACACATCCTAACACTTATGCTGACTTGATGACTTAGATGCGGAACACACGAAGTAACGTTTTTCTTCAATCAATGAAGACTAACCCTCTAAGTGTGAAGAAATTAATGAAGAAATTGATTCTCAGAGCCCTACGACAATTGTACGCGGTGTCTGAAATCAGCTTTCTTATACGGTGGGTTACGCCACCAACCAAAGTTGGAAATCTTCAAATTGAGTTTTTCTTCATCTTGAATTTCCTCAGTTTCTCAAATTCTTCAACATTGCATTGTCTTCACTTCTTCCGGTGTTGTTCTTCATTTGAATATATATATATATATATATATATATATATATATATATATATATATATATATAGGAAAATGCATCCTACTACGGGTGTAGCTACACCCATTTTTCATATACTACTATGTGGTAGTATATATACTACTTTATCATTTTTAGTATGTTCATATACTATATCTAAGATACTTCAAAGCGAGTTATGTGAAAAAATTGCATGTGAGCCCATGTTTTTATCATATTTGTGAGAATACGTACATATTTGTACGTAAAAAGAGGTATGCTAAAAATATACTACATACTACCTAAAAAATAGTATATATACTACCTAAATATTCTAACATACTACATACTATGCATACATACACTACGGTATGTTAGATACTACCTAAAACGTACAAACTAAAAATGGGTGTAACTACACCGGGTGTAGTTACACCCATTTCTCATATACTACTATGTGCTAGTATATACTTTACTTTATTATTTTTAGTATGTTCATATACTATATCTAAGATATTTCAAAGCGAATTATTTGAAAAAATTGCATGTGAGCCCATGTTTTTATAATATTTGTGGAATACGTGCATATTTGTACGTAAAAAGGAGTATGCTTAAAATATACTACATACTACATAAAAAATAGTATATATACTACCTAAACATTCTTACATACTACATACTACGCTTAAATACTCTCCGATATGATAGATACTACCTAGAACGTATGAAACAAAAGTAGGAGTAAGTACACCCGGTAGTAGGAAAAATTTGTCCTATATAGGGTCGCGCTATTCGTCACCCTGGGTGAGGAATAGTTATTCTTCACCCCTCTCTATTTTAACATCAATGCACCGTAATTTTACGTTTCTTAAATTTTATCTTATTTCAGACGTAAAAAGAGAACGTAAGAAAATATAAAATTGCCGTAAAAAATATTTTATGTTACGTAAATTACAAATGTAAAAACATAGTGTAAAATGTACATAAAATGTAATTTTTCTGGTCTTCTGACTTTTTTTATGCCAATTTTTAGGCAGTGAATCAATATGGTTGTAACTATTTGTATTTGAAACATAATTTATTTGTGAAATGATCGTAATATTACCTCGGGTGAAGAATAATTTATTCTGCACCCCGGGTGATGAATAGTAACACTATATATACATATATATATATATATATATATATATATATATATATATATATATATATATATATATAAGTTTTATGTCCTCTACAACATTCACTTATTGCTAATTCTTCAAATTGATTTCTTCTGCTAAGTGAATGTGATCGGACCCTTCCCCTTCTATGCTAAACTCAACCCAGTCTATTCACAAATTCTTCATGTGCGTTCCGGTTGAAACTCGTTCAAAATCTTCACTGTGTCCTTGACAGCTGAAGAAATTGCGAACGGAAATTTTTGTTGAGGAACGTAGTAATTTCAAAAAAATTCCTACGCACACGCAAGATCATGGTGATGCATAGCAACGAGAGGGGAGAGTGTTGTCTACGTACCCTCGTAGACCGAAACCGGAAGCATTAGAACAACACGGTTGATGTAGTCGTACGTCTTCACGGCCCGACCAATCAAGCACCAAAACTACGACACCTCCGAGTTCTAGCACACGTTCAGCTCGATGACGTTCCCCGTACTCCGATCCAGCAGAATGTCGGGGAAGTGTTCCGTCAGCACGACGGCGTGGTGACAATCTTGATGTTCTACCATCGCAGGGCTTCGCCTAAGCACCGCTACAATATTATCGAGGACTATGGTGGAGGGGGGCACCGCACACGGCTAAGAGATCAAGAGATCAGTTGTTGTGTCCAGAGGTGCCCCCCTGCCCACGTACATAAAGGAGCAAAGGGGGAGGGGGCGGCCGGCCTAGGAGGGGGCGCGCCAAGGGGAGTCCTACTCCCACCGGGAGTAGGACTCCCTCCTTCCTTGTTGGAGTAGGAGAAGGGGGGAAAGAGGAGGGAGAGAGAGAGGAAGGAAAGGGGGGCGCCGCCCCCTCTCCTTGTCCTATTCGGACTAGGGGAGAGGGCGCGTGGCCCAGCCCTTGCCTCCTCTCCTCTTCTCAACTAAGGCCCATGTAGGCCCATTAAGCCCCTGGGGGGTTCCGGTAACCTCCCGGTAATCCCGTAAAATCCCAATTTCACCTGGAACACTTTCGATATCCAAATATAGGCTTCCAATATATCAATCTTCATGTCTCGACCATTTCGAGATTCCTTGTCATGTCCGTAATCACATTCGGGACTCCGAACAAACTTCGGTACATCAAAAATCATAAACTCCTAGTATAGCTGTCATCGAAACCTTAAGCGTGCGGACCCTACGGGTTCGAGAACTATGTAGACATGACCGAGAACTGTTTCTGGTCAATAACCAATAGTGGAACCTGGATGCTCATATTGGCTCCTACATATTCTACGAAGATCTTTATCGGTCAAACCGCATAACAACATACATTGTTCCCTTTGTCATCGATATGTTACTTGCCTGAGATTCGATCGTCGATATCCTAATACCTAGTTCAATCTCATTACCGGCAAGTCTCTTTACTCGTTATGTAATGCATCATGCCGTAACTAACTCATTAGCTACATTGCTTGCAAGGCTTATAGTGATGTGCATTACCGAGAGGGCCCAGAGATACCTCTCCGACAATTGGAGTGACAAAACCTAATCTCGAAATACGCCAACTCAACATGTACCTTTGGAGACACCTTTAGAGCTCCTTTATAATCACCCAGTTACGTTGTGACGTTTGGTAGCACACAAAGTGTTCCTCCGGTAAACGGGAGTTGCATAATCTCATAGTTATAGGAACTTGTATATTTCATGAAGAAAGCAATAGCAATATACTAAACGATCAGGTGCTAAGCTAACGGAATGGGTCAAGTCAATCAGATCATTCTCCTAATGATGTAATCCCGTTAATCAAATGACAACACATGTCTATGGTTAGGAAACACAACCATCTTTGATAAATGAGCTAGTCAAGTAGAGGCATACTAGTGACATTAAGTTTGTCTATGTATTCACAGATGTATTATGTTTCCGGTTAATACAATTCTAGCATGAATAATAAACATTTATCATGATATGAGGAAATAAATAATAACTTTATTATTGCCTCTAGGGCATATTTCCTTCCAGTCTCCCGCTTGCACTAGAGTCAATAATCTAGATTACACAGTAATGATTCTAACACCCATGGAGTCTTGGTGCTGATCATGTTTTCCTCGTGGAAGAGGCTTAGTCAACGAGTCTGCAACATTCAGATCCGTATGTATCTTGCAAATCTCTATGTCTCAATGGATTTTGATGGTGCCCTATTTAACGTGAATGCGGCCGTCTCTAAAGCATAACCCCAAAATGATAGCGGTAATCAATAAGAGACATCATAGATCGTACCATATCTAGTAAAGTACGATTACGACGTTCGGACACACCATTTTGTTGTGGTGTTCCGGGTGGCGTGAGTTGCGAAACTATTCCGCATTGTTTCAAATGTAAACCAAACTCGTAACTCAAATATTCTCCTCGACGATCAGATCGTAGAAACTTTATTTTCTTGTTACGATGATTTTCCACTTCACTCTGAAATTCTTTGAACTTTTCAAATGTTTCATACTTGTGTTTCATCAAGTAGATATACCCATATCTGCTCAAATCATCTTTGAAGGTGAGAAAATAACGATACCCGCCGCGAGCCTCAATATTCATTGGACCACATACATCAGTATGTATGATTTCTAACAAATCAGTTGCTCGCTCCATAGTTCCGGAGAACGGCGTTTTAGTCATCTTGCCCATGAGGCACGGTTCGCAAGTACCAAGTGATTCATAATAAAGTGATTCCAGAGGTCCATCAGTATGGAGTTTCTTCATGCGCTTTACACCAATATGACCCAAACGGCAATGCCACAAATAAGTTGTACTATCATTATCAACTCTGCATCTTTTGGCTTCAACATTATGAATATGTGTATCACTACTATCGAGATTTAATAAAAATAGACCACTTTTCAAGGGTGCATGACCATAAAAGGTATTACTCATATAAATAGAACAGCCATTATTCTCAGATTTAAATGAATAACCGTCTCGCATCAAACAAGATCCAGATATAATGTTCATGCTCAACGCTGGCACCAAATAACAATTATTCAAGTCTAAAACTAATCCCGAAGTTAGATGTAGAGGTAGCGTGCCGACCGCGATCACATCGGCTTTGGAACCATTTCCCACGCGCATCGTCACCTCATCCTTAGCCAATCTTCGCAATTCAGTAGTCCTGTTTGAGTTGCAAATATTAGCAATGAACCAGTATCAAATACCAGTGCTCTGTGAGCAATAGTAAGGTACACATCAATAACATGTATATCACATATACCTTTGTTCACCTTGCCATCCTTCTTATCCGCCAAATACTTGGGGCAGTTCCGCTTCCGTGTCGATCGCTTGCGGTAGAAGCACTCGATCTCGGGCTTAGGTCCAGATTTGGGTTTCTTCTCTTGAGCGACAACTTGCTTGCTGTTCTTCTTGAAGTTCCTTCTTCTTACCTTTACCCTTTTCTTGAAACTGGTGGTCTTATTGACCATCAACACTTGATGCTCCTTCTTGATTTCTACCTCCGCAGCCTTTAGCATTGCAAAGAGCTCGGGAATAGTCTTGTCCATCCCTTGCATATTATAGTTCATCACGAAGCTCTTGTAGCTTGGTGGCGATGATTGAAGAATTTCATTAATGACACTATCATCGGGAAGATTAACTCCCGGTTGAATCAAGTGATTATTATACCCAGACATTTTGAGTATATGTTCCTTGTGAACTATTCTCGCTGCATCTTACAGCTATAGAACTTATTGGAGACTTCATATCTCTCAATCCGGGCATTTGCTTGAAATATTAACTTCAACTCCTGGAACATCTCATATGCTCCATGACGTTCAAAATGGCGTTGAAGTCCCGGATATAAGCCGTAAAGCATGGCACACTGAACTATCGAGTAGTCATCAGCTTTGCTCTGCCAGACGTTCTTAACATCGTCAGTTGCATCTGCAGCAGGCCTGGCACCCAGCGGTGCTTCTAGGACGTAATTCTTCTGTGCAGCAATGAGGATAATCCTCAAGTTACAGACCCAGTCCGTGTAATTGCTACCATCATCTTTCAACTTAGCTTTCTCAAGGAACGCATTAAAATTCAACGGAACAACAACACGAGCCATCTATCTACAACAAACATAGACAAGCAAAATACTATCAGGTACTAAGTTCATGATAAATTTAAGTTCAATTAATCATATTACTAAAGAACTCTCACTTAGAAAGACATCTCTCTAATCATCTAAGTGATCATGTGATCCCAATCAACTAAACCATGTCCGATCATCATGTGAGATAGAGTAGTTTTGAATGGTGAACATCACTATGTTGATCATATCTACTATATGATTCACGTTCGACCTTTCGGTCTCCGTGTTCCGAGGCCATATCTGTATATGCTAGGCTCATCAAGTTTAACTTTGAGTATTCGCGTGTGCAACTGTTTTGCACCGTTGTATTTGAACGTAGAGCCTATCACACCCGATCATCACGTGGTGTCTCAGCATGAAGAACTTTCGCAACGGTGCATACTCAGGGAGAACACTTCTTGATAATTAGTGAGAGATCATCTTAAAATGCTACCGTCAATCAAATCAAGATAAGATGCATAAAGGTAAACATCACATGCAATCAATATAAGTGATATGATACGGCCATCATCTTCTTGTGCTTGTGATCTCCATCTCCGAAGCACCATCGTGATCACCATCATCACCGGCGCGACACCTTTATCTCCATCGTAGCATCGTTGTCATTTTGCCATCTATTGCTTCTACGACTATCGCTACCGCTTAGTGATAAAGTAAAGCAATTACAGGGCGCTTGTATTTCATATAATAAAGCGACAACCATATGGCTCCTGCCAGTTGCCGATAACTCGGTTACAAAACATGATCATCTCATACAGTAAAATATAGCATCACGTCTTGACCATATCACATCACAACATGCACTGCAAAAACAAGTTTGACGTCCTCTACTTTGTTGTTGCAAATTTTACGTTGCTCCTACGGGCTGAGCAAGAACCGTTCTTACCTACGCATCAAAACCACAACGATATGTCATCAAGTTAGTGATGTTTTAACCTTCGCAAGGACCGGGCATAGCCAGACTCGGTTCAACTAAAGTTGGAGAAACAGACACCCGCCAGCCACCTGTGTGCAAAGCACGTCGGTAGAACCAGTCTCGCGTGGCGTCTGGCGTAATGTCGGTCAGGCGCTTCATCCAACAATACCGCGAATCAAGTATGACATGCTTGTAAGCAGTATGACTTGTATCGCCCACAACTCACTTCTGTTCTACTCGTGCATATAACATCTACGCATAAAACCAGGCACGGATGCCACTGTTGGGGAACGTAGTAATTTCAAAAAAATTCCTACACACACGCAAGATGATGGTAATGCATAGCAACGAAAGGTGAGAGTGTTGTCTACGTACCCTCGTAGACCGAAAGTGGAAGCATTATCACAACGCGGTTGATGTAGTCGTACGTCTTCACATCCCGACCGATCAAGCACCGAAACTACGGCACCTCCGAGTTCTAGGACACATTCAGCTCGATGACATTCCCCGTACTCCGATCCAGCAGAATGTCGGGGAAGAGTTCCGTCAGCACGACGGCATGGTGACGATCTTGATGTTCTACCGTCGCAGGGCTTCGCCTAAGCACTGCTACAATATTATCGAGGACTATGGTGGAGGGGGCACCGCACACGGCTAAGAGATCAAGATATCAATTGTTGTGTCTAGAGGTGCCCCCCTGCCCCGGTATATAAAGGAGCAAGGGGGGAGGGGGCGGCCGGCCTAGGAGGGGGCACGCCAAGGGGAGTCCTACTCCCACCGGGAGTAGGACTCCCTCCTTCCTTGTTGGACTAGGAGAAGGGGGGAATGAGGAAGGAGAGAGAGAGGAAGGAAAGGGGGGCGCCCCCCTCTTCTCCTGGTCCTATTCAGACTAGGGGGCAGGGTGCGCGGCCCAGCCCTTGCCTCCTCTCCTCTTCTCCACTAAGGCCCATGTAGGCCCATTAAGCACCTGGGGGTTCCGGTAACCTCCCGGTACTCCGGTAAAATCCCGATTTCACCCGGAACACTTCCGATATCCAAATATAGGCTTCCAATATATCAATCTTCATGTCTCGACCATTTCGAGACTCCTCGTCATGTCCGTAATCACATTTGGGACTCCGAACAAACTTCGGTACATCAAAACTCATAAACTCATAATATAACTGTCATCGAAACCTTAAGCGTGCGGACCCTACGGGTTCGAGAACTCTGTAGACATGATCGAGAACTGTTTCTGGTCAATAACCAATAGCGGAACCTCGATGCTCATATTGGCTCCTACATATTCTACGAAGATCTTTATCGGTCAAACCGCATAACAACATACATTGTTCCCTTTGTCGTTGGTATGTTACTTGCTCGAGATTCGATCGTCGGTATCCTAATACCTAGTTCAATCTCGTTACCAGCAAGTCTCTTTACTCATTACGTAATGCATCATTCCATAACTAACTCATTAGCTACATTGCTTGCAAGGCTTATGGTGATGTGCATTACCGAGAGGGCCCAAAGATACCTCTCTGACAATCGGAGTGACAAAACCTAATCTCGAAATACGCCAACTCAACATGTACCTTTGGAGACACCTGTAGAGCTCCTTTATAATAACCCAGTTACGTTTTGACATTTGGTAGCACACAAAGTGTTCCTCCGGTAAACGGGAGTTGCATAATCTCATAGTTATAGGAACTTGTATAAGTCATGAAGAAAGCAGTAGCAATATACTAAACGATCAAGTGCTAAGCTAACGGAATGGGTCAAGTCAATCCCATCATTCTCCTAATGATGTAATCCCTTTAATCAAATGTCAACACATGTCTATGGTTAGGAAACAGAACCATCTTTGATTAATGAGCTAGTCAAGTAGAGGCATACTAGTGACATTAAGTTTGTCTATGTATTCACACATGTATTATGTTTCCGGTTAATACAATTCTAGCATGAATAATAAACATTTATCATGATATGAGGAAATAAATAATAACTTTATTATTGCCTCTAGGGCATATTTCCTTCAATTTTAACCTATCTGACCTGAATTTTCGGCTTTGCCGCTCAAACCGTTCCGCATCCCAATACAATACTTACCTATTCACCCACGATCCTACACGATCGTCACCTCTCAGTACGTGGGTGACACATGTCATGCGAATGAGAAGGGCGAGGGGCACGTTCGTTCGATTTCCTTGGGCGTACAGTTTTTCACTCCCACTATAAATACCCCTGCCTCTTCCTCACTTCTCTTTTACTTCGCTCGCTCTCACTCCCGCTCGAGCTCCTCAAACCCTAGTGCCGTCGCTACTTCATCGTCGTCGGTGAGAAAGAGCTTCACTGCCTTGACCTCGTCGCCATCGTACTCGCGCCGGTTGCGGATTTCTTCACTCCGCCGCCGCCGTAGTCGTCTTCCTCTGCCGAGTTAGGGCGCGGAAGATCTGAACTGACGAACTTCACATCTACACTTCCCAGTTCGTCGTGTTCTTCATCTCAGGTAATTAAAAGTTACTTTTACTACCTACTTTGATTCTTATGTTTTCTTGAAAATCTTCAAAGGTGTTTATTCTTCAAATTTTCACACACATGAACACCTCACATGTCATCTGCTCTTGATTCGTTTCTCTAAGCAATGATTTTCTTCAAGATTCTTCAATTGTGTGGATTTTCAATCTACACAACTCTGAGAAAGCATATGACCTCTCCAAATTCCTCGCAACTATACTCTATTCACAGGTACAAATGTCCGCTGCTGAATCACTAGGTTCTCATCAACTTAACTCATTTGCAGCGTTCCTTGAAGAAAAGTTGCACACCTCTTCAGAAACTTCAGTTGTCCATATTCCTTAGCTGAAGAAAATGGCTGAAGGTAAGAAGCCACAGAAAGGTGGAAAGAGGCCTGAGGTCAATACTGCTTTTGAAATCCCTGGGGACATTTATGCTGGATACTGCACTCCTGATGAGGCCAAGTTTGGCAAGGAGGGCAAAACTCAGCGCAAGGTGCACATTCAAAGGATAGAGAGGAGATGGGCATGGGAATGGAGGGAGTACAGGTATGTTACTCCCAAGTATATGAAGAAATTCGCACTCAACCCTCCATGCTCAAGACCTCCATTGGCACCAGGCCAAGTGGCAGACCCCACCAGCCTCAAGCGCGGTGAGGACTATGCTGATGAATGGGCAAAGCGCCAGGCCAAGCTGGCCAAGCAAGCAAAGGAAGCAGTGAGGAAATTCAATGCTTGACTCTGCTGCTGCTGCCGCCGCTGCTGAGGCCTCTGCTAGTTAGCCGAAGAAGGCGATGCCTAAGAAGCCTGCACATAAGTCAAGTGCTTCTCCCTCAATTCCCTCACGGCCAAGCTCCCCAGCAATGCCCTCAAGGCCAGATTCTTCAAAGCCCTCACGGCCAATTCCTTAGTCTGCTCCTCCTTCCAAGTCCTCAGCTCCTCTGACAAAGTATTCAGCTGCTCCGACCAAATCCTCTGCACCTGTGCATCTCGCCACGTGCCAAAGGACTATAGGCATCTCAATTGCCTTAGGAGCATCTGCAAGTTCCTCAGCTGCACCAAATTCCACAGCTGGCCCCTCTCTGCTGAAGAAAAAGGCCACTACTGGATGAGGCCTTCGACCAAGTCCACAGAAGAAGCAGGTCGCCTTCCAAGTGCCCTCTGATGACGATGACGCTGATGATGAAGAATTTGTTGAAATCATCAGAGACAGGCAGGCCAGGGCCGCTAGAGCCAAAGGCAGCAATGTGCCACTGCTATTGGATCCAAAGTTGATCCTTGACTTTATTGACCTATGGCACAAGGACCCTAACACGCCATTGCCGGAGATGAGCCTCACTCCTGGTCAAAGTCATGTTCTGACTGCCTTCATTTGAGGAAGAAAAGTGGAAATTTGAAGAAGGCAGAAGGTTGAAGAAAGTGCAGTAAAAGAAGCAGCACTACCTCAAGGACAATGTCCTCACTCTCACTCCTGATCAACTCATTGCTTTGCAAGCTGAAATCAAGCAACTGAGTGATGAATTCAATCACTACTATGCTGATTGGAAGGGCGCCAAGGTCCGGTTCATCAATCTGACGAAGACTTTCACTTCAAGTGCTGCTCCTCCTGTGCACATTGAAGTTACACCGGCTGAAGCATCTGCTCAGCCCACTGAAGATCATGCCAGCACTGCTGATGACAATCAGGCTGCTGAAAAAAATTAGAGTACCAGGGCTGATGACTCCATTCCAGCCACTGAAGATATTGCCAGGGCATCCACTAGTGGTGCGCCTGAAGAAAGTGAAGAAGTCAGGGCAACTGCATCAGTTGCGCCTGAAGAAACTGAACCAAAGTCCTCTGCACCTCCTGCACCTACACCAACTCCGATCCTTCCATCTGCATTAGATGCAAAGAAGACCAAGGCTGCAGAGCGTGCAGCTGTGAAGAAAAGGAAGGCATCAACTTCATCAAATTCTTCAGCTCTGAAGAAGATGAAGCCTCTGACCAGCTCAATTGACAACCCAATTGATGCCGTTCCTGTCTCTTTCATGCCATCAAAGGACCTTGTTCCTTTTGGTGAAGATTATGTGATTCCTGGCGAATCTGATGAAGAAACTCCTTCTGCTGCTTCGACAGAGCGGTTGGATGAAGAAATTGAAGTGGATGCAATCCCTTCAACCCCAGTCGTCTCCTCGCCTATGCCTCAGTTCACTGCTGAAGAGGCCGGCATTGAAGAAATGGAAGATGAGGATGTGGACATTGGCTGTACCACACCTGTGCTGAATGATGACTTTTGGGAAAGTTAGCACCCCAACTCTCCAATGTTCACTCCACTCCAAGCAAGTCCTCAGTCCCCAGCTGCTACTAAAGTACAAATGGGATCTGAAGAACCTCATGCGACCTCGTCTGTCCATGAAGAAATTCCAGCCACTAGTGCTAAAGAAATTGTAAATGAAGAATTGAAGACCCAGGCTGAAGCTGAAGAAGAGCCTAAAATTCCTCAGTCTGTGGATCCTGAGATTGTGATTCCTGAGGTGGTGATGAAATTGACTAACACTCCTCAGCCCAAGCCAAAGGATCCCTTCTCAAAGAAGCAAAAATTCAAGGCTGATGATTTCTTCGGCGAGCATGTGTTCTTCACTGACTTCAACCCTTATGACAATGCTCGTCTTAGAAGGAAGCGTTTCTGGACTGCCAGCCGGGCCAACTTCTATTCTTCACTGCTGTTCAATAAGGGCAAAGTCTTCGACCACGAGCATATTCCTCACGTGGACATGGAATCACTGCCTTGCTTCTCTCAAGTCCTCAGTATGCTTCATGATGCAGTGATGGATTCATGTACCTAGGGTAGGGTCATAGGCCTGACCTAAACGTCCTACCCTAGGACACTCTTAGAAGACATCATCTTCCAGTCGACCAGAGAGGGACCCACTCGACTGATGCGGAAGGACTTCGACCATGGAAGACTCACTCGACCATGAAGACACACTCGACCACCGAAGGTCGAAGGCACTCCGGCGCTTAGCGGCTTGCTATTGAATAGACTTAATGATAATCAAGGCACTTATGAGGCGTTACGATGCGCCCGGGCTTAATGTACTTTAACCTCTCCATTATGTGGGCTGGGAGGATCTTGGCGCACTCTATATAAGCCACCCCCTCCACGATAGAGGGGTTCGCACTCTTGTAATACCCATATTCATAATCCACTCGACCGCCTCGGGGCTCGAGGCGTGGGCTGTTACTTCTTCCGAGAAGGGCTGAACTCGTACATCGCTTGTCTTCACAACTACTCCATAGCTAGGACCTCGCCTCTCCTTACCTACCCCTATTCTCTTGTCGGACTTAGAACCACGACGATTCGCGCCCACCGTGGGGCGGTGTTTTAGCGATTTGTGGAGGAGTTGCAGTACTTCAGTACCTTCATCATGATGACTGCTGGAGTTTTGGTAGAGGCGCGAGATCCGTCTCGGTGCTCTCACTTTTATCGCCGGCGACTCCGCGTGGCTCGAGGAGGCTCCACTTGACATCGGCGCTCCCGTCGCGAGGCGCGCACTTCGCGCATGTGTTCGCGGCGTTTTGCTACGGCAACCGTCGACTCCGTGTCGGTCGACTCCTTATCGATCGCCGCCCAGTCTCCCACCAGCGCAAGCGTTCTGGTGATCGAGACTCCGGTGATGGGTGAAACACGCGGTGGCTCGCCAGACAGCCACCACCACCAGGCGCGGTCGCCGAGCCCGCGAGTCTCTCTACGGCCTATTCGATCGTCGGCGGCTCTGTAGAGGCGCATCCGAGTGTGATAGCAGTGATCCAGCGGCGGAGATCCTCATGGTCGGCGGCCCTCGCGATCCTCCGGCCGCCCACGGTGGTGGAGCCGCCGGAGGAAGAGACCCGTGCAAAACACGAAGAGTACCAGCCGAGACACTCGACTCTCTGCAGAGAGAAGAGCCGCCCGCAGGAACATGGATGCCCTACATACTCCCATCGCGGAGAAACCCCGAGGCTCGCGCCTTGGAGGAAGCACGTTTGGCCAATGTGGCTGAGCAGCGCTCGCTGGAGAATCTTCAGCGAGCACTTTCGGCAGCGTCTTGGCAACGAATCCCGAAGCGGTCGGCGTCGACTCTTCCCACCGACTCGGGTATACCGCGACGCCAGTTCAGAATTTAGCGGTGCAACTCGTATAGCGAGTCTATCCAACCGTCGATCGGAAGCTGGGAGAGGCTTGCAGCAGATCGTAGATTTACTCCGAGCAGCGGGAGACCAGTACTCAGCCGTGTCGCGATCGCGCAGCAGGATTCCTGATCGATCCGTCGCTGCGAATCTATTCGATCGGCTCGAGCCCCAGATCGCCTCCAGCGGCGAGAAGAAGCGCGACAACCGCGAGAGCGATATGGAGACCGGGATGACAGCGTCGAGTGCCCTTTCCCTCAAGGAAGGGTAAATGCGCTCCTCGGCGGCAAGATGATGAGACGTCGATTCGATGCAGGCGAAGAGTTCGGTCGACCCGAGAGAACCAGGCTTTGTGCGCGATCCATTATCGTGCAAGGCTTGGTCGACGGAACAGAGCTCATCGAGGTGGACCGAGAGAGATGCACCCGCCAGCGATCAGTGCACATCTCGGTTCGAATGTTTTAGCGAGGGCTATCGAGCCGCGATAATTCCCCCAATTTCAGATTAGCAGCGAAGTCGACAAGTTCTTTGGGGAATCCAAGCACGAAACTTGGCTTGAAGATTACCAGTGGCCGTTCAGATCGGGGTGGGAATGATGAGGTGGCCATGAAGCATTTGCCCCTCATGTTGGAAGGTTACTGCGAGCATGGCTGAATCGATTACCTCAAGCGATATATATACTTGGGAAGATTTGTCGAGTGTTCGTCGGGACTTTTGAAGGGACTTGCAAGCGACCGGCTGGTTTGTGAGCTGCAAGTTTGTGTGCGAAAACCAATGAAACTCTCCGAGAGTACATTCAGAGGTGGATTACTTTGCACCATCTTGTGGAAAATGTGTCCGACCATCGAGCGGTTTGCGCCTTCAAAGATGGCGTCAAAAACAGAGAATTGAGTCTGAAGTTTGGTCGAACCGGGGACATGACCCTGAGTCGAATGATCAAGATTGCTAGCAAATACGCCAATGGCGAGGAAGAAGACCGACTCGAGCGGCAAGTACAAGCCAAGTCGATCGGAGAAGGAAATTCGGTCGAGCGAAGCGAAAAGCCGAGCCAGCAGCTCCTGGAGAGGCCCTGGCCGTGACTCAAGGGAAGTTCAAGGGGAAGCCCAAAGGATCCTGGAATCCAAAGAAAGTAAAAGATAAAGAAGGCAATGACGTGATGGATATGCCATGCCATATTCACACGAAGAAGGATGAAGAGGGCAACATCATTTACCCAAAGCATACCACTCGCCAGTGTCGACTCCTGATCCAGCACTTTCAAGGAAAACAGTCTAAGGACAAGGAGAAGGAGCCCGACAAGGCCGGAGACAAAGAGGACAGTGAGGAAGAATATCCGCATGTCAACTCCACTCTGATGATCTTCGCGGATGTGGAAAGCAAAAGTCGACTGAAAGTTATCAACCGGGAGGTGAACATGGTTGCCCCAGTAAAGCCAAGTTATGTGAAATGGTCCCAGACACCCATCACATTCGACCAATCTGATCACCCGACTCACATTGCCACTCCTGGGCGGCAAGCGTTGGTGGTCGATCCAGTTGTCGAAGGCACTCGACTGACAAAGGTGCTGATGGATGGTGGTAGTGGGCTGAATTTGTTATATGTGGATACATTGAAAGGGATGGGCATTCCGATGTCGATTGGCGCCGACAACATGAGTTTCCACGAGTCATACCGGGAAGAAGGCCAATTCACTCGGCCAAATCGCCTACGGGCGTGGTTTTGGTGATTCAAAGCACTTTCGCAAGGAAAAGTTGACCTTTGAGGTTGTGGATTTTCAGAGCGCATATCACGCCATTTTGGGGAGGCCAGCCTACGCACGATTCATGGCTCGACCATGCTACGTGTACCTCAAACTGAAAATGCCAGGCCCCAAAGGAGTGATCACTGTCACCGGCGATCGGAAGAAGGCAGAAGAGTGCTTTCAGAAGGGCTCGAAGATTGCCGACTCCCAAGTGACAGCGGTCGAATTCGACGAATACATGCAAAACGCAGATCCGAGTGATTTGTTACGATCCAAGAAGCCAGCCACAGAGTCTACATTTCAGTCGTCTGGTGAGACGAAGCCAGTCCATATTCACCCGACTGATCTCAATGCAGCCCCGACCCACATCTCCACAACACTCGACCCGAAATAGGAAGAAGCGCTCATCCAGTTCCTCCGTGAGAAGCTGGGACATTTCGCATGGAAGCCGGTGACATGCGGTGTTCGAGGCTGGCTGAGCATCGCCTACGAGTCGACAAGTCCATAAAACCAGTCAAAGAGCATCTTCGGCAGTCCGCCGTCCAGAAGAGAAAAGCTATTGGTGAAGAAGTAGCTCGACTACTGGCAGCAGGATTCATCCGAGAGATATATCACTCCGAGTGGCTTGCTAACGTCGTCATGGTTCCCAAGAAGGACAACTCACTCCGCATGTGCATTGATTTTAAGCACATCAATCGGGCCTGCCGAAGGATCATTCCTCTCCCCGCATAGATCAAATTGTTGACTCGACCGCGGGATGTGAGATTGTCTTTTCTAGATGCATATTCCGGGTATCATCAGATCCGTCTGTATGGACCCGACGAAATAAAACAGCTTTCATCACTCCATTAGGTGCTTACGCTATATCACCATGCCATTCGGCCTCAAGAATGCGGAGCCACATTTATGCGAATGATTGAAGTGTCTTCTCACTCAAATCAGTCGGAATGTGGGCGTATATGGATGATATCGTCGTTAAGTCGCGAAAAGGTTCCGACCTGCTTGCTGACCTCGCGAAACATTTGCCAACCTCGGAAAGTGCGATATCAAGCTCAATCCGTCAAAGTGCACATTCGGAGTTCTGGTGGAAAATTACTCGGTTTTCTCGTTTCGAGCGAGGATCGATGCTAACCCAGAAAAGATCGGCACTATTCTCCGAATGAAAGCATACATGCGAGTGCACGGCGTCGAGCTTCTTGGATGCTTGGCGCTTTAAGTCGATTCATCTCACGACTCGGTGAAAAGGCATTACCTCTTCTTGACCGATGAAGAAGGTGACAAATTGAGTGGACTCGAAGCTGATGCAGCGTTTGCGAGCTCAAAGCTCTGCTCTCCACCCAGCCGGTGCTTGCTGCTCCAATCAGCAAAGAGCCTCTGTTGCTTTACATCGCAGCCCTTTGGACAAGTTGTCGATCTTGTGCTTACGATCGGCGGGAAGAGGAAGGAAAGGCCTTCAAAGTTCAGCGCCGGTGTATTATCTGTCGAAGTCTTGACTCCATCAGCGAGATATCCTCATTATCGAAGCTTGTGTATGGTATATACATGACCACGAAGAAGGTTGCTCACTATTTTTCGATCATTCTATCACGATTCGTCGTGACGCTCCTTTATCGAGATCTTGCATAACAGAGACGCAAACGGTCGAGTGGCGAAATGGGCGATTGAACTTCTTCCCTTGATATCAAATTCGAGGCAAAAGCCATTAAGTCGAGGCTATAGCAGATTTCCTTGCCGAGTGGATTGAACAACAACAGCCGACTGAAGTTCACTCGGAGCATTGGACCATGTTCTTTGACGGCTCCAAGATGCTGAATGGTTCTGGTGCTGGGGTTGTTCTGGTTTCCCCCAGAGGAGATAAGCTTAGGTATGTGCTCCAAATTCACTTTGACTCCTCCAACAATGAGGCAGAGTATGAGGCCCTCTTATATGGATTGCGCATGGCCATCTCACTCGGCGTCCGTCGCCTTATGGTCTATGGCGACTCAGATCTAGTGGTCAATCAAGTGATGAAGGAGTGGGACGTGAGAAGCCCGGCTATATTTGGATCTTGCAATGCAGTGAGGAAGCTGGAAAAAGAAGTTTGAGGGTTGGAACTCCATCACATCCCCGGTGAAAAATCAAGCAGCAGATGATCGGCAAAGATAGACTCCAAAGAGAAGCCATTCAGTGGTGTATTTTTGGAGCATATACACACTCCGTCGATCAAAGAAGATCCCTTCACGGAGGAAACTCCACAACCCAAAAGTGCCACAGACTCGTGAGGTTGAGGTCGGCGATGGTCGACTTGGTCATGGAAGTTTTAGTGGTCACTCCCGATTGGACAATTCCATACATCGTATATATTCGAGAAAGGAACTCCCGGAGGATGAGGAAGAGGCTCGGCGGATCGTCCGTCGATCCAAAGCCTTTACCGTTATCAATGGACAGTTGTATAGAAAGCCCAACGGAGTCGGACAAAAATGCATAACGCCGAGAAGAAGGTCGAGTCATACTCAATGACATCCACTCGGGGACTGTGGTCACCATCGTCCTCTCGGACCATTGTAGCCAAAGCATACCGGGCGGATTTTCTTGGCCAAGGGAAAATGAGATGGCGAAAGAAATAGTGGACAAGTGCGAAGGATGCGGTTCTACTCCAATATGTCACACAAACGGCGTCGTCGATACGAAGACCATTCCACTCGTCGGCCTTTCGCGGTATGGGGTTGGACATGATTGGTCCCTTGCGAACAGGTCGGGCGGTTTCACGCATGTCTTGGTAGCGATCGACAAGTTCACCAAGTGGATTGAAGCTAAACCAATCAAAAACTTGGCGCTTGATCTTGCTGTTTCCTTCATCGAGGTGGCGTTCAGATATGGGGTCCCGCAGTATTATCACGGACAATGGGTGAATTTTGACTCGGAAGAATTCAAGGATTTCGCAGCGCCCAAGGCACACGAGTCGACTACGCTTGATCGCCCATCCACAGTTGAATGGACAGGCGAGCGAGCCAGCGGATTAATCCTCAAAGTGCGAAGCCCGGTGATGTGAGATCTCAAGCATGCGGCTGGAGCTTGGGTCGACGAACTCCCTTGATGCTTTGGGGTTTGCGAACCACACCTAATCGGTCGACGGAAGAACCCCTTCTTCTGGTCTATGGAGCAAGCAGTCCTTCGAGTGATCTCCTTCATAATGCTCCTCGAATTGAACTATACAATGAAGCGAAGTTGAGCAAAGCGCGTCAAGATGCGATCGACCTCCTAGAAGAGGAAAGGAGATGGCTCGATCCGCTTCGACCATCTACCAACAAGACTTGCGTCGCCTTTACGCGAGAAATGTGAGAGGTCGAGCTTTCCGGGAAGGGATCTGGTCCTTGAGTGGATCAGCGAAACAACATAAGCTCGCTCCCTCTTGGGAAGGGCCCTTCATCGTCACAAAGGTTCTCCACAACGGGGCATATCGTCTCTACAGCGTCGAACACAAAATCGGCGAGCCTCGAGCTTGGAATGCGGATCTGCTCCGCCCGTTTACACTTAAAGTTTTTCACTCGGAAGAGTTGTAATAAAATATACGTAGTTCATGAGCTTTGAAATAATAGTGTCATAATTCCTTCATAATTTTTGTCACTTTTTATTTTGGTCCAGTAAAATTTTCCCCCAGTGGGTGGCTTAGTCGCGAATCCGTTTCGCCTAAGTTTGTACAAATCCTACCGAGTGGTAAGCGGACTTCCACTCGGAGGCTTACTTCTTGAATCCGTTAGCCTAAGTAACAAAAATCCTACCGAGTGCTAAGCGGACTTCCACTCGGAGGCTTAGCTGCAGCTAAGTGCTCGCCTAAGTTATTAAAAATCCTACCAAGTGGTAAGCCAGACTTCCACTCGGAGGCTTAGCTGCAGCTCAGTGCTCGCCTAAGTTATTAAAAATCCTACCGAGTGGTAAGCCAGACTTCCACTCGGAGGCTTAGCTGCAGCTCAGTGCTCGCCTAAGTTATTAAAAATCCTACCGAGTGGTAAGCCAGACTTCCACTCGGAGGCTTAGCTGCAGCTCAGTGCTCGCCTAAGTTATTAAAAATCCTACCAAGTGGTAAGCCAGACTTCCACTCGGAGGCTTAGCTGCAGTCCAAGGACTCGCCTAAGTATAAAGTGTACTAGCAAGGAAGACGAGGCGCAGGTCGACTGCGACGCTCTCCTCCGAGCTACACCTTAAGTAACGCATGTACTCGCAAGGAAGACGAGGTGCAGGTCGACTGCGACCCTCTCCTCCGAGCTACACCATAAGTATGATGTGCGTTCGCAAGGAAGACGAGGTGCAGGTCGACTGCGACCCTCTCCTCCGAGCTTCGCCACAAATACAACGGAAATCCTACCGAGTGAAGAGCAAACCTCTCACTCGGGGGCTTAGCTGCAGCCTAGTGCTCGCCTAAGGTATAAGAAATCCTACCGAGTGAAGAGCAAACCTCTCACTTGGGGGCTTAGCTGCAGCCCAGTGCTCGCCTAAGGTATGAGAAATCCTACCAAGTGAAGAGCAAACCTCTCACTCGGAGGCTTAGCTGCAGCCCAGTGCTCGCCTAAGGTATAAGAAATCCTACCGAGTGAAGAGCAAACCTCTCACTCGGGGGCTTAGCTGCAGCCTAGTGCTCGCCTAAGGTACAAGAAATCCTACCGAGTGAAGAGCAAACCTCTCACTCGGGGGCTTAGCTGCAGCCCAGTGCTCGCCTAAGGTATAAGAAATCCTACCGAGTGAAGAGCAAACCTCTCACTCGAAGGCTTAGCTGCAGCCCAACGCTCGCCTAAGGAATAAGTCGACGGCAGTCGACATCTCGCTGTTAACCTGGAAAGGGCAATTCAAGCCAACAGCAATCATATCCAAACATCCAATCCAAATTTAGGTCGATACCTAAAGGAACCGAGAGTGCTCAGGCACTAAGCCTGTTAAGGTTTTATCGGTTACAACTCCACTCGGCATACCGAGGCAAATTTAAAAGTTAAGGAAAGTTTTTTACCCCTCCTGTAGAGGGCTGGATGGAGCAACGAACTCGTAAAGGTCAATACCATCTGCAATCCGTGTAGCAGCAGCGATAGAAGTTTCCATGAAGGACTGAAGTCGTGTTTTTGGTGTTGGCCACTCGGGAATCGCCGACTTATCTTCTCGGGCATCCTTGCAATGGACTCGCGCGGACACGAGGCGACATCTGCGCCACACCGGGCGAAGACTTCTTCCACTCTTGCACTTTCGGTCGGGGGCGGCGTTCGATCGAGTCTGCGACTCGAGGTCATTTTGGAGTGTCTCCCGGGCGGGCGTCGAGTCGATGCGGGATGTAGCAACCTTCAGTCTTGCGAGATAATCCACGGCGGCGGCAACACGGGACTCGGTCGGAAGATGTTCATAGCAGTTTCATCATTCACGGAGAATTGGCGGGGTCAAGGTTCATCTCGGTGGCTGGTTTCTTCTTCAAAGTTGCGTGAGAACTCTGCAAAGACAAAACCCGAATCAAGAAAATAGTCGAATGGGAACATAACAGTTGGAAGAATTGGTCGAGTGAAGAAGATTACCTTGAGCATAAGGAACAATTTTTAGCAAGACCACCCAAGAAGCCTTCCAGGTCATTCTTCTTCCGGTCATCTGGTTGATCTTTTCGATCGAGTAGTCTTCTCAGCCTTGATCGATCGACATCCTTGGTGGCAATGGCGAGCAGCCTTGATTGGTGTTGTCTGTTCGAGCTTGGTGAGTGAGGTTAACTTTTCATCAGCGAGCTTGATCTTCTCAGACAGCTCAAGCTCCTTCTTCCTCTGGGCCTCCTTCACCTTGCCTGTAAATTACAGCAACGTCAGGATTGAAGCAAATAAGGGGAGAAATGAGTCGTCGAAGTCTCACCAAACATACCTTTGGTCTCCTCCTTTGCCTTCCTCAAGTTCTCCTGCACTAGCTTCAAGTCCAACTCGAGCTGAGTATGCTTCTGCTCCAGTTCGGTATAGCGCGTCGCAAGATCGCAAGATTTCTACGAAGAGTCAATCGACAAAATGTCAGAGATGATCCACTTCCGAGTGAATAAAGAAAAATGATGCGTTTCTAAGACTACAGTCGAATGCAAGCATTCGACCGTAGTCTCGGGGACTACACCCAGTGGGTGCACTCAGCGTGCCCCCACTGGTCTTATTCAAACGAGTCGACCGATCGACAAAAAAAAAAGTCGACCGATCGACCAAAACTTCTTCAGATGTAATCAAGCGCGGTGATCGACCACGATCTCGGGGACTACACCGGTGGGTGCACTCAGCGTGCCCCACTGGTCTCGAAACCCATTCGTTTCATTCGGTGATGATCAATATTTACTTATGAAGCCTAAGACCGATTGCCGGTGATCGACCTTATATGGGGACTACACCCGGCGGGTGCACTCAGCGATGCCCCGCTAATCGGAGTTTTACCAACACACCTTTGGGTGACTGCTATGAATTCGAGAAAGAAAAGTTTTGATAGCATATCCTAACGAGCAGCGGTGGTCGGTCGACTGAACATTGCTCAAGAAGGCGAGCTGGCGTCATAAGCTGCTTGGCTCGCATCGAGCGATCTTCACTGCTCCATCATGATCCTGCTTGACGGATCGCGTCCTTAGCAGCATTGGCCTGGTCCTCCGGGACGTGGTGCGTGGCGAAGATCGAAGGTTGTCTAGCACTCGGCGAAGTAGGTCGAGCACTCGTCGGTGCACCGCGAAGGACACGGTATGTCAGTGCCGACCTCTCCTTCCGTCTAGCGGTCTCGGGTGCGATCACATCTTGGGCTACTTTGCGATAGATGCCTTCCTGCTCCTCCTAGTCTTCAATGGCTCCTCATCCTCATCATAAATCGTCGGGAAGAGTGATAATGTCATTGGTTGGAGCTTGAGAAAAGAGTCAAAGTCGAAACTATGAGTCGATCGACTAAGAACAAAATTAAGGATCTGATGCCAGGATTTGAGGTCGTGGCGTCCTCCATCTCATGGTCCTCGGCCTTACTGAGGTTTGAATCGCCTGCGCTGAAGTTCCAAAAATCAGTCGACCGATTCAAATATCAACCAGAGATAAAACTTATATAGTACAGGAAGACTCAAGCGGTATGTTTACCACGAGATGGTGGGGATGGCCACCCTCATTTTTAGCGAGAGGCTTGGTTGTCTCTCGGAGACTACTTTCGACCGCTTGGCGCCTTCTCGGTCCGCCTTGGAGAAGCGGTCCGAGGCGTTTGGTCGATGCTGAGGCGATCGCCACTCCCTACAGCGTTGATCGAAGGGTCGTGCACAAGTTTTGACCGCCTTTCCGAGCGGTGGTACAACCTCTTCCTCCTCATCCTCGTCGTCATCATCCTCGTCATCATCATCGTCGTCATCGTCGTCTTCTGCAGCGTCTGAATCCCACTCTTCCTGGCTCTCGCCCCCGCTGGCTTCCCCCTCCTCAGTCGGAGTCTGAGCGCCATTGGGCATTGAGTATAGCTCGGTAAGGGCACTGGAAATATCAAAGCGAGCTCAATCGACTAAATCACGGAGACACATTAAGCGGATATACAATGGAAGCGAGCAAATGTACCTTATGCAGGCGCTATTGTGGTCAAGTGGAGAAATCCTCCGGGATCGCGAGGTTGTCTTTGTTCGATGATCACGGCCATCCACCTTTCCACTATGGCGTCGTCGATTGCCTCCGGGTTGACGCGAGTATCGTCCTCGGTGCCTTGATACAGCCACATCTGATGACTCAAAGCTGAAGCGGTTGAATTCGCCTCCGAAGGAAAACCTCCAAGAGATCCATGCCAGTCACACCATCCCGAACCAGCTGTACCACGCGATCCATCAGCATCTTCACATCGGCTCTCTCCTCTGGAACCACCTTCAGAGAGGAGGGTCTGTTCACTCGACTCATGGTGAATGGAGGAAGACCACTCGACTGTCCTGGCGTCGACTCGTTCTGACAGTAGAACCAGGTCGACTGCCAGCCCCTGACCGACTCGGGAAAAGACATAGCTGGGAAGGTGCTCTTGTTCCTCAACTGGATCCCTAAGCCCCCACACATCTGAACCACTTGGGTCTTCTCGTCACCAGGGCTTGCTTTCTTCACAATCTGGGAGCGGCATGTGAAGATGTACTTGAACAAACCCCAATGCGGTCGGCAGCCCAAAAAGTTCTCGCACATGGACACAAACGCAGCAAGATATGAGATGGAGTTTGGAGTAAATGGTGGAGCTGGGCTCCGAAGAAATTCAGAAAACCCCGAAAGAAAACACTCGGCGGCAGCGAAAATCCTCGGTCGACATGGGTGGCCAAGAGCACGCACTCACCTTCTTCTGGCTGAGGCTGCCACTCTTGGCCAGGAAGCCTCGCGGCGCCGTGGGGGATCAATCCATCGTTGGCCATATCGAGGAGATCCTTCTCCTTGATGGTCGACTGGATCCAATCTCCCTGGACCCAGCCCTTCGGCAAGTGGGATCTCGACGAGGAGCCGCCGCGGCTGGTAGATCTCCCCTTCGCCTTCTCCGCCGCCGACGCCTTCTTCGCACGCTCCAGCACCGCCGTCTTCTCTTTGCCCATGGCCGCCGGTGGAATGCACAGGAGAGGAAGTAGCAGGAGCGACAGCGCTTGCAAGAGGGCGGAGACGAAAGCGAGAGGGGAAGAGCGAGTCTTGTCGAAGCCCCATGAGTTGCATTTATAGCATCCCTTCCAAGTGGATGACAGGTGGACCCGAACAATCTAATCATATCCCGAAACAGTTGCACTGCGCGATACGTGGCGGAAAAAGCGGCGCGGAGATCGAGGCGTCCCCGTTATGTCCCATCCGAACGCCGCAGTCCGTTCCGCTTCACGCGCTTCCCCAAATTTCGTATCCCGCGAGATCCGCGAGCGACAGATCGGTCTGTCAAGTGCGAGATTTCCTGCGATCCGTCGCTCGGGAATGGCAAAGTAAAAGAAGGTCACTCGACTAAAGAACAAGAATGGATCGAGTCGACTGAAGAAAAGTCGCTTGTCATCAACGGAGAAGATCTTGATCCAAGACAATACTCGGCCAGTATGCAAAAGGCAATCGGAAACAATGTCAACTCCTCCTTCACTCAAGCCTCAATCCATTCGGGGGCTAATGATGGATTCATGTACCTAGGGTAGGGTCATAGGCCTGACCTAAACGTCCTACCCTAGGACACTCTTAGAAGACATCATCTTCGATCGACGAGAGGGACCCACTCGGTGGTGCGGAAGGACTCGACCATGGAAGACTCACTCGACCATGAAGACACACTCGACCACCAGAAGGTCAGAAGGCACTCCGAAGCGCAACGGCTTGCTATTGAATAGACTTAATGATAATCAAGGCACTTATGAGGGGCGTTACCAGTAACGCCCCAGGCTTAATGTACTTTAATCTCTCCATTATGTGGGCTGGGAGGGATCTTGGCGCACTCTATATAAGCCACCCCCCTCCACAGATAGAGGGGTTCGCACTCTTGTAATACCCATATTCATAATCCACTCGACCGCCTCAGGGCTCCGAGACGTAGGGCTGTTACTTCTTCCGAGAAGGGCCTGAACTCGTACATCGCTTGTCTTCACAACTACTCCATAGCTAGGACCTCGCCTCTCCTTACCTACCCCCTATTCTACTGTCAGACTTAGAACCACGACATGCAGGCTTGCTCAACTTTTGCTCTGACATAGTTGACTGGAATGAAGAGCTCATTCTTCAGCTCTACGCAATGTTGCATATCACAGGTGATGCTGCTGACATCAACTCTTGGGTGTTGGACTGGATGACCGAAAACACTCACTACAAGGCTCCGGCCTCTGAATTGCTTCGGGCCTTGCCAATCAGTCCTCCACCTGATGATGCTCGTTGTCTGTATGATGAGCCTGAACTTACTGCTCATTATATGCAAGTGCTCATGAAGCCTCTGAAGCCTGGTCAAGCTCCAAGGACCAAATTCCTCGTGAAGGAATTGCTCTATGTGCTAAGAACCATCTATCGCATTCTGACGAAGACCATGAGCCCTATCAAAGGCCATGACTCATCCGATGAAGAAATTATTGGGATGATGAAGAATATGCTATTCAACATCATGCATGGCATCCCCATAAATTATCATGATTTCTTCATGAGGACTCTGGCGAATGTTGCACTTTCACCATCTGAGCTGAAGCCTTACGCGTCGTGGATCATGAGATTCCTCAGAACAAGGTCTTCACTCAACTACAAGGCTGACTTTCAGAATTACCTCAGCTACTTGCCCCCGATTGAAGTTCTCAAGCGGACATATTCCTCAGCTGATGAGAAGGGCAAGGCACCAGCTGTTATCGATGAAGGCATTTGTCCATTGGATGGCCAGTTCCGTAGAGCTGCATCTTACTCCACCAATGATGACTCTACCACTCATGATTCTGCTGCCAATGCATCCAAGCAAAATCCTCAAGACATTGCTCCTCGTGTGATGACTGGCGGTGAGCTGCTTCTAAGTCTTCACCAGAAGGTGGATCGGAACCACAAATGGGTTAAGCATCAGTTTGGCTCTATTCTTCACAACATGACCTCTACACATAATGCAGTGAAGAAAAACCATTACTACCTCCATGAAGTTTTTGATCGCACCTGGGCTATTCTGTCACATCTCTATGGTGAAGAAGATCTGAAGCAAATGGGCTTCAAGGAAGGTTTTGACTGGTCTGCTCCTCCACCGAAGAAATTCAAGAAGGTCAAGGTTCCTTCCTTGGTGGCCAGCTCATATTCTTCATCGCGCGACACGGACGAGTTTGGAGACTTGGACGACACTGCAGCAGGCCCTACATCGACTCAAGACCCTGACAACGCTGGCGCTCCTCCATCTTCATGATATTCTTCAGGGGCGTTAGTCCTCATTTTCATCCCTTTTGGTCATTCAATGACAAAGGGGGAGAAATTTGAGTTAGTCTTCAAACGGGTCTATCTTATA
Organism: Aegilops speltoides; assembly: GCA_021437245.1. NCBI lineage: Eukaryota > Viridiplantae > Streptophyta > Magnoliopsida > Poales > Poaceae > Aegilops > Aegilops speltoides. The sequence continues at coordinate 505,551,663 of CM038147.1, forward strand.
TGGGCATTTTTTCCTAAGTTACAACTCTCGTTCTTTTGATGACTTTGCTAGATCGAGTTGTAATCTTAAACTCTATGGTGGCCTGATACTTTTGCTGAGTTCTTCTGCATGCTTATTCCTCATTAATGTTAATGCACGCATGCTGAATCACATCAGTCACCATATTTCATCATGCATTTCAAATTCTTCATATTATATGTCAAATGCGTGTATGAATTACAAGATATAGGGGGAGATCTCCATGATTATAATCTTCATGTGTGCATTGCTTCAAAAGCAAATTCCTCACTATGCACATCTTCAGGGGGAGTTCTTCTATATCTTGCAATCAAATTCCTCAATATCAGTATTTACACTTCATACGTTTATCCCCGTTGAAAACTTAACCTATATTGTCATCAATCACCAAAAAGGGGGAGATTGTAAGTGCATCTAGTGCCCCTTAGTGATTTTGGTGTATTGAAGACTTATAGGTTAAGGGACTGATGACTTTGTGAGTGTACACAGGTCTATAAGTCAATGAGGAGTTTGATATTTACAAAGAAAGTCGACCCCTAAAAATGAAGTTCTTCGACTGAAGACTTTGGATTTCTGAAGACATTCTGAAGACTTTGAAAGTGAAGAAATTGGTGTGACCTTGAAGACTTGGTAATCATTCGAGGAACATGAAGCGTGAAGACTCCTGTTTTTATAGTTTCATTTTCTCTTTCTTGAGTCATAGGAAACACCGTACTGTTAAAGGGGGTCGAGGAAATACTAAGGAAAATTTTCCATGTGATGCTCAACTCAAAATCCTATACCTACCAATCCCTTCGAGTGAATCCATTGGAAATCTCATGCGATTCATCATATTCTTGATGTGAGAGCGAAGTTCTTACGGTCTCGAGAATTTGTTCGGACCGGGAGTTAGGAATTCGCCAGTGTGGATTGCCTACACAGTGAGGATTATGATAGCCCTGAGGAATTTGAGAGTCAAAATTCCGACCGTTGCTGTGCTATGCGCCAGCTGTCCCAAAATATCTACCCACCTAACGGTCATATCATTGAAGGGCATTTATATCTTATCATGTCGGGCTGCTCCGAGAGAAACCGACACTTGTCATTTGAGAGCATCCCATCCTCCGAGGACTTTGAGCGAAAATCATCATGTGAGGAAAACCCAAACCCAACACCTACAAACCCAAAGTGATTGAGCATCACTGAAGAGATTGATCCTGCATGGATCCAACGCTTGTTACCTTTGAAGAGTTTGCTTCTTCCAGACGGTTAGGGGTCATGGTCTAGAGCATCCAAGAGGAATTGTGGATCGCCGAGTGACCTAGTCTGTGAAGGTTTGGAAGTCACCTGAAGACTTACCTCGAGTGATTGGGCGAGGTCTATGTGACCTTAGCTCAAGGAGAATACGGCGAGGACTGTGTGTCCGGGATTGGGTGTCCTCAACTTTAAATACTCAGCCGCTCCAACCAGACGTACAACTGAGACAGCAGTTGGAACTGGTCTACCAAATCATTGTCCTCACCAAGCTTACTGGTTCTATTCCCTCAACTTTTTCATTTCCTCATTTTTTTGTTGTGTGTTTGTTCATATCTATTTGAAGACTTTGACTAAAGACTTTCTCAATTTCCTTAGTTCAATTTCTTTAGTCTGTTCGTCTTCTTTCCTTGTTATCCTGTGTTTACGCTTTCTGTACTCTGTGCTTGTCTTCATTCCATTATGATGATCATGCTAGTGTTCTGTTATGTTTACTTCTGAGTACTTATTCCGCTGCAAGTAGTTCTTTGCTAAGGAATTTCCCCACCAGCAAATTCCTCAGTGAAGAATTCATAAAAATCGCCTATTCACCTCCCCTCTCTAGTCGATATAACGCACTTTCAGATTAAAACATGCCTGGAAACACAGATCGGCAAAATAGTGGAGGCATATGTAGACGATGTGTTCATCAAAACCAGGCACGTCGAATCTTTAATAGACGACCTGAGGCTTACGTTCGACAATCTCTAAACATATGACATCAAGCTCAACCCAGAAAAATGCGTTTTTGGCGTACCTGCCGGAAAGCTCTTGGGCTTTATCGTTTCCAATAGAGGAATCGAAGCAAACCCAGCTAAAATCCGAGCTCTGTCACAATTGGCTACCCCAACAGACCACAAGCAAATCCAGAAATTAACTGGATGCGTGGCCGCCTTAAGCTGCTTTCTCTCCCGATTAGGAGAAAAGGCACTACCTCTTTATCGCCTTCTTCGACGCACTGAACACTTCGAGTGGACGGATGCGGCTCTGACGAGCGGAGGAAATAAAAGCCCTCTTGGCCACCAATCCAATCATGGCCGCGCCAAAGGTCGGCAAACCCATGCTGCTATATATAGCTGCAACACACCAGGTTGTAAGCGCAGTGCTCGTCGTCGAACGAGAGACAGATGGACATAAGTTCCCGCTTCAAAAGTCGGTATACTATGTATCCACTGTCCTCACTCCATGCAAGTCACGATACCCACATTATCAAAAGATAGCATACACGGTCTTCATGGCATCCCGAAAATTATGACACTACTTTCAAGAGTGTTCAATCACGGTGGCCTCTGAAGTACCACTCAGTGACATAATAAATAACCGTGATGCCACGGGCTGGATTGCTAAATGGGCTATCGAGCTCCTCCCGTTCGACATAACATACAAACCACGGCGAGCCATTAAGTCGCAAGTACTGGCTGACTTCGTCGCCGAATGGACAGAAGCTGAACTCCCTAAAGAGTACGGCGCATACTCCAATTGGATCATGCACTTTGACGGCTCTAAGATGCTGGCTGGTCTAGGGGCAGGCGTTGTCCTGACATCCCCCACCGGAGATACAGTCCAATACGTACTCCAAATACTATACACAGATTCCAACAACGCAGCCGAATATGAGGCCCTGTTGCATGGTCTCCGGATGTCAGTCTCCATGGGCATTCAATGACTAGAAGTGTGTGGGGATTCAAACCTCGCAATACCTCATAAATAGAGACTTTGATGCCAAGGACCCAAAAATGGCGGCCTACCGCAATGTCGTCCTCAAAATGTCAGCTTGGTTCGAGGGGCTCGAATTCCACCATGTGGTCCGAGAAAACAACCAAGCGTCGGATATCCTCGCCCGCATCGGTGCTAAGCGCGACCTCGTCCCACCTAATATCTTTCTGGAAAGGCTGTTCAAGCCATCCGTGGTATGGGAAGGGGAGACCCGCAATACCAGTCCGGATCTGAACACAACCCCAGATCCCGAACAATCTGACGTAATCGGAGGCTCCGCCACCAAAATAACACCTTCGGCCCACGTGATTATGGTTGTCATCGCCCCGTGGACAGAACCCTTCTTAGCCTACTTAAATAGGCAAGAACTCCATGAGGACAAAAATGAGGCTCGTTGCATTGTGTAGCGCTCTAAAGCCTACAAGGTCAACGAGGGAGAGCTTTATAAGAAAAGCACGACTGGACTGCTCCAAAGGTGCATCTCCGAAGAGGAAGGACGGCAGCTCTTGGCCGAAATTCATGCCGGACTTGGCGGCCACCATGCCGCAGCTCGGGCGCTCGTAAGCAAGGCCTTCCGCACAGGTTTCTACTGGCCGACAGCCCGGACAGACGCACAGGACCTTGTCCAACATTGCATCGGTTGCCAGCTTTTTGCAAATCAAAGCCATATGTCACCTACCGCTCTCCAAACAATCCCCATAACTTGGCCCTTTGCGGTCTGGGGGCTCGATAAGGTTGGACCCCTTAAAGGAGGAAGCCATAAGAAGAAATACTTGTTGGTCATGGTCGATAAATTCACCAAATGGATAGAAGCGAAACCAGTTAAAACGGCCGAGTCCGGACCAGTGATAGACTTCATATCCGAGGTCGTACACCGTTATAGTGTCCCCCACAGCATCATCACCGATAACGGCTCAAAATTTATAGCCGACGAGGTGAAAACTTGGTGCGGCAAAATGGGCATAAAGCTCGATTATGCATCCGTCTATCACCCCCAAACAAACGGTCATGTTGAACAAGCGAATGGTCTTATTATGAGCGGCATTAAGCCCAGGCTAGTGCGATCCTTGAAGGAATCAGATACGCACTGGGTCGAGGAGCTCGACTCTGTACTATGGGGGCTGCGGACCACACCAAATCGCACAACCAGATACACACCATTTCTTATGGTGTATGGCGCAGAGGCAGTGCTACCTTGCGATATCATCCATGACTCATCTCGAGTGCGCATGTATGAAGAGAGAGAGGCCGAGCTGGATCGGCAGGACGGCTTAGATGCCCTGGAGGAGGAGCGTGACGTCGCAAAGGCCCATTCCGCATTTTATCAACAGCAGGCTCGAAGGTATCAAAGCAGAGAAGTACGGGCCAAAACATACAACATTGGCGAACTCATTCTACGCCTACCAGAGAAGAAAAAGGACAAGCTCAAGCCCAAATGGGAAGGTCCCTTCATCATTGATAAAGTTCTCACCGGAGGAGCGTACCGTCTGCGTGATGCATCCGATAATCGACTTGAGCCGAACCCATGGAACGCGGCCAAACTCCGAAGATTCTATGCCTAGCGCCGAACTCTGTGTTTGTCTCCTTACCTCTGTCTTCCTTTTTAAACTATACCCTCTCTCTCTCCTTTTTATATATATAGCCTTAAAAGCTTCAAGTATGCTTTGAATGCACACTCCTGACGTGCTATGCACGTGCTACGTCTTGATCTTGCGTTGGTTTTCCTCGAAGAGGAGAGGGTGATGCAGCAAGTGTAGCATAAGTATTTCCCTCAGTTTTGAGAACCAATGTATCAATCCAGTAGGAGGCTCCTCAAAAGTCCCACGCACCTACACAAACAAAACTGAGAACTCGCAACCAACGCAATAAAGGGGTTGTCAATCCCTTCACGTCCACTTGCGAAAGTGAGATCCAATAAAGATAGTATGATAAGATAAATATATTTTTGGTATTTTATGATATAGATGCAAAAAGTAAAGATGCAAATAAAAGTAGATTGAAAGCAAATAAGATAAAAGATAGACCCGGGGGGCATAGGTTTCACTAGAGGCTTCTCTCAAGATAGCATAAGTATTACGGTGGGTGAACAAATTACTGTCGAGCAATTGATAGAAAAGCGCATAGTTATGAGATTATCTAGGCATGATCATGTATATAGGCATCACGTCCATAACAAGTAGACCGACTCCTGCCTGCATCTACTACTATTACTCACACATCGACCCACTCCTGCCTGCATCTAGAGTATTAAGTTCATAGGAACAGAGTAACGCATTAAGCAAGATGACATGATGTAGAGGGATAAACTCATGCAATATGATATAAACCCCATCTTGTTATCCTCGATGGCAACAATACAATACGTGCCATGCAACCCTTTCTGTCACTGGATAAGGACACCACAAGATTGAACCCAAAGCTAAGCACTCCTCCCATGGCAAGAAAGACCAATCTAGTAGGCCAAACCAAACTGATAATTCGAAGAGACTTGCAAATATAACTCAATCATACATAAAAGAATTTAGAGAAGATTCAAATATTACTCATAGATAAACTTGATCATAAACCCACAATTCATCGGATCTCGACAAACACACCGCAAAAAGAGTTTACATCGAATAGATCTCCACAAGAGAGGGGGAGAACATTGTATTGAGATCCAAAAAGAAAGAAGAAGCCAACTAGCTAATAACTATGGATCCGTAGGTCTGTGGTAAACTACTCACAACTCATCGGAGGGGAAAGGATGTTGATGTAGAGGCCCTCCGTGGTTGATTCCCCCTCCGACAGAGTGCCGGCGAAGGCTCCAAGATGAGATCTCGCGGATACAGAAGGTTACGGCGGTGGAAATTGTGTTTCGTGGTACCCCTGGATGTTTTCAGGGTACATAGGTATATATAGGAGGAAAAAGTACGTCGGTGGCCGCCCGAGGGTCCCACAAGACAGGGGCGCGCCCTACAGGGGGGGCTCCTATCTCGTGGCTTCCTCGAAAGCTTCTTGTCTTGCACTCCAAGCTCTCCAGATCATGTTCGTTCCAAAAATCACGCTCCCGAAGGTTTCATTCCGTTTGGACTCCGTTCGATATTCCTTTTCTTCGAAATATTGAAATAGGCAAAAAAGACAGCAATACGGGTTGGGCCTCCGGTTACTAGGTTAGTCCCAAAAATGATATAAATGTGTAAAATGAAGCCCATAGACATCCAAAAGGGGTAATATAATAGCATGGAACAATCAAAAATTATAGATACGTTGGAGACGTATCAAGCATCCCCAAGCTTAATTCCTGCTCGTCCTCGAGTAGGTAAATGATAAAAAAGAAATTTTTGATGTGGAATGCTACCTAGCATAATTCTTAATGTAATTTTCTTTATTGTGGCATGAATGTTCAGATCCAAATGATACAAAATAAAAGTTCATATTGACATAAGAAATAGTAATACTTCAAGCATACTAATCAAAGTAATCATGTCTTCTCAAAATAACATGGCTAAAGAAAGTTATCCTACAAAATCATATAGTCCATACATTGCTCTATCTTCATCACACAAAGTATTTAATCATGCACAACCCCGATGACAAGCCAAGCAATTGTTTCATACTTTAATAATCTCAAACTTTTTCAACTTTCACGCAATACATGAGCGTGAGCCACGGACATAGTGTTGGGGAACGTAGTAATTTCAAAAAAAATTCCTACGCACACGCAAGATCATGGTGATGCATAGCAACGAGAGGGGAGAGTCTTCTCTACGTACCCTCATAGACTGAAGCGGAAGCGATCTGGCGTAGAGGAAGTAGTCGACGTTCTCCTCGCGATCCGACCGATCGGCGCCCGTTACTCCGGCGCGCCCGAGTTCTTGACACACGTACAGCTCGATGGCGTCCCTCGAACTCCGATCCAGCTGAGTGTCGAGGGAGAGTTCACAAGACGACGGCGTGGTGGCGATCTTGATGTTTTACGGCGCAGAGAGCCGCCTAAGCTTTGACGATATGACCGAGGTGGAATATGGTGGAAGGGGCACCGACACGGCTAAGGAACGATCCGTAGATCAAACTTGTGTGTTCTAGGGTGCCCCCTGCCCCGTATATAAAGGAGCAAGGGGGTGCGGCCGGCCTAGGAGGAGGCGCCGGAGGAGTCCTACTCCCACCGGAGTAGGACTCCCCCTTCCTAGTTGGAGTAGGATTGGGGGAGGGAAGAGGGAAGGGGGCGCCCCTCTCCTGTCCTATTCGGACTAGGGGGGCGCGGCCTGCCCCTGGCCGGCCCTTCCTCTTCTCCCTCGTGGCCCACTAAGGCCCAATAGCCCCGGGAGGTTCAGTAACCCCGGTGTTCGGTAAAATCGATTTCACCGGAACCATTCGAACTCAAATATAGGCTTCCAATATATCAATCTTTATGTCTCGACCATTTGAGACTCCTCGTCATGTCCGTGATCACATCCGGGACTCGAACTTCTTGGTACATCAAAATACATAAACTCATAATATAACCGTCATCGAAACCTTAAGCGTGCGGACCCTACGGTTCGAGAACAATGTAGACATGACCGAGACATGTCTCGGTCAATAACCAATAGCGGGACCTGGATGCCCATATTGGTTCCTACATATTCTCGAAGATCTTTATCGGTCGACCGCATAACAACATCGTTGTTCCCTTTGTCATCGGTATGTTACTTGCGAGATTCGATCGTCGGTATCAATACCTAGTTCAATCTCGTTACGGCAAGTCTCTTTACTCGTTCCGTAATACATCATCTCACAGCTAACTCATTAGTTGTAATGCTTGCAAGGCTTAAGTGATGTGTATTACCGAGAGGGCCAGAGATACCTCTCCGACAATCGGAGTGACAAAACCTAATCTCGAAATCGCCAACCCAACATCGCCTTTGGAGACACTGTAGTACTCCTTTATAATCACCCGATTCGTTGTGGCGTTTGGTAGCACCAAAGTGTTCCTCCGTAAGCGGAGTTGCATAATCTCATAGTTACAGGAACATGTATATGTCATGGATAAAAGCGGTAGCAACATACTAAGCGATCGTGTGCTAAGCTAATGGAATGGGTCATGTCAATCAGATCATTCTACTAACGATGTGACCTTATTAATCAAATAACAACTCTTTGTTCATGGTTAGGAAACATAACCATCTTTGATTAACAAGCTAGTCTAGTAGAGGCATAATAGTGACATATTGTTTGTCTATGCATTCACACGTGTATCATGTTTCCGGTTAATACAATTCTAGCATGAATGATAAACATTTATCATGAAATAAGCAAATAAATAATAACTTTATTATTGCCTCTAGGGCATATTTCCTTCATCTCCCACTTGCACTAGAGTCAATAATCTAGATTACATAGTAATGATTCTAACACCCATGGAGTCTTGGTGTTGATCATGTTTTGCTCGTGGAAGAGGCTTAGTCAACGGTGCGCTACATTCAGATCCGTATGTATCTTGCAAATCTCTATGTCTCCCACCGGACTAGATCCGGATGGAATTGAAGCGTCTCTTGATGTGTTTGGTCCTCTTGTGAAATCTGGATTCCTTTGCTAAGGCAATTGCTCGATATTGTCACGAAGATTTTCATTGGACCCGATGCACTAGGTATGACACCTAGATCGGATATGAACTCCTTCATCGAGACTCCTTCATTAGCTGCTTGAAGCTGCTATGTACTCCGCTTCACATGTAGATCCCGCTATGACGCTTTGTTTAGAATTGCACCACCGACAGCTCCTCCGTTTAGTGTAAATCGTATCCGGTCTGCGATTTAGAATCGTCCGGATCGGTGTCAAAACTTGCATCAACGTAACCGCCACGATGAGCTCTTTGTCACCTCCATATCGAGAAACATATCCTTAGTCCTTTTCGGTATTTCGGGATGTTCTTGACCGCTGTCGATGATCCACTCTGGATTACTTTGGTACCTCCCTGCTAAGCTTATAGCAAGGCACACATCAGGTCTGGTACATAGCATTGCATACATGATAGAGCCTATGGCTGAAGCATAGGGAACATCTTTCATTTTCTCTCTATCTTCTGCAGTGGTCGGGCATTGAGTCTTACTCAACTTCACACCTTGTAACACAGGCAAGAACCCTTTCTTTGCTTGATCCATTTTGAACTTCTTCAAAATTTTGTCAAGGTATGTGCTTTGTGAAAGTCCAATTAAGCGTCTTGATCTATCTCTATAGATTTTGATGCCCAATATGTAAGCAGCTTCACGAGGTCTTTCATTGAAAAACTCTTATTCAAGTATCCTTTATGCTATCCAGAAATTCTATATCATTTCCGATCAGTAATATGTCATCTACATATAATATCGAAATGCTCTGAGCTCCCACTCACTTTCTTGTAAATCTGAGCTTCTCCAAAAGTCTGTATGAACCCAAATGCTTTGATCACACTATCAAAGCGTTTATTCCAACTCGAGATGCTTGCACCAGTCCATAGATGGATCATTGGAGCTTGCACACTTTGTTAGCTCCTTTGGATCGATAAAACCTTCGGTTGCATCATATACAACTCTTCTTCCGTAAATCCATTCAGAATGCAGTCTTTACATCCATTTGCCAAATTTCATAATCATAAAATGCGGCAATTGCTAACATGATTCGGACAGACTTAAGCATCGCGACGGGTGAGAAGGTCTCATCGTAGTCAACCCTTGAACTTGTCGAAAACCCTTTGCGACAAGTCGAGCTTTGTAGACGATAACATTACCGTCGGCGTCAGTCTTCTTCTTGAAGATCCACTTGTTTTCTATTGCTTGCCTACCCTCGGGCAAGTCAACCAAAGTCCATACTTTGTTTTCATACATGGATCCCATCTCAGATTTCATGGCCTCAAGCCATTTTGCGGAATCTGGGCTCACCATCGCTTCTTCATAGTTCGTAGGTTCATCATGATCTAGTAGCATGATTTCCAGAACCGGATTACCGTACCACTCTGGTGCGGATCTTACTCTGGTTGATCTACGAGGTTCTGTAGCAACTTGATCTAAAGTTTCATGATCAACATCATCAACTTCCTCACTACTTGGTGTAGATGTCTCAGAAACCGGTTTCTGCGACAAACTACTTTCAAGTAAGGGAGAAGGTACAATTACCTCATCAAGTTCTACTTTCCTCCCACTCACTTCTTTCGAGAGAAACTCCTTCTCTAGAAAGGATCCATTCTTAGCAACAAATGTCTTGCCTTCGGATCTGTGATAGAAGGTGTACCCAACTGTCTCCTTTGGGTATCCTATGAAGACACATTTCTCCGATTTGGGTTTGAGCTTATCAGGTTGAAGCTTTTTCATATAAGCATCGCATCCCCAAACTTTAAGAAACGACAACTTTGGTTTCTTGCTAAACCATAGTTCATAAGGTGTCGTCTCAGCGGATTTTGACGGTGTTCTATTCAGTGTGAATGCGGCCGTCTCTAGAGCATAACCCCAAAGCGATAGCGGTAAATCTGTAAGAGACATCATAGATCGCACCATATCTAGTAAAGTACGATTCGACGTTCGGACACACCATTACGCTGTGGTGTTCGGGTGGCGTGAGTTCTTGAAACTATTCGCATTGTTTCAAATGTAGACCAAACTCGTAACTCAAATATTCACCTCCACGATCGATCGTAGAAATTTGATTTTCTTGTTACGATGATTTTCAACTTCACTCTGAAATTCTTTGAACTTTTCAAATGTTTCAGACTTATGTTTCATTAAGTAGATATACCCATATCTCGCTTAAATCATCTGTGAAGGTGAGAAAATAACGATATCCGCCACGAGCTTCAACATTCATCGGACCACATACATCTGTATGTATGATTTCCAACAAATCTGTTGCTCTCTCCATAGTACCGAGAAGCGGGTTCTAGTCATCTTGCCCATGAGGCACGGTTCGCAAGTGCCAAGTGATTCATAATCAAGTGACTCCAAAAGTCCATCAATATGGAGTTTCTTCATGCGCTTTACACCGATATGACCTAAGCGGCAAGTGCCACAAATAAGTTGCACTATCATTATCAACTCTGCATCTTTTGGTTTCAACATTATGAATATGTGTATCACTACTATCGAGATTCATCAAAATAGACCACTCTTCAAGGGTGCATGACCATAAAAGAAATTACTCATATAAATAGAACAACCATTATTCTCGATTTAAATGAATAACCGTCTCGCATCAAACAAGATCCAGATATAATGTTCATGCTCAACGCAGCACCAAATAACAATTATTTAGGTCTAAAACTAATCCCGAAGGTAGATGTAGAGGTAGCGCCGACCGCGATCACATCGACTTTGGAACCATTTCCCACGCGCATCGTCACCTCGTCCTTTGCGGTGTTAAGCAATCCGTAGTCCCTGCTTTGAGTTGCAAATATTAGCAAGAACCAGATCAAATACCAGTGCTCTGCGAGCTCTAGTAAGGTACACATCAATAACATGTATATCACATATACCTTTGTTCACCTTGCCATCCTTCTTATCCGCCAAATACTTGGGGCAGTTCCGCTTCAATGACGATCGCTTGCGGTAGAAGCACTCGAGTTTCAGGTTTAGGGCCAGACTTGGGTTTCTTCTCTGAGCGACAACTTGCTTGCTGTTCTTCTTGAAGTTCCTTTCTTCTTCCCTTTGCCTTTCTTCTTGAAACTAGTGGTCTTATTGACCATCAACACTTGATGCTCCTTCTTGATTTCTACCTCCGCAGCCTTTAGCATTGCGAAGAGCTCGGTATAGTCTTTACTAACCCTTGCATATTATAGTTCATCACGAAGCCTTTGTAGCTTGGTGGCGGTGATTGAAGAATTACATCAATGACACAATCATCCGGAAGATTAACTCCCAATTGTGTCAAGTGATTGTAGTACCCGGACATTACGAGTATGTGCTCACTTGACAGAACTATTCTCCTCCATCTTGCAGCTATAGAACTTATTGGAGACTTCATATCTCTCAATCCAGACATTCTGTTGGAATATCAACTTCAACTCTGGAACATCTCATATGCTCCATGACGTTCAAAACGTCGTTGAAGTCCGGTTCTAAGCCGTAAAGCATGGCACCTTGAACTATAGAGTAGTCATCAGCTTTGCTCGCCAGACGTTCTTAACGTCGTCGGTTGCATCGAAGAGGGCTGGCACCTAGCGGTGCATCCGGGACGTAACTCTTACGTGCAGCAATGAGGATAATCCTCACATTACGAACCCAGTCCGTGTAATTGCTACCATCATCTTTCAACTTTGCTTTCTCAAGGAACGCATTAAAATTCAACGGAACAACAGCACGAGCCATCTATCTACAAACAAACATAGACAAGCAAGATACTATCGGTACTAAGTTCATGATAAATTTAAGTTCAATTAATCATATTACTTAAGAACTCCCACTTAGACAGACATCTCTCTAGTCATCTAAGTGATCACGTGATCCAAATCAACTAAACCATAACCGATCATCACGTGAGATGGAGTAGTTTTCAATGGTGAACATCTTATGTTGATCATATCTACTATATGATTCACGCTCGACCTTTCGGTCTCCGTGTTCGAGGCCATATTTGCATATGCTAGGCTCGTCAAGTATAACTGAGTATTCTGCGTGTGCAAAACTGGCTTGCACCCGTTGTAGATGGACGTGAGAGCTTATCACACCCGATCATCACGTGGTGTCTCGGCACGACGAACTTTGGCAGCGGTGCATACTCGGGAGAACACTTCTTGATAATTTAGTGAGAGATCATCTTATAATGCTACCGTCAATCAAAGCAAGATAAGATGCATAAAGGATAAACATCACATGCAAATCAATATAAGTGATATGATATGGTCATCATCGTCTTGTGCTTCATGATCTCCATCTCCGCAGCACCATCATGATCACCATCGTCACCGGTAGCGACACCTTGATCTCCATCGTAGCATCGTTGTCGTCTCGCCAATCTTATGCTTCTCGACTATCGCTACCGCTTAGTGATAAAGTAAAGCATTACATGGCGATTGCATTTCATACAATAAGCGACAACCATATGGCTCCCGCCATTGCCGATAACCGGTTACAAAACATGATCATCTCATACAATAAAATATGGCATCACGTCTTGAACATATCACATCACAACATGCCCTGCAAAAACAAGTTAGGCGTCCTCTACTTTGTTGTTGCAAATTTTACGTGGCTGCTACGGGCTTAAGCAAGAACCAATCTCACCTACGCATCAAAACCACAGCGATACTTCGTCAAATAGACTCGTTTTAACCTTCTCAAGGACCGGCGTAGCCACACTCGATTCAACTAAAGTGAGAGAGAGACACACCCGCCAATCACCTTTAAGCAACGAGTGCTCGTGGCGGTGAAACCAGTCTCGCGTAAGCGTCTGTAATGTCGGTCCGGGCGCTTCATCTCACAATACCGCTGAACCAAAGTATGACATTTGGTAGGTAGTATGACTTGTATCGCCCACAACTCACTTGTGTTCTACTCATGCAAAACATCAAACCATAAAAACCTGGCTCGATACCCTTTGTTGGGGAGCGTAGTAATTTCAAAAAATTCCTACGCACACGCAAGATCATGGTGATGCATAGCAACGAGAGGAGAGTCTTGTCTACGTACCCTCGTGAGACCGAAGCGAAGCGATCACTGGCGTAGAGGAAGTAGTCGTCGTTCTCCTCGCGATCCGACCGATCCGGCGCCGTTACTCCGGCGCCCGAGTTCTTGACACACGTACAGCTCGATGGCGTCCCTCGAACTCCGATCCAGCCGAGTGTCGAGGGAGAGTTCCGTCGACCGACGGCGTGGTGGCGATCTTGATGTTTTACGGCGCAGAGCTTCGCCTAAGCAGCGACGATATGACCGAGGTGGAATATGGTGGAAGGGGCACCGACACGGCTAAGGAACGATCCGTAGATCAAACTTGTGTGTTCTAGGGTGCCCCTGCCCAGTATATAAAGGAGCAAGGGGTGCGGCCGGCCTAGGAGGAGGCGCGCGAGGAGTCCTACTCCCACCGGAGTAGGACTCCCCCTTCCTAGTTGGAGTAGGATTGGGGGAGGGGAAGAGGGAAGGGGGCCGCCCCCTCTCCTGTCCTATTCGGACTAGGGAGAGGGGCGCGGCCTGCCCTGGCCGGCCCTTCCTCTTCTCCCTCGTGGCCCACTAAGGCCCAATAGCCCCGGGAGGTTCAGTAACCCCGGTGTTCGGTAAAATCGATTTCACCGGAACCATTTGAACTCAAATATAGGCTTCCAATATATCAATCTTTATGTCTCGACCATTTGAGACTCCTCGTCATGTCCGTGATCACATCCGGGACTCGAACTTCTTGGTACATCAAAATACATAAACTCATAATATAACCGTCATCGAAACCTTAAGCGTGCGGACCCTACGGTTCGAGAACAATGTAGACATGACCGAGACATGTCTCGGTCAATAACCAATAGCGGGACCTGGATGCCCATATTGGTTCCTACATATTCTCGAAGATCTTTATCGGTCAGACCGCATAACAACATCGTTGTTCCCTTTGTCATCGGTATGTTACTTGCCGAGATTCGATCGTCGGTATCAATACCTAGTTCAATCTCGTTACCGGCAAGTCTCTTTACTCGTTCCGTAATACATCATCTCACAGCTAACTCATTAGTTGTAATGCTTGCAAGGCTTAAGTGATGTGTATTACCGAGAGGGCCAGAGATACCTCTCCGACAATCGGAGTGACAAAACCTAATCTCAAATCGCCAACCCAACATCGCCTTTGGAGACACCTGTAGTACTCCTTTATAATCACCCGATTCGTTGTGACGTTTGGTAGCACCAAAGTGTTCCTCCGTAAGCGGAGTTGCATAATCTCATAGTTACAGGAACATGTATATGTCATGGATAAAAGCAGTAGCAACATACTAAACGATCGTGTGCTAAGCTGATGGAATGGGTCATGTCAATCAGATCATTCTACTAACGATGTGACCTTATTAATCAAATAACAACTCTTTGTTCATGGTTAGGAAACATAACCATCTTTGATTAACAAGCTAGTCTAGTAGAGGCATACTAGTGACATATTGTTTGTCTATGCATTCACACATGTATCATGTTTCCGGTTAATACAATTCTAGCATGAATGATAAACATTTATCATGAAATAAGGAAATAAATAATAACTTTATTATTGCCTCTAGGGCATATTTCCTTCACATAGCACTATATGTGGAATAGAATGGTGGTTGTGGAGAAGACAAAAAAGGAGAAGATAGTCTCACATCAACTATTCGTATCAACGGGCTATGGAGATGCCCATTAATAGATATCAATGTGAGTGAGTAGGGATTGCCATGCAACGGATGCACTAGAGCTATAAATATATGAAATCTCAACAAAAGAGACTAAGTGGGGTGCATCCAACTTGCTTGCTCACGAAGACCTAGGGCATTTTTGAGGAAGCCCATCATTGGAATATACAAGCCAAGTTCTATAATGAAAAATTCCCACTAGTATATGAAAGTGACAACATATGAGACTCTCTAACATGAAGATCATGGTGCTATTTTGAAGCACAAGTGTCGAAAAAGAGATAGTAGCATTGTCCCTTCTCTCTTTTTCTCTCATTTTTTTCTTTTTTTTCTTTCTTCTTTTTTTCTTTGGCCTTCTTTTTTTGGCCTTTCTCTTTTTTTTCTTTTTGTAAAGTCCGAAGTCTCATCCCGACTTGTGGGGGAATCATAGTCTTCATCATCCTTTCCTCACTAGGACAATGCTCTAATAATGAAGATCATTACACTTTTATGGATTTACAACTCAAAGCTAGAACAAGATATGACTCTATATGAATGCCTCGGCAGTGTACATGATATGCAATGAATCAAGAGCGAGATGTATGAAAATTATGAAAGTGGCCTTGCCACAAATACAATGTCAACTACATGATCATGCAAAAAGCAATATGACAAAAGTAATGTGTGTCATATGAACGGAATGGTGGAAAGTTGCATGGAAATATATCTCGGAATGGCTATGGAAATGCCATAATAGGTAGGTATGGTGGCTGTTTTGAGGAAGGTAAATGGTGGGTATATGGTACCGGCGAAAGTTGCGCGATACAAGAGAGGCTAGCAATGGTGGAAGGGTGAAAGGGTGCGTATAATCCATGGACTCCACATTAATCAAAAGAACTCATATACTTGTTGCAAAAGTTTAGAAGTCATCAAAAACCAAAGTACTATGCGCATGCTCCTAGGGGGATAGATTGGTAGGAAAAGACCATCGCTCGTCCCCGACCGCCACTCATAAGGAAGACAATCAATAAATAAAATTGTGCTCCAACTTCATCACAAAGCGGTTCACCATACGTGCATGCTACGGGAATCACAAGCTTCAACACAAGCATTCTTTAAATTCATAATCACCCAACTAGCATGACTTTAATATCACTACCTCCATATCTCAAAACAATTATCAAGCATCAAGTTGATAATAGCATCCAATTCACTTTCTATGATAGTTTTTATTATACCCAACTTGGATGCTCATCATTCTAGGACCAACTTTAAAACCAAAGAAAATACCATGCTGTTCTAAAAGACTCTCAAAATAATATAAGTGAAGCATGAGAGACTAGCAATTTCTTCAAAATTAAGACACCACCGTTCTCTAAAAGATATAAGTGAAGCACTAGAGCAAAAACTATCAAGCTCAAAAGATATAAGTGAAGCACATAGAGTATTCTAGCAAATTCTAATCAAATAGGCTTCTCCCAAAAGGTGTGTACAGCAAGGATGATTGTGGTAAACTAAAAATCAAAGACTAATATAATACACGACGCTCCAAGCAAAACACATATCATGTGGCGAGTAAAAATATAGCTCCAAGTAAAGTTACCAATGAACGAAGACGAAAGAGGGGATGCCTTCCCGGGGCATCCCCAAGCTTAGGCTTTTGGCTATTATTGAATATCTTGGGGTGCCATAAGCATACCCAAGCTTAGGCTCTTGCCACTCCTTATTCCATAGTCCATAAAAGCTTTACCCAAAACTTGAAAACTTCACAACACAAAACTCAACAGGAAATCTTATAAGCTCCGTTAGTGAAAGAAAACAAAACCACCACATAAGGTACTGCCATGAACTCATTATTTATTTATATTGGTGTTAAACCTACTGTATTACAACTTCCTTATGGTTTATAAACTAATTTACTAGCCATATATGCATTGAAACAAGCAAACAACACACGAAAAACAGAATCTGTCAAAAACAGAACAGTCTGTAGCAATCTGTAACTAACGCAAACTTCTGGAACTCTAAAAATCCTACCAAAATAGGAACTCCTGGACAATTTGTTTATTGAACAGAATCAAAAAGAATCAGCACAAAAGTACGTTCCGATGATTTAACAAAATTATATTCGTGCGCGCAAAGTTTCTGTTTTTCAGCAGAATCAAATCAACTATCGTCGTAGGTTATCCTATAGGTTCTACTTGGCACAAACACTAATTAAAAGATAAAAACACATCTAAACAGAAGATAGATGCAAGATTTATTACTAAACAGGAGAAAAAACAAAAACATAAAGAAAATATTGGGTTGCCTCCCAACTAGCGCTATTGTTTAACGCCCCTAGCTAGGCATAAAAGCGAAGATAGATCTAACGAGTGCCATAATAATAAGATAGATCTTGAAAGCTCATCTCATATTCTCTACGCTCGGCAGCAAGTTTTCTTTGAGGCAAGAAAAAGTAATCAAAAGGGCTAAATTTAGTGGGGCAAAGGTCCCCAAGATCAATCACAGGAGGAACGGGTTCCTCCTTTGGCCCTTCATAGTGCACAACTATTTCATCACTAAAAGCATTCTTTTGGCAAAATTTTGTGAGCCTATACTCAAGAGAGTATCCTAGCTCATTGTTTCGAAGGGTGAAATCATTATTAAGTTAGTTAATGCAATCAACCAAGACATTGGTAGGAACCTTTTTTCTAAGATTTTCATTAAAAGCGACATAGTCCGAAGATTGAAAACGTCTAAATTCCTCTTGATCATAGAGGATCGCCTCTATGGGAGGATGACCGGCGTCCCCCCTATAGTGCGGAAAGATTTCTTTGGCCTCTCTTATGATAAATCTAAACCCATGAGCCAAAAAGATAGTAACAGCGCGCTTAACAGAAGAATGCTCAATATTAGAGAATTCTGGGAAAATTCTTTGTATGCAAGGATGCATATGCATAAATTGTCTTTCAAGTTCAACTACAAGCATAGAGATAGCATCCGCAAGACTACTAGTTCTATGAAGAATAGAACAACCCATAGAAGGTAAAGCACCGGCACAAGTAAAGAAATCTTGAATAACACCTTTGCCAATGATGTTACCACTACCGATCCGAAATTTTTTAGTATGCAAGATAGGGGGTTCATCGGCCGGAGCCTCGGGATTTTCTGTGTTATCATTGTTGTCCATATCGACGATAATCTCCCCAATTTCAGACATAGCGGAAAACAAAAGCAAGGTGGAAAAAAGCAAGCGAAAAATAGAGGAGGAGATTGGGAAAGAGAGGGCGAATAAAACGGCAAGGGTGAAGTGGGGGAGAGGAAAACGAGAGGCAAATGGCAAATAATGTAAATGCGAGGGAGATGGGTTTGTGATGGGTACTTGGTATGTCTTGACTTGGCGAAGACCTCCCGACAGCGGCGCCGAAATCCTTCTTGCTACATCTTGATCTTGCGTTGGTTTTCCTCGAAGAGAGAGGGTGATGCAGCAAGTGTAGTGTAAGTATTTCCTCAGTTCGAGAACCAAGGTATCAATCCAAGAGGAGGCTCCTCAAAAGTCTCATGCACCTACACAAACAAGCGAGAACTCGCAACCAACGCAATAAAGGGGTTGTCAATCCTTCACGGCCACTTGTAAAGTGAGATCTAATAAAGATAGTATGATACGATAAATATATTTTTGGTATTTTATGATATAGATGCAAAAGGTAAAGATGCAAATAAAAGTAGATTGAAAGCAAATATGATAAAAGATAGACCCGGGGGCCATAGGTTTCACTAGAGGCTTCTCTCAAGATAGCATACGTATTACGGTGGGTGAACAAATTACTGTCGAGCAATTGATAGAAAAGCGCATAGTTATGAGATTATCTAGGCATGATCATGTATATAGGCATCATGTCCATAACAAGTAGATCGACTCCTGCCTACATCTACTACTATTACTCCACACATCGACCGACTCCTTCCTGCATGTAGAGTATTAAGTTCATAAGAATAGAGTAACGCATTAAGCAAGATGACATGATGTAGAGGGATAAACTCATGCAATATGATATAAACCCCATCTTGTTATCCTCGATGGCAACAATACAATACGTGCCTTGCAACCCTTTCTGTCACTGGATAAGGACACCACAAGATTAAACCCAAAGCTAAGCACTTCTCCCATGGCAAGAAAGACTAATCTAGTAGGCCAAACCAAACTGATAATTCGAAGAGACTTGCAAATATAACTCAATCATACATAATTTAGAGAAGATTCAAATATTATTCATAGATAAACTTGATCATAAATCCATAATTCATCGGATCTCAACAAACACACCGCAAAAGGAGTTTACATCGAATAGATCTCCACAAGAGAGGGGGAGAACATTGTATTGAGATCCAAAAAGATGGAAGAAGCCATCTAGCTAATAACTATGGACCCGTAGGTCTGTGGTAAACTACTCACAACTCATCGGAGGGGAAAGGATGTTGATGTAGAGGCCCTCCGTGGTTGATTCCCCCGCAGAGTGTGAAGGCTCAAGATGAGATCTCGCGGATATAGAAGGTTACGGCGGTGGAAATTGTGTTTCGTGGTGCCCCTGGATGTTTTCGGGGTACGTAGGTATATATAGGAGGAACAAGTACGTCGGTGGCCGCTCGAGGGGCCCACGAGACAGGGGGCGCGCCCTACAGGGGTGGTGCGGCCTCCTATCTCGTGGCTTCCTCGGAAGCTTCTTGACTTGCACTCCAAGCTCTCCGGATCATGTTCATTCCAAAAATCACGCTCCCGAAGGTTTCATTCCGTTTGGACTCTGTTTGATATTTCTTTTCTTCGAAATACTGAAATAGGCAAAAAAACAGCAATACGGGCTGGGCCTCCGGTTAGTAGGTTAGTCCCAAAAATGATATAAATGTGTAAAATAAAGCCCATAGACATCCAAAAGGGGTAATATAATAGCATGGAACAATAAAAAATTATAGATACGTTGGAGACGTATCAGCACGCTCAATATACATGGGGGCTTCTTATACAAAAGCTTAATATAATTGTCTTCTAGGCTTTATGCCCACCACATATGCGTCACTTCTCCATATGTGCCTTTTTTCACCACTGTATGCATCGATATGACTTAAGTTTTGGCCAAGCTGGGTTGCCTTGCTCTTGTGTTTATGCCGTACGTTCCCGTTAATTCGGCTAGGGCATAAGGGGAGCACCTCTGCGATTGTTACTGCCGGGTCAGCCGGATGTGTACCTCAGACTGGGTGAAGCCAAAGCTAGCGTTCTTAAGGGAATATTCGGTCGGTGAACAAAAGATGTCTTCTACCTATTACAAAATATGCCCCCAAATGCTTATATCCTGCGCCATTTTTCGTAGTGCGGACATGCACATTAATGCATGCACATCCAGGGAAAGGAACCCTTAACGGAACTGTTCTCCCTGGAAGATGTTTCTTACTACCCATGTAATATAACATAGCTAGTTGGGTACTTGTCTATTCAAGCACTTATGACCCCTATGCCTGGTTTCCACGCGTGCCCCGGTTTTCACATAACTGAGCGGGTATTCGGATACACTCCGGACTGTCGGGTCCAGAGGTTGAAGCGAAAAGGTCCGCCAAGACAAATGATTTACAATCCGGCTAGGGACAAAATGTGTCCTCCGAAGTACACAGTCACTTACATTGACTAAATTCTTCTTCTATACCATCCAACAGGCTTTCTAGCCTACAGTCCTGTTGGGAATACTTAGCGGCTAAGGCTACCTGGTCATATACCAGACTTACAGGGATCTCTTTCCCATCTGACCCTACAGGTCCGACCTCAGCCATATGGTTCGGGTCAGCCTTAGTGTATCGCGTCTTCACCATGGCCCAGGCTTCCCTTGCACCTTGTCGGCAGGTCGATATCTTCCACAATCGGAAGCGCCGCTGCGCTCCCTTGAGCATCTCCACAAGCTCCCTCATGCCTCCTGGCAGGGAGGCAGATGGCCACAAGGCTCGGGCAATGCCCTGCAACACCTGCCAAACTTGTTCGTGCAGTTGTAAGAGCTCCTGTAGAAGATCGCCTGCAGATCCGAGCATCTCTTCTTCGGGACGACCTGTCAACATACCCACAGACATAATTCTGTTAGCACGCTTCTTTGCCAAACTTCATAATAGTTCGTTAAAGCACTTACTAAATATGCCGCGTCGAAGCCTCTTATTCTCCTTCACGGAATCAGCAAGCTGGGCCCGAACATCCTTTAATTTGACGTCCAGTCAGGTGTTCGCGTCCTGGAGATTATTTTTTTTCCCGTATAACCTTTGTAAGCACACACTCGCCAGCCTTCAGCTGTCGTTGAGCATGCTGCTCATCCTCTGGTATGATCCCCGGATCGCCTCCGAAATTGTCTACAGAATCTGTTGTTAGATTTGCATTTATGCCGAATACCAACTGGTACATGCCATTACATTATTTTTGATCAAAACAAGTATTACCAGATGGGGCCTTCGTGGACCCCTCCATTCCGGCAATTGCGGCCCGCAGTTAGGCTTTGCACTCCTCCAGCTCTCTAGACAACTGGGTATTCCTCTCTGTCAGAACCTATGCACACGAGGATCCTTAAATCAGTTGTGCCAACTGTTTCAAGTCTCAGGGGCTACTGATATACATACTTATCAAATTTTCTTACCCGTATATCCTTTACATACTGGTCCGTGGATCTAGCGAGGCCATCTTGGGCAGCCCGGATGTACGCTTCCCCTGAGTTGAAGGCATTGAACGCCTCCTTAGAGAAATTAGGGTCGCATACTGTGGCCCGTCGGGGCCTATGATTCATGGCGCTCTCTACTTCGGAGTTTGTAGCAGAGAATCTATCTGCATCCTCTGTAGGACGATTGTCCGGCATTGTCCCCGCGTTGACCTCCGCCCTTGAGTCCGGCCACGGAGTCCGGCTGGTGGAGGCGTGTCCGGCAGGCTCTCCGGATATAGTCCGGCGAGCGCTTTTTCTGCCAGGAGACAAAGGGCATTGTTATATTTTAACGACGATGATTTTGTGGCAGGTTTTCAAACATACCTTTGCAACGGCGTCTCGGTCCTGACCGACTTCCTTTTAAGCCTACCAGGCTTCGGTGCTCCTTGTTGACGAGTCACCGCAGGTTCGGCATGGCATCCCGATGGCCTTCCCTGTAAAATGCAATACATGTGCGGTGGGTAAGGCGCAAAGAGGGATTCCTTTTTGGAAGTTGGGACTCCGGTCTTACTTACATGTGATACAGGGAGTAGGCCAGGATAATCAGCTATGATGGCACCAATGCACCATCGCAACTTAACTGATAAAATGTCCTGTCGACGAGCTCCAGAAATGTGTCCGGATCTTCTTTGAGTTCGGGTCAAGGGCCCGGTTGGGTTCCTCTGGCTGTGGAGACGGGCTGTGAACCTCCCTCATAGCTCTTCGCAATTCCTGCTACGAATTGACAAGGTAAACATTTGTGCTAAAAAATGCGGGAAAGACTGGAATAAAGGATGGCAGCTCACCCAACTTGGGGGGTTGTACATGGAGAATCCATCCCGTGGATTGATACGGGTGAACTCCTCTTCTTCTCCTTTATACAAATCGGACAATATTTTTGTCAGAGCGGCGGTGGAGTCCGGGCCTTTATGGGCGCAGCGGGTGGCGTCGTCTTCTCCATTGTAGTGCCGCATGGGTTTTCCCCGATGAAAGCACATTTGCTCCCTAGGTGGTTTTGGTAATTAATGACAACATACTTTGTGGTTGGACTAATGCTCTTATCAAGTATGTTTCAGGAAAGTCAACCACTCTGGCATGGCAGAAGGACTAGAGAGGTGAACCCCTAGGATGCTAAGGAAAGGATTGGCAAAAGCTCAAGACTCCATTTTTTGGTTTAGTGATCCAAGATCACATTGAGTCCATAGGAAAGCCAATACTATTAAAAGGGGGTGAGGTTATGATGATGATCTGGTTGCTCTAAGTGCTTAGTGATTTATCTCTCAAAACTATCAGCAATCTTTCATTCCAACATAAACTCATAAGTAATCTCGGTCCCACCGATTCCAAACTCAGTCACACCAAGATGAACCACCTCATCCATATAGCCAAACCCTAAGAATCTCGGATTTTCCGATTCCAAACTCGGTCATTCTGAAATTGGTGTTGCCAAGCTTCATAACATACGTACTCAAATCGGTGTCACCGAGATGAGAAAGTCGGTCCCACCGAGATTGGCAAACCCTAGACTTTGGAAGAATCGGACTAACCGAGATTGTATTTTCGGTCCCACCGAAAATCCCAACGTTCACAAGATTTGAACTTTCGGTCTGACCGAGTTGTCAACTTCGGTCCGACCGAGATTGGTCAAATGTGTGTAACAGTTGGATTTTGTGTGGAGGCTATAAATACCCTCCACCTCCTCTTCATTAGTGGAGAGAGCCATCGAAAGAACTACCACTCCTACCTTACATTTCGAGAAGAAAACTACCTACCCTTGTGTTGAGATCAAGTTGCTCCACTCCCACCATATGAAACTTGATTTCTAGTCTTCCCAAGTTGCTTTCCACTCAATCCCTTCTTCCACCACAGCCAAATCGGTGAGGAGAGTTGAGTGTTGGGAGATTATCATTTGAAGCACAAGAGCAAGGAGTTCATCATCACCAACCCCATCTATTACCTTTTGGAGGTGGTGCCTCCTAGATTAGTTAGGTGTCACTTGGGAGCCTCCGTCATGATGTGGAGTTGAACCAAGGAGTTTGTAAGGGCAAGGAGATCGCCTACTTCGTGAAGATCTACCCCGAGTAAGGCTAGTCCTCCGTGGACGTAAGCCATGATGGCATAGACAAGGTTGCTTCTTCGTGGACCCTTCGTGGGTGGAGTCCTCCGTGGACTCGCGCAGCCGTTACCCTCCGTGGGTTGAAGTCTCCATCAACGTGGATTGACGATAGCACCACCTATCGGAACCACGAGAAAAATCTCCGTGTCTCCAATTGCGTTTGCTCTTCACAATCTCTCCCTTACTATTCATGCAATTTACTTTCCGCTGCCCTATACTCTAGAATTGCATGTTTAGTGTGTTGCTCGACTTGTATGCATGATGCTTGACTTGTCTTTCATTGTGAATTTGCTATGAACTTATGTTAATCAAAAGGCATAAACTTTTATCTCGTCGAGTTGTCTAATCACCCCCCCTCTAGACACTCTTGCCTTCAACGATCCTACAATTGGTATCAGAGCATTGGTCTCCATTGCTTTGGTTTGCACACCATTGGAGGAAGATGGACGTGTCTACGTTTGGGAGTGTTAGTCATAGAGTGCCTATTCTTGATGGAGTGTCCTATAACTCGTGGAGGATTGAAATGCTTGCTATCTTTAAGATATACAACTTGCGCAAATATGTTGAAACCCCATATGTACCACCATTTGACCCCTTGCACCCTCTGTAGATGAAGAGCTTGATTTGCTTCGTAACCTTAGAACTGTCAATCTTATCATTAGAGGTTTGCACGATAACTTGCTTGAGCTTGTCACGAACTTTGAGTGCGCCCATGCTATGTGGAAGTTCTTGGAAGAACTTTATCCGGACTACTCTTTGAGAGGTCTTGATGAAATTCTATACAAGACTGTTGAATTTGATATGTTCGCCCCAAAGATCCTAACTTTGATAAATGCTTCTTTGAGCTTCGTGATCTTATGAAAAGAAGGGTGATCGGTTTTATCAATGTTGAATAAGAAATGCTCTTGTTTTGCATTCCGATGACTATTATCACGTTGATAAAACTGATGCAAGTCATTGTCAAATTGACCTAGGTATTGATGATGAATTATCTATGGGTCAATATGATGATGAGCATGAGCATGATGACGATTCGGATACCGAGCTAGACAAGATCATGAAGAGTCTCGATCTAATGGCAAATATGAGAGACTACATATCCGGTGGCAAAGAATGGATTCTTGATAGTGGATGCACCGATCACATGACGGAGATGAAGACATGTTTCGAGAGCTTGCAAAGAGCGATGGTCCACGCAAGTATGTGACTTTTGGAGACAACTCAAGGGTAAGGTACTTGGCCTTGGTAAGGTGGCCATATCTCATGATAGCTCCATTAAAAATGTCATGCTTGTTGAATCACTTGGATACAATTTACTTTCCGTGTCTAGGTTAGCTGACTTTGGATTCAATGTGCTATTCACCAAAGTAGATTGCCAAGTTTTTCGTAGTGACAATCATAACATGGTATTCTTGGCATTCGAGAGGTGACTTATACATTGTCGATTTCACTAAGAAAGCTCAACCCGAACTTGCTTTATTGCTAAATCTGCTAAAGGTTGGCTTTGGCATAGAAGGCTTGGACATGTTGGTATCGAAATTTAGATAAGCTAATCAAAGGAGATCACATTCTTGGTGTTAAAGATGTTTTCTTTGACAAAGATAGACTCTGCGGTGCATGTCAAGCAGGAAAACAAGTAGGAGGAAGTCATCCGTGAAGAATATCATGACCACAAGGAGACCGCTTGAGCTTCTTCATATGGATCTCTTGGTCCCAATGCTTACAAAAGCCTTGGTGGTAACTCCTTCGGTCTAGTTATTGTTGATGACTTTTCCAGATTTACGTGGGTATTTCTACTTGATGACAAATCGCAGGTTCGAAAATCTTCAAAACCTTTGCTAGAAAGGCTCGAGAATCAATTTGAGGTGAAGATCAAGAAGGTTCGGAGTGACAACGGAGCGGAGTTCAAGAACGCCCATGTGGACTCTTTTCTCGATGAGGAAGGATTCTACATGAGTTCTCAGCTACGTACACACCTCAACAAAAGCGGGGTTGTTGAGAGGAAGAACCGAACACTCATTGAGATGGCGAGGACAATGCTTGATGAATACAAGACACCAAAACACTTTTGGGGTGAAGCCGTTGAGACAGCTTGTCATGCCATCAACAGACTTTATCTTCACAAGCTTCTCGGCAAGACTTCATACGAGCTTCTTCACGGGTAACAAACCCCAAGTGGGATATTTTCGTGTCTTTGGTTCAAAATGCTATATTCTTGATAAGCATCGTCGGTCTAAATTTGCTCCTAAGACTCATGAAGGCTTTTCCTCGGTTATGGATCAAACTCTCACACCTACCGTGTCTACAATAATTTCACCGAAAGGTTGAAGAGGCGGTAGATGTGAAGTTTGATGAATCTAATGGCTCATAAGTAGAGCAAATGCCTATTGATGTAGGAGACAAGGACCCATCGGAAGCCATTCAAGATTTATCCATTGGAAAGATTAGTCCCATGGAAGTGAAGGAGAGTACCTCATCTACATATGTGGAGCCCCTACCTCACGGCAAGGTGAACCTCAAGGCAACATGGAGGCTTCCACAAGTGGAACTCACCAAGATGAGGAAGTGCGACAAGAAGATCCACCACAACCTCCTTCTCCACCACCTCAAGACAACACCAACAACACAGATGAAGAAGAAGATGAGGATGATGAGGAAGCTCAGCCACGACCACGACAAAAGCTATCCGAGTTCGAGAAAGGGTCAAGAAAGACCATCCGTGGAACAAATGATGAATGACATCGACTCGGAGAATCACTCGCTCTAAAACTCGTTTAGCTAACTTTTGTGAGCATTACTCATTTATTTCCAGTCTTGAACCTATGAAGGTAGAAGAAGCGCTTGAAGACCGGATTGGGTGAGCGCTATGCATGAAGAGCTGCACAACCGAGAGGAACAACGTTTGGTCTTTGGTAGAGAAGCCCAATGATGACCAAAACGTCATTGGAACCAAATGGGTGTTTCGGAACAAGCAAGATGAGGATGGACAAGTCATCCGCAACAAGGCTCGTCTCGTAGCACAAGGTTACACACAAGTCGAAGGTATGGACTATGGTGAGACCTATGCCCCCGTTGCTAGACTTGAGTCCATTCGCATTCTTCTTGCTTATGCCAACCATCATAACATTACTCTCTATCAAATGGACATTAAAAGTGCTTTTCTAAATGGTGAAATTGAGGAGGAAGTATTTGTGAAACAACCTCCCGGATTTGTGAATCCTAAAAAGCCTAATCATGTTTACAAATTGCACAAAGCTCTCTATGGTCTTAAACAAGCTCCTAGAGCTTGGTACAAATGCTTGACTAGCTTTCTTCTTGAAAAAGGATTTGAGATTGGTAAAATTGACTCAACGCTATTCACAAAAAGGGTTGACGGTGAACTATTTGTGTGCCAAATATATGTCGATGATATTATCTTTGGTTCAACTAACCCTGATTTTAGTGAGAAGTTTGGAAAGCTTATGTCGGAGAAGTATGAGATGTCCATGATGAGTGAACTCAAGTTCTTCCTTGGGTTGCAAATCAAGCAATCTAAGGAGGGTACTTTTGTCTCACAAACAAAGTACACTAAGGATCTCTTCAAGAAGTTCAACATGCAAGAGAGCAAAGGTATGAGAACCCCCATGCCTACTAATGGACATAATGACTTGACTAAAGGTGGAGAACCTGTTGATCAAAAGGTTTATCGATCCATGATTGGTTCCCTACTATATCTCTGTGCTTCTCGTCCTGATATAATGCTGAGTGTATGCATGTGTGCTCGATATCAAGCTGCTCCTAAAGAATGTCATCTTAAAGCTGTTAAAAGAATTGTGAGATATTTGATACACACACCTAACTTTGGCATTTGGTATCCTAAGAGGGCCTCTTTCGATCTTGTTGGTTACTCCGACTCGGACTATGCCGGAGACAAGATAGATAGAAAGTCAACTTCGGGTACATGTCAATTTCTCGGTCGATCCCTTGTATCTTGGTCTTCCAAGAAACAAAACTCGATATCATTATCTACTGCGAAGCAGAATATATTGCTGCTGGTTCGTGTTGTGCTTTCGGTTGCTATGGATGAAACAAATGCTAAAGGACTATGGGATACATGCGAGACATGTTCCTTTGCTTTGTGACAACGAGAGTGCAATTAAGATTGGACACAATCCTGTGCAACACTCTCGCACGAAACACATTGAAGTTCGTCACCATTTTATTCGTGATCATATTGCTAAGGGTGACATTGATCTTAAGCATGTTAAATCTTGACAAACAGCTTGCAGATATCTTCACAAAACCACTTGATGAGAAAGTGTTTTGTCGCTTGAGGAGTGAGTTGAACATCATTGATGCTTCAAACTTGGAGTGAAAACTCCATTGATGCATGCAAGGCATGAGCCTAATTGACTAATCCTTGATATTTCTCTTATGATGATGATCATATGTCTTGGACACATTTGCCCCCTTGTATTGCATCTAACTCCTTGCAGGTACCTGGATGGTCTACATTCAACAAGATTATCACTCACTCAAATCATGAGTAATCTTGTCATTGACCAAGTATCTAGCTCTTGGGATGTTGAGTTCAAGGAACAAAATTCCACATATCCTTTTTGACATCATAAACTTCCAGTTCTTCACTCATGTCATATTGGATATTCTTGAGTATTTCCTTGCTTGCCTAACCCATGTAGGAAGATGAACTACACACTTGAAAATGGTGCTCCAACCTCACATTCTATGAGCATCAACATCAAGTTCACCTACATGAGAACAAGCAACAACAAGCCCAAGGTATGTCTTTCACATCTTGAAAAAGCTTTGCTCAAAGACATGAGTACAAGCAGCTTCAAAAGATGTGATCACATCAAATGCTTAATCGAAAAATGGTAACCCCATTTTGAGCTTAATCGATGAGTATGACCTATGATCAAATGTACTCATTTGACTCCTAAGTCAATATACTCAAACATAGGTGACTTTGTCGCCGACCCCTATCTAGATGAAGTACATATGTTTTGGACTTTTTTTTTTGTTTTTCTCTTATGCTCTCTCATTGAATTTTCTTGCTTATTTTCTTAAAAAAAAACTTCATCTAGCAATCTTTTTCATTTCTGTTTCTTCTGTTCTTGTGTATATCCTTTGGCTCTGATCTATTCCCTGAAAATCTTTTACAAATTCATTGCAAATCTTCTGAAACATTTCTTGCAAAGTGAGCTGAATTATTTCTGCATTTCCTTGGAATTAAACTCGGAGTCACCGATTCAATCATTTCGGTCTGACCGAAAAAGGGATCTGCCCTAAGTCTCTGACTTTCGGACGCACCGATCCATATCAATTCGGTGTCACCGATTTACTTTCACCAGGATATCATATTCTACAGCTCATCTAAATGATTTACATTCTACATACTTAATTTGCTCAGTTGTGATTCTTAATGAACCCACGTCTTTCCTTCCATCTTTCCTGCCCTTCCTGGTTTACTGTCCTTTTCGGCACTTGATGTCAAAGGGGGAGAAGATTTAGGGGGAGCTGGGGAGCTTAAAAAAATATTTCAAAGGAAGAACAATCTTACCGTAAGGGGGAGAGGATCACATCAAAGCTTTGCCATATATTTCACTGTGATAATACTCTTGGCATCATTCTTCCGATTTTGCTTTTCATGCTCTCACCATTGGTATATTCTGAAAAGTACAATTGGTATCTTATACAATTGGCATCTTGAAAGATCAAAATTTGTATCTTATGAAAAGCAAAATCTCTCGGAGCTCATTGAAAATCTTTTAGTCTTGGGAGACATGTTGGCTGATTCAAGCTACTGCTCAACATGAGACACTCTTTATACATGTCATCCCTGGCTTGGTACTCTTGATGTTCTTGCTGTTGATTGTAGGAATACTCTTGTGTTATCTAACTATGTTTTCCCAAGTTTATTTCTTCAGGTACATCACCAAGGAACTTCAAGGTAAGTATATGCATCTTGCAGGATGTGCATGATGGTGACTTGCTTGTGAATACTTGTTTGCGAGAAATCACCATGCACATATGCATCATCTATCATTACCCTCATACGCTCTCGATGCATATAGCCAAGCTGCATGCAGCACATCTTGCTTTTCTCTCATGTGTGCTTGTGGTAGTCCAAAACCAAAATCTAAAATCTTGCACACTTGTAGGGGAGCTTGTGTACTACATGTTTGTCAAAGCTTTAATGTTAACCCTGTCTTTCTTTCGATAGCTTTGATATCTTTTTACGTGTGTTGCCATCAATTACCAAAAGGGGAGATTGAAAGCACATTTGCTCCTAGGTGGTTTTGGTAATTAATGACAACATACTTTGTGGTTGGACTAATGCTCTTATCAAGTATGTTTCAGGAAAGTCAACCACTCTGGCATGGCAAAAGGACTAGAGAGGTGAACCCCTAGGATGCTAAGGAAAGGATTGGCAAAAGCTCAAGACTCCATTTTTTGGTTTAGTGATCCAAGATCACATTGAGTCCATAGGAAAGCCAATACTATTAAAAGGGGGTGAGGTTATGATGATGATCTGGTTGCTCTAAGTGCTTAGTGATTTATCTCTCAAAACTATCAGCAATCTTTCATTCCAACATAAACTCATAAGTAATCTCGGTCCCACCGATTCCAAACTCACCACACCGAGATGAACCACCTCACCATATAGCCAAACCCTAAGAATCTCGGATTTTCGATTCCAAACTCGGTCATTCGAAATTGGTGTTGCCAAGCTTCAGTAACATACGTACTCAAATCGGTGTCACCGAGATGAGAAAGTCGGTCCCACCGAGATTGGCAAACCCTAGACTTTGGAAGAATCGGACTAACCGAGATTGTATTTTCGGTCCCCGAAAATCCCAACGTTCACAAGATTTGAACTTTCGGTCGACCGAGTTGTCAACTTCGGTCCGACCGAGATTAATCAAATGTGTGTAACAGTTGGATTTTGTGTGGAGGCTATAAATACCCTCCACCTCCTCTTCATTCGTGGAGAGAGCCATCGAAAGAACTACCACTCCTACCTTACATTTACGAGAAGAAAACTACCTACCCTTGTGTTGAGATCAAGTTGCTCCACTCCCACCATATGAAACTTGATTTCTAGTCTTCCCAAGTTGCTTTCCACTCAATCCCTTCTTCCACCACAGCCAAATCAGTGAGGAGAGTTGAGTGTTGGGGAGATTATCATTTGAAGCACAAGAGCAAGGAGTTCATCATCACCAACCCCATCTATTACCTTTTGGAGGTGGTGCCTCCTAGATTGGTTAGGTGTCACTTGGGAGCCTCCGTCATGATGTGGAGTTGAACCAAGGAGTTTGTAAGGGCAAGGAGATCGCCTACTTCGTGAAGATCTACCCCGAGTAAGGCTAGTCCTCCGTGGGCGTAAGCCATGATGGCATAGACAAGGTTGCTTCTTCGTGGACCCTTCGTGGGTGGAGTCCTCCGTGGACTCAAGCAGCCGTTACCCTCCGTGGGTTGAAGTCTCCATCAGCGTGGATTGGCGATAGCACCACCTATCGGAACCACGAGAAAAATCTCCGTGTCTCCAATTGCGTTTGCTCTTCACAATCTCTCCCTTACTATTCATGCAATTTACTTTCCGCTGCCCTATACTCTAGAATTGCATGTTTAGTGTGTTGCTCGACTTGTATGCATGATGCTTGACTTGTCTTTCATTGTGAATTTGCTATGAACTTATGTTAATCAAAAGGCATAAGCTTTTATCTCGTCGAGTTGTCTAATTACCCCCCCTCTAGACACTCTTGCCTTCAACGATCCTACACCCGATATTGAAGTGGCTGCACTCCCTGCATTATACATATGGACATAACCTCAATTATTGTCAGTCCTATTTTGGCCAGTGTCTTTATCCTGTCCATCAGGAAAAGGATCTCTCTGTTATCTTCCTCCTAGGGGCTCTGGGGGCGCCAGCTGTGGCGTTTCTTCAACGGGGCATTTACAAACTCGGGAAGGCCCTTCCAAATAGGGTTCAGAAGAGGGACGTCCTCCATGTAGAACCACTCTGAAGGCCAGTCTTCGGATGTCTTCTTCGGGGTACTGGACAGGTATCCGGTCCCGGCGATGCGCCATATTTCGGCTCCGCCCACTTGATATACCGACCCCTCCTGAGTGCAGGGTATGAGGCAGAATAGCCTCTTCCACAGCTCGAAATGAGCTTCACAACCCAGAAATAGCTCGCAGAAGGCGACGTAGCCTGCGATATGCAGTATGGAGGCTGGGGTAAAGTTATGCAGCTGGAGGCCATAGAACTCCAGGAGCACGCGGAGGAAAGGATGGATTGGAAATCCGAGTCCCCTCAGGAAATAGGGGACAAAGCATACCCGCTCCCCCTTGGATGGGTTTGGAGAACTCTCCGCTTGCTCCCCGCCATTATAAGTGGCTAGTCCAGCTCGGACGGGGACCATGTACGCGGGCGGGAGAAACCCCTTGGTCTGCAACTCTACTAGTCGGCTATGGGGGACAGAACATTTCTCCCAATCGCCTGTCCTAGTGCTACGGGAGCGAGACGAGGAGCTGCGACGGTCGGCCATGATGGGATGGCTTCTTCCGGGCGCGTTCTGATGAATACTCGCTGGGGGAGAATGGTGTGATTTGGATCTGAGGATCCCCGTCTCTTTAAATAGATGATTTACTTGCATGGTCAGGGTGGCAAATGAAAAAATGCCCCGACTTCTCGCATCCGCTCGACACGTGTAGATAGCCATTATTGAAGCACAGAAGCCGAGGAATGCAACATTGATGGGAAGCCGGACACTTCTCGCTACAACATATGCTCTAGAGGATTTGGAGGAGAACCCGCCTTGCAATGCCGAAGACAATCTACGCGCCGGACTCATCGCCAATGAAGCCTAGTTCGGGGGCTACTGAGGGAGTCCTAGATTAAGGGGTCCTCGGACAGCCGGACTATATACTTTGGTTGGACTGTTGGACTATGATGATACAAGATTGAAGACTTCGTCCCGTGTGCGGATGGGACTCTCCTTTGCGTGGAAGGCAAGCTTGGCAATTCGGATATGTAGATTTCCTTCTCTGTAATCGACTTTGTGTAACCCTAGCCCCCTCTGGTATCTATATAAACCGGAGGGTTTAGTCCGTAGGACAACAACAATCATAATCATAGGCTAGCTTCTAGGGTTTAGCCTCTACGATTTGTGGTAGATCAACTCTTGTAATACTCATATCATCAAGATCAATCAAGCAGGAAGTAGGGTATTACCTCCATCAAGAGGGCCCGAACCTGGGTAAAACATTGTGTCCCCTGCCTCCTATTACCATTAGCCTTAGACGCACAGTTCAGGACCCCCTACCCGAGATCCGCCGGTTTTGACACCGACAGCCACCGCCTCCTGTTCTTCATCAAAAGGGCTAATCTGGAGTCTGTTCGGGGCTTCGGAGAGGGGGTTCATTGTTATCATCATCACCAACCATTCTTCATCGCCAATTTCATGATGCTCACCACCAAGGGTGACTAATTTCTTCATAGGCTTGCTGGGCGGTGATGGAGTTGGATGAGATTTGTCATGTAATCGAGGCAATTTGTTAGGGCTTGATCCCTAGTATCCACTATGTTTTAGATTGAGGTTTCTATGACTTTGCTATGCTTAATGCCTGTAACTAGGGTCCGAGTGCCACAATTTGAGATCTGAATCCTCTATGTTTTCATGAATATATTTGAGTTCCTTATCCTATCTTCTAGTTATATGCACTTGTTATTGTTCTGATCTGTAGACTCCAAAGTGACAATAGTTGGGATACTCTCCGGGGATGACGGTAATTCGAGGAGTTCATTATTCACCGTGTGTCAATGCTTTGTTTATGTTCTCTATTAAAAGAAGGGCTTAATATCCCTTAGTTTCCTTATGGACCCCTGCTGCCACATGAGGGTAGGACAAAAGATGTCATGCAAGTTCTTATTATAACCACGTATGACTATATACGGAATACATGCCTACATTACATTGATGAATTGGAGCTATTGTGTATCGCTCTAGGTTGTGACTGTTACATGATGAACGTTATCCAATACAAATATCCATCACTGATCCAATACCTACATTTTTCGCAAATTGATCTTTGCTAAGTTACTTTTGTTGCTGCTGTTGTTACAATCACTACAAAACTGCTACTATTAATGTTACTGTTACCGTTACTATTGCTACTGTTACCACTGCTATCAAACTATCATATTACTTTGCTACTAAATATTTTGCTGCAAATATTTAGTTCTCCAAGTGTTCTTGAATTGACAACTCAACTACTAATACTTACAAATGTTCTTTGGCTACACCCTTGTGTTGAATCAATGAATTTGGGTGAAATACTACCCTCGAAGACTGTAGCGATCTCCTATACTTGGGTTATCACCCCGTGCTACTTGTGAGCTGGGTTGGGATTTCCTCGAAGAGGAAAGGATGATGCAGTACAGTTTTGGAACGAAGACGCTAGAAGCATCCAGCTTTAAATTAATAAAGCCACCAGACAACATCCATACAAGTTCTTAAGCTTACAGACCCACATAGCCAAAATAAACTAGATAACACTATCCAAATAATGTATCAAGTTCGAGATATCCGGAAGCACAAGCAACGCGGGATAAAACTAGTTGAACGTCAAGCCTATCTTCTGTCGCGAATAAGACTCCAAAAGCTCAATCTGTCGAAGTGGTCTGTCGAGCCAGCGTTAGGGTGCTTTTAATCTTCTCCATGATATCCAACATGAGCTCACCATTGCGCTGCTTTCCCAACGGTGTCCACATCTGTAAGAAGAGAAGGCATTTGAAAATAATATCAGCTGGATGAGTGGGGAATTTCTTCTCAATCGCAATTTTGTTCCGGGTCGTCCATAAAGACCACAAAAGCGCCCTACGCAGCGCCAAACGATCGTTGTGTTCGCACCCCACTGGGACTGCAGCAAGGAAAACAGGTCCCCTCCAGAGAGGGGATTCCAGTTCTAGCTGAACATTTCTCTAATGGTGGTCCACGCAAACCTAGCTAGGAAGCAATGAAAGAAAACATGGTTCGTGTCCTCCCTTAGTCCGCAAACGCCACGAGAACCGTCAGTCGGTCAGTTACGTTTGGCCACGTTATCTGACATCGGTAGTCGATTTCTAAACAGTTGCCACAATTTTTTTATTTTGGGTGGCAAGGCCGCCTTCCATAGCCCCCTAGTTATGTCCAGCGAGTTGCCCTTGGTCAGCTTATTATAAAGCAATTTGACTGGAAAAGAGAGGCAGCCAGGTTCTAGGTGACAGCATCAGCCCCCAAGCTGAGTTGTCTGCCGCCGAGCATGGCCACGAGGTCGGCCCAGTTGGCCTCTTCAGTCGGGTTGTGGGTGCGCATGAAGTGTATCGTTGGAGGGTAAGATCTAAGAGCCTCGCCCACAAAGATATGTGTGCCAGTGGCAAGTTGGAAAAGCGATGTGTGGGATTGCCACACCGGCGTCTGACCCAACCAACTATCGATCCAGAACCAGGTGGACATGCCATTGTTAACACTAAAACGGGCCCCCATCAAGAACGCCAGTCTAACCGCTTGATCCCATTCCGGAACGCGGAACCTGACGACTTGGCCTTGAATAGGTTCCCATCCTGGAAGTGTTTAGCCTGGAGGAGATCCGCCCAGAGTCCCGACTCGTTTTGGGCAAGATGACACCACCATTTGGTAAGAAGGGTCACATTCATTAGCTTGGAGTTAGTAATCCCCAAGCGTTCGAATTTTTTTGGCCTGCACACCGCCGCCCACTTGACCAAATGGTATTTGCTTTTAATTCTGGTTCCTTCCCAAAAGAGCCGAGAGTGGGGGTGTCTAGTTTCCCGTGGACCCCATCCGCGAGAAGAAACATGCCCATTGTAACAAGTGGGAGAGAGGAGAGGCTCGAGTTTGTGAGAATCAATCTAGTCGCTGAAGACATAAACCTCCCTCTCTACGGGCTTACCCTATTAGCAACCTTGCCATATAATGGTTCCCATTTGGAGATTGACAACTTCCGGTGGGATATCGAGAGGTTGAGGTACTTGATTGGGAAGCCCCCAAGCTTACAGTTGAGTAAGTTCGCCACCCACACACTATCCTGATCACCCATCCCATGGTGATGATTTTGCTTTTAAAGAAATTGATTTTTAGCCCCGACAAAATCTCAAAAGCAAGGAGTAGTAGCTTGATCGAGCTAATACTATGGTCACCTGGCTCAAAGAGGAGCATCGTATCGTCTGCGTACTACAAGTGGGTCACCCCACCGGGGATGAGGTGGGGCACCAACCCTTTGATGTGACCCGCAGCTCTTGCCTTGGCAAGCATGGTAGACAAGGCATCCACAACAAAGTTAAAAATGAGCGGAGAACTTTTGGGTCTCCTTGGCGGAGGCCCCTTTTGTTGCGGAAAAACATGCCCATTTCGCCATTAATAGTAACCACTGTATGTTCACTGCTGACTAAGTGCATGATACGATGGACGAAACCTGCCTCAAAACCCTTTTTGATGAGGACCTCTCGTACGAACTCCAAGTTCACATGGTCATAGG
Organism: Aegilops speltoides; assembly: GCA_021437245.1. NCBI lineage: Eukaryota > Viridiplantae > Streptophyta > Magnoliopsida > Poales > Poaceae > Aegilops > Aegilops speltoides. The sequence goes on from CM038147.1 coordinate 505,588,276, forward strand.
CTTTTTCGAAGTCAAGATTGAGTAGGACACCCTTCCCCTTGGTGCGCTTCAGCTCATGGACAATCTCAAGGAGCACAATTGGCCCTTCTAGAATGTTACGTCCCTTATGAAAGGCAGTCTGACTTTTGCTAATCACTCGTTGCGCAATTGGCGCCAAGCGAGTGGAGTAAGATTTTGCACACACTTTGAATGGAACGTTAATGAGAGAGATAGGTCTAAATAGCTTAATGTTGTCCGCACATTTGACCTTAAGGGTGAACTAATAGCACCGTAGTTTAGGCGGGACAAATCAACCATTCCTAGGGCAAAACCGTTCACGATCGCGTAGAAGAGGTTCTTAAGGCACGACCAAAACTTTTTGAAAAACTCCACGGCCCAACCATTAGGGTCGGGCGCCGTGTCTGTCTTCATATGGGCCAGGGCCTTGTCGATCTCTTCCGGCAGGAAGGACAGAGCGAGTCCATCATTCTCCTCCTGCGATACCCACTCCATTGGATCCCACAAATCCTCCCGCAGGCATAGAGTCCTTTCATCAGCCGTCCCCAATAGGCCAATGAAGAACTCATAAATATGGCTAACTGTGTTGTTCTGGGTTAGAAGGAGGCCATTGTCAGATTGGAGTCGCAAAATGGAGCATTTGCGCTTCCGACCGTTCGCATATGCGTGGAAGTAACCCATGTTCGCATCTCCTTTAGTAACCCATTTGACGCTGCCCCTATGATGCCAATACTCCTCTTCTACTCTCAGAATCGTGAGGACTTGGTTTTCTAGGGCATATCTGTGGGCCCATTCGCCTCCCGAGAAGGGCCTGACGTCGGCCTGGGCGTCGAGCGACGCAATCTCGGCAACTATTCTAGCTCTCTCCCTCTTGGATTCACTCCCGTGGTTGGCCCCCACCCACGTAAAAATGCCTGTAGGACGCCAGCCGCGGTAATCCAGAACTCCGCCGGACCGCATTGGCGCCCTAGCTGCAAAATAATCAGCTCCCAACGATCGAAAACCATTTGTGTAAATCCCTCTGACTCGAACCAGGTCGTTTCAAGGTAAAATCTACTACTACGCCGAATGGAGTCCTCCCCTGAGGAGAGAACCAGTGGGACGTGATCAGAGACAATTCTAGTCTCCGTCAACAGTGAGCAGAGAGGAAAAACTAACCTCCCACTCAGGGGTAAAGAAGACCCGGTCTAGCACGCTACGGACAGTCCTCAGTTGCTTGTTGGTCCATGTGAACCTGGCGCCTGTCCACGCAGCTTCTCGGAGAGCAGCAGCTGCGATGGCATTATTAAACATGGACACCCTAGCCCAGTCGATGTTACCGTTGTTCTTGTCCGCCCCCGAACAGATCAGGTTAAAATCGCCCCCGATAATCAACGGAATGTTGGCAGCTCGTTTGGCCCCAACCAAATTCATAAGATCCGTCAGAAAAATGGCTGATCTCGCGTGATCAGCAGGACCGTACACACACACAATCACCCACGACAGCTCAGAGACACGGTGTCTAATGTTAGCAGCAAGGAAGAAAACACCACTCTCCCAAGAGATTACATCACATACATCATAGCCCATCAAAATACCACCCGAGTGGCCGGTGGAAGGAACCTAGTGCCAATCGAAACGTTGCAAGGGATCGTACGCAAGCAGTTCTCTGAAGGTGAAATCCATTTTGATCGTATAGTACAGTAGAGATAAGTATTTACCTCAGTTAAAAACCAAGGTCATCAATCCAATGGAAGAACCACGCGAAACCTCGTTAACATTTATTTACACAATTGCATTCTAATGTACTATAATAGTTATATGTCGTAGCAAAGCATGTGCATTGTCCTAGTTTAAAGTAAAATATACTAATCAAAGCACAATTCTACCTTTCCCGTTTCTCTGTCTGCCCATCCTAGAGACTAGTATGTGTTTGGCAGGGGCACTCCATTAATAGCAAGAGGCAACATTGGCGCCCATGGGGAAAATGGGCAGCGGGACGCACCAAGGTCGCAGAGCACACGACGGGGTGAGCAACACTATGTGTATTAGTAGTAGCAATGGTCTACAACAGGGCCAGGGGCGGAGCCAGTAATTGGACACATAATAAAGGGTTCTATTCAACCAAATTTTAGTATTTTTATGCCGAATATACATATACCTCTAGAACTGGAGGCTAACCGAGCATAATTGCAATACCGTATGATATACCCATACAGAAGTAATTAGATGGAATACCAAAAAACTGATTGAGGAAGGACAAGTAACGGAATATTATTTGATTCTCCCGGCCGGCGCCATTCTTGTAACGTTGCTTGTTCCAATGCCTCCCATGCCGAGTTGAGATCCATGCCATGAGCTCGCAAAATGTGTTAAGCTCGATCTGCTCATCATGGCAGCGAATCGATCATAATATTCATATACTATGCTCATTTGTGTTTAAACTCTATTGTTGTAATAGATTTATAGTGCCACCTGAAACCGCATCACCAAATTTGAATTCACAGCACAATAGTACTACTTCCGTCCGAAAATTCTTGTCTTAAATTTATCTAGATATGGATGTGCCTAACACTAAGATGTGACTAGATCCATCTATGTATAGACAAATGTAAGACAACAATTTTGGGAATAGAACTAGCCTGTATAAATAAAGGACTGGCAGTTGAAAAACTGAAGAAAATCCTTGTGGGAAAAGCCACCGGCGTACCAGTACCACGGTGACATTCACTAGACCGTGCACGGTGTTTACAAATGCAGTTGGTTTATAATGAGACGTCAATTAATTCACCCCAACCCTACAAATTGGTACAAAAGAGCAATTGAATCAGCTTGGTAGCTCCATAGAATAGTTCACACTATTATGATTCTAGCTACACCATGGAGATGGCTACTACTCCCTCCGTTCCTAAATGTAAGTCTTTTTAAAGATTCCAATAAGGGACTACATACGGAGCAAAATGAGTGAATCTACACTCTAAAATATGTCTATATACATCCGTATGTAGTCCATAATGGAATCTCTAAAAAGACTTATATTTAGGAACGGAGGGAGTAGTTGGATGTTTTGTGATCATATCTGCAAGGTTTCATCGGAGCTGCATGTCGGTGGGTAGGTGCAAGGCTTTCAAAATTATTCAAATATAGATCTTGTTCACAGTACAGATTAGTAGATAAATGCAGATGATAACATCTTTCTTTTTGTGGAGTGAAAGGGAAAAGATATATATTGCTTTGGTTTGTTGCCGCTCTACAAAAAAACAAATTAATAGCTTGTGAAGGCTGAATCCCTTAACCTGTTACAGAATCCAAGGAAGATAAACCACGAGAACTGTTTTAAATAGCCCGCTATAGCTCCGCTGTAGCACGCTATAGCGTTTACAAAAGGTCTTGCGCTAAGAGACTTTGGTCCAAACAAATGAACAAACATTTTAAATAGCGCGCTATAGCTCCGCTATAGCACGCTATAGCATTTGAAAGAGGTCCGCCGCTAAGATGCTTAGCGCGCTATTTAAAACTATGCGAGAAATTCTGAAACCATGAAAGTTCCACGTCATTGTATTTCCTGTTTATTTTTTCAGTTATATGGCTCACTCCGGGTTCTCATCTCGTGTACCGTAAGTATTCCAAATAGCACAAAAATAACCATGCGAAACTGAGAGAAGTAAAACACAAGGGTTTTGTCTCTTTTTTTTTCTGTGGAAACAGTGAGTTTTATTCCTCTTTAATAGGGTTACAATTGGCTACTAAGAGCCTAGAGGTACAATCCGATGGATATCATATTAGTTCTGACAACAGAAGCTAAGCAGTTGGCAACACTATCGTGATCACGGCTAATCTTCCTGAGGATAAACTCAAGATCTTCCATAAGTCTTCTTCTAAGCTCAGCAATTAAAAGTCCAAAGCTCGAGCAATTAAGAGAACCATTTGAAATGCCATCCAGTGCCTTGGAACAGTCTGACTGAATAACCGCAGGTTCAGTAGACCACTGTAATGTCAATGCAACACCTTCTAGTATAGCACTTATCTCAGCCTCAAGCACATCGTTGCAGTGAAATACTCCCTCCGTTTCAAAATAGATGACCCAACTTTGTACTAAAGTTAGTACAAAGTTGGGTCATCTATTTTGGAACGGAGGGGGTAGATGTTAACAAGTGGCAAAGATAACTTCTCCCAAAGAGTTCCAAAGAACCATACATGTGCTGCACCTAGATCAAACGCGTACGATTCATCCGAAGACAACGCAACCTAGTCAGATGGGGGCGTGGCCAGGGTTGTAGCTCTGCCGGTGAAGGTGCAGTTACCACTTACCAGGCGAGGAGGGTGCATATAGTAATACAGTACTAGTGGTTGGGGCGCCACCAAGTGGCGCTGCTTGAGAGGAAGTTGTGCAAATGTTTTCATTTTAAAAAAAACATGTAGTCCTCACCTCCATCTAAAAAATTACTTTTAAAAAATCTTCACCTTCATCTAAAAAAAGAAGTAAAAAAAATCACCAACGCAGCCTATCAGTAAGCGCCACTTTGGGTAGTCCTCCATTTAAAAAAATATGTGGGGTCATCACCTCCATCTAAAAATAATATCCCAAAAGCTTTTTCACCACGACCAACCAGCTTGCGCCATGTGGCATAGCTGGTTGGCCGCCCTTCATGCGTAGCTTAATGGGTTTAATATCAAGTGAAATTTTGTCAACCTCCTTTTGTTGAATCTGATAAATCGATGTCATGTAGCGCACAAGGAATTGGTCCCTGATGTTGAACTTTCAGCAAAGAAATGAAGGAGCAGTCCTCGCAAGAATAACAATATTTGCTTTTTCTTTCTTTTTTTTCTTTTCTTTCTTTTTTTGGGAAAACTTGTATTGCTCACCTCACATAGGATTACAATCAAAGGAGTTAAGCTCAATGGCCTCCGGAGGTCCCGACCCAACCCAGGTCATAGTTCTTCTTTCCATACGAGCAAAGTTTGCAAGAGAGTTACTAACTATATTTTGACCTCTACTAACGTGAGTAATACTAGTTTTACGAAGACCCATGAGATACTTGATCTCCTTTACCAATAGACTGATCTATCTTCGTCACTGGATTTTATCGTCTTCACTGCAACTGAAGAATCCATCTCGGTCGCCACCGGAAGTTCCGATCGCATCAACGCCAATGATAGCCCTTCCATACATGCTCCTAGTTCAGCTTCCAGGGCTCCCCGACACGAGAACCGTTCCCTGCAATAGGAGAAGATAATGCAGCCCTGTTCATCACGTTGCTTTTTCAGGCGTTAGTAAACATTTTTTACGGGTAAAGAATTCAGAGAAAGTTGCAGTAGCTCCCGGATATCCCTATACCCTCGTGAACACTAAATTCAAAAGGTGGAAAAAAAGAAAGAAATTTGAAATTTGATCAAACATTTTAGGTGCTTGAAAATGACATGACTATGTCCCTATACCCTCATTCAGAATATGATATCATATCGTCTTAAAGACATTGCGTATGACAATAATAGCCATGTCATTTTCCACCATGTGGGTAGTAAAACATAAGAGGTGTTTCCAATATAATTTTTTTATTAATGCATTAAGGTAAGACAAAATAAGTAAACTCAACATATCCAGTAACATGATGACAAAGCATCGCGACACATAGTCAGCATATGGACCAGCAGAGCTAAAAGAGAAAATAAAAGACAATGAGAGGCGTGCTCACAGTCAGCATCAATAAGGCACCACGAATTTCATGGCGACACTACAAATTTCATAGCCTACAAGAAGAAGAAATGCCGACTATGACTATCTTGCGAAGAAGGCCACTAAATCTTGATAACTTAGAAGACCCTAATACACTGTCTCCGCCTAAAATAAGGTGGGGCATGATACAGATTCTTCAAAACTTAGCTTGCACACATAACTTCGTAGTATGCGTTTCATAAGAGGGTACACAAAACAAAATCGAAGTTTCAATCATATTGGGTCCTCATCTCCTTACGACCTGTATATATACACATGTGTAATTTTAACTATTATTAATTTTAACCTTCAACGGGATTAACTCTTTGCACCTAACATTGCACGTGATCTGTGGTCTCAACTCTCAATGCCATCAAATGTCTCGCCTATTTATACAGCCTCCCTTATCTTCCCATTGTTCCCAGCATCTTTTCCAGATGTTAACAAGAGTTGGTTGATTAATTCATCTTCCTTTTGTCTTTTTCACTCACTATCTGGTCAACCAACCACTGGATAGGAATGGAAGGTATCATGAGAGAGGTAGCGATGATGTATCAAGAGTGAGGTAGCAACTCAGAAACCGCTTGTGGTAGATCATGTTAGATCGTGCTGATACATACTCCCTCAATCCAAATTACTCGTCGTGGTTTTAGTTCAAAATTTGAACTAAAACCACGACGACTAACTTGGAACAGAGGGAGTGGTTAACAGTGACATATTGGGTTGCGTAACGTGATTTTTACACAGTAGTATAGCCCTAATTTTTTCATAAATATGATGTACCCGGAAGTTTTGCACTTGTGAAAAACTACATTCAAAATGCTACACACCAATAATTTGAACTTGGGACAACAACGAAACCATATCATGTGAACATTATTTTTCAGGGGCGTGCACACGTTGGCTGGCTGATATTTGGAAAAGATCGGCCAAGTCATGAGCACTCCGGTCTTGCGACTCTCTGTTTCACTTGTTGCGGTTGTCATAAAACTCTTGTTGCAACTAAAACTCGTGTCCGCCCTTGTAGCGGCACGGGTCCACCCACTTTGCAACGGCAACTCCAGCGATGACACGACAATGACCGCGAACAACTTCGTAGTGGCACGCATGCACCCACTTCCAGCAATGGGGAACAACCCTCACGGCACCGGAGACCCCGATGCTGCAGCACCACATGTTCACTCTGCAACAGCAACGTCTTTGGCGGGAGGTCATCGGATGCGCCACTCAGCGCATCCGTGGGAGAAGAGGGCATCAGACCGCACAACATAGTGAGATGAGTTGATGCACAGAGGATTTTGTGGAGTTTGCGAGGAAGACGAGTGGATAAGGTTGAGGGAGAGATCACAGCCGCACAATCTCTTTGATCGAACGGGCAGCCGAGCACAAGATCAGCCGGATGAACATGCGGCTCCCTCTTTCATCCAGTTTTAATAATTACTAGAAGAACGCCCGTGCATTGCAACGGTGCCACATTAACTTTAAGAGTTCAATATTACGACATTGGCGATCTTTTTTACCATCAAATCCTCACACACACACTCTCCCCCCTCCCTCTTCCTCACTCTCTCTCCCTCTCTCTCTCTAACACACACACATATAGCCTATTCTCCCCGTCAATAAGACTTACTCAAATGGCAATAATGTGTGGACTTGTGGTGAGCTTGACTGAACTAATGGATAGTGTGATATTCCCCAATCATTTAATAATGAAATTTCAGAAATGGGAAGATTATGTAACACCTCAAGTCGTTAGCTACAGTAACCTCACCCTAATGATGCCATGTCATCAGGCTTGCTAAGCCAAACTGCCACTTGATAAAAATCAAAGCCCAATTCAAATTTAAAATAAAGTCAAATAAATTATTTCGTCAAACAGTAAAACTAAAATGTTCACCATATTCTATAAATTCCACTGGTCTTTGACGTGTTGAGCCCAACATTATTTGACCCAAAAATTAAATCTTGTCAAATTAATAAGAGGTCCAACAGTAGTTAAAATAACCAATTAAATATAAACCTAATTTTATGTATTTCCTTTTGGCCCTAAACTTTTTGTGCCACCTAAAAATATTGTGCTCGAATTGTGTGCATAGTTTCACAATTAACAAAATACATTTAGTTGATATAAGAATAAATAGAAAATGATGTTAAAAAGGAGAAACAGATTAGAATACATTTAAAACAAAAAGGACGAGAAAAGGGGATTCCCCCTACCCCAGGCCTTGCCACCGAACCGGCCCAGTGGTCCAGTCCTCGCACGGTCATCTTCTTCTGTTCCCCGAGCCCGTTGCTACAGAGCCGGGCTCCCGCCCGACCACCTCACCGGCATCGAAGGGGAATGGATAAGGGTGACGCCCTGCCTCCCCTGCCCCCATAGCCTCACTCCTCCTCGATGCCCCCTCCCAGATCCACTTCTCCTCCTCACTCGCTCGATCCCGGTGATCTAGACGAAGTCAGATGCCACGGCCATCGTGACCGATCCGTCCACACGGCCACTGCCCTTCCTGCTGGCTAGGAGCTCCGAATGCCTCCGCTACTTCGTCTGCGCCAACGAGATCAAGTCCAGCACCCCCAGATCGACGTCGTTGTCGTCTTCCTCAACCTTCGGCCACTGTGACATTGCCGTTCGATCCGCGCCGCCCTGAGCTCCCCTGTCTTCCCCTAGGGTGCCATTGACACCGTCGTGATCTCCTCTTGCCTTTCCCCAGTTTTCCCTCTCGTTTGCTCTTGTTAGGTATTTCGCCGTGGCCGAGAACCGCCGTCCGCCATGGCCATTACAGGGGTAGCCACTGAGCTCCTCGGATTGAACCTGTGGCACATGCCCGCTCCTATGCGCGCCCATGCCCGAGCCTTCAGCTCTTCTTTCGCGCCCGCGGGGCCACTCCCTCTCTGGCTCTCCATGCCCATGCACGTGCCACACCACGTCCGTCGCACCCGTCGTTGCCATCACGCTCGCCACAGCCACCGCACCACTATGCCCCGCGCGATGCACACCCTGTCCACGCGTCACACTCTCGCTGGCTGCGCTCGCCCTGTTTGCTGCCGCCTATCCTTTCGCTTGCTTCATTGTCGCGCCTCGCGCCGCGCCGCCTCTGTCGCGCCATCTTCGCCGCCGCCTCACCACGCCGCCGCATCTCGCCTCCGTCGCTTGCTTCGCCTCGCTTCGCTGCGTGCTTCTTCTGTTGCTATCGCTACTCTACCATCGGTATGTTGTTGCGCCATGCCCTCGACATCGCCGTGGACAAACGTGGCGGAGGGATTGTCAATGGAGTACGAGGAGGAGGTGGCGGAGAAGGTGTGGAGAGGCAAGAGGTCTAGGGTGGCGTCAGCTGGCTGCGGTGGAGGTGATTATGCGAGAAGGAGCCGGAGCGGAAGGAGAGGTCACATTTGAAAAGAATCGCAAAAAAACATAACCCGGAGATCTCATTCCAAAAAATGTTAATATCGATGGAGAGGTGATTTACTTCAATATATGGAAAACATAGGAAATATTGGATGTTATCAAGGAAAGGTAAAAATTTAGGTAAGTTAGGATTTTTACCTGATTTCTATGTAAATGGGGTTTTATTGTTTGGTAACATGATATCAGTACCTGCCCGTTTGTGACGTGTCTGATTAGGAAAGTTTGCAAATGTTAAGAAACTATTTATTGGGAGGAAAGTTTGTGACGTGTCTGTTATTTGTTTCCTAAAATAAATTTCACTAATGAGAGAAATCGATTGATTTAGATAAGTTAGGAAATTTAGATTCAAATCTATTATTTGTTTCTTAAAAATTTGTTATTTGTTTCCTAAGACATCTATATCTATACCTACTATTAAAGGGAATAGGTATTCTTGGTTTGGTTTAGTCCTTTTCGTTTGCTTTGAGTGCACGCAGGCTAAAAATTCGCTAAGCGTCTGGGCCAAGTACATGTATGCTGATGGGCCCTTTATGGGCTTTCATTGAGACTGTGAAAAATAATTAGGTCAAAATAAAATAAATCAATATTGTGGGAATTGAACACAGGACCTCCTGTATAGCTCTTAGATGTAACAACCAACGACCTATGTGCCTTTCACATTTACTAATCCCAACTCGCTCTACGAATGGCAGTCCTCATGTTTAGGACAAACTAATTAATCGAATGAGCTAATTAAAAAAAGGATTGTGGGCTTAAATAGAATATTTAAAGGGATGTGGATAATTAAAGAAAGGATTGCGGGTAAACCGGTGAAATAGTTAAAAAAAAAAGATTATGGTCTTAATAAATTCTACAAGAAGGATTTGACGTAAAAGGTAAGATAAATGGAAGGAAGAATCTGTAGACTTCAATGTATTGGGCCTATTAAATTAGAAAAGGAAGGATTTGATTCCCCTGCTAAAACGGATGAGGATGTCATGGTAATTAAAGGAAAAATTATACTTACATAGAATTAGTAGGAAATTATGCCCGGCAAAGAAAATATGAAGACGGCTAAATTGCATCGTATTTTCTATGTTCATTTGTAGAAGGATGTTGCGTTGCAGCATGTTCTTCATAGTGAATCTGGTGTTGTGGGCTTTCATGCTTGCACAAATGGTTATTACCCAAGCCGAACCGTATACATTTATAAAACCGTATAAACTTAAGTATAAAAACCGTATAAACCAAAACCATATAAACCGGACCAAATCAAACAGAAAAAAACCATGCACACCCTGAGGAGGGGTGGTGGGAGGAGAGACAAAAAAACCAACAAAAATAAACCGTGAAGACTATTCACCAACTGCTCCATTAAAAATAGAGAAACAACAAACATTCGCACCAATCGTGCAGCACACGGTACATCAGAAAAATTGATGCCAGAACGCAAAGTTGGCTCTTAAAATACAGAAGTACAACGTTCGAGGAACACACGCGTTTCATAACAGAGGAAATCAAGTCATACACCAGTTACCAACCAGAAAAAATGCGCCAAAAGCAAACATTATGACACAACAGCAAACATTATGCAAGACGAACCGAATTAAGGCTCACTTATTCATAGTTCACACTGCATCACAGTACGGTACCGAAACAAAGACAGGATCAGCCAACTACAGACACATACGAGACTAGATGAAGGACACCAAAGACACCGAGACTTGCAAACCCAGAGACAGAAGCAGAGCTCCATCGCCAGGAATTTTACTGGCCACCACGGAGACGGAGCACCAAGTGAAGGGTGGACTCCTTCTGGATGTTGTAGTCCGCCAAGGTGCGGACATCCTCAAGCTGCTTACCGGCAAAGATGAGACGCTGCTGGTCCGGGGGAATGCCCTCCTTGTCCTGGATCTTCGCCTTCACGTTGTCAATGGTGTCAGATGACTCCACCTCCAGGGTGATGGTTTTGCCGGTGAGGGTCTTCACAAATATCTGCATGCCACCACGGAGCCTGAGCACCAAGTGGAGGGTGGACTCCTTCTGGATGTTGTAATCCGCAAGGGTGCGGCCATCCTCGAGCTGCTTGCCGGCGAAGATCAGGCGCTGCTGGTCCGGGGGGATGCCCTCCTTGTCCTGGATCTTGGCCTTCACATTGTCAATGGTGTCCGAGGACTCAACCTCCAGGGTGATGGTTTTGCCGGTGAGGGTCTTGACAAAGATTTGCATGCCACCACGAAGGCGGAGGACAAGGTGGAGGGTGGATTCCTTCTGGATGTTGTAATCCGCAAGGGTGCGGCCATCCTCAAGCTGCTTGCCGGCGAAGATAAGACGCTGCTGGTCCGGGGGAATGCCCTCCTTGTCCTGGATCTTGGCCTTGACATTGTCGATGGTGTCCGAGGACTCAACCTCCAGGGTGATGGTCTTGCCGGTGAGGGTCTTGACGAAGATCTGCATACCACCACGGAGCCTGAGCACCAAGTGGAGAGTGGACTCCTTCTGGATGTTGTAGTCGGCAAGGGTGCGGCCATCCTCGAGCTGCTTGCCGGCAAAGATGAGACGCTGCTGGTCCGGTGGGATACCCTCCTTGTCCTGGATCTTGGCCTTCACATTGTCAATGGTGTCCGAGGACTCGACCTCGAGGGTGATGGTCTTGCCAGTGAGGGTCTTGACAAATATCTGCATACCACCACGGAGCCTGAGAACCAGGTGGAGGGTGGACTCCTTCTGGATGTTGTAGTCCGCAAGGGTGCGGCCATCCTCGAGCTGCTTGCCAGCAAAGATGAGACGCTGCTGGTCCGGGGGGATGCCCTCCTTGTCCTGGATCTTTGCCTTGACGTTGTCGATGGTGTCAGAGGACTCGACCTCAAGGGTGATGGTCTTGCCGGTAAGGGTCTTCACGAAGATCTGCATCTGTAAATACAAAGCAGACAGAACCAGAGTAAGTTACTGTCCCAGGTACAGGGATATCTGCAGTACGTCAAACATGAACCAAGATGGCCACCATGCTACAAAGTTGAAATTGCAACAGAGATGAAATCAGCTAGAGAGCTGACAGCAAACTGCCAAGGAGCTGGCCCTAGAACAAGCCAACGGATGGACAGACCATCCAGTGCTAAATTTTAGCAGAATCATATATTAGCATATCTAGCAGCGCAATCTTTAGCTTCAGTGGGAGCTCATGTAATCTAGTTGTACTGAGAAGCTTGTCAAGAAGCCTAGAAACCAACAGTAATATCGGCAAACCGACATGAATTTAAGAGTTGAATTCGATGCCCAACTATGGACGCTAGAAGCAACTACAAAAGCTGAACTATTAAGCTAGCAAATCGCAGGTGTATCCTTCCACAGAAAGTTGGGCTAAAAAGTCAGAAACTAGCTAACTACAAGTCTATAACTAATAGACGAACCGAACCAGCTATAATAGAAAAATATCAGGCTCATGAGCGGTACATAATCAAAAATCCACGATAACAACCAAACAGAACCAACCAACTGCCAACTAGAGTAGATAAGACGAACCGACCCCACAGCAATCCCATCATAATCGGCAGATCTCCTCAAAAACCATGGCATAATCAAGAGAGATGGTATTGCCTAGAACAAGGCCTAATCAGCCACGACTAACCGAACGAGATGCAATCGATCAACAGCAATAAGGCCTCGACCCACAGATCTACACGCACGAGAGAGCGGAAAAGAAATCGTAGCCTCGCATACCTTGAGGAGGAGGACGAGAGAGCCTTGGCTTCGCTTCGATCGGAGGAGATTTCTCGGCGAGATGGGAGGGGGGCTGGATTGGATCGGATCGGATGTGTGGAGAGGAGACGGGAGGGGCGGGGAATTTAGGGCTAGTTTGGTTTCTGTCCTCACCATCGTGCCTGAAAGAAACCACTGCCTGGGATGGGCCTGAGAACACTTGCGATCTATGCCTGGGCAGGCTAGCCTGATAGGAGTATGTTTGGTTGCTGCCTTGGCCTGGGAAAGTACTAGATGATATTTTATAACGTTAATAGCATGTACAGATGTGGAGCCCACAGAACTAGCAGAATATTTTAGATCGAATATATAGCCAGGCATGCACCAGGCTTGTGGAATAGGATGCCTGGCCCCAGGCTAATGATGACGCCTGGATTAGCCCAGGCTAATGAGGGTGATGGGTCTTCTCAGGCCAGGCAGTCTGTCAATAGCTCAGGACAGTAACCAAACACATCTCAGGCAGGTTTCAGGCATGCTCGTGGCCAGGCACGAGATTTTCAGGAAGGCAACCAAACTGACCCTTATAGCCTGATCGGAGGGGAGGGAGAGAATGAAGAAGCGCTACGGCACCGGCACGGATGACGCGTGGGGTCCGGAGCGGATAGGAAGAGGAGAGGCGGTCGCGGAGTCCGTCCCCCACCACGCAAAAAAGGCAGGATATGGGAGGAGATTCCAAAGGTGACGCTGTTTGCTGCTGTTGGGAAGCCGGCTGGTTGGTGGCCGTTGGCGTTGGACGCGTCGGCTCACGCCGTTGGTGTGGTGCGTGAGCGTGACACACTGGGCCTCATGATCTTTCCTTCGCCGGCACGCACGGGACGAGGATATGATTTTGAATTTTCACTGGTATATAATCCTATATTTATATATTATAGGTTTGCAATAAGATATTTTGCGGCTGGAAATATCTGACCCAATTTCTTGAATTTACACGACTTCGTTGTGTTTTTTTGTTCATTGTTTTTTATGTATATAGCTTACCACTCATGACACTCATCCTATATTTACACGACTTCGTTTTGTTATTACAGTTGAATTGAGTTTGTGTTTCTGAACCTGAAAACATGGCTTCACAGTCATGGATAAGAGTAGAGTGCCGCGAGTATATTTTAGTCAGGATACTTAGGCTTATCCGTGAAATATATTTGAAATTTTCCACTAGTATGTTGTCCGAACTGCCAGTTGGTGTGGATCCTCCAGAAGGTGCCGCACACTCATGTACAAAGGCCATCTAACATGACCAATCAACAGTCAAGATTAGAAGAATGCGCAAATTGCAACAACATGACACGCAGTCGAAGATAAAAAAACGATGGAAGAAGAAACTGGAAAAAAATGAGGCGATGGCGAAGGGGACACGAAACATTGGGCACGAGTGATGGAGGAGAAAATTATGGGTTAATTGCATAATATATTTTTAGAAACAAAAGTTTCATATTGGAGAATTCTCTGGACATTTATTGAATGTATGCTGTCTAGAGATGTATCACACCGGTCAACTTTCGTGAAGACGACGCGCACCAAGCTGGAGAAGTGTGCGACATGGCTGACAGTGGCGTTGACGGAGGCAAGGTGGGAGGGTTGACATGTGCCGACGAGGGGAGAGAGAGGGGGTCGTCTGCACCGAAGAAGGGGTCTCTAGAGAGTTATAGAGGGATGGCCTAATCGGCAACGGAAAAGGCAACTCCAACAAGGTAGGGTGGTGGGGCAACGACACTGTCCACGCGTGGCGGTGGCCAGCAGCAACAAAGTACACTACAGGAATCAGGTAATTTGCCGTCTGTGGATCCCAGACGGCAAAGACCGAAATACAGACGGCAAAGATTTTGCCGTCAGGAAGTAGACGGCAAAGTCAGACGGCAAAGACAAAGTCGGCAAAGCATACTTTGCCGTCAGCATTTCATCGGGTAGACGGCAAAGATTTTGCCGTCAGCCAACTACTTTTTTTACCGTCAGCCAATTTTGTTAACAGTAGGCAAAATCGGCATCTTTGCCGTCAGCGATTCCCACTCTTTGCCGTCTCCCCTCAAATCCACAGACGGCAAACATTTTTTTTAAACAAAAAAATATAGTTGCTCATTTCTGTTCCTGTTCGTTCGGTGTTTTCGTTCGTTCTTTGGAGTTTTTGTTCGTTCGTTGGAGCAACAGCTGACAAGGCGCGAGGTCGGGGCTGGGCCACCGCATCTATCGCCGAGGCACGAACACGCGTGAGGCAGAGGGCGGCATCTTCTTTGCTCAAGTCGAGCAAGGCGAGGCGACGGCGAGGCCGTCATTTGAAATTGGAACGAGGATCGACGATGTCGCGTAATTGGAGCAGGCGGAGACGGCGAGAACCTCCGGATCCGAATGAAAATAGAGTTGGAGCGCCGTGCAAGCAAATGGCGGTGGGCGTGGATCGATGAGGCGACCATGGTTAGCCTCGTGTACAAGCAAGGAGAGAGAGACCGGGGAGGGAGAAGCTACGCGAGAGAGGGTTACGGAGCGGTGGCTTGTGGCGGTCAAAGAAGGCGGCCCGTCTGTGTGTGCGGCGGCGGCTGTCTTGAGGGCGCGGTGGCGGGGGTGCGGCGGCGCGGGCCTCCTATATTGCGAGAAATAGAAAGGGGGGGGGAGGCGGCGGCCGGTGGGGTGAGTTAGGCGGCGGTGGGGTGGGTGGCAGGCCACGTGGCGGGTGAAAGCGCGCACGTCTGTGATGCGAGAGAGAGAGGAGGGATCGGCGGTGGTTGAGAGAGAGAGACGAGAGGGTGGGTGCGCGAGAGAGATCGTGGTGGATAAGGCGAGCGAGGTGGGCCCCGGAGAGATCGTGGCGTGGGTGACTTGGAGAGAGATCGTGGCGTGCGGATCGGATGGTGCCACCTCATCGATCGCGTCATCGATCCGTGGGGTTGTGCTTTCTCTTTGCCGTCGCTATTATTTTGAGATGGCAAAGAGCTAACTTTGCCGTTTGTAAAATAAACCGCAGACGGCAAAGACTTTGCCGTCTGCCTTTTAATTTCTGACAAGAAAGCCGATTCTTTGCCGTCTGTAAAAAAAATAGCAGACGGCAAAGTGTCTTTGCCGTATGTGTATACTTCGACAGACGGCAAAGTATGTCTTTGCCGTCAGTTGTTCTTTGCCGTCAGTCACTATCGGCAAAATTGGTCTTTGCCGTCTACCTCGACGAAATGCTGACGGCAAAGAGCAGTACTGACGGCAAATCTCCTTTTTCCTGTAGTGAGTGGGTTGACGAGAGAGCATAAAGAAGGCGTCAACAGCGGAATGGACGAAAACATATTTTTTACAGGCAACACACCAATATCCTGTAATGTTACTACCAGAAATTCAAATGCAATCAACTATTTTGAATTAAAAAGCGCCGAACAACACAAACTCTCGGTGGAGACTCCAAAAAAGGGCATAGCAACTTGCTTGACATCCTCTCCAGCGCGACGTCCGTGTGATATGCGCCGACGTCGTATGACAGCGAGCAACGGGAAGAACGCGTCTGCTCATGACCTCCCGTCCCACACGTCGCGTCGTGGATGTTGCTTTCGTTCTCATCCTCTCGTTCCCTTAAAACTTTTATTATCAATTCACGAAAAAAAAAACTTTTATTATCACAAAGCCTGCCGGAAAAGAAGAAAATGAGATTCGACGAGACATCTCACGGGGCGGAGCCAGCATTTTTTCTTTTGAGGGGCTCCAATTAGGGTTTGCTGGATGTGCAGACCGCACAGGTTGAGGTGGATGTGCTCTCTTTTTGGCACAACCCAACATTATGGTTTCCTCCCCGTGTCCACTAGCGACGTATGGAGAAGAAAAGGATCGCCATGACTTTTCGTGACATTTCCGGTGAGCTCGTTTTGGTACGTACTGTACGTGTGCATATGGAATCCTCCTATAGTGCAGAGGCTTTCCTTGCTTCGACGCAACTGCATCAGAGATGCAGAGCTTGTAGCGCATGTTCGTCTAATCTCTCCATTGCACAGAAATGATTTGTTTGCCCCGATAGAAGGGGAGAGATTTGTTTCAGTTCTAATCTACCGAACCTGGCGTGCTTGTTCTGGGGAGTTAAGGCAAGACCGCAAGAGTCGTGACTTCTGAAGCTTAATAATGCTTTATGTATCAACTGCTAATGTAATACGTTTTCTTACATTAGTTTTATATTATGGGACGGAGAGAGTAACTATGAGGGCAGCAGATGAAAGTTTGCTTCTCGGCGTGTGCGTCCTGGGCTTGGTGGCATGCATCATCAGGTCGACCGTAGAGGTCGTCCGTGCTTATATTGATTGATTAATTGGCGGCATGATGACGATGCATTAGGCCGGAGAACGACTCTGCACCTAAACCTGACAATGATCTAGTGCAAGACGGCGACATGGACAGCTGAACTAATCTTGGCACTAGAATAATACTTTTTTTTTCGAAAAGGGTGGACTAGAATAATACTAATAGTTTATGCTTGGTGATTAGAGCTATGACTAATGGAAATCGTATGGTGAGTAGATGAGATGAACCTGCTAGGCTTAAGATGACTAGCGGGGCAGGCAGGTGATCTAGAACACAGAAGACTGTTCCGGTCGGTTCGGTCGTTCTAGATTGATCGGTGAGTTGGCTGCTAATATGGTTGAATGCTGAATAGGACTATTACGAGAGCATCCCAGATGGAGTCAAGTAATGTTTCCTATGTTGCTCGACAGTCTACATTGTTCTTGTTCGGACCCCATGATTTTTTAAAGAGAATTTAGTTAATTAAAATGATTTAAAGAAACCCCATTGGTGTGTTTACTCTTCAAAACACTAAAATCATCTACTAGTGCAAAAAAAAAAAACGCCAATGTCTCGTGCTACTCAAACTGGCAATGGGGATTACCCAGACGGGTATTAAACTCACATCTCCGTCCCCGCAACAGTCCTTCCATGCCCATCCCCATCCCCATCCCCGTACCAGCCTGCGGGGTTAAAAAGCTTCCCATCCCCATCCCCGTCGGGTTTTTCATCCCGGTGGGGAAACCCATATACGCAATCAACATCAGTCTTTAATAGCATTTCAGTAGAAAAAATAGCATTTCACCATAATAAACGATATGTTATGACTAGGATAGGAATTCTTAGGTCTTTTGGGGCCAAAATGGCGGGATGGGTGGAAATTTAGGTAGGTAAATTCCAATATAATAAATTGAAATGGATCTATTCAAGCAAATTTCAATATTTTTATGCCAAATATACACATACCTCTAGAACTGGAGGCTAACCGAGCATAATTGCAATACCGTGTGATATACCCATACAGAAGTAATTAGATGGAATGCTAAAAAACTGATTGAGGAAGGACAAGTAACAGAATATTATTTGATTCTCCCGGCCGGCGCCATTCTCGTAGCATTGCTTGTTCCAATGCCTCCCATGCCGAGCTGAGATCCAGGCCATGAGCTCTCAAAATGTGTTAAGCTTGATCTGCTCATCATGGAAGTGAATCGATTGTAATATTCATATAGTATGCTCATTCGTGTTTAAACTTCTATTTTTGTAACAGATCTATAGTGCCACCTGAAACCGCATCACCAAATTTGAATTCACAACCCAATAGTAAATAGCGCTTCTGGTGTGGAAATGGAATTACCCTGTATAAATAAAGAAGGCAAGAAGAATAACATGGTGTGTAGGTAGATAAAGGACTGGTAGTTGAAAAACTGAAGAAAATCCTTGTGGGAAAAGCCACCGGCGTACGACGGTGACATTCACTAGACCGTGCAAGGTGTTTACAAATGCAGTTGATTTATAATGAGACGTCAATTAATTCACCCCAACCCTACACAAATTGGTACAAAAGAGCAATTCAATCGGCTTGATAGCTCCATAGAGTAGTTCACACTATTATCATTCTAGCTACACCATGGAGATGGCTACTAGTTGGATGTTTTGTGATCACTAGTAATTTGCCCGTGCGTTGCTACGGAATAAAATAGATGTATATGAATATATTACAAAAAATTCATTGCATTTTGTGAAATCCCTACCACATACTCGTTGGGTTCTGTTTCTCTTAATTTATTTATCTCCTCTTCCATTCCCTCACATTTGTTCTCTCCGGTCACCAACTCTTCCTCTAGCCCCTCCATCACTTCCTCCAACTTTGATGAATCTCATCCATGGATGTTTAGAGCTGAAGAATGGTGACACATTAAGTGACAACGTTGCTGGGTTTCACTTTTTAGATGCCACTTTCTTTGAACCCCTAAACACAAACACATATTATTTCTAGCCTCGGTTTCTTTTCCTCCCTAGCATTTTCCACCTTAGCCTTTTAGACACCTAATTTGTTTTGTCCCCCTTTACCACGGTGACAATTTGAATTCATATGGTTAAAACATAAAAATCACATATGCTCTTAAATGCAATGGCAAAAAGTAATCTGGTGAGCTCTCTCTAAATCAAAAGTCCAAGACAAAACTGGACGCCGTGTACATGTACTGTAGATCAGTAGTGTAGTTACTTAAAACTTGGACAATATTCTTGATAATTTTTGCAACAAGAAGTTGAGGGCCACTATGGACTAATTCTGTATAGTATATAATGTTACAGATATGACTGTGATGTTGTGAAAATAAAGTGAATAGTTTCAATAGTCAACATGCTGTAAAGTATCCTCTTAAGTTGAGGCCCTACCGCTGCTATGAGGCAAATTAGTAAATTTACACGCTTGATTGCAAATGGAACAACGGCACATACTTTGTGGTGCTTAAATAAGCTAGGGTGATGTAGTGTCAATTAAAGAGTGCAAGGTGATTATTTTCTAACAATATAGGATGAAAGCACAAGACATTTTGAGATCCTTGGATTCACACGGAACATAACAAAAGTAACACACAGATCAATCAAATACTATATCTTTAAACAAAACAAAACCAGTAATTAGTTTTCGACCATACATTGTACATTACAGCGACAAACATTAGTTCCAAAATGACACCCAATTCAACAGATATGTAGCAGCTTAATGAGCCATGTTACAATAATCAAGAACCAAAATAGACACTTCTTTCCATCTATGCATTCTTGCTGGCAAGAGTCACAGCTCAAGTCTTCTTTCTCCTAAGTGCATTTCTTGCTTCTTTGTCTTAGATTGGATCTTTCAGTACTACAGAGGAACAATGCAAGCACAAAACATTCGAGCAAGAATATCTGAAAGTGCGTCATGTACCGTCCTTGGTTCAAAAGGTCTAGACAAAAGGCTCCAACATCATGCCATACTACTAAAGCTTGCTCCTGATCCATGAGTGTTTTACTAAGATCGTTGTTGATCCTGCAAAAGTATTTATACTTAAATTTGGCATAAATGTGTTCCTTGCATTACCTCTGATCCATCTGACGCCAGCTGCAATAGAGCAGTGCTATCCAGACGACATTATTTGGACGATTTGCAGCCGACGATTGAATCCAGCCGTGCAATCTTGTTCGCGGCAGAGCAACGGCCGGTGGATTCTTTAATCGTGCACAGATCGTCCAAAAGTTTATCGTGTGTGAAGCAGTTTCGGCTGCAATATTTGGACCAAAGTACCCCTTGCTAAAAACAGTAGTATGCAGATCGTGCTCTACTTGAAGACAAAACGATGATTAATATATATAAATGATGCTATGGATACATGATACAATTAGATTATCTATAACGAATAAACCAGCACCATCCTTACCAACTTCATGCTTTACTCTCAGCATGGTAACTACAGCGATGGTACACGCCTCAACACTTATCGGCCAAGTGGTTTGATTATTGTCACTAACTAATTTCTGAACTTATCTGTATACTAACTGTTTGAAGTAAGCACTAAAAAGTACATGCTGCTCATGTTCAGGGAGATGACGTACTTTAGAGAACCCATACATAACAGACAAAGTTTCAGGAAGCTGGCGGCAGCAAGACACATTAGAGGGAGGCCGTGAGCAGGGGAGGTAAGAAGGCTTGGTTGCCTGGCTGCCGGTACGTGGAGCTCGGCGAGGAGGAAGGAGAGGTCGTGTGCGGCGGGGCTCCTACATCAGAGTCTCGTGTGAGGAAGCAGGAGAGTCCTCGCGGGACTCAAGGGGCGGATGGCGCCGGCGGCGTAGTTGCCGATCGTCGGAGGAGAAGGGGTAGGGTTGGAGGAGAAGGTGGTGGGCGGCGGGTCTGCTGCATCGGAGGAGAAGGCATGAGAGGAGTCGCAGACTCGGCGGAAGGACGGCACCAGCGGCGTACTTGCCGATGTCGGCGTCGTAGGAGACGAGGTAGGGGGAGGAGGAGACAACGGGGAGGTGCGTGTGGCGGTGGCCGGTGAGGTTCCTATGGCAAAGAGGAGGGACGGAGCGCCAGCGGCTGCGGCCACTGCCAGTGCCTTTGTATGCTTCCAAATTTTTCTAGAAAGATCGACCTTGGCTGATTGGATAAGGTGGGACTGGATGTAGTTGGACAAAGGGACTGAGGGGGGTTTCTTTGCAAATGTGAAGTGGGGTTGGCTCCTATGCGTTGGATGCAGATCAAACGGCCGAAAACGATAGATGGCAGGCACACCATCACCACCAACTCAGATTTTTATAGGAGTAGAGATATCTGCAAGGTTTCATCGCAGCTGCATCTCGGTAGGTAGGTGCAAGGCTTTCAAAATTATTCAAATATAGATCTTGTTCACAGTACAGATTAATAGATAAATGTAGATCATAACATCGTTCTTTTTGTGGAGTTAAAGGGAAAACATATATATTGCTTTGGTTTGTTGCCGCTCTGGAACAAAACAAATTAATAGCTTGTGAAGGCTGAACCCCTTAACCTTTTATCGAATCCATGAAAGATAAAACACGACATATTCTGAAACCATGAAAGTTCCACATCATTGCATTTCCTGGTTTTTCAGTTATATGGCTCTCTCTAGGTTCTCATCTCGTGTACTGTAAGTATTCCAAATAGCACAAAAAAATAACCATGCGAAACTGAGAGAAGTAAAACACAAGGGACTGGTCTTCTTTTTCTGCGGAAACAGTGAGTTTTATTCCTCCATAATAGGGTTACAATCGGCTACTAAGAGCCTAGAGATACATTCCGATGGATATCATAACCAGCTAGTGTGAATTCCGATGGATATCACAACAGAAGCTAAGCAGTCGGCAGCACTATCGTGATCACAGCTAATTTTGGATAAACTCAAGATCTTCCATAAGTCTTCTTCTAATCTCAGTAATTAAATGTTCAAAGCTCGAGCGATTAAGAGAACCATTTGAAATGGCATCGAGTGCCTTGGAACAGACTGACTGAATAACCGTAGGTTCAGTAGACCAGTGTAATGTCAATGCGGCACCTTCTAGTATAGCACTTATCTCAGCCTCAAGCGTGTCGTTGCAGTGAAATAGATGTTAACAAGCTGCAAAGATAACTTCTCCCAAAGAGTTACGAAGTATCATACATGTGTTGCACTTGGATCAGACGTGTAGGATTCATCTGAAGACAACACAACCCAGTCAGCTGGAGGCATGGCCAGGGTTGTAGCTCTGCCGGTGAAGGCGTGGTTACCAGGTGAGGACTGAGGAGGATGCATATAATAATACGGTATATCAAGTGAAATTTTGTCAACCTCCTTTTGTTGAATCTGATAAATCGATGCCATGTAGCTGCACAAGGAATTGGTCTCTGATGTAGAACTTTCAGCAAAGAAACGAAGGAGCAGTCCTCGCAAGAATAACACTATTTGCTTTTTCATGCGTTAGTAAACATTTTTGACGGGTAAAGAATTCAGATAAAGTTGCAGTAGCTCCCGGACGTCCCTATACCCTCGTGAACACTAAATTCAAAAAAAAAAGGAAAAAAAAAGAAATTTGAAATTTGATCAAACATTTTAGGTGCTTGAAAATGACATGACTATGTCCCTATACCCTCATCCAGAATATGATATATCATCTTAAAGACACTGCGTATGAAAATAATAGCTATGTCATTTTCCACCATGTGGGTAGTAAAACATAAGAGGTGTTCCAATATAATTTTTTTATTAATGCATTAAGGTAAGACAAAATAAGTAAACTCAACCTATCCAGTAACATGATGACAAAGTATCGCGACACATGGTCAACATATGGACCAACACAGAGCTAAAAGAGAGAATAAAAGACAATGAGAGGAGTGCTCGCATTCAGCATCAATAAGGCACCACAAATTTCATGGCGACACTACAAATTTCATAGCCTACAAGAAGAAGAAATGCCGACTATGGCTATCTTGCGAAGAAGGCCACTAAATCTTGATGACTTAGAAGACCCTAATACACTGTCTCCGCCTAAAATAAGGTGGGGCATGATACAGATTCTTCAAAACTTAGCTTGCACACATAACTTTGTAGTATGCATTTCATAAGAGGGTACGCAAAACAAAATCGAAGTTCGAATCATATTGGGTCCTCGTCTCCTTACAACCTGTATATATACACATGTGTAATTTTAACTATTATTAATTTTCATCTTCAACGGGATTAACTCTTTGCACCTAACATTGCACGTGATATGTGGTCTCAAACTCTCAATGCCATCAAATGTCTCGCCTATTTATACAGCCTCCCTTGTCGTCCCATTGTTCCCAGCATCTTTTCCAGATGTTAACAAGAGTTGGTTGATTAATTCATCTTCCGTTTGTCTTTTTCACTCACTATCTGGTCAACCAACCACTGGATAGGAATGGAAGGTATCATGAGAGAGGTAGCGATGATGTATCAAGAGTGAGGTAGCAACTCAGAAACCGCTTGTGGTAGACCAGGTTAGATCGTGCTGATACATACTCCCTCGGAACGGAGGGAGTAGTTAACAGTGGCATATTGGGTTGCGCAACGTGATTTTTACACAGTAGTATGGCCCTAATTTTTTCATAAATATGATGTACCTGGAAATTTTGCACTTGTGAAAAACTACATTCAAAATGCTACACACCAATAATTTGAACTTGGGACAACAACGAAACCATATCATGTGAACATTATTTTTCAGGGGCGTGCACACGTTGGCTGGCTGATATTTGGAAAAGATCAGCCGGGTCACGAGCACTCCGGTCTTGCGACCCTATTCTCTGTTTCACTTGTTTTTTTTTTTTTGAGGGGTTCTCTGTTTCACTTGTTAAAGTTGTCATAAACTCTTGTTGCAACTAAAACTCGTGTCCGCCCTTGTAGCGGCACGGGTCCACCCACTTTGCAACGGCAACTCCACGACACCAGCGATGACACAACAATGACCGCGAACAACTTTGTAGTGGCGCGCATGCACCCACTTCCAGCAATGGGGAACAACCCTCACGGCACCGGACACCCCGACGCTGCAGCACCACATGTTCACTCTGCAACAGCAACGTCTTTGGTGGGAGGTCATCGGATGCGCCACCGTGAGAGGAGAGGGCATCAGACCGCACAACATAGTGAGATGAGTTGATGCACTGAGGATTTTGTGGAATTTGCCAGGAAGTCGAGTGGATAAGGTTGAGGGAGAGATCACAGCCACACGATCGCTTTGATCGAATGGCGCAGCATGCAGCCGAGCACAAGATCAGCCGGATGAACATGCGTTTCTCTTACATCCAGTTTATAAACAACAAACATACGCACCAATTGTGCAGCACACGGGACATCCGAAAATTGGAGGCCAGAACGCAAAGTTGGCACTTAAAATACAGAAGTACACAAAATCAGTTCAAACCAGAAAACATGCGCCAAAAGCAGATCAAATGCATCAGAAAGATAGCAAGAAACCACAGTATTTAACCAACAGCAAACATCATGCAAGACAAACCGAATTCAGGCTCACTTATTCATAGTTCACCAAAGCTGCTGCACACCAGCAGAAGTTTGAAGATACAAACGGTAATACTGTAAGAATGTACAGTACAGAAACAAAGACAGGATCAGGCAACCGCAGACACAGACGAGACTCAATGAAGGACACCAAAGACGAGACTTGCGAACCCAGAGACCGAAGCAGAGCTCCATCGCCAGGAGCTTTACTGGCCACCACGGAGACGGAGCACCAAGTGAAGGGTGGACTCCTTCTGGATGTTGTAGTCCGCCAAGGTGCGGCCATCCTCAAGCTGCTTACCGGCAAAGATGAGACGCTGCTGGTCCGGGGGGATGCCCTCCTTGTCCTGGATCTTCGCCTTCACGTTGTCAATGGTGTCAGATGACTCCACCTCCAGGGTGATGGTCTTGCCAGTGAGGGTCTTCACAAATATCTGCATGCCACCACGGAGCCTGAGCACCAAGTGGAGGGTGGACTCCTTCTGGATGTTGTAATCCGCAAGGGTGCGGCCATCCTCGAGCTGCTTGCCGGCGAAGATAAGACGCTGCTGGTCTGGGGGAATGCCCTCCTTGTCCTGGATCTTGGCCTTGACATTGTCGATGGTGTCCGAGGACTCAACCTCCAGGGTGATGGTCTTGCCGGTGAGGGTCTTGACAAAGATCTGCATACCACCACGGAGCCTGAGCACCAAGTGGAGAGTGGACTCCTTCTGGATGTTGTAGTCGGCAAGGGTGCGGCCATCCTCGAGCTGCTTGCCCGCAAAGATAAGACGCTGCTGGTCCGGTGGGATACCCTCCTTGTCCTGGATCTTGGCCTTCACATTGTCAATGGTGTCCGAGGACTCAACCTCCAGGGTGATGGTCTTGCCAGTGAGGGTCTTGACAAAGATCTGCATACCACCACGGAGCCTGAGCACCAAGTGGAGAGTGGACTCCTTCTGGATGTTGTAGTCCGCAAGGGTGCGGCCATCCTCGAGCTGCTTGCCGGCAAAGATGAGACGCTGCTGGTCCGGTGGGATACCCTCCTTGTCCTGGATCTTGGCCTTCACATTGTCAATGGTGTCCGAGGACTCAACCTCCAGGGTGATGGTCTTGCCAGTGAGGGTCTTGACAAAGATCTGCATACCACCACGGAGCCTGAGAACCAGGTGGAGGGTGGACTCCTTCTGGATGTTGTAGTCCGCAAGGGTGCGGCCATCCTCGAGCTGCTTGCCAGCAAAGATGAGACGCTGCTGGTCCGGAGGGATTCCCTCCTTGTCCTGGATCTTTGCCTTGACGTTGTCGATGGTGTCTTGCCGGTCAGGGTCTTCACAAAGATCTGCATCTGTAGATACAAAAAACATAGCAGAACAAGAGTAAGGTACTGAAAAGAGAAATATGCAGTGCATCAAACAATGCATGAACCAGAGGTACAACAGAGGTTGAATTGTAACTAAGCACACCCTAGCTGATACATCAAACAATATATTAGCAGATCTGTAGGCAATACATGACCCAAGATGATACAATATATTGCTAAAGATCTGCATCTGAATATACAAAGCATCATACAAAACAAGAGGAATGCACGGTACAGGGAAATCTACAATACACAAGTAATAGATAGACCAGATGGCGACAGATGAAATTGCAACTTAGCATCCCGTATAGTAAGCCAATGGATTGACAGACCATGCAGTGCAATTTTTTTGCATAACTATATATTAGGATATCTACCAGCGCAAACTTTAGTTTGAGTGGGATCTCAAGTAATCTAGTTGTACTGATAAGCTGGTTAAGAAGTCTAGAAACGAACAGTAATATCAGCAAACCGACATGAATTTAAGAGTAGAATCGATGCCCAACTACGGATGCTACAAGCAACTAGTACTAAGCTAGCAAATCACAGGTGTATCCCTTCAGAGATCATAGGGCTACAAAATCAGAAACTAGCAAAGTATAGCTAAAATCATAAATCCAACAACCTAGCACAACTAACTAATAGATGAGCCGAACCGACGGCAATCGCATCAGATCTAGTCGAAAATCATGGCATAACCAAGAGAAATTACCACGACTAATCGAACGGGCCGCAATCGATCAACAGCACTAACGCCTCGACCCACAGATCTACTCCAACGATCAATAATAAATCAATCCTAACAAAAATCACAGAGCACGAACATCAGGGGACGACGGAGAAATCGGAGGCTCGCATACCTTGAGGAGGAGGACGAAAGAGGCTTCGCTTCGCTTCGATCGGAGGAGATTTCCCGGTGAGGTTGGAGAGGGGACGGGATTGGATCGGATGTGTGGAGGAGAGACGGGAGGGGCTTGGGAATTTATAGCCGGATCGGAGGGGAGGGGAGGGAGAGAAGGAAGAAGAGACACGGCACGCCTGACGTGTGCGGGTAGGAAGAGGAGAGCCGGTCGCGGAGAGTCCGTCCCCCACCACGCAAAACAAGGCAGGATATTGTGGTGGGGAGGAGATTCCAAAGGTAACGCCGTTTGGTGCCGTTGTGGTTTGGCTGGTTGTTGGCCGTTTGAGTTGGACGCCGGCCTCACGCCGTTGGGTTGGTGCGTGAGCGTGGTCACTGTGCACTCACTCATATTTAACATAAAAACAACTTAATTAACATTGAAGCCGGCAAGGAAGGGTGGCGAGAGTCCACGTGTCCACATTATTAATAAATAAAACTAAAAGCAAACTAAACTACGAGGCGGCGCGCTACCCTAGGCGTCGTCCTCGTCGTCCTCGGGGTCGGTGAGGTCAATGAGCGTCAGCGCAGGGCCGGCCCAGGGGAACGTCGTGTTCCAGGCGGCGGCGATGTCGGCCGCGAAGCTGCTGTGGCGCTGCGGCGGCATGACTGGCGCGACTCCTTCTTGGCCTCACGCTGCTCCTCGCCGAGGTCGCTCGAGCATCTCTCAGATTCGCCCATGACGGCGGCCTCGGCCAAACCATCATTGGCGCCACATCTCGAGGTACACCGCCTCCTGCGCCGGCGTCGCCTCCATCAAAACCGATGCGCGCGGAGACCCACTCGCGCACTACTCCCGTCCAAGAGTAGCGCTCGATGGGGGACGACTCCAGCTCGGGCTCTGGTTGCGACTTTGACAAGGCGACGGGGAGGGGACGGCGGGGCCACCGGCGGCACCATGTAGCCGCCCGCCGCGGAGAGGGCAATGGCCTGCGCCATGGCCGCCTCGTACCGAGCCTACTCTTCCTCCACCGCCTCCGCCCTGCGCCGCTCGTCCTCCTCGCTCTCCCGGTAGACCGCCGCAAGGGCCGCCTAGTAGGCGTCCTCCGCCGCCTGGTCCTCCTCGCGGATGATGAGCGGGGGCGGCGGCACGCAGCGGTCGACCTCACGCACGCCGCGTCGCCTCGCCTCCTCGTGCTCGAACGCGAATCATCTCGCCATTAGGCGAAGTCGATTCTTGAAGCGGGTCGTGGCGTTCTGCTCGCATCAAGAACGTCCGGCGGCGACGCTTTGCTCGCGTGCGCCCTAGCCGATCATGGCGCCGCCAAAGACCGGATCTCTCGAGATCGAGATGCGGTCGTCGCGGCGAGTGGCGTCGAAGTGCAGCAAAAGGCACGCGGTGCTGCCAGTGCCACTCCGCCTAGTGCACGGGCACGTTCACGCGCTGCCTTTGTCGGCGAGCCGGCGCCGGTGGAGGCGGCAGGAACTCCGCGGGGAAAGGGACGCGGCGGGGGCCTTGCCCTTGGCCTTGCTGCTGCAGGCGCCGGAGAGCCCCATCTCGCTGTGGTGGTGGTGGCTTGGGTTTGCCGGCGACGGGGATGCAGAGCGGGCTAGATGTGGACTGGAAAGTGGATGAGGACGGCCCCGCTGCACGGTCGGCTTAAAAAAGGATGACCGCCGTCCCTGACGCGTGGGCCCAAGGTCATAAATTAAGCTAACCAGGTTGGTCGTGGGCAGTTGGACGACTGTCAAGTGGGGACACGGCGAACACCAAGAAGGTGTGCGTGGCGTCCGCGCCGACGCATTTGGGACCCAAATTCCTAAATACGTCGGCGGACGCGAAGCGGACACGATTTGGGTTTAGTGAAGGGAGAGAAAGTAGGGGTCGACAGCACCGAAGAAGGGGTTTTTAGAGAGTTACAGAGGGATTGCCTAATCGGCAACGGAGAAGGCAACTCGAACAAGGTGGGGCGGTGTGGCGACGACACCGTCCACGAGTGGTGGTGGCCGGCAGCAACATTGTGGGTTGACGGCAGACATAAGGAAGACGTCGACAGCGGAAAGGACTAAAACATGTTTTTTGCAGGCAACACACAAATATCCAGGCCCATTATCTGATGTTACTCTCGAAAATTCAGATGTAATCAATTATTTTTATTAAAATTAAAAAGCGCCGAACGGCACAAACTCTCGGTGGAGACTACAAAAAAGGCATCACGACTTGCTCGCCATCCTCTCCAGCGCGACGTCCGTGTGATATACGCTGGTGAACGTGTCCGCTCATGACCGCCCGTCCCACACGTCGCGTCGTGGATGTTGCTTTCGTTCTCATCCTCACATTCCCTTTAAACTTTTATTATCACAAAGCCTCGTGAAAAGAAGAAAATGAGATAACTTTCAAAAAGAAAAAGGAGATTTGAGGAGACACTATTTCACGGGGGCGTCGCTTTCGGAGCTCGTTTCTTTCCACTAGCGACATAATGGGGGAGAATAGAATCGTCGTGACTTTTCGTGACATTTCCGGTGAGCTCGTTTTGGTACATACGTACTGTACTTGTGCATATGGATTTTCCTTGCTGCAACGCAACTGCATCAGAGATTCAGCGCTTGTAGCGCCTGTTCGTCTAATTTCTCCATTGCACAGAAAGAAGGGAAGAGATTTGTTTCAGTTTTTGTTCTGAGTGCCGAGTTAAGGCAAGGGTCGTGGCTTCTGAAGCTTACTGCTTAATGTATCAGCTAATCATGAGGGCAGCAGACTGAAGTTTGCTTCCTTGACTTGTGGCATGCATCGTCAGGTCGACCATAGAGGTCGTCCGTGCTTACATTGATTGATTAATCGGCGGCACGATGACGATGCATTAGGTTGGAGAACGACTCTGCACCTAAACCAGATACTAATAATCTAGTGCGGGACGCCGACATGGACGGCTGAACAAATCTTAGCACTAGATTAATTAATAGTTTATGCTTGCCGATTAGAGCTATGGTTAGTCGTATATGGTGAGCAGGTGAGATGAACCCGCTGGGATTGAGATGACTAGCAGGGCAGGCAGGTGATCTGGAACTCGGAAGACTCTTCCGGTCGGTTCTTCTAGATTGATCGATGAGTTGGCTGCTAATGGTTGAATGCTGAATAGGACTATTACGAGAGCATCAGGAATGGAGTCAAGACTTTATTTTTTATTTTGAGGAAAAGGAATGGAGTCAAGTGGATTTCTCCTATGTTGTTGTTCTCGGTCAAACTTAGCTTACCAAGCACGCACACGACCCTACTTTCTTTTTAAAAAAGCTATAGGGTTTCTCTTGCCTCCCGCCGGCGCCGCCGGCGGTCCGCCCCGTTTCCGGTGGCCTTAGGGCCATGGAGGCGGAGTGGATCTCGGCCCTTGCCCGTGGGAGGGCTTTGTTTTTAGATTTTTTTTTTTAATTTGTTAGGATTTGTGTCCTATTCAGGAAGGTGAGACGGCTGCGACTTCCTGAAGATGAAATAAATGTCTCCCCTCTTAGTCCCCTTCCGGTGATGCTTCTAGCATCGTCGGTGGGCGTGTGGAGGTGTGTCTCCGGCAGATCCGTCTTTGGTGGATTTGCTTGGATCCATTCGTCATTCGTCTGTGTTCCTGTGTCTTCAGGTTGGATTCTTCTGATCTACACTCTTCATCGGCGGCGGTTACTGTTCTGGTGTGTTGGTTCTATGGGCCTTAGCACGACGACTTCCCAACTGTCTACTACAACAAGGTTTGCCCGGCTTCGGCGATGGAAGGGCGATGACAGCGGCGCACCTTTGGCTCACTTCAGTGTTTGTAGTCGTCGCTAGGTGGTTTACGGATCTGGATGTAATTTATTTCTAGTGTTCGTTGTACTACAATGATTAAAGATGAATAGACTGAAAGTTTTTCTAAAAAAATACTTAGATTTGGTGTACTCAACTGAGTTTTTGGGCCATGATCTTTTCTAGAGTGAATTTAGTTAATAAAAATGATTTAAAGAAACCCGGTCAGTGTGTTTACTCTCCAAAGCACTAAAAATCATCTACCAGTGCAAAAAAAATTGCCACTATCTCGCGCTACACACTTCGATCGTGACGACCGCTATTTTCTCTTGCAACGTTGCCTCATGCCAGCTCTGTCTGCTGCCATTGCCGATCGGGTAACTGGCTCCAGCCATCTAGGCCCAGCCGCCAGCAATTCATCTCCAATAAGGGCTCGTTTGGTAGTAAATGGAGGATCACCCAGGGCACCAAATCCTCAAAGGGGATTTTGACCAGCACATGGGGATCCCCTTCTCTCCATGGGGGAGATTGGTTGGGATAGTTTGGCAGCAAGGGAAGTGGGAGGGGGAGAGCTAGGGATCGATAGGTGGGTGTGCTCCACGAGGGGGAGAGCCAGAGATCGATAGGTGGGTCTCTCTATAGGGAGGAAACGCAGAGGCGGAGGCGGTCAATCGCGAGAGAGCCAGGCCAGGGATCTCCTTCCCGATGCGGCGATGTGTGGATTATCTTTCCGTGGAAGTGACGTGGATGAGGGCGTTTTACCCCGTCGGCAAGACGTCCAAATGCACGGGCGGTTTTGCCCAGGCCTGAGTTGCCTCGTGGTTTCCATACCCTGGTTTTAGGCGGGGATCCCAGAGGAATCCACTGCAACCAAATGAGCCCTAATGGTACCATAATCCACAAGACCTCAATAATTAATTTTCTTGGTGCTTCCAACTCAAACCTAAACACTACCATCTCTTCCTAGATGCCGTGCATGACCTCTGCCCTAGGACTCTTGCTGCTCTGTGCAAGATTCCCTCTCTCAGCTGCACCACCTTGACCGCGAATTCTAGCAACCTCACCATTACTACAAAGTGGACAAGAGGAAGCAGTGTGCTCTTTCTTTTTAAAAAAGGAGGACGAGTCTTTTTAAAAAAGGAGGATGACATCAATGCCCTAGGAGATGCATGCATCCATTTTATTAATTATTCACAAAGGCCTTACAAAGTAATACGTCAATACGGATGAGGCCATCATCTTGGCAACACATGTCGCTACTCCTATCCATTGAACTCTACCACGTTTAAACTATTGAAATTTTCATGTGAATTAGCAATTTCTTAGAGTTTGGACTCGGTTTGTTCCTCGAAAATCTTACCTGGGAATCAAAGAAAAACATGGTTGTTTTACGAGCAGTCCAAGTTGGCACACCTTGTAGGAAGGTTATTGGTGTATAGCTACCTAGGATGGATGTGCCACATTGCTCCATTTCTAGAGGAAAGAACGAAGTCCCGAACCTTCACATTTCACTTCAAATATGGAGTAGAATCTCTACAAAGACTTACATAGGAACGGAGAGAGTATACAACCTAAAGATGACAATTGTACTACGTACAACTGGATGGTCTGTCCCCATATATGCAACACATATGTTGTGGCGTCGGTGTGCACAGGACATTCCTGGTG
Organism: Aegilops speltoides; assembly: GCA_021437245.1. NCBI lineage: Eukaryota > Viridiplantae > Streptophyta > Magnoliopsida > Poales > Poaceae > Aegilops > Aegilops speltoides. The sequence goes on from CM038147.1 coordinate 505,620,488, forward strand.
ATTCACTTAACATCTTGCTTTCCAGCAAAATGACGACACCATTTTCCGTTTATAAAACGAAAACGGTGAAACGATGCTTTTATTTGTTGAAACTCCGAACCTTAGTACAATGATAGATGGCATAATTCCAAACCTGGTAGGCTATTGCTTATGTTAGACTTTAATATTTGTGCAAGATACAACACATCAAAAACCCCAAATCAGCAACGTCAAGCATGCACATAGAGATGGTAAAATTCCATTCATTTTGTCGTATTTCGTGGTCTTTTCGGATTGCTTGCCTGTTTCCGTGTCTTATATATACCATAAATATTGCAAATAGTTCAAAAAATAAATAGAATATCTAAAGTAGAAATACATGGGGAGTTGATCTCCGATGTTAAAAAGAAAGAAAAGAACCAGCCTTGCAACAGTAAATTCAATTTCTTCTTTGCAAGCACTAACTTTACCTTAACTTTGTTGTTCTCCCTCTCTCTCCCTCCCTCCCTCCCTCCCTCTCTCTCTCTCTCTCTCTCTCTCTCTCTCTAAGTCAATGAGCCATTCAACTTTTTCGTACTTGCTTCTAGTACTCTTCTCTTGAGATATCAATCATTTCATCTTTATTTATAAGCTAGGGACTTTGTAGCGAGACCATCCCAGGTAGCACATACGTTTTGGAGGATCCATGCCACGAAATGATACTGATGGTGATGAATCGTCGTGCTCAATTCATCATAAGGAAAACTGCAAACGTGCATACACAATTCAGATTGGATGATCCTTATGTCTTTGCTCGGTCACTAGACAAATAGTTAGTTAGGCATGAGAGATTTTGGGAAATACAAATATGCATCTTCACTTGTTGTGCCTCTTTGGCGTGATGATCGAGGAATGTCTCAAACTCTAAAGCTTTGTCCTTTTCTTTTCTTTTGGGAGAATTTCAATTTATTTTGCTAGTTGACTCAAGAGAAATGTTGTATTATTCACAGACATATATACACATGTACAATTACGATCTCATCACTAGGTCTAAGTCTAACAATAATGATTTTAGAAAGATGTAAACAAAGAGTATACAGACCCTTTTGTTAAAGTTGTCATGGAGAAATGAGTTATGCACATTTTTTGTTTGCATATGTTATATATATTTTTTGACGAGAAAGCAGACCATCTGCCCGTTTCATTGAGATAAGGGGAACAAAAAGAGGTTACAACAATAATGTAGATGGAAAAAATAAACAATGGCTGACAAAGCCATCTCAACGAAACACGCCTCCATCGCCATATTTCAATGAGTTGTGAGTGGGTTATTCAAAAAGGCCTCCAAGGAGGGAAAACAACTGGCGCGGCCGTCGTGGCTAGCTTCATCTCATCGACCCTTGAAAGGGTCCAACCGTTTACAACCTATGTGGCTTCTTCATGCACCGACCAAACATCACTGCCGAGGAAGTACTCTTCAACAGTGCCTTCAAGAAGGAGCAAAACACTCTCTAGCACTATCATCACTTGCATCACCCCCGTCGAAAAATTAACTTTCACGAGAGCGCCTCTCCAGCAAATAGTTTTTTTACATTAGCCTCTCTACTGCATTGCTGGCATACAACCGTCTCCTCTTTGAAGCAATTTTTGAGCTATTACAACACTAAGGCCCTGTTAGGAAGTCCTCCAGCTTCTCTAAATTCCCAACTCCCGCTCCTCCATCAGGGATCCAACTTCTCGTGAGAATTTTGTTCCGTTTAGCAACGTGGCGGTCGCGCGGAACAGGAGCAAAGCAGGGCACATGCGACTGCAAAACGAATCGTTTTCTTGACTTGGAGGTGGCATTCCTAGTAATTATGCCGAACTCCCCCTCCGCGGCTCCGCCGTTTTGTGAAGCCTGGGCTTGGGCAGCTTCTCAAATTTGCACCGGAGGAGGCCTCCGCTTCTTGAAGCTGGCTTCGCGGAGCTGAGGCGTTCGGCCAACTCCTCGTGCGGAGGTGGAGAGCTTCCGAATGGGCTCTAACAAGCTTCAGATCGCAATATTAATGTGTTACCATACAACAATTGCACGTGTGCACACATGTACTCACTTCGTTCCTAAATACAAGTCTTTCTAGAGATTTCACTACGAACTACATACGGAGCAAAATGAGTGAATCCACACTCTAAAGTATGTCTATATACATCCATATGTAGTCCGTATTGTAATCTCTAAAAAGACTTATATTTAGGAACGGAGGGAGTAGTTTCTTATGAGGAAACAAGCAAATGAAGATGGATTTTATCAATGTTTGGTAGTGCATGTTGGAAGATTGTAAATAGCTAACAAGACATCTTAATTGTTAAAAGGACGCATAGAGCGGTGGATTTCAAGATTAAATGTTTTTTCTATAACAATAAAGCATGTGTGTATTGTTGGGGAACGTAGTAATTTCAAAAAAATTCCTACGCACACGCAAGATCATGGTGATGATATAGCAACGAGAGGGGAGAGTGTTCATCCACATACCCTCGTAGACCGTAAGCAGAAGCATTATCACAACGCGGTTGATGTAGTCGTACGTCTTCACGATCCGACCGATCCAAGCACCGAACGTACGGAGCCTCCGAGTTCAGCACACGTTCAACTCGATGACGATCTCCGGCCTCCGATCCAGCCGAGCTCCGGAAATGAGTTCCGTCAGCACGACGGCGAGGTGACGATGATGATGTTCTACCGGCGCAGGGCTTCGCCTAAACTCCGCGACGATATGACCGAGGTGGAATATGGTGGAAGGGGGCACCGCACACGGCTAAGGAACGATCCGTAGATCAACTTTGTGTGTCTATGGGGTGCCCCTACCCCCGTATATAAAGGAGTGGAGGAGGGGAGGGCGGCCCTCTTTATGGCGTGCCCTAGGGAGTCCTACTCCCACCAGAGTAGGATTCCCCTTTCCTAGTCCAACTAGGAGTCCTTCCATGTATTAGGAGTAGGAGACAAGGAAGGGGAAGAGAGAGGGAAGGAAGGAGGGGTGCGGCCCTCCCTAGTCAATTCGGACTAGGCCATGGGAAGCGCTGGCCTGCCCTAGGCAGCCCTCTCTCTTTCCCTTGAGGCCCAATAAGGCCCAATACTTCTCCCGGCGAATTCCGTAACTCTCCAGTACTCAAAAATACCGAATCACTCGGAACCTTTCGAACTCCGAATATAGTCGTCAATATATTGATCTTTACGTCTCGACCATTTCGAGACTCCTCGTCATGTCCCCAATCTCATCCAGGACTCCAAACTCCTTCGGTACATCAAAACTCATAAACTCATAATATAACTGTCATCGAAACCTTAAGCGTGCGGACCCTACGGGTTCGAAAACTATGTAGGCATGACCTAGAACTATTCTTGGTCAATAACCAACAGTGGGACCTGGATGCCCATATTGGCTCCTACATATTCTACGAAGATCTTTATCGGTCAAACCGCATAACAACATACGTTGTTCCCTTTGTCATCGGTATGTTACTTGCGAGATTCGATCGTCGGTATCCAATACCTAGTTCAATCTCGTCACCGCAAGTCTCTTTACTCATTCATGTCGTCATCTCATAACTAACTCATTAGTTACATGCTTGCAAGGCTTAGGTGATGAGTATTATCGAGAGGGCCCGAGATACCTCTCGACAATCGGATGACAAATCCTAATCTTGAATTATGCCAACCCAACATGTACCTACGGAAACACACAGAGAGCACCTTTATAATCACCCGATTCACGTTGTGGACGTTTGGTAGCACACAAAGTGTTCTTCCGTAAACGGAGTTGCACAATCTCATAGTTGCAGGAACTTTGTATAAGTCATGAAGAAAGCAAGAGCAGTATACTAAGCGATCAAGTGCTAGGCTAACAGAATGGGTCATGTCAATCACATCATTCTCCTAATGATGTGATCCCGTTAATAAAATGACAACTCTTTTGTCCATGGCTAGGAAACATAACCATCTCTGATAAACGAGCTAGTCAAGTAGAGGCATACTAGTGACACTATGTTTGTCTATGTATTCACACATGTATTATGTTTCCGGTTAATACAATTCTAGCATGAATAATAAACATTTATCATGAAATAAGGAAATTAATAATAACTTTATTATTGCCTCCAGGGCATATTTCCTTCAGTCTCCCACTTGCACTAGAGTCAATAATGTAGTTCACATCGCCATGTGATTTAACACTAATAATCATATCTGTATATGATTAACACCCATAGTTCACATCGTCATGTGACCAACACCCAAAGGGTTTACTAGAGTCAATAATCTAGTTCACATTGCTATGTGATTAACACCCAAAGAGTACAAAGGTATGATCATGTTTTGCTCGTGAGAGAAGTTTAGTCAACGGTGCATCACATTTGAGCCGTATGTATTTTGCAAATATTACGTGTCTACAATACTGCTTGCGGAGCTACTCTAGCTAATTGCTCCCACTTTCAATATGTATCCAGATTGAGACTTAGAGTCATCTGGATCAGTGTAAAAGTTTGCACTGATGTAACTTTTACAACAAACTCTTTTATCACCTCCATAATCGAGAAACATCTCCTTAGTCCTTACTAAGGATATTCTTGACCAATGTCCAGTGTTCTACTCCTAGATCACTATTGTACTCCCTTGCCAAATTCAGAGCAAGGTATACAGTAGGTCTGGTAGGCATAGGGAATGACTTTCATTCTCTTTTCTATTTTCTGACTTGGTCGGGATTCAAGTCTTACTCAATTTTCACACCTTTGCAACACAGGCAAGAACTCTTTCTTTGACTGTTCCATTTTGAACTATTTCAAAATCTTGTCAAGGTATGTACTTATTGAAAAACTTATCAAGCGTCTTGATCTATCTCAATAGATCTTGATGCTCAATATGTAAGTAGCTTTACTGAAGTCTTTCTTTTAAAGAACTCCTTCAAAACACTCCTTTATGCTTTGCAGAATAATTCTACATTATTTCCGATCAACAATATGTCATTCACATATACTTATCGAAATGTTGTAGTGCTCCCACTCACTTTCTTGTAAATACAGCTTCACCGTAAGTGCATACAAAACTATATGCTTTGATCAACTTGTCAAAGCGTATATTCCAACTCTGAGATGCTTGCACCAGTCCATAGATGGATCGCTGGAGCTTGCACATTTTGTTAGCACCTTTAGGATTGACAAAACCTTCTGGTTGCATCATATACAACTCTTCTTTAATAAATCCATTAAGGAATGCAGTTTTGACATCCTTTTGCCAAATTTCATAAAATGTGGCAATTGCTAACATGATTCGGACAGACTTTTAAGCATCGATACGAGTGAGAAAAAATCTCATTGTATTCAACACCTTGAACTTGTCGAAAAACCTTTTTCCGACAATTCGAGCTTTGTAGATAGTAACACTACTATCAACGTCCGTCTTCTTCTTAAAGATCCATTTATTTTCTATGGATTGCTGATCATCGGGCAAGTCCACCAAAGTCCACACTTTGTTCTCATACATGGATCCTATCTCAGATTTTATGGCCTCGAGCCATTTCGCGGAATCTGGGCTCATCATCGCTTCCTCATAGTTCGTAGGTTCATCATGGTCTAGTAACATGACTTCCAGAACATGATTACTACACCACTCTGGCGCGGATCTTACTCTGGAAGACCTACGAGGTTCTGTAGTAACTTGATCTGAAGTTTCATGATCAATATCATTAGCTTCCTCACTAATTGGTGTATTTGTCACAGGAACTGATTTCTGTGATGAACTACTTTCCAATAAGGGAACAGGTACAGTTACCTCATCAAGTTCTAATTTCCTCCCACTCACTTCTTTCGAGAGAAACTCCTTCTCTAGAAAGGATCCATTGTTAGCAACGAATGATTTGCCTTTGGATCTGTGATAGAAGGTGTACCCAATAGTTACCTTTGGGTATTCTATGAAGACGCACTTCTCCGATTTGGGTTTGAGCTTATCAGGATGAAACTTTTTCACATAAGCATCGTAGCCCCAAACTTTAAGAAACGACAACTTGGGTTTCTTGCTAAACCATAGTTCATATGGTGTCGTCTCAATGGATTTAGATGGTGCCCTTTTAACGTGAATGCAGCTATCTCTAATGCATAACCCCAAAACGACAATGGTAAATCAATAAGTGACATCATAAATCGCATCATATCCAATAAAGTGCGGTTACGACGTTTGGACACACCATAACGTTGTGGTGTTCCAGGTGGCGTGAGCTGTGAAACTATTCCACATTGTTTTAATTGAAGACCAAACTCGTAACTCAAATATTCGTCTTCGCGATCAGATCGCAGAAACTTTATTTTCTTGTTATGATGATTTTTCTACTTCACTCTGAAATTCTTTGAACCTTTCAACTATTTCAGACTTATGTTTCATCAAGTAGATATACCCATATCTGCTCAAATCATCTTGTGAAGGTCAGAAAATAACGATACTTGCCACAAGCATCAACACTTATAGGATCGCATACATCGGTATGTATTATTTCCAATAAGTCAGTAGCTTGTTCCATTGTTCCGGAGAACGGAGTTTTAGCCATCTTGCCCAATAGGCACGGTTCGCAAGCATCAAATGATTCATAACCAAGTGATTCCAAAAATCCATCTTTATGAAGTTTCTTCATGCGGTTTACACCGATATGACCCAAACGGCAGTGCCACAAATAAGTTGCACTATCATTATTAACTTTGCATCTTTTGGCATCAATATTATGAATATGTGTATCATCACGATCGAGATCCAACAAACTATTTTCATTGGGTGTATGACCATTGAAGGTTTTATTCATGTAAAAAGAACAACAATTATTCTCTGATTTTAAATGAATAACCATATTGCAATAAACATGATCAAATCATATTCATGCTCAATGCAAACGCTAAATAACATTTATTTAGGTTTAACACTTATCCCGAAAGTTTAGGGAGTGTGTGATGATGATCATATCAATCTTGGAACTACTTCCAACACTCATCGTTACTTCCCCTTCAACTAGTCTTTGTTTATTCTGTAACTCCTGTTTCGAGTTGCTAATCTTAGCAACCGAAGAAGTATCAAATACTCAGGGGCTACTATAAACACTAGTAAGGCACACATCAATAACATGTATATCAAATATACCCTTGTTCACTTTGCCATCCTTCTTATCCACCAAATATTCAGGGCATTTCCGATTCCAGTGACCATTTCCTTTGCAGTAGAAACACTCAGTTTCAGGCTTTGGTCCAGCTTTGGGCTGCTTCGTGGGAGTGACAACTTTCTTGCCATTCTACATGAAGTTCCCTTTCTTTCCCTTTGCCCTATTCTTGAAACTAGTGGTCTCGTCAATCATCAACACTTGATGCTCTTTCTTGATTTCTACCTTTGTTGATTTCAACATCACGAAGAGCTCGGGAATCATTTTTGTCATCCCTTGCATACTGTAGTTCATCACGAAGTTCTAGTAACTTAGTGATGGTGACTAGAGAATTTCATCAATCACTATCTTATCTCGGAAGATTGACTCCCACTCGATTCAAGCGATTGAAGTACCGGACAATCGAGCACATGCTCACTAGTTGAGCGATTCTCCTTCATCTTTTAGCTATAGAACTTGTTGGAGACTTCATATCTCTCAACTCGGTATTTGCTTGAAATATTAACTTCAATTCCTAGAACATCTCATATGGTCCATGATGTTCAAAACATCTTTGAAGTCCCGATTCTAAGCCATAAAGCATGGTGCACAAAACTATCAAGTAGTCATCATCTTGAGCTAGCCAAAGCGTTCATAACATCGCATCTGCTCCTGCAATAGGTCTATCACCTAGCGGTGCATTAAGGACATAATTCTTACGTGCAGCAATGAGGATAAACCTCAGATCGCGGATCAAATCCGCATCATTGCTACTAACATTTTTCAACACAATTTTCTCTAGGAACATATCAAAATAAACATATGAAAGCAACAACGCAAGCTGTTGATCTTACAACATAATTTGCAAAATACTACCAGGACTAAGTTCATGATAAATTTAAGTTCAATTAATCATATTACTTAAGAACTCCCACTTAGACAGACATCTCTCTAGTCATCTAAGTGATCACGTGATCCAAATCAACGAAACCATAACCGATCATCACGTGAGATGGAGTAGTTTTCACTGGTGAACATCACTATGTTGATCATATCTACTATATGATTCACGCCGACCTTCGGTCTCCGTGCTCGAGGCCATATCTCGCATATGCTAGGCTCGTCAAGTTTAACTGAGTATTCGCGTGTGCAAAACTGGCTTGCACCCGTTGTAGATGGACGAGAGCTTATCACACCCGATCATCACGTGGTGTGCAGGCACGACGAACTTTGGCAGCGGTGCATACTCGGGAGAACACTTCTTGATAATTAGTGAGAGATCATCTTAAAATGCTACCGTCAATCAAAGCAAGAATAAGATGTATAATAGATAAACATCATATGCAATCAAAATATGTGACATGATATGGCCATGATCATCTTGCGCCTTTGATCTCCATCTCCAAAGTACTGTCATAATCTTTATCGTCACCGACATGACACCATGATCTTCATCATCTTGATCTATATCAATGTGTCGTCACATGGTCGTCTCGCCAACTATTGCTCTTGCAACTATTGCTATCGCATAGCGATAAAGTAAAGCAATTATTTGGCACTTGCATCTTATGCAACAAAGAGACAACCATAGAGCTTACGCCGATTGCCGATAACTTCAACAAAACATGATCATCTCATACAACAACTTATATCTCATCACGTCTTGACCATATCACATCACAACAAGCCTGCAAAAACAAGTTAGGCGTCCTCTACTTTGTTGTTGCAAATTTTACGTGGCTGCTACGGGCTTAGCAAAACCGTTCTCACCCACGCATCAAAACCACAACGATAGTTTGTCAAATAGACTCCGTTTTAACCTTCGCAAGGACCGGGCGTAGCCACACTCGGTTCAACTAAAGTTGAGAAACCGACACCGCCACCAATGTGTGCAAAGCACGTCGGTAGAACCGGTCTCGCGTAAGCATACGCGTAATGTCGGTCCGGGCCGCTTCATCCAACAATACCGCCAACCAAAGTATGACATCTTTGGTAGGCGTATGACTTATATCGTCCACAACTCATTTGTGTTCTACTCGTGCAAATAACATCAACGCATAAAACCTAGGCTCGGATGCCTTTGTTGGGGAACGTAGTAATTTCAAAAAATTTCCTACGCACACGCAAGATCATGGTGATGATATAGCAACGAGAGGGGAGAGTGTTCGTCCATGTACCCTCGTAGACCGTGAAGCGGAAGCGTTATCACAACGCGATTGATGTAGTCGTACGTCTTCACGATCCGACCGATCCAAGCACCGAACGTCACGGAGCCTCCGAGTTCAAGACACGTTCACTCGATGGCGATCTCCGGCCTCCGATCCAGCCGAGCTCCGGAGATGAGTTCCGTCGGCCGACGGCGTGGTGACGATGATGATGTTCTATCGGCGCAGGCTTCGCCTAAACTCCATGACGATATGGTGAGGTGGAATATGGTGGAAGGGGCACCGACACGGCTAAGGAACGATCCGTAGATCAACTTTGTGTGTCTATGGGGTGCCCCTACCCCGTATATAAAGGAGTGGAGGAGGGAGGGCGGCCTTCTTCCATGGCGCGCCCTAGGGAGTCCTACTCCCACCGGAGTAGGATTCCGCTTTCCTAGTCCAACTAGGAGTCCTTCCATGTATTAGGAGTAGGAGACAAGGAAGGGAAGAGAGAAGGAAGGAAGGAGGGGTGCGGCCCCCCTAGTCAATTCGGACTAGGCCATGGGGGCGCGGCATGCCCTAGGCAGCCCCTCTCTTTCCTTGAGGCCCAATAAGGCCCAATACTTCTCCTCGGCGAATTCCGTAACTCTCCGGTACTCGAAAAATACCGAATCACTCGAACCTTTCCGAACTCCGAATATAGTCGTCCAATATATCTATCTTTACGTCTCGACCATTTCGAGACTCCTCGTCATGTCCCCGATCTCATCCGGTACTCCGAACTCCTTCGGTACATCAAAACTCATAAACTCATAATATAACTGTCATCGAAACCTTAAGCGTGCGGACCCTACGGGTTCGAGAACTATGTAGACATGACCTAGAACTATTCTTGGTCAATAAACAACAGTGGGACCTGGATGCCCATATTGGCTCCTACATATTCTACGAAGATCTTTATCGGTCAAACCGCATAACAACATACGTTGTTCCCTTTGTCATCGGTATGTTACTTGCCCGAGATTCGATCGTCGGTATCCAATACCTAGTTCAATCTCGCCACCGCAAGTCTCTTTACTTGTTCATGTCGTCATCTCATAACTAACTCATTAGTTACATGCTTGCAAGGCTTAGGTGATGAGTATTACCGAGAGGGCCAGAGATACCTCTCAGAGCAATCGGAGTGACAAATCCTAATCTTGAATTATGCCAACCCCACATGTACCTTGGAAACACCTATAGAGCACCTTTATAATCACCCGATTCGTTGTGACGTTTGATAGCACACAAAGTGTTCTTCCGTAAGCGGAGTTGCACAATCTCATAGTTGCGAGGAACTTTGTATAAGTCATGAAGAAAGCGATAGCAATATACTAAGCGATCAAGTGCTAGGCTAACAGAATGTGTCATGTCAATCACATCATTCTCCTAATGATGTGATCCCGTTAATCAAATGACAACTCTTTTGTCCATGGCTAGGAAACATAACCATCTCTGATAAACGAGCTAGTCAAGTAGAGGCATACTAGTGACACTATGTTTGTCTATGTATTCACACATGTATTATGTTTCCGGTTAATACAATTCTAGCATGAATAGTAAACATTTATCATGAAATAAGGAAATAAATAATAACTTTACTATTGCCTCTAGGGCGTATTTCCTTCATGTATGTGTTCAATTATGATCATCAAAGGACAATGTAGATACATGATTTTTTAGATAAAAGGGAATATATTAGTATTAGAAGATACCAACTACACCCGATCTCTGCACCAATACGATCTAAAGAGCCACTCAAGACATCAAAGATGCACACGACCAAATTATTACTCCCCCCTTTTCAAATTTAAACTAAAACCACTACAAGTATTTTGGAACGGTGGGAGTACAAAAGAAGGAAAAAAAAAGCAAACAACAGAACAAGGGCAACAAACAATAACGACAACCATCAAAATATTTTCCCATCATGTTTTTCAATGGAGATTTTACCTACAACTTCATGTGATATGTCAAATTAAAAATATAAATTTACATTGTTGCGTGTTATGTAATACGAAGTAATATTTATTTTCTATTTTTAATTACTAATTAATGCACCATATGAAGAAGATACCGTAAATATTTACTTGAAATGCCTAATTTTTTACATGAATGGATATGACATGTTTACGAGAATTTTCATATATTATTCATATTTTTATGAGTTCATGAATTAGTTATACATTTTCTAAGAGTACATGATTTTAATTTTAATTTAAGAGTTAAATCTTTAGTCTATTTTGCATAAAGTCTGAGTCCAAAAAGGCCCAGCCCGAAAACGGCCCAACCCAAAACCTAAACATAGACTAGAAAAAAATAAACGCACTTCCCACGCGACCACCCCTCCTCTAGCCGTCGCTGCGCTTGGCGGCGGCGCTCACCTCGCTCTGCTCCGCCGCTCCCCGGTACCCTCTGCCGCTCCCCGGACCCCTCCGCCGCCGCGGCACAGCCGCCTGCCGGTCGCCGTCACCACTTCAGCGGCTGCTGCCCCGGTGCCCCCGCACAGCTCGACGGCGCCCACCCGCTTACCTTTCCACTTCCCTGCTACCGCCGCCCCTGTCGTACTGTCGTCGCCCGCGGATCTCATTTTACCATCGAAAACAAGCTCATCAAGCTCCAGATTTGGGACATGGTTCGTTCTCTATGCCGTGCCGTTTCTGTTACTTGCTACTCCCCCCGTTCCTAAATACTTGTCTTTCTAGAGATTTCAACGAGTGACTACATACGCAAAATGAGTGAATCTACACTTTAAAATATGTCTATATACATCCATATGTGGTAGTCCATTTGAATCTCTAAAAAGACAAATATTTAGGAACGGAGGGAGTAGTTGCAAACTACGAACTCTGAATTCATTTCTGTAGCATGAACTGGTGTAGCATCTCAAGCAGGAACTCTGTTTATTCACTAAGCATATCAGCTAGGAATTGTCCTGATAACAAGCAAGCAATGGTCATGTACTAGTTTGCAGTATACTAGTTATCTTGGTTAGATGTTTATTCTAATTGATGGTGTTAACCATGTATCACTTAGTAATGATACTTAGCAAATGCCATGCCATAAAAAAGACACTATGCAGTTCTGCAGTGTCCAATTAGCTAGTCCTAGCTCCAGTTGTATTGCGTTCTACGTCTACGTGATGCTGTTTGCTGATGGAGCTCGATAGTGCTAGGCTGCTGGCTGCTCTTTTCTTGTTTTTGATACGATGGCGATGCTTGTTCTATCGATCCTGACAGTAACCTTTTATTAGCATGTGCACTTAGCTGCAAGCTGCTGAAGTACTCCTCTACTTGCGACTTATTAATTGTGTTGTCCTGTTGAGATGTTGTGTACTTGTTTTTCTTGTATTGTCTGAACATTTTTGTCCGCTTCTGGTCCGCCGCCACTCCGTTATCGTACCAACACCATGTATGTTTCCGATATATTCTGTATTTGTTTCCACATCCACACCGGATTCGTACCACTTCCGTAACCGAGAAAAAAATGGAATAGGATACAGTATGAGCATTATCCATCCGAATCCGATTCGGTTTCACCCTTACTAGTGAGCAAATAACCAAGTGGCACGGTCAACCCCTCGCGTGGTTGGTCATGCTCAGTGTTACTGTAAGCAGTTTTGGACCAAGGCGCACCGCTTTAGCAAGTTTAGGGGGTCCAAATATGTGAATTTAGGGCAGGACTAAAGTGAGTGCACCGCACAACTTAAGGAACTGATGGTGGAGTTTACTCTATGTTTATGTTAGACTGAACATAAGCTAGCATCAAGAAAATTCTACTGTAAATATGATCGGCACAGTAAACTGTGTGAAAGAAACTGTTTAAAAGTGGACTCACATTCTACAGTCCACCAATTTATCTTATTTACAATCTACCCGTTCGCCAATCTACACAGATAGGGAACTTTGCTTACAGTTTGGCCTAGTAACAGACTCGGTGGGCGCCCAAATTCTTCAGCGAAGCTGTGTAAGGAAGCAGCGTACCTATAAGAGTAGAGGAAAAGGAACTGATCGCCATGGCTAGGGAAGATCGCCGGGCAGGGAAGGATTGCTCCTTTGCGTGTATCTATCGAGGCCCGATAGGAAGAGCAAGTAGGATAGGGTGGTCGGTCATGGTTACTATAATGCTTAAACAGTCGCCACAAACTGTCAGATTTGAAAAATCTGCAAGGCATTAAAATTCAAGTTGAACAAATTCAAAGAGAGAAATTCTAGTGATATTATTATCAATATTTGTTGTGCAGGGACCTGAGCATGTATTTGATGAATTGACTAAGGCGCTGAAAGATCCTGCAGATTTTGTAGATTTTGATCTGCCATCTGCGTTGAAAGAATGGAAGCTGGGCTACTACATACCAATTAAGCGGAGTATCCTTGCCTATCATTTCTTGAAGCCTATTTACTTCTCAAGTTCTTAGAGCAGCAATCATGTGCACCATTGCATGATTTAATTTAGTAAAATGTCGGGTTGAAGTTTTCATGTTCTGCTATGTTGTGAAGTATGATTCATCATACCTTTCAATGTATTTCACTTGACAGTTTGGATTTGTGATACACCTAAAACTGTAATGTAACATGTGAGGAAATCTGATGCTAGTCTTTGATGTAGAAAGCAACATGGTATGGGGAAATAAATGTTTTTACATTTTGTAATAATTTTCTTATGAGGATGCATTTCAAAATGGCTTAATATGTTGTGGTTCTCACCCCCCCCCTATGAGCAGGAATATCAAGTTTTAATTGCTCATTTGCAGTCTCATGATGTGAACTTTTAATCTGCTAATGATAATCATTTATTTTTCACATTATTGATGTCCTTAATTCTACTAAGATATTTATCTTACTAAGAAGCGGGTTGAAGATGATGGCATCTTTTGTTCCTGCTCCCTTTCTTCTGAATCATCAGTCACTTGTGGAAAAGATTGCCAATGCGGGTACTCTCTCTCTCTCCCTCCCTCCCTGTTGTGTTTGCAGGCACACACACACACATTTGTGCATAATATAATTGCTACGTACTCTGTAGGAAACATGAAGAGAACGTACGAATTGTTCTTAGCTAATTGATTAATGTTATTGTAAAATTCAGTATTGTCTGGAAAGAACAATTCTGAACCACTATTTTATTGGTGCAGGATGCTGTTCTCTTGTTGTTCATCAAACTGTAAATGTGAGAACAAGTGTGCCAATAAATCATTCCAGCTCCGACCTTTGTTCAAAACAAAATTGATTAAGGTACGACCGATTCAAGTTTTCATAATTAGTGAGTTTGGAAAACTAGCCATTTAAGAGGGAAAGTGAGGAGGAACACTGCCACTGCTATATATGGTGCTATGATGTAATATCTGAATATAATATATTTTTATTGCACGGGCCTTGAATAGAATGTGTTCTAGTTTCTGTGTTGTATCGTAAGGGGACTGTGGGTTGCTTATTTTATAAGATTAGAGGAGCCATAATCATTAAGAATATTCTTCCAGCTTCTCTAACCTTTAATGATGTAAAGTATATAGCCCTGAAACCAACCTACAAACTTCTCCTCACTGTCAAAACCCCAGCAAGGATCTCTACCCTCAGCTTCACAGAAACTCACAGGTTTGGGTCTACCGACAAGGCGACAACTAAATTCTGCATAGATAAAATGAACAAAATAAGGTTTGCATTGGAGCAGTATAAAACTTGAACAGAAAATATGCGAGGAAAACACAGGTATGGATGTAATAATGTGAGTGACTGGCTGCAGATTAAAAATACTAGCTAAATTTTCCTAAATTTTGTGGACTTATTTAGTTTCAGTGATCAGGGTGGAGATCTTGTGGACTTCTTGTAGTAGCAGAGCAGTGGCTGTGCAGAACAACTATACTGTATCAAGAGCCTATTTCGTCAATGCCCAACAATTACCTCAGAGTGGTGTCTTGCCAAGGCCCACAGGGTATGGTGGTAAGTCACACAGTTTGTGACAAATAGTGCTGGTACAATTGTCAACAATGTGAGACTAACAGAGCCACAGCCCACAGGCACAGGGGATGGTGGTAGGTCACACAGTTTGTGACAAACAATACTGTTGGTACACTTGTCAACAATGTGAGACTAACAGATGGGCTAACCAAACTTGCCATATTATTCCTGGTTTACTCTCAACTTTTAACCTTCCAATAAGACTTGTTAGAACAGCTAAAAGGACAGACCCAGTGCATAGAAGCTCCCAGGACCTCTTGACACAAGTGGGGAGGACTTCACCACTGCGCCAGGCCTTCCTTCTACTTGTTAGAACGGCTATAAAACATTAATACAATGTTAGAGACCGTATTCTTAAGAACAATTAGCCTTCTCTTAGCTTTACCTGGAGTGAAACAAGTTTGTTTCTTTCTCCTCCCGTGATTTGGTAAATATCACGACGAAGAACAACCCCATTGTACATGCCGTAGCTAGCAATATTCCATATCGTAACAGTATCATCTGCTTTTGGAGCTATTCAATTCACTCATTCCGCCCATTTAACGAGCTAAATACCGGTGGCCATAGTGCCACACTAATTTTACACCCCCAGATAGCAATTCATGATCTGTTAAGTTTGCTTTGGCATTGCTTCGCCTTCATGCATTCTTGGTCTGATTGAAATGGGCACAGTTGGTCGTTCCTTTTTGTTGACTGAAAGCACTCACGAATCTGAAAGATGATTCAGGAACAGAGATCATCACATACACACACGAAAAGAAAAGTAAAACAGATGTTATCCCTTGAAGGATAAGCTGTTTTTGGGAGGGATGCGACAGTTAGTCATGTACGTTACAGCCATAAAAAATGGATAATTACAAAATAACAAGAATCGAAAGTATATTACTGAGAAGGATGGAATAAGGCAGTACAATCTTAACACTAAAGTACTCCAATACGACAATCCTCAAAAATTAGCATATACGATTCTCACTGAACAGTGTCTACATCAAAACTGAATAGTTCAATTATGTAGTGAAACTTCTATAACCAGCATCCCCCAACCCTGGAACTATGTACCTGTGGGTACAAATCAAGGACGTTAGTCATTGCTCCATTTGATCGGTCACCCAACCTAGAGGCCAGATGCATTATAGTAAAGAACGAAGACATTATGTACACACATTACAATATAAGCATTGGACAGCAATAAGTGTACGACAATACCCTCTCTCATCTACTTCAGAATCGATCATCCCTGCGTACACATGGAGCCTGAAGACCAAAAACAGACTAGACATTGGGAAACCTGCTATACACATATGGCATTGCTTATCTAATCTTCCCCAGGTAACTTGTTGCTGGCTTTTGTGGCGCGGGAGGTGCTGCAACAGCTGATACCTGCATTCACCAGGTTGAATGAACGAATAATTGAGAAATAAATACAGAAAGTTCCATGGGCTTGCAACTTCTATTTCTCTCTTTCATTACTGAAAATAAGCATATTTGAACTCTCAAACTGCAATTTCCTCACATAAACTGCTCAGGTACAATGACTTCTCTTCTTCTTTCTTTCTTTGAGGATACTAGTAAATAAATGAAATGGTTAGTAATTTTGACGGCACAACTTGAATGAGTCAAACCCCTTTCTTGAGGCAGGTGTTTGTGACCTGATCTGCCATACATGGTAAAATTCTGTCTAACCCCAACTATATGTGAAGACTCCACATGTTAGGTACGCCAATGGGGCTCCCCTGTTTCCTGGTAAAAAATTCCACCAGTAGGCTTTATTGGTTGTCTGGTATTCTGTCCATGGATTTTTTTCATAGGGATGAGAGATCTTTTATTTCAACCACAATGGGGGTAACCGAGTATTGGTGGATGAACCCTGTGAACCAGGGGCAGGGATGTTCCTCTCCCTGTTCCCCATCTGGCTTCCGGGGCCTGTGGTTCAACCCAATGCCAGGCCACCTCAGTTTCCTTGACATCAAGTTTGTGTGTCCTTGACTCGTCCGGACATCCTTTTTGTCCCATGTTACTGCTGAATGATGCTGGCAGCCCAAATCCACCACAGCAAGGCCTATTCACGCCACAGGTGCCTGCTGGCCGCTGCTATTCTCCTCTCCCAAAACTTGCTGCTGTCGGCACCTCCAACAGTGGCTATGGCCTCCTCTGACTTCCAATATTTTTCACCGCAGGTTCTTGATTCTGGTGAGTTGTAATGTTAGTCTGTGCAGGTAACAGTTACCTGTCCATATGCGACCTAATTTGTGTTTAGGAACACCTTAGCGGATACAAACAGAGGAAAATATTCTTGACCTATCATATATTTGGCTATATCCTAAACATACATGTTGAATCTGTGTGCAGATAACTTCTGCTATATTTGCCTTGTCCACCAGGACCAACTTAACAAAATTTGAGTCATTTTCTTGGTTATATGATCTCTGATGATTTTACCGTTCAAGACATTTGTTTCTATAGTCAGTATTTTACTGTGGCCCCTAGGTCAATTATGCTACCGTGTTGTCTGGTACTGTTTTTCCTTATGATGTTACGAATTGGTATGTAATTTCTTTTCACTTTCCCAACAGTTCCCTAAAAGACTGTTATATTATTCTAGACAGAGAAATGTGGCTTTGGATTGATAGCCGAGGACGAAATACAGAAAGGAGAATTTGTTATAGAATATGTAGGAGAAGGTATGGGCTTGTTGAAATCTATTTTGAGCAAGTAAATGAAATGCAGACAAATGCAAGTATTATGTATTATGATGGTTACTCACATTGTATACTGGGCGATCAAACTAATATCCATATATCTTGCATCAATATTGTAGTTATTGATGACAGAACTTGTGAGGAAAGACTATGGAAAATGAAGAGACAACGTTACACTAACTTCTATCTTTGTGAGGTCAGTAGCAATATGGTCATTGATGCGACAAACAAGGGGAACAAGTCCAGGTTTATCAATCATAGTTGTGAACCAAACACAGAGATGCAGAAATGGTTAGTTATATTGAACTGCTTATTCTATATCCATGCTGATGACCCTGATATTTGCTACTGGTATCATGTTATTTTTCAGGACTGTGGATGGACAGACCAGAGTTGGAATTTTTGCTCTTCGTGACATAGAGAGAGGGGAGGAGTTGACCTATGACTATAAGTATGGTCATTCATCCTGGGTTTATAATTATTTTTTCATTATTTTTTATTTGTTTTGCCCACCTTGCTTTATGGCATGGTGTACACAAAACTGTTCCTGTTTCTAATCTATGTCCTTATATACAGATTTGTCCAGTTTGGAGCAGATCAAGATTGTCATTGTGGGTCTTCAAACTGCAGAAAAATGGTTGGCACGTCTAAGTCGTTCAACTCATTTGTTCTTCACAATGGCAACTCAGGAAGCTCGCAAGATCAGCACGACATAAAGAAAAGAAAGACAACCTCAGATAATTGTATTGGGGAGATCATCCGTTTATGGGATCGACGAGATAAAATGTAATGCCTTCACATCTTCAAATCTGATTGATAACGTTAGATGTCCTTTTATCTGTTGTTTTCAGTTCCTGGCCCGGTTTAACCCCTTGCCTTTCAATATTCTGCCTTTCAGGTATGTCCCAGCAGTTGTACATGACTATGATGAGTACACTGGAATGCATACTGTGAGTTTTTCAACAGATGATTTTTACATGATATCTAATGGCAATTTATATATTATATTATTTGTTTTGGTCCAGTTACTGCTTGATGAAGAAACTACTGAAAAATTTGATATGAGAGAAGAAGATTGGGACTTCCTACCGGTATGACATTCTTAGTAACTGAACTGGTTGATTTCGTTTGTCTTTTGGAGCTTTTGGGTTCTGTCATACCTTGCTTTCTTGGACAACCCACATATTTTGTAGCTAACTGTAGTAAAAGAGGTGCTACTACCTCCTTTCCGATTTAGAGGGGCACATGGCCTATCTAAAAAAAATCATAAATTTACAATTTGTAAGGCTCATTGACTTGGGAACATGCAAATATAGCTATGTCCACATTAAATTCTATCAAATTTCCGTTCCCAGCGTAGAACAAACCAATGCATGAAGGATTGAGAGGGCCATGCATGTATTGTAGTATTAATATGTTGTCTAGCACTTAAGTAGGTCCTCCTTGGTTGATGTGATTTGCAAGATGAGCCCAATAAACCGGAAAGGAGGGAGTACTATGATAAGTGACTTGCTGGCTTGTGCTTCGCATCTGCTACCAAATTCAGTAAACATGGTTGAATTTTTTTCTTTGATGTTTAAATAGCCATTGGATTACTCATATTTACATAGACATAGCACCTTTCCACCCTAGAACCAGTGTTCAGGATATCGGTAACAGGTACCATATTGGTCGAGTGCTGAGTAGGGATTAGTTGGCGAATCGACCATTTAATTGAATTTATCGCTAACCCATTTATCAGGAGATTAACTAGGGCCATATCTATATATCCTAGGCTATATAGGAGCATGCCATGTACTAAGTGTCTTAATATGCAATCCTAGGCTACATAGCAACAAGGAAAAGTGTTGCCTTGATGTTTTGGTGATGTTTCAGCCAATTTGGAAGGCCATAAACCTGCAAATTGAAAAGTAGGGAGGGAATGGGCCAGTTTTGGGCTAAAAAATGCCTAGCAGTTAATTGGCCCAGTGATAATTCGGCCTCACAGCTGATAAATCGGCTTGCCAGACAAATTAACTGGACCTACCAGTTAATGATTCGAATAGCATGTTCTCGTATTGTGAGGGGTCCGAATAGCAGTTAACTGAACATATCGGCAGTTTACTGACCATCAACGTCAGCTGATCTGTTCCAACCAGTAATTGGCTGTTCTTTCAAAATGTTACCGACTGTACAAAAATCCCCAACACCCCGTCTGTATGTTGGAGTCGGGCTGAGGAATCGGAATTGTATCTTTGCGAATTCTGCTGTATGGGTGGCGAGAGTATTGGACTTTGAAGTCCCGTACCATGATCTGCACTGTCCGGGTCCTGCAAGGTTGCTGGTATTGATGACCCCTGTATCTATCTCTTGAACTTTCTTGAGGAAGAAAGAGGTTCCCTGTCTATATTAGTAGAAGGTGAGGTAGCTGGAGACCCGTCCAGGTCCTGCGAGGTTGCTGGAATTGCTGGACTCAGTGATACAGTTTGTATGGCAGCCATGGTCATGGATGGGAACCTGGCATTGGGAACTCCAGAAGAGAGCAACATGGAGTACGTAAGAAGAGGAAAGATGGCTCTGTGAGGTTTCCAGGTAACATGGGTGCCAGCAACCAAACAGAAAATGGAATTGGGCCGTGGTTTCATTTTTAACAATAATTTCATAAGCAACGGAACACAAATGAATCACAATCATACATCATTTCCATTTCAACTTGAAATTTAATTGGGACTCTAATTCGAAAATACCAATTCAATTCAAACATCCACAGAGACCCTAAAGGCTCACTGGTTCTGTAAATAGTGTCTCTTTCTTTCTTTCTTTCTTTCTTTGTAGTATGATTTTTTTAATTTTCTTTCGAATAGCCCCTGGTCAAGGTTTTAAATTTTGACTTTTGCTCTTTAGTGTTAGTTTTTTTACTGTTGAATTTTGCTTTTCTGCTATTCGATAGGTTGAACTAGACAGTGTTTCAGAAGCACCAGAATTTTCAGGTTGAGCTGATACATAGATCCAATGGATGTTACATTGCTGTATACTGAACTTCTTGGTTGTAACTGTGATTGGAACAATGAGAACTATATACTTTTGTTTGTCATTTGCTCCAGAGAAGCCCCCCTGCTCATTTGATCTTATCTTTTTACAGCGCCCAGAAGATCCAGAAGAAGACTGATTGATTATTGAAGGTTACAATGATGACTAACTACTTATAACATAGTGCTATTTTCATATTCAGACCCTTCTTTTGTACAACTGGCTATTGTTAAAATTACATTTTTTTGTACAATAAGTGCGCCGAGAATATATCCATGCGGCACAATAGGATATTGACTTGAGCCATCATCAGATAGATACAGAGCCTTGACCATGACCTTGAACTTTGTTTATGTGGTGAGGAAGGGGTTTCTTCATGTATGTGTCTCTTGTTCCTAAGCATATGTGGTGCTTTGGAGAGGGGTCTCCTTTTCCAATTATCTTCCATGAAGGGTGGCTGGGGATTTACCCTTCACATTGCATTTTTTTTTTCATTTTTGTATCTGTGGGTTTTTGTTTTGCTTCTATAGGGGTGCATGTGCTGTTTGAATGAGAGGTATTTGTTTGGGAACTATTAGGATGTAGGGTGTGTTTGGTTTGAGCCAAAGTCAAGCCTACCAAAAACTTGACAAGCCAAAATTTTGGTTGCCTTAGTTTGGCAGATGCTGCAAAAACGTGCACTAGAGTAGGCAAGGTAGCTTGGGCATGCAAAATTTTGAACTGTCTTAAAATACCTTTAGTTCAGATTTGAACTAATTTCTAATTGATTTTTTGTGGGGTTATTTTTGGGCTCCTAAGGATTCGAAACAAAAATACCACTATCTGAACTTTTTTTTTGTAAGTTGGATGCCTTGTCTGACGGATGTTTCTCTATCGTGTGCAGGATCCTTATGTTTGGATGCATCCAATTGATTCCCATCTCAGTAGGACCTGTCACTACCATTGTAGACAAATCATCACTGGGGAAGTACTTGTTGCAACCATCCATCTTCAAACCAGATTTTTTTTTCTGTGTGCTCCTGTCTTGTAAATCGGTCTTCACCCTCAATTCAGATCGGTTTTCCTGCATTCTCCCCCCTTTGCAAATCAGCAGTTTTACCTCATGTGACATGCTCTGGCGTGGTCAAGAAGCATAGTCGCTGCCATTTTGTCTCCCTGTCTGGGACAGCCGGACAGCCCTGCAGCCATGTACTCTCTCTGTACCAAAATGTAAGATGTTTTTTGATTTTGCATAGGGCATAAAAAATGTCTTACATTTTGTTACGGAGGAAGTAGGAAACACCGTCTGTCTACAGCCAATGCTGTCATTTGCACGAGAAGGTTTTATTTGTACCCTGCCACCTAGATACGTTTGATACAAGTTCTATCCACTCCTCTCGTAGTGAGCACTGAGTAGTATATCCACACACCACTTTGTCATTTTTAGAGTTTACGATTGTAGTTGGGCTGCACTCCGTGCTTGTTCAGCTGCGTGTTAGCTGGGCTGGGGTCAATCATATTTTTTATGGCTGGGGTCACAGGCAACTTTTCTTAAGGGCAACTCTAGCAGATATCGTAATAGTTCGTCCTGCAAAATCGTTTTAGGGGATACCATAAAACGTCTTTACGGTATGATGTGTGTGTCGGCAGATCCTGTATAAATTGTTTCAGGTCAAATGTGGAGCCCACTAGTCAGTAATTGTCTACAACAACGCCCTTGATACAAAATAGCCTGGATCCTCCATGGACAGGGAGCTCACTGGAGGCTGTTCCCCGCCCACGAGCCGCCTTCCCAAGCCTGTTGCGGGGCAGGCGAAAGTGCGCTGTTAGCAGGCGAAAGTGCGCTGGGGAACAGCGCGGCACCACCACGTTGTCCGGCTCCGACCATCTCCACCTCTCGCCATGTCCGCCCCCTGCCTCGTTCGACGTCCTCTCGACGTAGGCTCGTGCTGTCCCGCACCTCCTCCCGACCAGGACTCCGGCGAGCCCTCGAGCTGTTGCGCCCGCCTCTACGCGGGACGACATGAGGCCTTCCTCCGCTGCCTGATCGCCTCCCGCTATGGATTGCTGCTTTGATTTGAGCTCCAACGGGGAGCCATGGCGAAGGAGCTGTCGTGACTCGTGGGTGTGCGCGGCCGGAGCGGTTACCGAAACTGGAAATCCGAGGTATGAGGGCTGTTTTACGGGATCTGATCTTAGACATTTTTAATGGTATCCGCTAGAATTGTTCTAAGCACACTAGCCTAAAAAAAACAGTTGGAAAACTGAAACGCACTGGTGTCAACTGACACCAGTAGTTACACTAGCTCCGCAGAACTAGCCCTTTCAACAAGGCTAGCTCAACACTTTTGGTCCGACTTTTCCTCACTGCAATTTGGTGTGTCGCTGGCAGACGCAGGACTGCTGCATTAGAGTTAAGTTTGGCTCTCCACACCAACTTAGGTGATGAACATTTGCACGTCCTGATGCCTCTCATGCCGACTCCACAAACAATAGGTTCAAGTTGAACAACATAGGTAAGACTGCAAATTGAACAAGAAAATGTGTTGACGACAGCTTAGGCGCAAGATATTTGTGAGTGCATCTTGGAAGCACAAAAGTAGCTGGCACGGAAAGATGGAGGAAGGGAAAGAAAGGATAGTATATATAGAAGATAATGAGGGAAAGAGAGGGTAAGGACTTCAATATTAAAATGACTTTTTTTTTCTTCTGTAGGCACGAAATGCATGTGTGAATGTTTTAATATCAAACGGATACACATGTGTATCCTCTCTTGCAGTATTATGCCTCACAATCTGACTTCCCGTCAGCCGAAATACAATGCATGCACATGGAAACAAATAAGAACCGTGTGTTGAAAGCCGGAAATTTTGTTTCTTGATGTGTACCTCTTTACTATTTTAAAAAAAGACGTGTACGGCTTTATCTTTTTAAGACGTGTCATGCACCTTCCAGGGTGTATTCTAGGAAAACATTGTTTTTGTGCCTATGAATTTGTATTTATGTATAAAGGCTGCACTCCATAATTAAGTGATGAGCACTTTCATTATTAAATGTGCTTTGCAACAGTTCAAGCCATGAATTACTCGCTTAAAAGGGAAAAAGTAAAGCCACATCAAGTCAAATAACCAAATTTAAGATCCTTAATGAGCATTGGGTTTATACTCTTATGTGGGGTGGTAAGTAGCTTGCATTCAAAGGACAAGCCCTTTTTGGAAAAGGAGGTTGAACCCTAGTCTCTGCATCATTGTAATGCACATAACCATTATTATTAATTATTAATCAAAGTACACCAAAAAGGCAACTACGACAGAACCATTACAAGAAAAATGAATAAAACATGTACGGCCAAGTCTACTTCTTTCGCAACAGCGCTTTCGAGAAGGAGAAGGATTTCCATCCTATTTGCCGAGACGACCACAAAAGGCTAGTACATCAAACAAGCAGAAGCACAACAAAGAAGGCACACCCCACGCCTTTGATCCACCACAATGTAGATGAGACAGAGTTTTCGTTGGTACCTAGTGCTTCGCTTTGAGAGGCAAGACGGGGCACCAGTAACTTGGTCGTGCGTCATAGTTGGATCAGGATTTTTCTTCCGTCATGCATGGAGATCGTTGATGGACTAGAGTTTATGATACTATGATAAGGTTCACTACTCGACACCAACTTAGCTGATGCACATTTGCACGCCCTGATACCTTCGATGCCGACTCTTGATGCGATAGGTTCAGTTTAGCTACATGTCTCTCATCTCGTGGCATGGAATCCTCGAAAGCATACTTTTCATTGGTGACTATATATGCCCAATTGCACATTCAGCAAGGAAATGTGCTTGTACTATCTAGGTGCAAAATATTTGGTACTACATGTTGGATGTACGAAAGTAGGTAGCACTTCATGTGACCAAAACGTGGAGTACTTAATAAAGAATACCGAGGGAAACAAATGGTAAGGAATTCCAGATTAAAGTGATTTGTTGGTACATATAGCCTGCCTAGATATATGTACCAGCACAGCTATATGTACGCTCAAGTATGTTCTTTGTAATCGAGTGTCGCATCATCCTGACCACCATATGCTGAAATCCGGCAATCTCGGTTCCTTGATGTGCACTACCACTTTATTATTCTCCTTCTTGAAAATGTGTACCATTTTTATTAGGAGCAAATAGCATAAAACAACAATTTAGCCTCTTTTTTGTGTGAAAAATCACTACTGTCCCAAAAAGGGCTAGATTGCTCCTAATAAAATGGCCCTTTTATGCTATAGTAGTTTTAAGGTTAGGGTTTCCATAGTCTAGCCCTTTTTTGTGACAAATCACTACTATCCTGTGACTAATACGTTTCATAAAACTACAACTTTGTGCTAGTTATCACACTACTCGAATTCCCATAGTTTTTCGAGTTTCTTTCCTCGGAGCTCGACGGTGAAAACAGTTCTCCGAGTACGTAAATGAACTCCGCAAATCAAAAGAACACAGTAAACATAACTATTTGCACAGTGCCGAGGAACGGGGACTCGGCAATAAGAAGGAACTCGGTAAAGATTAGACTTTGCCGAGTTCCTCTAGGTTGGTACTACCTCCGTCTTGGTTTATTGGTCCCCTTCAAATTTTGTACCATATTTTGACCAAAGGTTTAACTAACAAAATATTAATGCATGTCACCAAATATTATATCATTAGATTCGTATTTGAACATATAGTTTACAATGATGTTATTTTTATGACATGCACTAACATTTTTTTAGTTAAATCTATGGTCAAAATTTGACATAAAATACGATGGGGACCAATAAAGCAGGATGGAGGTAGCACTCATCAGTGTTCTAACAAGTGGGCCCCACCAATGGCTAGGCGACGGGACCATGACGATGCTCTGTTTTTGCTGAGTTTCACTAATGAAAACTCGACAATCCTTTTCCATTTTATTTTTTCAAATACGGAAAGTCAGGGGTCACTGCTTTGCCGAGCTCCCGCTCAATAACACTCAGTAATGTTTCCCATTTTCTTTTTTTAAATAGGGAATGCCAGGGGTCACTACCTTCTTGAGCTCCCGCTCAATAAAACTCGGCAAAGCACAAACCCTTCATCTCCCGCATAGCACTATAAAAGCTAGCCTTCGCGAGTGGCCGGCTCATTGCCTCCTTTATCTTCCCAGGCCACCGCCGCTGATCTCCACTTTCCCACCTTCCCTGCGGCCGTGCCGCCCATCTTGCTTTATGGCATTGTGTACACCAAAACTGTTGTTGTTTCTAATAGTTGTCCGTATCTACAGATTTGTCAAGTTTGGAGCAGATCAACATTGTCATTGTGGATCTTCAAACTGCAGAAAATTAGTTGGCACGTCTAAGTCATCCATCTCTTGTTGTTCACAATGGTAACTCACAAAGCTCACAAGATCAGCTTGACATGAAGAAAAGAAAGACATCCTCGGATAATTGTATTGGGAGATCATCCATTTATGGGCCGGGATCAACGGGATAAAATGTATGCCTTCACAATTTCAAATCTGGTTGACGATGTTAGATGTCATTTTATCTGTTGTTTTCAGTTTCTGGCCCAGTTTAACCCTTTGTCTTTCCATATTCTGCCTTTCAGGTATGTCCCGCCAGTTGTATATGATTGATGAGTACACTGGAATGCATACGGTGAGATTTTCAACAGTTGATTTTTACATGATTTTTCAGTTTCTAGCCTGGTTTAAGTACCCCTTGTTAGCCCAATCAAATGTATGCATGAGCACAAATCATTAATTCTAGATACAACCCCTAAGAAATAATGCATTGTACTAGTTGTCTCTTAAACTTTTATAGATCCTATGATAACATGCTAATAAATGATGCATTGGGAGAGCCCTAAAGAGGAAGGCTATATGCGTGACTCCAAACGAGGGTTTAAAGGCATGTAGGGAAAGTGGACCTGTAACTGTAATTTTGGAAAAGTAAAATTTGGGGGTTAGGGAAAATACACAGGAGCTCTTGGGTGCTCCACACCCCTATACGAATAATAAATATAAAGAATACCAAAAAATTCAAAAAAAAATCTGAAATTTGGGAATCTCAAACCTGGGTTTTCAATCTACTCCCATGTGAAATTTTATGAAAAAAATACCAGAAAACATATCCGTGGCGAAAGAAATAATGTCCGAACAGAAATCCATCAAAACAATGTTTTCTATACATAGGAATTTTTTGTCTTTTTGCCACCAATACATTTCTTGGTATTTTTTCACGACATTTCAGACGTGAGTAGATCGGAAACCCAAGTTTGA
The DNA here is from genome assembly GCA_021437245.1 of Aegilops speltoides. Classification (NCBI taxonomy): domain Eukaryota; kingdom Viridiplantae; phylum Streptophyta; class Magnoliopsida; order Poales; family Poaceae; genus Aegilops; species Aegilops speltoides. Next base: position 505,647,690 of record CM038147.1, read on the forward strand.
TATCCCCCAATCCTAGTTTTTATTTCAAATTTCTCCGTATTTTTTTGAATTTAATGTTCGTATAGGGGTGTGTAGCACCCTGGTGCTACAAATCCGCTTCCGGGTTTTCTTTAGAGGAAAGGCATCGGCCGAGCCCGAGAGGAGGCTCGAACCTAGCCCGGCTTTGAATTAACAAAGCCATCAACCGGCCAGGATTACATCGATCAACCACATACAAGCAACATGAAAAAGAAAGAAAAGGAAGACACTGAGGCAGAACAACCTCAGGCGGCCGATACAAGGTGCAAAACAGGACACTGCACACACCTAAGACTACACAAGCAGCTACCAAGATGAGACTGAAGAACTAAGCTTGATCAGTCAAGGTCTTCGTCCACCGAAGCAGCCAGCACCGGAGAAACTACGAACTTGTGGAAAGCAACAATGTGAAAGGAGAAGGCTCAAGTCCACTCTAGCATGATGGACAACCTGGGCATAATGAAATCCGTCTTCGTCGCCGTAGGAGGCCACAACCTTCCCGACGTCGACAGGCGAAGTGGTTCCCCAAGAACCCGGATTCACAATGGCAACCAGGTGTACCATGGGAGGGGTTGCAACCGACCATATTGTGCTCCACAAGAAACTTCAGTTGCCATGGCACAGCCACGAAGGAGACGCGCACTGCAGGATAGGAACGCGAACCAAATCGACACGGCGAGAGGTTATAAAGAGCAATGCCGCCACTGCAGCCACCAATACATCCATACTCGACATCCACCCCGCAGTCCAAGGACGGCGCCTTCAAGAAGGGGAACGGTGCCGTAGCACCGCCGTCGTCCCGAAACAGGACCAAGGTTTTCACCTAGATGCAGGGGCAGATGGCTGGGGGGTGGGATACCTCAACGAAGCCTCCAAGAAGAAGTTCGACACCGCGGCATCGTCGTCGTTGTGGCCGCCGCCGGTGGCCAAGGGTTTCCCCTGGTCCCAGGAGCCCCACCACCAAAGCACCGCCAACCACCGGATCCGGCGAGCAGGGCCGCACCGGAGCTGAGATCGAACGGGAGAAGGTGAGGAGCATGGAGTTGGAGTTGGTCGATTCAGATCTGAAGCCCGGCCGACGGAGGAAATCCGGCCACCGCGAGCTCCATCCGCCGAGGCCTCGCCGCCCAAGCAAGCCAAGGAGCCCAGCCGAGCACCCGCAACCGCCGTCCGCCGCAGGGAACAGCGCTGCCCACCTTGACCGGGGCCGCCACCCCGGCACACCATGCCCTCCGCGCGAGGCAGGAGCGGCAAGCCTCGCCGCCACCTTCCTCGGCGCCGCGCGGGCTTGCCGGCAGCTGTCTCCGGTGGCGGCAAGGTCGGGAGGGAGGAGGGGAGAGGCCGGCGGCGGGCTAGGGTTAGGGGCTGCCCGAGTCGCCCCAAGGGAGCGACGCGGGGGCGGGTGAGGACAGTGTCTTCCGGGGGTTAGGCCCTATATTGATGGATGTAGGGAGTACTATGATAATACTTGCTAGATTCTGCTTCACATTTGCTACCGAAGACAGTTGATCATGGTTGAATTTTTTATTTGATGTTTAAATAACCATCGGATTACCAAGCATTTTCTTTTAATTCTGGTGTTGCTTGTACTGCCATGAATATTGATGAATAGATCGGAAGTTTTTCCTGCAAAAATAAAATAAATAGACAGTGTTTCAGAAGCATCAAAATTTTTAGGTTCAGAGTTGATACATAGATTCAAAGAATGTTACATTGCTTTATATTGAACTTCTTGGTTGTAACTGTGATTGGAACAATGTGAACTATATACGCTAGTTTGCTATTTGCTCCAGACACTAGTGGAAAAACAGGCTTTCCGTCCAGCCCATAAGTCGCGAAGCTGTAGGAACCGCGACCAATGGGACCTTTAGTCATGATTACGAGGTGAACCGCGACCAAAGGCTGGGCCAGGCGCTCGGTGGCAGGTGGTGCGGTGAGGGCTTTAGTCGCGGTTGGCCAGACAACCGCGACTAAAGGCTTTTCGGCACTTTTAATCATGGTTGTCTGGCCAACCGCGACTAAAGCCCTCCCTATATATACCCATCCAGCAGCCAACACTTAGCCATTTGGAGCCATTCTCTTCACAAGTGGGTGTAGGTTTGCTTTTGGTTCCTCTTATGCACATAAGGTGTTTGATGAAATGCCCCAAGAGCATGAAACAAACATGACATGAAGTGTTGGAGCCACACTCTTGATCATGGTTAGCAACTTGATGAACCTTTGATGTGTCAATATGCATGTGTGTAGTTCATAACAAATGCATGATGGTTAATTATATATTTTATATTATAATAATGCAGATGAATCGGCAATGGATGTCTGGTAACCGACTCTCCGCGAGTTCACTACGGGTTTGAAAGATTTCCTCGTAGTGGCTAATGCGAACAAGCGGGGGTTTTGTTATCTGTCCATGTGTTATCTGTAAGAATGAGAAGGTTACTCTTCCTCAAGAGTTGTTCACATGCATCTGCTTGAAGGGTTTCATGCCAAGCTATAATTGTTGGACCAAGCATGGAGAAAGAGGGGTTATAATGGAAGAAGATGAAGAAGGGATGATTTCATCGATGAAAGCTATCTTGCTCATTTCGGTGATACTTTCATGGAGGATCTGAAGGTGAAGGGAAGGTGAAGAAGAGGCACGTGATGATCCCGTTGATGATCTTGGTGGGACCATTGCTTGATGCACGGAGACGCGCTGGCCCGAAAAGGAGAGGAGAATTTGGATCGCATGTTAGAGGATCACAGAAGGCGCTGTACCCGGATGCGATGATGGTCGAAAAAGCTGGGCTGCTGCTGGATTTGCTGAAATGGAAGGCAGAGGCAGGTGTAGCTGACTCGGCATTTGAAAACTTGCTGAAAATGTTGAAGAATATGTTTCCAAAGGATAACGAGTTGCCCTTGATGCGTCTGAAGCAAAGAAGGTTGTCGCCCTCTAGGTTTAGAGGTTACGAAGATACATGCATGCATCAACGATTGCATCCTCTACCGGTGAATCGAGAATTTGAATGAATGCCGGTATGCCTTTGCATTGCGTTATAAGATCGAGGCGATGACCACGGTAGCGATGTTGAGGGCGAAACCCAAGAAGAGGTTCCGCCAAGGTGATGTGGTATGCTCCTATAATACCACGGTTGAAACGTCTGTTCATGAACAAAGAGCATGCCAAGTGGTTGCGATGGCACAAAAGAAAGCGTAAGTCGGACGGGAGTTGAGACACACCGCAGATGGAGCATAATGGAGAAAGATCGACAAATGGTTCAAAGATTTTGCGGTGGCGCAAGGAACATAAGATTTGCTCTAAGCACGGATGGCATGAATCCTTTTGGCGGCGAGCTCCAGCCATAGCACTGGCCCGTGACTCTATGCATCTACAACCTTCCTCCTTGGTTGTGCATGAAGCGGAAGTTCATTATGATGCGGTGCTCATCCAAGGTCCGAAGCAACCCGCAACGACATCGATGTGTACCTAAGGCCATTAGTTGATGAACTTTTACAGCTGTGGGGTGGTGTCCGTGTGTGGGATGAGCACAAACAAGAGGAATTTGACCTCTGGCGTTGCTTTTCGTAACCATCAACGATTGGCCTGCTCTTAGTAACCTTCGGGACTGTCAAATAAGGGATACAATGCATGCACGCACTTGCTTACATGAGACCGAAAGTGTACATTTGCCAAATTGTAAGAAGAACGTGTACCTTGGGCATCGTCGATTTCTTCCGAAAATTCATCCGATGAAAGAAAGGCAAGCATTACAACGGCAAGGCAGATCACCGGCGAAGCTGCGGGAACGACTGGTGCTTGAGGTATTTGATATGGTCAAGGATTTGAAAGTCATCTTTGGAAAGGGTCTGGCGGACAATCAGTTCGAAGGGAGCCGACGGGCACGCAGCCATGTGGAAGAAGAAATCTATATTCGGGAGCTAGAATATTGGAAAATCCTAGAAGTCCGCTCTGCAATCGGCGTGATGCACGTTACGAAGAATATTTGCGTGAACCTCCTAAGCTTCTTGGGCGTGTATGGGAAGACAAATGATACAAAGGAAGCACGGCAGGACCAGCAACGTTTGAAAGACCACGATGACCGGCATCCGGAATGGTTTCAAGGTCGTGCCACTACGCTCGACCAAAGAAGAGAAGGTCATCTTTTTGAATGCCCGAGCGATATGAAGGTCCGTCTGGATTCTCGTCAATATAAAGGGAATAATAAACATGGCGGAGAAAAAGTTCCAAAACCTGAAGTCTCACGACCGCCACGTGATTATGACGCAATTGCTTCCGATTGCTTTGAGGGGCTCTGCGGAAAATGTTCGATTAGCCATTGTGAAGCTATGTGCATTCCTCAATGCAATCTCTCGAAGGTAATCAATCCGGAAGTTCTACCACGGTTCTGAGCGATGTGATCCAATGTCTTGTCGGTTTCGAGTTGGTGTTCCGCCATCCTTCTTCAATATTATGGCGCACCTCTGGTTCACCTCGAAGAGATTTCCATTCTCGGTCTGTATTTCTACACAATATGTTCCCCTTGAGAGGTTCATGGGAGTATTAAAGAAATATGTTAAGTAACCGTGCTAGGCAGAAGGAAGCATCGCCAAGGGCTATGGAAATGAGGAGGTAATTGAGTTTTGTGTTGACTTTGTTCGACCTTAAGCCGATTGGTCTTCCTCGATCGCGGCACGAGGGGAGACTAAGTGGAAAAACACGATCGGAAGGAAATCAACGATATGTATGGACGGCCATTCTCTCGATGAAGCACACCACCTTTGTCTTGACCAATTCCAACTTGGTGGCTCCGTACTTTGAGAAACACAAGAATATTTTACGCTCGGACAACCCGGGAAGCTGAATCTGGATTAGGAAGGCCCACATGGAGACTTTCGGCAGTTGGTTGAGAAAACATTTAATGAATGACAATGATGTTGTAGATCAATTGTACATGTTGGCCAAGACACCATCTTCGACTATAACGACTTTCCAAGGGTGCGAGATAAATGGGAATACATTTTACACGATCGCCCAAGATAAAAGAGCACCAACCAAAACAGTGGTGTCCGCTTTGATGCAACAACCGAGAATGGGCAAAAGGTCACATATTATGGTTACATAGAGGAGATATGGGAACTTGACTATGGACCCTCCTTTAAGGTCCCTTTGTTCGGTGCAAATGGTTCAAGCTAACAGGAGGTGGGGTAAAGGTGGACCAGCAATACGGAATGACAATGGTGGATTTCAACAATCTTGGTTACCTTGACGAACCATTCGTCCTAGCGAAAGATGTCGCTCAGGTTTTCTATGTGAAGGACATGAGTAGCAAACCGAGGAAGCGGAAAGATAAGAAAAGCGATCGATTACATCATGCGATGATCCAAAGCGCCACATTGTTCTTTCGGGAAAAGAAACATCGTGGGAGTGGAGGACAAGACGGACATGTCGAAGATTATAATATGTTTGCTGAAATTCCGCCCTTCAAAGTGAACACCGACCCAAGCATTAAGTTAAATGATGAGGATGCTCCATGGATACGGCACAATCGTAAGCAAGCGAGGACACAAGGGAAGAATTGATGTGTAATAATTTATTGTACCAAACTTTGTATTTGGTCGATGAACTGAATGATGTATCAAACCTTTTGTCAAACCTTCAAGGGATTAGTTTTATTTTTCTGATTTTTTGATATATAATTGTATTTTCAAGATTTTAAAATGAATTAGTTTTATTTTTTGATTTTAAAAGGAAAAAGGAAGAAGAAGAAAGAAGGAAAAGGAAAAAAACAGAAGAAAAAAAGCAGAAGAAAAAAGGAAAAAGCAGAAGAAAAAAACAAGCAGAAGAAAAAGAAAAAAGCAGAAGAAAAAACAAATAGAAGAACAACATAAGAAAAAAACAAGCAGAAGAAAAGCAGAAGAAAAAAGGAAAAAGGAAGAAAGGAAGAAAAAAAAGAAGAAAAACAAGAAAAGGAAGAAACAAACAGAAGAAAAAAAAGAAGAAAAAAGGAAGAAAAAACAGAAGAAAAACAAGAATTTAAAATGAATTAGTTTTATTTTCTGATTTTTTGATATATAATTGTATTTTAAGATTTTAATAACATAAATAAATAAGTAATTAGAAACTTTAATAGCAAAAATAATTATCATAAAGTAAAATAAATAAGTAATTAGAAACAAAATAATATAAAATAAATAAGTTTTTTGTTGTAAGTAGAAACAAAACAAAATAAATAAAGCAAAAATGAAAACAATACAAATTAAGCAGAAAACAATACAAATTAAAAAGAAAACAATACAAATTAAAAAAAAGCAGAAAACAATACAAATTAAAAAGAAAACAGAAAACAGGCCTTTAGTCGCGGTTGGCGAAGAGACCCGCGACTAAAGGGTACTACTAATCGCGGATGGCAGACAAGCGCGACTAAAAGGTGAAAGCTGAGCGAAAAAACACTTTAGTCGCGGTGGGCGGGCAACCCGCGACTAAAGGTACCCTTTAGTCGCGGTTCTCGCCGCCAACCGCGACTAAAGTGAGAACCTATATATACTCGTCTTCTCCGGTTCCCTTTGTTAAATCGCCCTCGCCCTCGGCCTTGAGCGCTGCCCGACGCCGATCGACGCCTCGCTGACGCCTTGGCAACGCCCGGCGCTGAAGCCCTCGCCGCCGCCGCCCGTCCCAGTGGCGCCGCCTCCGCCCGTGCCTGCCCTTGCCCGCCGCCCGTGCCCTGCCCTTGCCCGCCGCCGCCGCCCGCCTTGCCTTGCGCCCGCCGCGCCTCACGCCCGCCGCCTTGCCGCCCGCCGCCTGACGCCGCCGCCCGCCCCGCCCAGCCCTGCCGTCAGTGCCCTGCGCCCTTGCATCCAGGAGATCAAGAAGAAAGAAAAGAAGAAAGAAGAAGAAGAAGAAAGAAAGAAGAAGAAGAAAGAAAAAGAAAAAGGAAGAAGAAGAAAGAAGAAAAAGAAGAAGAAAGGAAAAGGAAGAAGAAGAAAGAAAAGAAAAGGAAAAGGAAGAAGAAGAAAAGGAAAAAGGAAAAGGAATTTTTTTTTTTTTTTTTTTTGTTCTTTTAATTTTAACTAGTTTTAGTTTAACAAAAGCGGTAAATAACTTAAAACCCTAAACCCCAAAAACAAAAAACAACAGAAAACCGCCAAAGAAAAACAAAAGGAAAAAGGAAGAAGAAGAAAGAAGAAGAAAGGAAAAGGAAGAAGAAGAAAGAAAAGAAAAGGAAAAGGAAGAAGAAGAAAAGGAAAAAGGAAAAGGAATTTTTTTTTTTTTTTGTTCTTTTAATTTTAACTAGTTTTAGTTTAACAAAAGCGGTAAATAACTTAAAACCCTAAACCCCAAAAACAAAAACAACAGAAAACCGCCAAAGAAAAACAAAAGGAAAAGGAAGAAGAAGAAAGAAGAAGAAAGAAGAAGAAAGGAAAAGGAAGAAGAAGAAAGAAAAGAAAAGGAAAAAGGAAGAAGAAGGAAAAGGAAAAGGAATTTTTTTTTTTTTTTTGTTCTTTTAATTTTAACTAGTTTTAGTTTAACAAAAGCGGTAAATAACTTAAAACCCTAAACCCCAAAAACAAAAACAATGAAAACCGCCAAAGAAAACCGCCAACTTAAAACCCTAAACCCTAAACCCCGCCCGTCTTGCGCTCTACTCATGACACCCTCTCCCACCCCTTCCTCGCCCCTCCTTTTGCCACCGCCCTTCGCCACCGCCACCGCCACCGCCCCCTTCTTCACTTAATTAATTTGTTTTACTACATGTTTTCAGGATCGACATAATGTCGGACGATAGAGTGACCGATTATGGACAACTATGATCCGGACGGTGAAGCACATATGTTCGGCATCATAAACGGCGATATTCAATATGTGCCGACCGGAGAAGAAGAAGATGATATCTCTTCTTATCGAACCTTGACGGTGAAGATGAAAGGCGCCGTCGACAAGATGATGTCAAGAAAGCGTCGATAAACGGCGATCTTCAAATGGAAGTAGCAACCACCTCCGCGCCGAGGTATATATATACATTGAGCCTCTGGTGATACAAACTAACTGATTTGAATAAATATGTGTGTACTAACGCGCGACTCTCTTTCTTATTTTAGCCCTCGGCGGATCGTCGAAACAATCGAGTGCGTCGTCAAAGCGTGGCGCAACCAAGACGATGAAACCAGGAGAAACATGCACCATCCGGGTTGTCGACTTTGCAACCGGCAGGCAGCTGGAGCCCGCAAGAACGCCACCAAGTTTATCGACCAATGCGAGCCATTGTTAGAGACAACGTCTCGATCACCGTCGAGAGTGGAATGAGCCAAAGAAGGCACGAATTGATGGTTTCACTTTTGTCGATAAGAGAACAAAAAAAGATTGCTTCAAGAAGCTTATGGAACATTTCGTTCTACCTCCGGAATACAACAAATTCGATGAGGAGGGTAACAAGATTGAGGAAAACAAGGAGAGGAGGAGGCTAGTCAAACAGTTCGCTCTTCATAAGATGGCCACGCATTCCGGAAATTCAAGCAAAATCTAGCCCGTGACTTTGTCAAGCAGAACAAGACTCGATTTCAGAGGACAATATGAGAAAGCGAAAGATGATTGGCCAGAATTTGTGAAGCAAAAGAAATCGGAGCAGTTCATTCAAATATCGAAACAAAATAAGGAAAATCGGCTAAGAAGGAGTACAATCATGTTATGGGGCCAGGAGGGTATCGCATTTGGGTGCCTAGGTTCGAGAAGATGGAGAACGAGTGAGGGCGCGAGAATCCGTCCAGTGCGGAGGATGGGACCCAAGGGCCAAAAGCTGGTGGTACGGGCATGGGGAACGCTCAACCCGAGAGACAGGGGAGTGTGTATACCAGGGCAAATTAATTAAACCCACCCAAGCCCTTATTGGCGCAATGAAGGATGCTCAACAGGGAAGATCAAGTTCAACAGAGAGAACGACGCGCCGACAAAAGCCCTCGGGAATCCTGAACACGGAGGGCGTGTCACGAGGCATGGGGCACATTCCGTGGAAAATAGGGTTCCCCGAGCGATGACCCGTCGATTCTGAAGCCGTAAGAGAAAGATGGATCGGAAGCGGATGTTGTGGCGCGGTTGGCATCGGAAATGGAAGTGATGAAGAAAACCATGAGTGTACTAGTAGCGAAAGAGATTCAGCTCGGGTGCAGCATGAAGATCATCCGGCGGATCTCGGAAGCCAGAGCGGAGAAGCAGCGTGGCTTCCACGGAGGCCCCACCGGCTGGTGCAGATGCACCGACGATCGAAATTACTGCACGGAGCCTCGGTGGTCGAAATTACTGCACCGGAGCCTCCTCGCTACCCGTGGGCGATATAAAGGAGATGAAAGAATGTCATCTGTATTATCCTATCGGGAACATGTCCATGAAGGTAGCCATCGGCGAGTGCTTTACCATGTTTACAGGAGCACTCCACCACAACAACCCCATTAAAGATGGCTATGCTCGTGTCACGGTGGAGGACATAGTCCAAGGGTTTGAGGACACGGAGATTGAAATTGCTACACACGAAGGGAGAAAAGACTTGGAGATGTCAAGCGCCATTACATTCTATGGCAAAAGAAGTTTATCAAGTTTCGAGCGAGGCGCCAAGGACAACAAGTCCACCCCTACGGTGGTGGTGGTGGCGGTGGCGGTGGTGGTGGTGGTGGTGGTGGCGGTTCACCTACACCTCCGTCACATCACCACGCCGCCCCCCATCCAACGTCCGGCGGTGATCATCCGCCGCCCCGATCCTCGTCCGCGGGTGATCCGACGCCGCCCCGATCCTAGCGTCCGCGGTGATCATCCGCCGCCCCGATCCTCGTCCGCGGGTGATCGACGCCGCCCCCAATCCACCTACGGCAAAGAAGCGAAGAAGTCTCGAGTATTAACCCGGACCCTTATGTACCTAAGACCACAAAGGTACGGAGCCATCATGAAGCCTCTCCCCACAAGGCCTTGGGAGCGTAGTGCCGAGGAAGTCGGCGCGTAGCGGCTGCTGATTTGGAGAAATGGAAGGCGGACTGCAAGAAGAAAAGAGAGCCCGAGCCCAAGCCAGATATTTTCGATGAGCAAAAGAAGTGGGCTAAGTCATTTTGAGCACACCGTCCCAAGCCGAAGAATCGCCTACCGACTATGCACGTGAACTTAAAAGGCAGGCACTCATGTTCAAGGAGAACAAAGAGCGGAGAAGGCGAAAGTATAAAAGCGGAAACAAGTTGCCCAGCTCGGGAACAAAGTAAACAATCGATTGCCCGCTTATAGTGGAAGCCTTCGTCCGGATGCCCCGAGATCATACAAGCTGCGGCAAAGAGGATTAGTATCAGAACGAGTGCGGAGAACAAGCGCCAACTTAGGTATTACTCTTCGTGAACTATTAGACCTTGATGAGTTGCCGTGAAGGAGGTAGTAATTACATATGTCAAGAATGGGCCTCTCGTCGAGCTGCTTGAGAAAAGGATCTACGACCAAATGAAACGTCTGCTGAATTGGTACAAGGGTTACATAAAAATAAAACGCCAAAGAATATATTTATGCGGAAGTTAGACATGAGCATCACTTCAAACATTACTATGTACAAGTTGAACTGAGTGAATTGTTCCAGCTTTTCAATCTGCTGTGAGCTCGACAAATCTATCATCGGTTGCTACGTTACGTAAGTGATTTATTAATTTCTACCCCATCTCGTTCATATTGCCCGCACTATATATATGTCCTAACTATATTGTTGTGTCCTCTATTATACATGCAGAATGAAGATTAAGGAATGCGAGTAAGGAACATCCATGATGTTGGGTTCATTGACCCACACATCGTTAATGATATTGTGTTGAAGCATTACCCCACCGACGAGAGCGGACACTGTGGCGATTTCTTACAAAGCAGAACTCAAAAGTGATATTCTATTTCCTTACCATTTTGGGTGAGTGTTTACATCTTGAGCACATTCTCTTTTGTTTACTCCATGCATGGTATGTGGCGGCTAATCGATGAGTTATGCATGACGTCTTGTGCATGTATCGTGTCCATGAGTTCCTTTGGATTCTGCTAGTAATTAAAGTTAACACCTCGAATGTCTCGCCCACGACTCTCGGATAAGGATCCAAAGCTTTGGGCCGACATCGAGAAAAATGCTGCGAAGTAATTATTTTCATTCATTTGCGCTCTATATCGATCGGCCTATTTCGTTCATTTCCTAATATCAAGTAACTAATAACTCTCTTGTTCATTTAATTTTCTTTGCCTCGTAGGGTTTGGAGCGGTTCGTAGATACAAAGGTCGGTGAATTCAAAAAGAGCTAGAATTCAAAAGGGTAAAGACTAAGGCGGGGATATTCAGCCACCGTTGACCAATCTATGTGCATACTATATGCGTGAGATGATCCGGAGATACACCTCTGGCGGGTTGATTCGAGTGATACCAATGCTAAGAGGAATAACCTCCGTGGATGCTTAGTCCGAAGCTCGCTTCCGACCACTTCAAGAGGAACTAGCTGGATGGTTCTGCAGGAAGTCCTCCATCCTAAAGGAGAACACTATCACGAGGGCGTAGAACTTTATATGGATTAAATCATGTATGGAAACTTGTTCAAAATTGTATATGGTCATCCGATGATATTGAATATATATTGTATATTCCTCTTGAATTCTTTTGGTTCTAATTTCAAATTTATTTGAAATTGTACATTCATATGCATGTATGTAGTACCGTAGAATATATGAAACTCCTTCAAAATTAAAATAAAGCACAAAAGAAATAAAACAATACAAATTAAGCAGAAAACAGGTTTAGGGGGTGGGGCTAAAACCCTAAACCTCAAGGGCGGCCTTTAATCGCGGTTGGCGAAGAACCGCGACTAAGGTCCTCCTCCTTGACAACCGCTGGCGCCCACGTGGGCGAGCCTTTAGTCGCGGTTCTTAAGCAGCCGCGACTAAAGGTGGTGGGCTTTAGTCGCGCTTTGCTGGTCGCGGTTGCGCAGCCGCGACTAATGGCAGTTGCGAACCGCGACCAAAGGCCTTTTTTCCACCAGTGAGAGAAGCCCCCCTAGTCATTTAGTCTTATTATTTTACAGCGCCCAAAGATCCAGAAGAAGACTGATTATTAAAGGTTACCATGATGGCTAGCTACTTACAACATAGTGCTATTTTCATAGTCAGACCCTTTTTTTGTACAACCGGCTGTTGTTAAAATTACAATTTTTTGTTCATCCTGTTAATTTTATTCTCTATTTCAGTTATTTTTACATGTTGTATAAGTGCATTGAGAATATATCCTCTTTTCGTGAATATGCAAACCTTGCATATCTTTTTATTGATAGAAGAAAGGAGAATGAGTACAACAACAAAGGGTATAACACATGACATGAACAAGAAGGTTCACGTAAGGTTCTTCGTCACGTGCATCACGTCGATCAAAGATCGGACCTCTAGGTCTTTCCAGTAGGGTAGGTCCCAAAATATAGATTTCTTCTTCCACATGGGTGCGTGCCCCCAGCGTCACTCGGAACAGCTAGTCCGCCGGGACCCTTTCTAAAGATTACGTGTAAATCATTGACCATAGCAAGTACGTGATCACCGGTACGCATGGCGGGCTTCTTCCGGTGATCTGCCTCGCCTTTGAAATGCTTGCCTTTCTTTCGATATTGATGGTTAGTCGGAAGAAATCGGCGATGGCCAGGTACACATTCTTCCCGCAGCTTGCTAGGTATATACTATCGGTGTCAAGTAAGCGGTGCGTGCATGCGTGGTATCCCTTGTTGGTCTGTCACGAAGGTTCTTGAGAGCGGGCCAATCGTTGATGGTCACGAACAGCAACGCCTTTAGGTTAAATTCCTCCTGTTTGTGCTCATCCCACGTACGTACACCGTTTCCATTCCACAGCTGTAAAAGTTCTTCAACTAATGGCCTTAGGTACACATCAATGTCATTGCCGGGTTGCTTAGGGCCTTGGATGAGAACTGGCATCATAATGAACTTCCGGTTCATGCACATCCAAGGAGGAAGGTTATACATACATAGAGTCACGGGCCAGGTGTTGTGATTGCTGCTCTGCTCCCCGAAATGATTAATGCCATTCGCGTTTAAAGCAAACCATACGTTCCTTGGCTCACTTGCAAACTCATCCAAGTACTTTCTCTTGATTTTTCTCCACTGCGACCCGTCAGCGGGTGCTCTCAACTTCCCATCTTTCTTACGGTCCTCACTGTGCCATCGCATCAACTTGGCATGCTCTCCGTTTCTGAACAAACGTTTCAACCGTGGTATTATAGGAGCATACCACATCACCTTCGCAGGAACCCTCTTCCTGGAGGGATCGCCGTCAACATCACCAGGGTCATCTCGTCTGATCTTATACCGTAATGCACCGCATATTGGGCATGCGTTCAGATCATTATGCGCGCACCGTAGAGGATCAGATCATTAGGGCTTGCATGTATCTTCTACACCTCCAATCCTAGAGGGCATACGACCATCTTTGTTGCGTATGTACTGTCGGGCAGTTCGTTATCCTTTGGAAGCTTCTTCTTCAATATTTTCAGTAGTTTCTCAAATCCTTTGTCAGGCACATCATTCTCTGCCTTCCACTGCAGCAATTCCAGTACGATATCGAGCTTTGTGTTGCCATCTTCGCAATTGGGGTACAACCCTTTTTTGTGGTCCTCTAACATGCGATCAAACTTCAGCTTCTACCTTTGACTTTCGCATTGCGTCCTTGCATCGACAATGACCCGGCGGAGATCATCATCATCGGGCACATCATTTGGTTCCTCTTGATCTTCAGCAGCTTCGCCCGGTGCAGCATCATCGTGCACATCGTCTGGTTTCTTTTGATGTTCAGTAGCATCACCGTATTCAGGGGGCACATAGTTGTCATCGTACTCTTCTTCTTCGCCGTCTTCCATCATAACCCCTATTTCTCCGTCCCTCGTCCAAACATTATAGTGTGGCATGAAACCCTTGTAAAGCAGGTGGGTGTGGAGGATTTTCCGGTCAGAGTAAGACTTCGTATTGCCACATATAGGGCATGGACAACACATAAAACCATTCTCGCTTGTTTGCCTCAGCCACTTGAGAAAATCATGCACGCCCTTAATGTACTCGGAGGTGTGTCTTGAACCGTAGATCCATTGCCGGTTCATCTGCGTGCATTATATATAATTAAGTGTGTCAAAAATCATTACAGAACATCATGAATAGACAATTAAGAGACCAAATTAATAGAAGTTCATCATCACATTAAAACCAAAGTACATATATAGTTCTCATCTAACAACATAAAGCTCTGCGAGCATCTAAATTAATTAAACCATACACTTTGAAACTATGTAAAACATTTCAATGCGAAACAAATGCGATCATAATCGCAACCAACGTAATAACCGATCCAACGGCATAATGATACCAAGCCTCGGTATGAATGGCATATTTTCTAATCTTTCTAATCTTCAAGCGCATTGCATCCATCTTGATCTTGTGATCATCGGCGACATCCACAACATGCAACTCCAATATCATCTTCTCCTCCTCAATTTTTCTAATTTTTCCTTCAACAAATTGTTTTCTTCTTCAACTAAATTTAACTTTCGTCGACAATAGGGTCGGTTGGAATTTCCGTTAAACAACCTCCTAGATAAATAAAATCTATGTCACGTTGGTCGGCATAATTGTCATAAACAATAAATGAACCAATAGTTATGAAAAGATAATATATACCACATCCGAATCATAGATAGGACGAGGGCCGACGGGGGCGGATACCAAAACCATCGCACTATATAAGATGCAATAATAAAAGGAAGAAAATTATACAAGTATCTATATAAACATACAAGTAAGATTTTTTTTCTTTCAGAAAGAAGATAAGCACAAGAGGCTCACCACGGTGGTGCCGGCGATGAGATCGGCGCGGGCGATCGAAGGCGGTGAAGACGGGGACGGGACGTGACAGACCGCTAAACCTAGACAAATATTGAGGAAAATGGAGCTTGGAGGTCGAGCTTGGAGAGGAGAAAGCTTAAGTAGTGTGGCTCGGGCATTCCATCGAACACCTCGTGTGCATAGGAAGTGAGCTAGAGCACCACAAAGCTCTCCCCTCGCCGGCCACGAAAAAGCAGGCGGTGGGAGTGCTCGCTTTCATGAGCGAGGGTATATATAGGCAACTAATTGGTCTCGGTTCGTGGAAAGAACCGGATGAAGAAGCGACCTTTGGTCCCGGTTCAAGCCACCAACGGGACCAATGGTGGTGGGCAGTCTGAGGCCCATTGGTCCCGGTTCGTCCCACCAACCGGGACCAATAGGTCGATCGAACCGGGATCAATGGCCCCGTGGCCGGCCGGCCCGGAGCTCACGAACGGGTCCATTGCCCCATTGGTCCCGATTCTGGATTGAACCGGGACTAATGGGCTGACTGGCTGGACCATTGCCCCTTTTCTACTAGTGGTATATGAGCGCTTGTATGCATCTTGATGTTCAAATTTTTTTTACCTCCCACGCCGACTCTTGAGGTGGTGGTTTAAATTCAGCTACACGTCTCTTATCTCGTGGCATCGAGTCCTCAAAGGCATACTTCTAATTGGTGACTATATATGGACAATTGCACATTCAGCAAGGAAATGTGCTTGTACTATCTAGGTACAAAATACTTGAGACTGCATGTTGGATGTACAAAAGTAGCTAGCACTTCATGTGACCGAAACATGGAGGAACAGAAATTTTTTCAAGAACATGCAGGAGCATTGCATGTATTTCAATTAAGAGGAGGAAGAAGCGTCATGAAATTACATCTTGGTTACACTGCGAAGTCCGCCACGTCGGCATGCGCTATGGCCTAATGAACTTGGAAGGCATGGCGCTGTCTACCCTAGCCATAGTCCACAAAGTGAGCTCGGCTCGATGAGATCTAAAGTGTATTTCGGAGGAGAACTCTTGCGCTCGAAATCACGGCGATTCGCTCAGCCAGATAAACCGGAGTGTGGCCAGGATCGTGGTATTTGTTTGCTTGGATAGCCTGGCCGTGTGCGCCTTTGCCACTTGTGGCCACCAGTCCGATAGTCTGCTCGTGCCATCCGGGTGAAGAGATGCAGAGCCCATAAGCGTAGCATGTGGTACCAAATCTGGCGCAATCTGAGCAGCCCAGAGCATGTGAGATGTGTCTTCGTCGTGTTGGCAACATAGCTGGCACGTCCTAGTGTGTGGCAGGTTCCGCCGGGCGAGTCTGTCAGCCGTCCACAGTCGCTCATGCACCGCCAGCCAGGCGAAGATTTTTATCTCCAGGGGAGCCCCCGCGTGCAAGATCTCCTCAGCGCAGGGCGCGAATTCTCTCCCAAAGAAGAAGGCAGCATAAGTATCGCCCCGCCGTGCCTAGGCGCCGGGAGAAGGAGTCAGGAGTCGAGAGGACACCCCGCACCTCATCGAGCAGCAGGAATTGGTGATCGCGGAACCAAGGCGTGCCACGGATCGAGTCCACCATGAGTGCCCATGCAGCATGGTGGCGGCTGTTAGTTTCGTCCCGCAGGTCGGCGTGCATGAAAAATTGGGCGCCCGCTGCACCAAAGGCGTCCATCAAGCCCTGGTCGAACCGAAGCTCATGTTGCGTCCATCCCCAAGGTCACACCGAAGCGCCGCGGTGCCCAGCCTTGCTACTTTAAATCGAGGCGGCAACGCTCAAGCCACCCCATGCTTTGTCCAACACTGTCTTACGCAGCCAAAGCCATCGTGGCGCATGGCCTGGTTTAGTAGTCGAGGTTGAGGGCGCCTAGGCCACCATAGAGTTTAAGCGGCAGACAATATGCTAGGCGACGAGGCAACAACCCCCTTTCGTCCTCCACTCCACGCCGGAAGAATCCTCTGTGAAGCTTGTCAATGCACTTGAAGAACCAGGCGGCAAGTCAAGGGCCATAAGGTGGAAGATTGGCATCGCCGAGAGCCTGCAGATTGGCGAGGTGAGTCTACGGACCGACGGAGGAGGCCCACTTTCAAGTTGGCAGCTGCGCGCGATCCGATCGATGAGGGTTGAAGCTCCTAACGGTCAGGCCCGAAGAGAAAGAGGAAGGCCGAGGTATGTGATAGGTGGCGCTTGGGTTTGCAGCCGGCGAGCGAGGAGCTGCTGAATGTCTTCCTCTAACAATGGATCATGGAGATGGAGTTCTTCAAGAAATTGCACCGCAGCCCGTGGCCTCCCAAAGCACTCCGGGGCTGCTTTTCCACATCCATCTCAGCCACCGACGGATTGAGGAGCAAGATGGCGTCGTCGCGTACAATGAGAGCGATGGTGAATGCCGCGATCGTGAAGCGGCGAAGATGCCGCCTCCTCCGCCTTCCTGAAAATCATCGTGAGGACGTCCATGGCGATGGCGAAAAGCAAGGGGAGATGGGATCCCTTGCCGCGATCCCTTGCCGTGCGAAGCTTTCGCTGGCCGTTCCGTTGACGAGAACTTGCGTTCTTGCGAGAGAGGAGAGTGGTGAGCCTCTGCCTCCACAGGCCCGAACCAGCGGTGAGCCAAAATTTCGAGGAGGAACTGCAATGAGGCGCTATAGAAGGCTTTAGCGATATCAATCTTGAAAATGATGGCGGTACTCTCTTGCGGTGGAAGCGAAGCGAACCGATTGCTGCACCAACATGAAGTTGTCGAGGATGGACCGACCCGCAATGAAGGCACTTTGGTTCGGTCAACCAGCTTCGGGGCGAGAGGCGCGAGCTCCACAGACATAGCCTTCGCCACAATATTGGCAAAGCTGTGGGCGAGGCTAATGGGTGCGAAACCGTTGATGTCTAGCGCCCCTTCCTTCTTTGGCGAAGCACGATGAATGCCTCGTTTAACCGCTCCATGCCTCGCCATCGGTACCGTCAAAGCGTGCACCACCTTCATCACCACTTCCTTAATGATGGACCAACAGATTGGTAGAATCTCGTGGTGAAACCATCGGGTCTGGGGCCTTGTCGGTTGCATGCTTTTGATCGTGTTCCAAATGACCTCTTGATGGCGGGGCTTGGCGCCCGATCGTCCACGCCTGGTAGCCCGAGCGATGGAAGGCACAAAGTGTGCCGCGTGCTCACCGGGACACCCAGCAGATTTGCGTAGTATCCACCTGCAAGCGCACACATGCCCTCTCTAGAAGATGCCTCAGCGCCGCCATCTTTGAGCTTGAAGATGTGGTGGAGGAACAGAAATGAAGCGACACTTAATAAAGGATACCCCGGTAAACAGAGGGCAAGGAATTCAAGATTAAAGCGGGGGGCACGATTGGTTTGCTTGTTTGCCGAGCTGGTCAATTTTTTTCGCAGCTGCTTGTTCTCTTGCTCTTTGATGTCTGACAGTACTTCCCAACCGCTCCGCTTGGAGATATGTCTGTTCAGTAATTCGCTCATAGTTGGTTCTTGGCGGAGACTTTGCCGGTTTCTTCAGGGCATCGAGAGTGCGCTTTGTTTTCACCGGATCTACATTCTCCTCCGGAGGTGGATGTCTCTTTGCTTTCACCCCTTCAAAGAACTCCTTCACGTGGGTTTGCACGATCGTATCGTTTTCCTCCTCGGTCCTCTCGTACGGTAACTTCTCTAGAGGCTTTAGAGGTGGACCATATCTGTATTGCCTCCCGCCTCTGGTTGTGCTGCTAGACACCGGAGCAGACGGAGCAGCTGCGGCGTCTGTCTTCTTTTGTGCTTGCTTACGATGCGGAGGAGAAGGACTACGACGCGCCGGAGCAGCCGGGGCGACGGCGGCTCTCTTCCGCCCTTGCTGGTGAGGCGGAGAAGGAGGAGGCTGCTGGCTGCTCGGGAGCGCTGGCGCAGGCGGAGAAGGAGGCGGAGTGCCGCCACGCGTCGGAGAAGGAGGTGGAGTGCTGCCACGCGTGCCCTGATCGTCACACGCCGGAGGAGGAGGCGGTGGAGGAGGCGGAGTGCCCTGACTCGCCGGAGGAGGAGGAGGAGGCGGAGGCGTCCAGTTCTGAAGGTTGATGAGCTCCCTTCGCCATAGGCATGGAGTCTTGAGCGTAACCCAGCCTAGTCTCCCTTCACGGTAGGGTGGTCAGCAGAGGTCCTCAAATCCCTCGTTATTTCATCCACCATCACCTTAGCATATCATACGGAATCAGCTGGCAGTGATAAGTTGTGCCGGGTCCACTAGGGTAAACTTGGCCAACAGCCGCCTTGACCTTCAAATTCATCCATCGCGCCATAATGTGGCAATTTTGAGACTCCGTGATATCATCCACGAGATAGCTGGCAGGAGCCGTCAAGACATGCTCCGGCTGAAGCAGCTCGGTGGAAGCCACGCTGCTTCTCCGCTGAGATGGTGGGATAGCTTCGGGGGAAGCTTCGGCAGGTCGTTTGCTGCGATCTGCTACTTCTCATTCCTCTTCTCATTCCTCTAGCCCCATTAACCTTTCGTGCAGCGCCTGCAGTTGGCCCTGCTCCAGTTTCTTCCTCCTCTCATGGGTTTTGTAACCCCTTGCATCCCAAAAACCAACCTTCCACGGAATGGAGCCTGGCGTGCCTCGTGTCCGTCCAGGGTGCTCAGGATTCCCGAGGGCCATTGTGAGCTCGTCCTTCTCCCTGTCTGGAACGAACGTCCCTTAGTTCGCTGCATCGATATAGTCCGAAGGTTCTTGACTGGTATTTGCAGTTTCTCGTCCGTCCAATGGCACTTCCCTGATACAGGGTCCAAGGTTCCGCCAGCCCCGAAGAACCAAGTCCGGTAACGGTTTGGCCAGTACATCGTCTCTGGTTCGATCCCTTTTTCAAGCAGATCATGCTCAGCCTTGGACCACTTAGGCCGGGCTTTGAGGTAGCCACCTGACCCCGTGCGATGGTGAAGCATCTTCTTCGCAGCATTTTGCTTGTTTGTCGCCGACATCTTCTTACTCTTTTCCGATGTCTTGTGGGCCACAAATGCGTCCAGTGATCTTTGATCTTCTCATATTTGCCGATGAATTCTGGTGTCTTTTTTGGTCGACAAACTTGTTCAGTTCTTTCCTCCACCTCCGCATTAGGGTTGCCATCTTCTTAAGAGCACAAGACTTGATTAATTGCTCTTTAACTGGCTTCTCCGGATCCTCCTCTGGCGGTAGGGTGAAATTTGCCTTCAGCTCAGTCCAAAGATCTTCTTTCTGCATATCATTAACATAAGACACCTCAGGGTCTTCCTCCTTAGGCTTATACCATTGTTGGATGCTGATCGGGATCTTGTCCCTAACAAGAACCCCGCACTGAGCAGTAAATGCGCGCTTTGTCCGGATGGGTTCAATTGCTTCGCCGTCGGGCGCGATTTCTATGATCTCAAACTTTTCATCCGAGCTCAACTTTTTCTTCGGGCCTCGTCTCCTTACCGAAGTTGTGCTCGATCCGGAGGGCTAGAAATTATAAGGAAGAAAGACGAGAGTAATTACTATGTGTGCACATACAAAAACAATGGATGCATCAATTAACTAGTCAGCGCGGGCTTAACTAATATATATATACCTGGCCGGACTCGGTTCGGTCACCGGAGCAGTCAGCACGGTCTCCTTCTTGTACCTCCATTGTGTCATCGGAGCCATCATGAACATAGTCCTCTTCTTGTACCGGCATTAATAGACAAAAGCCATCATGAACATAGCCCTCTTCTTCACCCAGTCCTTCCTGACCAACGGTGTCGTTGAGAAATGACGCAACTTCGTCACTTCCTTGTGAGATTATGTCCCCCAACATCGCTTATGTTTCTTCGTCTCGGGAGTGCTCCATAGTTTCTGCAAATATTTACAACATGTCAAATGTTATTCAAACATGGTACAGATGGATATATATATTAGTGGCAAACGTAGAACTAGCTAGCTAATCACAATAAGGAATCATGTTACTGGCTTCGATGCTGCTTCTCTAGGGTTTGGGGTCGCCTCGACACAACACTTCAAGGGTTTGGGGTGGCCTCGACGACAACGCTCTTTTAACTTGGTAAATTTGGGTGGCCTCGAGAGAGTTAATTTATCGGGTAGGGGCGCGGCGGGAGGGGGTAGGAGACCAACATCGTTTTCTCTCTAGGGTTTGGGTGTCCTCGAGAGTTTTGGTCGAGCGAGAGGACCAAGGGGGGTGCTGCCGTTGTATAAGTTATCACGGTCGAGAGGGGGTATATAAATCGACCGACATACATATATACATAGGAAAATAATGTTATCGGGGAGGTGGTATCGGTACCCCCCCTCGTGTTGAAGTTTCTTCTTTCTCCTCTATTCCTTTCTTCTTCTTCTCCTCTTCTTTTTCTTCTTCTCCCTCGAGAAAGGAAAATAAGGAAAAGGAAGAAAAGAGAAAGAAGGAAGAAGGAAGAAGGAAGAAGAAGAAGAAAAAAAAAGAAAAAAAAAGAGGAGAAGAAGAAAGGAATATTTTGGAGAAGAAGAAAGGAATATTTTCTATTTTTCTTCTTCTCCTCTATTCCTTTCTTCTTCTCCTCTTCTTTTTCTTCTTTTTTCCTCTTCTTATTTATTTCTCCTCTTCTTCCTCTCCTCTTCTTCTCCTTTCTTTCGCTTCTTATTTTCCTTTTTCCTCTCATTCTTTTAGTATTGCTTGTTTTAAAAAAAATGTTCAAATAGAAAATTTCGGAAAAAACAAAGGTTTTGCCTAATGCATTGTTCATATGAATATACAAACATTTGCGTATTCTACAATAATTAATATCACCAAAACAAAATCTATGAACAGAGAAAAATCCTAACTTTTCTAAAAATCTATCTTTTGCATATATGAAAACATTAATACACATATGAACAAAAATACATATATGAACAAAAACATGCTCTAAACAATTTTTTATACATTTTGAACATCTACATACACATAGCCACATACATACACATATACATATATATATATATATATATATATATATATGAACAAAAAACTAAACTAATAAATGAAAAAAACAGAGCCGCATATATAGCCACATACATACACATATACATTGAACAAAAAAATTAAACTAATAAAATAAAAATGAAAAAAATAGAACCGGTGCGGCGTGGCGGCTCACAGCGGGGCCGGCTAGATGACGATGGCGACGGTGGGGCGGGCGAGGCGCCGACGCTGGGCGGGGGCAGGGAGGCTCGGGGCATGGCGGAGGGGGAGTCTTGAGCTCGGGAGGCCAACGACGAGACAGCCTTGAGCTCAGGGAGGCCAGCGATGAGGACGGCGCGGGCCTCTTTTTTGGCAGCCCAAAGGGCGGGAAGCGGCGGCCTTTGGTACCGGTTGGTGCCACCAACCGGGACCAATGCCCCCCCTTTACTCCCTGTTGGTGCCCCCAACCGGGACTAAAGGCCCGTGTGCTGCCCGCGTCGGGGCCAAATTTTAGTCCCACCTCGCTAGTTGAGAGGGGCGCGCAGTGGTTTATAAGCCCCACTGCCGCACCCCTCTCGAGCTCCTCTCCACCACAGGCTTTTGGGCCTACTTGCTATTGCTTTGCTTGATGGGCCTTCCGGGCCTACTGCGGGCCTGAATCCTGGCCCGTAGTAGGGTTTCTAGTCGTATTCAGGCCCTGGGGCCCAGTAGGAGGCATTTTTTTGTATTTTTGTTTTCTTTACTTATTGTTGCTATTTCTATTTTTTTTCCGGTTTTTTTGTTTTGTTTTCTGCATTATTTATTTTCTTTTATTTTTTGCTTTATTTTTTAATTCTTTTTGCTTTTAGTTTTAGGAAAATTATAAACTTTCCGTTAGTGCCATTAGTTTTCAAATTTGAAAACACTTTTTTTGTTTTTTTGTTTTCTTTCTTGCTTTATTTATTTTATTTTGTTTCTACTTACAACAAAATACTTATTGTTGTTTTTTGTTTTGTTTTCTGCATTATTTATTTTCTTTTATTTTTTGCTTTATTTTTAATTCTTTTTGCTTTTAGTTTTATGAAAATTATAAACTTTCTGTTAGTGCCATTAGTTTTCAAATTTGAAAACACTTTTTTGTTTTTTGTTTTCTTTCTTGCTTTATTTATTTTATTTTGTTTCTACTTACAACAAAATACTTATTGTTGCTATTTTTAATTATTACGAGGGCGAACCATAAGACATTAAAGCATTTCAAATGAACTCGAAAAAGTTGAAAGTTGGCATGGTATCATAAATTGACCCACATAGCATGTGCATGTACAAAACGGACAATGGTATCATACTCATCGAGTTACAAAATTGGCATGGTATCATCATAATAGTTATGGAGAAGGTCTTCACTTTTTCTTGGTTGTGTCATTTGCTTATTGCGTAGTAACCATGGATAATCTTCATTGTTTATCGGGATGTGGGGTCAGCCTTGACTTTGAAGGAGGAATTTCATGAAACTTTTCATAATCTTGAGACATGTCATCTTGCCCTCCACTCCCACGATGTCCCTTTTTCACGAAAAGAACTATGTGGCGCTTTGGCTCATCGTATGATGTATTCGCTTCCTTATCTTTTCTCTTTCTCGGTCTGGTAGACATGTCCTTCACATAGATAACCTGTGCCACATCATTGGCTAGGACGAACGGTTCGTCAGTGAACCCAAGATTTTTTAGATCCACTGTTGTCATTCCGTATTGTGGGTCTACCTGTACCCTGCCTCCTGACAGATTGACCCATTCGCACTTAAACAAAGGGACCTTAAAATCATGTCCGTAGTCAAGTTCCCATATGTCCACTATGTAACCATAATATGTGTCCTTTCCCCTCTCGGTTGTTGCATCAAAGCGGACACCCACTGTTTTGGTTGGTGCTCTTTTGATCTTGGTCAATCGTGTAAAATGTATTCTCATTTATCTTGTATCCTTTCCAAATCAATACAGTCAAAGATGGTCCTCTGGACAACAAGTACAGCTCATCACAAACAGTGTTGTCACCTCTGAGACGTGCTTCCAACCAAGTGTGTTCATCGACATACGGGGTCACCAAGGTAGAGTTCTGTAGAACTGTGTAGTGTGCTTGAGACCAAGAATATCCCTTCCAAGCGTGCCTTTTCCAGTCAGTCTCCCCTCATACCGCGATTTACGGAGACCTATCTTCTTAAGGCCAGGAATAAAGTCAACACAAAACCCGATGACATCCTCTGTTTGATGGCCCATGGAGATGCTTCCTTCTGCCCTAGCGCGGTTACGGACATATTTCTTTAGGACTCCCATGAACCACTCAAAGGGGTACATATTGTGTAGAAATACGGGGCCCAGAATGACAATCTCATCAACTAGATGAACTAGGACGTGCATCATGATATTGAAGAAGGATGGTGGGAACACCAGCTCGAAACTGACAAGACAATGCACCACATCACTCCTTAGCCTTGGTATGATTCCTGGATCGATCACCTTCTGAGAGATTGCATTGAGGAATGCACATAGCTTCACAATGGCTAATCGGACGTTTTCGGTAGAATCCCCTCAATGCAACCGAAGCGATTGCGTCATAATCACGTGGCGATCATGAGACTTTAGGTTCGAAACTTTTTCTCCGCCATATTTTTTATTCCTTTTATATTCGACGAGCAGCCGATCGGGACCTTCATACTAAGCAGGCATTCAAAGAAGATTTCCTTCTCTTCTTTGGGAAGAGCATAGTGGCGGGACCTTCATCTTTGCTTTTGAGGCATGCTGTCTTTTTCGTACAAGCGTTGCGGGTCCTCCCGTGCCTCAGCTGTATCTTTTGTCTTCCCATACACGCCCAAGAAGCCTAGAAGGTTCACGCAAAGGTTCTTCGTCACGTGCATCACGTTGATCAAAGATCAGACCTCTAGGTCTTTCCAGTAGGGTAGGTCCCAAAATATAGATTTCTTCTTCCACATGGGTGCGTGCCCCCAGCGTCACTCGGAACAGCTAGTCCGCCGGGACCCTTTCCAAAGATTACGTGTAAATCATTGACCATAGCAAGTACGTGATCACCGGTACGCATGGCGGGCTTCTTCCGGTGATCTGCCTCGCCTTTGAAATGCTTGCCTTTCTTTCGACATTGATGGTTAGTCGGAAGAAATCGACGATGGCCCAGGTACACATTCTTCCTGCAGCTTGCTAGGTATATACTATCGGTGTCAAGTAAACAGTGCGTGCATGCGTGGTATCCCTTGTTGGTCTGTCCTGAAAGGTTACTGAGAGCGGGCCAATCGTTGATGGTCACGAACAGCAACGCCTTTAGGTTAAATTCCTCCTGTTTGTGCTCATCCCACGTACGTACACCGTTTCCATTCCACAGCTGTAAAAGTTCTTCAACTAATGGCCTTAGGTACACATCAATGTCATTGCCGGGTTGCTTAGGGCCTTGGATGAGAACTGGCATCATAATGAACTTCCGCTTCATACACATCCAAGGAGGAAGGTTATACATACATAGAGTCACGGGCCAGGTGTTGTGATTGCTGCTCTGCTCCCCGAAATGATTAATGCCATCCGCGCTTAAAGCAAACCATACGTTCCTTGGCTCACTTGCAAACTCATCCAAGTACTTTCTCTTGATTTTTCTCCACTGCGACCCGTCAGCGGGTGCTCTCAACTTCCCATCTTTCGTACGGTCCTCACTGTGCCATCGCATCAACTTGGCATGCTCTCCGTTTCTGAACAAACGTTTCAACCGTGGTATTATAGGAGCATACCACATCACCTTCGCAGGAACCCTCTTCCTGGAGGGATCACCGTCAACATCACCAGGGTCATCTCGTCTGATCTTATACCGTAATGCACCGCATATTGGGCATGCGTTCAGATCCTTGTACGCACCGCGGTAGAGGATGAAGGAAATATGCCCTAGAGGCAATAATAAAGTTATTATTTATTTCCTTATTTCATGATAAATGTTTATCATTCATGCTAGAATTGTATTAACCGGAAACATGATACATGTGTGAATGAATAAACAAACAACAAGTCACTAGTATGCCTCTACTAGACTAGCTTGTTAATCAAAGATGGTTATGTTTCCTGACCATGAGCAAAGAGTTGTTATTTGATTAACGAGGTCACATCATTAGTAGAATGATCGATTGACATGACCCATTCCATTAGCTTAGCACACGATCGTTTAGTATGTTGCTCTGCTTTTATCCATGACTTATACATGTTCCTGTAACTATGAGATTATGCAACTCCGTTTACGGAGGAACACTTTGGTGCTACCAAAGCGTCTGGCAACGAAGCGGGTGATTATAAAGGAGTACTACAGGTGTCTCCAAAGGCAGATGTTGGGTTGGCGTATTTGAGATTAGGTTTTGTCACTCCGATTGTCGGAGAGGTATCTCTGGGCCCTCTCGGTAATACACATCATCGAAGCCTTGCAAGCACTACAACTAATGAGTTAGTTGTGAGATGATGTATTACGGAGCGAGTAAAGAGACTTGCGTGCGAGATTGAACTAGGTATTGGATACCGACGATCGAATCTCGGGCAAGTAACATACCGAAGACAAAGGAACAACGTATGTTGTTATGCGGTCGACCGATAAAGATCTTCGTAGAATATGTAGGAACCAATATGGGCATCCAGGTCCGCTATTGGTTATTGACCGAGGCGTGTCTCGGTCATGTCTACATTGTTCTCGAACCGTAGGGTCCGCTGCACGCTTAAGGTTTCGATGGCGGTTATTATGAGTTTATGTATTTTGATGTACCGAAGAAGTTCGAATCCGGATGTGATCACGGACATGACGAGGAGTCTTGGAATGGTCGAGACATAAAGATTGATATATTGGACGGCTATATTTGGACACGGAAAGGTTCGGAAGTTTCGGAGAAAACGGAGTGCCGGAGGTTACGGAACCCCGGGAAGTTATGGGCCTTAGTGGGCCAAAAGGAGAGAGAGGGGCCGCACCGGGAGGTGGCGCGCCCCTGTGGGAGTCCGAATAGGACAAGGAGGGGCGGCCCCCCCTCTCCTCTCCCCTCTTTCCTTCCCCTTCTCCTTCCTAGTTGGACTAGGAAAGGGAGTCCTACTCAACTAGGAGGAGGACTCCCCCTCCTGGCGCGCCTATAGGGGCGGCCGGCCTCCCCTCCCTCCTTTATATACTGGGGCAGGGGGCACCCTAGAACACACAAGTATTGATCTTGGATCGTTCCTTAGCCGTGTCGGTGCCCCCTCCACCATATTCCACCTCGGTCATACCGTCATGAAGCTTAAGCGAAGCCTGCGCCGGTGAAACATCAAGATCGTCCACCACGTCGTCTTGTGGAACTCTCCTCGACACTCGGCTGGATCGGAGTCTGAGGGCGTCATCGAGCTGCACGTGTGTCAAGAACTCGGGGCGCCGGATGTGGCGTCGGGATCGGTCGGATCGCGAGGAGAACGTCGACTACTTCCTCTACGTTGTGATCGCTTCCGCTTCGGGTCACGAGTGCGTGAGACAACACTCTCCCTCTCGTTGCTATGCATCACCATGATCTTGCGTGTGCGTAGAATTTTTTGAAATTACTCGTTCCCCAACGGTGGCATCGAGCCAGGTTTTTATGGTTTGATGTTTTGCAGTAGTAGAACACAAGTGAGTTGTGGGCGATACAAGTCATACTACCTACCAGCATGTCATACTTTGGTTCAGCGGTATTGTGAGATGAAGCGGCCCAGACCGACATTACGCGTGCGCTTACGCGAGACTGGTTTCACCGCTCGAGCACTCGTTGCTTAAAGGTGACTGGTGGGTGTCTGTCTCTCTCACTTTAGTTGAACCGAGTGTGGCTCGCCGGTCCTTGAGAAGGTTAAAACGGAGTCTATTTGTGAAATATCGTTGTGGTTTTGATGCGTAGGTGAGATTGGTTCTTGCTTAAGCCCGTAGCAGCCACGTAAAATTTGCAACAACAAAGTAGAGGACGTCTAACTTGTTTTTGCAGGGCATGTTGTGATGTGATATGGTCAAGGCGTGATGCTATATTTTATTGTATGAGATGATCATGTTTTGTAACCGAAGTTATCGGCAATGGCAGGAGCCATATGGTTGTCGCTTTATTGTATGAAATGCAATCGCCTGTAATACTTTACTTTATCACTAAGCGGTAGCGATAGTCGTAGAAGCATAAGATTGGCGAGGCGACAACGATGCTACGATGGAGATCAAGGTGTCGCGCCGGTGGCGATGGTGATCACGACGGTGCTTGGAGATGGAGATCACAAGCACAAGATGATGATGGCCATATCATATCACTTATATTGATTTGCATGTGATGTTTATCTTTTATGCATCTTATCTTGCTTTGATTGACGGTAGCATTATAAGATGATCTCTCACTAAATTATCAAGAAGTGTTCTCCCGAGTATGCACCGTTGCCAAAGTTCGTCGTGCCCGGACACCACGTGATGATCGGGTGTGATAAGCTCTCGTCCATCTACAGCGGGTGCAAGCCAGTTTTGCACACACAGAATACGGGTTATACTTGACGAGCCTAGCATATGCAGATATGGCCTCGGAACACGGAGACCGAAAGGTCGGCGTGAATCATATAGTAGATATGATCAACATAAGATGTTCACCATTGAAAACTACTCCATTTCACGTGATGATCGGTTATGGTTTAGTTGATTTGGATCACGTGATCACTTAGATGACTAGAGGATGTTTTTCTAAGTGGGAGTTCTTAAGTAATATGATTAATTTAACTTAAATTTATCATGAACTTAGTACTGATAGTATCTTGCTTGTTTATGTTTGATTGTAGATAGATGGCTCGTCTTTGTTGTTCCGTTAAATTTTAATGCGTTCCTTGAGAAAGCAAAGTTGAAAGATGATGGTAGCAATTACGGACTGGGTCCGTAACTTGAGGATTATCCTCATTGCTGCCTGGAAGAGTTACGTCTGGATGCACCGCTGGGTGCGAACTGCTTCTTGATCTAACCAGCGGCGTTAAGAACGTCTGGCGAGCAAAGCTGATGACTACTCTATAGTTCGAGTGTGCCATGCTTTACGGCTTAGAACCGGGACTTCAACGGCGTTTTGAGCGTCATGGAGCATATGAGATGTTCCAGAGTTGAAGTTGATATTCCAACAGAATGCGGATTGAGAGATATGAAGTCTCCAATAAGTTCTATAGCTGCAAGATGGAGGAGAATAGTTACATTAGTGAGCACATACTCAAAATGTGCGGGTATTACAATCACTTGACACAATTGGGAGTTAATCTTCCGGATGATTGTGTCATTGACAGAATTCTTCAATCACCGCCACCAAGCTACAAAGGCTTCGTGATGAACTATAATATGCAAGGGTTAGTAAAGACTATACCGAGCTCTTCGCAATGCTAAAGGCTGCGGAGGTAGAAATCAGAAAGAGCATCAAGTGTTGATGGTCAATAAGACCACTAGTTTCAAGAAGAAAGGCAAAGGGAAGAAGAAGGGAACTTCAAGAAGAACAGCAAGCAAGTTGCTGCTCGGGAGAAGAAACCCAAGTCGGACCTAAGCACTGCCGAGTGCTTCTCTGCAAGCGGTAGTCCTTTGAAGCGAACTGCCCCAAGTATTTGGCGGATAAGAAGGATGGCAAGGTGAACAAAGGTATATGTGATATACATGTTATTGATGTGTACCTTACTAGAGCTCGCAGAGCACTGGTATTTGATCTGGTTACATTGCTAATATTTGCAACTCAAAGCAGGGACTACGGATTGCGAACAACGGCAAAGGGCGAGGTGCGATCTGGCGTGGGAAATGGTTCCAAAGTCGATGTGATCGCGGTCGCACGCTACCTCTACATCTACCTTGGGATTAGTTTTAGACCTAAATAATTGTTATTTGGTGCTGCGTTGAGCATGAACATTATATCTGGATCTTGTTTGATGCGAGGCGGTTATTCATTTAAATCGAGAGAATAATGGTTGTTCTATTTATATGAGTAATATCTTTTATGGTCATGCACCCTTGAGGAGTGGTCTATTTTGATGAATCTCGATAGTAGTGATACACATATTCATAATGTTGAAACCAAAAGATGCAGAGTTGATAATGATAGTGCAACTTATTTGTGGCATTGCCGTTTAGGTCATATCGATTGTAAACGCATGAAGAAACTCCATCTTGATGGACTTTTGGAGTCACTTGATTATGAATCATTTGGCACTTGCGAACCGTGCCTTATGGGCAAGATGACCGAACCCGTTCTCGGTACTATGGAGAGAGCAACAGATTTGTTGGAAATCATACATACAGATGTATGTGGTCCGATGAATCTTGAGGCTCGTGGCGGATATCGTTATTTTCTCACCTTCACAGATGACTTAAGCGGATATGGGTATATCTACTTAATGAAACATAAGTCTGAAACATTTGAAAAGTTCAAAGAATTTCAGAGTGAAGTTGAAAATCATCGTAACAAGAAAATTAAATTTCTACGATCGATCGTGGAGGTGAATATTTGAGTTCTGAGTTTGGTCTACATTTGAAACAATGCGGAATAGTTTGCAACTCACGCCACCGGAACACCACAGCGTAATGGTGTGTCGAGCGTCGTGAATCGTACTTTACTAGATATGGTGCGATCTATGATGTCTCTTACAAATTTACCGCTATCGTTTTGGGGTTATGCTCTAGAGACAGCCGCATTCACACCTGAATAGAACACCGTCGAAATCCGTTGAGGCGACACCTTATGAACTGTGGTTTGGCAAGAAACCAAAGTTGTCGTTTCTTAAAGTTTGGGGATGCAATGCTTATGTGAAAAAGCTTCAACCTGATAAGCTCGAACCCAAATCGGAGAATGTGTCTTCATAGGATACCCAAAGGAGACAGTTGGGTACACCTTCTATCACAGATCCGAAGGCAAGACATTCGTTGCTAAGAATGGATCCTTTCTAGAAGGAGTTTCTCTCGAAAGAAGTGAGTGGGAGGAAAGTAGAACTTGATGAGGTAATAGTACCTTCTCCCTTACTTGAAAGTAGTTAAATCGCAGAAACGGTTTCGAGGCACCTACACCAAGTAGTGAGGAAGTTGATGATGTTGATCATGAAACTTCAGATCAAGTTACTACGAACCTCGTAGATCAACGAGTAAGATCCGCACTGAGTGGTGCGGTAATCCTGTTCGGAAATCATGCTACTAGATCATGATGAACCTACGAACTATGAAGAAGCGATGGTGAGCCCAGATTCCATAAAATGGCTTGAGGCCATGAAATCGAGATGGGATCCATGTATGAAAACAAAGTATGGACTTTGGTTGACTTGCCCGAGGGTAGGCAAGCAATAGAAAACAAGTGGATCTTCAAGAAGAAGACCGACGCCGACGGTAATATTATCGTCTATAAAGCTCGACTTGTGCAAAGGTTTTCGACAAGTTCAAGGGATTGACTACGATGAGACCTTCTCACCCGTAGCGATGCTTAAGTCTGTCCGAATCATGTTAGCAATTGCCGATTTTATGATTATGAAATTTGGCAAATGGATGTAAAGACTGCATTCTGAATGGATTTACGGAAGAAGAGTTGTATATGATGCAACCGAAGGTTTTATCGATCCAAAGGAGCTAACAAAGTATGCAAGCTCCAGCGATCCATCTATGGACTGGTGCAAGCATCTCGGAGTTGGAATAAGCGCTTTGATAGTGTGATCAAAGCATTTGGGTTTGTCTGAGACTTTTGGAGAAGCCTGTATTTACAAGAAAGTGAGTGGGAGCTCTGTAGCATTTACGATATTATATGTAGATGACATATTGCTAATCGGAAATGATATAGAATTCTGGATAGCATAAAGGGATACTTGAATAAGAGTTTTTCGATGAAAGACCTCGGTGAAGCTGCTTACATATTGGGCATTAAGATCTATAGAGATAGATCAAGGCGCTTAATTGGACTTTCACAAAGCACATACCTTGACAAAATTTTGAAGAAGTTCAAAATGGATCAAGCAAAGAAAGGGTTCTTGCACTGTGTTACAAGGTGTGAAGTTGAGTAAGACTCAATGCCCGACCACCGCAGAAGATAGAGAGAAAATGAAAGATGTTCCTATGCTTCAGCCATAGGCTCTATCATGTATGCAATCTTGTGTACCAGCACTGATGTGTGCCTTGCTATAAGTTTAGCAGGAGGTACCAAAGTAATCCAGAGTGGATCATGGACAGCGGTCAAGAACATCTGAAATACCTAAAAGGACTAAGGATATGTTTCTCGTATATGGAGGTGACAAAGAGCTCATAAATGGCAGTTACGTTGATGCAACCTTTGACACCGATCCGGACGATTCTAAATCGCAGACCGGATACGATTTACACTAAGCGGAGGAGCTGTCGGTTGGTGCAGTTTTAAACAAAGCGTCGTGGCGGGATCTACATGTGAAGCGGAGTACATAGCAGCTTCGAAGCAGCTAATGAAGGAGTGCGGATGAAGGAGTTCATATCCGATCTAGGTGTCATACCTAGTGCATCGGGTCCAATGAAAATCTTACGTGACAATCTTGGAGCAATTGCCTTAGCGAAGGAATCCAGATTTCACAAGAGGACCAAGCACATCAAGAGACGCTTCAATTCCATCCGGGACTTAGTCCAGGTGGGAGACATAGAGATTTGCAAGATACATACGGATCTGAATGTTGCAGACCCGTTGACTAAGCCTCTTCCACGAGCAAAACATGATCAGCACCAAGACTCCATGGGTGTTAGAATCATTACTATGTAATCTAGATTATTGACTCTAGTGCAAGTGGGAGACTGAAGGAAATATGCCCTAGAGGCAATAATAAAGTTATTATTTATTTCCTTATTTCATGATAAATGTTTATCATTCATGCTAGAATTGTATTAACCGGAAACATGATACATGTGTGAATGAATAAACAAACAACAAGTCACTAGTATGCCTCTACTAGACTAGCTTGTTAATCAAAGATGGTTATGTTTCCTGACCATGAGCAAAGAGTTGTTATTTGATTAACGAGGTCACATCATTAGTAGAATGATCTGATTGACATGACCCATTCCATTAGCTTAGCACACGATCGTTTAGTATGTTGCTACTGCTTTTATCCATGACTTATACATGTTCCCGTAACTATGAGATTATGCAACTCCGTTTACGGAGGAACACTTTGGGTGCTACCAAGCGTCACAACGAAGCTGGGTGATTATAAAGGAGTACTACAGGTGTCTCCAAAGGCAGATGTTGGGTTGGCGTATTTGAGATTAGGTTTTGTCACTCCGATTGTCGGAGAGGTATCTCTGGCCCTCTCGGTAATACACATCATTTGAAGCCTTGCAAGCACTACAACTAATGAGTTAGTTGTGAGATGATGTATTACGGAACGAGTAAAGAGACTTGCGTAACGAGATTGAACTAGGTATTGGATACCGACGATCGAATCTCGGGCAAGTAACATACCGAAGACAAAGGAACAACGTATGTTGTTATGCGGTCCGACCGATAAAGATCTTCGTAGAATATGTAGGAACCAATATGGGCATCCAGGTCCGCTATTGGTTATTGACCGGAGACGTGTCTCGGTCATGTCTACATTGTTCTCGAACCGTAGGGTCCGCGCGCTTAAGGTTTCGATGGCGGTTATTATGAGTTTATGTATTTTGATGTACCGAAGAAGTTCGAATCCGGATGTGATCACGGACATGACGAGGAGTCTCGGAATGGTCGAGACATAAATATTGATATATTGACGGCTATATTCGGACACCGGAAGGTTCGGAAGTTTCGGAGAACCGGAGTGCCGGAGGTTACGGAACCCCGGGAAGTTATGGGCCTTAGTGGGCCAAAGGGGGAGAGAGAGGGCCGCACCAGAGGTGGCGCCCCTGTGGGAGTCCGAATAGGACAAGGAGGGGGGGGGCGGCCCCTCCTCTCCCTCCCCTCCTTCCTTCCCCTTCTCCTTCCTAGTTGGACTAGGAAAGGGAGTCCTACTCAACTAGGAGGAGGACTCCCCTCCTGGCGCGCCTATAGGGGCGGCCGGCCTCCCCTCCCTCCTTTATATACGGGGCAGGGGGCACCCTAGAACACACAAGTATTGATCTTGGATCGTTCCTTAGCCGTGTGCGGTGCCCCTCCACCATATTCCACCTCGGTCATACCGTCGCGAAGCTTAGGCGAAGCCCTCACGCCGGTGAAACATCAAGATCGTCACCACGCCGTCGTCTTGTGGAACTCTCCTCGACACTCGGCTGGATCGAGTACGAGGGGCGCCATCGAGCTGTACGTGTGTCAAGAACTCGGGGCGCCGGAGTAACGACGCCGGGATCGGTCGGATCGCGAGGAGAACGTCGACTACTTCCTCTACGTTGTGATCGCTTCGCCGGGTCTACGAGGGTGCGTAGACAACTCTCCCTCTCGTTGCTATGCATCACCATGATCTTGCATGTGCGTAGGAAATTTTTGAAATTACTACGTTCCCCAACAGAGGATGCAGTCATTAGGGCTTGCATGTATCTTCTACACCTCCAATCCTAGAGGGCATACGACCATCTTTGTTGCGTATGTACTGTCGGGCAATTCGTTATCCTTTGGAAGCTTCTTCTTCAATATTTTCAGTAGTTTCTCAAATCCTTTGTCAGGCACAGCATTCTCTGCCTTCCACTGCAGCAATTCCAGTACGGTATCGAGCTTTGTGTTGCCATCTTCGCAATTGGGGTACAACCCTTTTTTGTGGTCCTCTAACATGCGATCAAACTTCAGCTTCTACCTTTGACTTTCGCATTGCGTCCTTGCATCGACAATGACCCGGCGGAGATCATCATCATCGGGCACATCATTTGGTTCCTCTTGATCTTCAGCAGCTTCGCCCGTTGCAGCATCATCGTGCACATCATCTGGTTTCTCTTGATGTTCAGTAGCATCACCGTATTCAGGGGGCACATAGTTGTCATCGTACTCTTCTTCTTCGCCGTCTTCCATCATAACCCCTATTTCTCCGTCCCTCGTCCAAACATTATAGTGTGGCATGAAACCCTTGTAAAGCAGGTGGGTGTGGAGGATTTTCCGGTCAGAGTAAGACTTCGTATTGCCACATATAGGGCATGGACAACACATAAAACCATTCTGCTTGTTTGCCTCAGCCACTTCGAGAAAATCATGCACGCCCTTAATGTACTCGGAGGTGTGTCTTGAACCGTAGATCCATTGCCGGTTCATCTGCGTGCATTATATATAATTAAGTGTGTCAAAAATCATTACAGAACATCATGAATAGATAATTAAGAGACCAAATTAATAGAAGTTCATCATCACATTAAAACCAAAGTACATATATAGTTCTCATCTAACAACATAAAGCTCTGCAGAGCATCTAAATTAATTAAACCATACACTGAAACTATGTAAAACATTTCAATGCGAAAACAAATGCGATCATAATCGCAACCAATGTAACAACTGATCCAACGGCATAATGATACCAAGCCTCAGTATGAATGGCATATTTTCTAATCTTTCTAATCTTCAAGCGCATTGCATCCATCTTGATCTTGTGATCATCGACGACATCCACAACATGCAACTCCAATATCATCTTCTCCTCCTCAATTTTTCTAATTTTTTCCTTCAACAAATTGTTTTCTTCTTCAACTAAATTTAACCTGTCGACAATAGGGTCGGTTGGAATTTCCGGTTAAACAACCTCCTAGATAAATAAAATCTATGTCACGTTGGTCGGCATAATTGTCATAAACAATAAATGAACCAATAGTTATGAAAAGATAATATATACCACATCCGAATCATAGACAGGACGAGGGCCGACGGGGGCGGATACCAAAACCATCGCACTATATAAGATGCAATAATAAAAGTAAGAAAATTATACAAGTATCTATATAAACATACAAGTAAGATTTTTTTTTTCTTTCAGAAAGAAGATAAGCACAAGAGGCTCACCACGGTGGTGCCGGCGATGAGATCGGCGCGGGCGATCGAAGGCGGTGAAGACGGGGACGGGACGTGACGGACCGCTAAACCTAGACAAATATTGAGGAAAATGGAGCTTGGAGGTCGAGCTTGGAGAGGAGAAAGCTTAAGTAGTGTGGCTCGGGCATTCCATCGAACACCTCGTGTGCATAGGAAGTGAGCTAGAGCACCACAAAGCTCTCCCCTCGCCGGCCACGAAAAACAGAGCAGTGGGAGTGCTCTGCTCGCGGGCGAGGGGTATATATAGGCAACTAATTGGTCTCGGTTCGTGGAAAGAACCGGGACTGAAGGGCGGCCTTTGGTCCCGGTTCAAGCCACCAACCGGGACGAATGGTGGTGGGCCAGGTGCGAGGCCCATTGGTCCCGGTTCGTCCCACCAACTGGGACCAATAGGTCCAGTCGAACTGGGATCAATGGCCCACGTGGCCCGGCCGGCCCCCGGGGCTCACGAACCGGGTCCATTGCCCCCATTGGTCCCGGTTCTGGATTGAACCGGGACTAATGGGCTGACCTGGCCTGGACCATTGCCCCCTTTTCTACTAGTGGTATATGAGCGCTTGTGTCTGTACTGATGTTCAAAATTTTTTACCTCCCACGCCGACTCTTGAGGTGGTGGTTTAAATTCAGCTACACGTCTCTTATCTCGTGGCATCGAGTCCTCAAAGGCATACTTCTAATTGGTGACTATATATGGACAATTGCACATTCAGCAAGGAAATGTGCTTGTACTATCTAGGTACAAAATACTTGAGACTGCATGTTGGATGTACAAAAGTAGCTAGCACTTCATGTGACCGAAACATGGAGGAACAGAAATTTTTTCAAGAACATGCAGGAGCATTGCATGTCTTTTCAATTAAGAGGAGGAAGAAGCGTCATGAAATTACATCTTGGTTACACTGCGAAGTCCACCACGTCGGCATGTGCTATGGCCTAATGAACTTGGAAGGCATGGCCGCTGTCTACCCTAGCCATAGTCCACAGGCGGAGCTCGGCTCTGATGAGATCTAAAGTGTATTTCGGAGGAGAACTCTTGCGCTCGAAATCACGGCAGTTGCGCTCCAGCCAGATAAACCGGAGTGTGACCAGGATCGTGGTATTTGTTTGCTTGGATAGCCTGGCCGTGTGCGCCTTTGCCACTTGTGGCCACCAGTCCGGTAGTCTGCTCGTGCCATCCGGGGTGAAGAGATGCAGGCCCATAGGCAGTAGCATGTGGTACCAAATCTGGCGCGAGTACGAGCAGCCCAGGAGCATGTGAGATGTGTCTTCGTCGTGTTGGCAACATAGCTGGCACGTCCTAGTGTGTGGCAGGTTCCGCCGGGCGAGTCTGTCAGCCGTCCACAGTCGCTCACGCACCGCCAGCCAGGCGAAGATTTTTATCTCCAGGGGAGCCCCCGCGTGCAAGATCTCCTCGGCGCAGGGCGCGAATTCTCTCCCAAAGAAGAAGGCAGCATAAGTATCGCCCCGCCGTGCCTAGGCGCCAGGAGAAGGAGTCAGGGGAGTCCGAGAGGGACACCCCCTGCACCTCATCCCAGAGCAGCAGGAATTGAGTGATCGCCGGAACCGAAGGCGTGCCACGGATCGAGTCCACCCATGAGTGCCCATGCAGCGTGGTGGCGACTGTTAGTTTACGTCCCGCAGGTCTGACGTGCACGAAAAGATTGGGCGCCCGCTGCACCAAAGGGCGTCCATCAAGCCACGCGTCGAACCAGAAGCTCATGTTGCGTCCATCCCCAAGGTCACACCGAAGCGCCGCGGTGCCCAGCCTTGCTACTTTCGTCGAGACGGCAACGCTCAAGCCACCCCATGCTTTGTCCAACACTGTCTTCTGCAGCCAAAGCCATCGTAAGCGCATGGCCTGGTTTAGTAGTCGTAGGTTGAGGACGCCTAGGCCGCCATAGAGTTTAGGCGAGCAGACAACATGCTAGGCGACGAGGCAACAACCCCCCTTTGCGTCCTCCACTCCACGCCAGAAGAATCCTCTGTGAAGCTTGTCAATGCACTTGAAGAACCAGGGCGGCAAGTCAAGGGCCATAAGGTGGAAGATTGGCATCGCCGAGAGCCTGCAGTTGACGAGGGTGAGTCTGCCGGACCGACGGAGGAGGCCCACTTTCCAAGTTGGCAGCTGCGCCGCGATCCGATCGATGAGGGGTTGAAGCTCCTAACGGGTCAGGGCCCGAAGAGAAAGAGGAAGGCCGAGGTATGTGATAGGTAGCGCTGGAGTTTGCAGCCGGCCAGAGCGAGGAGCTGCTGAATGTCTTCCTCCTAACAATGGATCATGGAGATGGAGTTCTTCAAGAAATTGCACCGCAGCCCCGTGGCCTCCCCAAAGCACTCCAGGAGCTGCTTTTCCACGTCCATCTCAGCCACCGACGGACTGAGGAGCAAGATGGCGTCGTCCGCGTACAATGAGAGACAGTGGTGAATGCCGCGATCGTGAAGCGAGGCGAAGATGCC
Organism: Aegilops speltoides; assembly: GCA_021437245.1. Taxonomy (NCBI): domain Eukaryota; kingdom Viridiplantae; phylum Streptophyta; class Magnoliopsida; order Poales; family Poaceae; genus Aegilops; species Aegilops speltoides. Next base: position 505,685,900 of record CM038147.1, read on the forward strand.
CGCCTCCTCCGCCTTCCTGAAAATCATCGTGAGGACGTCCATGACGATGACGAAAAGCAAGGGGGAGATGGGATCCCCTTGCCTCAGTCCCTTGCCGTGCCAGAAGCTTTCGCTGGCCGTTCCGTTGACGAGAACTTGCGTTCTTGCAGTAGAGAGGAGAGTGGTGAGCCTCTGCCTCCACCTGGGCCCGAACCCGCGGTGAGCCAAAATTTCGAGGAGGAACTGCCATGAGACGCTATCGAAGGCTTTAGCGATATCAATCTTGAAAATGATGGCCGGTACTCTCTTGCGGTGGATCGAGCGAACCGATTGCTGCACCAACATGAAGTTGTCGAGGATGGACCGACCCGCAATGAAGGCACTTTGGTTCTGGTCAACCAGCTTCAGGACGAGAGGCGCGAGCTCCACAGACATGGCCTTCGCCACAATATTGGCAAAGCTGTGGACGAGGCTAATGGGTCTGAAACCGTTGATGTCTAGCGCCCCTTCCTTCTTTGGCAGAAGCACGATGAATGCCTCGTTTAACCGCTCCATGCCTCTGCCATCAGTACCGTCAAAGGCGTGCACCACCTTCATCACCACTTCCTTAATGATGGACCAACAGGATTGGTAGAATCTCGTGGTGAAACCATCGGGTCCTGGGGCCTTGTCTGGTTGCATGCTTTTGATCGTGTTCCAAATGACCTCTTCAGTGAGCGGGGCTTCGAGCGCCGATGCGTCCACGCCTGGTAGCCCGAGCGTTGGAAGGCACAAAGTGTGCCGCGTGCTCACCGGGACACCCAGCAGATTTGCGTAGTATCCACCTGCAAGCGCACACATGCCCTCTCGAGAAGATGCCTCAGCGCCGCCATCTTTGAGCTTGAAGATGTGGTGGAGGAACAGAAATGAAGCGACACTTAATAAAGGATACCCCGGTAAACAGAGGGCAAGGAATTCAAGATTAAAGTGATTTGTTGGCAATCTGACTCTCTCGAATCATCCAAAATGTAGTGCAGCCTGATAGGAACAAGTAAGCACTATATGCTGAAATCTGGGAATCTCGCTCCTTTTTTTGACCGGAAATCTATACTACTAACACTTAATATATTTGGATCTTTATGTTTCTGTGTACTAACATGATACATCCAATTCACTCCTTTCTCAGCAGAATCTGTCACTACCATTGTAAATCATCACTGGGGAAGTTCTTGCTGCAACCATCCACCCTCAAACCAGATTATTTTACTTCCTTGTAAATCGGATTTCCACCCTCAAATTAGACTGACTTTTCTGCATTCTGCGCTCTTTGCAAATCAGATTATTGTCCCGGTGTTATAAAGCCTTTTCAAACCAGAGTTCTACTGGTCACAATTTTGTTGTGTTGTCCTGCATGGATGCTGTGATGCTTGTGATACTGAAAATCTGTTAGAAAAGAAAAACTTTTGGACTTCATGATTTACTACCGTTGCCTTGGACCAAATAAAACATCATAGAGTTGCAATAAATGGTACTACCTACAAAAATTTCTTACATTTTGAGACCGAGGTTGCAGTTCATTCCCCAAAAAATTATAGTGCTTTTAGAAGAAAATGGGAGAATTGCAACATCGAAGAATCTGGAACAAACGAGAAGTATTGTGTTTTTGAGGAGTGTGCATAACGTGCATCGTGATTGTGCCCACCAAGGGAATCTTCTAGACTGTACATATACACCTGGAAGAATCCTGCATAGTGAAGGATATATGCAACGACCAACAATGCTCGGATTTGCCGCCTTTCTATCTTCGGATCAGCTTCATATAATAACTACCTCCAATTAATATTCAAAGTTGTTCATACACTATATAGTGGTGTATTAAAATATTAAAAGAAAATCATTTGCGCTGAGCACCTAATGAAATCGTTCAAAGAAAATCGATGTTATTGTGTACCTTGCTAGGTTTAGCGCTGCAAAAGATGGCGCGTAGCAAAATGCAGGTTTTAGTTAAAGTTTTCAAACAGGGTTACTTTCGCCTAAAGTGTCAACAAGGTCTCTTTTTTTCTGTCAGTTCTCATGTATTTGTTTCCCACGATGACAATATATTCTACTCTTTTGTTCTTTGCTCAAAGAATGGAATGTCACAACGAATTATGATCGACCTTGACGAATAATTTTAGAGCAATGCAGGAAATTTCACAAGAAAATTGGCACATAGAAAGCCGTCAAAATTACCAACATATGCCGTGTTTTCTTGATAGCAACCTTATCATAACTCATAAGTACATATCCTCATTTGCATCGATCTCGTCATTCATATGACTGTGTTCTCGGGTACACAATTCAAATCAGGTGAAGAAGTGGTGCATGAATTATTAAGCATGGAGGAAACTGAAGTCCAGATCCTAGGTCTTCCCAAACTGAAGGAGGTTGTGGCCACTGCGGCATGGTATCTATGGTATGAACACCGAAAAAAGTACCATGGAGAGGACACCCAAAAACCCTCACAAATTGCTCTCGCTATTCGAGGACTCTCAGCTAACTTTACTATTGCTTGCTCCACTAAGGCAAAGCTACGTGTTGGTTCATGGGAGAAGCCGATACAGGGGTATATGAAATTAAATGTAGATGCTGGCTTTGACCGTGATCTTCTTGAGGGATCAGTGGGGGCAGTAATACGAGATTACAACGGGAAATTTATTGCGGCAGCTAATGAATGAGTGGACATATGCTATGATTCATTCACTGCAGAGGCATTGGCAGTCATATTTGGTTTGAATCTAGCCAGAACCATTGGATGCAGCAAGATCGTGATCAACTCGGATAGCATGGAGGTTGTGGAAGCTTTGAGAGCAGGCAACTCCTCTTCGGTGGCAAGTGCAATTATTGATGATTGCTATTTCATGTCGTCAGATTTTAATCATGCAATTTATGATCATTGTAATAGAGAGAGTAATAAAGTAGCTCAGGAAATAGCTAGGATAGTTAAGTTATCTCCTCCTTCTATCTGGATGGATTCGGCACCGGATGTACTGCTTCCATTACTTGTAAACGATGCCACTATTTTGCTAAGTGAATAAAGGAGGAGAAGTTCTGTCAAAAAAAATTGTTTCAGGTTAAATGTGGAGCCCATTAGTCAGTTGTTTGCAACAAGATCCTGTAAAGTAGCATAAAGCCTCCTACAAGCAAAATAAAGATTGCAATTGGGATATTTTGTCCCGGTCGAGCTCCTGTTCACACCCGATCCAACATGGACAAGGAGCTCGCAGCGCTTGGACAGATCCCGCCTCGAGTTTGATCCGACTTCGGAGATTGATCCGACACCGGAGGCTGCAGAGCCCGCGGACGCCGCCCATCCACGCATTGTTGTTCCTGTGTCGGACGACGTGGACGCCGCCCGCATGCGCCGCCGTCCCCAAGCCCATGGCGCGGCAGGCGGAAGCGCGCCGGGGAACGGCGCGACACCACCATGCTGTCCGGCTCCGACCATCTCTGCCTCTCGCCGTCCGACCTCCGCCCCGACCGGGACTCTGGCGAGCCCTCGAGCTGCTCTGCCCTGCCTCTACGCGGGACGGCATGAGGCCTTCCTCCGCTGCCTGGTCGCCTCCCGCTATGGGTTATCGCTTCTATTCGAGCTCCAACAGGGAGCCATGGCGAAGGAGCTGTCGTGGGTGTGCGCAGCCGGAGCAGTTACCGCTGAAGTTTCACTCCCGCCAACTGCTTTTGTGCGATAGGGGAAACTGTATACACCGGCAAAAACTGGAAATCTGAGATACGACGTTCTTTCAAGGGCGAGCTGTAATTTTTCTTGCAGTACGGGCTGTTTTGTGGGATCTGATCTGCACATTTTTTCGGTCTAAAACTGTAAAACAGCGGTTAACTTCGGGGCGTTCTATGGTATTGGCTAGAGTTGCTCTAAGCACACTAGCTAGCCTAAAAAAAGAACTAGTTGGAAAACTGAAACGCAACTGCTGTCAACTGACACCAGTGGTTACACTTGAGCTCCGTAGAACGAGCCCTTTCAACAAGGCTAGCTCAACGCTTTTGATCCACCTGAATAAAATTATAGCCGGAGTCTCCATGCTTCTTATCCGACTTTTTCTCACTGCAATTTGGTGTGTCGCTAGCATACGCAAGAGTGCTGCACTATGGTTAAGTTTGGCTCTCCACACCAACTTAGGTGATGAACATTTGCACGTCCTGATGCCTCTCATGCCAACTCCATAAACAGTAGGTTCAAGTTGAACAACATAGGTAAAAACTGCAAATTGAACAAGAAAATGTGTTGACGACAGCTTAGGCGCAAGATATTTGTGAGTGCATCTTGGAAGCACAAAAGTAGCTGGCACGGAAAAGCTGGAGGAAATGAAAGGAACGGATAGTATATATAAAAGATAATGAGGGAAAGGTAGGGTAAGAAATTCAAGATTAAAATGTTTTTTTTCTATAGGCACGAAATGCATGCGTGCATGTTTTAATATCAAACGGATACACATCTCACATGTGTATCCTCTCTTGCAGTATATGCCTCACAATCTGACTTCCCGTCAGCCGAAATAGAATGCATGCACATGGAAACAAATAAGAACCGTGTGTTGGAAACCGGGAATTTTGTTTCTTGTGTGTACCTCTTTACTATTTTTTTAAAAGATGTGTACGGCTTTATTTTTTGAAGATGTGTCATGCACCTTCCAGGGTGTATTCTAGGAAAACATTGTTTTTGTGCCTATGAATTCATATTTATGTATAAAGGTTGCACTCCATAATTAAGTGATGAGCACTTTCATTTTTAAATGTGCTTTGCAACAGTTCAAGCCATGAATTACTCGCTTAAAAGGGAAAAAGTGAAGCCACGTGAAGTCAAATAACCAAATTTAAGATCCTTAATGAGCATTTGGGTTGTACTCTTATGTGGGGTGGTAAGTACTCTCCCTGTAAACTAATATAAGACTTTAAGTGATTTAAAAAAATCTTATACTTCCTCCGACCGAAAAAGCTTGTTCAAAACTTATCGCTCAAATGGACGTATCTAGCACTAACTTGGTCTCGTAACCCTCTCGCGTCGCTCCCCTCGCGAGCGACCGAGGGGGCAACCCTAGCCCCCGGTGCCTCAGGTCCCCCCGCCCCTCTTCTCCCCTTGCTGCTGCCGGTCCGCGCCGCCGGGCGAAGCCCGGTTGGTGCTGGCGGCGGGGCCCCATCTCCTCCTCGCGCAAGGGCTAGGCGCGGGCGGGAGTCCTCAGGCGGCGGCGGCGCGTTCATTCGGAGATGGCGCTGCGGTGCCTCATCCTGCGCGCGGAGGACCGGACACGCAGGGGCTGCGGGATTACCCAGAGGCGACATGGGCGACTCCGGTGTTGGATCCGCGAGCAGCAGGTAGGGCGGCGTCCCTTGCCTATGCGGCGGCGGCCAGATCCATGGCCGGCATGGTGCTCTCCCCCTCGGTGGAGTCTATGCCTGGAGATGGGCGACGGGGGTCATGGATCTGCGTCCCCATCCAGAGCTGCCCCTGCCTGGCAACCGGTGGCGCGTGGAGGACCGGCAAGGGGCGGCTGGAGGCTCCCTGCCGGTGTGCCGACGGCAGCTTTGGTCTTCACGACGAAGCTCCGTTCGGTTTCAGTCAGCTGTGAGACCGGGGGGCCATGATTTTCGGTGAAAAATCATGCCGACCACGGTCATGGAGGACGATGGCGGCGTCTATGACGTTGTTCCCTTCTTGAGGCATCATTGTTGTAGGTCATCGCGCCCCACTCGAGATGCTCCTGGAGAAACCCTAAATCTGGGTCTACCGGATCGGACGATGATGGCACCTTCAATGCTGTTGTCCCTCCTGGGGGCATCGTTTTGGAGCACTTGCTGGCTGGAGGGGACATGAGGAGTAGCGATGTTACATCTACCACAAGGCCGACGGCGGATCCCGGCGGCATGGCGCCACAGAGGTTCGGTGATGGGCTCTTATTGGAGATGGAATCACGTAGGAGGAGAGAGTTGTCTGGCGTCATGGTGGCGTTGATGGCAGAGAGGCCTGGCAAGGTTGGTGCATCAGTTCTCCTTTGAGGATGCACCGAGGGAAGATGGAGGTGACGGCCCTTGTAGTGTGCGGTGCTCAGTGAGAGTGTGCCAGACCGGTATGGGACCCAATCCACGTAGTGTCTTGGATGTGACATCCGGCTTTAGATGTTTTTTTTAAATGGGCTTTAGATGTTAGGCTTTAGTGCGATGTCTGTTTGGTTTTAGGCCCGGACATTCGGCATGCCTTCATCAAGGGATAGGAGTAGCAACATCGTTGCCAAGGTGGTGGCTTCAGGCTTATTGATGTATCACCTTGTATGGTCTTTGTGAGTAATTAATAATATGGCCGCATGCATCATCCACATGCAGAGGCTGGAGGTACATCCTCATTTTCTTAAAAAAAGCACTAACTTAATGCTAGATACATCCATTTGAGATACAGTTTTTTGAACCGAGGAAGTATTAATTTACAGAGGTAGTAGTTCTGTAAATACGAAGGGTGAAGTGATACCATGGAAATCACATGGAGCGAATTGTGCTCATAATACGACCAGCAAGGACAAGCCCTTTTTGGAAAAGGAGGTTGAACCCAGTCTCTGCATCATTGTAATGCACATAACCATTATTATTAATTATTAACCAAAGTACACAACAAAGGCAACTACGACAGAACCATTACAAGAAAAATGAATAAAACATGTACGGCCAAGTCTACTTCTTTCGCAACAGCGCTTTCAAAAAGGAGAAGGATTTTCATCCTATTTGGCGAGACGAACCACAAAAGGCGAGTACATCAAACAAGGACAAGCATTCCGTTTAAAAAAAACAAAAAACAAACAAGGAGAAGCACAGCAAACAAGGCGCACCCCACGCCTTTGATCCACCAGAATGTAGATGCGACAGAGTTTTTGTTGGTATCCCAGTGCTTCGCTTTGAGAGGCAAGACGGGGCACTAGCTAGTAACTCGGTGGTGCTCCATAGTTGGATCAGGATTTTTCTTCCGTCATGCACGGAGCTCGTTAACATACTAGAGTTTATGATACTATGATAAGGTTCACAACTCGACACCAACTTAGCTGATGCACATTTGCACGCCCTGATACCTCCCATGCCGACTCTTGATGTCATTAGGTTAAGTTTTAGCTACATGTCTCTCATCTCGTGGCATGGAATCCTCGAAAGGCATACTTTTCATTAGTGACTATATATGCCCAATTGCACATTCAGCAAGGAAATGTGCTTGTACTATGTAGGTGCAAAATACTTGGTACTGCATGTTGGATGTACGAAAGTAGGTAGCACTTTATGTCACCAAAATGTGGAGTACTTAATAAAGAATACCGAGGGAAACAAATGATATGGAATTCCAGATTAAAGTGATTTGTTGGTACATATAGAGATATGTACCAGCACAACTATATTTACGCTCTAGTATGTTCTTTGTAATCGAGTCTCGCATCATCCTGACCACCATATGCTGAAATCCGGGAATCTCGGTTCATTGATGTGCACTACCACTTTATTATATTCTCTTTCTTGAAAATGTGAACCATTTTATTAGGAGAAAATAGCATAAAACAACAATTTAGCCTCTTTTTTGTGTGAAAAATCACTACTGTCCCAAAAAGGGCTAGGATGCTCCTAATAAAATGGCCCATTTATGCAATAGTTTTAAGGTTAGGGTTTCCACAGTCTAGCCCTTTTTTGTGACAAATCACTACTATCCTATGACTAATACGTTTCACAAAACTACAACTCTGAGCTAATTATCACACTACTCGAGTTTCCATAGTTTGCCGAGTTTCTTTCCTCAGAGCTCGACGGTGACAGCAGTTTGCCGAGTACATAAATGAACTCGGCAAATCAAAATAACCCGGTAAACATAACTATTTGCACAGTGCCGAGGAAAGGGGACTCGGCAACAAGAAGAAACTCGGCAAAAATTAGACTTTGCCGAGTTCTTCTAGGTTGGTACTACCTTTGTCCTTGTTTATTGGTCCCCTTAGTATTTTATACCATATTTTGACCAATGATTTAACTAACAAAATATTAATGCATGCCACCAAATATTATATCATTGGATTCGTATTTGAACATAGTTTCCAATGATATTATTTTTATGACATGCATTAACATTTTGTTAGTTAAATCAATGGTCAAAATTTGACACAAAATACGATATGGACCAACAAAGCAGGATGGAGGTAGTACTCATCAGTGTCTTCAGTGTTCTAACAAGTGGGCCCCACCAATGGCTAGGCGACGAGACCATGACAACGCTATGTTTTTGTTGAGTTTCACTAATGAAAACTCGACAATCCTTTTCCATTTTATTTTCAAATAGGGAATGTCAGGGGTCACTAGTTTGCCGAGCTCCCGCTCAATAACACTCAGTAATGTTTCCCATTTCTTTTTTTAAATAGGGAATGCCATGGGTCACTACTTTCTTGAGCTCCCGCTCAATAACACTCGGCAAAGCACAAACCCTTCATCTCCTGCATATTAATATAAAAGCTAGCCTTCGTGAGTGGCCGACTCATTGCCTCCTTCTTTGTCTTCCCAGGCCGCCGCCGCTGATCTCCAATTTCCCACCATCCCGTCTGCCGCACCGCCCATCTTGCTTTATGGCATTGTGTACACCAAAACTGTTCACTAGTAGAAAAAGGGTCATACGTGAAGCCCAATAGTGCCGGTTTGAATTTCAGCCGGCACTAATGTGTACAATAGCACCGGTTCGTGGCGGCGATCAATAGCACCGGTTCGTGGTGAACCTTTAGTACCGGTTCATGCCACGAACCGGTAATAAAGGGGATGTGTCAGCCTGCGGTCAGGGTATGGCCCCACCGTCACCATTTAGTGCCGGTTCGTACCACGAACCGGTACTAATGAGATTATGGCAAGCTGTTTTTAGTCCCATCTCGCTCCCCTAACAAGCCTTTTACCATCTTAAATATGTTATTTCTCAAACTATCACAAGCACTTGGTCTTCATTGAACTCTATGTGTAGAATTTGTGGCCGCAATATGAGTCTTCATCGGTTTATAAATCGTTGATGACTCATATTGACAATTCAGATTGTACACACAAAGATCATTGATGATCAAAGTATTTTTGATGTTATAAGATCATATTGATTGTTTAGACTCTAAAGAAATATAAGATCGTGATGTAAATGCTCTTATATTTTTTGTGTTCAGTATGCACCATTCAAAGCGACGCCATCAACTTTCAACCATTTCTGCCTTCATTTGCTATTTTTCATGCATTCAATGATTTGTTTTGAGAACTAAATGACCTGAAAATTGAAAAGCACTACAAATGAACTCTGAAAAAGTTGAAACTTGGCATGGTATCATCATTTCACCCACATAGATTGTTCAAAAAAGTAGAGAGGGTTACGGCAAAAACTGGATGCACTTCGTTTAGAAACTAGACAATCTCTTTCGAAGTATTCAGGTTTCTAACAAAATTAAACTCATCTGTTACAAAGGCATTTCATTTTTTTTAAACTTATTACAACTCCAGACTTTTTGTGCATTCAGTATGCACCATTCAAAGCGACGCCATCAAATTTCAACCATTTCTGCCTTCATTTGCTATTTTTCATGCATTCAATGATTTGTTTTGAGAACTAAATGACCTGGAAATTGAAAAGCACTACAAATGAACTCTGAAAAAGTTGAAACTTGGCATGGTATCATCATTTCACCCACATAGATTGTTCAAAAAGTAGAGAGGGTTACGGCAAAAACTGGATGCACTTCGTTTACAAACTGGACAATCTCTTTCAAAGTATTCAGGTTTCTGACGAAATTAAACTCATCTGTTACAAAGGCCTTTCATTTTTTAAACTTATTACAACTCCAGACTTTTTGTGCATTTAGTATGCATCGTTCAAAGCGACGACATCAAATTTCAACCATTTCTGCCTTCATTTGATATTTTTCATGCATTTAATGATTTGTTTTGAGCTAAATGACACTAATTAAATTTTGTGCAGGCAGCGCACCACCTTTAGTACCGGTTGGTGGCTCCAACCGTACTAAAGGGTAAGCTGTTTTTAGTCCCACATCGCCAAGAGAGAGGAGTAGGAGCGGTTTATAAGCCCAGGTGCAGAGCGATGAAGAAGAGGCTCAATGCTCACGTTGTAGCTTCAAGCCTTTAGGAATATGATAGATTGCACGAGCTACGCAGCAGTGCAGTTTACACTATTCCAAAAGGCTTGAAGCAAATTAACTAGCATTGCACCTCTTTTTATTTTTAATAACTTATTACAACTCCGGACTTCTTATTTTTTATTTTTAATAACTTATTACAACTCCGGACTTCTTCTGTTATGGCAAAAGGAAGGAGGAGAAGAAGAAGAAGGAGGAGGAGAAGAAGAAGAAGAAGAAGAGGAAGAAGAAGAAGAAGAAGAAGAGGAGGAGGAAGAAGGAGAAGAGGAAGAAGAAGGAGAAGAAGAAGAAGAAGAAGAGGAGAAGAAGGAGGAGGAAAAAGAAGGAGAAGAAGAAGAATAAGAAGAGGAAGAAGAAGGAGAAGAAGAAGAAGGAGAAGGAGAAGGAGAAGGAGAAGGAGAAGGAGAAGAGGAAGAGGAAGAAGAAGAAGAAGGAGGAGAAGGAGAAGGAGAAGAAGAATAAGAAGAGGAAGAGGAAGAAGAAGAAGAAGGAGGAGAAGGAGAAGGAGAAGAAGAATAAGAAGAGGAAGAGGAAGAAGAAGAAGAAGAAGAAGAAGAAGAAACAAAATAAACCAGAAAAGAAATAACTATATAAAAAATTACTCAAAAATAAATAGAAGAAAATAAATAATGCAGAAAAGAAAAAACTAATATAAAGCAAAAATATTCACAAAGAAACTAAATACGCAAAAAACTACTCAGAAATAAATAGAAGAAAAAATAAAGCGAAAAGAAATAACTATATAAAAAATTACTCAAAAATAAATAGAAGAAAATAAATAATGCAGAAAAGAAAAAAACTAATATAAAGCAAAAATATTCACAAAGAAACTAAATACGGCAAAAAACTACTCGAAATAAATAGAAGAAAAAATAAAGCAGAAAATAAATAACTATATAAAAAATTACTCAAAAATAAATAGAAGAAAATAAATAATGCGGAAAAGAAAAAAAAAAAAAATGTTGGGCGCTGCCCGTGAGCCTACCAGTCCTAGGGTGTGCAAATGCAGGCCCAGAAGGGCCAGGAGGCTCACCGGGTAGCGCGCCTTAGTTAGGCCCAGAAGCCTGCTATATAGAGGAGTTCGAAAGGGTAGCCGCGGCTGGGTTTATAAACCAGTGTGGCTGCCCTTCGCTCGGCGAGGTGGGACTAAACATAGCGCACCTGGTGGTGGAATAAGACGGCCTTTAGTACCGGTTTGTGGCACGAATCGGTACTAAAGTGGGTTTTAGTACCGTTGGAGCCACCAACCGGTACTAAAACCTCGTTCCGCCGCTTGGCTGGCCAAAATTGGCCTTTAGTACGGTTCGTGGCTCCAACCGGTACTAAAGGCTCTCTATATATATGGCACTTACGAAAAATCAGTTATCGCCGCCACTTCGTTCCACGTTTCTCGCTCGATCTCGCTAACGCCGTCGCCGCCGCGTTGCCGTCGCCGCTTCGCCCGCCGCCGTCGTGCCGCCGCCGCTGCGCCGCCGCCGCCGTCGTCGTCGCCGCCCCGCCCATGCCGTCGCCGTCGCGCCGCCCGCCCGCCCTTGCTGTCTGTCGTCGTCGCTGCCCGACCGCCATCGTCGCCGCGCCCGCCGCCATGCATCGTCGTCGCCGCCGCCCGCCGCCGTCGTCGTCGCTGCCCAGCGCCACCTGTACGCGCCCTATATATGTACACACGCATACGTATACACACAGACACACGCACACACGCATACACATAGACACGTACACACAAATACACACACACGTATATACACACACACACACATATTTTTTTACTTATTTTCTGTTTTCTATATATAATATGTTTAGATGAATTAGAACTATCTATTTTATTTTTAGTAAATATAATGCTTTTAGTTGAACTAGTTGAATTAATATATAGATCAACTAGTTTATTTTTTGAAGATGCTTAATTAGTTGAACTTGTTGAATTAATATATAGAACTAGTTTATTTTTAGAAGATGCTTAATTAGTTGAACTTGTTGAATTAATATATAGAACTAGTTTATTTTTAGTAAATGCTTAATTAGTTGAACTAGTTGAATTAATATAACTAGTTTATTTTGAGTAAATGCTTAGTTGAACTAGTTGAATTAATAGATTTTTCTGTTAATAGATTTTTTTCTGTTAATAGATTTTTTCTGTTAATAGATTTTTGGTGATATTATTATTGAATATGCATGTTTTGTGATATTATTGTTAATAGATTTTTTGGGTGATATTTAGATTGTGTAATTAATTTTGTTCATAGAATTTTAATGATTTTTTGTTCATAGTATTTAGAAAAAGGAAAAAAGAAGAAGTAGTTTATATATAGTTGAACTAGCTAGTTGATTTAATAAACTAATTTATTTTACTATATATAGAAGTAGTTTGTTTTTAGTAAGTACTACTTATTTATTTATAGTAAGTGCTTAGTAGTTGAACTAGATAGTTGACTAATAAAACTAAATTATGAACGTAGGCCGGAAATGTCGTACTCATCGGACGACGATAATCGCCCGGGGGAGTGCGACTGGTGCCACGACGACCGAGGTATCTGCGACAGGTTCATTGAGCTGGACGAAGATCGGCGCTTCAGCATTAAGCTTGAGGAGACCTACGATGTTCATACGGTACACAACGACGACAATAGTTTTTTTTGTAATTAAGCACGACTTCAACTATTTTGACATGTATTTTTCATCTTTTCCAATTCGACTAGCTTATCCCATGCTTTGCAAGACGCTATGTCTTGGAGAGGATGGGTTTTGAAGACCATGAAAATTTCGAAACCAAAAAAATTATCCTAAGTACCGAACATGGTGTGGATTTTCAAGTAAAGCTGTACAATGCTCAGAGTGTAACCCATTTTGGTTGCAAAAATTGGGATGCATTTTGTAAGATGTATGGTCTTGATGAGGGTATGCTTGTCACCATGGATCTTGGTGATCCTACAATCGAGCAAGAGACACCTTCGATTTGGGTCTTTGTGGATACACCTCCAGTTCTTCCCTCATGTGAGCTAAACATAGTTATTAAGTAATTTATATTGTTTATTTCAAAATATAATGTTGACAACTTATCTTCATTGACAGCTTATTTTCATTATTCAAAGAATGTGCGGAAGATGGTAGACAGACGCATTACTACTGAAGGCTCGAATTAACTTATCGGAGAAAACTCATCGGTCGGATTTTGTACTGATCTTGAGAATTACAATATCTACAATCAAACTCCTCAACATTATGGTCAATCGTGCCACTAGTGCACGTGTTGAACTACCGTAACTACCATGGAGATACCTGGTAAGATTATTTTTACTATTACAACATCCGTGCATCTTTTTGCACACTTCTAATACTAGTACATCATTGCTAACTACAAAGTTATTATTATGTTTTTCAACAGATAATCCCGAATGATTGTGTGCCTCATCGATGTATATGCGTGGTAGCCTTCATGTTTTGAACATACGACCAGGTCGTCCTCTGAATCTCAACTGTCCATACGGGTTTCTAAAAGAAGTGGAGACATAACAATCAAAGAATGGAAAAAATGTATGGACAGTCGTAAGGAGCTTCTTGGAAGCAATAAGCAGCGAAAGGCAAGAATTGGAGAGCAGGATGATCGCCATTCTTCATAATGGAGAGTCAGGGTCTATATTGTTTTATGCTATTTTACCTTAAGGGTGTTTAGGTCCTACGATCATCGATGATCATGTGCTAAGAACAATTATGTAGGGTTGGGTTCGATGACTATATATGAGGATGATGATCGTATGACTTATTATTAATAACGAGTAGAAGTTGTATGATGATGCATGATTAGTAGGACTTGTTATTATATATATATATATGATGATGTAATGATGCAAAAGCATGCATGAGCATGTTATATCTGCGGGTGCAATGAACATAGCAGCAGCATTGATAAACAAAGCATGCATGATGTATATATGAGGCATAAAGTGTACAATGTGTAGTATCGTAAAATACCAGCAAACGAAAAAGAATTAAAATGGAAACACAAAATTAAATGAAAAAGAAATCATAAAACTAAAAACCCACCAAACCTTATAGTACCGGTTGGTGTTACCAACCGGTACTAAAAACTCGAGCCCGAGCTGGCTCATGCCACGTGGTTGCCCTTTAGCACCGGTTCGTGCTGAACCGGTACTAAAGGGGGGGGGGCCTTTAGTGACCACAAATTAGTGCCGGTTATGTTACCGGCACTATAGGGCCTTACGAACCGGTGCTAATGCCCGGTTCTGCACTAGTGGTTGTTGTTTCTAATCTCTCTCCGCATCTACAGATTTGTCATGTTTGGAGCAGATCAAGATTGTCATTGTGGATCTTCAAACTGCAGAAAAATGGTTGGCACGTCTAAGTCATTCACCTCTTGTTGTTCACAATGGTAACTCACAAAGCTCACAAAAACAGCTTGACATGAAGAAAAGAAAGACATCCTCGGATAATTTTATTGGGGAGATCATCCATTTATGGGCCGGGATCAACAGGATAAAATGTATGCCTTCACAATTTCAAATCTGGTTGATGACGTTAGATGTTCTTTTATCTGTTGTTTTCAGTTTCTGGCAAGGTTTAACCCCTCGTCTTTCAATATTCTGCCTTTCAGGTATGTCCCGCCAGTTGTATATGATTGATGAGTACACTTGAATGCATACAATGAGATTTTCAACAGATGATTTTTACATGATTTTTCAGTTTCTAGCCCGGTTTAACCCCTTGTTAGCCTAATCACATGTATGCATGAGCCCAAATCATTAAATTGAGATACAACTCCTAAGAAATAATGCATTGTACTAGTTGAATATAGGGCCTAAGACAGTAAAACATGGTACTCCTCCCTCCATCCATCAATATAGGGCCTAAGACAGTAAAACATGATTCAACTAGTCACATTTGCTACCGAAGACAGTAAAACATGGTTGAATTTTTTATTTGATGTTTAACTAACCATTGGATTACTCATATATACATAGACTTATAACCTTTCCATCCTAGAACTATAATGAAGGTCGATACCGAGCATTTTCAACTCCCACTTTATTGTGTATAGCATTGGTACCAAACCTGTTTTGGACGGGCTTGTCTTTTATCATCTTCTCAGTTGCATCACTTGTGCTCCAACTTTGTGTCACTAGTCTTTTGTCACTTATACTAATGGGGATATATCTATCCCAATTAGATTCTAGGTAAGGTTCGCAGCATGAGTAGTCTTTTCTTTACGATTTATATTCATTCTAGCAGGATTCAGGTTGCTAGTATATGACCAAGAATACAACTAGACATAAAATGGAATTGGGCCGTGGTTTCATTCCCAACAATAATTTTCTAAGCATCCCAACACAAAATTTGAATCATACATCATTTCCATTTCCACATGAAATTTAATTGGGACTCTTAACTTCAAAATGCTAATTCAATTGTAACACCCACACAGACTATGGCTAGCGGTTCTAGAAATCGTCTCTCTTTCTTTCTTTTCATTTATTTTTTCTTTTCTTTTGAAAAGCCCCTTGGACAAGGCTTTAACTTTTGACTTCTACTCTTTAGTGTTTTTTTACTATTGAATTTTGCTTTTCTTCTATTCAATAGGCTAAACTAGACATTGTTTCTCGCCTCTGATCTTGCGAGTCATTGGGCAATTAGCGTTTTCTCGCCTCCTGCTCGCAGCGCTGCAGGTCTACCTCGTCTTTTGTGGCTTTAGGCAATGGAGACGCAGTGTATTTCGGCCCTTGCCGGTGGGAGGGCTCCTCCTTCATTTTTAGGTGTCTTTTTTTGTCTTTTTAGGGTTCGTGTTCAAGAAGGAGAGATGGTGGCGGCTTCACGAAGATGGAATAAGGTTCTCCCCTCCTAGCCCCCATCTCGGTGGTGCGACTAGCATCGTCAGAGGGTGTGTGGAGGTGTGTTTTCGGTGGGTCTCACGGGATTCGGTCAACGTTTGTCTTCGGTGGATCTACTTGGATCCTTTCTCCGTTTGTCTACATTGGTGTGTCTACAGATTGAATACTTCTGATCTACACTTCTCTCCATCAGCGACGATTGTTGTTCTAGTATGTTGGTCCTGCAGGGCTTTAGCACAACGACTTCCTGACTGACTACTACAATAGGGTTTGCCCGGCTCCGGTAAGGGAGGGGCAATGACAACGGAGTGCCTTCGGTTCGCTCTAGTGCTTGTAGTTGTCGCTAGGTGGTCTTCGGACCTATATGTAATTTCTTTTAACTCTGGTGTTGCTTGTACTACCATGAATATTGATGAACAGACCGAAAGTTATCCCCACAAAAAAACTAGACAATGTTTCAGAAGCATCAAAAATTTTAGGTTCAGAGTTGATGCATAGATTCAAAGAATGTTACATTGCTTTATACTAAACTTCTTGGTTTGTAACTGTGATTGGAACAATGTGGACTATATAGGCTTGTTTGCCATTTGCTCCAGAGAAGCCTCCCTTGTCTTTTAGTCTTATAATTTTACAGCGCCCAGAAGATCCACAAGAAGACTGATTATTAAGGGTTACCAGGATGGCTAGCTACTTACAACATAGTGCTATTTTCATATTCAGACCCTTTTTTGTACAACTGGCTGTTGTTAAAATTACAACATTTTTGTTCATCCTGTTAACTTTATTTTCTATTTCAGTTATTTTTACACACTAGTAGAAAACCACCCATTAGACCCAGTTCGTAAGGGCCTTTAGTCCCGGTGCACGAACCGGGACTAATGAGTCGTTACTAATACCTCCACCCATTAGTCCCGGTTCAAACACGAACCGGGACCAATGTTCCTCCACGTGGCCCGGTTCGCCGAGCCCAGTCAGGGGGCCTTTGGTCTCGGTTGGTGGCTCCAACCGAGACCAAAAGGCATCCACGCGTCTGCATTCCAGTGGCTGGGGTTTTTGTTTTTTTGAAAGGAGGGGGGTTGGGGGTTTTGGGGGTTAATTTAGGTGTTTCGTATATTGTGTTAGCTAGCTAATTAATAGAGAGAAGTGTCCTCTCTTATGTCCGTGCTTGGTCGACGCTACGTAGTATATATACATAAGTGATCGAGAGAACCATTTAGTACAGAAGTTCGTCATGCATACCGAGAGAAGATTGATCGACCTCTCCTTCTCCGAGAGATTGGTCGAACAACAAGTTTTTTACTGGCTACATACATGTATAAGATCTCTTAATTACAAACCCCTAGCATTTGAAATAAAGTTCCACATGGTATTCTCTGGCTTTACTGATGACGTGTTCAAGAAAGAATCCTGCCAATTCCTCTTGAATTGCTTTCATGCGATCTGGTTCTAGGAGTTCATCCCGCATCTGCCACATCTAATTTGAAGAAGGGGGTTAATTAATACATATATATGAATGAAACTCAATAGAAATGATGGTGTAATAAAATGAAATTGTGAATATTATTGCTTACGCACTTCATATTGTCTTCTAGAGTAGCCCCGCTTGTTTTTCAAAGTCGCGTTGTGGATGAACTCGCACACGTAGTATCCACAGAAATCATTCCCTTCCTCCTGCCACAAGCACTTTACGAGAAATAGAGGTCAATCAAACTGATAATGAAGCATTATAAATGGCATTGATGAAACTATAGCTATAGAATCAATGGGAGATGTGCGCAACTAGCTAGCCAGTAGTACTTACTTTCGGGTATGTATATTGCAGCTCCTTCGGCAGTCCCGGAGCTTGTGCAGTGAACTGTTTCCAAACCCTGCAAGACAAAGAACATAATTATTATTACTTGAGATATCAGGAAATGAACAAAAAGTTGCCGATATGGTGCGATAATGATCGATTGAACTTACTTGCTGAGCATTTCAGTGATGTCCGCATAGTTTTCGGGATCTTTCCGTCTCGAGTCTAAGACGGTTACTAGTCCACGCTCAAGCTTAATCTCCAGAAGAATATAGTGCTACCTGCGCACGCATGCATAACTCATCAATTACATTACTATAACCTCGCCGAGTAATAAGGAAACCGAATATGCACACGACAAGAACACTCACGGGCCGTTGTAAGGAAAGAGTATGGTATCTTTGTTTTGATTTTTGATCAACGATTGTAGCAAGTTGTCCTCGGCCTCTTCGACGTGCTTTTTAACCAGAAATACATCTATGATATTTGTGTTAATGAACCCAATATCATAGATTTCATTTTTTTTGCACTTGACGGTCTTCAATCTGCATAATATATTGAGGATAATTAATTATAAATACATGCAATGAAAGAGCCGAGCTATATAGAGACTTAATGACAGAAATAGTACTTACAGGTAGTAGCAAAAGACCATTAATTTATCGAGGGCCTTTTGATTGAAGAACTCCTCAAATGGAACACACAACAGATCATTTCAAACGAGGTCGTGCTCCTCTTTAATGTTCAGATATAAACTGTTCTTCCCCTCAGACTCTCTGCAGGTTTTCATGTACCAACTATGGAATCTTCGCATCATTGTTGTCAGAGATTTTTCATCTTTGACGAGAGGCTTCCCGTACTTGTATCTGAATTCGTCCACCTCTATGAAATCAGGAAGTGCATCGTCAGGCAGGTAATCTTCAAGATTGCCATAACCGGCAACCGTCCCCGGAGGATTAGACACATTGAGCGGGGGGCATGATTGATGTGCTTGTTCGCCGAGATGGGCAATTTTTTTCCCCTTTGCTCGTTGTTCTTTTAACCTTTTATCACTGACAATAGTTCCCGACCGCTTGGCTTGGAGATATGTCTGTTCAGTGATGCGCTCATAGTTGGTTCTTGGCGGAGACTTTGGTGGTTTCCTCAGGGCATCGAGAGTGCGCTTTGCGTTCACCGGATCTACCTTCTCCTCCGGAGGTGGCTGTCTCTTTGCTTTCACCCCTTCAAAGAACTCCTTCATGTGGGCCTGCACGATCGTATTGTTTTCCTCCTTGGTCCTCTCGTACGGTAACTTCTCTAGAGGCTTTAGAGGTGGACCGTATCTGAATTGCCTCTCTCCTCTTCTTGTGCTGCTAGACGCCGGAGCAGACGGAGCGGCTGCGGCATCTGTCTTCTTTCGTGCTTACTTATGAGGCGGAGGAGAAGGACTACGACGCGCCGAAGCAGCCGGGGCGGCGGCGGGTCTCTTCCGCCCTTGCTGGCGAGGCGGAGAAGGAGGAGGCGGAGTGCTGCCACGCGCCGGAGAAGGAGGCGGAGTGCCGCCACCCGTGCCCTGATCGTCACTCGCCGGAGGAGGAGGCGGAGTGCCGCCACGTGTGCCCTGATCATCACTCGCCGAAGGAGGAGGCGGTGGAGGAGGCGGAGTGCCCTGACTCGCCGGAGGAGGAGGAGGAGGCGGAGGCATCCAGTTCATAAGGTTGATGAGATCCTTCCGCCATAGGCATGGAGTCTTCAGAGCAGAACCCAGCCTAGTCTCCCCTTCACCGGTAGGGTGCTCAAGCACGAGGTCCTCAAATCCCTCCGTTATTTCATCCACCATCACCTTAGCAAATCATACGGAATCGGTGGCGGTGATAAGTTGTGCGGGTCCACTAGGATAAACTTGGCCAACAGCCGCCTTGACCTTCAAATTCATCCATCGCGCCATAATGTGGCAATTTTGAGACTCCATGATACCATCCACGGGATAGCTGGCAGGAGCCGTCAAGACATGCTCCGGCTGAAGCAGCTCGGTGGAAGCCACGCTGCTTCTCCGCCGAGATGGCGGGTAACCGGGGAAGCTTCGGCAGGTCGTTTGTTGCGATCTGCTGCTTCTCGTACCTCTTCTCGTTCCTCTAGCCCCATTACCCTTTCGTGCAGCGCCTGCATTTGGTCCTGCTCCAGTTCCTTCCTCCTCTCATGGGTTTTGTAACCCCCTGCGTCTAGAAAACCAACCTTCCACGGAATGGAGCCTGGCGTGCCTCGTGTCCATCCAGGGTGCTCGGGATTCCCAAGGGCCATTGTGAGCTCGTCCTTCTCCCTGTTTGGAAGGAGCGTCCCTCGCTGTTGCATCGATATAGTGTCGAAGGTTCTTGGTGGTGTTTGCAGTTGCTCGTCCGTCCATCGACACTTCCTATTATAGGTCCAAGGTTCCGCCAGCCCGAAGAACCAAATCCGCAACGATCCGCCAGCGCATTGTCTCGGTTCGATCCCTTTTCAAGCAGATCATGCTCGGACTTGGACCACTTAGGCTGGCTTTGAGGTAGCCACGACCCGTGCAATGGTGAAGCTTCTTCTTCGTAGCATTTTTCTTGTTTGTCGCCGACATCTTCTTACTCTTTTTCGATGTCTTGTGGGCCACAAATGCGGGCGATGATCTTTGATCTTCTCATATTTGCCGATGAATTCTGGTGTCTTTTTTCTCGACAAACTGGTTCAGCTCTTTCCTCCACCTCCTCATTAGGCTTGCCATCTTCTTAAGAGCACAAGACTTGATTAATTGCTCTTTAGCGGCTTCTCCGGATCCTCCTCTGGCGGTAGGGTGAAATTTGCCTTCACTCGGTCCAAAGATCTTCTTTCGCATATCATTGACATAAGACACCTCGGGGTCTTCATCCTAAGCAGCTTATACCATTTTTGGATCTTGATCGGGATCTTGTCCCTAACAAGAACCCCAGACCGAGCGAAAATGCCTTCTTTGTCCGGATGGGTTCAATCGGTTCATTTGTCGGGCGCGATTTCTATGATCTCAAACTTTTCATCCGAGCTCAACTTTTTCTTTGGGCCTCGTCTCCTTACCAAAGTTGTGCTCGATCCAGAGGGCTAGAAATTATAAGGAAGAAAGACGACAGTAATTAATATGTGTACATATACCAAAAGAATGGATGCATCAATTAACTAGTCAGCACGGGCTTAACTAATATATATATACCTGGCCGGACTCGGTTCGGTGACCGGAGCAACAAGACGGTCTCCTTCTTGTACCTCCATTGTGTCACTGGAGCCATCATGAACATAGTCCTCTTCTTGTACCGGCATTAATGGGTCGAAGCCATCATGAACATAGCCCTCTTCTTCATCCAGTCCTTCCTGACCATCGGTCTCGTTGAGAAATGACGCAACTTCATCACTTCCTTGTGCGATTATTTCCCCCAACATCGCTTATGTTTCTTCATCTCGGGAGTGCTCCATAGTTTCTGCAAATATTTACAACATGTCAATTATTATTCAAACATGGTACAGATGGATATATATATATATATATATATATATATATATATATATATATAATATTAGTGGCAAACGTAGAACTAGCTAGCTAATCGCAATAAGGAATCATGTTACTGGCCTCGACGCTGCTTCTCTAGGGTTTGGGGTCGCCTCGACACAACGCTTCAAGGGTTTGGGGTGGCCTCGACGACAACGCTCTTTTAACTTGATAAATTTGGGTGTCCTCGAGAGAGTTAATTTGTTGGGTAGGGGCGCGGCGGGAGGGGGTAGGAGACCAACATCGTTTTCTCTCTAGGGTTTGGGTGTCCTCGAGAGTTATCGGCGAGGGGGTATTGGTACCACCCCCTAGCTCGTGTTGAAGTTTTTTCTTTCTCCTCTATTCCTTTCTTTCTTCTTCTCCTCTTCTTTTTCTTCTTCTCCCTCGAGAAAGGAAAATAATTAAGGAAAAGGAAGAAAAGAGAAAGAAGGAAGAAGGAAGAAGAAGAAGAAAAAAAGAAGATAAAAAGAGGAGAAGAAGAAAGGAATAGAGGAGAAGAAGAAAAAATAGAATTTTTTTCTTCTATTTTTTCTTCTTTCTCCTCTATTCCTTTCTTCTCCTCTTCTTTTTCTTCTTTTTTCCTCTTCTTATTTATTTCTCCTCTTCTTCCTCTCCTCTTTTTCTCCTTTCTTCCTCTTCTTATTTTCCTTTTCCTCTCATTCTTTTAGTATTGCTTGTTTTAAAAAATGTTCAAATAGAAAATTTGAAAAAAACAAAGGTTTTGCCTAATGCATTGTTCATATGAATATACAAACATTTGCATAATCTACAATAATTAATATCACCAAAAAATCTATGAACAGAAAAAAAAACCTAACTTTTCTAAAATCTATCTTTTGCATATATGAAAACATTAATACACATATGAACAAAAAATACATGTATGAACAGAAACATGCTCTGAACAATTTTTGAACATCTACATACACATAGCCACATACATACACATATACATTATATATATATGAACAAAAAAACTAAACTAATAAAAATGGAAAAAAACAGAGCCGCATATATATATATATATAGGTAAAACTGTGTCTATCATAGCTTGCCACAGAACTAGTTAAGGCATGGTAAACATTTAACGGTTTAAAAGTAAGTAAAAAATATGAAATAAATAGGGGAGCCTCATTCTAATATAATAAGATGATCCAACGGTGTGATTGTGAAAATATGCATTTATGTGTCCTCAGTGAAAAAAACAAGGATTTCAGCTCACTGCAGGATCAATATATATTGAAACATTTGTTCTTTTTGTCCAGGACACATGTAGTCAAATTTTTTCAATCCATCCGTTGGATCATGTTATATTATAGGTGTGATGGTTCAGGATTTTTTTCAGGATTTTTGAGAACTTTTACACCGTTGAAAACCTTAACTAGTTCTATGGCAAGCTATTGTAGAAAATCCTACTACATACACATATATATTGAACAAAAAAATTAAACTAATAAAAATGAAAAAAAAAACAGAGCCGGTGCGGCGCGGCGGCTCACAGCAGTGGCGGCGTCGGGGCGGGCGACGGTGACGGGCAGGGAGGCGCGAGGCGCGGGCGGTGATGGAGGCGGGCAGCTGGCGGCGACGATGGCGGCGCTGGCTCGGGAGGCAGGCGCTGGCTCGGGAAGGCCGGCAGCGACCACGGGCGCAAGCAACGGCGACAGCGGGGCGGCGGGCGGCGTCGAGGCAGCTGGCGGCGACGATGTGCTCGGCGTCATCGGGGCAATCGGTGGCGATGAACTCGCAAAAGCTGCGGTGCTACTTATATACAAGGAGCATTGGTCCCGGTTGGTGCCTCCAACGGGACTAATGCCTTTTAGTCCGGTTGGTGCCACCAACCGGACCAAAGGCCTTTTTCGGCAGCCCAAAGGGCGGAAGCTCTGACCATTAGTCGGTTGGTGGCACCAACGGGACCAATCTCTAGTCGGTTGGTGCCACCAACCGGGAACAAAGGCCCTTGTGCTGCCCGCATTGGGGCCAAAGTTTAGTCCCACCTCACTAGTTGAGAGGGGCGCGCAGTGGTTTATAAGCCCCACTGCCGCACCCCTCTCGAGCTCCTCTCCACTGCAGGCTTACGGGCCTACTTGCTACTGCTTTGCCTGATGGGCCTTCTGGGCCTACTGCGGGCCTGAATCCTGGCCCAAAGTAGGGATTCAAGTTGTATTCAGGCCGTGGGGGGCCCAGTAGGGGGCTTTTTTTTGTTTTTTTGTTTTCTTTACTTATTGTTGTTATTTTTATTTTTTCCCTTTTTTTGTTTTTTTTCCGCATTATTTATTTTCTTTTGTTTTTTGCTTTATTTTTTAATTCTTTTTGCTTTTAGTTTTAGGAAAATTATAAACTCTCTGTTAGTGCCATTACTTTTCAAATTTGAAAACACTTTTTTTGTTTTTTTGTTTTCTTTCTTGCTTTATTTATTTTATTCTGTTTCTACTTACAACAAATTACTTATTGTTGCTATTTTTAATTATTACGGGGCCGAACCATAAGACATTAAAGCATTTCAAATGAACTCTGAAAAAGTTGAAAGTTGGCATGGTATCATAAATTGACCCACATATAGCATGTGCATGTACAAAGCGGACAATGGTATCATACTAAATCGATTACAAAGTTGGCATGGTATCATCATAATAGTTGCGGAGAAAGTCTTCACTTTTTCTTCGTTTGTGTCATTTGCTTATTGCGCCGTAACCATGGATAATCTTCATCGTTTATCGGGATCTTTGGGTCAGCCTTGACTTTAAAGGAGGAATTTCATGAAACTTTTCATAATCTTGAGACATGTCATCTTGTCCTCCACTCCCACGATGTCCCTTTTTCCTGAAAGAACTATGTGGCGCTTTGGCTCATCGTATGATGTATTCCTTCCTTATCTTTTCTCTTTCTCGGTCTGGTAGACATGTCCTTCACATAGATAACCTGTGCCACATCATTGGCTAGGACGAATGGTTCGTCAATGTACCCAAGATTTTTCAGATCCACTGTTGTCATTCCGTACTGTGGGTATACCTGTACCCCGCCTCCTGATAGATTGACCCATTTGCACTTAAACACAGGGACCTTAAAATCATGTCCGTAGTCAAGTTCCCATATGTCCACTATGTAACCATAATATGTGTCCTTTCCCCTCTCGGTTGTTGCATCAAAGCGGACACCGCTGTTTTGGTTGGTGCTCTTTTGATCTTGGTCAATCATGTAAAATGTATTCCCATTTATCTCGTATCCTTTCCAAATCAATACAGTCAAAGATGGTCCCTGGATAACAAGTACAGCTCATCACAAACAGTGTTGTCACCTCGTCGTGCTTCCAACCAACTGTTGAAAGTCTGATGTGTTCACATATAATCCGATCGTCGACTTTGCTCCGGTGTTTGGAGCACAGATCGTTCTTGTGTTCATCGACATACGGGTCACCAAGGTAGAGTTTCAGAGAAGCTGTAGTGTGCTTGAGACCAAGAATATCCGTCCTGCATATTATTGAGTCTCTTCCAAGCGTGCCTTTTCGGTCAGTCTCCCCTCATACCGCGATTTAGGGAGACCTATCTTCTTAATGCCAGAATGAAGTCAACACAAAACCCGATGACATCCTCTCGTTTGATGGCCCATGGAGATGCTTCCTTCGGCCTAAGCGTGGTTCTGGACATATTTCTTTAGGACTCCCATGAACCTCTCAAAGGGGTACATATTGTGTAGAAATACGGGCCCAGAATGACAATCTCGTCAACTAGATGAACTAGGGCGTGCGTCATGATATTGAAGAAGGATGGTGGGAACACCAGCTCGAAACCGACAAGACATTGCATCACATCACTCCTTAGCCTTGATATGATTTCTGGATCGATCACCTTTCGAGAGATTGCATTGAGGAATGCACATAGCTTCACAATGGCTAATCGGACGTTTTCGGTAGAAGCCCCTCAATGCAACCGAAGCGATTGCGTCATAATCACGTGGCAGTCATGAGACTTTAGGTTCTGAAACTTTTCTCTGCCATATTTATTATTCCTTTTCTATTCGACGAGAAGCGGTCGGGACCTTCATACTAAGCGAGCATTCAAAGAAGATTTCCTTCTCTTCTTTGCTAAGAGCATAGCTGGCGGGACCTTCATCTTGCTTTGGAGGCATGCCGTCTTTTTCGTGCAAGCGTTGCAGGTCCTCCGTGCCTCGGTTGTATCTTTTGTCTTCCCATACACGCCCAAGAAGCCTAGCAGGTTCACGCAAAGGTTCTTCGTCACGTGCATCACGTCGATCAAGAGCGGACATCTAGGTCTTTCCAAAGAGGGTAGGTCCCAAAATATAGATTTCTTCTTCCACATGGGTGCGTGTCCCCAGCGTCACTCGGAACAGCTAGTCCGCGGGACCCTTTCCAAAGATTACGTGTAAATCATTGACCATAGCAAGTACGTGATCACCGATGCGCTTGGCGGGCTTCTTCCGTGATCTGCCTCGCCTTTGAAATGCTTGCCTTTCTTTCGACATTGATGGTTGGTCGGAAGAAATCGGCGATGGCCTGTACACATTCTTCCCGCAGCTTGCCAGGTATATACTATCGGTGTCAAGTAAACAGTGCGTGCATGCGTGGTATCCCTTGTTTATCTGTCCTGAAAGGTTACTGAGAGCGGGCCAATCGTTGATGGTCACAAACAGCAACGCCTTTAGGTTAAATTCCTCGTGTTTGTGCTCATCCCACGTACGTACACCGTTTCCATTCCACAACTGTAAAAGTTCTTCAAATAATGGCCTTAGGTACACATCAATGTCATTTCCGGGTTGCTTAGGGCCTTGGATGAGAATTGGCATCATAATGAACTTCCGCTTCATGCACATCCAAGGAGGAAGGTTAGACATACATAGAGTCACGGGCCAGGTGCTGTGATTGCTGCTCTGCTCCCTGAAAGGATTAATGCCATCCGCGCTTAAAGCAAACCATACGTTCCTTGGCTCACTTGCAAACTCATCTCAGTACTTTCTCTCGATTTTTCTCCACTGCGACCCGTCAGTGGGTGCTCTCAACTTCCCGTCTTTCTTACGGTCCTCACTGTGCCATCGCATCAACTTGGCATGCTCTCCGTTTCTGAACAGACGTTTCAACCGTGGTATTATAGGAGCATACCACATCACCTTCGCAGAACCCTCTTCCGGGGGCTCGCTATCAACATCACAGGTCATCTCGTCTGCGATCTTATACCGTAATGCACGCATACGGGCATGCGTTCAGATCCTTGTACGCACCATGTAGAGGATGCAGATCATTAGGGCATGCATTTATCTTCGCACCTCCAATCCTAGAGGGCATACGACCTTCTTTGCTGCGTATGTATTGTCGGGCAATTTGTTATCCTTTGGAAGCTTCTTCTTCAATATTTTAGTAGCTTCTCAAATCCTTTGTCGAGCAAGCATTCTCGCCTTCCATCGCAGCAATTCCAAAGGCGGTACCGAGCTTTGTGTTGCCATCTTCGCAATTGGGGTACAACCCTTTTTTGTGGTCCTCTAACATGCGAGCGAACTTCAGCTTCTCCTTTTGACTTTCGCATTGCATCCTTGCATCGACAATGACCCGGTGGAGATCATCATCATCGGGCATATCGTCTGGTTCCTCTTGATCTTCAGCTGCTTCGCCCGTTGCAGCATCATCGTGCACATCGTCTGGTTCCTCTTGATCTTCAGTAGCATCCACTACTAGAAAAAGGGCTATAGATGGGATTGACACTAATGGCGCACCAGACAAGTGGTGCGCCATTAGTATATACTAATGGCGCATCACCTTCTGATACGCCATTAGTGTTGAAACTACTAATGGCGCACCTAGCCCGTGGTGCGCCATTAGTATCAATTTTTTTTAAACTAGTGCGCCTGTCCAAACATACTAATGGCGCATCCATAGGAAGTGCGCCATTACTAGTTGTAACTAGTAATGGCGCACCTGTCAGAAATGCGCCACTAATGTTGTTTTTTTATTATTTTTTATTCCTTTTTTTGCAAAACTACTAATGGCGCACTCTCCCACGGTGCGCCATTACTAGTTTAAACTAGTAATGGCGCACCGTGGGGGAGTGCGCCATTAGTATGTTTTTTTTTGCAAAACTACTAATGGCGCACCACCAGGGGGTGCGCCATTAGTAACCTGGATTACTAATGGTGCATTTGTCGTTGGTGCGCCATTAGTAAGTGAGCAGCAATAAGATATTTTGGATAGCCTCTCCTCCCACACTCACTTTCTCCCCACTTCATTCTCTCCACCGCCTCCTCCTTGTCTTGGGTGCCTCCTCTTTTTCACCTCATTTCCACCATAGATTCATTCAAATTAAGTGGTTAACTTACCTTGTTTTGATAGGTAAGTAAGGGGGGAAGCTATATTTATGTTGTTGTCCCTACAACAATGTGCACATGCACTTTTTATGGCCTAGCTAGATCTATGTATGTTCGTGGTGTTGCATATGTTTGTGGTGTTGCATATGTGTTTGTGTTTGGAGGTGTACCGGTATTTGAAATGTGATAGTTGCCAATATTTTGCCGGAATGTTGATTCATTTCCGTTTCGGTGAGAATTTTGGCATTAAGCATTCTTTTTGGTCCTATTTTTAGGGAAAGTCACGCCAAATTTTTTCTTGGTTCTAAAATATCATTTTGCTCTACCCCGCAGGCGACCATGGTCCGCATGATGACCGAAGGCATCGTGAATATGTTTTTGAGGTCCGCGAAGGCCGAGATGCTTCAAAAGAACGAGACGGAGATAAGATGTCCGTGTCGAAGATGCAAGCTAAAGAGCCTTATTGCGGACCCGGATTCCGGGCAGGTGCGGGACCACCTGCTCTTGCGTGGTTTCATGGATGGTTATCGGTGGCAAGGTGATGAAGATGACTACGAAGTCATCCATGGGGGCCGGGCAAGAAATGAGGAAGGGCAGCAAGACAATCACCACGGCTCAGGCGGGCGAGAAGACGAAGAATCCCCAGGAGATGATCACGACGGTGATGCTGCACATAGTCATCATGTAGAAGATGCAGGACATGATGATGATGCCGGCGGAGCAGACGACGCTGGACCATCGATGGGCTGGGTGCAGGACCCTCATATTCAAGAGCTGCTTCTCAAGCAGACGGATAACGCAAGAGCTGCCGCCCAAGAGAAAGCCAAGATGGATCAACTTGAGTTAGACGCAGGTACTCCATTGTATGAAGGATGCACGCCCGAGGATACCCGCCTGAAAGTAACGCTCATGGCTCTGGAGATGAAGGTAAAACACAAAATGACCGGCGATGCCGACGAGAACATGTCATTACGCACGAACGTCTTCCCAAGGGGAACAAGTGCCCGACCAGTTTGGAGGAGGCGAAGAAAATCCTGTGTCATCTGGATTTACCGCACGTGAAATACCATGTGTGCATGAACAATTGCATCATTTATCGGGACGAGCACGCAGAGTCTACCATATGTCCGGCAGCGGTGTCACTCGATACAAGAAGAGGAAGAAAGCTCCTCGAAAAGTGGTGTGGTACTTTCCGATCACTCCTCGTCTGCAGCAGTATTTCGCGGACCCTAAGGTAGCAAAGCTCCTGCGTTAGCACGCCGGATAGGGAGGAGAAGAAGCGAGAAGATGACGCAAATGATTCGGAGATAGATAAAAAGACAAGATGCTGAGTCACCCTAAGGATGCGAGCGGTGGCAAGCGTTGAACTTTGAATACCGAATTTGGGAACAATCCAAGGAACATCGTCTTTGGGCGCGAGCACCGATGGAGTCAATCCGTTTGGCAGCGGAGAAGCACACATAGCACCTGGCCTGTGTTTGTGTGGATGTACAACCTTCCCCTGGTTGTGCATGAAGAGGAAGTACATTCACATGAGTATCCTAATTGAAGGGCTGAAACAACCAGGAACGACATCAATCAGATCCGGGCTCTTTGAAAGAGGAGCTTGACACGCTGTGGAAAACACCAGCCAATACGTGGGATGCCACAGAGAAAAAATATTTCCCTATGAGAGCCGCACTGCTCACAACGGTGCACGACTATCTCGGTTACGGATATCTTGCGGGGCAGGTAGTCCACGGATTTTCTGGATGCGTAAGGTGCATGGATGACACAACGTATCGCCAGCTAGATAGAGATCCCAGGTCTTTGAAAACCGTGTTCATGGTACATCGAAGGTGGCTTCGCGACGATGACCCGTGGAGGAAACGCAAGCATCTGTTCGATGGTGAAACCGAACCCCGAAAACGCCCGTGTACGAGGAGCGGTGAGGAAATAGACAAGCTGTTGAAAAATTGGAAAGACTGCCCACTGCCGGGAAAGAAGCAAAAGGCGCCAGAGCCGGGAAAGAAGCGAAAGTTGCCAGAGCCGCTGCTGAAGGTATGGAAAACGAGGTCTGTTTTCGACTTGCCGATCGAAGATCCTTGTGTGCCTCACAGCCTTGATGTCATGCATATCACGAAGAGCGCAGCGCGAGTTTGCTTGGTACCCTGCTCAACATGCCGAGAGGACCAAAGATGGGCGAAAGCAAGGGCGGACTTGAAATCAATGGGCATCGTGCAGGAGCTTCACGCGATATATGATGATGATGATGATGATGATGATGATGATGATGATGATGATGATGATGATGATGATGATGATGATGATGATGAGGCGAAGCAGACACGTAAAGTCGTCGCAAAGGCAAAAGGCCAAGAAGATCGAAATGACTACCCTCCCGCGTGCTTCACTCTAAGTCGAGGTGATCGAGCAGTTTTCACCTGCCTCCTAGGAGTAAAACTTCCTACGGTTACGCTGGGAAGATAAGCAGATACCTAGACCCAGCAAGCGAAGTTCAGCGGGATGAAGTCTCACGACTATCACGTGATGATGACACGATACTTCCAGGTTGCAATCCGTGGGATCATGGACGCGCACGTCCGCGAAACGCTATTTGGCCTATGCAACTTCTTCGACGTCATCTCGAAAGTCGATTGGCGTGAGGCAACTCGAAGGCTACAGAAGAGATCGTGGTGATACTATGCGAGCTTGAGATGTACTTCCGCCCACATTCTTCGATGTTATGGTGCATCTGCTGGTCCATATAGTGGAGGATATCATCCAACTCGGGCGACGTTCTCGCACAAAGATGATGCCGCTCGAAAGGATGAATGGTGTCATCAAAGGATACGTTCGCAACATGTCACGCCCGAAGGAAGCATAGCGGGGCTTTCGACGAACAGTGCATCTCCTCTCGCACAAATTATCTAGGCATCGAGAACCCGCTGGTCTGCCGTCAGCAGCACCTCGGCAGGCTCGCTGGATGGGGTCACCGTGAGGGTCGCCCGAAATGCATGTTGACTTCGAGGGTCGACTCGCCGACTTTGAAAGAGCAAACCTAGTCGCACTACAACACATAGACGTGGTCGATCCTTGGGTGGTAGAGCACAAAACCTTTATTAAGAAGACGTACAATGACCGAGGCCAACAGAGGACGGACGGAAATATACTCAAAGAGCACAACTCATGTTTCACGCGTTGGTTCAAGCAGAAGCTTCTGTCGTACCCTTTACATGACGATTCTTCCGCGGAAGAACAACTCATATTCGCCTTGTCACAGGGCGCCAAGCACAACCTGATGACCTATGAGGCATACGATATCAACGGCTACACATTCTACACTGAGGCCAAGGACATGAAGAGCGATGGTTATCAGAACTCCGGGGTAACGATGGAATCCTACACCGGTAACGACAAGGACAGATACTACAGAAGGATCGAGGAGATCTGGGAGCTGAGCTACGCTAGAGAGAAGGTCCCGATGTTCCGTGTCGATGGGCCAAGAACGCTATAAAAGAAGACGGTATTTCACCACCATGGTTATACCCGCCAAATCCAAGATCATGGGCGCAAACGTCACCATGAAAAATGAGCCATGGGTACTGGCTTCCCAAGTGGACCAATGCTTCTTCATTACCGACCGCCAAAGCCCGGTCGTGTTGTCGTGAGGAGAGGCAAAAGGAAGATCATCGGAATGGATGGAGTAGCCAATGAGCAAGACTTCGACAAATACGGGCGACCGAGGATCGAACATGACGACGATGATGAAGTAGCAGCATACACCACAAGAAGAAGCAGGACCACCCTACCTAAAGGACGTCCGTTCAATAGAAGAACTCCATTTGCGAAAAAGAAGGGCAAGAAGATTGTGAACAGACAGCTAGCTAAGATCAATGGTATTTAAATCGTAGACTTCATTTCTCGATTGTATTTCATGGGCACTTTTTGAACTATCATGAATATTTTTTAATTTCATGGACACTCGATCTCGATCCCCCTCCATCTCGATCGCTATCCCACCTCGCCAGATCCGGTCCACCGGCCACCGCCGCCGACCGCCCGCACCCTCGATTCCCCTACTCAACCGCCGCCGACCCCCCGCACGCCTCCCCTACTCAACCGCCGCCGCCGACCCCCCGCACCCCCCGCACCCTCCCCCGCTCCACCGACATTACTGTTTGATGATATTTTTAAAAAAATTATTACTGTCTTATAAAAAAAATATTTCTGTTATGATTTAAACAAGTTTGAACATATTTAAACACAGATAAGTATCAAACAACATTTTAAATGCATAAAAAATTGTGGAGCTCAGGAATCGAACCCAGACCTCTGGTGTGAGAACTAGTTGTTGACCAATCGAGCTAGTAGAGAAGACTTGATGTGTATCAGTCGTGGTAGATAACCTGTTGGCTCGAAAGAAATAAAAAAATACTAATGGCGCACCGGGGTGAGGTGCGCCATTAGCATGTATGTACTTATGGCGACCGAGGGTGGTGCGCCATTAGTATTGTGCCGCCCTACCAGACGATCCTCTCTCTCTCCCCGCCTGCGTGATCCCTTCCTCTCCTCTCCCGATGTCGCCGCCCCGCCGCCCTCGAAGCCGCCCGACACCAGCGCCGCCCGTCCACACCAGCGCCGCCCCAACACCACTGTCGCCCGCCGCCCTCGACGCCGACCCGACACCAGCGCCGCCCGTCCACACCACTGCCGCGCCGCCCGACACCACCGCCGCCCGCCGCCCGACGCCGCCCGACACCATGCCGCCCGTCGCCCACACCACTGCCGCCAGCGCCGCCCGACACCACCGCCGCCCGCCGCCCTCGACGCCGCCCGACACCAGCGCCGCCCGTCCACACCACTGTCGCCGGCGCCGCTTCGACACCACTGCCCGCCGCCCTCGGCGCCGCCCGACACCAGCGCCGCCCGCCCACACCACTGCCGCCATCGCCGCCCGACACCACCGTCGCCCCGCCGCCCTCGACGCTGCCCCGACACCAGCGCCGCCCCGACACCAGCGCCGCCCCGTCCAGCGACATCCTGCCTGTTTGGCCAAGTGTAGGTTGTCATTTTCCTTAGCAGCCACTGTTTGTTAATTTCAATGATTCGGATAAATTGAAGAAATTATCTCTGAATCAGCATATTAAACAGTAACTAGACTACTATGTATATGTTGTTTTCTGATTTTTGCTATGTCTACATTATGGTTTATCAACAGAAAATCTTTCCAGGCTCCATTTCTATTTGGTTTTCCTGTGATGCTTTAAGAATCTGTTCGCCAGGTTTCTGTCTGACATTCTGCACAATTCTTGTTACGATACAGTCTGAATTCAATGACTTCTCCATGTTGAGGAAATCAACAACGATTTTGTGGCAATCCTTCATGTTTCTTGACTGGATACAGGCCTGGTTGGATCAACTAAGTTAAAAGCAACATCATGCTTTCAGTGAATGGGTCAATTTAAAAGCAAAAGCTCAGCCTAGGCAGACTGTATATGTCGTTTGCAATGAACTGCCGGTGTCCCTGAAGCCGCTGTTATTGACAGTGAACCATGGCACTCTTAAATGGCAAAACAATAAGCATGCATTCTCGATGAACTGTGAAGCTCTTAATTAGCGACAATATCGAGATAACATCCACCTATTTCTTTATTTTTGTGAATGGAAGGAGTGATCTATGTTTTTTTGTTAGTCCATACAAAACTTTGACTAGTACGTATGATTCAGTCTATACAATGTTGTGTACCTATAGGTTTCCATGTTTAAGAACAAGCTATGATTTATCTTCAGAGAAACACATAGCTTGTCCTGAGAGGCAACGGGCATGTTTTTTTCTTTCTTTGAGAAATGTTCATTCCGTGGCACAGGGGGGGTTTAGGAGCACAAGCATTCAAATGATGCACATAGATGACAAAAAAAGTTCAGATTGTAAAATGTTCATTTTGCTGCTAGTGCCCATTTAGCAGGTTCTTACTTTGTTTGTACCAAGATGATTCAGCCATTTGCTCCTTTGTTCCTGTAGCGAAGTCGAGCTGGACGACCGAGGGCCGGTAAGGTCCATTTATGGGCCAAAAAAGAGGGCCCCAGGAAGCAACACAACACGCCGCATGCTTGAAGATAACGGCACGCCTAGATACAGGGGCGCCGCACACCCACTATGTTTCACCGATGAGGTGCTGGATCATGAATTTCCAGCGGGATTCAAACCGGTAAACATAGAGGCATACGACAGAAGAACATACCCCGGAGTCTGGATTGAGAATTACATACTGCACATACACATGGCTAGAGGAGATGATCTCCACGCCATAAAATACCTACCCCTCAACCTCAAAGGGCCAGCTCGGCATTGGCTAAAAGCCTCCCGGAAAATACTGTTGGAAGTTGGGAAGAGCTCGAGGACGCGTTTAGAGCAAATTTTCAGGGGACTTATGTCTGACCTCCGGATGCAGACGATTTAAGTCACATAACTCAACAGCCCGGAGAGTCAGCGGGCAAATTCTGGAACTGGTTTCTTACCAAAAAGAACCAAATAGTCGACTGTCCGGACGCCGAAGCCTTAGCAGCTTTTAAGCATAATGTCCGAGACGAATGGCTCGCCAGACACCTCGGCCAAGAGAAGCCGAGAACTATGGCCGCGCTAACAAGCCTCATGACCCGCTTTTGCGCAGGGGAGGACAGCTGGCTAGCAAGATGCAGCACCAGCGACCCAAGTACATCCGAGATCAGAGATGGAAATGGAAAATCATAGCGCAGAAAGGACCAGCACCGAAATAAAGAAAAAAGCCCAAAGAATACGGCGGTCAACGCCGGATTCAAAAGCTCACGACCGAACAACAAAACACTGCCTCTTAAGGACAACAGTGAAGAGCTATCCAACTTAAACAAAATTTTGGATCGGATATGTCAAATCCACAGCACTTCAGGAAGGCCTGCAAACCACACCCACCAAGATTGTTGGGTCTTCAAACAGTCCGGCCGACTCAACGCCGAACACAAGGGGCTCGACGCGCCAAGCGAGGATGATGACGAACCCCACCAGCAGAGCGCCGGAAAACAGAAGACTTTCCCACAAGAAGTCAAAACAGTAAACTCACTTCATGTGATAACACGGAACAACAATGCGGCACCCGCCAAAGTAGGTGTCGCACGGCCCACCCCAGCGGAACCCCGAGATTGGCTGTCAAAACCAATTACTTTCAACCACCTGGACTACTCCAGAAGCATTCGAAACGCAGGATGGACTGCTCTGATATTGGATCCTATAATCGACGGACTACAATTTACACAAGTCCCGATGGACGGCGGCAGTGATTTAAACCTGCTATATCTGGACACAATCCGCAAGTTGGGGATAGACCTTACTAAAATTCGACATAGCCGCACTTCCTTCAAAGGAGTGACGCCAGGCCATTACGCCAAGTGCACGGGCTCCTTACTACTAGAAGTTGTGTTCAGGTCACCCGACAACTTCTGACGCGAAAAGCTAATCTTTCATGTCGCCCCATTCAAAAGTAGCCATCAAGCACTATTGGGACGTGAAGCTTTTGTCCACTTTAATGCAATACCACACTACGCGTCTCTTACACTTAAAATGCCCGGTCCACGCGGCATCATCTCATTAAAAGGTCGTTCAAGACCCGGACACGGCTAGACGAGTCCGCATAAATAAGCCGAGGGCTCCCTAGCCGCACACCCCTTTACAAGGGGCATGCGTATGAGCTAATATAAGCTCAGCTTTATTCATTCATTCATATTTCGATTTTAATTCATTTTTGCACGATCACTTTTCAAACTAAGTTCCTCTCTTTACAGATGAACAGCGTGTTACACCTGCCTAGGATACAAAGACAACGGAGACACAGGCGCAGACGTGCAGTAGGGACCCATTGCAAGGATTCTTTTCAGATTAAGACCCTGTGTAAACCTTTTTTACTATCTCTTGTTGCTATATATCCCCTGGTTTCTCATTATAAACAGAGAGGAGACTGACGTTTTGGCATCGGCCACATCAGAGGACCTTGTGTGTACGGACACTAGGGGCTTAGGGCATTGTTACGCCGCTATCATAAAGACCGAATACCTTAGGGAGTGTTCGGTGTCTCGAGTTAGGCCTTATATGCATCAGCTCCGAATCATGTCTTTGGTCAAATGTTGGGTTTGCTCGGCTCCTGTGTTTTGCTGCCTTACGTTCCGTATCATCGGCTAACTGGCACTGTGGAGAACTATCGCGATTGTGCCCGGTTCGGCCGGGCGAGCACCTCAGTAGAGAAAGCCGAAAACTGACTGTCATGATACAGCGAGAGACTGGTCAACCACTCGATCGACTACCGGAATGTTTAGAATTCCTTCACTTTGACGAAGGACCGTTTCCCGGCTAGGCACATACGCGCCCCGAATTTGGAGAGCGCGGTGCCCCTAGGGGCTATATCGTAGCCCCACCCTCGAACTCCTATGGCTAAGTGAAAGTGATAAAGCATTATAGTCCGGTTGCCTCGTTTACTACGCTACCACCTCCTTCACAGGACCAAGACGTCGGATTAAGTGTGAAAATGCGCTATTTTTGCGAACACCCCCGCACCTTGTGCGTGGGGTAGAAGGCCGACGACGCCATCTTCGAGTTACACACACGTATACATAAACGGCCGCACAGGAGATATTTCAATACTTGAACGCACAAGTACAAAAAAGCACTGACATCATAAACATCGTTTTACAAACCAAAACGTTCATTTGAACATGACATTTTTTGAGCACTGCGACTCTATTACACGAGCGCCACACAGAACTTCCCCAAAATAGTGCTCGGCGGGTAACCAGCTCTCGTCCGAACCCTGGGTCACAACAGCGGTGGCATCCATCTCCGTCCAGTATGTCTTCACACGGGCGAGGGCCATCCGTGCACCCTCTATGCAGGCCGACCGCTTCATCGCCTTGATATGCGGCACCGCCCCAAGGAATTGCTGCAATAAGCCAAAATAACTCTTCGGCTTGGGCCTATCCGGCCAGACATGAGCCGCGATATCCGTCATGGCAAGTCCGGACAATCTATTCAGCTCAGCCCACTCGGCCAACCGATCGGTCAGCGGAAGTGAACGCTCCGGACTATGGAATTGAGACCAAAACAGCTCTTCCATCTTGTGATCCTTCTAACTTCGGAAGTGCACAACGGCATCTGCCGCACTCGCCGCTAAGTCCATATAAGGATCCTCCGAACCCCACAGCTGGCCAAGCTGAGCATACTTTGGATCTGTAAATCTTCGGCGCAGCAGAAAGGGCTTGCCAGCCACAATGTCTCCGGCCTGGCGTAGCTCCTCCTTTATAGCCCGCATTGCAGAACGGGCATCCTTGGCTTCGTCAGTGGCCTTCCCCGGGTCTTCTCGCTCCGCTAGGCGCTCCTTTTCAAGAACCTCATTGCGGTCGGTAGCATCTTTTAACTTCACGGCCATTTCGGCCATCTCCTTCCTGCTTCGGCAGTGTGCAGCCCTTTCAGCTTCTAGCTCTTCGGCCGCCCTCGAGGCAGCCGCATCACTCCTTCTGGCTTGCTCCTTGGCTTGAGCAAGTTCTGCCCGAAGGCTCTCCACAGCAGCGGCACCATATGCATTTAGCACACATGTCCGCATCCGCAGCGTCGAGCTGCCGCTTTAGTTCGGCAACTCCATCAGTCCGGCTAGCCACCAAACTATCCGCCACCTGCATAGGAAAGGCGAAAATCAATACCTGGGATTTTGATCCTCGGTACGCTGTCGTTCTCGACACCCTACCGAGTCTCAGGGTCTACTATCTATACAGGGTGCACTTTATGTGTAAAACTGTCCAAGGTTATGTCATTTTTACGTACCTCAAACCCCGCCAGCAAACTCCTGACGGCATCACGCAATCCGCCTTCGGTGGATGAAATTCTTTCAATCACCGTACTCATCAGTGTACGGTGACCTTCTGAGATGGACGCCCTCTCAAGCAGAACCTTCAGCTCCCCCGGCCGCACACTAGTTGGTGCCGAACTATTCGGCCCTGCCGGACTCGGTGATACCCTCCTTGATGACACTTCAGGCTCGTCCGCCCTATTCGATGGTGCGGCGGATGGAGGCGTCTCGCTCTCCATCATCTCCGGACGGAGTTCCCCCGAAGACGAGCTCATCCGAGAAGGACGGAGATCCGAACTACAAGGTAAAAACTTAAGTTATCCTCAGAAGCACAAATAGGGATGTCCCTTATTACAAAACTCCCTTTTTTCTACTTACGGCTCGCTAGAGGGCTGATTCTTTAGGGGAGACTGTGCGGCCGGAGCCTCTCCGGACGCAGGACCCTCTGGTGAAGATCTCTTCCCCCGCTTTGGGGCTTTGGCCTTCGGGTTTTTGGAGGCGGTCCTCTTATCCCCCTGGAAGGAGGGATTCTCGATCCCCCATTCCTCAAAAGCCTCCTTGGTTGAGGCGGTAGTTCCTCTGTTCTCCCCTTTGCCTTCCTCTGAAGGCGCAACCTCTAGCTTCCTGACCAGCACGGGATCCGGCGCGGTCTCTGGGAGGGGGGTCGGACACCGTATCAGTTTTGCTTGCGCTATCCACTCCTATTTAGAGGGCAATTGGTCAAAAAGTGAATCATAGAAAGGCAAACAAACGGTATGTCCGGACACGGAGCTACTTACTTGTGTATCCGGGCGATTGCAGCTTAGGCCGGCGTCCTCGGTCAATTCCGGACACGCCTCTCGTGATCCGAAGAACAGTTTGTACATCTCCACAGGTGTCGTACCCATGAAGTGTTGGAGAATTCGTGGTCCCTCCGGATTAAACTCCCACAGCCGGAGAGGACAGCGTTTGCAGGGCAGGAGACGCCTAATCAGCATGACCTGCATCACCACGACCAGATCGGTCTCCCTGGCCTGGAGGTCTTGAATACGGCCCTGCAATAGGGGCACGTCCTTTGACGGCCCCCAGTTCAGCCCTTGGCTAACCCATGACATCAGCCGCTGCGGAGGGCCCGAGCGGAAGATGGGCGGCGGTTTCTGCCTGCTGCCCCTGGGAGTGGTTATGTAGAACCACTCCTGCTGCCACAAGCCGAGCTCCTCCTGAAAAGAGCCCTCGGGCCATGGAGCGTCGGCCCTTCGCATAACCGCCTCAACAAGACTCTACTTGACGCCCCTCGATCATCTTCGGCTCCACGTCGAAGGTTTTAAGCCACAAGCCGAAGTGAGGGGTAACGCGGAGCAAGGCTGCGCAGACGACAATGAATGAAGAGATATGGAGGATGGACTCCGGGGCCAAGTCGTGGAATTCCAACCCATAGTAAAACATGAGCCCTCTCACAAAAGGATCCATCGGAAAGCCTAAACCCCGACGGAGGTGGGATACAAACACGACATACTTGCCGGGCTCGGGGGTGTCATTGGCCTCTCGCAGCTTTAGTACGTCTTCTTCCGTGACAGAGGAGGGCATCCACCGGCCCTGTAGGTCAGAGCCGGACATTGTTGAAGGTCCGAAGCACTCGAATCTGGGGCTCTGGGTGTTGGAACTCGGGGCAAGGAGTAGATTCAATTGAGGATTGAAGAAAAGAAACAAGCCTTGGCCCCATTATAAAGAGGGAGAATACCAAGAGCCGTCCCCGTGACCGTTCGGGACTCGCCTCCGGTAGAGGGGGCGTGGCAACGGGCACGGTTGGGTTATCCACGTCCGTATTGATGGGAATCCCAGAATAAGGGGAACACGATCTCTGCTTCGACAAGACGTGCCAAGGAAACCGCTTCGCTAAACGTGCTGAGGTGGTATAATAAAAAACAATTCAAGTAAAGGCTTGGTAGTGGCGTGACGTCATGCCACAAAATACGTCAGCAGATTGAACTTGTGTACATATTATTCTCTCTACGGTGGAATGTGGAATTTATTTTGCAGAGCCGGACACTATCCTGGTGTTCACAATCTTCTATGAATTATTCGGAGGGGAACCCGCCTTGCAATGCCGAACAATATGTGTGCCGGACTCATCGTCATTGAAGCCTGGTTCAGGGGCTACTGAGGGAGTCCTGGACTAGGGGGTGTCCGGATAGCCGGACTATCTGTTGGGGAACGTAGTAATTTCAAAAAAATTTCCTACGCACACGCAAGATCATGGTGATGTATAGCAACGAGAGGGGAGAGTGTTGTCTACGTACCCTCGAGACCAAGCGAAGCGATCACAACGTAGAGGAAGTAGTCGACGTTCTCCTCGCGATCCGACCGATCCCGCGCCGTTACTCGACGCCCGAAGTTCTTGACACACGACAGCTCGATGACGCCCTCACTCCGATCCAGCCGAGTGTCGAGGGAGAGTTCCACAAGACGACGTGGCAGGACGATCTTGATGTTTCACGGCGCAGGCTTCGCTTAAGCTTCATGACGGTATAACCGAGGTGGAATATGGTGGAGGGGCACCGCACACGGCTAAGGAACGATCTCACGATCAACTTGTGTGTCCCAAGGTGCCCCCCCTGCCTCAGATATAAAGGAGCAAGGGGAGGGGGGCGGCCAAGGGTGGCGCGCCAGGAGTCCTACTCCTCCGGGAGTAGGATTCCCCCAATCCTAGTTGGACTAGGATTCCGGAGGGGGAAAGAGAGAGAGGGGGCGGCCCTTCTCCTAGTCCTAGTAGGACTAGGGAAGGGGGAGGCGCGCACCACCTAGGGCTGGCCCCTTCTCCTTTCCACTAGGGCCCATCGAGGCCCATTTACCTCCCGGGGTTCCGTAACCTCCGGTACTCGATAAATTCCGCCGCCCGGAACCTTTCGAACTCCAAACATAGGCTTCCAATATATCAATCTTTATGTCTCGACCATTCCGAGACTCCTCGTCATGTCCGTGATCACATCCGGGACTCGAACTTCTTGGTACATCAAAATACATAAACTCATAATAACCGCCATCGAAACTTTAAGCGTGCGGACCCTACGGTTCGAGAACAATGTAGACATGACCTAGAACTATTCACGGTCAATAACCAACAGCGGACCTGGATGCTCATATTGGTTCCTACATATTCTACGAAGATCTTTGTCGGTCGACCGTATAACAACATACGTTGTTCCCTTTGTCATCGGTATGTTACTTGCCCGAGATTCGATCGTCGGTATCCAATACCTAGTTCAATCTCGTTACGCAAGTCTCTTTACTCGTTCCGTAATACATCATCTCACAACTAACTCATTAGTTGTAGTGCTTGCAAGGCTTCAGTGATGTGTATTACCGAGAGGGCCAGAGATACCTCTCCGACAATCGGAGTGACAAAACCTAATCTCAAATACGCCAACCCAACATCTGCCTTTGGAGACACCTGTAGTACTCCTTTATAATCACCCAACACGTTGTGACGTTTGGTAGCACCCAAAGTGTTCCTCCGTAAACGGAGTTGCATAATCTCATAGTTACAGGAACATGTATATGTCATGGATAAAAGCAGTAGCAACATACTAAACGATCGTGTGCTAAGCTAGGGAATGGGTCATGTCAATCAGATCATTCTACTAATGATGTGACCTTGTTAATCAAATAA
Source organism: Aegilops speltoides (assembly GCA_021437245.1). NCBI lineage: Eukaryota > Viridiplantae > Streptophyta > Magnoliopsida > Poales > Poaceae > Aegilops > Aegilops speltoides. The sequence goes on from CM038147.1 coordinate 505,727,003, forward strand.
CAACTCCTTGTTCATGGTTAGGAAACACAACCATCTTTGATTAACAAGCTAGTCAAGTAGAGGCATACTAGTGACACTGCTTGTCTATGTATTCACACATGTATTATGTTTCCGGTTAATACAATTCTAGCATGAATAATAAACATTTATCATGATATGAGGAAATATATAATAACTTTATTATTGCCTCTAGGGCATATTTCCTTCATCTCCCACTTGCACTAGAGTCAATAATCTAGATCACATCACTATGTGATTAACATCGATAGTTCACATCATCATGTGATTAACACCCATAGTTCACATCGCCATGTGACCAACACCCAAAGGGTTTACTAGATTCAGTAATCTAGTTCACATCGCTATGTGATTAATACCCAAAGAGTACTAAGGTGTGATCATGTTTTGCTTGTGAGAGAGTCTTAGTCAACGGGTCTTTCACATTCAGATCCGTTATGTATTTTGCAATTTTTCTATGTCTACAATGCTCTGCACAAAGCTACTAGCTAATTGCTCCCACTTTCAATATGTATCTAGATCGAGACTTAGAGTCATCGGATCGGTGTCAAAACTTGCATCGACGTAACCCTTACTTACTAACCTTTTTCACTTCCATAATCGAGAAACATATCCTTATTCCACTAAGGATAATTTTGACCGCTGTCGATGATCTATTCCTAGATCACTATTGTACCCCTTGCCTAACTCAAAGGCAGGGTATACAATAGATCTGGTACACAAGATGGCATACTTTATAGAACCTATGGCCAAGGCATAGGGAATGACTTTCATTCTCTTTCTATCTTCTGCTGTGGTCGGGTTTTGAGTCTTACTCAATTTCACACCTTGTAACACGTGCAAGAACTCTTTCTTTGACTGTTCCATTTTGAACTACTTCAAAATCTTGTCAAGGTATGTACTCATTGAAAAAATTTATCAAGCGCCTTGATCTATCTCTATAGATATTGATGCTCAATATGTAAGCAGCTTCACCGAGGTCTTTCTTTGAAAAACTTCTTTCAAACACTCCTTTATGCTTTGCGAATAATTCTACATTATTTCCGATCTACAATATGTCATTCACATATACTTATCGAAATGTGTAGTGCTCCCACTCACTTTCTAGTAAATACAGGCTTCACCATAAGTCTCAGACAATACTATATGCTTTGATCAACTCATCAAAGCGTATATTCCAACTCCGAGATGCTTGCACCAGTCCATAGATGGATCGCTGGAGCTTGCTCACTTTGTTAGCTCCCTTTGGATCGAAAAAACCTTCTGGTTGCATCATATACAACTCTTCCTCCGAAAACCATTCAGAATGCAGTTTTACATCCATTTGCCAAATTTCATAAATTGTGGCAATTGCTAACATGATTCGGACAGACTTAAGCATCGCTACAGCTTGAGAAAATCTCATTGTAGTCAACATCTTGAACTTTGTCGAAAACCCTTTTGCATAATTCTAGCTTTGTAGATAGTAACACTACTATCGTCCGTCTTCCTCTTGAAAATCCATTTAATCTTAATGGCTTGCCGATCATCGGGCAAGTCAACCAAAGTCCATACTTTGTTCTCATATATGGATCCCATCTCAGATTTTATGGCCTCAAGCCATTTTGCGGAATCTGGGCTCACCATCGCTTCTTCATAGTTCGTAGGTTCATCATGATCTAGTAGCATGATTTCCAGAACAGGATTACCGTACCACTCTGGTGCGGATCTTACTCTGGTTGATCTACGAGGTTCTGTAGTAACTTGATCTGAAGTTTCATGATCAACATCATCAACTTCCTCACTACTTGGTGTAGATGTCTCAGAAACCGTTTTCTGTGATGAACTACTTTCAAGTAAGGGAGAAGGTACTATTACCTCATCAAGTTCCACTTTCCTCCCACTCACTTCTTTCGAGAGAAACTCCTTCTCTAGAAAGGATCCATTCTTAGCAACGAATGTCTTGCCTTCGGATCTGTGATAGAAGGTGTACCCAACTGTCTCCTTTGGGTATCCTATGAAGACACATTTCTCGATTTGGGTTCGAGCTTATCGGGATGAAACTTTTTCACATAAGCATCGCAGCCCCAAACTTTAAGAAACGACAACTTTGGTTTCTTGCTAAACCACAGTTCATATAGTGTCGTCTCAACGGATTTAGATGGTGCCCTATTTAACGTGAATGCAGCTGTCTCTAATGCATGATCCCAAAATGATATTGGTAAATCGGTAAGAAACATCATAGATTGTACTATATCCAATAAAGTACGGTTATGACGTTCGGACACACCATTATGATGTGGTGTTCGGGTGGCATGAATTTGTGAAACTATTCCACATTGTTTTAATTGAAGACCAAACTCGTAACTCAAATATTTGTCTCCGCGATCGGATCGTAGAAACCTTATTTTCTTGTCACGATGATTTTCCACTTCACTCTGAAATTCTTTGAACCTTTCAACTATTTCAGACTTATGTTTCATCAAGTAGATATACCCATATCTGCTCAAATCATCTGTGAAGGTCGAAAATAACGATACCCACCATGAGCCTTGACACTCATTGGATCGCATACATCAAGTATGTATTATTTCCAATAAGTCAGTTGCTCGCTCCACTGTTCCGGAGAATGGAGTCTTAGTCATCTTGCCCATGAGGCATGGTTCGCAAGCATCAAGTGATTCATAATCAAGTGATTCCAAAATCCCATCAGCATGGAGTTTCTTCATGCGCTTTACACCAATATGACCTATACGGCAGTGCCACAAATAAGTTGCACTATCATTATTAACTTTGCATCTTTTGGTTTCAATATTATGAATATGTGTATCACTACGATCGAGATCCAATGAACCATTTTCATTGGGCGTGTAACCATATAAGGTTTTATTCATGTAAACAGAACAACAGTTTATGAATAACCGTTTTGCAATAAACACGATCAAATCATATTCATGCTCAACGCAAACACCAAATAACATTTATTTAGGTTCAACACTAATCCCGAAAGTATAGGGAGTGTGCGATGATGATCATATCAATCTTGAAACTACTTTCAACACACATCGTCACTTCACCCTTAACTAGTTTCGCTTATGATACGCAACTCCGTTTCGAAGTTACTACTTTTAGCAATCGAACCAGTACCAAACACCGAGGGGTTGCTATAAACACTAGTAAAGTACACATCAATAACATGTATATCAAATATACCTTTGATCACTTTGCCATCCTTCTTATCCGCCAAATACTTGGGGTAGTTCTGCTTCCAGTGACCAGTCCCTTTGCAGTAGAAGCACTTAGTTTCAGGCTTAGGTCCAGACTTGGGTTTCTTCACTTGAGTAGCAACTTGCTTGCCGTTCTTCTTAAAGTTCCCTTCTATCCCTTTGCCCTTTTCTTGAAACTAGTGGTCTTGTTAACCATCAACACTTGATGTTCTTTCTTGATTTCTACCTTCATCGATTTCATCATCATGAAAAACTCGGGAATCATTTTCATCATCCCTTGCATACTATAGTTCATCACGAAGTTCTACTAACTTGGTGATGGTGACTAGAGAATTCTGTCAATCACTATCTTATCTGGAAGATTAACTCCCACTTGATTCAAGCGATTGAAGTACCCAGACAATCTGAGCACATGCTCACTAGTTGAGCGATTCTCCTCCATCTTTTAGCTATAGAACTTGTTGAAGACTTCATATCTCTCAACTCGGGTATTTGCTTGAAATATTCACTTCAATTCTGGAACATCTCATATGGTCCATGATGTTCAAAACATCTTTGAAGTCCCGATTCTAAGCCATAAAGCATGGTGCACAAAACTATCAAGTAGTCATCATATTGAGCTAGCCAAACGTTCATACGCGTCGCATCCGCTCCTGCAATAAGTCTGTCACCTAGCGGTGCATCAAGGACATAATTCTTCAAGCAGCAATGAGGATAAACCTCGATCACGGATCCAATCCGCATCATTGCTACTAACATTTTTCAACACAATTTTCTCTAGGAACATATGAAAATAAACATATGAAAGCAACAACGCGAGCTATTGATCTACAACATAATTTGCAAAATACTACCAGGACTAAGTTCATGATAAATTTAAGTTCAATTAATCATATTACTTAAGAACTCCCACTTAGAAAGACATCTCTAGTCATCTAAGTGATCACGTGATCCAAATCAACTAAACCATAACCGATCATCACGTGAAATGGAGTAGTTTTCAATGGTGAACATCTTATGTTGATCATATCTACTATATGATTCACGCCGACCTTTCGGTCTCCGTGTTCCGAGGCCATATCTGCATATGCTAGGCTCGTCAAGTATAACCCGAGTATTCTGCGTGTGCAAAACTGGCTTGCACCCCGTTGTAGATGGACGAGAGCTTATCACACCCGATCATCACGTGGTGTCTGGGCACGATGAACTTTGGCAACGGTGCATACTCGGGGAGAACACTTCTTGATAATTTAGTGAGAGATCATCTTTATAATGCTACCGTCAAACAAAGCAAGATAAGATGCATAAAAGGATAAACATCACATGCAAATCAATATAAGTGATATGATATGGTCATCATCATCTTGTGCTTCACGATCCCCATCTTGCAGCACCACCATGATCACCATCGTCACCGGCGCGACACCTTGATCTCCATCGTAGCATCGTTGTCGTCTCGCCAAACTTACGCTTCTACGACTATCTCTACCGCTTAGTGATAAAGTAAAGCATTACGAGCATTGCATTGCATACAATAAAGCGACAACCATATGGCTCCTGCCGATTGCCGATAACCGGTTACAAAACATGATCATCTCATACAATAAAATATAGCATCACGCCTTGACCATATCACATCACAACATGCCCTGCAAAAACAAGTTAGACGTCCTCTACTTTGTTGTTGCAAATTTTACGTGGCTGCTACGGGCTTAAGCAAGATCCAGTCTCACCCACGCATCAAAACCACAACGATACTTCGTCAAATAGACTCCGTTTAACCTTCTCAAGGACCGGCGAGCCACACTCGTTCAACTAAAGTGAGAGAGACAGCACCCACCAGTCACCTTTAAGCAACGAGTGCTCGTGGCGGTGAAACCAGTCTCGCGTAAGCGTCACGCGTAATGTCGGTCCGGGCGCTTCATCTCACAATACCGCTGAACCAAAGTATGACATGCTGGTAGGTAGTATGACTTGTATCGCCCACAACTCACTTGTGTTCTACTCGTGCAAAACATCAAACCATAAAACCTAGGCTCGGATGCCATGTTGGGGAACGAGTAATTTCAAAAATTTCCTACGCACACGCAAGATCATGGTGATGTATAGCAACGAGAGGGAGAGTGTTGTCTCACGCCCTCGTGAGACCAAGCGAAGCGATCACAACGTAGAGGAAGTAGTCGACGTTCTCCTCGCGATCCGACCGATCCCGGCGCCGCATACTCGACGCCCCGAAGTTCTTGACACACGACAGCTCGATGACGTCCCTCGACTCGATCCAGCCGAGTGTCGAGGAGAGTTCCGTCAAGACGACGGCGTGGGACGATCTTGATGTTTCACGGCGCAGGGCTTCGCTAAGCTTCGACAGTATAACCGAGGTGGAATATGGTGGAGGGGGCACCGACACGGCTAAGGAACGATCTCACGATCAACTTGTGTGTCCCAAGGTGCCCCCTGCCCCGTGATATAAAGGAGAAAGGGGGGGGGCCGGCGGCCAAGGGTGGCGCGCAAGGAGTCCTACTCCCTCGGGAGTAGGATTCCCCAATCCTAGTTGGACTAGGATTCCGGAGGGGGAAAGAGAGAGAGGGGCGGCCCTTCTCCTAGTCCTAGTAGGACTAGGGAAGGGGGGGCAGCACCACCTAGGGCTGGCCCTTCTCCTTTCCACTAGGGCCCATCGAGGCCCATTTACCTCCCGGGGTTCCGTAACCTCCGGTACTCAGAATTCCGTTTCGCCCGGAACCTTTCCGAACTCCAAACATAGGCTTCCAATATATCAATCTTTATGTCTCGACCATTCCGAGACTCCTCGTCATGTCCGTGATCACATCCGGGACTCCGAACTTCTTCGGTACATCAAAATACATAAACTCATAATAAGCATCATCGAAACTTTAAGCGTGCGGACCCTACGGTTCGAGAACAATGTAGACATGACCTAGAACTATTCACGGTCAATAACCAACAGCGGGACCTGGATGCCCATATTGGTTCCTACATATTCTACGAAGATCTTTGTCGGTCAGACCGTATAACAACATACGTTGTTCCCTTTGTCATCGGTATGTTACTTGCCCGAGATTCGATCGTCGGTATCCAATACCTAGTTCAATCTCGTTACCGGCAAGTCTCTTTACTCGTTCCGTAATACATCATCTCACAACTAACTCATTAGTTGTAGTGCTTGCAAGGCTTGATGATGTGTATTACCGAGAGGGCCCAGAGATACCTCTCCGACAATCGGAGTGACAAAACCTAATCTCAAATACGCCAACCCAACATCGCCTTTGGAGACACCTGTAGTACTCCTTTATAATCACCCGATTCGTTGTGACGTTTGGTAGCACCAAAGTGTTCCTCCGTAAACGGAGTTGCATAATCTCATAGTTACAGGAACATGTATATGTCATGGATAAAAGCAGTAGCAACATACTAAACGATCGTGTGCTAAGCTAGGGGAATGGGTCATGTCAATCAGATCATTCTACTAATGATGTGACCTTGTTAATCAAATAACAACTCCTTGTTCATGGTCAGGAAACACAACCATCTTTGATTAACAAGCTAGTCAAGTAGAGGCATACTAGTGACACTCTGTTTGTCTATGTATTCACACATGTATTATGTTTCCGGTTAATACAATTCTAGCATGAATAATAAACATTTATCATGATATGAGGAAATATATAATAACTTTATTATTGCCTCTAGGGCATATTTCCTTCAGTCTCCCACTTGCACTAGAGTCAATAATCTAGATCACATCACTATGTGATTAACATCGATAGTTCACATCATCATGTGATTAACACCCATAGTTCACATCGCCATGTGACCAACACCCAAAGGGTTTACTAGATTCAGTAATCTAGTTCACATCGCTATGTGATTAATACCCAAAGAGTACTAAGGTGTGATCATGTTTTGCTTGTGAGAGAGTCTTAGTCAACGGGTCTTTCACATTCAGATCCGTTATGTATTTTGCAATTTTTTCTATGTCTACAATGCTCTGCACAAAGCTACTAGCTAATTGCTCCCACTTTCAATATGTATCTAGATCGAGACTTAGAGTCATCCAGATCAGTGTCAAAACTTGCATCGACGTAACCCTTTACGACGAACCTTTTTTCACTTCCATAATCGAGAAACATATCCTTATTCCACTAAGGATAATTTCCAAACTCTGGTGAACAAGGCCCTCATCGCAGAAAGGGAACACAAGCTCATGCACGACAACAGGCCTGCAAATAATGATCACAAGCACAAATTCAATCCTAAGAAGGATATGCAACCATGGCAGAAGGCTCGTACATGGCAACAGACTCAAGTGGAGTATATGCCCAACTGGCAGCAGAATGTCAACAAGACCACTAGTTAAGTCAAGAATGTCGTAACCAATCCGATGCATGAAGACTGTCAGCGCAACAACGCCTGCTTCAGTTGTGGACAAACCGGACATTACGCCATACAATGTCCCAAGAACGGCAAGCCAATAGTCTCCCACCGTCCACAAGTCAACCACCTAGAGTCATATCCCGACCCGAATACCATCCAACGCCAAATCCATCATATCTTCACTGACAAAGCCCAAGAAGACCCGAAAGTCGTCATTGGTATGTTTCCTGTTAATGGCACACCTACAGTAATTTTATTTGATTCTGTGGCTTCCATCTCTTTCATTTCGCGGAGTTTTGCTGCCCAAAACAAATTCCCCTGCTCGATCATGGGCAAAAGTATGATGGTACAATCCCTGAGATCGGTGCTCCAAAGTAATCTGGTCTGCCAAAATTTGGAAATTGAGATCAAAGGGGTCAAGTTTCCAACAACTTTGATAGTCATTGAATATAATAAATTGAACATTATTCTGGGAATGAATTGGTTGAGCCAATACCAAGTATGCATCAACTGTGCGACCAGAGAAGTCACCATGGTAAATTAGGAAGGTCGCATCGCAAGTTTCTATGCCCGCAGAAGTATATCCAAGAAGGATATGGTATTCTCAGCTGTGGCCGAAGAGGTGGAATCAATTCCTGTGGTCAGCAAGTATCCGGATGTATTTCCTGAGGAATTTCCAGGAATGCCGCCAAATAGAGAATTGGAGTTTGCTATGGACTTGGTGCCAAGGACTGCACCGATACATAAGAAATATTATCGAGTGCCTTCGTCAAAATTGGTGGAATTAAAGACAAAGCTCGATGAAATTCTAAAGGATACATCCGTCCAAGCTCTTCACCTTGGGGATCACCCGCTATCTTCGTGGATAAAAAGGACGGCAGTCTTCGGATGTGTGTAGACTACCGATAGTTGAATGACGTCACCATCAAGAACAAGTTTCCACTGCCAAGAATTGATGATTTGTTTGATCAACTCAGTGGGGCCAAAGTATTCTCCAAGATTGATTTGAGGACAGGATATCATCAACTCAAAATCAAGAAAGAAGATATTCCCAAGATCGTGTTCACCACTCGATATGGTCTTTATGAATATACCGTTATGTCATTCGGCCTCACCAATGCCCCCACCTTTCATGCATATGATGAATAAGGTGTTCATGGATTTCTTGGATAAGTTTGTGGTGGTGTTGATCGATGATATCCTCATTTATTCAAAAAGCAAAGAAGAGCACAAGGACCATCTCCGAGCAGTGTTGCAAAGACTCCGTGATCATCAGCTTTATGCAAAGTTCAACAAATGTGAATTTTGGCTCTACCAAGTAGGATTTCTGGGGCATATTCTCTCAGCTGAAGGTATCGCCGTAGATCCAAGTAAAGTAAAAGATGTGCTTGATTGGTCTGCACCCACGACAGTCTCAGAAATCCAGAGTTTCCTTGGATTAGCCGGATAGTATCGTTGTTTTATCGAAGGATTCTCTATGATAGCCAAGCCAATGACAGAGCTCCTAAAGAAGGACAAGAAGTTTATATGGACTGAGGACTGCGAAAGGAGCTTCAACGAGTTAAAAACCAGGCTGCCATCCGCGCTAGTATTAACTCTTACCGACATATACCGCAGTTTTGATGTCTACTGCGACGCATCTAGGAAAGGACTCGGATGTGTACTCATGCAAGATGGCAAGGTTTGTGGCCAATGCATCTCGAGAACTATGACCTCAAGAAGGAAATTACCCAACCCATGATTTGGAATTGGCCGCGGTGGTTCATGCCTTGAAGATTTGGAGACACTACCTGATTGGAAAAAGGTGTCAAATATTTACGGACCACAAGAGTCTCAAGTATATATTCACTCAACCAGACTTAAACCTCCGTCAGCGGAGATGGCTTGAGTTGGTTAAGGATTATGACCTCGGGATAAATTATCACCCGGGAAAAGCTAATGTGGTAGCAGATGCCCTCAGCCGCAAGCCCGTCAGCCTGAATGCTCTGCTGGATACGTTGCATCCCAAACTCTATGAAGAAATGGCTCAACTCAATTTGTCAATAGTGGATGCCCGTATGGCCAGCATATTGGAAATGGCTCCTAATCTCGAGGAAGAAATTCGCAGCACTCAAGCACATGATGATTCACTGCAATCATGTGCCAAGCCAACCAAGGATTTCTCCAAGGATCAAAACGGTACGCTGAGGTTTCGAGGAAGGATTTGCATACCCAACCAAGAGAGACTGAAGAAGAAGATATTATCAGAAGCCCATGAATCTTCGTACTCGATTCATCCAGGTGGCACGAAGATGCATGAAGATCTCCGTCAGGTATTCTAGTGGGAAGGAATGAAGAAAGAGATCGCTTACTTCATAGCTTGCTGCGACATATGCAACAAGGTGAAGGCGAAACATCAGAAGTCCGCCGGACTCCTTCAACCTTTGCCCGTATCACAATGGAAATGGGACAATGTCTGCATGGACTTCATCACTGGCTTACCAAAGACACACCGAGGAAATGACGCAATATGGGTCATCGTCGATACCTTAACCAAGGTGGCTCATTTTCTGCCCAACCGGACCACTTATCGTGCAGATCAAATTGCAAAACTATATGTGTCCAGGATCGCCAATTTGCATCGCGTACCAAGGGCCATCATCTCCGACAGAGGATCTCTCTTCACTTCCACCTTCTGGTCCCATCTACATCAAGCCTTGGCGACTGCTCTGAAATACAGCACAGCGTATCATCCACAGACCGACGGACAGACCGAGCGGGTAAATCAAATACTCGAAGATGTGCTCCGAGCATGTGTATTGGCTCAAGGATCTAAGTGGGAAGACTGTTTGCCGTACGCCGAGTGTTCTTACAACAAAAGTTTCTAGACCAGTTTGAAGACGTCACCATATGAAGCTCTGTATGGCCATAAGTGCCGCACTCCACTGAACTGGTCTCAAACCGGAGACAGTTGTATCTTCAGAACAGATCTAATGATGGAAGCTGAGAAGCAAGTCAAGGAGATCCGAGACAGACTGCAGTTCACCAAGTCACGACAGAAGAGTTACTATGATGCCAAGCACCGTCAGATCAGATTTGAACCAGGAGAACACGTGTATCTCCGAGTCACCCCGATGAAAGGAATTAAGAGATTTCAGACCCGGGGCAAGTTGGCACCCACATACATTGGCCCATTCCCAGTCATAAACAGAGTTGGAGTAGTTGCTTACCGATTGGAGTTGCCACAAGAACTGTCAGAAGTACACAATGTGTTTCATATCTCTCAGCTAAGAAGATGTATTACGCCACCGGAGAAAAGGACTGATATGGCAGAGATAGAAATGGCTAAAGATCTGACATATATGGAAAGACCAGTTAAAATATTGGATGAGACAGAAAGAGTCACTCGTAGCAAAGTGATCAGGTTTTTCAAAGTTCAATGGGAGCACCATACCGAGGAAGAGGCAACCTGGGAAAGAGAGGAATGTTTAAGGATTGCTTACCCAGAACTGTTTTCCCAAGCAACCGAATCTCGAGGACGAGATTCATCTTAAGTGGGGGAGCTTTGTGACAGCCTGGTTTTTGCCTTCTCTCTTTTTCCGGACTTGACTTGCATTTGCCATCATTTGCCTTGGTTTTGAGTTTTTAAGAATCAATTCAAATGGACTTGTCACTTGGGCATGCCCTTGACTTTCACCCAAGTGACCCATTTGCATCTCATCCAACTCCATTTTCTTTCTAAATCCCTAGAATGGCCCATTGAATATTTTTCATAAGTGAAAATATTCATTTTCTTTCTGAAACCTCATTTCAGAAATTAGAGCTCCAAAGCAACCCCAATTTTTATAGCCCCAAAAATCTTGAGATAATTCCTGGATTTTCTTTGAACCTTGGCCCACTTCCTTGAGTAAAAATATTGCATGACTTCTTGTAATATTTTGGCTACCAAAATTCTTTTCCATTCTGGCCCAAAAAATGCACATTGTACATCAAGTGCATTTTCCCTAATCTTTTGGAGCTGATCCTTCTTGAGCTTAAACACCCTCCTAAGAAACCCTTAACCCCAGGAGATCAGCCCTAATGGCCTTCTAGAAGCTAGCCAAACTTGGCGACCAAGTTTCTGTCCAGAAACTTGCCAGCAAGCTTGAGTCACTTCTGGTCGGCCTGGGTTTGAGTTTTCACCTTTCTTAGACCTCACATTGCGTGGACTTTAGCCCAGACATGGTTTGGCTGCGTTTGGGCGTCGTTTTGGCAATGCCTGGGTGGTGAACGCGTGTGGACACGGGGCCTGGCATGTGTTCGACGCGCTCTGTGTCGCGCCAGCGCCTCAGTTCAGCGCATGCTCGAGCCAGAGCTCGCCGACGACTGCCTCACCGCGCCCCCACCCTCGTCTCTTCGCCCTTGACTTCTCCCTGGAGCTCGTCAATGCCGGAGACGCCGCAGGAAGCACGGGCGCGTCGCGGCCAAAAGCCACAGTGCACCCGTGCCCCTGTCTTCTTCTCCCCCTCCTCCTTGTGCTCGTCCGCGAGCGTGGACAGCCTCCGCATGATCGCTGAGCTTCTCGCGCCCTTGCTGACGCCCCTCGTCGCCTCTCACCGTCTTCCAGAGAGCTCCAGCAGCGACATATACCCCCTTCCCCCTCCGGCTATAAATTGAGCCCCTCCCCTCCGTTCCAGCGCCACCCACAACCCCATCCAACCTCCACACCCACGCAGCACAGCCGCAGCCCGGCCAGCAGGCCTCTGGCCTCCGTGCCTGACCAGAGCTCGCCAGCGACACCCGTAGTTCAACCACCCCGTCCCCGACCTCCTGGAGACCAACCAACCACCTAGGCGTGTCGGTGTACTAAAGTAGGGGTACCTTAGTATCCCGAACTTGTGCACGGGCAGTCGCAGCACCCCGCGGCAAGGCTTGCCGGGTGACCGCCAAGGCCCTCCGTTGGTTCCTTTGGAGCCATTCAAGAACAAAGTGTTTTAGACAAGGCCCCGGCAAGAGGAGCTTGCCGGGAAGGACAGGGCCCCGGCAAGAGGAGCTTGCCGGGAAGGCCAACCAAGGCATCCCAAAGAACTTGCCGCGACGCGCCTCGCGTCCCGGCAAGACCCGGCGAGCGACAAGCTCACGGGCACGACAAGGCAACGGCCGCGGCAAGGCGCTTGTGCAATGGCTACCACTTCGCGACCGCTGCGTTCAACAAGATCCGCCAACGTGTCGCCTTGAGGCTTTTCCAGGCGCGCGTGGCAGGAAGCTGTGCAGCTAGCGGTGCGAGGTGGCAAGCGGAGATGACGAGAAGGCCATCGTGGCAAGCGGTGTCACCCCTAACGGTCGCTTTTCTGCACTGTTTGGGCGACGCGGATGGGCATTTAATGCCTTTGTCCCCTTCCGTCAGAGTTAGGTAGGATACATTGTACAATTAGGTGTACCAACCACTCTTTTTACATTTTTGCCCCCACTTACGTTGCCACCTGTCGGTGACCCCTTTAGCGTATAAAAGGAGGCCCATGCGCAACATAGAAGGGGTTCGACTCATTCGAAACCAGAACACTCCCACGCTCTAGAGCAAGAACATAATACAACCACAAAGCAGCAGTAGGAGTTTTATCTCTCCGGAGAGCTCCGAAGCTGGGTAAAATCACTCGTGTGCTTCACCTCGATCCGCTCTTCATGCGACCTCCGCTCCCTGCCGGACCGAAAAGGGGCCCTGCCCCATAGGTGTTCGTTTCCACGACATCTTTGGCGCGCCAGGTAGGGGGCGTCGAGGTTGTGTGAACCCGATCCGGTATTCGCGCGAGCTACATCATCATCTTCATCGACATGCCACCAAAGAAGAAGGCTTCGGAGGTGGCTGGTCCATCTGCGTCGATCCCACCACCACCGGAGCAAGCGGGTGGTGGAATAGACGCCGGCGGAGGAACGGGCACCGACGAGGGAGCTCACGATGCTGCCAGGTCCAAGGACAAGGCTGCACAGACCTCGGCGTCCGTACACGCACCGCGCCCATCTCAGGAGGCGCGGGACCGACAACATCATGGTACTCGCGGTACCATACGTTCGTTGGGTCAAGGCCAAGCTGGTGGATCTCGGGACGCTCAAGATCAGCATGCACGTCAACATGCTGGCACGAGCGCGGCACGGTCGCCTGGACGAGATGCTGCTCCTTCTAACATTGTTAGAAGTGCGAGCATATCTCGCTCCTTGCATCGTTCACCGCCGCCACCCAAGACTCCAGAAGAAGCGTTGGCCCGAGCCCAACTGCTCCTAGATTACCCTCCAGCGCCAGACAAGATCGGCGATTGGAGGGCCACCATTCAGAGCCTCATCGGCTTCGCCAACGGCGACACTCCCCGGCAACCGAGCACATCGAAGCCGCGGCAAGACGCCCAGGTGCAAGCCGGTGGCGACAAGACCGGTGGGGGTGCAACCACCATGCACTCCCCACCCCGAAGGCCAAGATCGCTGACTCGCCGGGTCAACCTCGACAGCGACTCCACCGCATCGTCTGACCCTCGAGCTCGTCGCGACCAGCGCCAAGTTCTTCAAGAACGGCAACAAGAAGATGCTCGTACCCGCATCGAGCGTCGAAGAGAAGCGCGGCGTCAGTCAGACCAGTGCGCTGGGCCCACTGTCGACATGCATGCGCCAGGGGAACCAGGCGACTTGCCGTACGCGGTAGGTTGCCCTGCGTTCACTCGTGAGCTGCGGCAAGTCCAGTGGCCCAGCACAAAGAACTTCAAGCCAGATGTACCAGAGAAGTACGACGGCAGGTTGCATCCGTCGGAGTTCCTCAGCATCTACACCATCGCGGTGCAAGCTACCGGGGGGCGCGACGACAAGATCCTCGCCAACTACTTTCCGTTGGTGCTCAAGCCTAATGTCAGATCCTGGCTCATGCACTTGCCGGACAACTCCATATCCTCATGGGCAGATTTGTGCCATCAGTTTGTTGGCGCCTTCACAGGCGGCCACAAGCCTCATGGCCAAGAGAGTGATCTTCATTTGCTCGCCCAGAAGGAAGGAGAGCCCTTGCGCAAGTACATTCAGAGATTCAGCCAAGTGCAGCGCAACATCCCAGATGTCCACCCTGCCACGGTCATCAGCGCGTTCCATCAGAACGTGCGAGACCGCAGGATGAGGGAGGAGATGGCGATGTGCAAAATCAGGGACGTCAGCGAGCTATACGCCCTGGCCGACAAGTGTGCACGTGCTAAAGAGGGGAGGAGACTCCCCGGAGAGAATGCCGGAGCAGGAGGATCTGACAGCGAAGATGCCGCCCCGGCAAGGGAAAACCGGCGGTAGAACAACAGAAGGAGGAAAGGGAAAGATGTGCTAGTCGTTGAGCAGTCCGGCAACGGAGGTGGCGCCGACAAAGCCAAAGCTGGTAACTTCGGCGAAGCTGTGGCTGCCGCCGACAAGCAGGGCAGCTCCGACAAGCAGTACTGCAAGATCCACCGTACCAAGGGCCATGACCTCCAGAGCTGCAAGAAGGTCGAGCAGCTTGTCGAGCAGCAGAAAGCTGAGTACGAGCGACGTGACAAGGAGAAGGCCCAAGAAGGTACTGGGGGATCCGGCAAGAAGCATCCCGGCCGGGGAGGACGCCGCGGCAAGGCCAAGCAGCGGCAAGGAGACAGACCTCCCCGCGGCCGCGACAAGGACGAAGATGAAGACGATGATGAAGAGATGGATGATGATGAGGCCGACGAGCAGGAGTTTCAGAAAGCCACAGAGGTTCTGTGCGTTGACGGCGGCGCTTCTTCAGATACTTCACACCGCCAGCTCAAAGCAAAGGTGCGAGAAGTTAATGCAGCAGAACCACCAGTTGAGTCACGCAAGCCTCTGAAGTGGTCCAGCACGCCTATCATCTTTGATATTGAGGACCACCCTGATCGCATAATTGCGGTCGGGTGCTTGTCGATGTTGGTTTCACCAACTATCCGCAACGTCAAAGTCACGAAGATGCTAGTTGACCGCGGGGCCGGCTTGAACCTGATCTCTTCCGCGGTGCTCCAAAAGCTATAGATCCCCGACAGCGAGCTCAAAGAAACCGGAAAATTCCAAGGAATCAATCCGGGAAGGAGCAAGCCGAAGGGGAAGATCACGCTGCCGGTAACATTCGGCAGCGAGCTGAACTTCAGGACTGAGAGGGTCACTTTTGACGTCGCTGATTTCCCATTGCCCTACAATGGGATACTTGGCCGTCCGGCACTCGCCAAGTTCATGGCCGCCTCTCACTACGTGTACAACGTGCTGAAGATGCCAGTCCGATAAGCGTCATCTCGCCCCTGGTGACAAGAAAGATGCCCTTATCTGCACCGACAAGATTTACGAGAAGCAAAGCCGCAGGTGAGCATAAGACACTTGCCGCTGAAGCTCCGGGGAAGAAGAAGACCAAGTCCGGCAAGAGCTCGATGCCCACTCCGCAAGCGCACCTCTTGGTGTTGCGCTATCGTCGAGGACGCACCATCGAGCTCCACCGCAAGTGTAAGAAAGCGAAGGCAGCTCAACCAGAGACCAAGAAGGTGCCCGCAAGGAGGGCGGCACGGTGGTACTTTCACCATCGATTGCCACGCTCGACCCTAAATAGGAAAGCGCCTTCGTTGCTTTCTGGCGGCGAATGTCGGCGTGTTTGCGTGGCAACCGTCGACATCCCCGTGTTCCTGTGAAAGTAATTGAGCACCATCTTGCCGTCTGTCCTCACGCGCGGCCCGTCAAGCAGAAAGTTAGGAAACAAGCAGTCGAGCGCCAAGAATTCGTAGCAGAAGAGATCAAGAAGTTGGAAGCAGCAGGCCTTGTCAGAGGAGTGCTCCATCCTACGTGGTTGGCCAATCCTATAGTCGTGCGCAAGGCGAACGGGAAGTGGAGGCTTTGTATTGACTTTACTGATGTTAATAAAGCTTGTCCCAAAGATCCATTTCCCTTGACGTGTATTAACCAGATTGTTGACTCCACGGCCGGATGTGATCTGCTTTCATTTCTTGACGCATATTCAGGATACCATCAGATCTTCATGGCAGAAGAGGATGAGGAGAAGACCGCATTCATCCCTCCATGTGGCACATACTGTTTTGTACGGATGCCTTTTGGATTAAAGAATGCTGGTTCAACATTTGCAAGAGTAGTGCATGAAGCTTTTGAGCCACAGTTACACAGAAATGTGGAAGCCTACATGGATGACATAGTGGTCAAGAGCAAAGACAAGGCAACCCTGGTTCAGGATTTGGATGAAACTTTTGCAAATCTGCGCAAGATCAATCTCAAGCTCAATCCCGAGAAGTGCGTGTTTGGAGTCCCTTCCGGCAAGCTTCTCGGGTTCTTCGTGTCTCAGCGGGGAATTGAAGCCAATCCCGACAAGATCAAAGCCATTGAGCAGATCGAAGCACCGAAGCACGTCAAGGATGTCGAAGGCTTGCGGTTGCGTGGCTGCTCAAAGAGGTTTATCTCTAAGTCTGCTGAAGCGCCTCGCCATTTTTCAAAATATTGAAAAAAGCAGGTCCAATGAAATGGACTCCAGAAGCGGAGGCTGCGCTGCAGGACTTGAAGAGATACCTGTCCTCCACTCCAACACTTGTCGCACCTAAACCACAAGAGAAGTTGCTGCTATACATAGCGGCAACCAATCAAGTGGTTAGTGCTGCGTTAGTGGCGGAGAGGGAGGCGGATGACGAGCCGGAAACCACGGCAGATACATCCAGAGACAAGCAGGGGGCTACGCCGACAAGCTCTGGTCCCGACAAGGAAGGATCTGCGCAGACGCAGGAGGAGAAACAGAAGAAAATGGTGCAGCGCCTAGTTTACTTTGTCAGTTCCCTTCTGCAGGGGGCTAGGTCAAGGTACTCTGGTGTGCAGAAGTTGCTTTTCGGCCTTCTCATGGCCTTGAGAAAGCTGCGCCATTGCTTCCAAGCACATGAAATTACAGTTGTCACTCGCTTTCCGCTGAAGAGGATACTGCAGAATCCAGAAGCAACAGGCAGGATTGTCGAGTGGGCACTGGAACTGTCAAGCTTTGGCCTCAAGTTTGAGAGCACTTCAACTATCCAGAGCCGAGCATTGGCAGAATTCATAGCAGAGTGGACACCAACACCAGATGAAGAAATTCCAGAAACGAGCATCCCCGTTAAGGAGGCAAGCAAAGAATGGCTCATGTACTTTGATGGTGCCTTCTCGCTGCAAGGCGCCGATGCTGGCGTGCTTCTTGTCGCGCCCACTAGAGAGCACCTCAAGTACGGAGTCCAGATGCACGTTCCCAAGGAGCAAGCAACGAACAATACTGCAGAGTATGAAGGTTTCCTTGCCGGTCTCAGGATCGCGGCAGACCTTGGGATCAAGAAGCTCATTGTCAGGGGTGACTCGCAGCTTGTCGTCCGCCAAGTAAATAAAAACTATCAGAGCCCATTGATGGAAGCTTACGTTGATGAAGTGAGGAAGTTAGAAGAGCACTTTGATGGCCTGCAGATGGAACATGTTCCAAGAACTCAGAATGACATTGTTGATGGCATGTCAAAGTGCGCTACACTAAAGTTACCTGTGGAACCAGGGATCTTTGTGCTCAAGCTGACCCAACCGTCTGTAACACCATGAACCGGACAGAGTAAAAAGAGAAAGTTGATTTCTGGTGACTACTTTCCGGCAGAGCTCCCTGAAGCCGCCGCCAAGAAGGTCCCCAAGATCAACACCAAGGGTGCTGAGGAGCAGTCTGCTCCGGCAAGCACTAGGGTTTGTTCCGTTGAAGCAGACGCTCCCGACAAGTTTTGCTCCGGCAAGCTTGCTGGGGAACATCAAGCTCCGGCTGAACCGCAGGTTCTTGCCGTAGAAGCAGATGTTCCCGCAGCAGCATATGTGCCTTTAGTCCTTGTTGTCGAGCCGCAAGCTCCAGCATGGGCGCAGCAGATTGTCCATATCCTCCAGACAGGAGAACTTCCCGAAGAGCAAGAGGAGGCGGAAAAAGTAGCCCGACAGTCGAGTATGTATCAGTTTGTCGACAGCACACTGTACAGAAGAAGACTCAACGGTGTGAAATTGAAGTGTATTCCCCGGGAATAAGGACAAGAGCTGTTGGCGAAGATACATGGAGGCATATGTGGTCACCACATTGGTGCAAGAGCGCTTGCCGGCAAGGCGTTCCGGCAAGGTTTCTTTTGGCCGACAGCCCTCCGGGATGCAATCGCACAAGTAACCAAGTGTGAAGCGTGCGGTTCCACTCCAGCGAATACACCAGCCAGCTCAAGCTCTCCGGGCGATCCCTTTATCACGGCCATTTTGATGCAGGGGCTCGACATCCTCGGCCCCTTTCCCGAGCTGTCGGGGCTTTGAGTACTTATGCGCCGCCATCGACAAGTTCACAAAATGGCGGAAGTGGAAGCGATGAGGAAGGTGACAAGACGGTCAAGATCAAGTTCTTCAGGTCGATTGTTTGCCATTTCGGAGTCCCTAACAGGATCATCACCGACAACGGCACACAGTTCACAAGTCGCACCTTCATGCAGTATGTCCAAGATCCTGGCGCCAAGGTCTGCTTCGCCTCTGTTGCTCACCCGAGAAGCAACGGTCAAGCGGAGAGGGCAAATGCTGAAGTGCTGCGCGGGCTCAAGACCAAGACTTTCGATAGGCTGCACAAGTGCGGAAAAAACTGGATCGAGGAGTTGCCGGTGGTTCTTTGGTCGATCAGGACGACGCCAAATCGAGCCACTGGCCAGACACCTTTTGCTCTAGTCTATGGAGCGGAGGCAGTTCTCCCCACGGAACTCGTACACGGATCGCCTCGAGTGCTCGCTTACGATGAGCTCGAGCAAGAGCAGCTACGACAAGATGACGCGCTGCTCCTTGAGGAAGACCGTCTTCAGGCTGCTGTGTGAGCTGCTCGCTACCAGCAAGCTTTGCGCCGCTATCATAGCCGCAAAGTTAATGCCAGAAGCCTCGAGGAAGGCGACCTTGTTCTTCGGCGCGTCCAATCCGCCAAGAATTCCAACAAGTTGACGCCGAAGTGGGAAGGCCCTTACCGGGTGAAATGAGTCACTAGGCCCGACGCTGTCCGCCTAGAGACCGAAGATGGCTTTTCGGTGAGTAACTCCTGGAACATTGAGCATCTTCGCAAGTTTTACCCGTAAGGCGCGGTTGCCGGAACCTGTTCCGGCAACCACCTTTTGTACAAGCCTTGCCGCTGTCGCATGTAACCCTTTGTACAAAGCCGGGCGCAGACCCCGTGCATAAATAAAGCTCATGTGCCCTGCATATCTTGTCAATTTCATGCTTTTTATTTGTTGAATGTACTATCTGACACTTTGTGCAGCACCTACCCCCGGTAAGCAATAATGAGCCATAAGGCTCCATATCTTTATTTTCTCTTCTTTCTTTTTCTCAAACGAAGGGAAAGGTTCCCTCGCGCACAAGTTTGCCGGGGGGAAGGAGAAAATGGTGTGGATCAGGCGTCGTTCAAACAAGTATAGCCTTACCGGGAAGCAAGCGACATAAAAGCTAAGTTGCCAAAGTTTGAGCAATCAATTTTACAATTTTCAGAGTTATCTTCCTTGAACGACCGTGCTTTGTATGGAAAACCTGTGCGCGGAGGAACCGACTCGTAGCTAGTTATGCCCTTATTTTGTTTCGAGTCCGCTCAACAACTTAAGTGTGCTGCGACTAGTTGCGACAAGGTTTCTTGCCGGTGGCGGCACCGCCAGCAGGCTGCTGATGTTCCGCACTCAGCGGTCGCGGCAAAGGTGCCTGCGCCGGCAAGTTTCCTAAAAGCGTAGGGCAAAAACATACAAAGGAAGGAATCAAGTAAAGGAAGTAACATAGCAGTTGATACCCAAGATAAAGTTATATTACAAGATAACTTGTCGCGGCTCTAATAGATTGTTCACGTAACATGAAACAACAGCGACAAGGAAATAAAGAAACGGGCGGCCTAGTCTGCGCGGCCACCATCGACCCTCTTGACCTCATTCACCTTGTCCACAATGGGTGCGACAAGGGCCTTGAGTGTGTCAATATCAGCATTCGCCGGCAGCTTCTTGAGGACGTTGGTGAGGTTGAGGCCTGGGTTGCGGAAGGCTACCTTCACCAACACTTTCTCCAGAACTCTGGCGCAGATCGTGCGCGACTCGTCGGCCAGCTGTTTTGGGATCTTCTCTCGAAGCCGCTGGAGCGCCGTCACCACGCCCTTGAAGAACAGAGTGAGCTTGGCGCTGGGCTAGAGGTTCTCGTCGGAGGAGTACCCGAGATCCTCCACCCCCAGCTGCAGCAGCTC
Source organism: Aegilops speltoides (assembly GCA_021437245.1). Lineage (NCBI taxonomy): Eukaryota > Viridiplantae > Streptophyta > Magnoliopsida > Poales > Poaceae > Aegilops > Aegilops speltoides. The sequence continues at coordinate 505,747,835 of CM038147.1, forward strand.
CTCGTCGATGACCGCGGCAATGTTCACAAGGCCCTCCGTCCAGAGCTCCACCGTCTCCCTGAAGGTGTTCTGGGTTTCGGCGGCCCTTGTCAACAACGCTTTGTTGCCTTTGATCTCCTCCTTCAGGGCCACCTCCCGCTCCTTGGCGCTGTCCAACGTCTCGGTCAGGGTGGCCAGCTTCAACTCCAGATCGGCGTTGGAATCCTTGGCGGCGCTCAGCTCCTTGCCCTTCTCGGCGAGTTGGCCCTGCAGCTCACCATGAGCAAGGGCATCCTTCTCGCGCTCATGCTGGAGCGCGGCAAGCTCTTCATCCTTCCTCTTCAGATCAGCCTCCAGCTGTGCCACCTTCGTCTCCAACTCCTTCTTGGCGGCCTCGGCATCTGCGGCCACGTCCTTCGCCTCCTTGAGGGCCCCGCCAAGTGATTTCTCGCGCGCGGCAAGCTCCTCCTCGTGGCTGTCGAGGTTGACCTTCCGCTGCGTCAGCTCACCCTCCCGCGCGAACAGCTCCTCGCCGGCAAGCCGCTGATGCTCTTCGGCTTTAGCCTTCTCGAGGAGGAAGACTTTCCGCGCCTCAATGAGCTGCGCCCGCTCCTCCGCAATGGACCGAAGAGCTTCTTGATTGCGCTCCCGGAGCTCCTCCGCGCGCTTCTCGATATCTGCTCCCGCCTGCGCGACAAGCGCTTCTCGGGACTCCACCTTGGCTTGCCGGGCGCGGTAGAGCGACACCAACTTTCGGAGCAGCTACTCCTCCTTAGACTCGCCGCTGCTGCAGCTTGGCGCGTCAACTAGCGTCAGCCCGGCAGAGGCGAGCACCTCCCCGTCAAAGTTCTCTCCTTCAACTGGCGCCCTGGAACTTGAAGCCCGGGGAAGCTTGATGAACACACCGTCGCCGGCCTTCAAGTAGGCGCCGGGCTGGGGCTCTTCGGAGCCCGGCGCTGCATCAGCGACGGGGGGATCGGCGGTCGGCGTAGCGCCTTGCGCTCCTGCGGCCTCAGCATCGTCAGTACGATCGCCGGATCCCTCGCCAGCTCCTGCGCCAGCAGCCTTGGCGGCCTCCTCGCCGGCAGTGGCGCCGCGCCGGCCTCTTCTTCGGTGGCGGCGGCGTCGTTAGTGTCGCCGCGCGCGTTCTCCTCGCCGGTGGCCTCGTTCTCCATTGCCTCTGTGGAAGGTGGATCTGAAGGCCGGAGGAGGAAGAAGAAATCAAGCAAATATCCAAAAAAGAAAATCGGAAGAAGAATCCAAGGGAAGTTTCGGGCAAGAGGGATTACCTGTGCTGGGATCCATAGTCATGGGCTCCGCCAACGAGGGATCACAAGTGCTGCCCCTTGCCGGAGATTCCTCCCTTGCCGGAGACTCCTCCCTTGCCGGGGACCTCTCCCTTGCCGGAGAACTCTCCCTTGCCGGGGAATTCTCCCTTGGCGGTGTAGTTGAAGTAGACGGCACGTCGGAGGAGGTTTCCGAGCCCTCCTGGTGAAGCTGTTCTGCTCCTACACAAACAAACCAACAGTCAGCTGCCAGCAAAGGAAAGAACACCCATGCCCGCCAAACAGCAAGAATTAAAAACTATATACTTACGCTGGGGGCTGCGCTGGGGCTGCTTTGGGGAGTAGTTGCCGGGTCCGGCAAGGTGGTCTCAGGCGCACCCCCTGCCGTCGCGGTGGGCTCGTCCTCGATGATAACCACCGGAACCTTGGCCCTCTTCATCGCTCTCTGGGACAGGGTCCTGAAAAAGAACAAGGTTTAGAGTGGAACAAATCAGACACAAGACGAAAACAGCAAGAATTGAAGAACTGCAAATACAAGTATAACAAAGAGTCTTACTCTCCTTCCTCCTCGCCGGAGCTGAGCGCGGAGAGATCGAAGTCCAGCCCTCTTTTGGTATGACGAGGCGGGGGAGTAGGCTCCCTTGACCGCTTGGCGGGGGCAGCGGCAGGACCAGAAGCGGCGGTCCGGGATGATCCAGCTCGATTGCCGCCCGCAGTGAGGCGCTCAGCTGCAACATTGCTTGTCGCTGGCGGGGCCGCGCGCATGACAACTGCTTGACCCGTCTGCCGCCTCTATCGCTTCCCGGTCTTGCGGAGGCGCCTTCTTGGTGGAGCTGGGGGCTGCGCTGAGGGCTCCGTTTGCTGTGGACCACCTGGAGACGGCGGGCCACTCGCACCTTCGGCGGGCTCGCCCGACTCGGCGTCAGGCGCGGCAAGCTCTTCTTCACCGTCGAGCCATTCTCGCTCGGCAAGGCTTGCCGCCTCTGCTGCCTCTGCCTCCTCCACGGTGAACCCGAACTCGCCCGCGGCAGCGGCTGCTGCCGCCTCTTCCGCCCTGGTGGCGATACGCTGCATCTCCTCATCAGTGGTGTCACGGGTGAGAAGCTTCTGTTCGTCGGCGTGGACCACCACCTCCACCAGGCCGTCGAAGAACTGCTGCACGACGTCGTCCGTAGGCACCTGCCAAGTGGGGACGATCCCATGGGAGTCGCACTGCGGCATCATTGCGCGGATGCGATCCAGTGAGGAGTTGTTGCACAGCGGGACGACGCCTGCCGGCAACCTGAACCACTCGGGATGCTGAGGATCGTGCTTGAACAGCTCCTTGAGCATCGCGTCCAATTCCAGCACAGTGAAATTGAAGTTGAGGCCCGGACACAGCCTCATGATGTCCGCCGGACCCCCAAATTCCCAGGCGGGTCTCTTCCTCTCTTGCAGAGGGGCGATCCGGCGGCAAAGAAAGTTTGCGCCAACAGCGCCAACAGTGAGCTCGGCAAGCCTGAGGCGCAAGACCCTGGTGGTGGCGATCTTCAGCTTGTCGTCGTCCGCGGCAAGGGCGCTCCAATCGCCGCCGCGCACTACTGGGGCTTGGCGCAGGGTGGTGAATGGCTGCGGGTTCTCCTCGACGATCCAACACCACTCTGCTCTCCACTCCTCCCATTTGCTGCGGAGTCTCCCCTCCAGATACGTCTCCTTCTTGCCGGCCCTCGAGATCCAGGCGATCCCGCCCGACAAGGGCTCTCCTCTCTCGACCCGGGGCATGAAGTAGTGGCGGAAGAGGGCTACGTTTGGGTGGACTCCGACAAAGTTTTCGTAGAGATGTGCGAAAACCGCCATGGTCAAGACAGCATTGGGGGTGAAGTCAAGGAGGTGGAACCCGTAGGTGTTCATGATGTCGCAAAAGAATTTGGAGAAGGGCGGGCATAGCCCGCAGTAGAAGAACAGAACGAAGAAAGGGTATCCGTTTCGAGCCCGTTTCAAAGCGGCGGCGGAGAGTACCTTCGTGCGCGGATGCGCCCGCGTCTCCGTCGACCAGAAGAGGTAGTACCACTCCCTCAGCTCCGCCGCGGCGAGCTCTGAGGGGAAGGTGGCCTGCTCCTTCCGCAGCGCCTCGAGCCGCAGCGCCTTGGCCGACTTCGTGCCCTTCCCGGTCTTCGGAGCCATGGCGGAGGTGGCGGGGAGAGATCAACGGCGTTGGTGGCGATGGCGGCAATGGGGGGCGGAGCGCTGCTCTCTTTCGGATCTGGAAGCGGAGGGGAGCGGCGGAGATTTCCAAGATTGCAACAGCAAATGACGAAGGTAGGGGAACTGCCCTGTTTCCCCTGCTTATAAGGAGGAGGAGGCGAACGTTACGCTTTCTCCGAATAAAGAATCACCCACGACCTCTCCCACGACGCCGCATTCGCGCGTGCGTTCTGAGAGGGTGCGGTGGATCTGGTCGATTCGGCATTCCCAGGCCGCGTGTGCCCATGCCCTGTTTTGGGCCTGGCCCAACAGCGCTCGGCACCGTGTGTGGCCCAGGCCCGGGGGCTCCTATCGGTGTACTAAAGTAGGGGTACCTTAGTATCCCGAACTTGTGCACGGGCAGTCGCAGCACCCCGCGCCAAGACTTGCCGGGTGACCGCCAAGGCCCTCCGTTGGTTCCTTTGGAGCCATTCAAGAACAAAGTGTTTTAGACAAGGCCCCGGCAAAAGGAGCTTGCCGAGAAGGACAAGGCCCCGGCAAGAGGAGCTTGCCGGGAAGGCCAACCAAGGCATCCCAAAGAACTTGCCGCGACGCGCCTCGCGTCCCGGCAAGACCCGGCGAGCGACAAGCTCACGGGCGCGACAAGACAACGGCCGTGGCAAGGAGCTTGTCTGGCGAAGCTACCACTTTGCACCCGCGCTCCAGCGCATCCGCCAACGTGTCACCTTGAGGCTTTTGCAGGTGCGCGTGGCAGGAAGCTGTGCAGCTAGCGGTGCGAGGTGGCAAGCGGAGATGACGAGAAGGCCATCGTGGCAAGCGGTGGCGCCCCTAACGGTCGCTTTTCTGCACTATTTGGGCGACGCGGACGGGCATTTAATGCCTTTGTCCCCTGCCGTCAGAGTTAGGTAGGATACACTGTACAATTAGGTGTACCAACCACTCTTTTTACATTTTTGCCCCCACTTACGTTCCCACCTGTCGGTGACCCCTTTAGCGTATAAAAGAAGGCCCATGCGCAACGTAGAAGGGGTTCGACTCATTCGAAACCAGAACACTCCCACGCTCTACAGCAAGAACATAATACAACCACAAAGCAGCAGTAGGAGTTTTATCTCTCCGGAGAGCTCCGAAGCTAGGTAAAATCGCTCGTGTGCTTCACCTCGATCTGCTCTTCGTGCGACCTCCGCTCCCTGCCGGACCGAAAAGGGGCCCTGCCCATAGGTCTTTGTTTCCACAACAAGGCGCGTCCCTGGAGCCCCTTTGGTGCCGTCCCGAAGCCGCAAAGCCCCTAGAACAGCCCCTCGACGTCGCATTCTTCCTCTCTGGCAAGACCTGACCGCAGCTGCTGCTTGCGAGCTTGATTGCAAGCAGCTCCGGCCGTCTCTCGCCATGCCACGGGTACAGGCAGGTGCGCCGTAGCCCCCTCTCCATTTATATCCCTCCAGTTAGGCCCAAGGACCCCTCCTCACCGGCGTGAGCTCCGGCGAAGCACCGCCGCGTTCTGTTTCTCTTCCCCTCCCCTCTCGCCTAACCGGTTGGGCCCGCTGTCAGCCTCTCCACTCGCACCCGAAGCGGTACGAGTGGAGGCGTCTTTTGGCTTTACGCCATCGACGTCAACCCCCTGGATTTTATGTTTATTCATTTAATTCAAATATTTTCACCAGAAGTTTGACCTTGAATATCTCCTAGCATATAAGCCCAAATGAGTTGATTCTTTTTGCATTTGGTTCGTTACAGAAAACTCTAGCAGCACACCAAAGTGTGGATTTTTCCTTGCTACCTAGAATATTCTGGTGATTTTCAGAGTGGTTCTTGATATTTTGTTTTGTGGTTTTTAAATATTTTCAGAGGGAGAGACTTGTCTTGAAGTTGTCCAGGAGGAGTGTGAACCTCCTTTGCACTATGGTAAGTCACAATAACATTTGGATGGTGCCATCTCAATATCTATGATATTTTCTACTTGAATATGAGCTTATTTTCATGCATTTAAAATAGTTAAATAATTATGATTTGATGCTTAGTTACTTTGTCATGCTTGTTATGCTTGTTTTAGTTACTGGTTAATTGCATGGAGTAGTTTAATCAAGTAGAGTATTTTTTAGCTTAATGGTAATACTTTGATAAATGATGATAGTTTCTTTTAGATAATTGCTATTTTCATATAAAAGATAAGTGACTAAAAATGACGTTTGCTAATAACCACTGTAGTAACATCAATAGCTTTGATGATGAGTAGTGCACGAAACTTATTTCTGTGATGTTGATCCGTTCTTATGAGTTGCATCTTGAGCATATCAAGTAGCTGCATGATCATGGCATCATATGGCTTGTAGGGAGTTTATTTTCAGTTAAACCTGATAATAATCCAACTTGAATTTTAAGTTGATCAAGTAATGGTGCCTCTGAATCGGGTTCTTTTCAGTGCGACCACATTTACCTTTATGGGGGTCTTGATCCAGTCCTTTGTCATGCCTCTTACCATTGCCTCCAACTAGGGAAGGTTATGGGCGTGCGGTACCCTTGCCCGGTAAGCAGACATAACCTTGTGTGCTTGTTTGTTTTTATGGTACCTTGTCCCCATTTGGGATCGTATTGCCACGACAGTGGCCGCAGATGCCTTTGGTAGGCATGGGCCACCCATGACTTAGCCCTGAGAGGGAGTGAGTCGGAGTGGCCGGGGAGAGTGTCATGGCAAGGAAGGGTTTCCTCGAAACTCCGTGGTCCACCCGAATGGGAGTGCGAGGCCCTTGAGTTCCGTAGTGTGGGTAAAGTGCGCTAACCTCTGCAGTGTGTATTTTAATCTATCGATAGCCGCATCCTCGGTTATGGACACAACTCGGTAGTAAGTCACACCATGGATCAACAACTATAATTTAATCTTGCACACTTGGTATATTTGTGGCACTGGTTTCATGATGACTTGTGGATCATGTGATGATCGTAAGTGGTTGGCTTCAGTTGTGATCCGGGTATGATCACCGTTTGGGTTACAGTGGTAACCCGTCTAGTAAGCGAGTCTGCGGGACTCGGTGCACATGTTGGTTTCATTGCATCCATAGTATCACTTGCATTGCATTAAACCTGATTAATTGTCATGATATTGTTTTTCATTATGCTTATGTTTGTTGTGAGCTTGCAAGTATATTCAATGTACTGACCTGGCATGTCATGCCAGCTTTCAAGCAAAACTGATCGGATCAGAGAGCGTCCCGCGTCTAGCATCGTGTCCACGTCGGTGTCCCTACACTATGGAGTTCCACTTCGTCGTTATTCCGCTGCCGCATAGTTGATATGATCGAGGCCCTTTCATGTTCATTAAATAATGTACATACTATTCAGCTGCACGTGTGTGCTGCTTGGCCTCTTATCTCGATGTAATATCAGACTTATGTACCCGCTAGCATCAATAAAGCGGTTGTTTCTGTACCATGTTGTTGTGTGTTGCCAGAAGACTTGATCCCTGGGCTAGCAATGCAAGGTAAACTAGTTGCTCTGAGCCGGGGTGCCACAACAGCTAAACCCACCAAGCCTAAAACTAGAGGTGCAGACCTAATCAGTGAGACGTCGAACATCTACAAATCCAACATTGGGGGCTCCATGAGCGAGCAAGAACACTGAGAATATATCCATACAGTACAGTGCAATAGGATATTTCTTTGAGCTATCATCAAATACAGAGCCTTGACCATGACCTTTTTTTTCTCGAATGTGCACAAGTGTGCATATCATATATTAAAGAAGAAAGGCAAATGATGCCTCCACCCTCACTGCTCTCCCACCTCTCTACCCTACTGAAGAAGGGGGCTACATTCCCTTTCAGTACTCTAGCCAAAGACCAAACTAAGCCCTCTTGTCTCACTCTTCGTAGTAGCTGCTCGATCAAAGGCTGGCATTCATGTGCTTCCACAAGTCCCATCATGTAAGTGCAAAGATGGTGCACAGATCTTTCGTACTCATGTTCTTCGGTCCTTGCTTGTCGACGACCCACTCCGCAAGTGAGTCATGGTGAGAAGGAGTCCGATCCAGCTTGCCCAACGCTTCGCAAATCGCTGCCCAAGCTGTCCGAGCAAACACACACGTGAGCAGTATATGGTTAATTGTTTCATCCTCCTGGTCGTAGAACGGACACGCGTCCTGGCGAGGTAGCCCTCTTCGTGCAAGGCGATCCGAGGTCCAGCATCGATCCTGTCAGGACCCCGACTCAATGCCACATCGATCTAGCATGTAACACCTCATATCACTTTGCAGCCTCACGCACGGTATTCCCACGGGTGTCGCCTTACCTTTGCTCGGGACCGTTTGCGCCTTTTGGCACACGTATATGATATTGTCGCTAGCATCAATATGATAAGGAGCCCGGCTGACATGGCTAGTCGTAAACCCAAAGTGGCACAAACTTACGAGGACAGCATCCATGACCCGACATCGAGCGTGTCGGTCATCACGAGTGAATCCGGTGGAGCACTGGCTAGCAGGACTCGTGAACCGGGCAGAAGGGCTAACGAGGACTCCGGTATTCATCGCGTGACATTTCCCGAAGGGACAGACACAGAACGAAGAAGGACACATGCCGCCAGCCTAAGTGTTCGGAGTAGTAGCAAGCTACCATGGCTCGGTGGAGACACTAGGAGACATTTCCGAAGAGAGGCTACTAAAGATAAACAACTAGTTAGTCAGATCCCACACATACCAAGCATTTCAATAACATACACACAATATGCTCGATATTTGCAAATACAACATGGCATCACAACATGACTCTACGACTCAAGTATTTCATTCAATAGGCTCCGAGGAGCGAGATATTACAAACATTGGTCTCATGACCCAACATTCAGAGCATACAAGTCAAAGCACATGCGGAAGCTTAACATGTCTGAGTACAGACAACTATAAATGGAAAAGGCTGAGAAGCCTGACTATCTACCAGATCTTGCCGAGGGCACAAGATCGTAGCTGAGGTAACAAGCTAAACGTCAAAGTCCATGCGGAACTACTAGTGAGACTGAAGTCTCTCTGCAAAAACATAAAATAGGCAAACGTGAGTACAAATGTACCCAGCAAGACTTACATCAGAACTAACTACATATGCATCATTATCAACAAAGGTGATGGTGGAGTTTGACTGCAGCAAGCCAGCTTTGACTTGGTGGCTATCCTGAACTACGTTTGCAAGTAACTCTTTTGAGGTGGCGCACACGAGTCCACATATTCACCATATCAATACACCACTATGGATCTGCTCACGTCTCCCTACGAGAACGCCATCCATAGCACTCACACTTATCTTGCGCATTTTAGAGTATCCACTTTCACTTGTCTATGAACTGTACAAGGGGTCCAAGTTTCCATATCCGAGGAATCCGGCTATTCGAATAGATAATGATAACCCTGCAGGGGTGTACTTCTTCACACACGCTCTCGCCACTTATCGCCTCAGACACGTCATGTACCTCGGCAACCTTCAAGCGGAAGCCGGCGAGGAGTCGGCCACGCCTACCTAACACTCAAGTCTCTCGTCCAGGTTTATCGCCTATTCGGGTTCCATCCGCAAGGAGATCCGGCCGGGGTGTCGCTCACGGCCCCAAACGATGTGAGCAGGGTTCCCAAGCCCACCTCGACGGGTGGATGTACGCTTGGTACACCGTGCCACAGTGCCTAGTCTGTCCCAAGCCCACCTGTACCGGGTTCCACTTGGTAGACTACTAACACTACCTACAAACACCAGAAACTAGTTGCAACTCCTGGACAGAGAACAAGGGTGATTAAGAAGCCGAGAGGGGCACTTAAGCATTCCAATGCGTGGTAGTAGCAGTTCTTGGATCACAAACACAGAACTCAGTTCCTGAGGACGGCTGCAATGAGACAACCCACCATGTACTCCTACATGGCCTCTCACCGCTACCTTTACCAAATCGTGTTCACACACTTAGCTCTCAACCGTAGGACATGTTCACCACATTCCAATTCATTCCCGATGAATCAGACCTGACTCAACTCTAAGCAATAGCAGGCATGACAAACAAGCATGAATGAGTAGGCACATCAGGGCTCAAACAACTCCTACTCATGCTAGTGGGTTTCATCTATTTACTGTGACAATGACAGGTCATGCAGAGGATAAGGGGTTCAACTACCGCAGCATGTAACAGTTGAATCGTTGTTGTCCTAATGCAGTAAAAGAGAGCAGGAGCGAGAGAGTGGGATTGTATCGGAATGAACAAGGGGGTTTTGCTTGCCTGGCACTTCTGAAGATGATATAACTCTTCATCGGTGTCATCGAACTCATCGTCGAAACCACGTCTATCGAGAGGGAACAACCACCGGCAATCAAGGAAGAACAGAATCAATGCAATGCACAATATGATGCATGATCATGACATGGCAATATGCTATTATTTGAGCTAATGCAGCTAGCAACAGATTAAATGAAGTTGGTTTGAATACAAGATTCAAATTCAAACTCCATATGTGATTATTCAAATGCCATTCATTTCATTTGTCCTAAACAGTAGTGATAAGTTGTTCTAACATGCATGAAAATGGTACAGATGGATAGATTGGATTTTTCTGATCATTTTTCATATATAATTTATTTCATTCTGAGCTACGGTTGAATTTCTATGATTTTTAGAAGTTTATACTATTTTCCGTTATTTCCTGTATAAAAATAAATCCAGAAAATACTTGTTGCGTCAGCGTTGCGTCACCATGACGTCAGCAGGTCAACGCACGGCCCAGGTCAAACCTGACCAGTGGGGCCTACAGGTCAGTGACACAGAGTCAGCTCCAGAGGCTGACATGTGGGACCCGGTCAAAGCTGACGTGGCCAAGTCAAAGTTGACAGGCGGGGCCCACTGTGATTAGTGCTAATCTAACAGAGAAATTAAACTAACTAGTTAAGGCACTGGGGCCCACATGGCAGTGGCTCTAGGGGTGGTTAGCCAGGTCATTAGCGCTAATTAACCGGCGCCACGTCAGCACGTGACGCCGGCGACCACAGCAGCGGCGGGATCTCGCCGGAGTTGGTCGGGGCGGCGCTACAGGCCGCGGCTAGTCGCGCTGAGGGCACCAGGAGGGAGCCCATGCTCCCGCGCATCTAGGGGCGCACGCAGCTGGGCACAGGGAGGCCGGGGTCGACGGCGGCGACCACTTGGGCGGCGGCCGGAGCTACGGCATCGAGCGAAACGGGGCTGCGGAGCACGACAGGAGGAGCTGGGGAACGCGTTCGGCTCCTGGGAGCTCGGTGAGCACGGCAACACGCAAAAAATCGGGTGGGGGCGGCTGTTGCCACGGCAACGACATGGCACGGCGGCGGCGACCTCGGCCATGGTCGGAAAACGGAGCTAGGGGACAGGAACGGAGGGGGCGAGCAAAGAGAAAGAAGCAGGAGCTCACAGGGAGGAAGATGAGGTGGTCAGTGAGCTCGGGGGCGTCTTCGGTGCTGCGAATCGAGCGGCGGCGATCGCCGGCCGTGGAGATGAAGACGACGGAGATTGTGTGGCTTCAGGGCACCCGGCGTCGCGTGCGTCGGGGTAGAGCTTCTCGGATCCAAGGCGCAACTCCTAGGCACATCAAAGGGGCGAGGGGGTGGCTCTTGGCGCGGCAATGGTGAGCGGTGGCGACGGCAGCGCTCGGCCGCGTGCAGGGAGAGAGCAGAGGAGGGGGAGGGCGTTCGGGAGAGAGTGAGAGGGGACCGGGGGGTGCGTGGCGTCTCGCAGAGGCGTCCAGGCGTCGAGGTGGAGCGGCAAGCAGGAGGTGGCCGGGGCGCGTGGCCGCGCGCACGGGGCACACGCCCGGCGTCCTTCTGTCGCGAGGAAGACGACAGGGGGAGGCTAGTGGGCTGGGCTGGCCAGCTGGGCCAGCCAGGTGGGCTGTGGTGGGTGCCAGGTAAGAAGCCCAGGTGCGTCTCTCTCTGTTTTATTTTCTTTTTTTCTATTTCTGTTATTTTGTTTTGGTTTAGTAATAAAGCTAAACCATTTCATAAAATCCTGGAAATAGTTATGGGTGCTTTCTGAATTATTTCAGTGACCCTCAGCAATTTCCAACATTTTTGGAGCATCTAAAATATTTATAGCATTTAAATAGCCCCAATTCAAATATGTTTGAATTAATTCAAAGTCCAAATATGTCCTGCAAAAATGTGAACCATTTTTGGTAGATGCTTCCACCTTGATCCAGAAATGATGAACATTTTTAAATGGCATTTTGAAATCATTGAAAAATATTTTGGTTGAACCTTTTTGAATTCCTCTTTGATGCTAGGGTTTGAACAATCCCCATTTCAGGTTTAAATGAAATTTAAACATGATGCAACACTCTAATGCATGCACTAGGCATTGTCAGAACTAGGGATGTGACAGATCCCTCATGGCGAGCCAAGTGAAAAATCTGCATTGTGAGGGGGGCTCATGACTTCCATCTTAGATCCGCCGTTGGGATCACCTCCCGACCCCAAAATTCAGCTGCATAAGCTGATCTCACCGAGAACTGCCCACTAGCCTCCCATGACCAAGTTATTTCGTCCGGCACATCCTCAATAGACTCCCAAGTAGTAACTGTCTGCCAAACTGAAAGAAATTCTTGCAATGTGTCTGGCCCAATGCTGGGGCCAATATCCATAGCCTAGGACCAATTCTCCACAGCCGGACTGACCAGCCTCAACGATCTGGTGCATGGTGAAACCAAGCTATATATAAGCGGTGCGATTTCCTGTATTTTCCTCCCATCTAACCATCATTCTTCCCAAAAGACTGTCGTGAGGCCACTATGTGTTTTACTCCTCATGGTTGCCTGACATAGCATCTTCGCTTCCTCGGGAGCTTTGATTCTGAACTCATTCCATGGTCTAGTCTCGTCCGTCCTTTTGAGCCACGACCATCGAGTCTGCATGGCCACATTGAACCAGCGCAGGTTCGACAGCCCTAATCCACCAGCCCACTTTGGTGCACACACCACATCCCATGCGACCGCACAATTTCCACCATTTGGTTCTGCTCGTCTGCACCACAAGAAGAGTCGACAAATCTTGTTCATTGCAGCGATAGTTTTTATAGGAAGATCCAGGGTCATCATTGCATGGATTGGCATGGCGCATTGTAGTGACTGAACCAAGATTAACCTGCCACTCTTCGACATAAGGGCTGCCTTCCATTTTGGCAACATATTGGCCATTTTATCCACCAAGTATTGCAACTACGTCGCTGATTGCTTCCTTAATAATAATGGCAGCCCAAGATACTTTATTGGGAACGATCCCAAGGGGCACTTATGTTCATTGCACGCCTTAGTTATCTCCTCCTTTGAACATTGGATAGGTCGGGCTGCGGACTTACGCATGTTGATTATCAGGCCTACCGCCTCACCAAAGAGCTCAAATATGCATTTGCAAGCCGTAAGGTCCACCAGGTTAGGATTAACAAATAGTACGACGTCATACGCAAAGATGGATAGACGCTTCTTCATACACACACACACGCCAAGGGTGCCAGCACCCCTCTACTTGCAGCCATCTCAAACATCTTCTGTAAGGGCTCCATAGTGAGAATGAAAAGCATTGGAGAGATAGGATGCCCTTGCTGCAGCCCTTTATAGTTGTAGATCATGTCCCAGGATCAACATTAACCATGACCTGGGTGGTAGATGTTGCAAGGATCCCACATATCCATGATCTCTACCGTGGCCCGAAGCCAAGCTGCTGTAGTACCTCAATTAGGAAAGGCCATTGTACAGAGTCAAAAGCTTTCGATATGTCAAGATTTAGCAGAACTGTGGGTTTCTCAAGGCGTGTAGTCGTCTTGCCATGCTCTGCACAAGCATGAAGTTGTCATGCAGCGATCTACCCTTCACAAATGCACTTTGGTGATTTCCAACCAGCTTGGGTAGGTCCTCCACCAACCGACATGCTAGCACCTTCTCAAATATCTTAATGGCCCCGTGCACAAGGGTTATGGGTCTAAAGTTACCCACCTCCAATGCTCCTTCCTTCTTAGGCAAGAGCGAGATTAGGGATTTATTGATTGCAGCCATGCCCCACGTACCCCGCTTGTAAAAATAGTCCATAGCCATCATGAAATCCTCCGTAATGATTTTCCAACATGTTTCATAAAACCATCAAGTGAACCCGTCCAGTCCCGAGGCCTTATCCGGGGGCATAGCCTTGATCACCCCTTCCACTACCTCCGCCATAAAGGGCTACTCAAGGTGCGGCAAGCCCAACACATCCAAATTTATCGTATGGCCCCTAGTGTCTGAGGCGCCGAAGGCCACACCAAAATAAGCATCCATTGCCGACGCAACCTCATCCTGCCCCAGAGTATAGATGCCCATTGTGCTTTACGGTTCGTATGACATTTTTCCTTTGCATATGACTGGCTTGCTGGTGAAATAACATTGTGTTGCCATCGCCCTCGCGCAACAGTAGCAGTCTCGACTGTTGTCTAGCGATTGTCCTCTCCAGGGAGCTCAAACCTAGAAGCTTCCTCTTTAAACACTTCCACAGCTCCCTGTCGGCGTTAAAAAGAGCCCTAGACTCCATGGCAATTCCCAACTGCTTTATGACTTCCAGAGCAATAGCAATATGTAGCTTCACATTGCCTATCCAACGGTCGCTCCACCTTTGGAGGCTCATTGCAGTGGCCCTCAACTTATTATGCAGCGTGAGATAATCATTTGAGGCCGGAGGCGTCGAGCTCCACGCCAATTACATCCCCCAGCTCTAATCCAGAAGGATTCAAACTTGAATCTTCTCAGCGTACTGATGGGCACATTCATATCAAGCATTAACGGACAATGGTCCGAGACTGTGGTGCCCATGGCCGAGAGGAAGCAGGTCGGGAAAGCCTCATCCCACTCATTGGGGATGAAAACATGGTCAATATTCTCCAATGTAGCAATCCACCTTTCATTTGACCACGTGTATCTTCTGCCGTTTAGATATAATTCTTTTAGCTCAAGGAAGTTTAATTTCACACAGAATCTTCCCAACATCCTGCAGTTGATCAATGCATTGTTCTTGTCCTCCTCCCGTGCAATGAGATTGAAATCCCAGGCCACAAGCCAAGGCCCCACATGCAAGCCCCGAATGTCAACCAAATCATGCAAAAACTCCACTTTGTCGCTCTCCTCCTGTTGCCCATACACACAGGTGAGCCACCATGGATGCTCGTCATCCGGGCACTTTACCAGCACCGTGAGCGTATGGTTAGTATAGTGCGGGTTTGAAAGTTGAGTTATCGTGGCATCCCAAGCCACCAAGATCCCACCACGTGTCCCCAAAGCCGGCAAGTAAAAAAACTTCTCAAACTTAGCACCGATTCACTGAGGTACAACATTCATCGATACATCTTGTAATTCGGTTTCTTGAAGACACACAATGGCTGGGCTAGCCGTAGTCACCACCTGATAGACAACGTTCCGTCGGGCTGGGGCATTTAGTCCGGGAACATTCCACACAATCATCCTCAATGGTTGCACATTCATTGTGGAAGCCTACCTTGACCACCAGCAAGACCACTAGTGCACCGCCGCACCCTCCAATGGCACTGCTGGCGACTCCGAACCAAATAGGGCCTGCACAGCGGCGATGTGAGCGTCCGAAAGTGGGCGAGAAAACAAGTCCACATACATCCGTATGGCTTCCTCTGAAATGATCTCCCCTTCATGCGCCAGAACTTTGTTTATGTGGCGAGGAAGGGGTTTCTTCTATGCATGTCATGTATGTGTCGCTTGTTCATAAGCATATTTGTTTGGTAACTATTAGAATGTAGGGTGTGTTTCGTTTGAGCCAAAGTCAAACCTGCCAAAAACTTGGCTAGCCAAATATTGGCCAACGTTTTGGTTGCCTTAGTTTGGCCAATTTCGACAAAAATGTGCACTAGAGTGGGCAAAGTGGCCTGGGCATTCAAATTTTTGACCTGGCTTCAAATACCTGTAGTTCAGATTTGAGCTAATTTTATGCGATTTTTTGTGGGGTTATTTTTGGACTCCTAAGGATTCAAAACAAGAATGCCACTATCCAAACTTCTTTTTTCTTAAGTTGGTTGGCTTGTCTGGCGGATGTTTCTCCATCGTGTGCAGGATCCTTATATTTCTGCGTTGTAACAGGATACATTCAATTGATTGTCATCTCAGCAGATCCTATCACTACCATTGTGGACACATCATCACTGAGGAAGTGCTTGCTGCAACCATCCACCTCAAGCCAGAATTTTTTTTCTGTGCGCTTCTGCCATGTAAATTGGATTTCCACCCTCAAATTATATTGGTTTTCCTGCGTTCGCCGCCATTTGCAAATCAACAGTTTTACCTCATGTTACATGTCCCTGAAAATATTGTCTTCTTAGAATCAGCAGTTTTAGTTTTACCTCATCTGACATGCTCTGGCGCGGTCAAGAA
Organism: Aegilops speltoides; assembly: GCA_021437245.1. Classification (NCBI taxonomy): domain Eukaryota; kingdom Viridiplantae; phylum Streptophyta; class Magnoliopsida; order Poales; family Poaceae; genus Aegilops; species Aegilops speltoides. Next base: position 505,763,680 of record CM038147.1, read on the forward strand.
GCATAGTCGCTGCCATTTTGTCTCCCTGTCTGCGACAGCCATGTACTCCCTCCGTAACAAAATGAGAGATGTTTTTTTGGTTTTGCATAGGGCATAAAAACATCTTACATTTTCTTACATTTTGTTACGGAGGGAGTAGAAAACACGGTCTGTCTGCAGCCAATGCTGTGATTTGCACGAGAAGGTTTTGTTTGTACCCTGCCACGTAGATACGTTTGATACAGGTTCTATCTACTGCCCCCATAGTGAGAAGTATATCCATATACCACTTTGTCTAGCAAGTTACACTTGCATCGCAACCGGCGGAGGACCCCGTAGGGCAAGGTGAGGCAGCTGCCCTACCTCAACTTCTGTGAAAAGAATATATAGGTATCATGTGCATGAATGCATCGCTGGTCAGATCGAATTCTCGCGTGGGTCTGTTCGTCTCTGGGGAGAAGAAAGGGGAAAAGGAGAGGAAGTGATGTTATGGTGCAGTACGACTGCTTGGTCCTCGACTCCTAGTGTCCGTGCGTTCCAAGGGGATGTGATCGGTAGCAGCAGCTTTCTGTAGGAACACGAGGGCAGCAGACCGCAGGCGAGTGCGGCAGCACCGCGCGTGGCACAGTTCTATCATGCTTCCCGTCTTTCTGGTCTCTTCTTCCGGCCTGCTCTTTTCATTTCCCCGTCCCGTTTCCTAATGGAAGCCAGCAACGCATGGGTTCAGAGGCTGCTGTGAGCTGAAGTTGCTCCGGGGAGCCTAGTTTGTTTCGGTGTAGCATCGTTTTGTAGGTTTTAGGGGAGCTAAGCTTGGCTTCCTTTCCCCTATTCCCTTGTGTTTTTTTATCTGTAGTGCTAGAGTCCAGTTTTTTTTCTTTATAGGCGGTTGTTGCGTGTTTGCGATTGACACTGTAGACTTGATTTCTATAAAAAGAAATTGAGGGAAGCCCTTTTATTTGGAACAAAAAACCTGTAGCTCATGGGGGGACGCAAGTGGCACGATGTGGCACCTGGAACATTCCCCTACCTTGGACTGTGATATTTGGCACATGTATGTCATATAAGCAAAACTGCCACACCTCTACTTCTTTCACTTTAAAGTACCACACGACCCCCCTTCCTTCGACCCCACCTTCTCCCGAACGACCCTGCATGCTCGCACGAGAAACCTGCTTCTCCCGCACATCTCGCGCGCCCACCCCTGAGAAAACTGCCACTTCTTCACGTCTACTACATGATAAAAAAATATTGCGCATGTGGGATTCGAACCCACACCTCCTTGGCACCAAAGCGCGCCACCACAACCAACTCACCCTTAGGTATTTGTTGCTCAAACTAAAAAAACTGATCATTTCGATCCCTTTTTTTACAATTGTGTTAATACAAAAAAAAGTACAGAAAATTACCACGATTTTCCCTCAGGACAAAGTTACCATGGTATTCGCATGCAACTTATGAGGCCTGTGTTGCGTCAGTTACCGTGCTATTTACATATAACTTACCAGTTGCTATGTTTCAACAACAACACCCCTTTCAAAGTTACCACTGTGTTTTGTACACAAGTTATAAGGTCTTTGATGTGTAAAATACTGTGGTACTTACACATAAGTTATCAGGGTATGTGTACATCAACCTCGTCCCTAGTCAAAGTTACCATGGGGGATTGTACATGAGTTACCGGGTCTACAGTTTGTATATTATCATGGTACTTACACCTAAAAACCTGGGTGTGTTTCGGTAACTTTTTCCATAGGTCAAAAATTACCACGATGTTTTTGCGTAACTTATCACGCCTATAGCGGGTCAAAGTGGGCCCTTTTTTTGGGCCAACCCACGAGCACGTGCGCCCCTCATGACACTAAACATTATGTGGCTTTTCCGAGGCACATCATGTGGTGTGTTCATCTAAGAGGCCCTGCGAGGTGAGTGTATGTTTTTAACAACTTGTTTTCCTTTGGTAAAAAGTTGCCATCAAGTTTATATTGTAAGTTATCGGTTATCCGGTGCTTATATTATCATGTTATTCACACAAAAATTATTGGGGATGTTTTGAACAACTTTTTCCCGGGACAAGGTTATCATGGTGATTCTAGGTAACCTATCAAGCCCGCAGTGTTTAAAATATCATGCTATTTACACAAAATTTATCAGGGGTATGTTTCAACAAAATTTCTCTCTACGGCCAAAATCTTATCATGGTGTTTAGTTACCGCGGTGCATATGTTTTCATGCTACTTACATATAAAAATACCAGGGGAGGGAGGTATAGTACCATGCTATTTACACAGAAGATACCGGAGTATCTTTTCAAAAAAAAATCTTCCCTATGGTCAAAGTTACCATGGTGTTTCTACCTCAGTTATCAAATGTGCACTGCCTATCTTACCATCTATTTACACATAATTTATCTGGTATCTTTTCACATTTTTCTTTCCCAATGGTTAAAGTTACCACGATGTTTGTATCTAAATTATTAGGTCTATGGCGTGAATGTTATCATGCTATTTACAAAAATTATTGGGGGCCAGGGTTCAACAAATTTCTTCCCAATGATCAAAGTTACCATGATGCTTTCATCAAAGTTATCACGCCTTCAATGCTTATGACCATGCTACTTACACATAATGTACTGCGTGGTATACAAAAGTTATCATGTTGATTGCGCGTCATTTATCATGGTGGTGATGGAGAATTTACCACGGGAAAAGTTTATGTGCCAGGTTTGATAGGTGAAACAAAAGTTTTTCAGTGCTAAAATATTAAAGGCAAAACATGTCAAAAACAGTATTTTCCTTAGCTTGTTCAACAATGAGTGTCATAGGCGAGGTGGTTAGCTCCCTTTGTTGATTACCTGCAGACCAGAGATCAAATCCCAATTCAAGCATTATTTTTGCCTAAAAATGGAAGGCGCATGGGGCCGTAACTGATGATTGAAAGGAAGGAAATCAGGAGGGCGGGAAAGGAAGGAGATCAGCAGGAAAGGAAGGAGATCGGGAGGATGTGCAGGAAAGGAAGGAGATTGCGAGGACGTGCGGGAAAGGAAGGAGATCGCGAGGGCGGCCAGAACTGACGGTGTTGGATGCGTGTGGCAGTTTTGCAATCTGCCACACGGTTGCCACTTACATATTTCGTAAATTCTATCCGTCCTCCACCACAGTGCACCGCTATAGCTACAAAAAAAAATTGAAAAGAAAATCTTAAAAGAAAAACTAATGAACTTCACGAAAATCTGAAAAAATGATACTCCTGCGGTTGATAAATACTCCCTCCGTCCTAAAATAAGTATCTCAACTTTATACTAGCTCTAGTATAAATTTGTACTAAGGTCAAGACACTTATTTTGGGACGGAGGGAGTATAAGATGTTTTAGATATTCCAATGTGAATTGTACATATGAACTAAAATGTGACTGTACATATCTGATTTACAAAGAAGTTAAAACATCTTATATTTACAAACGAAGAGAGTAGTTCTTTCAGAAGAAAAATCAGTGCAGAGGTTTTTTTTTTTTTTGAAAGATCAGTGCAGAGGAATTAAACATAGAAGAATCGAGAATAAATGAAAAGTGTTTGCGTTTTGAGGTTTGTGGATAATGTAAATTTAAGCCTCGAACTAACTCGTGTGCCTATGGCGACGGATCAGTCACTCGGGCACTGACTGTTGGCGGATTACCAGATCAAAAGAAATTTGTGCTTGATTCGCCACTTGTGTGTTGTTCTATCAAGAGACGAGAGAGATATGTTGAAATTAATAGAGTATTTCTTTTGTAGTGCAGAATTGGTGATCGAGTAGGCGATTAGGCGAAGAGACGAACAAGTGTGCGTCACGCGCTTACAATGTAAAAAATGTACTGCAGCCGTGCCGCGTGTAGGAGCGCCCGAGCAGCGTGCTCGATGCCCAGATCAAATATGGTGTGGGCACGTGGCCTATGTTGTACTGCTTTTTTTAGGGATGCCTATGTTGTACTGCTAAGAGGTTTTATTTTTTATTTTTACAGGGTTTACTATGATGTTGGCTCGTGGGCTGGATATTTTTTTTAAACAAGTGGGCTGGAATTTTGGGCTTGTTCAGCTGGGGGTTAGCTGGGCTGGGGTCGGAGGCAACTTTTATCAAGCACACTAATTTAAAAAAAAGGCTAAAAACTAATTTCCAAAAAGACTAAAAATATTAAGCACACTACTTGAAAAACTGAAACGCAGTGGTATCAATTGACACCAGTAATTACAATTGAGCTCCATAGAACGAGCCCTTTCAATAAGGCTAGCTCAACGCTTTTGATCCACCTGAATCTAGAGGCGACGGAACAGAATTATAGCCGGAATCTCCATGCTTCTGATCTCAGTTCCTCTCACGTCAATTGCGTGTGTCGCTAGCATACGCAGGACTGCTGCACTATGTTTCATTTTGGCTCCCCGCACTAACTTAGGTGATGGACATTTCCACGTCCTGATACCTCTCATGCCGACTCAACTAACAGTCGGTTTAAGTTCAACAAAATAGGCCTTCTATCGTGGCATGTAATGCTTCAGATATGTACTTCTATTTGGCAAAATTACACATTCAACAAGAAAATGTGTTAACAATAGCTTAGACGCAAGATATTTGAGAGTGCATCTTGGAAGTACAAAAGCAGCTAGCACAGAAAAGATGGAGGAAGGGAAAGGGAGGAATAGTATATATCTATATCCATACCAGTATATAGTGTACGAATAACTTTGAATATGGGTTGTTGGATGAACTCAATCAGACGGTTAAGAAGTGGCAAATCCAAGTGTTTCTCGCCTTTTGATTTCCTATTAATTACATCAGATTCTGTCACGTGTACCATCTAAAAGTTTCAAAAAAACAGTTAATACACCCTTGTACTTATCACATATACTATCTTTACACACTTTTCAGTCATTTTAGAATCTTCCAAGCATGCTCTTGCTTCATTGGGTTTTTTCTCTCGAATAAAAGTGCTTCCATTTATAAGATTACTTCTGAATTTTCTTCTAAGGTGAAAGACATCTAATCAACCACTTCAAAAGTCGACGTATACTTGCAGAGATTTTCAACCAATTCCGCAACCCTATCTTTGCATATTAGCCAAAATTTTATCTTTATCGTTCATACATATAATGTGTTATATACACGACATGGAGCACTATGCAGCAATATTTTTTTCCAGTTAGTTCGACTATCATTAGTAACAATTTTGTATCTTAAACTTCATGCATATATAATATGTAAATGTCCATTGTCTGCCAACATTGTGTTGTGATGATACTAGATCATATCTTATGTGCAAAGAACGTGCTACTGATTGGTAAAAGATAATGAGGGAAAGAGAGGTAAGGAACTAAAATGATTTTTTAACTTTTTTTAACACAGTACACATGCAGACGCTTATACGTATGCACGTACACTCATCCCAATGAACACACACTACGCACCTTCAAGAGAAGGAACCGACACAATACCTTGAGATTGGCGAAGTCGTCACAGACATATTCGTAATCGATGGAAACTTCTACTCACACTGAATCGCACATCGCCTAGGAATCGATCCCTGATGGATAGCTAGAAAAGCTAGCCTAGTAACCAGCTATCTGCTAGCCCGTTATGGCTGCATGCATCGTCCAGATGCAGAGGCGGGGGGTACATCCTCCTTTTCAAAAATAAAAAAAATCAGCTAGCCCGTTCCGGTTGTTGTTCAATATACACAACGCCCTTATATTTGACCATTCACCCTGCTCAGTTTTTCTATTGGATGAAGCTTGTCATTTTTTTCTCTATTTGTTTTTCTCCGTAGGGTTAGGGACCCATGTTCCTGTAGATTTTTTGTCTCCTCTTTTTAAGATAAAAACGCCAGAGGTGGAAATTGAAACCTTACCATCATGACTATTTGTTCCTTAGTTGAATCCAACTATCAATTGGATGAACTATCTTCCTGACTATTGTTTCTTAGTTGAATCCTGCTCTAGTCACCAACACGAGTTTTTACGTAGTTCTCAGGCTGCCGATGATATAGTTATCATGGTGCTAAAGATATAGTTATGAGACTGTTTATGCTAAATTTACCGTGTTGAATTTTAATGAAGACATGTATTTTCTTTAGTCTGTGTATGCTGGTCCATGGTAACTTTCACTTGAAAAAAATTCATTGAAACGTACCTAGATATTTTTTGTGTAAATAGCATGGTACCCTGATGTCTTCGTGGACCCTTCATCAGTGGTGAGAATGGCGTTAGCGATGTGGTCAATGTCGCCTCATAAGATATGTAGTTAGAGTGGTAGGTGATGACAGAGATGGTGAGGCGGCATGACATCTCTTGAGGTACAACCCGGCCGTCGTAGAGGTACTCCCATGCAGCAGGGGCGGATCCATGTGGGGGCATGGGTGTACAGATGTACACCCAATTATTTTGGCAAGATTTTTCATTATATATGATGTATACTACGTACATGTATTGAATGTGGTGTAGTTTGTGCAATAAACACATGTTAATTCGTATAGTCCAACAACCATAAGTTTTGACAGTCTATCCCACACGACCAAGTGGCTGCAAGTAAAGGATCCCTACTTGAAATATGGTTTTTGTTACATTTTCTGCTCAATAATTTTTCTACAAGTAATGATAATGACACCATGCCTTGTTTTTGGCCATGACATATTGTATGATTGTGTAGTAAATAATCTTCGTTTTTGTTATTTCTGTACGATACTATCATTATGATGGGAAAAAAGTTCTTAGTGGCTACGTGAACATTTTAGATATTGTACATGCAAAAAAAAATTGAGCACCCAAGTGAAAAATTCTGGATCCGCAACTGCATGCGAGAGGGGCCCGTGCCCGGTAAAAAGTTGTTGAAAACATACCCCGGGAGTTTACATGTAAATTACATGTCAATATATGAATAGCGAAGCTGATAACTCACGTACAAACAGCCGCAGTAACTTTCGACTCGGAAAAGGTTGTTGAAAATTTACTTCCAATAACTTTTGTGTAAATAGCATTATAATCTACGTACCACAGAGTTGATAACTCACATACAATTACCGTAATTAGTTCTTGAACCAGGTGGAAAAGTTGTGGGAAACATACCCCGGTAACTTCTGCCAAAATAGCATGGTAGTACACACACCGTGATGGTAACTTACACACAAACACACTAAAACGTGTCTATATATATATATATATATATGAAGGAAATATACCCTAGAGGCAATAATAAAGTTATTATTTATTTCCTTATTTCATGATAAATGTTTATCATTCATGCTAGAATTGTATTAACCGGAAACATGATACATGTGTGAATGAATAAACAAACAACATGTCACTAGTATGCCTCTACTAGACTAGCTTGTTAATCAAAGATGGTTATGTTTCCTGACCATGAACAAAGAGTTGTTATTTGATTAACGAGGTCACATCATTAGTAGAATGATCTGATTGACATGACCCATTCCATTAGCTTAGCACACGATCGTTTAGTATGTTGCTACTGCTTTTATCCATGACTTATACATGTTCTGTAACTATGAGATTATGCAACTCCGTTTACGGAGGAACACTTTGGTGCTACCAAGCGTCACAACGAATCGGGTGATTATAAAGGAGTACTACAGGTGTCTCCAAAGGCAGATGTTGGGTTGACGTATTCCGAGATTAGGTTTTGTCACTCCGATTGTCGGAGAGGTATCTCTGGGCCCTCTCGGTAATGCACATCACTGAAGCCTTGCAAGCATTACAACTAATGAGTTAGTTGTGAGATGATGTATTACGGAACGAGTAAAGAGACTTGCCGGTAACGAGATTGAACTAGGTATTGGATACCGACGATCGAATCTCGGGCAAGTAACATACCGATGACAAAGGGAACAACGTATGTTGTTATGCGGTCTGACCGACAAAGATCTTCGTAGAATATGTAGGAACCAATATGGGCATCCAGGTCCGCTATTGGTTATTGACCGAGAATAGTTCTAGGTCATGTCTACATTGTTCTCGAACCGTAGGGTTCGCACGCTTAAGGTTTCGATGGCGGTTATTATGAGTTTATGTATTTTGATGTACCGAAGAAGTTCGAGTCCGGATGTGATCACGGACATGACGAGGAGTCTCGAAATGGTCGAGACATAAAGATTGATATATTGGAAGCCTATATTTGGAGTTCGAATAGTTCGGGTGAAAACAGGAATTTCTCGAGTACCGGAGGTTCTTGGAACCCCGGGTACTACATGGGCCTTAGTGGGCCTCGAGGGAGAAGAGGAGGGCGGCCAGGGGTGGTGGCGCGCCCCCCCCAGTCCGAATAGGACAGGAGGGGGGGCGCCCTTTCCTCTTCCCCTCCCCAATCCTACTCCAACTAGGAAAGGGGGGGAGTCCTACTCCCGGTGGGAGTAGGACTCCTCCGGCGCGCCTCCTCTAGGCCGGCCGCACCTCCCCCCTCCCTCCTTTATATACGGGGGCAGGGGGGCACCCTAGAACACACAAGTTTGATCTACGGATCGTTCCTTAGCCGTGTGCGGTGCCCCCCTCCACCATATTCCACCTCGGTCATACCATCGCGAAGCTTAGGCGAAGCCCTGCGCCGGTGAAACATCAAGATCGTCACCACGCCGTCGTGCTGACGAAACTCTCCCTCGACACTCGGCTGGATCGGAGTACGAGGGACGTCATCGAGCTGTACGTGTGTCAAGAACTCGGGGGCGCCGGAGTAACGGCGCCGGATCGGTCGGATCGCGAGGAGAACGTCGACTACTTCCTCTACGTTGTGATCGCTTCCGCCCGGTCTCACGAGGGTGCGTAGACAACACTCTCCCTCTCGTTGCTATGCATCACCATGATCTTGCGTGTGCGTAGGAAAATTTTGAAATTACTACGTTCCCCAACAAAGTGGTATCGAGCCCAGGTTTTATGGTTTGATGTTTTGCATGAGTAGAACACAAGTGAGTTGTGGGCGATACAAGTCATACTACCTACCAGCATGTCATACTTTGGTTCAGCGGTATTGTGAGATGAAGCGGCCTGGACCGACATTACGCGACGCTTACGCGAGACTGGTTTCACCGCCACGAGCACTCGTTGCTTAAAGGTGACTGGTGGGTGTCTGTCTCTCTCACTTTAGTTGAACCGAGTGTGGCTACGCCCGGTCCTTGAGAAGGTTAAACGGAGTCTATTTGACGAAGTATCGTTGTGGTTTTGATGCGAGGTAAGACTGGATCTTGCTTAAGCCCGTAGCAGCCACGTAAAATTTGCAACAACAAAGTAGAGGACGTCTAACTTGTTTTTGCAGGGCATGTTGTGATGTGATATGGTCAAGGCGTGATGCTATATTTTATTGTATGAGATGATCATGTTTTGTAACGAAGTTATCGGCAATCGGCTGGAGCCATATGGTTGTCGCTTTATTGTATGCAATGCAATCGCTTCTGTAATGCTTTACTTTATCACTAAGCGGTAGCGATAGTCGCAGAAGCATAAGATTGGCGAGACGACAACGATGCTACGATGAAGATCAAGGTGTCGCACCGGTGACGATGGTGATCATGGTGGTGCTGCAAGATGGAGATCATGAAGCACAAGATGATGATGACCATATCATATCACTTATATTGATTTGCATGTGATGTTTATCCTTTTATGCATCTTATCTTGCTTTGATTGACGGTAGCATTATAAGATGATCTCTCACTAAATTATCAAGAAGTGTTCTCCCTGAGTATGCACCGTTGCCAAAGTTCGTCGTGCCCAGACACCACGTGATGATCGGGTGTGATAAGCTCTCGTCCATCTACAACGGGTGCAAGCCAGTTTTGCACACGTAGAATACTCGGGTTAAACTTGACGAGCCTAGCATATGCAGATATGGCCTCGAACACGGAGACCGAAAGGTCGGCGTGAATCATATAGTAGATATGATCAACATAAGATGTTCACCATTGAAAACTACTCCATTTCACGTGATGATCGGTTATGGTTTAGTTGATTTGGATCACGTGATTAGATGACTAGAGGATGTTTTTCTAAGTGGGAGTTCTTAAGTAATATGATTAATTGAACTTAAATTTATCATGAACTTAGTACTGATAGTATCTTGCTTGTTTATGTTTGATTGTAGATAGATGGCTCGTCTTTGTTGTTCCGTTGAATTTTAATGCGTTCCTTGAGAAAGCAAAGTTGAAAGATGATGGTAGCAATTACGGATCGGGTCCGTAACTCGAGATTATCCTCATTGCTGCCTGTAAGAGTTACGTCTGGATGCACCGCTGGGTGCGAACTCGCTTCTTGATGCAACCGACGGCGTTAAGAACGTCTCGCGAGCAAAGCTGATGACTACTCTATAGTTCAGATGTGCCATGCTTTACGGCTTAGAACCGGGACTTCAACGACGTTTTGAGCGTCATGGAGCATATGAGATGTTCCAGAGTTGAAGTTAATATTCCAACAGAATGCCCGGATTGAGAGATATGAAGTCTCCAATAAGTTCTATAGCTGCAAGATGGAGGAGAACAGTTACATTAGTGAGCACATACTCGAGAATGTCCGGGTACTACAATCACTTGACACAATTGGGAGTTAATCTTCCGGATGATTGTGTCATTGATGTAATTCTTCAATCAACGCCACCAAGCTACAAAGGCTTCGTGATGAACTATAATATGCAAGGGATAGTAAAGACTATGCACGAGCTCTTCGCAATGCTAAAGGCTGGAGGTAGAAATCAAAAAGGAGCATCAAGTGTTGATGGTCAATAAGACCACTAGTTTCAAGAAGAAAGGCAAAGGGAAGAAGAAGGGAACTTCAAGAAGAACAGCAAGCAAGTTGCTGCTCAGAGAAGAAACCCAAGTCCGGACCTAAGCCTGAAATCGAGTGCTTCTCCGCAAGCGACCGGTCCTTTGAAGCGGAACTGCCCCAAGTATTTGGCGGATAAGAAGGATGGCAAGGTGAACAAAGGTATATGTGATATACATGTTATTGATGTGTACCTTACTAGAGCTCGCAGAGCACTGGTATTTGATCTGGTTACATTGCTAATATTTGCAACTCGAAGCAGGGACTACGGATTGCGAACACGGCAAAGGACGAGGTGACGATGCGTGGGAAATGGTTCCAAAGTCGATGTGATCGCGGTCGGCACGCTACCTCTACATCTACCTTCGGGATTAGTTTTAGACCTAAATAATTGTTATTTGGTGCTGCGTTGAGCATGAACATTATATCTGGATCTTGTTTGATGCGAGATGGTTATTCATTTAAATCGAGAGAATAATGGTTGTTCTATTTATATGAGTAATATCTTTTATGGTCATGCACCCTTGAGGAGTGGTCTATTTTGATGAAACTCGATAGTAGTGATACACATATTCATAATGTTGAAACCAAAAGATGCAGAGTTGATAATGATAGTGCAACTTATTTGTGGCATCGCCGTTTAGGTCATATCGATTGTAAAGCGCATGAAGAAACTCCATCTTGATGGACTTTTGGAGTCACTTGATTATGAATCACTTGGCACTTGCGAACCGTGCCTCATGGGCAAGATGACAAAAACCCGTTCTCGGCACTATGGAGAGAGCAACAGATTTGTTGGAAATCATACATACTGAGATGTATGTGGTCCGATGAATGTTGAGGCTCGTGGCGGATATCGTTATTTTCTCACCTTCACAGATGACTTAAGCAGATATGGGTATATCTACTTAATGAAACATAAGTCTGAAACATTTGAAAAGTTCAAAGAATTTCAGAGTGAAGTTGAAAATCATCGTAATAAGAAAATTAAATTTCTACGATCGATCGTGGAGGTGAATATTTGAGTTCTGAGTTTGGTCTACATTTGAAACAATGCGAATAGTTTAGCAACTCACGCCACCCGAACACCACAACAGTAATGGTGTGTCCGAACGTCAGAATCGCACTTTACTAGATATGGTGCGATCTATGATGTCTCTTACAGATTTACCGCTATCGTTTTGGGGTTATGCTCTAGAGACGGCCGCATTCACACTGAATAGAACACCGTCGAAATCCGTTGAGACGACACCTTATGAACTGTGGTTTGGCAAGAAACCAAAGTTGTCGTTTCTTAAAGTTTGGGGATGCGATGCTTATGTGAAAAAGCTTCAACTGATAAGCTCGAACCCAAATCGAATGTGTCTTCATAGGATACCCAAAGGAGACAGTTGGGTACACCTTCTATCACAGATCCGAAGGCAAGACATTCGTTGCTAAGAATGGATCCTTTCTAGAGAAGGAGTTTCTCTCGAAAGAAGTGAGTGGGAGGAAAGTAGAACTTGATGAGGTAATAGTACCTTCTCCCTTACTTGAAAGTAGTTCGTCGCAGAAACCGGTTTCTGAGACATCTACACCAAGTAGTGAGGAAGTTGATGATGTTGATCATGAAACTTCAGATCAAGTTACTACAGAACCTCATAGATCAACCAGAGTAAGATCCGCACCAGAGTGGTACGGTAATCCAGTTCTGGAAATCATGCTACTAGATCATGATGAACCTCACGAACTATGAAGAAGCGATGGTGAGCCCAGATTCATAAAATGGCTTGAGGCCATGAAATCGAGATGGGATCCATGTATGAAAACAAAGTATGGACTTTGGTTGACTTGCCCGAGGGTAGGCAAGCAATAGAAAACAAGTGGATCTTCAAGAAGAAGACCGACGCTGATGGTAATATTATGTCTACAAAGCTCGACTTGTGCAAAGGGTTTTCGACAAGTTCAAGGGATTGACTACGGTGAGACCTTCTCACCCGTAGCGATGCTTAAGTCTGTCCGAATCATGTTAGCAATTGCGCATTTTATGATTATGAAATTTAGCAAATGGATGTAAAGACTGCATTCTGAATGGATTTACGGAAGAAGAGTTGTATATGATGCAACCGAAGGTTTTGTCGATCCAAAGGAGCTAACAAAGTGTGCAAGCTCCAGCGATCCATTTATGGACTGGTGCAAGCATCTCGGAGTTGGAATAAACGCTTTGATAGTGTGATCAAAGCATTTGGGTTTGTCTGAGACTTTTGGAGAAGCTCAGATTTACAAGAAAGTGAGTGGGAGCTCAGTAGCATTTCGATATTATATGTAGATGACATATTGCTGATCGGAAATGATATAGAATTCTGGATAGCATAAAGGGATACTTGAATAAGAGTTTTTCAATGAAAGACCTCGGTGAAGCTGCTTACATATTGGGCATTAAGATCTATAGAGATAGATCAAGACGCTTAATAGGACTTTCACAAAGTACATACCTTGACAAAATTTTGAAGAAGTTCAAAATGGATCAAGCAAAGAAAGGGTTCTTGCCTGTGTTACAAGGTGTGAAGTTGAGTAAGACTCAATGCCCGACCACCGCAGAAGATAGAGAAAATGAAAGATGTTCCTATGCTTCAGCCATAGGCTCTATCATGTATGCAATGCTGTGTACTGGACTGATGTGTGCCTTGCTATAAGCCTAGCAGGAGGTACCAAGTAATCCAGATTGGATCATGGACAGCGGTCAAGAACATCCTGAAATACGAAAAGGACTAAGGATATGTTTCTCGTATATGGAGGTGACAAAGAGCTCATAAATGGCAGTTACGTTGATGCAAGCTTTGACACTGATCCGGACGATTCTAAATCGCAGACCGGATACGTATTTACACTAAGCGGAGGAGCTGTCGGTTGGTGCAGTTCTAAACAAAGCGTCGTGGCGGGATCTACATGTGAAGCGGAGTACATAGCAGCTTCGGAAGCAGCTAATGAAGGAGTGCGGATGAAGGAGTTCATATCCGATCTAGGTGTCATACCTAGTGCATCGGGTCCAATGAAAATCTTTCGTGACAATCTTCGAGCAATTGCCTTAGCGAAGGAATCCAGATTTCACAAGAGGACCAAACACATCAAGAGACGCTTCAATTCCATCCGGGACTTAGTCGGTGGGAGACATAGAGATTTGCAAGATACATACGGATCTGAATGTTGCAGACCGTTGACTAAGCCTCTTCCACGAGCAAAACATGATCAGCACCAAGACTCCATGGGTGTTAGAATCATTACTATGTAATCTAGATTATTGACTCTAGTGCAAGTGGGAGACTGAAGGAAATATGCCCTAGAGGTAATAATAAAGTTATTATTTATTTCCTTATTTCATGATAAATGTTTATCATTCATGCTAGAATTGTATTAACCGGAAACATGATACATGTGTGAATGAATAAACAAACAACATGTCACTAGTATGCCTCTACTAGACTAGCTTGTTAATCAAAGATGGTTATGTTTCCTGAGCATGAACAAAGAGTTGTTATTTGATTAACGAGGTCACATCATTAGTAGAATGATCTGATTGACATGACCCATTCCATTAGCTTAGCACACGATCGTTTAGTATGTTGCTACTGCTTTTATCCATGACTTATACATGTTCCTGTAACTATGAGATTATGCAACTCCCGTTTACCGGAGGAACACTTTGGGTGCTACCAAACATCACAACATAACTGGGTGATTATAAAGGAGTACTACAGGTGTCTCCAAAGGCAGATGTTGGGTTGGCGTATTTCGAGATTAGGTTTTGTCACTCCGATTGTCGGAGAGGTATCTCTGGGCCCTCTCGGTAATGCACATCACTGAAGCCTTGCAAGCATTACAACTAATGAGTTAGTTGTGAGATGATGTATTACGGAACGAGTAAAGAGACTTGCCGGTAACGAGATTGAACTAGGTATTGGATACCGATGATCGAATCTCGGGCAAGTAACATACCGATGACAAAGGAACAACGTATGTTGTTATGCGGTCGACCGACAAAGATCTTCGTAGAATATGTAGGAACCAATATGGGCATCCAGGTCCGCTATTGGTTATTGACCGAGAATAGTTCTAGGTCATGTCTACATTGTTCTCGAACCATAGGGTCCGCACGCTTAAGGTTTCGATGGCATGTTATTATGAGTTTATGTATTTTGATGTACCGAAGAAGTTCGAGTCCCGGATGTGATCACGGACATGACGAGGAGTCTCGAAATGGTCGAGACATAAAGATTGATATATTGGAAGCCTATATTTGGAGTTCGAATAGTTCCGGTGAAAACAGGAATTTATCGAGTACCGGAGGTTACCGAACCCCGGGTACTACATGGGCCTTAGTGGGCCTCGAGGGAGAAGAGGAGGGCCGGCCGGGGGTGGCGCGCGCCTCCCCCAGTCCGAATAGGACAGGAGGCGGGGCGGCGCCCCTTCCTCTTCCCCTCCCCCAATCCTACTCCAACTAGGAAGGGGGAGTCCTACTCGGTGGGAGTAGGACTCCGCACGCCTCCTCTAGGCCGGCCGCACCTCCCTCTCCTCCTTTATATACGGGGCAGGGGGCACCCTAGAACACACAAGTTTGATCTACGGATCGTTCCTTAGCCGTGTCGGTGCCCCCTCCACCATATTCCACCTCGGTCATACCATCGCGAAGCTTAAGCGAAGCCCCGCGCCGTGAAACATCAAGATCGCCACCACGCCGTCGTCTTGTGAAACTCTCCCTCGACACTCGGCTGGATCGAGTCTGAGGGCGTCATCGAGCTGTACGTGTGTCAAGAACTCGGGCGCCGGAGTAACGGCGCGGGATCGGTCGGATCGCGAGGAGAGCGTCGACTACTTCCTCTACGTTGTGATCGCTTCGCCGGGTCTACGAGGGTACGTAGACAACACTCTCCCCTCTCGTTGCTATGCATCACCATGATCTTGCGTGTGCGTAGGAAAATTTTTGAAATTACTACGTTCCCCAACAATATATATATCTGATTTACCAAAAAGTTTGAAACATCTTATAAACAAGCGGAGGGAGTAGTTCTTTTGGAAGAAAAATTAACGCAGGGTAATTAAACATAGAAGAATCTAGAACAAATGAAAACTATTGTGTTTTGAGGTTTGTGCGTAATGTGAATTTTATCCTGGAACTAACTCATGTGCCTATGGCGATGGAGCAGTCACTCGGGAACTCAGCATCGGCATCGATTCAGCACTTGTGTACTTCCATCAAGAGACGAGAGGTATATATTGAAATTAATAGAGTATTTCTTTTGTAGTGCAGAATTGGTGATCGAGGAGGCGATTTTGTGAAGTGATGAACAAGTGTTGGTCATGCGCATACAGCGTACTGCCGCTGCGCCGATAGGAGTGACCGAGCAGCGTGCTCGATGCACAGATCAATTATGGTGTCGGCTCGTAGCCTATGTTTTTTTTAGGCTCGTAGCCTATGTTGTAGTGCTAATGTTTTTCTTATTCATTTTTAGAGAGTTTACGCTTGTAGTAGTTGGGCTGGCATTTTGGGCTTGTGCTGGTGCATGTTAGCTTTGCTGGGGTCAATTTAAGAACATTATAACTGGGCACCCTAGGAGCTCCCTCACACTATCAGCCTTTGGAGCCGTCCGATTCCAATATACGGCCGTCTCTAAGCGTTGGATGCACACTAGATTTTTCCTTGCTCCCGTCCCCGCAGTTTCATGAGGGCAGCTGCTCCCATAACAATTTTGGACCAACGAGGTTAATTGGGCCAGATAGCCCACCACATAGCCGGCCGAAGCGAGGGAGCATTCGCTGATCCAAAAAGCAGCGAACCAATCAGTCGTAGGCGATTCGAGTGCTCGCTAACCCTAACCAACGCCAGCGGCGACGGCGGCGGCAGCGAGCCGAAACGTCTTGGAAGCGGGGAGGCGTGCTGTCGGTGTCGATCTCCACTTGCATGGATTCGAAGCGCGGCAGCGTGGTTGTGGACGAGGGGCGCGACGTCCATGGCGCTCAAGCTTTGGCGACCATGCTGGTACCAATTTTGGGTGTTTGAATTTGTTATACTGACCGAACTGTACTGTGGTGGTAGCCATGGCGTAGTGAGTCAAAAAAGTCTGTTCCTCCGCATTCCAGGAACAACCCAACTTTCTCCGCAACGACGACCACCATGCATTTTTACCAACTGTCAAACCAGCTTATCTCATCCTAGCAAAACATACTGTATAGAGTAGGTGCTCGCTACAGTTGCCTATCCGGGCCTCCGGCCACATTCGGACCATAAACATATGTTTTGTCCAATAGTAGGTGCAGATGCTAGGGGCTAGGTGTCGACACCTCCGGCCTCATGGCACTCCATGCAAAGCCAAGGCAGGTGACACTCCTTGCAATTGTTTGTATGCTTGCATTGGAATAAATGGCCATGTGATTTCTGCTGCATGGCGATGCTATTTTAACAAAGTATTGTTCAGTTTGCAGTAACAAGTTGGTACCCTCTTATCCTCTACAGGTACTACATCGGTTAAGCAATAGGTATTGTCTTTCTTAGATATCAACATTATTTTGCTAACATGATACAAATCTTAAGTTAAATCAATTGATAATGTCCTTCTTATGACTGAAGAAATTCACTTTTAGACAGTTAGTGTCAGGGGCAGTTGGTCAGATATAAAGCCTTTTGGTAAACCAGGTGGATTTGATGGTCTAAGTAGCTATTGATTTGCTAACGGGTCACTGCTTTGCAAGATAAAACTGGCCCATCTGCGTCCCCCACATAGCTGACTTATGCTGCAAAGACTGGATTCCCTCAAAGGGAAAAAAAATTGAGACTGATGGTGGCAGAATGACGAAGAAGCTTGGTCATCTCTCTTCTGTTACTGTTGCTGGCATTAGGCCTCGAGGTAGTCTGGCCTATCAATGTGTGATTCCCCGCCTTGATCTGTATATATCCATGATCTCATTGGCTTCAATCCTTTTGGTTTTAATTTTTTTCTGTTATGTATGTAGCATCAGGATCATGAGAAGGGTGTGGAGGCTGTCGGGCTGCAGTCCCATGGAGTTCTATGCCTCCATATATAGGAAGTGGATATAGTTGAAGCGCCATTCCAATTCATCGACCTCGCCATGATGAGGGTAAAGCACCTATTACACCTTCAATATTGGTTGGGAATTGTGAGTATAGGTTTGCTCTGTCTGTTGATGGATTGTTTCTGTTGGGGTGTGACAGCAGAAGGTGGTGACCAATAGGAGATATTCGAGCTCAGGAGTAACATGGCACAAAGGGTTGTTGGTTGATAAGATTCATCCACATACCATGTCAATATTCTTGGACAAGTACGTATAGTGTTTTCTACTCTCAAGGACTTTGATAACTTATTATTAGGTTGATCTACAGTCTCTAGGAGTTTGATAACTTATTATTAGTTTGATCTTCAGTCTACAGCTCTAAAGGAGCTCATGCGACATATAGAGTTTTACTTTAAACTTTGTAGAGGATACTCGGATGTGTACACATTAGATGGCCACTTGCTATAAAAACAAAAGCCGTGGCGGGGAGATAAGTTATTTTTTCATACATAACTCACACTTCCAGTTTAGGTCGGGGAACCACATAAGCATTTGGAATACCATATAATTGCTGCCTCGAACATGACATGAATGTAGTGCCATTTATGTTTCATATTTAGCTTTGGGGATGAAATGGCGAAATTTGAGTAGCTTAATTTGATGTGACTTTGTGAATGCATACGTATTTGTAGTGCTCATGGTCACTCTTGAGAAGATATGAAAAAATTGATACGACTGATCGTGCTACTTGGCACAAGGCCATAAGTTCATTAGTTTCATATATTAGATGAAATTGATTACCTCGATTCATGCTGCATGGCACATCCGTCTAAGGACAGAGCTGGTGTTACTTTAGTCACTGATATTTGCTCGCTTTAAAATAGCTCATGCTGAAACAAAATGATGGCCGATGATGAATTATTTGGTTAGAAGACAATTTACTATATTTCAGTTGTAAATGCGGTTCTGATTGGCAGTGGAAGTGATGAAGTTCCATAACTTGAGAAAGAGACACGTTTTAAGAGATGGTGATTCAACTAATATGGCAATGATAGAATCAAAACAATATCTCTCATTTCTTAAATTTACTTAATTTACGTTAGTTTTCTTTCTTAGATTTACATGGAATTTTTGGTACTTCCACTTTAATAAATTTAAGAACTATCCTACTGATGTGTTTAATAAGGTGCCCAAGAGTTCCAATGTAGCCATCTGCAGAAAATGCATGTTGGACTGCTCAGAACATACTAAAGAGGAAACAGTGACAACAACTCAGTGGTAGAACATCATGTACTGAATTTTGGCCAATAAAAATTTAGACGGAAGCTAGAGCCGTATTGCATTGGTACTAATAACCTTTGGCACTGAATCTAAGCGGACAGTGAAATTCTGGCTTCAGCTTTAATTATTCTTAAGTCCCTGAGATGACTTGTTTTCCATTTGAACCATTGTTATTCACCAAGGTCTCCGAACAATCGTTGTATTGTAATGACAACAGCAGAAGCCTAATACTACTATATTGCTTTGAGTTTCAGGTAAAATGAAATTACACAAAATTGTTTGTAATAATACAAGATTTAAAGTTTACATAAAATGCTTCCGCATAATTGTATCAAGCTTAACATTTATTATTACCCGAAGATGGGTGCAGCAACGCGCGCCTTTCATGATCTAGTCAATTTTATGACTGGGGTCACAGGCAACTTTTATTAGGCACGCTAGTTGAAAAACTGAAACACACTGGCATCAATTGACACTACACATGACCTCCGTAGGACGACCCCTTGCAACAATCCTAGCTCAACGCTTTTGGTCAACCTGAATCTAGACGCGACAGAATATAGCCGGACTCTTCATACATCTTTTCCGACTTTCTCTCACTGTAATTCCGTGTGTCGCGTCGCGACGCAAGAAAGCTGCCCTAAGTTTAAGCTTCGTTCTCCACACCAACTTAGGTGATGGACATTTGCACGTCCTGATACCTCTCATGCCCACTCAACTAACAGTAGGTTTAGGTTCAACAACAAAGGTCTTGTATCTTGGCATCTGATTCTCTAAATATGTACTTCTATTTGGCGAGTATATATATATATGAAATTTGCACATCCAACTACAAAATGTGTTGCCGATAGCTTAGGCTCAAGATATTTGAGAGTGCATCTTGGAAGCACAAAAGTAGCTGACACGGATAAGATGGAGGAGGGGAAAGGAACGGACAGTATATATAGAAGATAATGAGGGAAAGAGAGGGTAAGGAATTCAAGATTAAAATGACTTTTTTCTATAGGCACGAAATGCATGTGTGAATGTTTTAATGTCAAACGGATACACATGTGTATCCTCTCTTGCAGTACATGCCTCACAATCTGACTTCCGATCACACGAAATACAGTGCATGCACATGGAAACAAATAAGAACCATGTGTTGAAATCCTGGAATTTTGTTTACCTCTTTATTAATTTTCTATTTTTCTGAAAGATGTGTACCACTTTATTTTTAACAAGATAATTTCCCATGCATCACAACAGATATATGTATTCTAGTACACTAACATGTGATGTACATCCCCATATTAATTTGATTGAGCAAATATATGTTTATCAAATCCTACATGTGATTTACCCACATAAATAAATTTTAGGGGCTCATTTGGTAAGAATGTATTGGCTTACCAAAAAAACATATTTTTATTTGGCAAATCAATAAAAGGTGAGACAGTAAGAAAACCAATGAAAAAAAACAGAGCTAGAAGGGAAAAATGAAAATGAGGAGAGAGGAGGAGAAAACATGGTTAGGCGAAGGACGTGGTGGAAAATAGAACCATAAGCTCTTTTTAAGTAGGAATAGAAGATGTGTAATGCACTTTCCAGGGTGTATTCTAGGAAATTTGGTGGATATGATTTCATATTTATGTATAAAGGCTGCACTTTATAATTAAGTGATGAGCACTTGGATTATTAAATGTGCTTCGCAACAGTTCAAGCCATAGATTACTTGCTGAAAAGGATACAAAACCAAATCTAAAATCCTTAACGAGCATTGAGGTTGTACTCTTATGGGGTGGTAAGAGCATCTCCAAGAGACCCTGTATAACGCCGCGATCTGCAAAATAGCCGTCAAAATACGGGTCGGCACGGAAAATTCTTCCGGATCAGACCCCGCAAACGCGTTCGACCCGTAAAAGTTTTTGCAGAGCGCGATCAAAAGTTTGCCCTCGACCTTTAGATTCGCGGGGTGGGAGGCCGACCCGAGCTCGCCCCCTATCCGCAGCAAGATTTGGCGCGAGGGAAATTTCCGCGCGGCCATTCCCGCTCCCTCCCTTCTTGGCCACCATTGCCCGCCACCGCACGCTCCGGTCCGTCTTCCCCACCATTCTTCGCCGCCATGGAAGCCTCCTAGCCGTCCCTCGTCACGATGAAGGTCGTGCACGCGCAATCCGCTCCGGCGGATCTCATCGTCGGCCATGTCGCCCACGTCGTCGCCCATGGCACCAAAGTGCCTGCCTGCAAGCGGCAGGGCAACGTTGTCGTGCGGGGCGGCAATCCGGCTGGCCCCGCCGAAAAGGCACGCGCGCCGGGCGCCACCGCCGCTCCGCAATCTGCCTAGCCGCCGTCGGAGAAGGTGAGCAAGGTCTCAGGCGTGAAGCGGAAGAAGGTTCCTATGAAAAGGACGGCGCCTTCATCCATTCCCTCCGCCCCGGCGAGATGTTCACCGACGATGTCGTTCAATGGCGCTGCTTCCACTGCAGGCGAGGTGTTCGATGAAACGGCCAGAAAGTATGCTTCTTTGATCCCTTGTTCTTCCTTCGCTTTTAGCCATTGTGGTAACTCGTGACTTGATGTTACTCAATGTAGCGGTGGTTCGAACAATGCCACTGCCGAGTTCGTGAACTTGTTGGACACCAACGCCGTCGGCATCGATCAAGCCCCATTCGTTGATGTCGATTACAATGAAATGGAGGGTGGCGTTGATGATCACAGTGGTGAAGATGAAGTGGAGGAGGTAGATGATGGGGTGTATGAGCAAGAGCAAGCAAAAAAGCGTGAGATCGAAAAACTGCACGATCTTGGAAGATCAAATCTTGATCAAGGCTTGTAGTGCGGTGTCTCTTGATGCTTGCACGGGTACTTCTCAAACCTCCAAGAGATATTGGCAAAGAATTGAAGATCAATACTTCCGCATGACGGCCAAGCATCCCAATAGGACACGACGGACTTTTCAGTCAGTCCAAGGTCGTTGGGACGTGATCAAACCGATTTGTAGCCGTTGGGCAGCTTGCTTTGAACAAGTTCACAATGCACCTCCAAGTGGAACCGTTGAATCCGACTATATCAGTTCGTTTTCATGTCCCAAGTTGTGCACATCATTTGCATCATATGAAGTGATTGCATCATTTGACTTTTGTTTTAATTGTGTAGGACAAAATTTCCCAACAAAGATAAAGACATGGAAGTTTCCGAAGGCAAATTTTTTAAACTAGAGCATTGTTGGGATATGCTCAGAGAGTGCGACAAGTGGAAGTTGATTGACAAAGAATCCCCACCGAAGAGAGGTTCACTTACGAACATGGATGAAGATGAAGATGATGATGGCCCAAGAAACTTGAACAAGCCCGATGGTGACAAGAAGACAAAGGAGAAAAACAAGAGGAAACACGAAGCATCGAGCTTGCGGGACAATATAGATGCCATGGTGCAATCAAATGAATTGATGTTAGTGAAGACATTGGTGAAAAAGAAAGAGTTGGCCGAGAAGAAGGCACGAGAGAAGGAAGAGAATTAGCAATTGCTCAAGGACGAGGGGATGCACAAGGCGGCCATGGAGTAGAGAAGAGCACGTGCCGCTGAGAACAAAGCCATGTCCAAGCTTCTTGTTGAAGAGAATAGGATCATGACATTGAACCGCAATGGTATGGATGACATCACCAAAGAATGGCATGATATGGCAAAGAGATAAATCTTGAAGAGGAGTATGCTTGCGTCGGCCGGTGCGTGTTACAGTGCCGGTGATGTTTCCTCATCGGGATTTGGAACAAATGTCATTGATGCATTCAGTGTGTCCGCCGATGATTTTGGTGCCGGAGTTGGAACACGTGGCGACGATGGATTCGGCGTCGGCGATGACCTTGATGGAGGTGGTGCGTAGTGAAGAGCGATCAAGATGACGACAAATGTGGTCATCGCTTTTGCATGAAATTCTTTTGCGTTTTTCCTACAAAACTATGCTTTTATTTGCACGCGAACTATGTTTTATTGTTTGAATTTGAACTCATTTGTCGGAATCGCTGTCAAATTCACTTATTGTGGGTTTTCGGTTTGCGGGTCAACACGGCGGCGCCCGAGCAGACCCCGCATAGCCCACCCGTAAAAGAGCATCTTCTGCGAATATCCCTTTTTACGGGTCCGTTTTGCAGGGTCTGATTCTGCTCTCGCCCGCACCGGCCCGAAAAGCCGTTTTTCTGCGAACTGTAAACGCGTTTTGCGGGTCGGCGTTATACGGGGTCTGCTAAAGATGCTCTAAGTAGTTCTATGAATGAGAAGACTGAAGTGATACCACGGAACACACTTGCTATGAATTATGCTCATAATACGACCCAACGGTTCTACAACATCTTGAGCCTGGTCTGGGATTGACCGGCTCACATATACTCCCTCTATCTCGAATTACTTGTCTTGAATTTTTTTTCCTAGATGTAAGACACATTTTAGTGTTAGATACATCTGTATCTAGAAAAATTTAAGGCAAATAATTTAGGATGGAGGCAATATCCTGCAATCAAAGGAAAAGCCTAGCAAAGAAGGCACACCCCATGCCTTTGATCCGCTCAGGATGTTGATTTGACAGAGTTTATGTTGGTATCACAATGCTTTGCTTTGAGAGGCAAGACGGCTGGTGCACCACGATGGTTGAATCCAGATTTTTCTTCCTTCATGAGTGGGTCTCGTTGACAAGGCATCCTAAGTTTACCGTACTATGAGTGGGTGCACTGCTCCGCACAAACTTAGCTGATGCAAATTGGGATGTCCTAATACCTCCCACGCCGTGAACCAACCTGTGGTTGGATGGTTCAAGGGACTGTGGTATCCTGGTGCTTGTATTTATTTCTGGATTTATTTCAGGATTTCCGGCGATGTGCATTCAGTGGGAGGAGACGTTCCCGTCGACGACGAGGTGCCTACGGTGACTTCGTAAATCTCAAGATGATATGCTGGCTCAGTCTTTCGGAGGTGCTCATAGGGTTAGGGTGTGCGTGTGTGCGTTCATAGGGATGAGTGTATGCGTGTGTGCGTTCATAGGGATGAGTGTATGCGCGTGTATATGAGCGCTTGTGTCTGTACTGACGTTTAAAAAAATACCTCCCACGCCGACTCTTGAGGTGGTGGTTTAAGTTCAGCTACACGTCTCTTATCTCGTGGCATCCAGTCCTCAAAGGGCATACTTATAACTAGATTGGCAACGCGCCTTGGTGCGAGGGTGCCGGTCCCAACGATGTGGTGAAGCAAGTAATTCTCGAGTTAGTAGGAATCCTGGTTTAGCGTACGTATTGAAATAGGAAAACAAAATAAAGAAGAAGAAGAAGAAACATTCATTTCTAATAGAAGACATTGTCGAGTTCAACATCATCATGAGATTGTTCAGTACATTCATGAGACCATGAAAGGTAACCACTTCCATCCAGTTCAGTACAAAGAGGGCGAACATGAGAGAGCAATGTCCTAATCTAAAACAAAGTTTGCAGCACATCCATGCACAAGAAAGGCAACTGCCCAATATAGGTTAAAGTTATACCAAAAACAACTTCGCTACAAAGGTAACATCTCAAAAGAGCAGGAGGTTACTAAACAATTACTAATGATTCAATACTAAACATCAAGGTTCATCACACGACATTGGATAACTTCACACCAAATCATACTTGTTGTAACAAATATACAAATATACTTAGAACAATCTTCTAGGAGTGTTAGTACATTTCATAAAACAATGATATAAAGGGGGACATCCACGATACAACATATTTGTTGGACCTCAAATTTCACTTCTATCTCCATGTATATTGTAATTCCAAAGAGCGGTCTTAGGGACTCGTTCCCTGTCCAGCACCATGCTCTAGTGCTCAGGTCCCAAACCATAAAGCAGGTTACAGTGATACATAGTCCAGATGGTGTTGAGCAGAAAAAAACCACAATATATTACACAAGAAAGAACATGCCGTTCTTGTACATAAGTGAACCCCTAACAAAGCAATGCCCTAGATTACTTAGGTATCATCTTCACACCCCCGTGAGATGTAGCCTTAAAGATAAATGTTGACAAACCCTGTCAAAGAAAGTAATGTTTCTGTACCTCTTTCAAATTGGGAGAATCCTGACAGAGGCATGAGACCGCTGACAATCCTGACAGAGAGGCATGAGACCATAAATAGTAGTATTGGTAGAAGGCAAATCATATGATATCTAAATGGGAAAAATTAATTATGTATATATGAAATGTTATAAATTCATAATGGTCAGGACAAAAGTGGACCAGCGAGCATAGAAACACACATCATGTCATTCACATTCAAATGAGAAAAAAAACAGCATGATTTTATCTTGAACACCAAACAATGTACACAATATAAAAGGGCATGATACCAACTCCGTTACAACTGAAATTGTCTAATTAGTAGTAAGAAATTGGATAATGCAAGTGCATTATCACATCTCATCATTCTATATAAGTAGATAGATCAGTTCATAAGCATGAGTGAAAGCTCATTAGTATTATTGCTTATACTCATATGGCACATTCTTTTTTGGCTTTATCTGTTCACAAGCAGACAAAACATTTCTAGCTGCTTATGCTTATGCTTATCAGTTCTGCCTTCCCATTAACCTCTGAAAGTTTTTAGTTATTATACCTTAATATCAATAGATTGTACAGCCAATTTTTGTATTAAACTGAACCAAATAGTACCTACGATCGATGATGCATATCATCCAGTGAACCTGCCTAAGCATATAAATTAGTGAATTGTTCCAGTGGTCATGTGTCTTCGTCATGTGCTATATGCATTTCGAAGTTAATTTAACATCTCGATGGAGCACACAATAGAAATAGACAATGTCGTGGATTATATTTGCATGAAGAGATGAGGTGTGTGACTGCACACTACGTGTGAACCAATTACCTAGCCAACTTTCGAAAGCGTGTATACAGTAAAAGAAATGGCGATATGCAGAATAATAATGGAAGTATTTTCATAAATCAGTTAACCTTTAACAGTACCATTATCTAATTATGCTACAACTATAAAATGTACATCATGACAAGAAACAACAATATTTTTTATTGATTAGCACTGAATGGAGACACCAAATTATGATGTTAGATCTTTTCCAAGATAACATGTAAGATTGAAATCTAATAAGCCAATGCAGAAGGAAATACCAAAGTAGAACTGGGTAATGGGAAGTATTCTGGCATATCAAATAATGCAGGCACAACAAAAACTGGGTCGTTGGTTTCTTAGTTACCTTCAAGTGCCGCAATATATCGGATAATTGATTCCGAGAGGCCTACATCAGAGCAGTTGGGCATCCACTCTCTATCTGCCCTGTAATATGACAAAATAAATGGCCATTTGGTCAGAGCTAATGCTAATCTAGTTTCAATATTGTGTTGACAGACTTAATTGTGCTCATCACAAAAAATGCACTTCAAAAAAAAGACACATCCGTGTCATTTTGGGCCGAACGAAATTTTTTTCTGTCATACATATGACACTTCTATGACGATAATTGTGACAAAATCCGGTATCATCATAGATGTGGTGGGCTCCTACTTCTATGACAAAAAATCATGACAGAAAATGGGCTTTTCGTCCTGGGCGGGCCGGAGACACAGCTGCATGACATTCTTTGGGCCGTCCATGACGGAAAAAACCATGGTAGAAGCGAGGGGGAGGAAAATTTCGGGGAGTTGCCGTTACGGTGGGAGGTCGGGCGGAGCGATGCGCGTTTCTCTCGTCGTCTGCTGCGTGTGTGCGAGGCTTTGGCTCTAATCAACTGAGTGAGGCGTTGGGCTCTAATCGAACCCGGCGATTGACTGCGAGCTACGCTACATCGAACCCGAGCGATCGATCGATGGCTGTTAACTGAACCCGATGGAGCGATTCCTTCGCTACTGCTGCTAACTAAAGCCAATCGATGCTGCCTCTGGGATGAATAGCGGCGTTAATGGGGGGTTGGATGAGCGATGAGCGGTGGCGTTGCCTCTGGATGAACAGGAACCCGTGGTGTGGAGGGCTGGATGAATAGTAGACGGTGGAGGGGTAGCCATGCACTACAAGAAATATGTCAACTAGTGACCTTTTGTCAGCGACCCTGGAAGAATTGGTCATAGATCTATGACCATTTCAGACCAATTGGTCAAAAGCTTTTCGGGGGGCTCTGAACCCTAAACCATTGCGACCATTTTGGTCAGAAAGGTCGTAATTTCCTTACACGAAATGGTCACAAAGCAAACAGTGCTAGTCTGCTGCCTTATTTATAGTTGTTAATGACCAATATAGATGGTCGTAGCCTTGTAGATTGTGGTGGGTTGTGATGACTAGGCGCCATCTCATCAGTTTTGCCTATGTGTCATGTCCATGTGGCAGTTTTTGCCCTAGGTTGTGAAGCAACCTATATTTCTGTTATTCCAGAAATTCCCAAAAAATTCTCATAAATTTTTTGGATCATATCTTCATCAAATATGTCAAAAATATTCCTTGCCTAGTTCAAAAATAATTCGAAAATATTCATTTTCCTATTATGTTAAAAGCAGCACTTTGTGAAGGAAGTACCACTTTGGCATGTCCAAATGGTATCCATTCTCTATAGTGCTTTCCTATGCCTAGATAACCATCCTCCGCCAAATGCCAGCTCAATACATTCATTATTTTGAGCCCAGCTTCAACATTCCTATTTATGTCTAGTGTGGTACTTTGTAAAGCAAGTACCACCTAGGCTCCTCCTTTTGAGGTGAAAATTTGTGAAGACGGTCTTCTTAGTAACTGATCATCCTTAGCCAAAACTCATGCCCATTAGCCATGTGCATTTCCCGTTACCGCAAATCAAACACTTGGCTGCTTATTCATGTTTGAGCAACGATCGTTCTCCTCGTGAGAATCTTATGTTGTGCTTTTCTTCCTAGCACCTACCTGGGGAGTGCCCAACCCACTAGACATGCCTAGGCCGCCCAGAACACATGGCAACGCCACGGTCACGTGGTGACCACGCGGCGGGCATGCGAGCTTACGCGCTCTAGAGTTGGGGCCCTCGGCCACCGTCCAAACCTCGATGTCTCGCCATCAAACCATGTATTTCTGACTAAATAGATACTTATTTACCTAGAAATGATTTTTGGAAAAAATAAAGAGCAAACTATGAGGCGGCTGCAGTTCAAATTTGACCCGTTTCCAACTGAATCCACGGCAATTTGTCTCTTTCACCAGAGGTGGATCAAAACATTTTTCACCCAACCATTTTGTCAATTGTGCATTATATATGGCCTAGTATTTTATAAAATTGATCTGGTCCATTTTTGCAACAATTATTTGGTAGTTCCTTTACAAAAAAACTCCTTTTGGGCACTCGGAAAATGAAAAATGAATTTTCTGTGCAAAGAAAATGAAAACTTCCTTAGGCAACATTATTTGGAATTCGAAGATGTACCCTTGTGCACAATATGAGATCATTTGAACAAACTATGCCATGAATGTGGCCATACGATTGATCATTTGGCTTGAAAGCCATGAATCTTCACGCATGATAGATCATTTCTGAGAACACTTTTTCAAAATAATTACCGTATTACAACTTTATTATTGTTCCTGGAAACTTGGTCACATATAATGACACAATGCGAAGGTTTTCTAATTTTTTGATTTTTTTTTAATTTTTTATACCCGTTTCAAAATGAGGTCAAAACGACGGGAATGACCGTTCCTAGCTAGTGGTTGAATCTTGAAATTTCTTTGGTGTTTCTCTGATTAAATAGATACTTATGTACCTAGAAATGATTTTTGGAAAAAAATAAAGAGCAAACTAAGAGGTAGCTACAGTTCAAATTTGACCAGCTTCCAACTGAATCAATGGAATTTGTCTTTTCACGGAGGTGGATAAAACTTTTACACCCAACCATTTGGTCAATTGTGCATTAAATATGGACTAGTATTTTAGAAAAATGATTTGGTCCAATTTTGCAACAATTATTTGGGAGGTCCTTCACAAAAAAAAACTCCTTTTGGGCACCCGAAAAATGGAAAATGGTTCTTTCGTCCAAAGAAAAAGAGAACTTCCTTAGGCAACATTGTTTGCCATTCCAATATGCACCCTTGTGTACAATATGAGATCATTTGAACAAACTATGCCATGAATGTGGCCATAAGATTGATCATTTGGCTTGAAAGCCATTGATCTCCACACGTGATAGCTCGTTTCTGATAACACTTTTTTAGAACAATTGTCGTATTACCAGTTTATTATTTTTCCTGGGAACTTGGCCACATATCATGACACAATGCGAAGGTTCCCTAATTTTTTGATTTTTTTTTGAATTTTTTTGCCCGTTTCAAAATGCGGTCAAAACGGGGGGAATGACCGTTCCTAGCTAGTGGTTGAATCTTGGAAAACTTTTGATATTTCTGTGATTAAATAGATACTTATGTACCTAGAAATGATTTTTGGAAAAAAAAGAGCAAACTATGAGGCAGTTGCAGTTCAAATTTGACCCGCTTGCAGCTAAATCGACGGAAATTTGTCTTTTTCACCAAAGGTGGATCAAAACTTTTTACACCCAAACATTTGAGCAATTGTGCCCTAAATATGGCCTAATATTTTAGAAAATTGATTTGGTCCAATTTTGCGAGAATTATTTGGTAGGTCCTTCACAAAAAAACTCATTTCGGGCACTCGGAAAATGGAAAATGAATTTTCCGTGCACAGAAAATGAAAACTCCCTTAGGCAACATTGTTTGCCATTCCCAGATGCACCCTTTTGCACAATATGAGATCAAACAAACTATGCCATGAATGTGGCCATAAGATTGGTCATTTGGCTTGAAAGCCATGAATCTTCACACATGACAGCTCATTTCTGAGAACACTTTTTAAAAATAATTTCCGTATTACAAGTTTATCATTTTTCCTGGAAACTTGGTCACATATGATGACACAATGCGAAGATTTTCCAATTTTTTGATTTTTTTGAATTTTTTTGAAACTGTTTCAATATGCGGTCAAAACGGGGGCTTGACTGTTCCTATCTAGTTGTTGAATCTTGGAGACTTTTGATGTTTCTCTGATTAAATAGATACTAATGTACCTAGAAGTGATTTTTGGGAAAAAATAATGAGCAAACTACAAGGTAGCTACAGTTCAAATTTGACCCGCTTCGTGCTGAATCGGCAGAAATTTGTCTTTTTCACGAGAGGTGGATAAAAGCTTTTGACGCCCAACTATTTGGTCAATTGTGCATTAAATATGAACTAATATTTTAGAAAAATGATTTGGTCCAATTTTGCAACAAATATTTGGTAGGCCCTTCACAATTAAACCCATTTTGGGCACTCAAAAAATGGAAAATTGAGTTTTTGTCTAAAGAAAATGAAAAAATAATTAGGCAACATTGTTTGGCATTTGAAGATGCACTCTTGTGCACTATATGAGATCAATATTTGATTTTTTTTCATGTGAAAAAGTAGAAGAAAAACAAAAAACACAACTATATGTGCTCTATTCCCACTGGTGGAATTCGTTGTCACACGGATCGATGACATGGCGCCCATCCATCCATCCATCTCTCCATACCACATCCATCCATCCATCCATCCATTTATGTACAGAGAAAAAAAGAAAATGAAAAACAAAACCCCACCCGCAGCCACCTACCCAAACCCTACCCAGATCCCATCGATCCCCTCGTCCCATCGCACCCCTCCTCCCCCCATCTCCTCGCCGCCGCCATCGACGGCGCTCCCCTCAATCCCTCCCACCGCCGTCTCCCTCAGATCGAGCTCCCCATCCCCTCTCCCTCCCACCTCTCGACACCCGCACTCCCTCCCGTCTCCCACCCGCACTCTCTATCTTCCTCGCCCGATTCCCTCCTCGTATCTCCCTCGCCTCGCTGCCGCCCCCACCCACCGCCACCGGCGACTTCGCTCCCCCGCTCCGCCCTATCCCCCACTATCTCTGCGAAACCCTTCACCCTCCTCCTCTCCCTCCCAGATCGAGCAGCACGTGAGGCGGCTGCCAGATCCGCCCCGACGCTACCAGATCCAATCTCGCACCGTCGACATGCGATAGGGTGCTCGAGGTCGTCTGCTCCCGCCCCCAATCGCTCGCGCGCCAGGAGAGGAAGAGAGGGAGGCTATGACGCGGCTGTTCGAGTTCTTCCGTGCGAGGAGAGAGTTTGCTATGGCTTGGATGCTCCGACGCCATGGAGCTCATCAACAAGGTCTCCTCTCTCTCTCTCTCTCTCTCTCTCTCTCTCTGTGTGTGTGTGTGTGTGTGTGGTTTGACCCGATTTGTTTTGGGGCTCCTGTTGCTCTATTCATGACGCTCGTGCTTCTCTCTCTCTGCTGCAGGACACCATCTCCCTCTCCGTGTCGCTCTATCCAAATCCAATCCAATCCGGTCCGTCCTCGCCAGCGAGGGGATGGAGGGGCCGCCGCGGCTGACGGCGGGGGCGGTGAGGGAGATATGGGAGCTGCCGGACGGGCCGGGGACCATCCAGCCGGTGCTGCAGGTGGCGGACCTACGCACCGTCACCACCAAGAACCCCGTCGGCCACCAGTTGGAGCGCTACCGCATGCTGCTCTCCGACGGCGTCCACTCCCAGCTGTCCATGCTCTCCACCAACCACAACCACCTCGTCAAGACCGGCGCCCTCCGCCAAGGCGCCATCGTCCACCTCCAGGACATCACCTGCAACACCATCCAGAACCGCAGGGTCCGTCGTCCGCCCCTCCTCCCCCCTCGACGCTCTGGTCCGAGAAAGACTGGATCCTGGCCCGCTTGCTTCGGTTCGATTCTTGCTCATCCAAGATGCGATCTCGCGGTAGATTCTTGGGCTGCAGAGTGGATTGTTTGCCCATGATGGGGGTTTCAGAGTTGTTTGTCTCATTTAGTGATTTCAATTCTACACTCTCCGTCGTAATGATCTCTGAGACCACATTCACAACTCACATCAATGTATGTTTACATTAATAAATTGAGCTTAATCTAAAGCGTCAAACATTGCACTGGCCTTGAAGTTCAGCTTCGTATGACTGTATTTTTAAATTAGCAGAACATATATGCCATTGTTTATTCAGTTTTGAGTCTTCATTCAGCCCCAGCAAGATAAGTTATCTTTCGTGTTGTCTGCATACTGATGAAGAAAATGAGGGGAATGTTTGATTCCGTGTTATTTAGATGAACATTTTTAACTTTTCATGTTTGATGGTGTGCCGAGAATTTAGCCTGCCTGCAACCTCACTCTTATGTGGACTGTAATAAAAAGTTTGGTTTCCTATTCCACCGTCACTTGACATGCCGCTATCTTTTTGCGAGTGTACTCTGATCCAGTGAAATGCACTTTGCTTTTCATGTCTTAATTAACAAGTACCAGCGCCAAGAAAGCCACAGGCTCCTAGTATGTGATACAGAACATTTTTAAGAACTACCCTTGCTATGTTAGGATTTTATCAACCCATGCGTGTCACGTTTTAAAATTTTGCTTGCTTAGATGGTTGAGCACATTTCATGAACTTGAGCACCTTTCTTTTTCTTCAGTACAACCAGATGTTTTTTCTTTAGCTCTCAAACTGCAGCTTACATGGTTGTGCTTTCTTACCTGTTACCTTCGTGCGCAGATAATTGACAGGCAGGAGCTCTTGAGCCCGAGGACCGACGCCGAGAATCGTTACCTGAAGAAGGTCCTTTCTCCTCCACGCCACCTCTGCCCCTCTCTCGTTTTGATTTGCTATGTTGGGTTCCAAGATTAGAAATATTTTTTGTTTCCATCTTTATCCATGTGCTATCATCAACTCTGAGAAAATGTTATGTTTTTGCTGATTAGTGGCAATACATCTTTGCTTTATTATTCCTAGAAGCTGCAGTTCATCTACCATAAACATGCCTAAGTTTATAAGATATGACATGTGACAGCCCAAGCCTGCTAGCCTCGCAGTCGTAGCTTCGCAAGCAACCCAACATCCTCTCATCTTTCCTCAACCTATACATCTTTTATTCTTCAGATTTTTCTTCCATTAAGCTACTGGTCTGATGGATGGTGCTTGCTGGCTTCTCGCTGCTCTTTGAATGCTTGTGTCTGCTGCATCTTGTGCTTCTCTAGTTGTTTGAATGCTTTTGCCGCTAGCTTTCTTTGGCTCTTTGCTAGCTTGAATAAGTGTGCACTTGTGCTGCTGATTTAATGCTTATGCTCACGCTGCTATTGATTAATTGAAGAGAACCAACTCCAACAAGTGATAAGTACATGGTAATTATTATTAGCTTCAAAATCTGATCGATGCCTTCTTGCAATAACAATAAGCATGAGAATTTTTTGGTAGCTTCTATGCCACTTTTCTACTCTGATATTTTCTTGTGTGCTGTACCAGAATTTATAATTTCCTGAGCAATGCACATGGACGAGGATGAGCTGATTTTTGAAAAAAAGTTTGAAGAGGTATCTACTGCCCTTTTGTTTTGGTGCTCATTCTTCTTAAACTGCTGATGCTTGAGGTGGTATTAGTGTTGTTGAACTGATAGCCTTTCGATGAGCTGTTGATGTGAACCTGCAATGCAGGATGTACTGTAGGTGAATGTCCTTGTGGTACTATGAGATTTATTGGTTGTTTGGAGATGTACTGATATTGTGCCATGTATTTTATTATCTATATGATTATACATCAGTTTTACTATCAAAATATGAACTGTAGCAGTCACTATATTGGGTCGCTGTTCGGGTCACTTCTGGATGGTCTTCGTTAGAGTCTCATTTAGAGTCTGGGTGGCAAACATGAATAGTTTTACTTATTCTATCTTCTATGAAAAGCACCTATCGTATGTGTCCTTATATGTGGCCAAGCTTTCGATAACATCATGCTCTGACACCTTGCTCTTTCCGAGCTTTTCCTTAGATGTGTACGTATGTGTCCTGCATAATAAGTGCTTGTTCATGTTTGGTTTTCTCTAAACTTTGTTTGTATGATTGAGGCAAATTTACCTTGTTCTTTTCTCTAAACTGTGCTTGGAACATTTGTTTTTATGATCTAAAATTGCCTTCCTGTGATGATGCAGGTGCCTAGTTTGTGCTCGCTACCGAAGGAGCTCCATGTTGAAGAAGATTGAAGACACTTGTAGAGCTACAGGGTTAACACCAGGGCAGCTTGTTGAGCTTGTAGAGCTTGTATATGTATAGAGCTTGTAAATGTATCACGTGTAGAGCTTGTAGAGCTTGTATATGTTAGAGCTTATTATGTGTAGAGCTTGTGAAGTATATGTTATTTGTACAATAGGAGCTCTGTACTGAATCTGGCTGATAATATTTGGAGTATTATGTGTGTGTTTTGTTTGTGTCAATTTAAATACTGGTTATTTATTTACTGGTAAATTGAAATATGAAGAATATGAACTTGCTAGCTGGGACCCACATACCTGACATCTGGGACACATTTGACTAGTGGACCTTTTTTATATTACAAAAAAACTAAAACTTTCTAGCAGAAAAGGCCATGGCCCCAAAATGAGAAGGCTTAATTGTTGGGCTTGGCCCATCTACCTAGCCAAAATTAATATGAGAAAAAAACACAAATAGGCCGAATTGTTGGGCTAGGCCCATGTAGAAAATCGAATTGGACCGGGCTGAATCTCGTGCCACATCAGATTGCCACGCTAGATGCCTACGTGGCCTGGGGAGGTTGCTAGTGACCAAAACGCCACAGTAGACGTATTTTGGTCATAAACGTCTTCGACCATTCCAGAAGAAAGGTCGTTGTAGTCAGTTTACGACCGCCAGCTTTTGACCTTCTGTTTTTGGTCACAAAAAGGTCGCAAATGAAAAACCATGACCTTTCAGTGACCAATAGTGGTGGTCACAAGTTGACATATTTCTTGTAGTGATGGAGGGGTGGTTGAACAGGACCCCGTGGTGTGGAGGGTTGGATGAACAGCTGACGGTGGAGGGGTGCTCGTGGAGGGGTGGTTGAACAGTAGCCGATGGAGTAGCGAGCGGTGGAGGCTGGATGAACAGGAGCCCATGGAGGCTGGAGGAGGTCGACGGTAGCCCGTGGAGGCTGGAGGAGGTCGACGGTGGAGATGAACAGTATCCCGTGGAGTCCCGTTTTGCGCACGCCACACCCTCCCCCTCCCCGCCTGCTTCGACCGTGGCGCCCAACACATGTCCGTTTCATCCGTTTTGCGGTACGCCACACCCCTCCCGATCAATGGACCCCATTTCGACCGTAGGAGGTCCGTTTCTCCGTTTTCTGGCACGCCACACCCTCCCGACCAACAGACCCCGTTTTCGACCGTAGGAGGTCCGCTTCTCCGCTTTTGGCGGACGCCACACCCCTCCCAATCAACAGGACCCCTGTTTCAACTATAGGAGGTCTGTTTCCTCCGTTCTGCGGTACGCCAGGCCTCGTTTCCATCGTCTGTTCCGTCCAAGCCCCCGATGAACACGACCACACATTCCGTTCTGACCCAGCCGGTTGGCTCCCACGCGTTCTGTTGCCTCCCGATGAACACGACACATTCTGTTGCCTCCCCATGAACACGATGACGACGCTGTTTCTCCGTTCCGACCCAGCCATGTACATATGCGCGAGTAGGCGTTCGAGACCCTGCCCATATGTACGTACGTGGCCGTATTTTCTTTCTTGCACCCTCGCCGCCTTACGTACGTGTACGTGCGTGCCTCTACTACAACTTGTATGTACGTACACGTTCGCGACCAGAATGACAACACTACGTACGCTTCGACCAGGTGGGTCCCAACTGTCAGGCACTTCTTTGCGTGCGAAGATGTAGCTGGTGGGTCCCAGCAGTCAGGGGGGCGAATCGTTTTGGTTTTATTTTCGCCCGAACGCACTTCCTTGCGTGCGAAGATGTAGACGGTGGGTCCCAGCAGTCAGGGGCGAATCTTTTTTTTTCCCGGACGCACTCCTTGCGTGTGAAGGTGTCGCTGGTGGGTCCCAGCGGTCAGGGGGGCGAATTGTTTTATTTTTTTGCCCGGACGCACTTCCTTGCGTGCGAAGATGTAGCTGGTGGGTCCCAGCAGTCAGGGGGAAACGTATTTTTCGTGAAATACAGTGGCCTGTCCGGTGGGTCCCAGCTATCAGGTGGAGGAATCATTATTTTCCGTGTAATATGGAGGCACTTCCTTGCTGCGGCCGTGGACCCAGCTGTCAGCCTCTCCACGTACAGTCCACGTCCGATGGAAGTCGTTCCATGACCATGTTGACCATGCTGCGCTGAGAGCACCAGGGCGGTGGACGATGGCGAGGCCTAGGAAGGGGACGACGGGGAGCTGGGGAAGACGCGGCAGTGGAAGCCCACGCGGAGAGGAGTATGAGGGTTCACTGGTTCGGCTGCGGTGTCAGGCTGCCATCGTCGCAGGGCATGGCCAGTGGTGGGAATAGTAGGGGGCGGTGAGGCCACCGCGGCAGCACAGCCGGCCACGGGAGGCAGGAGCATGCGGCACGACCGGCGCTGCTTTGGGCGGCTGGAGCAAGAAGACCAGAGGTTGAAGAAGCACTACGGCCGTTGGATGGATATCGTACGGTCACTAGAGGTAGAATCATTCATATTGACTAAAGTTGACAAAGGCCCCCGTCCCAGTCAACTTAGTAGGCCCACAAGTCAGCCTCCCACCATGGTGGGTCCCAGCTAGCAAGGGGAGTATTCATTTTTTTGTGCGTAATAAGGAGGCACTTCCGGTGGGTCCGAGTTGACAGCGTGGGGAACGTTTTTTTTTTGCAAAATACGCTGGCCCGTCCGGTGGGTCCCAGCAGTCAGGGGGAAACATTTTTTTTCGTGAAATAAGGTGGCCCGTCCGGTGGGTCCCTACTGTCAGGTGGAGGAATAATTATTTTGCGCGTAATAAGGAGGCACTTCCTGGCGGCCGCCTGGACCTAGGTGTCAGCCTCTCCACGTACAGTACTCTTCCGATGGAAGTCGGTCATTGACCACGTTGACCACGCCGCGCTGAGAGCACCATGGCGGTGGTCTGGATGACGGCGAGGCCTAGGAAGGGGACGACGCGGAGCCGGGGAAGACGCAACAGCGGTAGCCCGCGCGGAGAGGAGTACAAGGGTTCACTGGTTCTGCTGCGGCGTGAGGCTGCCGTCGCCGCAGAATAACAGGGGGTGTGTGTGAGTAGAGGGATACCCTGGGCCAGCGGTGGGAGTAGTAGGGGGCAGTGAGGCCTCCGCGGCATCACAGCCGGCCACAAGAGGCGGGAGCACGCTGCACGACCGGCGCTACTTTGGGCGGCTAGAGCAAGAAGACCAGAGGTTGAAGAAGCACTATGGCCGTTGGATGGACATCGTACGGTCACTGGAGCTAGAATCGTTCATATTGACTAAGTTGACAAAGCCCTCTGTCCCCGTCAACTTAGTTGGCCCACAAGTCATCCTCCCACTATGGTGGTTCCCATCTAGCAGGGTGGGTATTCATTTTTTTGTGCGTAATAAGGAGGCACTTCCTTGCGTGCGAAGATACAGCTGGTGGGTCCGACATGTCAGCAGGGGGAACATTTTTTTCGAGAAATATAGAGGCCCTTCCGGTGGGTCCCAGCTGTCAGGTGGAGGAATCATTATTTTGCGCGTACAGTCCACGACCGATGGATGTCGTTCGTTGACCACGTTGACCAGGCCGCGCCGAGAGCACCATGGTGGTGGACGACGGCGAGGCCTAGGAAGGAAACGACACGGAGCCGGGGAAGACTCTGCAATGGTTGCCCACGCGGTGGGGAGTACGAGGGTTTACTGGTCCGGCTGCCGTCGCCGGAAAATAACAGGAGGTGTGGGTGAGTAGAGGAATGGCACGCCGAGAATGAAGTAGGGTGGGCGATGCGGTCATGCGGCAAAGACAGCCGCCACGGAGGCGGAGCGAGCAGTTCCACCGGAGCTGGTTTGGGCGGCTCGAGCAAGAAGATCAGATATTGAAGAAGCAGCACGGCCATTGGATTAACATCCAACGGTCACTGCTTATAGAATCGTTTGTGGACTAAGTTGACAAAGCCAAAGTACACGTCAACCTAGTAGACCCACAAGTCACCCTCCAAATCTGTCCCAAACAGCATACAACCCAAAATTTCTAACCGGATTCAAATTAATTTTAAATCTAAATATACCTTAAATTAAATTCAATGAAATTGTACCCGCACAAAAACAATGAAATTTAAAATATCAAAATCCGAAATAAAACAGTATTTGGGAACTATTGCATGTTTGCTGTATTTTTTTCATTTTACAGCCCATTTATTATAACTTATAGCCCATTTATTATTACTTATAGCCCATTTCTTATTACTTATAGCCCATTTCTTATTACTTATATCCCATTTTCTGGGCAAAATGCATCCCTCCTCGTCTTGAAAGATTTCCGGCCCAGCAAGGCGTAGAAAAGCAAGTAGGCCTATGTTGGTTATTCTGCAAAAAACAAAATAGCTGACTAGCCATTTTTCAAAAAGGAAAAAAACAAACTGGGCTGGTCATGTGCTAAACATATGAAATAAAAGCCTGGGCTAGACGGGCCACGGGTCCCGCACAACCCAGTTGATACCCTTCTCCATCCTGAAAATACAAAATTACTGCGCGCTGCTGGGTCCCTATTGTCATCCTCACCATGTACAGTCATCTCCTTATTCCTCTCGGTTGTTGACCATGTTGACAACACCGGAGGGCGGCACCGCGGCGAGCGCGGAGGACAATGGTGAGGCCTCGGGACGGAACGAACAGAGCCGGGAAGATCACAACCAGCCGTGGGAGGCGGGGAGTAGCGGTCCCTTGGCGCTGGTTTGGCTTTGGCGGCTCGAGGAAGAAGAGACTGAAGAAACGCGGCAGACGTTGAATGTCAATCGAACGGTCAAGGTTGGCATAATCGTTTTTGGACTAAGCGGACACCAAGTAGCATACTTTTTATATATAGGAAGAAAACTGCGAGGAAAATGCGTTCATCTTCCGTCCTCCTCACAGGGAACGTTCGCCACATAAGTGACTAGCACCATTGGTTTTCAACCGAGAGGTCTTGGGTTCGAGTCCGAGAAACTCTCAATTTTGTCCTCCTTCCTTCCTCAAAAAAAAGGGAAAGAAAATCAAAGACTTGGGAAGGCGTACAGAACAAGCTAGTGTACTCGTAAAGAGACGTTGCCAAGTTTTAGAAAAAAGAAAGACGTGCTCCTGTAGTTGGTTCGAATCCAAACCTAGACTGTGACTATATATGGTGCTATGCTACTCTGCAAGTAATGAAACTGACATATCCAACGTTCGCTTCTTCTCTTCTCAACTTACTCTGCCTAGCATCTGAAGCTCTGGCCGCAGCAACCATGTCCGCTGGCTGCTCGTCCACCTTCTCTTCAGCAGGCAACAACCAGATATGCGCCAAGTCGCCACCCGTACCATCACCTGTGGGTCTCATCACACCCCCGCCGGCACGCGCACCGCAGCCGATTTCTCATCGCAACCCGCTGCCGTTGGTGTGGTGCCACTGCTACAAATCACGCGAGTCATCCGTCGCGTCTCAACCACAATCCGCAACCCTGGCCGAGTCTTCTACAAATGCCCGAATCATGGGGTAATAATATGTTTAAGTGTTGTTCTGCTGCTTTTAGTTGCTGATTTTTTTAATAGTTTGGTTGATGATCTTCCAATTTGATTTGTGCGGAAAAGGGAAGATTCGTGTGATTTGTATTTCTGGGAAGTTGCTGATGTGGGGGAATGCAACTACGCTGATTATTTGGTTAGCCGAGGAATCCCAATACAAGCAGGTTGGGCTGTTGGACAAGTAACTGAAGGAACGGCAGAAGAGGAAGATGCAGAGCAGAAGGTTAAAGACGCAGTTCCTCTGATCATGGCCAAGCAACAGCTCCTGAACGGCCTTGATAGCAATCAGGAGATGAAAGAGCTTGTGAAGATAATGGGCAAAATCGATGTGCTCTGTAGGATGATTGTCTCTTTATTTGCAGTGTATGTAGCACTCGTGATGTATTCAGTGGCTACGACATGAGCACTTTGCTGAAACTAGTAATGAATGAAACCTGTGTAGCAGGTTGGGCGTAGTGTTGTGAACATCTAATGATTTCTATTAATGGAAATCAGGGGGTATCACCTTTTGCTCATATAAATAAATAAATAGCAGAG
Organism: Aegilops speltoides; assembly: GCA_021437245.1. NCBI lineage: Eukaryota > Viridiplantae > Streptophyta > Magnoliopsida > Poales > Poaceae > Aegilops > Aegilops speltoides. The sequence goes on from CM038147.1 coordinate 505,803,863, forward strand.
GCCCTGTCGGGTCAGCTTTGTTCTCATTCGAAGACTTCGAGCAAATTGCAGTCCAACAGCAAACTATGTCATCAAATTCAAGTTTCACAGCCAAATATGAGTAAAACTAAACAACAATGTCATCATGCTTTAGTTGTTATACAATCACCAAACACAAATCAGCATACATAACAAGTGATGTTCTCACAGCAAAATACTAAACAACATGTTCATCAGGTTTCAGTTGTCATAGCAAACACAATTTCACATAGTAGATAAAAAAACGTCTTCTAACAGGCAAATACGACAAAAGCAATGTAATCATCATCCGCAGCAGCGGCGTCAACATCTTCGCCATGTGTATCAGTCTGAATCGTAATTCCCCACGGTGTCATCTTCTTCTTCGTCCTCAACGTCCTCGAACGTTGGCTTCTTCTTGATCAAATCTTGTATGTCCACAGCACGACAGGCAATCTTTTCGCCGGCGTCATTGACATGATGGTTCTCAAAGATATTAGGAACATCTGTGTTATCTTGTACATCAGGAGCAGTGTAAGCATCATCTTGTTGTGGAACTTCATTAAACGAATACCTCTACTCAAACCTTTGCAATACTCTCCAGTCATCGCTACGTGCAAATGTGTCTTCCAAGAAAAATATCTGTGTTGCTTGATTTGCCAAAATAAAAGGCTCGTTGGTCTGGTACGCCGCCTTGACATTGATGGATTTGAAATAATCATCAGCTCGGGTTTTGCGATCACGAAAACAGGTTATACCAACGACGAAGACAAATGTAACCACCGATGATCCTCAAATCGAGATATATCGCAACCGAACAATGTCTCATTATGTTAGCATACATTTCAGTTGTCTCTTTGTCATACGTATCCGTTCTCATGATGGCACTGTTTTGTGTCTTCCTGCCTTCGTCTCGTGCAAGGGTGTTGTAGGGCACATCTCCAACAATGCAAGATTCATAATGTCTTACCCGAGTATCAGGACCCATTGCTAGTGAGTAAAGGCCTTCATCAACTGCCTGCCCATCCTCCCGCATCTTCTTAACCTATGGTTAAAAAATAGACAAGCTGATCATCTTATGTACTCAATATATGAAAAAAACTAACAGTGCACTTCGAAGCTTAGATGGTTCTTGAACCATTTCGCAAATCCTGCCATAACCAGTTTGTCAATGTTTCTTGGATTTTGCGGCAGTAACTCCTCTTTGTACATGCTGCACAACATAGTGATCGCATCAAACATCTAAATATATAAGAATGTGCTGCAAGTTTAGTAGATTACGATGTATAAGCTGTAGTACTGCACTTACTTGATATAAGGTAGTATCTCAGGACAGTTATTCAACACATACCAAATCATTTTTGTCCAAATCTTTAGGTTTGTCCTCTTGTCGACTCTTCGCTATAATTCGAACAGAATAATCAAAAACATTGAGCCCGGGATTGTCTTCACCCACCTCTTTGCTAAGCTAATCAGCTGTTTCAATGTATTTTGAGCAGAATGTCAATGCTTCTGTAGCAATGTAGGCCTCTCCAATGGAACCCTCGGGTCTAGCTCTGTTCCTAACATAGCCCTTGAAAGTGCCTAGCCGCCTTTCAATAGGGTACATCCAGCCATACTGTACTGGACCTCTAAGTAGTGCCTCATCAGGTAGATGAACAGCCAAATGAACCATCACATCAAAGAAGGCTGGAGGATATATCTTCTCAAGGTCGCATAGGATAGTTGGTATCTTGTCTCTAAGACGCTCCAAAGCATCTATCCTGATATTTCTACTGCAGAGTTCCCTGAAGAATTGTCCCAACTCTACAACTGCTCTATATAAGTCAGGGAGGCCCAACAGTCATGAGTTTTCAACCCTTGTACCTTGTTTCCATCTGCACTGACTCTCCTTTCAGGGTTGGAAGCAAATCCATGTGGGAATCTCACACGTGACAGGACCTCGCAGAATTCTTTTCTTTTTACCTTGTCCAAGACGTACATAGCTGGTGCCATATCCTGTGGTTTACCTTCATCTTGCACCTGCAAATCCTTTCTGATACCCAGGTGTGTCAAATCAATCCTAGATTTTATGGTATGTTTCGTCTTGCCTTCAATGTTAAGAAGTGTGCCGATAATGCTGTCACATATATTTTTCTCGATGTGCATCACATCAAGATTATGCCGCAGATCCAAATCTTTCCAATACTCCGAGTCCCACAAAGTGGACCTGCGGGTAAACAATAATCTCTCTTCTACCGTGCCACACTTCCTTTTCCCGCTACCATTACCAGGATGGTTTCCTGGTGTAATATGACTGACCTTCTCTAATTCCACTTGCAACTCATCGGCGGTGAGCCTCTTTGGCGCATCACGGTTTTCATGCTTTGCATTGAACACATGTCTTCGGTATTTTCTAGGATGCGGCTTGTCCTTGGCAAGGAAACGGCGGTGTCCAATGTAATAGATCTTGCTAAGTATTGCGTATGACAATGATTCTGTCACAAATAACACATGCATTGTAACCATGTGTCGCTCATACGACATAGTGCCCAAAGCCGATAATCATGGATGCACCAAATTACAACAAAGACGCAGAAAGAAATCAGCTGGTGGGCTGCTATATAGGTCTCGAGTGAGAACACCCTTCCATAGCTGTTGAAGTTCCTCCACAAGAGGCTCCATGAACAAATCAAAATCATTTCCGGGACTTTTGGACTGGGATGAGCAAGGCCATCATGTAGTTTGATTCTTTGGTGCGTACATTTGGAGGCATGTTGTAAGGATAACAAGCATCGCCATATGCTATATGTGGCGCCGGTGGTCAAATGGGTTAAATCGATCTGAAGCTAAGCCAAGTCTAATGTTTCTCGGAATTGAGCAAACTCTTTGAGATGGATGGCTCATTACATTCGATCTCAGACTCTGGTTCCTAGAATGCCACAAGACATCCTCTCTTGTTTCAAAGATCATGAAACAACCTCTGCAATCTTGGTGTAATTGGAAAATGTCTCAGAACATTATGAGGAACCCTCTTCACAACATCGCCATCTTTCCATCTTGATGATTTGCATTTTGGGCATTCACTTAAGTTGGCATAATCCTTCCGGAATAGAACACAATTATTCTTACAAACATGGATCATATCATATCCAATTCCAACTGCACGAAGGAAATTCTTCATTTTACTGTAGGTGTGTGGCAGCTCAGACACATCTGGGAAAGATTTGTGGAAAGCAGCCAACATCACATCGAATAATTTGTTGGTCATCCGCTCACATGTCTTCACCTAAAGAAAGGTGACCATAGCTGAGAATACTGACAGCTTATTTCCTGGGGTGACAGCAACGTTGCATTGTTCCAACATGCGGGCCCACCGCTTTTTCTTCTGCGCAGTGAAAGTTCACGGAATGCACGAGCATTTCGTAGCATTGTTTCAATGTTGGTCAAACTCATCGCTCCGCCACCACCACCTCCTCCTCCTCTTCCACCTGAGCATCAGGCAGATCAAGATGGTGATCTGCTGCATCCACGTAGTCAATAACATTGACGTTCACAGCTTCACCATGATGAACCCACCTAGTATATGTGACCGACATCCCATACAAGTGTAGATGATTTTGCACAGTTGACTGGGGTCTTGTAACTGAATTCATACAACTTCTACACGGGCAGAGCACATCTGATTTCGGACCACCGTACTCAGCTCTGATAAAGTTCATCAAGTTTTCAGACCCCTCGACATATGTAGCGAAGAATCTTGAGCGAAGTTATCCAAGTCCTGTCCATCATTAGACATACAAATTAGTTCTTCTACTAGATATTACAGAAAAACATATATGCTTTTTATGAAGTCCAGAAACAAAATACCTAGGTCGATGTCTAAAGCTATGGCAAGATATTTGGACGAGCAGATCTAAGTAACGAAATATATGTAAAGCTAATTCAGAAAACAGATTTGAGTGCTAAATTATGGCAGGCTGTTTCAGCAGTCAATGAGCCCGAGCACACAGCCATCGAACTATCGAAGGCCACCGCAGGAACAAAGATTGTGTATAAAACGGTGTAGAGCTATTTCACCTAACAGATTGGCTACTAGACCATGGCAATCTACGTCACAATAAATATATGGCAGGATATTTTAGCAACTAATCGGCCTTGGCATGCCATCTCAACTAAGCAGATTGAGTGTAGAACAGGGCAAGGAAGCTTCTTAAGCAGAGCATATTGACAGTAAACTACTTCGGCAAACAGTGAGATTAACAGTGTCTATCAGCTAACATTCAGCGCTACACCGACATGAACGGGGCATCAGTCTAGAATGCGCGTACCGTGGGAGAAGCTGACCGCCGTGCGTCTCCACATGAACATCACCAGCGGTGGCGGCGCTGACCGCCGTGTGCCTCCACAAGAACGTAGCCAGAGGTGGCAGCGCGGCTAGAGGACGACAGTCTATAAGAGCGTACTGTGGGAGCGAGAGGATCACCGTGCGTCCCCTCGACGAACCGCGGCACCGACGTATCGGCGCAGCGGGGAGGGCGGCTTTGGCAGAGCGAACGGAGTGGAGGGGGACGGGGAGGGGTTTGGGGAATATTTGGCCAAAGGGAGGTTGAATCGAATTTGGGGGGAAATTTTGTGTGGGGGGGAGGATTTTTCGCGGTGGGCGGGGGGAGTTTGGCGCATGGTCGGTTTCTCCAAGTGCAGTCCCACGTGTCAGTGAAGAGGCAAGCCGAAGCGCGTTCCGTTTGCGTGAGCCGTGTGTAGGACCGAACGTGTGGGGGGTGCAATGCGACCGCGACAGGAGTGTTGTGAGTGTACCGCCTTTTTTCCTTTTAAACTAGGTGCTTCGCCCCCTCAAAAAAATGTTGCTTCGCGCGATCCATCGATACTACTACTAGTAATCCGGTAATCCCGACTAATAAAATGGCGCGGCCGAGTCTTTTCCCGCACGATATGCTGGGAGGTTGGCTTAGTTGGGGGTTTTTAGATTTGTCTCGGTTCAATAAAAAGCAAAGTTGGTGATGATGGTCTGCCTGTCATCCTGCAATATAGGTCGTCCGATCTATATCTAACGGATAGAAAGGAAACTATGACAATTTACCTGCACTCTTCTCCACATTTGCAGATAAGGCTTTCCCTCATTCATCATTTTCTCCCACAAGATCTTGATCTTCCGTGCACTAGTACTCCTACAATATGTATATTATTGTGAAAGTTCATATACACCGGCCGAGATTAATGCAAACACGGCAGATTTTCATTACATTTTGAACTTTTATAAGACAGAAAAATAAAATAAACCCGACCCTAAACCTATTCTAGGCAGCGACCGACGTCCTCCATCTGCGATCTCTATGTACGGGGGCGGGGTTCAAGACCCGTGAAGTGAAGGTGCGGTCTCCGGCGAGGATGAGTAGAACACGGGATACGGACCGGCCAGTTGGCACACCATGCCCTGCCGCCTCCCATGCCCTACTCATCCTCGGAGGAGTCCCTGACCTCGGCGGTGCCGGACATTGGACGGCGACAAGTAGGACGCGTGGCTGACGGTGCTCCCATCGTCGGCCGCCAGCGTGGCCACCGCTTGTGCGGTCGCGTCCGCGTCCGGCTACCTCGAGCTTCATCCCCGAAGACAAGCTCTCCCGCAGAGCGTTCGCACTTGCGGTCATGGCGGATGTGGTGTCAGGTAGGAGTACGATGCGCTATGGTGTGGAGGTTAGCTGGGCGTTGCCGCTTTATGTAGCACATTCCGGTGTGGCCAAGCGTCTGGGTGCGTCATTAAGTCGCCGGAGTTGGTTCCTCGGGCACCGAGCCTCTTAACGACGACATACGAACGGACGGCATGAATGCAGGCAGCTGGCGCGGGCTGGGAACGCACTGCGCGACGGCGCGAGGGACGAGGGCTTTGGTGTGCCAGGGTAGTCAGCTGCGGTCGTGGCAACGTTGGAGATGCCCTTTGCTCAAATGCGATCCCCGCATGTCATTGAAAAAGCAAGACGACCCGGCATGGTCTCTGATCCAGAGGATGCAGTTGGCCGCACTACACCACTCCGCGGACGTGTCGCGGCGCCCCGTGCATCCTCGACGAGCCGGGTGTTGGGCTGTGTTTGGATTGTGGCCAAAGTGCACCTTACCAAAATTTTGGTCATGACCCAAAGATTGGTCTTTGTTTGGATGGTTGCCATTTCTTTGGCATGCCAATGAACTCTAGCCAACTCTAGTTCATTTTTCTTGCCAATGTCGACCAAATACCGGGCAACCAATACCTCAACCAAAATTTTGGCTACCCAATGCTTTGATGGGGCAACCTTGGGCACAAACCAAACATACCGTTGGTCGTGCCACAACACAAACACCACCCTCGGCACACTGAAACCGACCGTGTCTATCATCGATATAAGCGTGTCGCTCACCACGATCGCCGTGTCCAGAGGCGGTGCTGGAGCTGCGCCCCGGTGTTGGCCCCAAAGACCCACATGAACGGTTGTCGGTGTCGAGGAGGTCGTGGGCCAGCTCCTCCATTGGACTAGTCTTCGCTACGTCGTCCCGATGGGTGTGCCCCACATGTCGGTTTCCCTGTTTTCCCGGCCATATTCGAGCGTCAGTGCTCCGCGTTGCGCATTAGGCCTTTCACTATGTGTGCCAAGCGAGACAACTTATTGTTTATTTGAGCCGTTCAAGTGTAATCATGTGGCGTTTGCTTATTTCTCATTCCTCTCCAACCCTCTTCTCCATCGATCATGTCGCCCTCCAGTCGAGTCCATCCTCCTGCATGCCTCATTTGAACATTCCGCCGAGTATCATTCGCATGTACCCACCCTAGTCCTCTTTCAACAGATCTCCGGACCCGGAGATGAAATCGAGAGGGAACGAGTGGGGGCACGTGATACCTAAGGCGGATTCAAAATTTTGAACTGGTGATCATAGCATCCGCAAATCATATATAAAGGGTATTCAATGTTCGTTTCATTTTTGAACGTACAATATACTCCCTCCTATCCTTTCTACCTTACATATAGGTTTTATGTGTAGTCAAAGTATCTCTACTATGATAAAAAAAGGTATCAACATTCAACAACGCCCAATCAATATTGTTAGATTCGTACGTACTCCTAGATTTGTACTCGAGATGGTTTCCAATTTGACTATTGACAAGATTAATAGTACTCCTTGAACATAGGTGAGTAAGTCATCTTAGGCTGTGCACCGTGACCAAGGAGGAGGGGAAAACGAGAGAATTAATGTTTATTTGCTAATTAATAATATTGCATGCAATGAACTAACCACTACATGTCATGTTTGATAGTCTCAGGTCATTAAAAGCATGCACACCCTCATCTCTTATTGGTTCATATGTCAAGAAACAAGAAACGAGGTAGAAGTTAATGCACCGCGCCTACGTGTGTTGGGATTATTTGGTTTTCGTAAGATGACTTACACACCTAGAAGGAGGGAGTACATGAGATGTATAATGTGAAAATTATATCATTGGAAACTACTTTCACATACGAAATTGACCATATGCTTTGTGTAAGTTGCATGTCATATATTATTACTCTAACATTTGGTCAAAGTTGGCCTCGAAAAACGCATTAGATCCTGTATGCTTTGTGTAAGTTGCATGTCATATATTATTACTCTAACATTTGTGAAAGTTGCATGTCATATATTATTACTCTAACATTTGGTCAAAGTAGTATAGTGGAAGTGGATCCTCTGACGTAGGTATCCCTGCCTTACCCTCCCTTTCGGTCACTTACTGGCGGACCCCATGCTTGCTAGGCCCCGCATGTCAGTTACTCAATGGGTTCGGCCACGTCAAGGGATCCTCATCCGTAGTATACTCCCTCTGTTTTTATTTACTCCGCATAAAACGGAGGGAGTGGTGGTATAATAAATGACGCAGGCGGGGGAGGGGGAGGGACGTCGGTTTGCTCTAAACTGCGGTCCCACAAGCGAGCAAAAATGCAAGATGAAGTGTGTTCCATTCGGTGAGCGACGTGGAGGGTCCAGCGTGTCGGGCTGCAATGAGAACGCGACAAGAGCGATGTACAGTCAAAACCGATTGACCGGCCGTCACCAGAACCACTATTCACACCAGAACCTTCGCTGCTCGGCCTACGCCAGCCATTGCCCTAAAACCACACCAAATCTCCAGCCCATTCCCCCACCTTTCGATCCCCTAGCCCGCATCAAGCGTCCCCTAGTTCGCCGGAAAGCCATGGTGTGCCGCAAGATCACTTACTACAAGAGGCTGACGCCGGAGCGCCACGCGGAAATCGCGGCGGCGGTCGGCACCACAGAACTCCGTTCCCAAGCTCGTTTTGCGGCGGGCCAATCCCTGAGTTCTCTGGAGCCAAGCTACGAGGAGGAGGAAGCCGATCCAATGTTCACTGCGGAGGTCGCGGCGCAGAAGGCCCCCGATGGGTATGAGACGATGGACGTCGACTTTGTGCCGGCGTCCGAGTCCCCCATGGTGCAGGCGGACCAGCGGTTTAACATGGCGATACTAAAGGAGGACCGGGAGGCAGAGGCTCAACTCGACGCGGAGCGCACGCATGCCGCTGCCATCGAGGCTCTCCTGCAGGCGAACCAGATGTCGTGGATGTGAACCGGGCGGTGGAGGCTCAACTTGAGGTGGACAGCGCGGATGCCGCTGCCATCGAGGCCCTCCTACAGGCGAAACCGGACGTCCTGGACATGAATCGGGCGGCAGAGGCTCGACTCGACGCAGAGGGCGCGGATGCCGCTCTCATCGACGCCCTCCTGCGGGCGGAACCGGAATTCCTGGACTTGAGCCGGGAGGCAGAGGCTCGACTCGACGCGGAGCGCGCGGATGCCGCTCTCATCGACGCGCTCCTGCAGGCGGAACCGGAAGTCCTGGACTTGAACCGGGCGGCGGAGGCTCGACTCAACGCGGAGCGCGCGGATGCCGCTGCCATCGAGGCCCTCCTGCAGGCGGAACCGGACGTCCTCGACTTGAACCGGATTGTGCTCTCGTCCGTGCAAAGCGCCCGCACGATCTGCTTGAACGAGTAGCTGGAGGCCGAGGACAACCACGTTGCGGAGACACATGTCGGCAGCGATGGCTAGTTCGCGCCGGCAGCCAAAGATGATAAGGCCGTCTCTTTCCGCGAGCAGTGATAGTTTTTCTTTATGTTGTTGTTTTTATTATTATGGATCTTTTGCTGTGTAAAAACATACTATTTGTTATGCAAGTCGCCTGAGTCTACCATTTCAGGCGGTTGGATGAATATCCTACGTCTCCTAACCCTTCTTTCCTTCTTCCTCACCTCTTCTTCTTCCCCAACAGACCACCGCACGGGCCGTACGGATACTCCGGTTGGATAAACATACTCTATGAACGAAAATTATGTGTCAGCGATAGGATGGCTGAGTTTGGTTTGTTCACATGCGACAACACGTGTCAGTGAGGGTGCGTTCCCTTGGTTGGGTTTGCGGCGTGCAGGAGCGAAGTGTGAGGGTGCGGTGCGACCACGGCGTGCAGGAGCGATCGTGTGAGGCCTTATACAATGGGAGGTGCTTAGAAAAATAAACCGAGTTTTTCTAAAGCACCGGTGCCTATTTCTATAGGAGAGATGCTTAGTTAAGCGTCTACCCTGTAGAAATAAGCACCGGTGCTTAAGGAAAGCCTGGTTTATTTCTCTAAGAACCTCTCCTAAGAACCTCTCATTGTACAAGGCCTGAGGGTGTGGTGCGACCGCGACAGCCGTGCGCAAGTGTACCTCCTTCTCATTTTGAAAACTTTAGGCAAGCTTGGCAAAAATGTGTGGCGAAGTTTGGCAATGTATGGCCTAGACCCAAACAGGATAAGTACGTACTACCTCTGTCCGGGTTTATTGGTCCCCATTGTATTTCGTGCCAAATTTTGACCATAGATTAAACTAAGAAAATGTTCACGCATGTCACCAAACATTATATTTTTTAAAACTATGTTCAAATACGAATCCAATGAGATAATTTTTCTTGACATGTATTAACATTTTGTTAGTTAAATCTTTAGTCAAAATTTGGCACAAACTATAAAAGGGACCTATAAACCAGGATGGAGGTAGTACGTACTAGGAGTACTAGTGTTAAAAAAGAAAGGCGGGGTTTTCCTTCGATATAAATCCTCGTTTCACGTGTCAATTAATGCGTATTTTTTTTCTCGAAAGACCAAAGAGCTAACCATCTCACTCCTCATCGCTTGATTAATGCAGCACCATGCAAACGAACCTTCTCACTTCTGCATGCATGCAGGGGATATTAATGTCCTTGGTTGCTAACCCCATCAATTTTGCCTCGATTAGTGTTAGTGGCCCTTTGCAAATTGTAATTTTGATATACTAGCCTTGTGTACAAAAAAATGGAGGTAGTAAATATATTTGAACTCCTTGCCCATTGCGGTGATGTCGACGACTTTTTTTTGTGGTTTGACGAAGTGCGTTCGTCGGAGAACACAATTGAGGGAGACCACGGTAAGTCGTTCGCAAGTGCCGCCTGCAAGCCGAGACAATCGCCTTATTTGCATCCAGGAAGTCCTTACTAGTACTACTACTACTAGGAGTACTAGTGCGGTGAGATGGTTTCTCGAAGAAGACGATGGAGATGCGGAGTCAGCGAAGAGTGAAATGATAGTTGCTTCGTATGTGCTTTGTGATTTGAGGCCTCACTGCTTCGTGATTTGTGATAGAAGGGACAGTGGAGTAGACTTTGTGCTCTATACTGTACTACTCCTACATGCGTCCAAGCATGGGAGAAAGAGGAGAGACGTTGCATTTTTCTATTCCTTCAATCAATCAATCAGGGATCTTCGGTTCCATTTTTTGGCTTTGGAAACGCCGTCCACAATGGTTCCCATGATGCCAAAAGCTATTTTCACATTTGGCTACACATTGTGGATGCCCTTAACCGTACCACTTGGTTTTGCTCATGTGTGCTATCTATACAAATCTCAATTATACTGATCTAAAAAATTATAGAATCAAAGATTAGTAAAAAGGAGGTGATTTTCCCGCGCGGATGGCGGGGGAGCTTTCTTATTTTTGGAGGACGTTGTCCTGGCGGTTTGCTAACATGCGGTCCCACGTGGCAGTGCTTTACCAAGCTGATCCGCGTCCCACATGAGGCAGAACAACGGCAGAAGCAACACGTGGTTAAGTTGAAGAAGATGAGGGAGAAGCGGATTCAGCAACGAGTGAAATGATGGTTGCTTCGTCCCTCCAACTTCTTTTTTTAGCATTATTACTTCGTCCCTCCAACTTAACCGCGGGAAAGGTGCAGCTTTGTAATTTGACGCCTCATTGCTCATTACTACGCCGGCGCCATGACTGGGGTGATTCACTCCGGCTGCTCTACACTGTATTCCGGTATGGTACATGGACCCGGTAGCTTGATGTCCCACATGTCGGCGAAAGGGACTAGAAGATTTATGAAAGCGAGCGCTCCACTCTTACTACGGAGGAGTAGACGACACGACGGCCCAGCGAACTGTCAATTGTACTGTATAGTACTATAGTTTTGTTGTTTCGCACGATCCATCGATACAAACCCGATTAAACAGGAAAGGGCAGGATTTTTCTCGCGCGGTAGATGACACTGGCCATACATTTCAAAGGCAATTTTAATGTATGCAAACTGAATAATTATAAGTAACAATATGATATCTAGTAAAACTAAAAACACATATGATTTATTGTGTTAGAGTGTAGTAGTAGTGCTATATTGCATAGTTGTTTGATGTAACATGCGAGAACGTGTAGAGATGTAGTTTTGGAGGGCCTACAGAGAGAAAAGTGTAGTACGGTCACTGAACTTCAGAATAAGCTGATTACGGTCACTATATACGTTTTACGGTGATTATCCGGTCACTTGCTCACAGCTCAGCACCGGATTGCACTCTGTTGACCGGCCAAATAGTCTGCATGGCACCATGTTGACTAGTTAAATTGACCATGTTCCTTGTGGGTCCCACCTGTCAGTTCGCATAGGGAAAAGGTCAGATAAACACAAATTTGCGCAGGCGCGACAAGGCTCCAACCCGTGCGCGGGAATCACCTGGTTGTGTATGTGTCTGTCAGGGCCTGATGTGTGCGCATGCACGTGTAGGTTGAGCACTTGAGCGTGAGAGTGTGTGTTGGTCGTGTGGTGTACTGGTGTGTGCATGCATGCGTGCGTGTGTGCGTGTGAGTGTTGCGTGCGTGCGTGGCTGCGTGTGTACATGTGAGTGTTGCATGTGTGAGTGGGTGCATGTGTTTGTGTGAGTGTTGCGTGGATGGAGTTCGTGTGCATGCGTGCGTGTGTGTATAATCACCACACCAGCTCGTGCGTGTTAAAACAGACGGCTCAGCATACCAATACAAGGCCACCTTGTCCGCTGTGCCCGCAGTCATGACTTCGCACCACCGTCAAAATATTTTGTTGTTGTTTGTTTTCATTCTTACTAGCAAGATGCCCGTGCGTTGCACGTAACATCAAGATGCATTTGTATGACTTGTTTATCTTGTGAGAGAAAATGATGAACGAGGGAAGGCCTTATTTGCAAATGTGGAGAGGCGTGTGGGTACCTTTTTGCAAAACTACCATAGTTTCTTTCCTATCTGTCAGATATAAATCGGAGGGCCTATATTGCAGGATGGCAGGCACACCATCATCACCAACTCTGTTTTTTATTAGAGTGTATTTTATGTATTTTATAATAGTGTAGATGTAGAGTAGATACAAGTTGACAGGTGGGCACGATGTTAGTGAGATAATGTGATGCAACACTAGATCAGGTGCCACGTGGAGCGTTCAACTGGTCAACTAGTCATGTCATGAGCAAATACAGAGTTGTACGGTGAGCCCGTGACTGTATAATAACCACAAACGAACGGTGACCGTAATGAATGGATTATGAAGTCCAATGTATGTATCGTGCTTTCACTTCAAATGCAATGATCGTCATTGCATATATCGCGAGAGAAAGATGAAACACGCGTGAATTTTCTGGGGGCTTACTTTTAGAGAACATGGAGATAGTTTTGTATGTATATGTGAAAGGGGCGTACAGGGGGGGTATGCGATGGAGAGAGAGATGCTCTTCGTTTCTATTTATTATGACTAACTTTGTATATTGTATAAAAATATACAAATTCACAGTGCGGAATAAATATCATTGTGGGCACAATGCAATGCAAATTAGCTTTCGTACTCATCCATATAACTTTGTAATGTTGTATATATGTAGAAACTCTAAAATAATTTTTTGGCCACACTTTATTCAAAAGGTATGTTGTATGCGAAATAAACGTGAAGAGAGGACTTTTTAGATCAATGGGGTACGTGATGTAACATGTGTGAATGTGTAGTTGATGCATTTGGCGGGGCCTAGAGAGGTATGTGTGTGTATTACGTATTCGAGAGAGGCATGGATAGAGGGGCCGACGGGGGGTGGGAGAGATAGCACGAGAAATGAGGGCGGTCTAGAGAGAGAGAGACGAATATGATGTCACGACAAGAGATTCCATTCCCTTGAGTGTGTATATGCAAGGGGGGAGGGAATAGAGGCACCAGGAGAATTTTTCTGTGTGTGTGTGTGGTGTTTGTGTTGGTATGTGTGGGTGTGAGAAGATAATGAGACGTGGGGGCAGAGGGTGTGTCACCGCGTGAGGTCCGGTGGGTCGAGGTAAGGCCCTTTGTTCGGTTCTGTCCTATGCCACATTGGTCGGCCCATGACACATTTAGGAAGACCCATGGATGACTAGTCGTACAAGACAAAGATAGCAGAATTGTGAAGGACTCTGTATCCACTGACAATGCCGGCTAGGATTTGTAATCCTAGGTTCTCGGACTAAGGTAACCCCTCTATCTCTGATATTAATATTCATCCAACCTAACTTTAAGGGCCATCCTACAGAATGCTCTGCTAGAATCATACTCGTCGATTAGGAAGAGGTGTGAGATAATGCGTGAGAGACAGGCGTAAAGATAATGTGCGTACATGAGACACGTAGGCAGGTCCATGTATATAGAAAGGGTCGATGAGGATTGTGCGTGTGTATGTTTGCGAGAGGAAAAGTGCTTGTGATAAAGGTTAGTGAAAACAGTTGCAAATGGTTACGAGAGGGAGGGATGGTTATATCTAGAGAATGTGTGCGAGAAAGACACCTCGGGAGAGAGTGTGTGAGCATGTGTGAGAGACCACCGATGGAGAGTGAAACTACACGTAAAAGACTGCTCTACACATTGATTAAAGATATAAATTGTATCCAAATATTAGGATGGGATCATGATATTTGCAATTCGCGTAAGGAGCGGTCATTGATCCATCAGACATCTAGATTCTATTGAATTTGAGCATGTCTATGTTATTATTCGACACAATTGATCCACATAGTTAGTATTTTGAACTCCAGACAATGCATCACTTTAGCAATAGAATATAAACGTGAGTATAGTTCATGTTGTGTGTGTAAAGCACATTATACATACGAAAGTTACACAATGGACATTTATAAATAGCTACCTATGAACTAGTATACATTTGAATTCAACCTAAGGTGGTTTTAAAAAATCGAATTCAACATGAAGTCCATTCAATTATTTGAATTTGATATCATGGCATTTGTAAACCATACCTAAACTATGGGGGTACCAATCTTTGCTCTGATTTTGTACATAATAACATATGTAGTCGTGTACAAAATAGATTCAAATTTAGCTCCTCCATTCCAAAATAATCGTAGTTATAGGATTTTCAAGTGTCAAAATTCAAAAGGAAGCGGATAATTTAATGAGGTTTTCAAACATACAAGGTCAAATATAACGTTGTCTATTTAGGTCAATCCTCATAGTTCAAGAGTACTCTAAACGTGAATGCTTGTGTTCCAAAATTTTGAATGAAGCGCCAAAAGAGCCTCTACTCGCCCGAACCCGCGTGAGACCAATGTTTGGTAGTACAAGGAAATTACTTTTCTAATAACTCCGCCCTGTGAAACCTACTGGCCCGACGTCCAAAGGTCTAAACTGGGGTAGGTTTGTAGCTTCATCTAGACGCCACGCAACCGCCTCCGAAAAACATTCATACACAATGGCTGCCTAAGCACACATGCGCGCGTCCGAAATCTCTCCCGCCCACTATTTGGGGCACCTGGGATTACCATCCTACCCCCGACCCGCAGTAGGTCCGAAATTTAAGAGGGGGGCAAAGTTTGTACTTTCCCCAAATTTCAAACAAGCATGTCCCATCTTCTGTTCAAAAAAGCCAAAAACAAGCGCATCCCAGACCGAAACATGGTTCCCCCCACCCGTCCGATTCCCCATGCGTACTCCGTGGGCGCCAAAACTACCTCTCCACCAGCCGCGAAACCCCGGCGTCCTCTGTCCGCCACCCCATCCCACCCATCAATCGCCGCCCTCCTCCATCACGCCGGAGCCGATACCCCGACGTCGTCGTCCACCGCAACCTCAACCGCAACGCCCTCCACAGCTAGTAGTTGAAGCAGAGGCCGAGCCGTCTGTACCTGAGCCAGTTCAACCATGCTATCCTGCGCCTCACTGCTGTCGCTCCAACTTCGCCACCCTCCATCGCACCAGAGCTGTTCCTGCTACGCCATCCTTCGTGCCAAGGATCTGCTTCCCCTCCGCCGACATACAGCCATGGCAACACAGTCAACAATTTGTCCATGGGTTCGTCCAAGCCTGCACCCTCCAGAACATCGGTTTCCCCGGTAAAAACAAGAAGATCGGCGCAACATGTGGAGGTGACCACACCGTCAACCGAAGAAGTTACTCCTCTTCCCTTATTTGTGCAAATCTTACGTCTCTGCTTGCACGGTATTCATCCCACAGAAGACACTAGTTGACCGCTTCTTCTTGATACTAGATGTTCCTAGTAACTCGCGATGAACAAGGTTTCTCCTCATATACTATTTCACCTTAGCTAGAGGTCCGTCGCCCATCTGAATTTCAATTTCTGGCCAGTTGATTCCCAATTAACGGAAGCATTCCCCGGCGTAACAGGCGCTAGTACGACTATTACGCCGGGGAAGCAGCGCCTTGGTGTTTATCTTAGGGGCGTCTGCGGCCTAGAGCTACTGGCGCCCGATCTGGAGGTCGGCCGGGATTAAAGGGATGGCTTGTGGTGCTGCCAAGCACGGCGGTGGTGTGAGGTCGATGGAAGGGCGGGGCGGCGGAGGCACGGGTCTGGGCCGGTGGTCGCTAGTGGTTCATGAAAGATCGTCAACAGTGACGGGCGGGAGGTAGATGAAGGCCATCTGCCTGTTCCTTATAGATCGGACGGTTCATTAAAAAAATCGACTGGCCTATTTATTTTCAGTCGACTGTTATCTTACATATGACCACATGTGGTGGTGTGCTGGAGGAGCACCTGCATTTCCTGTGCTCATATATTACAAAATCATACGGAGTAGAATCTAATTTTGTTTGCCATGCAAAGTTGTAGAGCTATCTTATGTCTCCTGTCATTTATTTTTAAGCCACCTGCTATCTGCACTGCACACACTTCACCCATACTCTCACTATTGTGTTTTTATGCAAGGGTATTTCAGACTCTCCTACCAAAAGAGAAGCAGCAAAGAAAAGAGAGAAGTCGCTCCAGCTCGGTATACGGGTAGGCAAGACACGTTAAAACGCTATAAAGGGTGCGGTGTCAGCACATGGAGACGGTAAACGTAGCTCTGTAGTTGATGACCTCGCTCGCAATGAACCACCATCACAGGTGCTTGCTTTAACTTGGCGGTGTCATATGTGGTTGCATGTTGGTGTCTAGCTTGTATTCGAAAGGCCGAAGTCGGTCTTTATTAAGATAAGGAAAGATATTTTTTACATGAACCACCATCCCGTGAGCACCAGAAGACAAATACCTAGTCAGGGCACTGGCCGAGCCAGTGACAAGCCCAACAAAGACATGCATCACCTGGAAGCCAACTAAAAAGCCGCGATGGTGGCGAAGCAGCCCGCCTCCCACCAGGCTCTCAGGTCCTGGATAATCATGTTCACCACTACAACCGGATGTCTAGCTTGTATTGCTTCCAATTTGGTTAAATTGCATCTGCTTAGCTTACACATTATACCTTTGAATATCACATGCCTTTCTGTTTTTGGTACATACTAGTACATCTGTGTATTAACCATGTTCTTACATCAAACTAATGTTCTTGTCGATCCCTCATCAATCACTTATGACGAGGCAGGCAGGCAAGGGAACTACTCCTCATTTAAAGAATGCAGCGTCAGCCTCCCGACATGATTCTCAGGAAACAGAAATGCTAGATGAAGATAGTGAACGTAGCTCTGTAGTTAATGACAGCATTTCCCCTACACTAGCATTGCAGGTGCTTGCTCTAACTTGGGAGCGTGATATGTGCTTGCATGTTGCATATGGTGTCTAGATTGTAATTCTTCCAATCTGGTTAAACTGCATGTGCTAGTCTGCTTAGCTTATACTCTTGTAAATGTGACATTATACCTGTTAATGTGACATGCATTCCTGTATTTAGTACATAGTACATCTGTCTATTAAGCATGTCCATACATAAAACTATTGTTTTTTTTGTATCCCGCATTAATCAATATGACGAGACACCTTTAGTATATGCAGTGCGATATTAGTTGCATCTTTCATATGATTTATAGCATGCGCTGCTTCTAATTTGTTGAAATTGCATTTATGATGGGATGCTTTTAACTTGGCAGTCATATTGGTTGCATCTTTCATGTGGTGTCTAGCTTGCATTGCTTCTTAATTGCTGGAATGGTTTCTTCTTAGTTTACACAAACAGTTGTGAACATGCCATGCCATCCTGTTTTTCGTACATATTCCATCCTGGTATCATGTGTTTGCCTTACATCAAAGTAGTGATTGTCAGTATCATGCATGAATGAGTTCTGAAGAGAGAATTTTATTGCTTTTTCTTGTCGGTTTTACTTGACAATTCAAAATCAATAAAGTGGAAGGAAGTTAGCAAGGCAGCGGATAAAGGTGCTCCTTCCAAACGGAGGGCCTCTATAGTTTCTACTCCTCCACAACCCCAAGATGATTTCCAAGACAACACATGCATAGACACTCAACAAAGCTGTGTTTATGATGAGCACGTCTCCCCTAGTGCAGCATCACTGGTGCTCCCTCTAACTTGGCAGTGTTATGTGTGGTTGCATGTTATGTGTGATGTCTAGCTTGTATTGCTTCTAATTTTATTGAATTCCATCTACTTACTTTACACATTATACTTGAATAAGACACGTGTTCATGTTTCTAGAACATACAATATCTGTCTATCACACCATGTTCTTACATCTAATTACTACTGTTGTGTAACCTGCAACAATCACTTATCATAAGACATGTTTGACTTCGAAGTGTGATATAGGTTACATCTCACATTCTTTTCTAGCTTGTACCACTAATTTGTTGAAATGGCACTTACGACGAGACAGTTTAACTTGGTAGAGTGATATTATTTGCATCTTTCATATGGTGTCTAGCTTTCATTACTTCTAATTTGTTGAAATGCCTTCTCCTTAGTTTACACATCATAAGCTGTGAATATGCAATGCTGTGAATATGCAATGGCACTAATGACGAGAGACCTCTAACATGGTAGTGTGATGTTGTTTGCATCTTGCATATGTTTTATTTCTTGTACTGCTTCACATTTGTTTAAACACCATTTATCTTTGAGACAACTTTATTAACTTGGCAGAGCGATATTTGTAGCATCTTTCATATGGTGTCTACCTTCCATTGCATTGCTTCTAATTTGGTGAAATGTCTTCTTCTTAGTTTACACATCATAGTTCTGGTTATCTCTTCCGTCCTGTTTTTCATACATATTACATCCTCCTATCATGTGGTTGTCTAACATCAACGTTTTATTCGTCTGCATCACACATCAATTTGTTCTGAAGAACTAAATTTTATTCATTTTTCTTGTCGTTTGACTTAACATGGCACAAAGAAAGAGGAAGAAACAGAGAATGGCAGGGAATGAGAAGCGGATGAATCCTCCAGATTCTGCTGGTACTGATGGTGTAATAGAAGGTGAAAGTCCAGCGGAAAATTCTACAAACATGGCATCCCATGCTACACGAACTGCAAAAAAAGCCAAACAGAAACAAATAGCTGCCACCAAACAAGCAGAGACAGCCCTAGTTCTTGAAACACCTACCACAGTACTACCAGCTGCACGACATACTCGTGCGTCAACTGAGCTAGCATCACGTTCCCAAGCTCCCTTGCCACCTGACACTACTTCCCAAGCACTCTTGACACAAGACGAGTTGGCAATATCAGATGAACCTTGTGAGCTTCAACAGCAAGAAGGTAGTTGCTGGAGTCAAGTTATAGTTGCATGCTTCTTTATATGTAGTCTCACAGTTTGATGTACACTAACACTTCCTATGTTTGTTGTTGGACTAGCACCTAGGCGCAAGAGGAAAGAAACATCAGGGATAATGCTCGATAGGTTAACTAAATCTAGAGGAGGAAGAATGGAGATCCGTTTTGAGGGAGGTTTAAAAAGGCCACGTGATGCTACAGAGTCAGCCAAGTTAGTATCAGAGGCAGCGGTTGCCGTTAGGTGTCATGTACGTATCCTCCCAACATGGATTCAGTACAGGAATGACAAAGACGAAACCCAGTTCAACACCTTCCTCAACCATTTATCTGTAAGTGGTTATGTATGGAAACTAGTAATATCGTCTTGCTCTGTCCCATACTTTCTGGGTTGCTGATAATGAGACTCCCATAATTTTCAATAGATGAGGTTCAAGTTGGATAGCCAAGATGATGCAACCAGACAAGCTTGCACCCATGTTTTCAAGTGCGCGCTCTGCATGACAAGATGTCGGTATAACTTGAGCAAAACTCACTTTGAAGGCAAGGCTAACAGTGAACTTTCTCAAACATCTCCAGTGGAAAATATATTGGATGAAGACTGGAGGGGCCTTGTTAAACACTGGTCTGATCCGAAGTATCAGGTACATTATATATATGTGATCAGATCACATGTTGAAGTCCAATTGACGCATGTGCCACACAAATCTATCTTCTTGTAGGTGAACTATTCAAAGAACAAGGCCAACCGTACGAAAGTGAAATTCCAACAGACGACAGGATCTCGTAGCTATATTGCACACTACGAGGCTCTTGTAATTAGCTGTTGTTTCAATCTTTTCGCTCTACCATATTATCAGATCTATATTGACTTGTTCGAAATGTAGAGGAAAGCCCGCAAGGACCAAAAAGTACCTGAACCAAATGTTGTGGAAATCTTCAAGGACTGTCACACCAGCAAGAAGAAGGGCATGACTACACCAGTCAAAGCCGCTGTTGTAAGTCCTTAATCCTCATGCCTTTTAACTACTACTTACTCTGACTTGTGCCTTGAACTGCATGGTTTGCAGCCAATGTCTATTACTCTTTTCAATTTTATACACAATTGTCTTAGCGTATCATTGCACCTTACAAGGTTTAAAAGGGAGGAGTGATGTTCCTTTGATCTTGACCCGTAATCTAGTTCCGTGCTGGACTTGCCCACACAACGTTACAATTGCGTGTTTGTCTGTTCTCAGTTGTTTTGTGATATGAATGATGTCATACTATGCTTACCATATTATAAACTTCGTCTCTTTATCCTTGGCCCTCAATACAATGTGAAGAAATAGACAATACATTAGCGATGGTACATGGTCATATGTTTGGAACCTGGTTTTATTATGTACCTTGCAATAAAATACAACTAATATTTTACATGGGTTCACCAGAATAAGTTCTGTATATAGACCAAAGCTATTTTGTTTGGTTTTGATGCCTCCTTAATATCTTCTGTTCTGGTACTAGTAATGTAAAACCTCAACTTTTCAGCGAGCTATGGAAAAAATGGTGGAACCGCCACCTTCTGAAGGTGGCGAGGCAACTATAACCGCAATGTCAGCTCTTGCTGCAACGGGTCAGTACTTGTCCACTAATAGCGCCAAAAGCACGTTCCTGCATAATACTGGGTTGGTTGTTAAGGCAATATCGTCCAAAGTGCCTCATGATCAAGATATGCAAGCTCAAAGCAATGTTGTATCTGCGCTCCAGACACAAGTCCATTCCCTAACAGAGGCCCTTTGTGAAACAAGGAGAAACATTGCTCAATGTCGTCAAGATATGCATGGTTTTGAAACCAGACTATCAGACATTTGTTATGTTGTTCAGGAGCCTAGGGGAAATGAAGGCGAGGGTTATGGTGTTCCATCGGACAATACAGCATGAAAATGTAACAGTCAGGTCAAATGAACCGAGCTTCTGAACTTCTGGTGGTGCATTTATCTGCTAGACTATTAAGTTTTATGCCAACCTTCCTTTTGTTATATACTTGTAATTTGTTTTGGTGCGATACAAAATTTATTCTTAACATGCAGCCACCGGCTGAAGAAAACAGCAAGCCATTTTTGTATAGTTTAGGGTGTTCCCTATATTTGCACTAGTGGCGATCTTTGATGCCAAGTGGATGTAATCTGTGCAATCGCCTTAATAGCCTAGCGTTAGTTTGGGCCTTATTTATTTCCTAGTCTTATTTTTCCCTGGTTTGCTAGTGGCCGCAACTACCCATGGGCCATATACGGGCCATAGGATCCATGGGTCTCCTACGGGCCGTCGATAAATGGGCCTGTAATCGGTGGGCCTCGGGCCGTCAATAAATGGGCCTAGGGCCGTCGGATAAATGGGTCTACATGGGCCATAATCGGGCGTAATTGGTATCGGCCCAGCACGGTAGCGGGCCGTTAACAGGCTGTAGGACTGCAAAAGCTTAATTCTGTCACAGGCATAACGGGTCGTTAATGGGCCAAAATATAGGACGGGCTGGCCAGAAACGGGCCGACTCTTGCCACGGGTCGAATTTGGCCCATTAGGGTAACAGGCCAGTAATGGGCCGACTCTTGCCATGGGCCTAATTTGGCCCATTTGGTGAATATGCCAGTAACGGGCCCACTCTTGCCATGGGCCGAATTTGGCCCATTAGGGGAACAGGCCAGTAACGGGCCAGAAGTAATCGAGGGCCGAAAAGGAGCCCAAGAATGTATGGGCCGTCAATAGGCCGAAAGCTAACACGGGCTGGAAACGGCCCATGTAAATCACGGGCCGTTAACGGGTACAAAGAAAATTATTGTTCATTATGGGCTAGAGTCGTCGTGGGCCTGTAAAGGGCCAAAAGATACGAAGGCCTCATATGGGCCGAAAGACGTCGTGGGCCATACATGGGCCGAAAGTGAAATGGGCTTGTGTTATATTCGACGGGCCACATGACGTTGTTGGGCCGATTTCCTTTAGTGCCTAATGGGCCGTAAAATAGTCTATTTGTGAAGAGACCGTTAACAGGCTTTTCATGGGCCAGCCCGTTAGCTTTTAACCAAGTCAAACGGGCCGGCTTTGTAAGCTAAATGGGCCAGTGGTGGGTCGTGGCACGTGTCGACATATCATAGGCGCCTATCTGACCCACTGACGAGCTGACACGTGTTTCGTCCGGCCAATAAGAATTTTACACGTGGAAATTTCCCATTGGTCGGGGCTGTTAACGGGTTATCGGATCCAAAACCCGACCCGATAGCTTAATGGCTTTCTGTTACGGTGGATGCCACGTGTCAGTCACCCTTGACGAAAGCACTTCTGTGACGCGCGATTTATCGTCATGGAAGTGGACACTTCTGTGATGATAATTTTGGTAATGTCATGGAACACTTCTACGACAGCACAGGTCTGACTATCTTGATTTTGTCATAAATTTGTCATGGATGTACATGCATGACAAAAAACACGACCTACTATGACAAACACGTATCATCACGAAAGTGTATTTTTTTTGTAGTGATGTATCACAGAAAATGAAAAGGAGCATTTGAAACCAGTTTCTTATTATTCAGAAGTTACATATTCTAGAGAACATGCACATCCAGCTTATCTATCAAGTATACAGCTGGATCCACATAATAATCATATGGGACAACTTGGGTGCATGAGTTCTTTTGTATGTGTGCAACATAACATGATCTATGAGTCTGCCATACTTATATCCTACTTGTAGAAGACAACTAACTAATGAACATGTTGCTAACCAGCACATTCTGAATGCTAAGCTCCTCACCAAAACAATTCAGTAAATTACTGTGGGGTTCCATAAAGATATCACTTAACAATGACATACATTAAAGCTTTAAGCCTCTACATATTACACCATTACAATTGGATAAGAAGAATTTATGATAAAGGCTGGAAGATATAAAACGACACCAAATTTAAACCGAGCATTTGTTTCTATCATTTTTTTCACCTAGTGAAGTGATGCATTGCTACATAAGAATGATGCGGTGACAATCTGCGAGGAACTCGCAAAGCCAATCTGTACATACATCGTTTTAGAAGGACACGAACATAATTTATCTTCATTAAGACTTTTGCAATTTATTAGGAAGAATTTGTTTTAGGAGATCCATTTGGCAAGCACAAGTTGATCATGATGCAACAGAGAACATTCACCATGTAAAATCAAGATTACCTGAGACCGTGTTGTGGACCAGCCAAACCATTCAATGTCGCTGCAAAATAAAGGTAAGGATCTGTCAGAGCAGTTCCAACCTGTGATATAAACAGGAAACAATTAAACAACCAATGCACACTGAGCTAGTAGGATCACAAGCAACGACACAAATAATTGAAGGCCAACTAGTCTCTCTAAATTAGCAGACCACAAAGTTGCTCCACCTCAAAAACGGTGGTTGCGGCTCGTGCTCATCTTGATGTGGCGAGGGAGGCGAGCGAGATGGGGCTGGTTGCTAGGGTTTCTCGGGCGTGAGAACGGTAGCCTGCTGCTGCATTACAATACCTTTATTATCTCAAGCAGAACCAAAACAAAACAAAAATGATCTCACTATCCTTCACTAGTTTAAATCATAATTATAGTGGTAAACATTTCTTATCATATTTTATCTCTAGTTCTAGTTACCATAAGTTGTGGGGCGGGAGGCTCACCTTATTATGTTGCTTGGGCAGGCAGCAGTTGCAGGCTTGCAGGAGGATGTCGGAGACATGATCCTCCCATCGCAGTCACTTATGGGAGATGGAACATGCCAGCCAGATCACCTCTTCCTCCCCCATATCTATGTTGGCGTTTCTTGGGCAAGCAGTGATCTAAACACACTTATATTTCTGTACAAAGGGAGTACATGGTTATAATTTCAGTTTTCTACATGGAACAACAAGGAGTGGTTCTATGACATGTTTTTTTGCTTGTTGTTTATAATTTCCAGTTTAGTTTGTAAATCCTAATAATCTCTCAAGTAGTGCAAATCAGTGTCGAACCATCAAATTAAACTGATGTTTTGTCAATGAGAAACAACTTACTGTTTGTAATGTTGTTACGATTTTTCTGTTGGTAAAACACCGCAAGGAGATTCGTATTCAGTCTAGCTGCTTGCCCCCCTGCTTGAAGTGCATACATATGGCCACGAGCACATTAAAGAAAGAGAGTTACCTAGCCCACCACTAGAGGCGCAGGAGCATCCAAAGATCCACTCCATTAGAGAGGAGTGGCAGGAAGGGAAAGCCAACGCCGACGAGGAGCCCACCCAGCCTGCCTGCATGAGGAAGAAACCAAGATCATGCATGAGAGGGAAGGTAAGTGAGAGGGAGAAGTACAAACTGAAGCAAAGATGGGTACCAACCTTGAACTTGAGGAGGAACATCGCTGGCAGTTGGAGAAGATCAGAGCAGCGGCCTCCATAGCGAGTAGAAGCATGCGCCCCTTGATTTGGAAGCAGTTGAGCAGGAGCAGACATGGATTCGTCTCCCGGCGCGCGAGCATCTCTTGACGGATGCACAACAATGACGCCGCTGCAGATGGATCGGCCTCCTCACTCCTCCTGCCAAGTCTGGAGGAACCACGACCACGCCGCGGACAGCTCGACAACCTCACCATCTCCGCACCCCGCACTCAGTCAAGAGCATGTCTCAGCTGAAGACGATAAAAGAAGAACAACAGAGACCAACCAACAACATACAGTTATGAAAAAGCAAGATGGAGTAGAATCAGCCAACAAATATCAGAATCAAAGAAGAACAATAAACCCTAGAGCCACAAGCGAGGCAACCTAGCAAGGACAAGCAAATCAGCATGCAAAACGATGAAGTAAAGAATCAGAATACAAGAGAACCAAACAAAAAACTTATAGTAAAGCACCAATTCCTCATATATTAATTAGAAACTCTAAGCTAGGAGCCAATAGGATAACCAAATTAATCGAGCACCCGAGAACAACATTTGATCCACAAAACTGGAACCACATATAATTCGAACCTGGAAGCTGGGATCTGACTGGAAAACCAAATTACTCTAGTGCTAAAGAACAACACCTTGATCCACATGACTGCAACCAGAACAAGCATAGATCCTCCGTGCTCTTTTCTAACCAACCATGTGGCCTATCCATTCCTATTCTACAAACCCCAATCCAATACAAACAAATCCAGCCCCTGAGAATAGGACTTTGACTCAGAGAACCTTACCACAACAACACAAATGATGCTCTATTACCGAAAAAGGGTTTCCCCCCGCTTTGTATACAAAGCAACCAACCGAATCATACAGGGATAGGTGCTGGGGCGGAAGCAGCATAGACACGCCCAAAAGAAACAACAGAGAAAGTGCAAAAGAAACAAATGCCGACAACGGCGGATCAACAAAAACGAAGAAGCCTCGCGATCGCTAGGCCCACCGGGCTCATCCACTAGGCTCCAAGACTCCGAAGCGCCGGCACCAATCAACACCTCCAAGAAGGATCGCGACGATGACGACGCTGCTGCCAAGGGTTTCCCCCGGTACACGACGAGGCGAGAGGAAGAGTAGCCCCCGACGCCCTCCCGGAAGGTCAGGCGGCACCCACAGGCGCCACGGCGCCGGAGTCGGCCACGCCGACAGGGGTTTCCTCCGATCCCAACCCGCACCTCGAGCACTCCGGATCCCGCCACCAAACCAACCACCACCATGCGCCAACGCGGTCATGAGGACTCCATGCCGTCTCACCACGGCACCGCGAAGTGAGGACAGCACGACGAAGAATCAGAGCCGGGACTAGGGCATCAGCACCATCGGCACGCGGGAGGGCCCCACCTCCATCGTCAGTGACAGTAGCCGTCCGGACGCAATAGCACGAGCACACCAGGCCCGTAGGCCCATAGGCCCGGCGAGCCCTCGTGGGCCCGTAAAGCTCCCGCCTTCGCGCTGCTGCCGGCACGCCATCGGCGCCGACGCCCCAAGTCCGAGCCGCTCCTCCTCCTCCCCGCGCCATAGACAATGAGACCATGCCGGGGGGCCGGCCACAGGGGCCCAGATGGGGCCCGACGTGCCCAGATCTGGGCCGGGGGCGCGTCGACGGCCACCCAGCAAATGATGCTCTATTTCCCCAACCGATGTCTGATATGTCCAATCCCAAATATAAGTGACAAGGGAGAGCTCAGGTTAACCAATCAGTTCAGACAGACAATTTTCAACAACATGCCCACCCACATTCCATCTCACCCCCTTCACCTAGTATGCTCCATTCAAGCACCTAGGAAAGGCTTCGTACACCAACTCAACCACAACCATGACATGAACAATCCATACAAACGGTGGCAAGTCTGTGCTATACTTTAACCTAATCTAATTCAACGATTAATCCTGAAGAGTAACATGTAAAATCGGGACCAACCCAAACCAATAGCCAGACTAGCAAAATATCCTAAACCAGCAGAATCTAACGCCAAACCCATGACCATGAGCACCAGACAAATTAAGGAAGGCAACAAAAAATGGCACGAATCTAGGCATGCGGCTGAGCCTCAGGCAAAGCAACAAAAATACCAGGGATCCAAGCAGAACCCCTAATCCATCCAAAGGAGTCCGACCATATCCAGGCTAGAGAAGCCAACGCATCAAAAAGAATCTGGCCAGATCTGAGCAGGCAAACATGCCAACCCGAGCCGCACATAGACAATGAGGGAAGGAAAAGCTCACCAACCAGAAACCTTGCAACCTCTCGACGGAGCAGCAGAAGGCAGGCCGACCGAATCCTCCATTACCTTCCTTCACACAACCAACCGCAAGCACAACCGCATCAGACGAAGAAGAAAACCAGAGGAATAAAAGGTAAAGATCCATACTGAGGATCTGATCTACGGCGCCATGGGTAGCAGGGGGTGGAAGGAGGAGGAGGACTCATCAGCATGGCCATGGAGACGCCGTACACCGCTCCACGCCGCCGCCGCCGCCGTTGTGCTCCTTGTCCTTCCTCCGCTGATGCTCGTCGCTCGTCAGCGTCGCCCAACGCCTGCTGCTGCGCCGCTTGCCTGCCGCTGCTACTCACCGCTGCTGCCGCCGTCGTGCTCCTCGCCCTTCCTCCGCTGCTCCTCGCTATCGCCCAGGGCCTGCTGCTGTTGCTCCCCCCGCCGTCGCCGTCGTGCTCCTCGCCCTCCCTCCATTGGTCCTCGTCATCGCCCAAGGCCTGTTGCTGCTCCGCCTTGGCCTATCGCTGCTGCTCCCTGCTGCCGCCACCGCCGTTCTCCTCGTCCTTGCTCTGCTGTTGCTCGTCGCTGCTGGGTGGCGGGGAGGGCTCTGGTGCGGCGGATCTGGCGGCCGACGGCGTGGTTCAAGGCAGTGGGTGGCGGCCGCGGTGATGTGGGTGGAGGAGAGGAGGCGCGTGGGAGGGGAGGGGGCAGGAGGCACGCGGGAGGGGAGACGGCTAGGGTTGTCTCCACGGGTGCCGGCCCTTTTATACCCCTTGTGCGTGAAATGATGAAAATGCCCCCGGCGGGGCAGGCTAATTACGCGCGGTGGCACGAAACGGGAGTTACTGTTCATTCCTATAGTGCCAGCCCCAGATCCGACGGCACAGCTCTTCCATGCGCTCGATCGGACGACCCAAAACTCATCAAGTAAACGCATTTGACGGCCGAGAGTCACTGAGCTCTGAGGAGCCTTGTAGGAACATTCATCTCTTACTAGAGGTTGACGCGCGCTTTGCCGCGCCGTCGTTAGACATCAGTTAAGCCTTCCTTTTTATTTGGCATGATATTATGGTCGGTGGATTCGTTGTGTATTTGAGTTAAGATGACTTATAATTGCACTAATGATTCCCCTTTTTGTTGGCTCCTCTCTTGCTCAATAGAGACAATATAATATCTATCTGTGAGGTGAACTAAATTGTTTTGTGGGTGGTTATGGTATTCTTATGTATAACACATCAATCAATATATGAGTGTCACGTTCGTCTGGGAGTGGATCCAAGCAAATAACGCATGGGCGATCCACTCTCTTACAGGTGGGCCCCTCAGCTCCCCAAAGCCCTAATTTACCAGGAGCCAACATTCCTAGAGAATTTAGAACATTAAATTATAAGATATGGCAAGGGGAAGTAAAAAAATTAAGCAACAATATTTGAAAAATATATAATGTTCAGATCCGCCATTCAACATTCAGCAAAACTTCTAAACAAATAAAGAAATTGGACCAGCACTGCTCATCAACAAACATGGAAGCCGGCTAGGAAAATGTTTAAGACCTAGACCATGCAAATTAATGAAACTTACCAACACAATCCAAATTTATACAAACCAAACTCTCCGGCCGAAACCAACAAAAACCATTTGGAATTTTGGGTTAAACCCATTTGCTCCAACTGAATCAAGCCATCAATTTGAAGTAGACAACAACAAATAAGCTCTTGACGTCAATTAGTCCCTTGCAACAAGAAGATGTGGACATAGATTAGAGAAACTCCAAGCGTGCCGACCTAAATTGTCCGCGCGTGTCAGTTTGCGTCCAAATGGATGAAAATACCGGCCCTACGCGGTGAACCAAACCAAAAGTTGTCCGCTCGCTACCCATCTGGACACATTTGCAGCCCAAATTTGCGTCTGATTTGAGTCCACGCTGGCACGCGAGTACAAGACGGACCCACTGAGGGAGTCCTAGATTAGGGGGTATCCGGACAGCCAGACTGTGTACAACATCCGGACTATTGAAGCGTGAAAATACAAGACACAAGACTTCGGCCTGTGTCCGGATGGGGCTCTCCTTTGCGTGGAAGGCAAGCTTGGCGATCCGGATATTATATTTCCTTCCTTGTAACCGACTCCATGTAAACCCTAGTCCTCTCCGGTGTCTATATAAACCGGAGAGGTTGGTCCTTAGAAGGCCGATCACAATCACAATCCTACCATCATAGGCTAGCTCTTAGGGTCTAGCCTCGTGGTAGATCTACTCTTGTACTACCCATATCATCAATATTAATCAACCAGGAAGTAGGGTTTTACCTCCATCGAGAGGGCCCGAACCTGGGTAAACATATGTGTCCCTTGCTTCCTGTTACCATCAGGCTTGACGCATAGATCGAGACCCCCTACCCGAGATCTGCCGGTTTTGACACCGACATTGGTGCTTTCATTGAGAGTTCCTCTGTGTCATCCCAACAGGGCTTGATGGCGCCTCCAATCGTCAACAACATGGTCCGGGGGGAGACTTTTCCCCCCGATTGATCTTCGTGTTCAGCTGCTTCGCACTGCCGGCCAATTCGCTTGGCCATCTGGAGCAGATCGACAGCTATGCCCCGGGCCACCAGGTTAGGTTCGGAAACTTGAACTACACAGCGGATATTCGCGGAGACTTGATCTTCGACGGATTCAGGCCTGTGCTAGGAGCGCCGGACAGTCAGGATGAGCACGGCTTAGACCTGCTGTCAGACGATACTCGGGATATCACCCCGGCAGAAGCCTTGGATCTAAATCCGGGGCAGGTTGCGTTGCCCAAGGACGGAGGGTTGGACCCCACCCCGCAGGCCGTACCGTCATCGACGATGGAGCCGAAAACAGGCCTCACTTCTGAGGAAGCCTGTGACTCCGGACCCCCGAACTCTAATCCGGTTGTTGGTTCCGGTCCGCAGACCCTTGAGCCAGCCGAGCCAGACTGGGCTCCGGTAATGGAGTTTACCGATGCGGACATCTTTCAGCACTCGCCCTTTGGCGACATGCTGAATTCACTAAAGTCTCTCTCTTTGTCGGGAGGCTCTGGGCCGAACTATGTCTGGCTTGAGTGGGGAGCGGACGACGACGGAATTCGTTGCCCACCCACCACCCACTTCATTGCCACGGTCGATGATTGAACTGACGTGCTTGACTTCGACTCCGAAGACATCGACGGTATGGACGACGATGCAGGAGAATTATAGGAGCCACTGCTCACAGGGCGGTGGACGGCCACCTCCTCATAAGATATATATATATATGGTGGACACTGCGAAAGAAACCAACGGCGACGAGGCAACGGAGGATAACCCCTCGGGAAGAAAAGCAAAGCATGGGCGTCGTCGGCGCCGCTCCAAGCCCCGCCACAGCAATACTGGCCCCGGAGACGAAAGCAATCCGGATGGCACCAAAGAGGAATATGACCCTGACCAGCCCGCCTTCGAGCAGGCCGAACAGGAAGATGAGCAGGTCAGCCCAGAAGAATAGGTGACGGATGGATACCCGGAGGAGGACAACTACATGCCCCCCTCCAAAGACGAGATTAGCCTCGGCGACGACGAGTTCCCTGAGGATCCT
Organism: Aegilops speltoides; assembly: GCA_021437245.1. Lineage (NCBI taxonomy): Eukaryota > Viridiplantae > Streptophyta > Magnoliopsida > Poales > Poaceae > Aegilops > Aegilops speltoides. The sequence goes on from CM038147.1 coordinate 505,834,458, forward strand.
GTGGAGCAGGAGCGCTTCAAGCATCGGGTTATAGCGACTGCGAGGAGCCTGAAGAAGAAGCAACAGCAACTCCAAGCTGATCAAGACCTGCTCACAGACAGATGGACTGAAGTCGTTGCAGCCGAGGAATATGGACTCGAGCGCCAAACGGCTGACTGGCCACCCCGTGGCCGGGATAAAACGAGATATCAGCCAGAATACCAGCCCGCACCCCCACGCCGATATACTACGGCCCAGGGCAACAGGCAAGACCTGCAAGATATTCTGGAAAACAGAGCAGGACAGCCAAGATCGATCTACGGATCGTGGGGGCGCGCAACAACGCGCGACGACTACCGTCACGCCGGATACATTATCAACAAGTCCGGCTGGGCCGAACACAGCAACCCAGACCAATTCGAGCTGCGTAGCCACATAGCCCGGCACAGAGGCGCCGCACACCCCCTCTGCTTCACTGACGAAGTGATGGATCATGAATTCCCAAAAGGGTTCAAACCCATAAACATCAAATCATAGACGGCACAACAGACCCCGCAGTATGGATCGAAGATTTCCTCCTTCACATTCACATGGCCCGCGGAGATGATCTACACGCCATCAAGTATCTCCCCCTTAAGCCCAAAGGACCAGCTCGGCATTGGCTAAACAGCATGCCAGCAAATTCCATTGGCAGTTGGGAAAACCTGGAAGACGCATTTCTCGACAACTTCCAGGGCACATATGTGCGACCACCGGACGCTGATGACCTGAGCCACATTACTCAACAGCCTGGAGAGTCAGCCAAGAAATTCTGAACTCGGTTCCTAACTAAAAAGAACCAAATAGTCGACTGTCCACACGCCGAAGCCCTGGCGGCTTTTAAGCATAATATCCGTGACGAGTGGCTTGCTCGACACCTCGGCCAGGAAAAACCCAAGTCCATGGCAGCTCTCACAACACTAATGACCCGCTTTTGTGCGGGTGAGGACAGCTGGCTGGCTCGCAACGGCACCACGCCACATTCTGGCACTTTGGACGGCCGCGATACTAATGGCAAGCCACGGCGCAACAGACATAAGAGATGGAACAACGGTGATAGCACTGAAGACACAGTAGTCAACGCCGGATTCAGCGGATCTAAGTCCGGTCAGCGGAAAAATCCGTTCAAAAGAAATAATTAGGGACCTTCCAGTCTGGACCGCATACTGGAGCGCTTGTGCCAAATTCATGGCACACCGGACAAACCAGCCAACCACACCAATAGGGACTACTGGGTGTTCAAACAGGCCGGCAAAATAAACACCGAAAACAAGGACAAGGGGTTGCACAACGACAATCACGAAGAGCCCCGGCGTCCAAACATGGGGGGGCAAAAGAAATTTCCCCCCAGGTGAAAACGGTCAACATGATCTACGCCACCCACATCCCCAAGCGGGAACGGAAGTGAGCACTATGGGACGTCTATGCGATGGAGCCAGTCGCCCCCAAGTTCAACCCATGGTCAGCTTGTCCAATCACCTTTGACTGTAGGGATCACCCTACTAGCATCCGTCACGGCGGCTCAGCTGCATTGGTCTTAGACCCAATCATCGACGGATTCCACCTCACGCGAGTCCTTATGGACGGCGGCAGCAGCCTGAACCTGCTTTATCAGGACACAGTGCGCAAAATGGGCATTGACCCTTCAAGGATCAAGCCCACCAAAACCACCTTTAAAGGTGTAATTCCTGGAGTAGAGGCCCGCTGTACGGGCTCCATAACATTGGAAGTGGTCTTCGGATCTCCGGACAACTTCCGGAGCGAAGAGTTAATCTTTGATATCGTCCCTTTCCGTAGTGGTTACCACGCACTGCTCGGATGAACCGCATTCACTAGATTCAATGCGGTACCACATTATGCATACCTCAAGCTCAAGCTGCCAGGTCCACGCGGGGTCATAACAGTAAACGGAAACATGGACCGCTCTCTCCGTACAGAAGAGCATACTGCAGCCCTCGGGGCAGAAGTACAATGCGGCCTCCTCCGGCAAACCTCCAATTCGGCAACGACAACCTCAAGCACTGTCAAGCGGGTCCGGAGCACCCTGCAACAGGATCATCAGGAACGCCAAGAGCGTGATTAGCAGTCCAGCCTCCGCTCAAGCCCCATCAAAGCAGCATTCGTGCCACGCATACACAGTTACGCACTCAAGATACCATGGGCATAGGCGGAGGCGCATCAACGACTCAGTCAATAGTGCCCCGTAATATGGCAAGTAAAGTCCGAACACTTTCAACAGTGCGGCACCCCGAACTTATAGCACTATATGCATCAGCTCCGAATCATGTCTTGGGTCTACAGTTGGGATAGCCCGGCTCCCTTGTTTTGGTGCTTTACGTTCCGTTATATCGGCTAAGGTAGCGCAGGGAGAACTACTGCGATTGTATCCCGGTTCTTCCGGACGAGCACCTCAGTAGAGAAAGCCGAAAATAGACCGGCATGATGTGGCGAGAGCTGGTCGTTGTTCGAGAGGTCTTAAAATCCTTAAAGATTTTCCTCTTTAGGCGATAAATCGGCTTCGTTCGATCTAGGCGTATATAGCGCCCCAATTCGGCCTTCCAGATTCTAGGGGCTTCGTCAAAATTTAAAATTGTAGACTTCTATGGCTAAGTGAAAGTTATAAAGCCGCATAGTCCGATTGCCTTGTTCGCTGCGCCGGACACCTCCTTAAGGGACCAAACATTTGGATAAAGAGTGTCTGGGTTTTCCACGGACAACCCATTACTAGTTACGTGGGGGCGGAAGCCGACGACTGGCCTACTTTCAGAATTTTATAAACAGCCACACAGAAGGTAATATTTTAAATAACAAAAGCTCTACATAGCACAAGTAACTTCGTCCTTAAATTACAAACATGACAGAAGTGAATTCATTCAAAAATGGTGTCCTTGGTACATTCATCAGCCACGAGACGAGCACCCTTCATAACACCATCATAGTACATCTCGGGATGGCTATGCGCCTTGCCCTCTTGCGGCCCATCCTTAACCAGCTTCTCCGCATCCAGCTTGCCCCAATGCACCTTGACGCGGGCAAAGGCCCGGCGGGCACCCTCGATGCAAATGGATCGCTTGATCACTTCAAGCCGCGGACAGGCATCCACCATCCGCTTGATCAGGCCAAAGTAGCTACTGGGCAGGAGCTCACCAAGCCACATCTGGACTATGAAACCTTTCATAGCCAGTTCGGCCGCCCTGTGAAGTTCGACCAACTGCTTCAGTTGGTCACTCAGAGGCATCGGGTGTCTGGCCCCAGCATACTGGGACCAGAACAGCTTCTCCGTTGAGCTCCCCTCCTGGGCATGGTAGAACTCCGCAGCGTCTGGTACGATGCGTGGCAGATCTATGAATGCCCCTGGAGAGCTCCAAATTCGAGTAAGTAAAAGAAATGCCTCATCCACATGTTTGCTTTGCATAAAGAACTTCTTACCCGCTTCTATCTTCTTGGACTCTTGGATTTCCTGTTGTGCCTTCTCAGCTTCGGCCCTGGCGTCCTTCATACTCACCAAGGCCTTCGCAAGCTCGGCCTCTTTCATCTTCAAATCATGCTCCACGGACTCGCACTTCTTGCCAAGGTCCCGGAGCTCTTGTTGTACCTCACCCAATCTAGCACTTTGCTTTTCGCGCTCCTGGCATTCCAAGGCCGCCTTGTCTTCGGACTCGGATAGCGCTTTCTTCAGGGACGCCACTTCAGTGGTGGCCCCTGTCACACAGTCACGACGCTTTGGCATTAGATTAACCAATTTTGTCTATCCTTAAATACATAAGAGAGGGGAATCACTTACCCTTGTTCTCTTTGAGCTGCCTCTCTGCGAGGCCGAGCTCTCCCTGCGCCTGCAGCAGGTCCCTCTTCAATTCGGCAACCTCGGCAGTACGGGCAGCAGCAGCAAGCAGCACAGCCTGCTTATGCACACGAATATTTATTGTTAGACTCCTGCGGATTATTATTGACCCTCCGTTTGGTTTTTCTTTTCAAACACCAAATAGAGTATCAGGGGCTACTACCTATCGGGTGGTAATTTCTCAGACTTTTATTACTTACCTCAAAGCCTGTTAGGAGGCTGGTGCAAGCTTCGGTTAGTCCGCTCTTGGCGGACAAAACCTTCCGTATCACCGTACTCATAAGAGTACGGTGCTCTTCATCCATGGAAGCGCCGCGAAGCGCTTCCAGCAAAAAATCCGGCGCCTCGTGCGCAACGGAAGTCCTCGACACAAACGGCTCGCGCTCCCTAACGAGGGGCCGCCCGCCTGAGTCCGGAACCATCGAAGGTTCCGGAACAGTGTTCGGCTGAGAGCCCAGCTTGCCATGGCTCTCATCGACATGATCCGCGGGGGTCTTGAACCCCGCGTGTCCGACATCTGGAATCCCGCCTTGGGGCGTCTCTAGAGTCACCTCCCCCCCTCCCCGCTCTGGGAGCCTTCGGGACAACACTTCTGTATCATCCGCGGGTTGAGGAGTAGTGGCCGTCAGAAGCGAATTTATCTCTAAATCGCTCAAGGATCCGGAGGAAGATACCTCGGGATGTACCCTCACCGGACTGCATATATGTTCGGCATTATAAATACAAAAACTATGAAGTGAAATCATGAAGGAGTGCGGACACTTACGATCGCACCGGGGGCTTCCCCCTTGGCAGCCACCCCTCTCGGTGTGAGCGGCCGTGGCGGAATAGTCCGGAAGGGACACCTTTCCCTTCTTGGACGCCCCAGCCTCCCCCTCCGGGGTGGCTTTTCTCTTTCTCTCCCCCGCCAGTGCGGGGAGGTAGAGTTTCTTCTTGGTTCCTCCCGCCTCTGCAGGAGGAATCTGTCTCGTCATCATTAGACGACAGGGGTATGATGGCCTTACGCCGAGGGCCTTTTCCGGCGCCCTGGTTCGCCTCCCCAGACCCCTCATCCTTTCCGGATGGGGCGTCTTCTTCTTCTTCTTCCTCCCCTTCGTGAGAGGAGTGTGCCTCGTCGTCTTCAGACGAAGCTTCTGGCACAACCTTACGACGGAGACCCTTTCGTGTCCCCGGGGCCTTCTTCTCGGCCTTCTTCTCCGGTACCTTGTACGGTGCCGGGACCAGCATCTCCGTCAGGAGAGCATCAGCTGGGCCTTCTAGCAGCGGAGCCGGATAGTAAACCTGCTCCACTATCTCCACATAATCCTGAAGCAAATATGCATAACTACTTAAGGCTCTCCCATGAATATATTGGGAAGAACCGGGTCCGGTGGTAGTCCGAGAACTCACCTGACTAGGAGCCCGCGCGGCGTGAAGCCCGCGGTCCTCGGATGTGGGAGGAGGTACTTCAGAGGCCTTGAACAGCACCTTCCATGCGCCTTTGTGCGTCATGTCGTAGAGCTTCCGGAGCGTCTGGTGTTCGGCCGGGACGAACTCCCACAGATTGAATGCCCGCCTTTGGCAGGGCAGGATCCGGCGAACGAGCATGACCTGGATCACGTTGACAAGCTTGATGTTCTTGTCCTTCATGCTTTTGATGCATGTATGGAGTCCAATCAGCTCCGTAGAGTCGCCCCAAGATAGGCCCTTCTTTTCCCAGGAGGTGAGCCACATGGTGGCTCCGGATCGGAACTCGGGGGCCGCTGCCCAGTTGGCGCCGCGTGGCTCGGTGACGTAGAACCACCCCGATTGCCATCCTTTTACGGTCTCCGCGAAGGAACCGTCCAGCCAAGTGACGTTAGGCATCTTGCCCAACATGGCCCCTCCGCACTCCGCTTGCTGGCCGCTTACAATCTTCGGCTTCATGCAGAAGGTTTGCAGCCATAGGCCAAAATGAGGCCGGATGCGGAGGAAGGTCTCGCATACGACGATGAACGCCAAGATGTTGAGGACAAAATTCAGGGCTAGATTATGGAAATCTAGCCCGTAGTAGAACATGAGCCCGTGAATGAAGGGATGGAGTGGAAATCCCAGTCCACGGATGAAGTGGGCGACGAATACGGCCCTCTCGTGGGGTCCTGGGGTCGGAATAACCTGCCCGGAATCCGGCAGTCGGTGCGCTATGTCCGCGGCCAAGTATCCGGCCGCCCGAAGATTTGTGATGTGCTTCTCCTTAACGGTGGAAGCCACCCACCTGCCTCCTGCTCCGGACATGTTTAGATGTGCGGAGAAGACTTGGGCTTGGGCGCTGGAGCTCGAGGGGGCAAGAGTGGGCAAAGGAGGAAGAAGGCGTGGGCGAAAATGGGGAAATCTTATCCCTTTATAGAGACGCCGAAAGTGGTGCGCCTCCCCACTTGCCTGTTGGGATTCGCTTGCTTCCCAAGCGCCACGATTGATGGCATGGTGGGATTACCCATACCCGTATTGATGAGAATACCGTGATAAGGGGACACGACCTCTGCTTTGACAAGACGTGTCAAAGAAACCGCCTCGCAATATGCGTTGTAGCTGGTTGTGGGAAAACGGTTTGAATAATGATCCGCCCGTAATAACATGTCACGTCGTCAGAAAAAGTTGTCAGGAGATTGCATTTGTGAAATATCATTATCTCTACAGCGGTGTGAAAAGATCATTTTGTGGATCCGGACACGATTCAAGTGTTCGATAATTACTTCGGAGTATTCGGAGAAGGTACCTGCCTTGCAATGCCGAAGACAATACTGCACGCCGGACTCATCGTCATTGAAGCCTGGTTCAGGGGCTACTAAGGGAGTCCTGGATTAGGGGGTATCCGGACAGACGGACTGTGTACAACGTCCGGACTATTGAAGCGTGAAGATACAAGACTCAAGACTTCGGCCCGTGTCCGGATGGGACTCTCCTTTCCATGGAAGGCAAGCTTGGCGATCCGGATATTATATTTCCTTCCTTGTAACCGACTCCATGTAAACGCTAGCCCTCTCCAGTGTCTATATAAATCGGAGAGGTTGGTCCTTAGAAGGCCGATCACAATCACAATCATACCATCATAGGCTAGCTCTTAGGGTTTAGCCTCTACGATCTCGTGGTAGATCTACTCTTGTACTACCCATATCATCAATATTAATCAAGTAGGAAGTAGGGTTTTACCTCCATCGAGAGGGCCCGAACCTAGGTAAACATCTGTGTCCCTTGCTTCCTATTACCATCAGCCTTGACGCACAGATCGGGAACCCCTACCCGAGATCCACCGGTTTTGACACCGACACCCACCCCGTGTCCTTTCGATGTCCGCCTCGGGCTCGCACGTCGACAACACAATTACTCCACGCAGTCGTAGTCATTGCATCCACCACCTAACCCGAGCCCGCATGGCAACGTCTAGAAGCATTTGATGTGCTCGTCCTTCTTAATACAAGTGTGGGGTGTGGGGGGAGGTCATCCACTTCTCCTTCCCTTCCACATTTGGACACGTTCGCTCCCCTCGACGTCGATAGCGCAAGCGCTAGCCATGGTTATGTTCAGCAAGAGCAAGGGCAAGGGTAAAACCGACGCCGGCGCCAGCTCGTCCCGCATGCAGCCTCCACCGTCGCTGCCCCCATCAGCCTACATGATGAATCCCCGTGCGGCTAGTGGTCGCCGGCCACGGGACCAGCTATACATCAAGGTGCACCAAGCGCGTTGGCACTGGCATTACCGCCAACCGCTGTTGTGGCCAGATGTTGACCTCTCGCACGGTTAGCACCTTGACTCACATCGCATCCCGATGCCGACGGTGGCGCGGTCGGCTCAAGCACACGAGGAGGAGGTGCACAAGCGCTACGCCCTCCTGACGCCAGAGCATCGGCGCGACCCTTCCTACGCGCAAGACTACCCCAACCAGGAAGCCTGGTTCACCATGGAGCACGAGTGGCCCGCCGCGGCAGCATGCCGCTTAAGCTTGGGTTTGTGTCGCTGCCCCTGGAGGTGGCGTCGGAGGAGGAGGAGGAGGAGGAGGGAGGAGGAGGAGGAGGAGGAGGAGGAGGAGGAGGCCCACCAGGACACATTGGAGGTGGCGCTCCAGCGCGCCCTGGAGGAGAGCTAGCATGAGGACACACGCTGTCGGCGGCGGGGGACCGCGCCTACGCTCCGCTGCTGCCCGAGCCCAAGGCCCTCACGAGAAGGACGCACGGGCGCTCACGCTCATGCCCATGCCACCCACGGAGCCGGAATCAGAAATATATGTGTGGGCCAGCAACCTCCGCAAGTGGGTGAGCGTGCCGCCCATCGCGCTGGGCACCACGTCGGCCCAAGAGGAGGCCTACCTGGAGCACTGGGGACAGCTCCACCTGTCTGAGGAGCGCGCCGATGGCGAGCGCCAGATGCAAGCCGAGCGCGAGGAGGAGCGCCATGCCTGCAGGGCACGGGAGGTGGAGGAAGAGCGTTGGGAGCAGGAGCGGAAGGAGCGCGCGCCGCACAACAATGTCGCCGGTGGGGCATAGGTTGTAGGAGTAGGCGCGGGTGGTGTGGGACACTGCATTCCCATGGGCTGGGCCGCCACCAGCCTTCTTAGACCTCACCGGCGACGACAGCAACGGTGACACCAAGGGCAACGTGCTGGGTGGTTGGGAGGCGCGTTTACTTGCTTTTTTTTATGTTTGATTAATGTTTAAGTGGATTTTTGCCGGCAGTTGACCGACCATTTAATGTTTACTTATGTTTAATTCGAACACATGTTTTCAAAATTGTTGTTTAAATGGATGCGAAAAAAATGCGTCAGACATCGTTGGACGACGCGGCCGACCCAAACAAAAAAGCGGACAATCAAGTCAAGAAAATCAGTTTTACTTTCGCTTGTACTAATACAGTGCCACGTAGTAATCATTGGCTAGAAAATCAGCTTTGGTGCGGTCCATCATTTGACCAAAGTCCACGATCAACAAGAGGGCTCCATTTCATGGGAGCTTAGTAATTGTAAAGATTTCTGGATTGGTGACTATATATGGACAATTGCACATTCAGCAAGGAAATGTGCTTGTACTATCTGGGTACAAAATATTTGAGACTGCATGTTGGATGTACGAAAGTAGCTAGCACTTCATGTGACCGAAACATGGAGGAACAGAAATGAAACGACACTTAATAAAGGATACCTGGGGAAATAGAGGGCAAGGAATTCAATATTAAAGTGATTTGTTGGCACATGCATGTAGCTAGCCCGCATAGGCACATGCTCCTCAATTTCTTTCTTCTCTTGTCGGTGGTATTGACTTCGATTGGCATTGCCTTCCACCACGAGGGCGATCGGGGGGCATCCTCTTGGGAGTGAGATGCGATTCTCTTGAAGTCAGGAGTGTGGTCATGGGAGATTTTGCGGTTAAGTTTCGGGTCCGGTCCAAACTCGATGGGTTCGATTGGGCTTTGGTGGCGGTGTATGGAGCAGCGCAGCCCGAACTTAAACCAGAGTTTCTGGCTGATCTTGTTCGCATTTGTGGGTCCGAGCAGCTTCCCCTGTTGGTTGGAGGTGATTTCAATATCATTCGGAGAAAAGAGGAGAAGAATAATGATAACTTTGACGGTAGATGGTCATTCATGTTCAATACTATTATTGAGAGTTTGGATCTGAGGGAGATTGAACTCTCTGGTCGAAAGTTTACTTGGGCCAATGCGTTGCCTACTCCGACTTATGAGAAGCTTGACCGAGTCCTAGCCAGCGTAGAATGGGAACAGAAGTTCCCTCTGGTCACGGTGCAAGCTTTAACTAGGGGCATATCTGACCACACGCCACTGTTTGTGGACTCTGGGGAGTCAAATTATGTGGGAAACAAAAACAACTTCTCCTTCGAAATGGCATGGTTCGAACGTGAAGGTTTTTTTGACCTAGTTGCCAGGGAGTGGGCAAAGGGGGTTGGAGGTTCGACGGCGGTTCAACGCTGGCAGAATAAGATACGACACTTAAGAAGCTTCTTACGGGGGTGGGCTAAGCACTTAAGTGGGATGTATAAGATTGAGAAGGATAGACTCCTTTCTATTATACAAGCCCTAGATACTAAAGCGAAGCTGTGATTCGCTCCCTGCTGAGCTCCAAGTTAAATATGGGGCTGAAAAGCGGTTGAAAGAGCTGCTCCGTGAGGAAGAGTTGAAGTGGGCGTTGAGAGCTAAGGTCCACAAGGTAACTCATGGGGACTTGAACACTAAATTCTTTCACCTCATTGCTAATGGTAAACACCGCAAGAAAGCGAATCTTCCAACTTGAGCAGGATGAAGGTACTATTGTTGGGCAGGATAATCTTAAAAATTATATCACTGAGTACTATAGACAGCTATTCGGACCACCAGAGGATAATTGTGTAACCTTGGATGAGTCTCGGATCGAGGATGTTCCTCAACTGTCGACGGCTGAGAATGATATCTTGCTTGCACCTTTCACGGAGAAGGAAGTGTTTGATGCCATCGCACAAATGGAAAATAACAAAGCGCCCGGTCCGGATGGGTTTCCGGCCGAGTTCTATAAAAGGTGCTGGCACATTATTAAGGGGGATTTGCTACCTATGTTTCATGATCTTTTTGCGGGTCATCTACAACTTTTTCAGTTGAATTTTGGAACTATCACATTACTTCCTAAAAAAACTGAGGCGGTGCGAATTGAGCAGTTCAGGCCAATTTGCCTTCTCAATGTTAGTTTCAAAATATTCACCAAAGTCGGGACAAATAGGCTAGCACAAATCGCGCTTTCTGTAGTGCAACAATCACAAACTGCTTTCATGCCGGACAGAAACATACTCGAAGGAGTGGTGGTCCTTCATGAAACGCTCCATGAAATTCACTCTAAAAAATTAGATGGGGTAATTTTTAAAGTGGATTTTGAGAAGGCGTATGATAAGGTCAAGTGGCCGTTCCTTCAAGAAGCTCACAGATGAAAGGATTTCATGAGGCTTGGTGCCATCAGGTAGAATCCTTTACGCAAAAAGGAAGTGTGGGAATTAAGGTCAATGATGATATAGGGCACTACTTCCAGACTCATAAGGGCCTCAGACAAGGAGACCCTATGTCCCCTGTATTGTTTAACATCGTGGTTGACATGTTAGCAATTTTGATCGGACGGGCTAAGGATCATGGTCAAGTGGGTGGTTTAATACCTCATCTGGTTGATGGAGGTGTATCCATCCTTCAATACGCTGATGATACTATCATCTTCATGGAGCATGATTTCGCAAAGGCTAGGAATATGAAGTTGTTGTTATGCCTTTTTGAACAATTATCGGGGTTAAAGATCAACTTTCATAAGAGCGAATTGTTCTGCTTTGGGAGGGCCAAAGATGAACAAGAATCATATAGGCAATTGTTTGGGTGCGGGTTGGGAAGTCTACCCTTTTCATACCTTGGCATTCCGATTCATCATCGTAGGTTAACAAACAGAGAGTGGAAGTGTATCGAGGATCGCTTTGAAAAGAAGCTTAGCTGCTGGAAGGGCAAGCTAATGTCATATGGAGGACGGCTAGTGCTGATAAATTCGGTCCTCACAAGTATGCCAATGTTTCTATTATCTTTCTTTGAGGTTCCAAAGTGGGAGTGAGAAGCGATCGGACTTCTATCGATCCCGCTTCTTTTGGCAGGGTGATGAGCTTAAAAGAAAGTACCGGCTTACTAAGTGGGATATTATCTGTAGACCCAAAGACCAAGGTGGGCTTGGCATCGAGAATCTGGAGATTAAGAACAGATGCCTGCTTAGTAAGTGGTTATGGAAGCTCGCGAGTGGTGCGGAAGCTATGTGGGCGCAAATCATTCGCAACAAGTATCTCCAGACTAGGACGTTGTCTCAGGTAACAGTTAGGCCGATGGATTCGCCTTTCTGGAAAGGCCTCATGAAAGTTAAACAACTTATGTTCAATAGGACAAAAGTAGTCATTGGTAATGGGGCCAATACACGTTTCTGGGAAGACACCTGGCTGGGAGACTCACCTCTGGCCATTCAATATCCGTCCTTATATCGTATTGCCCAACGACGTGAGGTGTTCGTGGCAACGGTATTTCAAGCTATCCCCCTTAATATTCAGTTTCGTCGGTCTTTAGTGGGCAATCGTTGGGAGGTTTGGCTCCAATTAGTACGGAGACTAATGGAGGTGCATCTTTCTGACCAACCGGATAAAGTACGCTGGAAGTTGACTAAGTCTGGAGTGTTTACAGTACGGTCAATGTACATTGATGTTATTAATACAAGCTCCATTCCAACTTCCAAGAAAATTTGGGATATAAAAGTTCCTTTGAAAATAAAGGTGTTTATGTGGTTTGTTCATAAACAAGTTATTCTTACAAAGGACAACTTATTGAAGCGTAATTGGACAGGACCTACTAGGTGTAGTTTCTGTGACCGAGATGATACTATTAGACATCTCTTTTTCGATTGCCCACTGGCCAAGGTTTTATGGCAGACGGTCCACATTGCTTTTAATATTACCCCTCCGAATTCTATAAATGATTTATTTGGAAACTGGCTATCTGGGATTGACTCTACAATAGCAAAACATATTCGGGTTGGGGTTTGTGCTTTCATGTGGACCATCTGGCTTTGCAGAAATGATTTGGTTTTTAACAGAGCATCACGAATTCATTTTTTGCAGGTTATCTTCCGAGCTACGGCGTTGATCCGTTCATGGTCCTTACTCACTCCGATGGAGGCCAGGGAGCATTTGGTTACTGGGTCTATCCGGTGGGAGATGGTTGCTCGGGATATCTTCAACCGGTTTGGATGGCGGTCATGTAGTAGGATAGGCAATTAGTTTTCCTATCTATTCACCCAGCCGGTTGTGGCCGTTTATTTTTATTGGCTAGATTGTGTTTCTAGCCTGCTATGCCCTGTGTGGCCTGTTTTTTCATTGAGACTTTGGTACGCTGTACGCACTTTATGTTATCTTCTTAATAAGATGGCTGTATGCATCACCCCTGATGCAGAGGCCGGGGAGCTCCCCCTTTTCCAAAAAAAAAAAATGTTCTTCGCTTCGCAATCTGACTCTCTCCAATCATCCAAAATGTAGTGCATCCTGATAGGAACAAGTAAGCACTATATGCTGAAATCTGGGAATCTCGCTCCTTCTTTTGACGGGAAATCTATACTACTAACACTTTATTATATTTGGTCTTTATGTTTCTGTGTACTAGCAGGATACATCGAATTCACTCCTTTCTCAGCAGAATCTGTCACTCCCATTGTAAATCATCACCGGGGAAGTTCTTGCTGCAACCATCCAACTCAGGTGATGGACATTTGCACGTCCTGATAACTCTCATGCCGACTCAACTAATAGTAGATTTAAGTTCAACAACGTAGGTCTTGTATCGTGGCATGTAATTCTCCGAATACGTACTTCTATTTGGCGAGTATATATGCAATGTTGCACATCCGACAAGATATTTGAGAGTGCATCTTGTAAGTACAAAAGTACCTACCACCGAAGAGCAAGGGAAAGGCATGGATGTGTTCATGTTTTATTTTTTCCGACTTATAAATGTTGAAGTTGGTGAGTTCACATATGAGACCAACAACCTTCATCAATAAACAAATGCACCCCTACCCACATCAGAATAGCAACCTTTCATGAACATAAATAAACAAATGTATTCCTACTCACATGTGGTACACCGAAAAACAAATACACTACTATTCACATGGGACTAACACCTAGGGGGAAAATAACAAATAATAAATGTGACTCCAACTTAATATAATGCTTTTGTTTTTCTTTTTCTTTCTTTATTTCAAACAAGTTACTTCAGTTTTATACCACAGAACAAGAGAGTGACCAAATTGTAGTTCTAAAACAAAGGTATACCTTGTCCTCCGACCTGATCCACGACCTTGTGCAGTCAACTTTCCCACGTCTATTCTCATATGTTTCAACATTCGAAATGTTGTGTCTGTAAAAGACCATGGCACTTAAGATTCTCCAAAGCCCGACGCGTGATCTTTTGTTGTTGTTTTTTTGTTCTTTTTAATAGTGAACCACGAGCAAAGGCCGCATGGGGCCAACGTATTTTGACAATTTCCTAAGCCAGTGACCTAACTCCTGCATTTTATTGTTTCGTAGCAATGCACGGACATTATGCTAATATCAAAATGGATGCATATGTGTATCCTCTCTTGCAGTATATGCCTCACAATCTGACTTCCCATCAGCCGAAATACAGTGCATGCAAATGGAAACAAACAAGAGCATCTCTAACAGATCTCTATATTTTGGAAGAGGATACAGCCAAGTATCTTTTTGAGGAGTGTATTTGTTCCTCTAAAAGCGTCGTTTCTAACTGATTTGTTAAACTTAACGGAGTAAAGAAAATTAGACGACTCGGTTAATTGTGGGCCACCGACATGGCGACATAAACTTTATTATTTTCTTAAATTACATCTTGGTCACATACTTAACCAATTCTTCCCTAAAAGAACCGATTCAAAGAAAATTCCTAGAACAATTACACACTTCAATAGAAACACAACTTCCCTAGCTGCTCCTACTAGTCGGATCAATGCTTTCTCTATGTCTTCATTGCTTACAGTGTTGTTTTTCTCTATTGTCCTACATTGTTGCTTTTCTCTATTGGCTCCTCGAGTTTGCGCATTTCTTTCTTCTCCGCCTCATCAAACTTGAATATTGTGTCTCTCTAGTCTCATCTCTAGCAAGTAGTGCATGGACATCTAGCAACTTTCTCGATATCAATAGATCAATGTAATCTTCTTCCCAATACCAAAACTTGCACCCATACTATATACAGTTCTGAGCAAACAATGAGTTTTAAAATGCGATGAATCCAAAAAACAACCGGAAAAAATGGCACCCAATCCGTGCTTTTCGCACTTGTAGAACATTCATGTTTCGGCGTGCTCAAAACGAGGCACAACGCTAGCCCCGGGCAGTGTGGTCACACTTCATGACCGATAGCGATGAGCCAACGATCTGTTGGCCGAGTGTTGAACCAGGCCGACGACCGTATGTGGCTCTGCTGGTGGTCAGTCAACGAGTGAGATGCGAGAGCCGAGAGGAGGAGGACATACTAAGAGGTGGCGCGGAGCAGTTGAGGGAGCTGTGTGATTTGGTCCGCGTCGTCGAATGCATTCAGAACGCACTGATGCATGTGTGCGTCAAATCTGGCCACGGTGACGATGGTCGTAGATCTGCTAATTTAGGCCCCGGCGGCGATGGGAACCGACAAGATGGAGGTGGGGAGGAGTGCGGGGGGCAAGGGGTCGGTGGTGGCGCGTGGTGGTCTGCTGAGGCAAGTAGGGTGGCGCCAAGTGGATGCTGCGCGGGGTGGGGTGAGTACGACCGAGCGGGGGGGTTTATTCGTGGGTGGGTGGCCGAGTATATTTAAGAGTCAGGGCGGCCGAGGAGCATAATTTTTACTCCTCTAAAACTTTTAGGGGATTGGTTAGGTGCAATTTAGAGGAGAAAAAGTTAAATTTTACTCTTCTAAAACTTTTTAGAGGATCAAATAGAGATGCTCTAAGAACCATGTGTTGAAAGCCTGGATTTTGGTTCTTGACGCGTACATCCTTATTATTTTTCTATTTTTAAAAAGATGTGAACCACTTTATATTTTAAAGATGTGTCTCTAGGAAAACATTATTTTTGTGGATATGATTTCATATTTCTGCATAAAGGATCACTCCATAATCCATAATTAAGTGATGAGCACTTTGATTATTAAATGTGCTTCTCGTAAGTTCAAGCCATAGGTTACTTGCTTAGAAGGGAAAAAAAGTGTCACCAAATGAAGTTAAATAACCAAATTTAAGATCATTAACGAGCATTGGAGTTGTACTCTTATGTGGAGTGGTAAGTACTTCTGTAAACGCGAAGAGTGAAGTGATACCAACGGAACACACATGCAACGAACTGTGCTCACAATACGACCAAACGGCTCTACAGAATGTTGAGCCTGGTTTGCGTCGACCGGCTCACGTATATCTGGAAATCAAAGCACAAGCCTAGCAAAGAAGGCGCGCCCCACGCCTTTGATCCACCCGAGTGTCGATGGGACAGAGTTTGCGTTGGTGTCCCAGCGCTTTGCTTTGAGAGGCAAGACGAGGCGGCCGTAACCCGGTGGAGCAGTATGGTTCGATCCGGATTTTTCTTCCTTCATGGGTGAGCCTCGTTGACACCTCAAAGTTACTCGTACCACGAGAAGGTTCACTGCTCCACACCAACTTAGCTGAGGCACATATGCACCTCCTAATACCTCCCATGCCAACTCTTGATGTGGTGGGGTTAGGTTCAGCTCCATGTCTCTTATCTCGTGGCATGGAATCCTTGAAAGGCACACTTCTAATTGGTGACTATATATGCACAATTACACATTCAGCAAGGAAATGTGTTTGTACTATCTGGGTACAAAATATTCGGGACTGCATGTTGGATGTACGAAAGTAGCTAGCACTTTATGTGACTGAAACATGGATGAAGGGAAATGAAGAGGGAAGCGGATAAACTGAGCTCGAGCTCATATGAGCTAGGTGAACAGTAAAATCTGAAGAAAGAAATGAAAAAAATTCAAAAATTTCTGAGAAGAGCACTTTTGAATGAAGACATACTTAATAAAACGGATTTACTGTTCACTCGAGCTCATATGAGCTCAGGCTGAGAAGAGCACTTTTGAATGAAGACATATTTAATAAAGGATACCAAGGGAAACATAGTGCAAGGAATTCAACGGCCACCCTTATCCCTTGCTACTGGCCTGCCGCGGTGGCGTTGGTCACTTTTTTTTGTCATTTAGGGAGACTGGGCGAGAATGAGAAAGATGGGGGGGGGGGGTTGATGTGTCTGGTTACGACTATTGAGCGGAACAATTTTCATATTATAGGAAATGTGGCGAATTGTAGTTTATTAGAGACCACTTTGTAGCAAATTGCATGAGCAAGCACTTCATGTGCTTTTTCCAGCAAATTGCATGTTTGAGCTGTGCATCTGTAATGTGTTGTAAATGATTTTGGTTAGGATAGAAGAATAAATGCATCGATTAGTTTCTTCGACAGTCAAGAATGGACACTGCAACGTATCAGTCGCAAGCTCAGCAATGGAATTTTTTGTCCACTAACAATGTACAGACATTTAGCTAATATACGTAAGAACAATGAGATTTTTTTTATTTACCCATTTAGACATGTAACTAACTTGCCTCCCCACAGGTTTCTATGACTATGAGCTTCTCCTTAGTTGGTTTCGGCAAATCAATGTAGCAAAGAATGTATGTTTCAAATATTTACCTTTTGAACTTTAGAGTACGTTAATGTTTTTTTACGTAGATCCCAGCATCAATGTTAGCCTAATTTTTGGACGATAGCTAGCGAACATTTACTAGGAGGGATGACATTTATGAATGTTTTTGTTGGAATTTTCTTCAGATTCACATGGCATTTTCTTCATAACAGCATGACCGTTTCTTCACAGAAAGGCCTTTTTCTTTAGAGGAAGCCATTTTTGTTCTAGAACTGCCACCGTTTGATCTCGTGTCACAACTAAAACTGCAAGAAAAATGCGTTCGCTTGCCACCCCCTCCGAGGGAATGTTCGCCAGTTGGTATTTCCGTACTTTTTTGTTAGAAAAACATGATTCTTCATATTTGTTCTTTTAGTTTTGAAGGGAATTATAATTTTCAACCAATCAATTATCTATTTGTTTTTCTGAATTTTTAGCTCCTGCACATATTCCATGTGTTCAGGGGGGGCTACATCATGCCATGCAACGCCTTTTTGTTCCTGTTCACGCACAGGCTTGTTTGCTATCTGGTACAACAATCTTAGGACGGATTTTGATAATTATATTTGCTTTTGCATCACAATGTTTCTGTACATAAATACAACGCATGTTCGGCTAATAAACTCTAGCTCACAACAAAACCAGAATCCGGAAACACAATGCAACAAATTAAAACTTGTATATTTACCATGGTTACTGAAGGAGAAGAACTCATACCACAGGTCGGAGTCTTTGTTCTGCTCTATTTTTCTTAGTCTATGTGTCCAAAGGATCAGCTTTCCAACACTGTTTTCTAGTTATATCCATCAGAGACACACGGATTTTCTTTAAAACCTAGGCATTCCTGGAGTCCTGGATTTCCCAAAGAATTTGCATCATCATAAAAGTTTGTGGAGATGACGGAAGGTGAGCTTGTAGCTTGAAGTACCATATGTCCCTGATATCTCTGCTGTTGTGGTTGATACTAGTGGCTCGCCAGATGGCTCTCGCATTTGGGCAGAGCAAGAAGAGGTGAGTGTTATCTTCAGATGCTTGCATGCACAGGGGGCAGTCCACAGAGTCGACAATCTTTTTTCTTGATTAGATTTTTACAGGTATTTTAGCGCTCATGAAAGAGTAACCATCCAAAAACCTTTATTTTGTTTGGTACTTTTGAGGACCAAACCTTCCCGAGAGCTGCGTTATCGACTGTGTTTTATAACATGGAGTATGAAGTTTTGATGGAGAAGAGCTCGTCACCTACAAGAGTTCTTTTATCCGGCTATTCGGTGAGCAATACCCCCTGTAAAAAGAGAAGAAGCGATGCAAGTTCCTTTGTTGCAACATAGGTTAGTCTATTACGCAGGAAGAGTCGATCTCTTCATGCATATATAATTTCATTGACAAAAGCATGCTGTTTGAGGTGGTGTGAGTAAATTGCTGGAAATGCAGTGCCCAGTGGAACTGATGTAAGTCATTAATCTAGCCAGAGGAAGGTGGAAGGTTTTTTTTGAAAATGGAAGATACCCTTGGACTCTACATCAATTGATGCACACAGACATATTGTTAAGCAAAATAAATACAAAGTATGTAGTTCGATACAAGTTCCCAAACAGGACCGAATAAAAAAGTACAAAATTGCTGCAACTGGCAAAAATAGGACAAGATGACTATACAACTATCCTATTATTGGATCGACATCCAAATCGGTTGTAAATATCCCTTTGCTACCGTCTCCCAGCATTTGCACTCATAGGCCATATGCTCCCTGACTTCCGCATGGTTGAGTAACAACTACATACGGATCTAGCCAGTCGCCTGGAAAATGACCTGCAAATATTTTGTGATGTTTTATATGTTAAAAATAACATCATTCCGACAGTTCCAAGTATCACAAAGTAACGCACACACTCCGGCTCGAATATGCACCACTATTTTAGGCTCTACACCATTTTTCTATGTCCCAAATAAATTGCCAATGCTATTAGGAGGATCGATATTGAAGGACACCACAATAACATGGCTAGTGGGCATTTGAGGAAAATATGTTGGATAGGTCCATCCTGATCGCAGAAACAACACCGTTTACTACCCTCCGAACTACACTTTGCCAAGTTGTCCTTAATCAAATCACTTCCTTATGAGAAAGCGACATAAAGACCTTTATTTTAAAGGCACCTTAATTTTCCAAATGTGAAGCGGCTTTGGGATTGGACCAGTGTTTATCAAATCTATATACATTGATTTAACTGAGAATATCACTAAGTTTCCGTGGAGTGCATTTGGCTCGTCAGAAAGGTTAACCTACATCAACCTATGCACAA
This sequence comes from Aegilops speltoides, assembly GCA_021437245.1. Taxonomy (NCBI): domain Eukaryota; kingdom Viridiplantae; phylum Streptophyta; class Magnoliopsida; order Poales; family Poaceae; genus Aegilops; species Aegilops speltoides. Next base: position 505,853,867 of record CM038147.1, read on the forward strand.
GATGTAGGCATGTAGCAATCTATCCCATCGTTCCCCCACCAGGGATGTGAATATTTAAGGGAACCGATCCTAGTATTGTACTTACGAATGTTGGGGAACGTTGCAGAAAATTAAAAAATTTCCTACAGTTTCACCAAGATCCATCTATGAGTTCATCTATGCAACGAGTCAAGGGAGTGAGTTTGCATCTACATACCACTTGTAGATCGCGTGCGGAAGCTTGCAAGGGGATGGTGATAATGGAGTCGTACTCGACGTGATTCAGATCACCGATGTCCAAGTGTTGAATGGACAGCACCTCCGCGTTCAACACACGTACGGGACGGAAGACGTCTCCTCCTTCTTGATCCAGCAAGGGGGAAGGAGAGGTTGAGGAAGATTGCTCCAACGGCAGCACGACGGCGTGGTGGTGTTGGTGCAACAGTACTCCGACAGGGCTTCGCAAGCACGTAACGGAGGAGGAGATGTGTTGGGGGAGGGCTGCGCTGGAAGATGTGTCAGAAGCCCTCCCTCACCCCTCTATTTATAGGGGAAGGGGCAAGGGGGGCCGACCCCTCTAGATGGGATCTAGAGGGGGGGCGGCGGCCAGGGAGGGGGGACTTGCCCTCCCAAGCAAGGGGGGCGCCCCCCTTAGGGTTTCCCCCCCAACCATAGGCGCATGGGCCCAAGGTGGGGGGCGCACCCAGCCCTCCAGAGGCTGGCTCCCTCCCCTTGCGGCCCATGTGGCCCTCCGGGAGGGGTGGCCCCTCCCGGTGGACCCCCGGAACCTCTCCGGTGGCCCCGGTACAATACCGATAATCCCCCGAAACTTTCCGGTGTCCGTATGACAACTTCCCATATATAAAACTTCACCTACGGACCATTCCGGAACTCCTCGTGACGTCCGGGATCTCATCCGGGACTCCGAATAACATTCGGTAGTCACATACTAGTCTTCCTAATAACCCTAGCGTCACCGAACCTTAAGTGTGTAGACCCTATGGGTTCGGGAGACATCTGAGACATGACCGAGACCACTCTCCGGTCAATAACCAACAGCGGGATCTGGATACCCATGTTGGCTCCCACATGCTCCTCGATGATTTCATCGGTTGAACCACGATGTCAAGGATTCGATCAAACCCTGTATACAATTCCCTTTGTCAATCGGTACGTTACTTGCCCGAGACTCGATCGTCGGTATCCCAATACCTTGTTCGGTCTCGTTACGGCAAGTCACTTTACTCATCATCGTAATGCATGATCCGTGGCCAACACCTTGGTCACCTTGAGCTCATTATGATGATGCATTACCGAGTGGGCCTAGAGATACCTCTCCTTCATACGGAGTGACAAATCCAGTCTCGATCCGTGTCAACCTAACAGACACTTTCGGAGATACCTGTAGTGCACCTTTATAGTCACCTGGTTACGTTGTGACGTTTGATACACCCAAAGCACTCCTACGGTATCCGGGAGTTACACGATCTCATGGTCGAAGGAAGAGATACTTGACATTGGAAAAGCTCTAGCAAACGAACTACACGATCTTTATGCTATGCTTAGGTTTGGGTCTTGTCCATCACATCATTCTCCTAATGATGTGATCCGTTATCAACGACATCCAATGTCCATAGCCAGAAACCATGACTATCTGTTGATCAACGAGCTAGTCAACTAGAGGCTCACTAGGGACATATTGTGGTCTAAGTATTCACACGTGTATTACGATTTCCGGATAATACAGCTATAGCATGAATAAAAGACAATTATCATGAACAATGAAATATAATAATACTTTTATTATTGCCTCTAGGGCATATTTCCAACAGTCTCCCACTTGCACTAGAGTCACCAATCTAGTTACATTGTGATGAATCGAACACCCATAGAGTTACGGTGTTGATCATGTTTTGCTTTCATGAGAGAGGTTTAGTCAGCGGATCTGCGACATTCAGATCCGTATGTACTTTGCAAATATCTATGTCTCCATCTTGAACATTTTCACGGATGGAGTTGAAGCGACGCTTGATGTGCTGGTCTTCTTGTGAGACCTGGCTCCTTGGCAAGGGCAATAGCTCCGGTGTTGTCACGAGAAGAGTTTGATCGGCCCGGCACATTGGGTATGACTCCTAGGTTGGTGATGAACTCCTTCACCTAAATCGCTTCATGCGCTGCCTCCGAGGCTGCCATGTACTCCGCTTCACACGTAGATCCCGCCACGGCGCTCTTCTTGCAGCTGCACCAGCCATTGCTCCACCATTCAACATATACACGTATCCGGTTTGTGACTTAGAGTCATCGGATCTGAGTCGAAGCTAAGCGTCGGCGTAACCCTTCTGACGAGCTCTTCGTCTCCTCCATAAAGCGAAACATTTCCTTTGTCCTTTTCGGTACTTTAGGATATTCTTGACCATTGTCCGGTGTTCCTTGCGGGATTACTTTGGTATCTTGCTACCAAACTTACGGCAAGGTTTACATCAGTCCGGTACACAACATGGCATACATAATAGATCCTATGGCTGAAGCATAGGGATGACACTCATCTCTTCTTTATCTTTTGCCGTGGTGGGTGGTCGAGCCGAGCTCAATCTCACACCTTGTAACATAGGCAAGAACCCTTTCTTGGACTGATCCATTTTGAACCTTTTCAAAATCTTATCAAGGTATGTGCTTTGTGAAAGACCTATGAGGCGTCTCGATCTATCTCTATAGATCTTGATGCCTAATATATAAGCTGCTTCTCCAAGGTCCTTCATTGAAAAACACTTATTCAAGTAGGCCTTAATGCTGTCCAGAAGTTCTATATTATTTCCCATCAAGAGTATGTCATCTACATATAATATGAGAAATGCTCTGAGCTCCCACTCACTTTCTTGTAAACGCAGGCTTCTCCATAAGTCTGCATAAACTAACGCTTTGATCATCTCATCAAAGCGAATGTTCTAACTCGAGATGCTTGCACCAGCCCATAAATGGATCATTGGAGCTTGCATACTTTGTTAGCATTCTTAGGATCGACAAAACCTTCCGGCTGCATCATATACAGCTCTTCCTTAAGATGTCCATTAAGGAATGCTGTTTTGACGTCCATCTGCCATATCTCATAATCATAGTATGAGGCAATTGCTAACATGATTCGGACGGACTTCAGCTTCGCTACGGGAGAGAATGTCTCGTCGTAGTCAATCCCTTGAACTTGTCGATAACCCTTAGCGACAAGTCGAGCCTTATAAATGGTGACATTACCATCTGCGTCCGTCTTCTTCTTAAAAATCCATTTGTTTTCTATCGCTTGCCGATCATCGGGCAAGTCTGTCAAAGTCCATACTTTGTTTTCATACATGGATTCTATCTCAGATTTCATGGCTTCAAGCCATTTGTTGGAATCTGGGCCCGCCATCGCTTCTTCATAGTTCGAAGGTTCACTGTTGTCAAACAACATGATTTCCAGGACAGGGTTGCCGTACCACTCTGGTGCGGAACGTGTCCTAGTGGACCTACGAAGTTCAGTAGCAACTTGATCCGAAGTACCTTGATCATCATCATTGGTTTACTCTTCAATTGGTGTGGGCATCACAGGAACATTTTCCTGAGCTGCACCACTTTCCCGTTCGAGAGGTAGTACTTCATCGAGTTCTACTTTCCTCCCACTTACTTCTTTCGAGAGAAACTCTTTTTCCAGAAAGCATCTGTTCTTGGCAACAAAGATCTTGCCCTCGGATCATAAGTAGAAGGTATACTCGACAGTTTCCTTAGGGTATCCTATGAAGACGCATTTTTCCGACTTGGGTTCGAGCTTTTCAGGTTGAAGTTTCTTGACATAAGCATCGCATCCCCAAACTTTTAGAAATGACAGCTTAGGTTTCTTCCCAAACCATAATTCATACGGTGTCGTCTCAGCGGATTTAGGCGGTGCCCTATTTAAAGTGAATGTAGCTGTCTCTAGGCGTATCCCCAAAATGATAGCGGTAAATCGGTAAGAGACATCATAGACCGCATCATATCCAATAGAGTGCGATTAACGTTCGGACACACCGTTTATTTGAGGTGTTCGGCGGCGTGAGTTGTGAAACGATTCCACATTTCCTTAAGTGTGTACCAAATTCATGACTTAAGTATTCTCCTCCACGATCGATCGTAGGAACTTTATCTTTCGGTCACGTTGATTCTCCACCTCATTCTGAAATTCCTTGAACTTTTCAAGGTCTCAGACTTGTGTTTCATTAAGTAGACATACCCATATCTACTTAAGTCATCGGAGAGTGAGAACATAACGATATCCTCCATGAGCCTCAACGCTCATTGGACCGCACACATCGGTATGTATGATTTCCAACAAGTTGGTTGCTCGCTCCATTGTTCCGGAGAAGCGGAGTCTTGGTCATTTTGCCCATGAGGCACGGTTCGCATGTGTCAAGCGATTCATAATCAAGAGACTCTAAAGTCCATCAGCATGGAGCTTCTTCATGCGCTTGACACCAATGTGACCAAGGCGGCGAGTGCCACAAGTATGTGGGACTATCGTTATCAACTTTACATCTTTTGGCATCCACACTATGAACATGTGTAATATTACGCTCGAGATTCATTAAGAATAAACCATTGACCATCGGAGCATGACCATAAAACATATCTCTCATATAAATCGAACAACCATTATTCTCGGACTTAAATGAGTAGCCATCTCGTATTAAGCGAGATCCGGATACAATGTTCATGCTCAAACTTGGCACTAAATAACAATTATTAAGGATAAAAACTAATCCCGTAGGTAAATGTAGAGGCAGCGTGCGACGGCGATCACATCGACTCGGAACCATTCCGACGCGCATCGTCACCTCGTCCTTCGCCGGTCTCCGTTTATTCCGCAGCTCTGCTGTGAGTTACAAATATGAGCAGCGGCACGGTATCAAATATCCGGGAGTTACTACGAGTAATGGTAAGGTACACATCAATTACATGTATATCAAATATACCTTTGGTGTTGCGGCCTTCTTATCCGCTAAGTATTTGGGGCAGTTCCGCTTCAAATGACCCTTCCCTTGCAATAAAAGCACTCAGTCTCGGACTTGGGTCCATTCTTTGACTTCTTCGATGGCGGCTTACGGGCGTGGCAACATCCTTGCCGTCCTTCTTGAAGTTCTTCTTGCCCTTGCCCTTCTTGAACTTAGTGGTCTTATTGACCATCAACACTTGATGTTCTTTCTTGATTTCAGCCTCTGCTGACTTGACATCGAGAACACTTCAGGAATGGTCTTCACCATCCCCTACATGTTGTAGTTCATCACAAAGCTCTTGTAGCTTGGTGGGAGCGACTGGAGGATTCTGTCAATGACCGCCTCATCTGGGAGGTTTATGTTCATTTGGGTCATACGGTTGTGCAACCCGGACATCTTGAGGATGTGCTCACCAGCAGAACTGTTTTCCTCCATCTTACAACTATAGAACTTGTCGGAGACATCATATCTCTCGACCGGGCATGAGCTTGGAAAACTAGTTTCAGCTCTTGAACATCTCATATGCTCCGTGATGCTCAAAATGCTTTTGGAGCCCGGTTCTAAGCTGTAAAGCATGCCGCCTTGAACGAGGGAGTAATCATCAGACGAGTTTGCCAAGCGTTCATAACGTCTTGGTTCTCAGGGACGGGGCGTCACCTAGCGGTCCTTCTAGGACATATTGCTTCTGGCAGCTATGAGGATGATCCTCGGGTTCGGACCCGATCTGTATAGTTGTTGCCATCATCTTTCAGCTTGGTTTTCTCTAGGAACGCGTTGAAGTTCATGTTGACATGAGCGTTGGCCATTTGATCTACAAGACATATTTGTAAAGGTTTTAGACTAAGTTCATGATAATTAAGTTCATCTAATCAAATTATGAACTCCCACTCAGATTAGACATCCCTCTAGTCATCTAAGTGTTACACGATCCGAGTCGACTAGGCCGTGTCCGATCATCACGTGAGACGGACTAGTCATCGTCGGTGAACATCTTCATGTTGATCGTATCTTCCATACGACTCGTGTTCGACCTTTCGGTCTCCGTGTTCCGAGGCCATGTCTGTACATGCTAGGCTCGTCAAGTCAACCCTAAGTGTTTTGTTGTGTAAAACTGTCTTACACCCGTTGTATGTGAACGTAAGGATCTATCACACCCGATCATCACGTGGTGTTCGAAACGACGAACTGTAGCAACGGTGCACAGTCAGGGGAGAACACTTCTTGAAATTTTTTTGTAAGGGATCATCTTATTTACTACCATCGTCCTAAGTAAACAAGATGCATAATCATAATAAACATCACATGCAATTATATAGTTGTGACATGATATGTCCAATATCATATAGCTCCATTGATCTCCATCTTCGGGGCTCCATGATCATCTTGTCACCGGCTTGACACCATGATCTCCATCATCATGATCTCCATCATCGTGTCTTCATGAAGTTGTCACGCCAACGACTACTTCTACTTCTATGGCTAACGCGTTTAGCAATAAAGTAAAGTAGTTTACATGGCGTTCTTCAATGACACGCAGGTCATACAAAAATAAAGACAACTCCTATGGCTCTGCGGTTTTCATACTCATCGACATGCAAGTCGTGAATCCTATTACAAGAACATGATCTCATACATCACAATTCATCATTCATCACAACTTCTGGCCATATCACATCACATGAACAATCGCTGCAAAAACAAGTTAGACGTCCTCTAATTGTTGTTGCATCTTTTACGTGGGTGCAATTGGGTTCTAGCAAGAATGTTTTCTTACCTACGAATAACCACAACGTGATTTTGTCAACTTCTATTTACCCTTCATAAGGACCCTTTTCATCGATTCCGCTCCAACTAAAGTGGGAGAGACAGACACCCGCCAGCCACCTTATGCAACTAGTGCATGTTAATCGGTGGAACCGGTCTCACATAAGCGTACGTGTAAGGTTGGTCCGGGCCGCTTCATCCCACAATACCGCTGAAGCAAGAAAAGACTAGTAGTGGCAAGCAAGTTGACAAGATCCACGCCCACAACAAAATTGTGTTCTACTCATGCATTAGAGAACTACGCATAAACCTGGCTCTGATACCACTGTTGGGGAACGTTGCAGAAAATTAAAAAATTTCCTACGGTTTCACCAAGATCCATCTATGAGTTCATCTATGCAACGAGTCAAGGGAGTGAGTTTGCATCTACATACCACTTGTAGATCGCGTGCGGAAGCTTGCAAGGGGATGGTGATGATGGAGTCGTACTCGACGTGATTCAGATCACCGATGTCCAAGTGCTGAACGGACAGCACCTCCGCGTTCAACACACGTACGAGGCGGAAGACGTCTCCTCCTTCTTGATCCAGCAAGGTGGAAGGAGAGGTTGAGGGAGATTGCTCCAACGGCAGCACGACGGCGTGGTGGTGTTGGTGCAGCAGTACTCCGACAGCGCTTCGCAAGCACGTAACGGAGGAGGAGATGTGTTAGGGGGGGAGGGGATGCGCCTGGAAGATGTGTACAGCAGCCCTCCCCTCACCCCTCTATTTATAGGGGAAGGGGCAAGGGGGGCCGACCCTCTAGATGGGATCTAGAGGGGGCGTGACCGAGGAGGGGGACTTGCCCCCCAAGCAAGGGGGGGCCCCCCTTAGGGTTTCCCCCCCAACCCTAGGCGCATGGGCCCAAGGTGGGGGGCGCGCCAAGCCCTCCAAGGGCTGGCTCCCTCCCCTTTGCGGCCCATGTGGCCCTCCGGGAGGGGTGGCCCCTCCCGGTGGACCCCCGGAACCTCTCCGGTGGCCCCGGTACAATACCGATAAGCCCCCGAAACTTTCCGGTGTCCGTATGACAACTTCCCATATATAAAACTTCACATCCGGACCATTCCGGAACTCCTCGTGATGTCCGGGATCTCATCCGGGACTCCGAATAACATTCGGTAGTCACATACTAGTCTTCCTAATAACCCTAGCGTCACCGAACCTTAAGTGTGTAGACCCTACGGGTTCGGGAGACATGCAGACATGACCGAGACCACTCTCCGGTCAATAACCAACAGCGGGATCTGGATACCCATGTTGGCTCCCACATGCTCCTCGATGATTTCATCGGTTAAACCACGATGTCGAGGATTCGATCAAACCCTGTATACAATTCCCTTTGTCAATCGGTACATTACTTGCCCGAGACTCGATCGTCGGTATCCCAATACCTTGTTCGGTCTCGTTACCGGCAAGTCACTTTACTCGTACCGTAATGCATGATCCCGTGGCCAACACCTTGGTCACCTTGAGCTATTATGATGATGCATTACCGAGTGGGCCAGAGATACCTCTCCATCATACGGAGTGACAAATCCGATCTCGATCCGTGTCAACCCGCGAGACACGTCCGGAGATACCTGTAGTGCACCTTTATAGTCACCCGATTACGTTGTGACGTTTGATACACCCAAAGCACTCCTACGGTATCCGGGAGTTACGATCTCATGGTCGAAGGAAGAGATACTTGACATTGGAAAAGCTCTAGCAAGCGAACTACGATCTTTATGCTATGCTTAGGATTGGGTCTTGTCCATCACATCATTCTCCTAATGATGTGATCCCGTTATCCACGACATCCAATGTCCATAGCAGAAATCATGACTATCTGTTGATCTGTGAGCTAGTCAACTGGAGGCTCACTAGGGACATATTGTGGTCTAAGTATTCACACGTGTATTACGATTTCCGGATAATACAGTTATAGCATGAATAAAAGACACTTATCATGAACAATGAAATATAATAATACTTTTATTATTGCCTCTAGGGCATATTTCCAACAACGAAGGAGTCATTATGTTGTACGATGTTGTAAAGGGTTGGATATTGTATGGCCAACGGCGTCTCCCCTAGCCATGTATCTTCTCATAATCTAGTAGTATTACTATTCCCTGCAATGAATTTGCTCCTATTGAAGAAGGCAACCTTTGTCCTCATCAACCCCTTCCAAAAATAAGAATCATTTGGTTCCACCATTTTTTGCGGGAGCGTTTTGGATTGCAAATACTTGTTAAGCAATAACTATATCCACATACCCTCCCCCTCTACAGATAAACTATATAGCCATTTACTGAGCAGACAAATGTTCTTTGCCTCAAGGTTTTCCATCCCTAAACCCCCTTGCTTGGTCCTTCGGACTGCATATTATATCCCACTTGGTCAGTCTGTACTTTGATTTATTATCATCACTTTGCTAGAAAAACCATGATCGATTAAAGTCCAGCCTTTTTTGTACCCGCACAGGTACTTCAAAGAAGGATGATAGGAACATCGGCATACTAGTAAGCACAAAATTTATTAGAATTAGTGACCCCATAAGACATAAGCTTGTCCTTCCAGCAACTTAGCTTCTCCTCAAATCAATCTTGCATCCACTTCCATTCCTTGTTGGTTAATTTTCGGTGATGAATTGGTATTCTCGGGTAGCTAAATAGTAGAGATCCCAACTCCCAACCGAACAATTGTCTATAATTTTTCTGTTCTTCCTTTGTGTGCCCAAAACACATACGTTCACTCTTGTTGAAACTAGTTTTCAAACCTGACAATTGTTTTAGAAAGACATAGAACCAGTTCATATTTCTAGCTTTTTCCATATCATGTTCCGTGAATATAATTGTATCATATGCATACTATATAGTATGGACACCCAACCTTCTACAAGATTATGAATGAGCCCATCTACATGAATGTCCTCTTTGGCTCACCAATGAGAACTGCCAACATATCAGCGATGGCATTAAACAAAGTAGGAGACATATCCCCTGTTGCCGTCCCTTTTACCTCTAGAAATAATGACCAAGGCCATCATTGAACTTAATCCCTATGTTGCCTTCTTGTACAAAGAATTAGACCTACTTCCTGCCGGTCACGTCAAAACCATTCATAAGCAAAGCCTGTTGCAAAAATGGACATGTAACTTTATCGTAAGCCTTCTTGAAGTCCACTTTGAATTTCATGTAACTCTGTTGCAAAAACGACAACTCCATCCAGTTTCTTCGAGTTAATTTTATGTAAGGTTTCATCTAGCCAGAATATGTCGTCCTGACATGAAAACCATCCGAGTTGGCTGCACCACAATATGCGCAATCTATGTGAGGTGGTTAGTACCAACTACGGTAAAAATCTTAAAGCTCACATTAAGCAGACATATCGGTCTGAACTTATCAATGCGAACCACCTCCTTCTTCTTTGGCAACAACGTGATAGTCCCAAAGTTGAGTTTAAAAAATTATAACTGCCCATTATAACTGCCCATTAAACAGATCATGGAACATGGGCATAAGGTCCCCATTAATGATATTCCACCACCGCTTATAAAATTCTGCTCAAAAAACATCCAGGCCAGGTACCTTATTACTCTTCATTTGTGCTACTGCCTGAACACCTCCTATTTCGAGAAAGGCGGACCGAACCTCATTTTCGTCACCCTAGTTGAGGAATATCACCAACCATATTCTCGTGGAGTTAAACAAAATTCTCCTTTGGTGCCCCAAAGAGTTTTTAAATTTGAGATATACAATTTTAGGTTCTCGTACCCTACAATTGTACCCTCATCCTGTTCTAGTTACATAATTTTATTTATTTCTATGTTTTTCATTCGTAATCATATGAAAAAATTGGGTATTATTATCTCCTGAACCAAATGGACTTTAGCTCCGAGTGCCCATTTTATCTCTTCTTCTCTAAGAAGCTTTCCTAGCATTTAGTAAATTCACTAAGTGGTTCAAGATTTTTCGACTAGGAACTCATAGAGGCCGGGAAAGGTGATTGGATTAGGATTCACTGCTTCCAAGTTATGTTTGTGGAATGCAAGAATTTTTAAGCAAATCTCATCATAAGACAAAAAAATATGTGCATACTTTGTCCCATGCCACCAAACATTGAGCCCAGTGTGTATTTCCTTGTCTGACCAAAAGAAGCCCTACCTTTTTGTCAATCAATTTAATGAGGATTTTAACAGCTGAAAGGAGCCCAAGAAATAAGTTGGAAGAGAGTCCAATACGGCAAAGAGTAGTACTATGCCCCCACGTTAGCAGCAGAGCAGCCCAACCAGAAAGGTATCTATCAAAATTATCCAATAGAGGTTGGAAGGTGGTGATTGTCAAGTCAGTTGGAGAGAGTGGGATCGGAGGCCAAGATATGTTTGGGGGAAATTAGTTAATGTGGTTTGAAGATCAAAGCCTAGTGCGTCGGCAAGACTTGGGTCAATGTTTAAAGTTAGAAAGGTTGTTTTGTTGTAGTTTAGATGGAGATTTGTGGATGCAGCGAAATAGTCAAGAATTTTCTTTAGGTTTGGGCCGCCGTTGGTGTGGCTTTGAGCAGAATGAGTGTGTCGTCGGCATACTGGAGAACAATTGGTGGGAGATCATTTTTTATAGTGTGGTTAAGCTCATTGTTTGAATGTGCCTTCTCAATCATGCGTTTGAGTAGGTCTGCAATGATTATGAATAAATAGAATAAAGAGGGATCCCCTTGTCAAAGCCCTTGCTTGCAGTTTATCCATGAACCAGGGCATCCATTTAGCAGGACAACCGTTTTGCTGCTGCCTAGCAATTCATTGATCCAGTTGCACCAACGTTCAGGAAAACCACTAATTGAAATGATTTTTACGAGAGAAACCCAACTGATAGAGTCAAAGGCTTTTCTGACGTCAAGTCTGATCATGAGCTTTGGATGATTTGATCTGTGGCAGCAGTTAAGCAGGCCAGCTACATAGTTCAATATTGATCTACCTAACAAAAACATGTTTGATCATCCAAGACAAGCAGTGGAATGACCGGCTTTAGTTTGTTAGTAAGGACCTTTTCAATGGTTTTGATGGGGCACTTCTGCAATGAGATTGGACGGAAGGCGTCAGTAGTCCTTGCAGTTTATTTTTTGGAAGCAACACCATTAGCGCATTGGTTTATGGAGGTAGTGTCGATCTCAAGATCGTAGAAGCACGTGAAAAGTAGTTCGAATAGCGGTCTGGTGATGTGATATAACTTTCTGTAAAAGCCAGTTCTAAACCCGTTAGGCCCAGGGCATGCATCCTTGTGCATTTGTTAGATGGAGTCGCTGATTTGCTTGGTGCAAAAGGGAGCCTCGAACAAGTGTAGTTGTGGAACCATGTTTGGGCATAGCTCGTGGAGACCAAAATTCCAGTTGGTGGTTTGCACATGTCCAAGAAGTTGTGTGTAGTAGGAAGTGAGGGTTGAAGTTTTTGGTTGATAATCCGTGAAATGTGCCGTTGTGTTCGAAGGTGGAGTCTTATTTTCTCGATAATGGATGGAGGTGAAAGTGTGAAAGAATCTGGTGTTTTCATCACCTTTGACTGCGGCTCGCACTTTGCCCCTTTGCTTCTAGTAAGCAACCTTTTTCAGTAATTTTGAAGTGAATAATTTGGATCACCAACGTTCGCAGGTGTAATTCAGGAATGGAGGCGAATCACCCCTATTCGATATTGTCAATTATTGGGATAATAGTTTACAGTTGTTTCGCAAAGTATTTGGGCCAAGTTTTGAGCGGTCCTGGTTCGCTTTAGAGCAACCATTATCTATTTTGTTGGATCAAAGAACAACGTCACTAATAATTGTGCCGCACTGCCAGTGGGCCACCCACGCATTTTCAAGACAGAAAAGCACGTGAGGAGGGATTGTTGTATCGATGTGTATCGAGGGGGGGGGCAGCTCCTATGTGGCGCCTTTTTTTTTGAGGCAACGTCACGAGGCTTTATTAAATCGTCACAATGTTTACAGGGACGGAGGGTAGGTTCCCGGGATGGCCTAACCAGACACGGCGGCCACCACCGAGAGATAATGCATGCCTCGCTAAGTTGTGAGCTTCATAATTGGAGCTCCTAGACTCATGTTTAAAATTACAGAACTCAAAAACCGAAGAGTGAGCTATTATTTCATGTACAATTGCACCATAGCTCGCAAGATTGTCCTTCTGTAAGTCTTCCATGACCACTTTGCAATCCGATGCAACCTCAACCCGCCTCAAATATAGATCATCCGCCAGTGCCAAGGCCTCTCTAATGGCTAGAGCTTCGAGAGTCGGTGGGTCTACAATGTTGCTGAAGCCACAAGTTGACGCGCCGATGAACATGCCTTCATGATTTCTACAAATCACTCCAATTGAGCCGAACCCTTGCCTCGATACAGCCGCATCAACGTTAATCTTGGCATTCCCCTCCGACGAGGCCAGCCACCGCCTTGGGTGGGCCAGCGTCTCTGCGTCGTCTGGCCGGGTTTTGGCATTGATCACCTGCAACTCCCCAAGTAGCTAGATATGAAGCTGTCCACCGAGTGAGGAGATTGGAAGATACTCTCATGAATGGCCTTCCTCCTAGCTCCCCATATTGCCCAAAGAGACACCACCAAACGATCAAACTGCTCTTTGGTTAATATTTCATGTATAGCAAAGAGCCAATCCTTTGGGTTCTCCTCTCCTCGTTCTACCATGTGTTGCACCAAATCCTCCGGCCAGCGTCCATATACTTGCAGACATAGGCATGTCATCGATGCATGCTTCCATGTGTCCTTTGCTCCTGAGTAAGCAAGAGTTTTGGTTCACTACTAGAAAAAGGGCTATAGATGGGATTGACACTAATGGCGCACCAGACAGGTGGTGCGCCATTAGTATATACTAATGGCGCACCACCTTCTGATACGCCATTAGAATTGAAACTACTAACGGCGCACCTTGCCCATGGTGCGCCATTAGTATCAAAAAAAAATTTGACTAGTGCACCTGTCCAAACATACTAATGACGCATCCACAGGAAGTGCGCCATTACTAGTTGTAACTAGTAATGGCGCACCAGCCAATCGCCACTAATGTTATTTTTTATTATTTTTTATTCCTTTTTTGCTAAATTACTAATGGCGCACTCTCACGAGTGCGCCATTACTAGTTTAAACTAGTAATGGCGCACCGTGGCGAAAGTGCGCCATTAGTATATTTTGCAAAACTACTAATGGCGCACCACCAGGGGGTGCGCCATTAGTAACCTGGATTACTAATGGCGCATTTGTTGTTGGTGCGCCATTAGTAAGTGGGCAGCAACAAGATATTTTGGATAGCCTCTCCTCCCACAATCACTTTCTCCCCACTTCATTCTCTCCACCGCCTCCTCCTTGTCTCGGGTGCCTCCTCTTTTTCACCTCATTTCCACCATAGATTCATTCAAATTAAGTGGTTAAGTTACCTTGTTTTGCTAGGTAAGTAAGGGGGGAAGCTATATTTATGTTGTTCTCCCTACAACAATGTGCACATGCACTTTTTATGGCCTAGCAAGATCTATGTATGTTCGTGGTGTTGCATATGTTTGTGGTGTTGCATATGTGTTTGTGTTTGGAGGTGTACGGTATTTGAAATCACGATAGTTGCCAATATTTTGCGGAATGTTGATTCATTTCCGTTTGGCGAGAATTTTGGCATTAAGCATTCTTTTGGTCCTATTTTTAGGAAAGTCATGCCAAATTTTTCTTGGTTCTAAAATATCGTTTTCTCTACCCTTGACGACCATGGTTCGCACGATGACCGAAGGCATTGTGAATAGGTTTTTGAGGTTCGCGAAGGCCGAGATGCTTCAAAAGAACGAGATGGAGATAAGATGTCGGTGTCGAAGATGCAAGCTGAATAGCCTTATTGCGGACCCTGATTCCGGGCAGGTGCGGGACCACCTGCTCTTGCGTGGTTTCATGGATGGCTATTGGTGGCAAGGTGATGAATATGACTACGAAGTCGTCCATGGGGCGGGCAAGAAATGAGGAAGGGCGACAAGACAACCACCGCGGCTCGGGCGGGCGAGAAGGCGAAGAATCCCGAGGAGATGATCACGGCGGTGATCTTGTACACGATCATCATGTAGAAGATGCAGGACATGATGATGATGCGGCGGAGCGAAGACGCTGGACCATCGATGGGCTGGGTGCGGGACCCTCATATTCAAGAGCTGCTTCTCAAGCGGACGGATAACGCAAGAGCTGCCGCCGAGAGAAAGCCAAGATGGATCAACTTGAGTTAGGCGGTTACTCCATTGTATGAAGGATGCAGGCCGAGGATACCGCTTTGAAAGTAGCGCTCATGGCTCGGAGATGAAGGTAAAACACAAAATGACCGGCGCGTAGCCGGCGAGAACATGTCATTACAGCACGAACGTCTTCCCAAGGGGAACAAGTGCCCGACCAGTTTCGAGGAGGCGAAGAAAATCGTGTGTCCTCTGGATTTACCGCACGTGAAATACCATGTGTGCATGAACAATTATCATTTATCGGGACGAGCATGTGGAGTCTACCATATGTCCGGTGTGCGGTGTCACTCGATACAAGAAGAGGAAGAAAGCTCCTCGAAAAGTGGTGTGGTACTTTCCGATCACTCCTCGTCTGCAGCGGTATTTCGTGGACCCTAAGGTAGCAAAGCTCCTGCGTTGGCATGCGGATAGGGAGGAGAAGAAGCGAGAAGATGACGCAAATGATCCGGATATAGATAAAAAAGACAACATACTGAGTCACCCTAAGGATGCGAGCCAGTGGCAAGCGTTGAACTTCGAATACCCAGAATTTGGGAACGATCCAAGGAACATCGTGCTGAGCGCGAGCACCGATGGAGTCAATCCGTTTGGCAGCGTGAGAAGCACACATAGCACTTTTGGCTTGTGTTTGTGTGGATGTACAACCTTCCCCCTGGTTGTGCATGAAGAGGAAATACATTCACATGAGTATGCTAATTGAAGGGCGAAACAACCAGGAGCGACATCAATCTGTATCTAGGGCTGCTGAAAGAGGAGCTTGACACGCTGTGGAAAACGCCCCAATGTCGTGGGGACGCCGCAGAGAAAGAATATTTCCCTATGAGAGCCGCCTTTGCTCACGGCGGTGCACGACTATCTCGATTACGGATATCTTGCGGGCAGGTAGTCCATGGATTTTACGGATCGTAAGGTGCATGGATGACTGGCGTATCGCCAGCTAGATAGAGATCCGGGTCTTGAAAACCGTGTTCATGGGACATCAAAGGTGGCCGCGACGATGACCCGTGGAGAAGCGCAAGGATCTGTTCGATGGTGAAACCGAACCCAGCGGCCGTGTCACGAGGAGCGGCGAGGAAATAGACAAGCTGTTGAAAAATTGGAAAGACTGCCCACCGCGGAAAGAAGCAAAAGGCGCCAGAGCGGGAAAGAAGCAAAAGGCGCCAGAGCCGCTGCTGAAGGTATGGAAAACGAGGTCTGTTTTCTGGGACTTGTCGTACTGGAAGATCCACCGTGTGCCTCACAGCCTTGATGTCATGCATATCACGAAGAACATGTGCTAGAGTCTGCTTGGTACCCCGCTCAACATGCCAGAGAGGACCAAAGATGGGCCGAAAGCAAGGGCAGACTTGAAATCAATGGGCATCAGGCAGGAGCTTCACGCTATATATGATGATGATGATGATGATGATGATGATGATGATGATGATGATGATGCTGATGATGATGATGATGATGATGATGATGCGAAGCAGGACACAGAAAGTCGTCGCAAAGGCAAAAAGGCCAAGAAGACCGGAAATGACTACCCTCCCGCGTGCTTCACTCTAAGTCAGGAGGAGATCGAGCAGTTTTTCACCTGCCTCCTAGGAGTAAAACTTCCTTATGGTTCTGTGGGAAGATAAGCGGATGCCTAGACCCAGTGAAGCGAAGTTCAGCGGGATGAAGTCTCACGGTATCACGTCTTGATGACGCAGATACTTCGATTGCAATCCGTGGGATCATGGGCCGCGCACGTCCGTGAAAGCGCTATTTGGCCTATGCAACTTCTTGACGTCATCTCGGAAGTCGATTGGCGTGAGACAACTCGAAGGCTACAGGAAGAGATCGTGGTGATACTATGCGAGCTTGAGATGTACTTCCGCCCGCATTCTTGACGTTATGGTGCATCTACTGGTCCATATAGTGGAGGATATCATCAACTCGGGCGGCGTTCTTGCACAGGATGATGCCGTTCGAAAGGATGAATGGTGTCATCAAAGGATCGTTCGCAACATGTCATGTCGAGAAGGAAGCATAGCGGGGCTTTTCGATCGAAGAGTGCATCTCCTCTGCACGAATTATCTAGGCATCGAGAACCCGTTGGTCGCGCCGTCAGCAGCACCTTGGCAGGCTCGCTGGATGGGGTCACCGTGAGGTCGCTGCGAAATGCATGTCGACTTCGAGGGTCGACTTCGCCGACTTTGAAAGAGCAAACCTAGTCGCGCTACAACACATAGGCGTGGTCGATCCTTGGGTGGTAGAGCACAAAACCTTTATTAAGAAGGCGTACAATGACCGAGGCCAGCAGAAGGCGGATGGAGATATACTCAAAGAGCACAACTCATGTTTCACGCGTTGGTTCAAGCGAAGCTTCGTCGTACCCTTTACATGAGGATTCTTCGCGGAAGAACAACTCATATTCGCCTTGTCACGGCGCCGAGCACAACGATGACCTATGAGGCGTCACGATATCAACGACTACACATTCTACACGAGGCCAAGGACATGAAGAGCGATGGTTATCGAACTCCGGGGTAGCGATGGAATCCTACACGGTAGCGACAAGGACAGATACTACGGAAGGATCGAGGAGATCTGGGAGCTGAGCTCTGTTGGAGAGAAGATCCCGATGTTCCATGTCGATGGGCCAAGAACGTCATAAAGAAGACCGGTATTTCACCACCATGGTTATACCCAAAGCCAAATCAAGACCATGGTATAAGCGTCACCGCTGAAAAATGAGCCATGGGTGCTGGCTTCCCAAGTGGACCAATGCTTCTTCATTACCGACCGCCAAAGCCCGGTCGTGTTGTCGTGAGGAGAGGCAAAAGGAAGATCATCGGAATGGATGGAGTAGCCAATGAGCAAGACTTCGACAAATACGGCGACCGAGGATCGAACATGGCGGCGATGATGAAGTAGCAGCATACACCACAAGAAGAAGCAGGACCACCCTACCTAAAGGGCGTCCGTTCCACGGAAGAACTCCATTTGCGAAAAAGAAGGGCAAGAAGATTGTGAGCAGATAGCTAGCTAAGATCGATTGTATTTAAATCGTAGCCTTCATTTCTCGATTGTATTTCATGGGTACTTTTGAACTATCATGAATATTTTTAAATTTCATGGACACTCGATCTCGATCCCCTCCATCTCGATCGCTATCCCACCTCGCCGGATCGGGTCCCCTCGCCGCCGAGCACCCCCCGATCCACCGGCCGCCGCCGACCCCCCGCACCCTCGATTCCCCTACTCAACCGCCGCCGACCCCCGCACCCCAAGCACCTCCCCGCTCCACCGGCATTCTTGTTTGATGATATTTTTTAAAAACTATTACTGTCTTATAAAAAATATTACTGTTATGATTTAAACAAGTTTGAACATATTTAAACACAAATAAGTATCAAACAGCTTTTAAATGCTTAAAAAATTGTGGAGCACAGGAGTGAACCCGAGACCTCTGGTGTGAGCTGGCTCTTGACAGTCGAGCTAGTAGAGGGGACTTGATGTGGATCAGTTCTGTGGATGTACTTATGGGGCACCGAGGGGTGGTGCGCCATTAGTATTGTGCTCGGCCCCACCCATATACCCTCCCCGGCCCCTCTCTCTCCCTCGCCCTCGCCCTCGATCCCCTTACCCTCTCCTCTCCCGACGCCGCTGCCCCGCCGCCGCCTCGACGCTGCCCCGCCACCCAGCCGCCGCCCGATGCCGCCTCGGCCCGCCCAGCCGCGCTGCCCGCCACCTCGGCGCTGCCCGCCGCCTCGGCGCGACCCGCCGCCCGGACGCCGCCCGACACCGCCTCGGCGCTGCCCGCCGCCCAGCGCCGCCTCGACCCGCCCAGCGCTGCTGCCCGCCACCTCGGCGCTGCCCGCCGCCTCGACGCGACCCGCCGCCGGACGCCGCCCGTCCACACCACCGTCGCCGAGCACCACCACCACCGGACCTCGTCCCGACATCCTCCCGCGCCCCACTCGCGGCATCCTCCCAGCGCCCCTCCCGGCCCGTGAGCTCCCCTCCTCCTCTCCCCTCTCCCCTCTCTGATGTACTTTTAGTGTAATTCTTGTGCATTTTCAATGAAATTTACCTGTAATTGTTAGTGGAATTTACATTGTAAATGTTAGTGGGTTCTGATTGTACTTCTAGTAGATTTTTGCTTTGTATTTGCAAGTGGCATTTTAGTGGAATTCTGTGTATTTCCATGGTTTTTACATTGTAATTATTAGTGTAATTTTGGCCTTTGTATAGTTGATTCACAGCAGCAAGAATCGTAATTGATCCAAAAACAGGAATCATTAAAAAGTACTTCTAATTTAGTATGTTAAGCCAGCTGCGCTGACAAAAAAACAAGTGTTTCGGAGTAACATATCACCAAAATACAGCAGTTAGTTAGTTCCAGATGTGTTGTTCCCCACTATCTGCAACAAGAGCGAGGGCAGGGCTCAAGGCTTGTTGCTCTACCCATGTTGTTAAATGGCTCATGGTTCTTGTGCATTGAAATATTTTCAGTTTTTCCTTTTAATACCCTTCTTGACTCTGAATAAGCAATGAAACCCGGAACAGTTCAAACTGAACTAAAGCTGACCGGGAGGATTATAACTAAGTTGATCTACTTTGACTACGAAGCGGGGTGGATTGGGCGCCGCCCTGCATCCCTACCTGAACTAGACATGGTCTCTGTTGTTATCTTCCTGTTTATGTTTAGGCCTTTGCACAGTCGTACTTTATGGGTTTAATTCTTCATTGTTATAGTAAAATCACTTCCTAAGTCCAAGAGGTCAAGTTGGTTCTGACTTATGGATAGTAGTTTTTTTTTCCAGGGTGAGCTTTCTCTTGAAGCTGCGAGTTTAGCTCAACAAAATGCCGCTCTCAGAATAAGTGACTCTTTAGCTGCAGTCAAGTTCAGGGAACAAATTAGTTAGTTAGTCAAATAGTCAAAAAAAACAACTTGTATCCTAAAGCACATCTGGAACTGAATTACTGAATTAATCTTGCCTTTGTCGTACTAACCAATGATATTTCTATCTAGTGAAGACTAAAGTTGCATCATCGCAGACTTCATATAGAAGATAATGATTCCTGTTTTTAGTCTCTGTAATTGTTTTTAGCCCACACTTTGCATTGTTTTGAGGTTTTGTACATCAGCTTTCTTGCTAATCCAGCCCACGCTGCTGCTGTACTACTTGTCAAGTGATCTTCTGCTGCTATCTGCGAGTTATTGCTGCTAGTTGTGATTTTATCAAGTGATGTTGCTGCTACTTGTGATCTTCTAAAATAACCCTTTCTCCTGAAGCGTTGATTAATTTCCATTTCGGTTGAGAAATGGGGCACTCTAGGTCAAGAAAATTAGCAAAGGTCATGCCCAATTTTCTTGACCTAGAAAATGCCGATTCTCAACGAAATAAAAATTAATTTGCTTTAGTGGTTGGATTAGTTTAGTATTTTATTCACACACTCGAGACACCCTTGCTTGCCATGTGTGATAGAGAGATAGTGAGAGGAGACAATAAGCTATCTGCAGCTTAATTTGCATTGCATACTAGCTAGATAGATTTTGTTTTTCAGGACCAACCGAACAATACATACATATATCTGTAGGCACCAGCTTAATTTCCAAGGCAGAACAATTACTTGCTTCATTATATTCATCCATCCATCCATTTTGCATCATGTACAGAACCAAAAATAATCGCAAAAGCCTTAGTTCGAAGCGGATGAGCATTCTATTCTCAGGAAGCAAAGGCATTCTCAATACATGTTGGTGAATGGCAAAACCTACAATTTCTTTGTATGTTGCAAAATGAATTATCCGAAAGAAGATATTAATAGCCTTTAACGCCACCCAATTGTTTGTATACACAACATGAATCGCAAAACTTACAGTGTTGAAGATGATCAGAAAGAAGAGGACAAGTCAAACCTTCAAATTGATCAGATCAGCTAACAGCTCACGCAATTAGCCGCCTTGACCTCGAACTCTTCTACGGTTGATAGTATCTTCACACGAACCATGCCTCGCTCCCCTCGGATTTCCCAACCAAGATCAGCCTGCTAGCGTTTATCCTCTCCGCGTGTTTGAACACCTGCGGTGTAGTAAAAAGTAATTACAGATACACTCACCCACATAAGTATTCAACACAATGAAAAAATAGTACAAATTAAGGAAAGGCAATACCATTTCAGACGCTTGTCTTCTAAAAAGAAGAGTGAACTTTCTAGACACAACCCTCAAGAACTAGGTTACCCTGAGAACGTGGACTTGGACCTTAGCAACAACACACTAACAGGTTCTATCCCAAAACACCTAGGCAATATCACAAACATCTCTCAATTGTTCCTTGAAAATAACCAACTTTTTGGCGACATTCCTTGAGAATTAGGTTATTTGGTCAACTTAGAGATCTTGTTCCTTGACAATAACCAACTTTTTGACCAAACTTTGTTTCTATTTAGAGAGAACCATGGCCCACAACGATGAGGCCGGGGGTTCGGGCGGCAAGGCATTTTGGGAGCTGTCCTAGGAGATGGAGGAACAACCTCACTTGTATGAGGCCGCCGCCTTCCCCACCGATCCTGAGACCACTAATGGTGCCGCCGAGGATGACCACACTGATGCCACCACTAATGGTGCCGCCGAGGATGCCACCACTGATGATGGCGGCGCCCGCACGGATGGCAGCCAACCGAAGAGGCAGCGGAAGGACGGCGCCCGATCGTGCTCCTCACCCTCAAGGAGGAAGTTCTTGAAGTGGACTCCAGCGGGAATCCAACGGCGCCCGAGCGAATAGTCAAGGGTACTCGCTTCAGCTCGGGTGCATTGTCCGAGCACCGTCTCGATCAACACCGAGAACACGAGGCATCTGACCGAGGGAATTTGCGCCACCTCCTCTTCACGAAGATGCACGAGCGATACAAGTTCCCGCTGAATTTGCAAACACAAGCCTCAAAGGGAATAAAGTGAACAATGCTGCCCTCACGAAGATGAGCAAGGCCTGTCTACTTGGAAAAGCAATGTGAAGAAAATGATCGAGAAAGGTGAGAGTTATCGAGAAGATCAAGGAGAAAAATCCTTCGATCACGAAGATGACTACAGCGACTTCAAGATCAATTGCTCGAGCACCGCAAGCTCCCAATCAAGTGAGTGGGGAAACAAATGCGGGAGCTGAACATGGGAACACACACTCGGTCCGGCGGATTCTGAGTGGCGGAGCCTATATGGGACAAGGAGGAGGCGGACCGTGCCGAGCAAGGCCTACCGCCCCTCTTCGAGAAATACAGCGGTAACAAGCAGACCAGGAACTTTGTTAGGGCCCGGTACAAGAAGGACCCAAAAACAAAGGATCTTACCACGGATCCGAAGACCAGGCAGCTTGAGCTTGTTCTGGTAAGGAATACCCGACAGTTTCCTTAGGGTATCCTATGAAGACGCATTTTTCCGACTTGGGTTCGAGCTTTTCAGGTTGAAGTTTCTTGACATAAGCATCGCATCCCCAAACTTTTAGAAATGATAGCTTAGGTTTCTTCCCAAACCATAATTCATACGGTGTCGTCTCAACGGATTTAGACGGTGCCCTATTTAAAGTAAATCGGCAAGAGACATCATAGACCGCATCATATCCAATAGAGTGCGATTACAACGTTCCGACACACCGTTTCGCTGAGGTGTTCCAGGCGGCGTGAGTTGTGAAACGATTCCACATTTCCTTAAGTGTGTACCAAATTCGTGACTTAAGTATTCTCCTCCACGATCTGATCGTAGGAACTTTATCTTTCGGTCACGTTGATTCTCCACCTCATTCTGAAATGCCTTGAACTTTTCAAAGGTCTCAGACTTGTGTTTCATTAAGTAGACATACCCATATCTACTTAAGTCATCAGTGAGAGTGAGAACATAACGATATCCTCCATGAGCCTCAACGCTCATTGGACCGCACACATCGGTATGTATGATTTCCAACAAGTTGGTTGCTCGCTCCATTGTTCAAGAACGGAGTCTTGGTCATTTGCCCATGAGGCACGGTTCGCATGTGTCAAGCGATTCATAATCAAGAGACTCTAAAGTCCATCAGCATGGAGCTTCTTCATGCGCTTGACACCAATGTGACCAAGGCGGCGAGTGCCACAAGTATGTGGGACTATCGTTATCAACTTTACATCTTTTGGCATCCACACTATGAACATGTGTAATATTACGCTCGAGATTCATTAAGAATAAACCATTGACCATCGGACATGACCATAAAACATATCTCTCATATAAATCGAACAACCATTATTCTCGGACTTAAATGAGTAGCCATCTCGTATTAAGCGAGATCCGGATACAATGTTCATGCTCAAACTTGGCACTAAATAACAATTATTAAGGATCAAAACTAATCCCGTAGGTAAATGTAGAGGCAGCGTGCCGACGGCGATCACATCGACTCTGGAACCATTCCCGCGCGCGATCGTCACCTCGTCATTCGCCGATCTCCGTTTATTCGCAGCTCTGCTGTGAGTTACAAATATGAGCAACGGCACGGTATCAAATATCCGGGAGTTACTACGAGTCTTGGTAAGGTACACATCAATTACATGTATATCAAATATACCTTTGGTGTTGCGGCCTTCTTATCTGCTAAGTATTTGGGGCAGTTCCGCTTCGATGACCCTTCCTTGCAATAAAAGCACTCAGTCTCAGGCTTGGCTCCATTCTTTGACTTCTTCCGATGGCGGCTTGCGGGCGTGGCTTTATCCTTGCCGTCCTTCTTGAAGTTCTTCTTGCCCTTGCCCTTCTTGAACTTAGTGGTCTTATTGACCATCAACACTTGATGTTCTTTCTTGATTTCAGCCTCTGCTGACTTGACATCGAGAACACTTCAGAATGGTCTTCACCATCCCCTACATGTTGTAGTTCATCACAAAGCTCTTGTAGCTTGGTGGGAGCGGCGGAGGATTCTGTCAATGACCGCCTCATCTGGGAGGTTTATGTTCATTTGGGTCATACGGTTGTGCAACCCGGACATCTTGAGGATGTGCTCATTGACAGAACTGTGTTCCTCCATCTTACAACTGTAGAACTTGTCGGAGACATCATATCTCTTGACCCAGGCATTAGCTTGGAAAACTAGTTTCAGCTCTTGAACATCTCATATGCTCCGTGATGCTCAAAATGCTTTTGGAGCCCGGTTCTAAGCTGTAAAGCATGCCGCCTTGAGCGAGGGAGTAATCATCGGCCGAGTTTGCCAAGCGTTCATAACGTCTTGGTTCTGCAGGGACGGGGCGTCACCTAGCGGTCCTTCTAGGACATATTGCTTCTGGCAGCTATGAGGATGATCCTCGGGTTCGGACCCGATCCGTATAGTTGCTGCCATCATCTTTCAGCTTGGTTTTCTCTAGGAAGCGTTGAAGTTCATGTTGACATGAGCATTGGCCATTTGATCTACAAGACATATTTGCAAAGGTTTTAGACTAAGTTCATGATAATTAAGTTCATCTAATCAAATTATGAACTCCCACTCAGATTAGACATCCCTCTAGTCATCTAAGTGTTACGATCCGAGTCGACTAGGCCGTGTCCGATCATCACGTGAGACGGACTAGTCATCGTCGGTGAACATCTTCATGTTGATCGTATCTTCCATACGACTCGTGTTCGACCTTCGGTCTCCGTGTTCGAGGCCATGTGCGTACATGCTAGGCTCGTCAAGTTAACCCTAAGTGTTTTGTTGTGTAAAACTGTCTTACACCGTTGTATGTGAGCGTAAGGATCTATCACACCCGATCATCACGTGGTGCTTGAAGCGATTTAACTGTAGCAACGGTGCACAGTCAGGGGAGAACACTTCTTGAATTTTTTTTGTAAGAGATCTTCTTATTTACTACCATCGTCCTAAGTAAACAAGATGCATAATCATAATAAACATCACATGCAATTATATAGTTGTGACATGATATGGCCAATATCATATAGCTCCATTGATCTCCATCTTCGGGGCTCCATGATCATCTTGTCACCGTCTTGACACCATGATCTCCATCATCATGATCTCCATCATCGTGTCTTCATGAAGTTGTCACGCCAACGACTACTTCTACTTCTATGGCTAACGCGTTTAGCAATAAAGTAAAGTAGTTTACATGGCGTTCTTCAATGACACGCAGGTCATACAAAAATAAAGACAACTCCTATGGCTCCTGCCGGTTGTCATACTCATCGACATGCAAGTCGTGAATCCTATTACAAGAACATGATCTCATACATCACAATTCATCATTCATCACAACTTCTGGCCATATCACATCACATGAACAATCGCTGCAAAAACAAGTTAGACGTCCTCTAATTGTTGTTGCATCTTTTACGTGGCTGCAATTGGGTTCTAGCAAGAACGTTTTCTTACCTATGAATAACCTGGCGTGATTTTGTCAACTTCTATTTACCCTTCATAAGGACCCTTTTCATCGATTCCGCTCCAACTAAAGTGGGAGAGACAGACACCCGCTAGCCACCTTATGCAACTAGTGCATGTTAATCGGTGGAACCGGTCTCACATAAGCGTACGTGTAAGGTTGGTCCGGGCCGCTTCATCCCACAATACCGCTGAAGCAAGAAAATACTAGTAGTGGCAAGCAAGTTGACAAGATCCACGCCCACAACAAAATTGTGTTCTACTCATGCATTAGAGAACTACGCATAAACCTGGCTCTGATACCACTGTTCGGGAACGTTGTAGAAAATTAAAAAATTTCCTACGGTTTCACCAAGATCCATCTATGAGTTCATCTATGCAATGAGTCAAGGGAGTGAGTTTGCATCTACATACCACTTGTAGATCGCGTGCGGAAGCTTGCAAGGGGATGGTGATGATGGAGTCGTACTCGACGTGATTCAGATCACCGATGTCCAAGTGCTGAACGGACAGCACCTCCGCGTTCAACACACGTTACGAGGCGGAAGGCGTCTCCTCCTTCTTGATCCAGCAAGGTGGAAGGAGAGGTTGAGGAGATTGCTCCAGCGGCAAGACGACGGCGTGGTGGTGTTGGTGCAGCGAAGACTCGGCAGTAACCGCAAGCACGTAGCGGAGGAGGAGATGTGTTGGGGGAGGGATGCGCTGGAAGATGTGTGCAGCAGCCCTCCCTCACCCCTCTATTTATAGGGAAGGGGCAGGGGCCGACCCTCTAGATGGGATCTAGAGGGGGCTGCGACCAGGAGGGGGACTTGCGCCCCAAGCAAGGCGCCCCTTAGGGTTCCCCCAACCCTAGGCGCATGGGCCCAAGGTGAGGGCGCCAAGCCCTCAAGGGCTGGCTCCCTCCCTTGCGGCCCATGTGGCCCTCCGGGAGGGTGGCCCCTCGGTGGACCCGGAACCTCTCCGGTGGCCCCGGTACAATACCGTAAGCCCGAAACTTTCGGTGTCCGTATGACAACTTCCCATATATAAAACTTCACATCCGGACCATTCCGGAACTCCTCGTGACGTCAGGGATCTCATCAGGGACTCGAATAACATTCGGTAGTCACATACTAGTCTTCCTAATAACCCTAAGCGTCACCGAACCTTAAGTGTGTAGACCCTACGGGTTCGGGAGACATCTGAACATGACCGAGACCACTCTCCGGTCAATAACCAACAGCGGGATCTGGATACCCATGTTGGCTCCCACATGCTCCTCGATGATTTCATCGGTTGAACCACGATGTCGAGATTCGATCAAACCACGTATACAATTCCCTTTGTCAATCGGTACATTACTTGCGAGACTCGATCGTCGGTATCCCAACACCTTGTTCGGTCTCGTTACGGCAAGTCACTTTACTCGTACCATAATGCATGATCCGTGGCCAACACCTTGGTCACCTTGAGCTCATTATGATGATGCATTACCGAGTGGGCAGAGATACCTCTCCGTCATACAGAGTGACAAATCCAGTCTCGATCCGTGTCAACCCAACAAACACTTCGGAGATACGTAGTGCACCTTTATAGTCACCCGATTCACGCCAGACGTTTGATACACCAAAGCACTCCTACGGTATCCGGAGTTACACGATCTCATGGTCGAAGGAAGAGATACTTGACATTGGAAAAGCTCTAGCAAACGAACTACACGATCTTTATGCTATGCTTAGGATTGGGTCTTGTCCATGTCACACCCTAGCTAGTACATGCATTAGAGTGTTGCATCATGTCTATTTTTTTCAACAGAAAGCTGAAATGGGATTGCGGAACTCCCATTACGTGAAACAAACTAGGGTTTACTAAAAATATTTTCGATGAACCTGAAATGCCGTTCTAAAATGTCCATCATTTTTGTCTTGGTTCAGAAACTCTGCCAAAAGTGATGCACAATTTCCTAGGTCATCCCAAGGTCTTTGAATTAAATCATAACTATTTGAATTTGGGCATTTAAAATTTATAAAATATTTCAAATGTCCAAATATTCCCAATCTAAAATGTTTCATGTTGGAAATATTCCAACAATGGACCAGGAGTAGTTTGGTGAATTTTAGAACCTTTTAAGTATTTTTAATAATCCAACAAAGTTACAGAAAATAGAAAAAGAAAACAGGAAGGAGAACTTACCTGGCGCCACCCCGGCCCACCAGCCAGCCCACCTGGCCGGCCCAGCCCAGCGCCGCGCCAGCGAGCTGCTTGCCGACCAGGCAGGCAGGCAAGGTGCTCGACGGCGAGCACCGCATGGGTGCCACGCACCTGCTCGCCGCCTCGCCACCTCCCTCGTCTTGCCACGACGGGGATCGTTCCCCCTCTCTCCCCTGAACCCCCCAGACGCCCCCTCTCCTCTCCAGCTCGCCTCCCTCGCGCTCCCACGCCATGGCCGACGCCACCGTCGCCGCACCGCCGTTGTAGCCGCGCTCTCCGTCGTCTCCACGCGCGCCACCGTGTCAGGCGCTCCGCCGCCCTCGACTCGCCGAGCTAGCCGAGCCCGAAGCGCTCGCGTGCCCAAGCCACCGCACCAACCTCGCCCGAGTCCGCGCGCGGAGATCCCCTTCAGCGCCGTTGCCGCCTCAGCTCGTCCCGACCCGCCGGTGGCCTCTCGAGCTCCACGAGCTTAGCTACCCTCCTACCTTCTCTCTCTCGCTCCCGAGCCGTGTAGCCACCCGACGAAGCTCACTCGCACGCGCCGTCGCGGACCTCGTCGCCGACGTGCTCCCGGCCATCCTCCGGCCACCTCACCGTGTCCATCGCGCTCACCACGTCGCGTTGGAGCTAACCGTGCACTTCCCGCACCTCACCGCACACCCTAGGCCGAGTTCGATCTCACCCGCACTCCGGTGGCCGCCAAAGTCGCCGCCGGCGCCAACTCCGGCCACCCCGACCCCAATGGACTCCGCCAAGAGCTGCGGCTCGTCCTCAGCTTCACTCCGGTGGCCTCCGCGACTCATTTGGTGGCCGAAACGGCCAAAAGCACTCTCGCCGCGCGCGTCGCGCGGCTGACTAAGCGCCGCGCGGGTTTGACCCTGACTTTGACCACGGGTGGGCCCAGGTTGACCCCCCTGGGTCTATGACAAGTGGGCCCAGCCCTGTTAATTAACTTAGTTTAGTTTTAATTAATTTCTAACTAAACTAACCACACTGACATGCGGGACCCACTGGTCAGTTTGACCTGACCGGCCCGTTGACCTCTAACGTCATCATGACATAGTGCTGACGCAATAATCTAATTTACTGGAATTATTTTTACACAGGAAATTCCAGAAAATGTTTCAAATTTCAAAAATTCATAGAAATTAATCTGTAACTCCAAATGAAACAAATTATATATGAAAAATGATCAGAAAAATCCAACCGATCCATCTGTACTGGTTTCATGCATGTTTAAGTAAGCTAACCTACTGTTTATGGCAGAACAAGTTAAAGCACCCTAAATGATCATATATGAGTTTGAAATTGCATCTTTGGTTCAAAATGCTTCAAACCCATCTGGTCTTAGTTGCATTAGCCCAACACACTCATATATGCCATGTCTCATGCATGCATCATATTGTTGCATATTGTTTGGTAATGCTTGTGTATCGGTGTTCTCTCGGCGGAGTTACGCCCCGAGGAGTACCGTGATAACCCGACGAAGAGCAATACCCGTGCACCGACCCGTCGAGCAAGCAACCAACCATTTGATCATATCGATAAAATCCATGTTCTTGCTCCTGCTCTCGTTCTTGCATTAAGACAACGCGATTCAAACTGCTGTGTTTGCGGTAGTTGAACCCATTTCCTCTGCATGACCTGTCATTGCCACAGTAACTAGATGAAACCCACTAGCATGTGTAGGAGTTGATTGAGCCATATGATTGTGTTGATCCTACCTTGCTATGCCTGCTATGCTTAGAGTCGTGTCAGGTCTAGTTCATCTGGGTGATGGCTAGAGTGAAATGATCGAGTCGGTATGAGAGTAAGGTGTTGAACACGATTTGGTAAAGGTATCGATGAAAGGCCATGTAGGAGTACATGGTGGGTTGTTTCATTGAGGCCGTCCTTAAGCACTGAGATCTGTATGTGTGATTTAAGATTCAGCTACTACCATGCATTGGGCCCGAAACCAATGGACCCTCTCGGCTTCTTATTCACCCTAGTCTTCTGTCCAGGAGTTGCAAGTAGTTTCTGGTGTTTGTAGCCTACTGGAGGCCGTGGACAGCGCTGGACCGTAGGGGTGGGCTGTGATCACGGTAGGTACGTGCACGGTGTACCGGATGCCCGTTTGGTATCTCGGGAACCCTGTTCACATCGTTTGGGGCTGTGGCGAAACTTGGCGGAACTCCTCATAGATGGAACCCAAATAGGCGATAAACACGGACTAGAGACTTAGGTGTCTAGGTAGGTCGTGGCCGACACCCACGTTGGGCTTCCGCTTGAAGGTTGCAGTACATGTCGTAAACGGCGATAAGTGGTGAGCGTGTATGAAGAAGTACACCCTGCGCAGGTTAACATCATCTATTGAATAGCGGCGTCATGAAAAGGACTACTTGGTTGCCTATACGGTTCATAGACAAGTAAATGGATACTACTAAAAGCCTCAAGATAAGCGTGAGTGCGAGGATGGCTCTTCCGTAGGAAGGCGGAGGTGGATCCTCGGTGGTGCATTGAAGTGATGAGTAGTGGACTCGAGTCATAAAACTATTTCAAGTTGGTGTCTCGTGGGATAGCTTAGCCATGAGTCAAAGCTGGCTTGCTGCAATAACCCCACCAACCCTTCTTGATAATATGCATGTATGTAGGGTCGATGTAAGTCTTCTTTGAGTACCTTTGTACTCATGTTGCTTTAATTTACATTTTTGAGAAGATGCCACAAACCCTTCCAGCGGGTTCTTCGTGAGCGTTGACATCGATGAGTAGACTAAGGCCCGGTGGTGATCTGAGCATGTGAAGGACCATGTAGTATAGCTAGGCTTACCCAAGCCTCTTTTATTTTACTAGTTATGCGTACTCGGACAAAACACTTCATTGTGGCTTGTATGCTTGTATGACTTGTATGTGGGTCGTGTGACCCGTGCTTGTGTGTATGATATGTATGGCTCTCTGAGCCTCTTAAATAAAGTACTTGTGTCGTAGAGTCATGTTGTGATGCCTTGTTGTATTTGCACATATCGAGCATATTGTGTGTATGATTGAAATGCTTGGTATGTGTGGGATCGACTATCTAGTTGTTTATCTTTAGTAGCCTCTCTTACCGGAAATGTCTCCTAGTGTCTCCTTTGAGCCATGGTAGCTTGCTCTGCTACGGAACACTTAGGCTGGCCGGCATGTGTCCTTCTTCGTTCCTGTGTCTGTCCCTACGGGGAAATGTCACGCATTGAGTACCGGAGTCCTGCTAGCCCAGTGCTACAGCCCGGAACTTACTTGCCGTTGACCGACACGTTCGATCTTTGGGTCATGGATGCTGTCCTGTAAGTCTGTGCTACTTTGGGTTTACGACTAGTCATGTCAGCCGGGCTCCTTTTCATATGGATGCTAGCGACACTATCATATCGTGTGCCAAAAGGCATAAGCGGTCCCGGGCAAGGTAAGGCGACACCCGTTGGGTTACCGTGCGTGAGGCCGCAAAGTGATATGATGTGTTCTGAGCTAGATCGATGTGACATTGAGTCGGGTCTGACAGCGTTGGCATCGAGCGGACTGCTGTAGGTTCTCCAAGCCAAACTGGTCGATGTTGAGTCTAGAAATGCTTTAGTTATATGTAGGGAATTGATTGTGGGATGGTACGTAAGGCTCTTTTTACTCCTTTACCTCATGATATTACGATCCGAGTCGGTCCATTCTTCCACCGGGGTTAAGGATTAGGTTCTCTTCTCTCTATTAGGCTCACGTGTTACTAATCGGTAGTACCTTATAGGTTTGATGGTTACAAGCTTGGTTCAGTTTTACTATCTGTTATGTTACTAAATTGGACCCGAACCTTGATATGATATTGTTGAGTGGCTATGCAATTCTTTGTGAAATGTCTCAAATCCTTTGAGCATTTACTGATCGTTATCTTGTCCAAATTCTGCCGAAATTCTAATGTCTTTGCATTGTGGTTATGCTTCGGATGGCCACTCGTGACCAAAATCAAGTGGTTAAATCGACCGGATGCATTGGTGTGACCGGTCATACAGCCATGCTAGTTCGGGTTATGATCAAGCGGGATATCGTTGGTATCCGAGTACGATTGAAGAGCGATGTCGAGACTTTAATCAAAGCCAGTATCTACTGCCTTTGTCGGTGTTTCCCTCTTATCCTGGTTCCACCGAGGCCCTTCACAGCTCCTATGGGCTTGGTGTTACTATTGACATGGCGGTGCAAGATGCTGCATATTCTATGATGACCATTATGCGAGTCAGGACTGGCCTGCTTCGCAACACCGACTTCCGGTATATGCCCGGTTCACTTCCTGGAGCGTTCGGTTATCTTCGAGCCATCTATGCTGATTCCAGTCAGGAGGACTCACTAACCCGCACCACTGCCGAGTTACTCGAGGACAAGGACCGAGAGAGTCGGGCCTTGAGGATGGAGCTCTTCAACGCCCGTGCTGATCACTGGGCCACCTTGACTCGTTTTGCACCGGCTGTGCAAGCTGGATATATGGATATGAGAGACCTGTATCCTGTTAGATCTGCTCTGCCGGACATGATGGACTGGCGTGATGTGGGGGCATCACCCCACCTCGTGGTCCTCGCAGGCCACCGTTTGTTGGTCCAAGAGCTCACCCATGCCCTTATGGTCCACAGGCTCCTCAGGACCGTCTGTTCCCGGATGATCACGTTGAACTCCCAGGCTACGGGGGAGACTTCTATGAGAACTACTACGGAGACGTCTGAGTTAGTAGTAGTCTCACTAGTATTGTAATAGTTGTATTTCCACCGTCCTGCGTGACTCATGGAATATGACTTAGTGTGTACTAATTCCGGAGGTGTAAGAAAAATAATGTATAGGAGCTTGGTATGCCTCCGACGAGATGTAATCCTCCTTTCACCGTAATAGTACCTTGTTTGGTCTTGTACTAAACCTTGTATGGTGTGTATGACAATGGAATAAAGAAGCAGTTTCTGTATCTACCATGTCATACGGATGTTCATCTTGCATTCCAAGTTATTCATTACATTCTACATTTCTATGTCAGAATCTTGCCATCCTGGACTAAATCCTTGTCTTGTTTTTCCTAGGATGGTTAACACCATAACAACCCTGCTCCGCCTTGAGCAGGCGAAGGCAGCAGAGTTGGAGAAGCAAACCTGCCCCACCCTCCTTCTCGGCGAAGTTATCTTTGGAGGCGAGAGAAACAAACGGGAGACTAACCGTTTGTTGGAGCGTATCGAACAGAACACAGCCCATCATCAGAGGAATAATTTGGTGTCGCTCAGTGACTTCATCAAGTTACACCCTCCTACCTTTCATCACTCCGTCGAGCCTCTCGGCGCTGATGGCCAACCCATGACATTACTCACAAACTGCGTTACTGCCTTTGGTAGCCGAGGTGACAAGGTCACCTTTGCTGCATATCATCTTGAAGGCCCCCTTGATCTCGTGGGAGAACTATATGGCTATCTTGATTGGCCATGTCACTACTTGGGCAGAATTCGGTGAGGCTTTCCGTGAACATCACATTCGGAGGGTCTCATGGATCGTAAGCGTGAGGAGTTCTGCAGTTTCACCCAAGGCCGTCTCTCCGTGGGCGCCTCTGCAGAGAGTTCGGTAATCTCGCACGCTATGCAAGCGAAGAGGTCTCCATCGACGCCAAGAAAGCAGGCAAGGTTCCGCAAGGACTTAGCCCCGAACTCCGCCGAGATCTCCGTGCGCATGAGTGCACCTCTTTCGAAGCTTGTTAACAAAGCCATCGGTGCTGAAGCAGGTCGACTGATTTGAAGCAACACGCAAGCATGGCCGTGATATGGGTTCCTCATCCGGTCTTTGGACCACAGAAGCGCCGGGTGTGGGTGCCAAATACTGCCCTGCCACCCAGATTCACACCGAGGCCATCCTATCAGGCGCCTCGCCCCGTTCAGCAGTATACACCAGCTAAGCCCTATGGTGGGCCAACCAACAATGCTCCTCTACGCGCCAGCCCCGTGACGTGCTTCAAGTGTGGGGAATCAGGCCACTACATGCGCGATTGTCCTCAGACCAACCCCAACCAGCCTGCAAAAGCTGTTGGCCGTGGCAAGCCAGCAGGAAAGGTGTTCTATGCCAAGCCGGCCACCACTGCACGTGGCCATGTTAATTGTGTCTCAGCTGAAGAGGCCCAAGAGGATCCCAACGTCGTGCTCGGTACGCTTCTTGTTAATTGCCACCCGGCATCCGTTCTTTTCGATACTGGAGCATCTCATTCATTCATATCCGAAAGCTATGCTCGCTTGCACAACACTGCATTCAGTGATATGCCCACCTCCATGGTAATTCAAACCCCGGGATCCAAATGGCAAACTTCTAGAGTAAGCCATGGAAATGAAATTCAGGTCGACAGACTTGTTTTCCTTGCATCGTTGATAGCTCTCAAATCTTCGGATATAAATATCATCTTGGGTATGGGTGGATGTCAGCCCATCATGCCAAGATTGATTGTTTCTCTAGGACTGTTCAACTTACGCACCCTCGGGAAAGATAGTCAATGTCTTGACCCGAATATCCAAGCGCCAACTATATTCTCTTAATGCCGGTCCATTGCGGACCTCGAAGGCGTTCGGTAGTCCGTGACTTCCGGATGTCTTTCAGAAGAATTGCCGGTGTTCCACGAGCGGAGATGTTGAATTCGTGATAGACCTCATTCCGAGAACTGTTCCAATTTCTAGAAGACCCTATAAGATGGCACCCCTAGAACTAGCGAACTTAAGAAACAACTCGATGAGTCCTTGAAAAGGGTTTCATCCGTCCTAGTTCATCTCCTTGGGCTTGCCCGTCCTCTTCGTCAAGAAGAAAGATGGTACGGATCGGATGGTTGTAGATTATCGACCCGTCAACTTGGTCACAGTTAAGAACAAGTATCCGCTTCCCAGGATCAATGATCTGTATGATCAGCTCGCAGGATCCTCAGTCTTCTCTAAGATGGATTTGAGGTTAGGCTACCATCAAATCAAAATCCAAGCGGGACATTCCCAAAAGCGGCCTTTGTTACTCGTTACGCCAATCTGAGTACACCGTCATGTCCTTCGGTTTAACCAACGCCCACCACTTTCTCTCGGTTAATGAACTCAATCTTCATGGAGTATTTGGATAAATTAGTCGTGAGTTTACCTCGATGATATACTCATCTACTCTAAGAACGAGGAAGAACATGCGAACATCTAAGGCTAGTGTTGATGAAACTTGAGAGCATCGCCTTTATGCCAAGTTTTCTAAATGCGAATTTTGGCTGCCGAAGTGACCTACCTAGGACATGTAATTTCGGTAAAGGTATTCTTTGTCAACCCCGAAGCGAGTTCAAGCCGTCCTTAATTGGACTCCACCGAATCGGTCAAGCAAGTTCGAGTTTCCTTGGCTTAGCGAGCTATTGTCGCCGCTTTGTCGAGAACTTCTCCAAAGTTGCTAAACCTCTAACTGAACTCCTCAAGAAGGATAAAAAGTTCGAGTGGACTCCACAATGTGAGCACAGTTTCGAGGCGAAAAGGCGTTTAACTTCGCTCCCGTCTTTGGTACCACCAGATTTCTCCAAGGACTTTGTTATCTATTGCGCGCCTCGCGACAAGGGCTAGGCTGTATTCTCATGCAAGATCGACACGTAATTGCTTATGCCTCACGGCAATTACACCCACATGAGGAAAACTACCCAACTCATGATCTAGAGCTTGCAGCTGTAGTCCATGCACTCAAAACCTGGCGACATTACCTTCTTGGTAATCGTTGCGAAATCTACACCGATCACCAGAGTCTGAAGTACATATTCACCCAACCAGATTTGAATCTCGAGGCAAAGGCGTTGGGTTGAGTTGATCACTGATTTCGACTTAGGAATAACTTATACCCGGGGAAAGCCAGCGTCATGGCTGATGCGCTAAGTCGTAAATCTTATTGCAACAACCTAATGTTGCAACAAAGTCAACCACTTCTCCACGAGGAATTTGAAGCTTAACCTTCACATTGTTCCTCGAGGGTTCCTTTCCACTTTGGTGGCGAAACCTTCCCTTACGGATCAGATCATCAAAGCCCAAAAGGTAGATCCGGAATTTCCGCATCAAAAGAAACATCAAAAAGGAGTTGCGGATTGTTTCTCCATTGATGATCAAGGAGTCGTATACTTGAAACCGCCTGGTGGTTCCTAAAGTCTGAAACCTCGGCGATTGATCCTTAAAAAGCTCATGAATCTCCTCTCACCATTCATCCGGTAGCACTAAAATGTATCGGGACCTCGCCGGAGGTTACGGTGGACTAGGATGAAGAGAGACATTGCTCAATTTGTTGCTAAGCTGCGGCGTGCGTAAATCGTGTAAAAGCGAGCATCAGCGGCTCTTGGCACCCTTCAACCCTTAGCTATTCGAATGGAAATGGGATAAAATCAGTATGGATTTCATCACTGGTTTTCCCAGGACCAAGAGAGGAATAATGCTATCTTTAATAGTTATCGACCGCCTCTCCAAAGTAGCCCATTTCCTACCTGTCATGAGAGTATAACCGCTAGTCAACTAGCAGACTTGTACATCTCCGAATAGTGTCTCTTCATGGTGTCCCATTGGAAATAAACTTCGGATCGAGGAAGTCTCTTCACCTCTCGATTTTGGGAAAGTTTCCAAAACGCTATGGGAACCCATCTTTCCTTTAGCATTGCTTTTCACCCTCAATCAAGTGGTCAAGTAGAGCGTGTCAATCAAATCCTAGAAGACATGCTTGAGCTTACATTATCTCGTTCGGAATGGATTGGGAGAATTGCCTTCCATTTGCGAATTTGCTTATAACAACAGCTATCAATCTAGCTTGGGCAAAGCACCTTTTGAAGTTCTCTATGGGCGAAGGTGTGAACACCTCTTAACTGGTCGAAACCGGGAAAGACAATTCTTTGGCCGGATATGATCCAGAAGCGAAAAGCAAGTTCACATCGTTAAGTGAAAAGTTGAAAACAGCCCAATCTCGTCAAAAGAGTCAATATGACCGAAAACATAAGGCTATGACTTACGAGGTTGACGAGAAGGCTTACCTTGGTTACTCCTCTGAAGGAACCCATAACCCGGTATCAAAGGCAAATTGGCTCCTCGCTACATTGGACCCTTTCGCATTCTTGCCAAACGAGGAGAAGTTGCCTACCAATTGGAACTACCTCCGCATCTCTCTAAAGTCCACGATGTCTTCCACGTTTCTCAACTCAGGCGTTGCTTCTCGGATCCTATCCGTGGAGTGGACCACGAAACGCTTGATCTTCAAGATAATCTCACTTATCGAGAATACCCCTCGACCAAGCCGAGCGTACCACTCGACGGCATAATATCAAGTTTCTCAAGGTTCAATGGTCGCACCATTCCGAGAAGGAAGCTACTTGGGAAAGGGAGGATCGTCTTCGACTTGAGTACCCGCCTTCTTTCGGAAGAACCTAAATCTCGGGGACGAGATTCTTTTGAGTGGGGTGAGTTGTCACACCTAGCTAGTACATGCATTAGAGTGTTGCATCATGTCTATTTTTTCAACAGAAGCTGAAATGGGATTGCGAACTCCGGCCCCTCTGAAACAAACTAGGGTTTACTAAAAATATTTTCGATGAACACTGAAATGCCCTTCTAAAATGTCCATCATTTTTGTCTTGGTTCGAAACTCTGCCAAAAGTGATGCACAATTTCCTAGGTCATCCCAAGGTCTTTGAATTAAATCATAACTATTTGAATTTGGGCATTTAAAATTTATAAAATATTTCAAATGTCCAAATATTCTAATCTAAAATGTTTCATGTTGGAAATATTCCAACAATGGACCAGGAGTAGTTTGGTGAATTTTAGAACCTTTTAAGTATTTTAATAATCCAACAAAGTTCTGAAAAATAGAAAAGAAAACAGGAAGGAGAACTTACCGGTGCCACCCGCCCACCAGCCAGCCCACTGGCCGGCCCAGCCAGCCACAAGGCCAATGGCTGCTTGCCGACCAGGCAGGCAGGCAAGGTGCTCGACGGCGAGCACCGCATGGGTGCCACGCACCTGCTCGCCGCCTCGCCACCTCCCTCGTCTTGCCACGACGGGGATCGTTCCCCCTCTCTCCCCTGAACCCCCCAGACGCCCCCTCTCCTCTCCAGCTCGCCTCCCTCGCGCTCCCACGCCATGGCCGACGCCACCGTCGCCGCACCGCCGTCAGCCGCGCTCTCCGTCGTCTCCACGCCGCGCCACCGTGTCCAGACGCTCCGCCGCCCTCGACTCCTTCGAGCTAGCCGAGCCCCGAGCGCTCGCGTGCCCCGAAGCCACCGCACCAACCTCGCCCGAGTCCGCCGCCGCCGGAGATCCCCTTCAACGCCGTCGCCGCCTCAGCTCGTCCCCGACCCCGCCGGTGGCCTCTACGAGAGCTCCGTGAGCTTAGCTACCCCTCCTACCTTCTCTCTCTCGCTCCCGAGCCGTGTAGCCACCGCACGAAGCTCACCCGCACGCGCCGTCGCGGACCTCGTCGCCGACGTGCTCCCGGCCATCCTCCGGCCACCTCACCGTGTCCATCGCGCTCACCACGTCGCGTTGGAGCTAACCGTGCACTTCCCGCACCTCACCGCACACCCTAGGCCGAGTTCGATCTCACCCGCACTCCGGTGGCCGCCAAAGTCACCGCCGGCGCCAACTCCGGCCACCCCGACCCCAATGGACTCCGCCAAGAGCTGCGGCTCGTCCTCAGCTTCACTCCGGTGGCCTCCGCGACTCATTTGGTGGCCGAAACGGCCAAAAGCACTCTCGCCGCCGCGTCGGGCTCGCCGGCAGCTAAACGCTGGCGGGGCTTGACCCTGACTTTGACCACGGGTGGGCCCAGGTTGACCCCCCTGGATCTATGACAAGTGGGCCCAGCCTTGTTAATTAACTTAGTTTAGTTTTAATTAATTTCTAACTAAACTAACCACACTGACATGCGGGACCCACTGGTCAGTTTGACCTGACCGGCCCGTTGACCTCTGACGTCATCATGACATAGTGCTGACGCAATAATCTAATTTACTGGAATTATTTTTACACAGGAAATTCCAGAAAATGTTTCAAATTTCAAAAATTCATAGAAATTAATCTGTAACTCCAAATGAAACAAATTATATATGAAAAATGATCAGAAAAATCCAACCTATCCATCTGTACTGGTTTCATGCATGTTTAAGCAAGCTAACCTACTGTTTATGGCAGAACAAGTTAAAGCACCCTAAATGATCATATATGAGTTTGAAATTGCATCTTTGGTTCAAAATGCTTCAAACCCATCTGGTCTTAGTTGCATTAGCCCAACACACTCATATATGCCATGTCTCATGCATGCATCATATTGTTGCATATTGTTTGGTAATGCTTGTGTATCGGTGTTCTCTGCGGCGAGTTACGCCCGAGGAGTACCGTGATAACCCGACGAAGAGCAATACCGTGCACCGACCCGTCGTGCAAGCAACCAACCATTTGATCATATCGATAAAATCCCATGTTCTTGCTCCTGCTCTCGTTCTTGCATTAAGACAACGCGATTCAAAGCTGCTGTGTGCTGCGGTAGTTGAACCCATTTCCTCTGCATGACTGTCATTGCCACGGTAACTAGATGAAACCCACTAGCATGTGTAGGAGTTGATTGAGCCATATGATTGTGTTGATCCTACCTTGCTATGCCTGCTATGCTTAGAGTCGTGTCGGTCTAGTTCATCGGGTGATGGCTAGAGTGAAATGATCAGTCGGTATGAGAGTAAGGTGTTGAACACGATTTGGTAAAGGTATCGATGAAAGGCCATGTAGGAGTACATGGTGGGTTGTTTCATTGAGGCCGTCCTTAAGCCTCGAGATCTGTATGTGTGATTTAAGATTCAGCTACTACCATGCATTGGGCCCGAAACCAATGGACCCTCTAAACTTCTTATTCACCCTAGTCTTC
Source organism: Aegilops speltoides (assembly GCA_021437245.1). NCBI lineage: Eukaryota > Viridiplantae > Streptophyta > Magnoliopsida > Poales > Poaceae > Aegilops > Aegilops speltoides. The sequence continues at coordinate 505,893,345 of CM038147.1, forward strand.
GTCCGGGGAGTTGCAAGTAGTTTACGGTGTTTGTAGCCTCATTGGAGGCCGTGGACAGCGCTGACCGTAGGGGTGGGCTGTGATGCGGTAGGTGCGTGGCACGTGTACCGGATGCCGTTTGGTATCTCGGGAACCCTGTTCACATCGTTTGGGGCTGTGGCGAAACTTGGCCGGAACTCCTCATAGATGGAACCCAAATAGGCGATAAACACGGACTAGAGACTTAGGTGTCTAGGTAGGTCGTGGCCGACACCCACGTTGGGCTTCCGCTTGAAGGTTGCCGAGTACATGTCGTGTAAACGGCGATAAGTGGTGAGCGTGTATGAAGAAGTACACCCTGCAGGTTAACATCATCTATTGAATAGCAGCGTCATGAAAAGGACTACTTGGTTGCCTATACGGTTCATAGACAAGTAAATGGATACTACTAAAAGCCTCAAGATAAGCGTGAGTGCGAGGATGGCTCTTCCGTAGGAAGGCGGAGGTGGATCCTCGGTGGTGTATTGAAGTGATGAGTAGTGGACTCGAGTGTGCAAAACTATTTCAAGTTGGTGTCTCAGAGGATAGCTTAGCCATGAGTCAAAGCTGGCTTGCTGCAATAACCCCACCAACCCTTCTTGATAATATGCATGTATGTAGGGTCGATGTAAGTCTTCTTTGAGTACCTTTGTACTCATGTTGCTTTAATTTACATTTTGAGAAGATGCCACAAACCCTTCCGACGGGTTCTTCGTGAGCGTTGACATCGATGAGTAGACTAAGGCCCGGTGGTGATCCCGAGCATGTGAAGGACCATGTAGTATAGCTAGGCTTACCCAAGCCTCTTTTATTTTACTAGTTATGCGTACTCGGACAAAACACTTCGCTGTGGCTTGTATGCTTGTATGACTTGTATGTGGGTCGTGTGACCCGTACTTGTGTGTATGCTATGTATGGCTCTCTGAGCCTCTTAAATAAAGTACTTGTGTCGTAGAGTCATGTTGTGATGCCTTGTTGTATTTGCACATATCGAGCATATTGTGTGTATGATTGAAATGCTTGGTATGTGTGGGATCGACTATCTAGTTGTTTATCTTTAGTAGCCTCTCTTACGGAAATGTCTCCTAGTGTCTCCTTCGAGCCATGGTAGCTTGCTCTGCTCCGGAACACTTAGGCTGGCGGCATGTGTCCTTCTTCGTTCTCGTGGTATGCATCTCACGGGAAATGTCACGCATTGAGTACCGGAGTCCTGCTAGCCCAGTGCTACAGCCCGGAACTTACTTGCCGTTGACCGACACGTTCGATGCTGGGTCATGGATGCCTGTCCCTGTAAGTCTGTGCCACTTTGGGTTTACGACTAGTCATGTCAGCCCGGGCTCCTTTTCATATGGATGCTAGCGACACTATCATATACGTGTGCCAAAAGGCGCAAACGGTCCCGGGCCAAGGTAAGGCGACACCCGTTGGGTTACCGTGCGTGAGGCCGCAAAGTGATATGATGTGTTACAGGCTAGATCGATGTGACATTGAGTCGGGGTCCTGACAGTCCATCACATCATTCTACTAATGATGTGATCCCGTTATCAACGACATCCAATGTCCATAGCCGGGAAACCATGACTATCTGTTGATCACAACGAGCTAGTCAACTGGAGGCTCACTAGGGACATATTGTGGTCTAAGTATTCACAAGTGTATTACGATTTCCGGATAATACAGTTATAGCATGAATAAAAGACAATTATCATGAACAATGAAATATAATAATACTTTTATTATTGCCTCTAGGGCATATTTCCAACAACGAAGGAGTCATTATGTTGTACGATGTTGTAAAGGGTTGGATATTGTATGGCCAACGGTGTCTCCCCTAGCCATGTATCTTCTCATAATCTAGTAGTATTACTATTCCCTGCAATGAATTTGCTCCTATTGAAGAAGGCAACCTTTGTCCTCATCAACCCCTTCCAAAAATAAGAATCATTTGGTTGCACCATTTTTTGCGGGAGCGTTTTGGATTGCAAATACTTGTTAAGCAATAACTATATCCACATACCCTCCCCCTCTACAGATAAACTATATAGCCATTTACTGAGCAGACAAATGTTCTTTACCTCAAGGTTTTCCATCCCTAAACCCCCTTGCTTGGTCCTTCGGACTGCATATTATATCCCACTTGGTCAGTCTGTACTTTGATTTATTATCATCACTTTGCTAGAAAAACCATGATCGATTAAAGTCCAGCCTTTTTTGTACCCGCACAGGTACTTCAAAGAAGGATGATAGGAACATCGGCATACTAGTAAGCACAAAATTTATTAGAATTAGCTGACCCCCATAAGACATAAGCTTGTCCTTCCAGCAACTTAGCTTCTCCTCAAATCAATCTTGCATCCACTTCCATTCCTTGTTGGTTAATTTTCGGTGATGAATTGGTATTCTCGGGTAGCTAAATAGTAGAGATCCCAACTCCCAACCGAACAATTGTCTATAATTTTTCTGTTCTTCCTTTGTGTGCCCAAAACACATACGTTCACTCTTGTTGAAACTAGTTTTCAAACCTGACAATTGTTTTAGAAAGACATAGAACCAGTTCATATTTCTAGCTTTTTCCATATCATGTTCCGTGAATATAATTGTATCATATGCATACTATATAGTATGGACACCCCACCCTCTACAAGATTATGAATGAGCCTATCTACATGAATGTCCTCTTTGGCTCACCAATGAGAACCGCCAACATATCAGCGATGGCATTAAACAAAGTAGGAGACATCGGATCCCCTGTTGCCGTCCCTTTTACCTCTAGAAATAATGACCAAGGCCATCATTGAACTTAATCCCTATGTTGCCTTCTTGTACAAAGAATTAGACCTACTTCCTGCCGGTCGCGTCAAAACCATTCATAAGCAAAGCCTGTTGCAAAAATGGACATGTAACTTTATCGTAAGCCTTCTTGAAGTCCACTTTGAATTTCATGTAACTCTGTTGCAAAAACGACAACTCCATCCAGTTTCTTCGAGTTAATTTTATGTAAGGTTTCATCTAGCCAGAATATGTCGTCCTGACATGAAAACCATCCGAGTTGGCTGCACCACAATATGCGCAATCTGTGTGAGGTGGTTAGTACCAACTACGGTAAAAATCTTAAAGCTCACATTAAGCAGACATATCGGTCTGAACTTATCAATGCGAACCGCCTCCTCCTTCTTTGGCAACAACGTGATAGTCCCAAAGTTGAGTTTAAAAAATTATAACTGCCCATTATAACTGCCCATTAAACCGATCATGGAACATGGGCATAAGGTCCCCATTAATGATATTCCACCACCGCTTATAAAATTCTGCTCAAAAAACATCCAGGCCAGGTACCTTATTATTCTTCATTTGTGCTACTGCCTGAACACCTCCTTTTCTGAGAAAGGGGCAGACCGAACCTCATTTTCGTCACCCTAGTTGAGGAATATCACCAACCATATTCTCGTGGAGTTAAACAAAAATTCTCCACTGGTGCCCCAAAGAGTTTTTTAAATTTGAGATATACAATTTTAGGTTCTCGTACCCTACAATTGTACCCTCATCCTGTTCTAGTTACATAATTTTATTTATTTCTATGTTTTTCATTCGTAATCATATGAAAAAATTGGGTGTTATTATCTCCTGAACCAAATGGACTTTAGCTCCGAGTGCCCATTTTATCTCTTCTTCTCTAAGAAGCTTTCCTAGCATTTAGTAAATTCACTAAGTGGTTCAAGATTTTTTGACTAGGAACTCATAGAGGCCGGGAAAGGTGATTGGATTAGGATTCACTGCTTCCAAGTTATGTTTGTGGAATGCAAGAATTTTTAAGCAAATCTCATCATAAGACAAAAAAATATGTGCATACTTTGTCCCATGCCACCAAACATTGAGCCCCAGTGTGTATTTCCTTGTCTGACCAAAAGAAGCCCCTACCTTTTTTGTCAATCAATTTAATGAGGATTTTTAACAGCTGAAAGGAGCCCAAGAAATAAGTTGGAAGAGAGTCCAATACGGCAAAGAGTAGTACTATGCCCCCACGTTAGCAGCAGAGCAGCCCAACCAGAAAGGTATCTATCAAAATTATCCAATAGAGGTTGGAAGGTGGTGATTGTCAAGTCAGTTGGAGAGAGTGGGAGGCCAAGATATGTTTGGGGGAAATTAGTTAATGTGGTTTGAAGATCAAAGCCTAGTGCGTCGGCAAGACTTGGGTCAATGTTTAAAGTTAGAAAGGTTGTTTTGTTGTAGTTTAGATGGAGATTTGTGGATGCAGCGAAATAGTCAAGAATTTTCTTTAGGTTTGGGCCGCCGTTGGTGTGGCTTTGAGCAGAATGAGTGTGTTGTCGGCATACTGGAGAACAATTGGTGGGAGATCATTTTTTATAGTGTGGTTAAGCTCATTGTTTGAATGTGCCTTCTCAATCATGCGTTTGAGTAGGTCTGCAATGATTATGAATAAATAGGATAAAGAGGGATCCCCTTGTCAAAGCCCTTGCTTGCAGTTTATCCATGAACCAGGGCATCCATTTAGCAGGACAACCGTTTTGCTGCTGCCTAGCAATTCACTGATCCAGTTGCACCAACGTTCAGGAAAACCCCTAATTGAAATGATTTTTAGGAGAGAAACCCAACTGATAGAGTCAAAGGCTTTTCTGACGTCAAGTCTGATCATGAGCTTTGGATGATTTGATCTGTGGCAGCAGTTAAGCAGGCCAGCTACATAGTTCAATATTGATCTACCTGACAAAAACATGTTTGATCATCCAAGACAAGCAGTGGAATGACCGGCTTTAGTTTGTTAGTAAGGACCTTTTCAATGGTTTTGATGGGGCACTTCTGCAATGAGATTGGACAGAAGGCGTCAGTAGTCCTTGCAGTTTATTTTTTGGAAGCAACACCATTAGCGCTTTGGTTTATGGAGGTAGTGTCGATCTCAAGATCGTAGAAGCACGTGAAAAGTAGTTCGAATAGCGGTCTGGTGATGTGATATAACTTTCTATAAAAGCCAGTTCTAAACCCGTTAGGCCCAGGGCATGCATCCTTGTGCATTTGTTAGATGGAGTCGCTGATTTGCTTGGTGCAAAAGGGAGCATCGAACAAGTGTAGTTGTGGAACCATGTTTGGGCATAGCTCGTGGAGACCAAAATTCCAGTTGGTGGTTTGCACATGTCCAAGAAGTTGTGTGTAGTAGGAAGTGAGGGTTGAAGTTTTTGGTTGATAATCCGTGAAATGTGCCGTTGTGTTCGAAGGTGGAGTCTTATTTTTTCGATAATGGATGGAGGTGAAAGTGTGAAAGAATCTGGTGTTTTCATCACCTTTGACTGCGGCTCGCACTTTGCCCCTTTGCTTCTAGTAAGCAACCTTTTTCAGTAATTTTGAAGTGAAGAATTTGGATCACCAACGTTCGCATGTGTAATTCAGGAATGGAGGCGAATCACCCCTATTCGATATTGTCAATTATTGGGATAATAGTTTACAGTTGTTTCGCAAAGTATTTGGGCCAAGTTTTGAGCGGTCCTGGTTCGCTTTAGAGCAACCATTATCTATTTTGTTGGATCAAAGAACAACGTCACTAATAATTGTGCCGCACTGCCAGTGGGCCACCCACGCATTTTCAAGACAAAAAAGCATATGAGGAGGGATTGTTGTATCGATGTGTATCGAGGGGGGGCAGCTCCTATGTGGCGCCTTTTTTTTAGGCAACGTCACGAGGCTTTATTAAATCGTCACAATGTTTACAGGGACGGAGGGTAGGTTCCCGGGATGGCCTAACCAGACACACCGACCACCACCGAGAGATAATGCATGCCTCGCTAAGTTGTGAGCTTCATAATTGGAGCTCCTAGACTCATGTTTAAAATTACAGAACTCAAAAACCGAAGAGTGAGCTATTATTTCATGTACAATTGCACCATAGCTCGCAAGATTGTCCTTATGTAAGTCTTCCATGACCACTTTGCAATCCAATGCAACCTCAACCCGCCTCAAATATAGATCATCCGCCAGTGCCAAGGCCTCTCTAATGGCCAGAGCTTCGAGAGTCGGTGGGTCTACAATGTTGCTGAAGCCACAAGTTGACGCGCCGATGAACATGCCTTCATGATTTCTACAAATCACTCCAATTGAGCCGAACCCTTGCCTCGATACAGCCGCATCAACGTTAATCTTGGCATTCCCCTCCGACGAGGCTAGCCACCGCCTTGGGTGGACGCGTCTCTGCGTCGTCACAGCCGGGGTTTTGGCATTGATCACCTGCAACTCCCCCAAGTAGCTAGATATGAAGCTGTCCACCGAGTGAGGAGATTGGAAGATACTCTCATGAATTGCCTTCCTCCTAGCTCCCCATATTGCCCAAAGAGACACCACCAAACGATCAAACTGCTCTTTGGTTAATATTTCATGTATAGCAAAGAGCCAATCCTTTGGGTTCTCCTCTCCTCGTTCTACCATGTGTTGCACCAAATCCTCCGGAGCCAGCGTCCATATACTTGCAGACATAGGGCATGTCATCAGTGCATGCTTCCATGTGTCCACTGCTCCACAGAGTAAGCAAGAGTTTTCGGTTCACTACTAGAAAAAGGGCTATAGATGGGATTGACACTAATGGCGCACCAGACAGGTGGTGCGCCATTAGTATATACTAATCGCGCACCACCTTCTGATACGCCATTAGAATTGAAACTACTAATGGCGCACCTTGCCCATGGTGCGCCATTAGTATCAAAAAAAAATTGAACTAGTGCGCCTGTCCAAACATACTAATGGCGCATCCACAGGAAGTGCGCCATTACTAGTTGTAACTAGTAATGGCGCACCAGCCAGAAAGTGCGCCACTAATGTTATTTTTTTTATTATTTTTTTATTCCTTTTTTTGCTAAACTACTAATGGCGCACTCTCATGAGGTGCGCCATTACTAGTTTAAACTAGTAATGGCGCACCATGGCAGAGTGCGCCATTAGTATGTTTTTTTTTGCAAAACTACTAATGGCGCACCACCAGGGGTGCGCCATTAGTAACCTGGATTACTAATGGCGCATTTGTTGTTGGTGCGCCATTAGTAAGTGGGCAGCAACAAGATATTTTGGATAGCCTCTCCTCCCACAATCACTTTCTCCCCACTTCATTCTCTCCACCGCCTCCTCCTTGTCTCGGGTGCCTCCTCTTTTTCACCTCATTTCCACCATAGATTCATTCAAATTAAGTGGTTAAGTTACCTTGTTTTGCTAGGTAAGTAAGGGGGGAAGCTATATTTATGTTGTTCTCCCTACAACAATGTGCACATGCACTTTTTATGGCCTAGCTAGATCTATGTATGTTCGTGGTGTTGCATATGTTTGTGGTGTTGCATATGTGTTTGTGTTTGGAGGTGTACCGGTATTTGAAATGCGATAGTTGCCAATATTTTGCGGAATGTTGATTCATTTCCGTTTGGCGAGAATTTTGGCATTAAGCATTCTTTTGGTCCTATTTTTAGGAAAGTCATGCCAAATTTTTCTTGGTTCTAAAATATCGTTTTGCTCTACCCATGAGCGACCATGGTTCGCACGATGACCGAAGGCATCGTGAATAGGTTTTGAGGTCATGAAGGCGAGATGCTTCAAAAGAACGAGGCGGAGATAAGATGTACGTGTCGAAGATGCAAGCTGAATAGCCTTATTGCGGACCACGATTCCGGGCAGGTCGGGACCACCTGCTCTTGCGTGGTTTCATGGATGGCTATCGGTGGCAAGGTGATGAATATGACTACGAAGTCGTCCATGGGGGCGGGCAAGAAATGAGGAAGGGCAGCAAGACAACCACCGCGGCTCGGCGGGCGAGAAGACGAAGAATCCCGGAGATGATCACGACGGTGATGCTGTACACATCATCATGTAGAAGATGCAGGCATGATGATGATGCGGCGGAGCGCACGACGCTGGACCATCGATGGGCTGGGTGCAGGACCCTCATATTCAAGAGCTGCTTCTCAAGCGGACGGATAACGCAAGAGCTGCCGCCGAGAGAAAGCCAAGATGGATCAACTTGAGTTAGACGCGGTTACTCCATTGTATGAAGGATGCAGGCCGAGGATACCGCTTTGAAAGTAACGCTCATGGCTCGAGAAGAAGGTAAAACACAAAATGACCGACGATGCCGGCGAGAACATGTCATTCGCACTAACGTCTTCCCAAGGGGAACAAGTGCCCGACCAGTTCGAGGAGGCGAAGAAAATCGTGTGTCCTCTGGATTTACCGCACGTGAAATACCATGTGTGCATGAAAAATTGCATCATTTATCGGGGACGAGCACGCGGAGTCTACCATATGTCCGGTGTGCGGTGTCACTCGATACAAGAAGAGGAAGAAAGCTCCTCGAAAAGTGGTGTGGTACTTTCCGATCCTCCTCGTCTGCAGCGGTATTTCGCGGACCCTAAGGTAGCAAAGCTCCTGCGTTGGCATGCGGATAGGGAGGAGAAGAAGCGAGAAGATGGCGCAAATGATCCGGAGATAGATAAAAGACAAGATCTTTGAGTCACCCTAAGGATGCGAGCGGTGCAAGCGTTGAACTTGAATACCCGAATTTGGGAGCGATCCAAGGAACATCATCTTTGGCGCGAGCACCGATGGAGTCAATCCGTTTGGCAGCGTGAGAAGCACACATAGCACCTGGCTGTGTTTGTGTGGATGTACAACCTTCCCCTGGTTGTGCATGAAGAGGAAGTACATTCACATGAGTATGCTAATTGAAGGGCGAAACAACCAGGAACGACATCAATCAGATCGGGGGGCTCTTTGAAGAGGAGCTTGACATCTTGTGGAAAACGCCCCAATCGTGGACGCCGCGAGAGAAAGAATATTTCCCTATGAGAGCCGCCTTTGCTCACGACGGTGCACGACTATCTCGGTTACGGATATCTTGCGGGGCAGGTAGTCCACGGATTTTCTGGATGCGTAAGGTGCATGGATGACACAACGTATCGCCAGCTAGATAGAGATCCTGGTTCTTTGAAAACCGTGTTCATGGGACATCAAAGGTGGCTTTGCGACGATGACCCGTGGAGGAAACGCAAGGATCTGTTCGATGGTGAAACCGAACCCCGAAAACGGCCGTGTACGAGGAGCGGCGAGGAAATAGACAAGCTGTTGAAAAATTGGAAAGACGCCCCTTGCCGAAAGAAGCAAAAGGCGCCAGAGCGGGAAAGAAGCAAAAGGCGCGAGCCATCGCTGAAGGTATGGAAAACGAGGTCATTTTACGGGACTTGTCGTCTTGGAAGATCCACCGTGTGCCTCACAGCCTTGATGTCATGCATATCACGAAGAACGTGTGCGAGTCCGCTTGGTACCCTGCTCAACATGCCGAGAGGACCAAAGATGGGCGAAAGCAAGGCGGACTTGAAATCAATGGGCATCGTGCGGGAGCTTCACGCTATATATATGATGATGATGATGATGATGATGATGATGATGAGGCGAAGCAGGACACGAAGAAGTCATCGCAAAGGCAAAAGGCCAAGAAGACCGGAAATGACTACCTCCCGCGTGCTTCACTCTAAGTCGAGGAGGAGATCGAGCAGTTTTCACTGCCTCCTATGTCGGGACCCGACTCAATGCCACATCGATCTAGCATGTAACACCTCATATCACTTTGCGGCCTCACGCACGGTATTCCCACAGGTGTCGCCTTACCTTTGCCGGGACCGTTTAAGCCTTTTGGCACACGTATATGATAGTGTCGCTAGCATCCATATGATAAGGAGCCCGGCTGACATGGCTAGTTGTAAACCCAAAGTGGCACAAACTTACGAGGACAGGCATCCATGACCCAAAGCATCGAGCGTGTCGGTCATCGTGCGAGTAAGTTCGGGCTGTAGCACTGGGCTAGCAGGACTCCGGTAAACCGGGCTGTAGCGGGCTGACAGGACTCCGGTACTCAACGCGTGACATTTCCATGAAGGGACAGACACAGGAACGAAGAAGGACACATGCCGGCCAGCCTAAGCGTTCCGGAGCAGTAGCAAGCTACCATGGCTCAGTGGAATCACTAGGAGACATTTCCCGGTAAGAGAGGCTACTAAAGATAAACAACTAGATAGTCAGATCCCACACATACCAAGCATTTCAATAACATACACACAATATGCTCGATATGTGCAAATACAACATGGCATCACAACATGACTCTACGACTCAAGTATTTATTCATTTGGCTCCGTGGAGCGAGATATTACAAACAGGGGTCTCATGACCCAACATTCAGAGCATACAAGTCAAAACACAAGCGGAAGCTTAACATGTCTGAGTACAGACATCTACAAATGAAAAAGGTTCGAAAGCCTAACTATCTACCAGATCCTGCCGAGGGCACAAGATCGTAGCTGAGGTAACAAGCTAAACGTCGAAGTCCACGTGGAACTACTAGCGAGACTGAAGTCTCTCTGCAAAAACATAAAATAGGCAAACGTGAGTACAAATGTACCCAGCAAGACTTACATCAGAACTAACTACATATGCATCATTATCAACAAAAGGGGTGGTGGAGTTTAACTGCAGCAAGCCAGCTTTGACTCGGTGGCTAACCTGAACTACGACTGCAAGTAACTCTTTTGAGGTGGCGCACACGAGTCCACATATTCACCATATCAATACACTACTATGGATCCGCTCCCGTCTCCCTACGAGAACGCCATCCATAGCACTCACGCTTATCTTGCGTATTTTAGGGTATCCACTTTCACTTGTCTATGAACTATGCAAGGGGTCCAAGCTTCCATATCCGAGGAATCCGGCTATTCGAATAGATAATGATAACCCTGCAGGGGTGTACTTCTTCACACACGCTCTCGCCACTTATCGCCCTGTACACGCCATGTACCTCGGCAACCTTCAAGCGGAAGCCAGGCGAGGGAGTCGGCCACGACCTACCTAAACACTCAAGTCTCTCGTCCAGGTTTATCGCCTATTCGGGTTTCATCCGCAAGGAGATCCGGCCAGGTGTCGCTCACGGCCCCAAACGATGTGAGCAGGGTTCCCAAGCCCACCTCGACGGATGGATCTACGCTTGGTACACCGTGCCACGGTGCCTAGTCATCCCAAGCCCACCTGCGGGTGCCACTTGGTAGAAAAATAGCACTACCTACAAACACCGAAACTAGTTGCAACTCCCGGACAGAGATCAAGGGTGATTAAGAAGCCGAGAGGGGTCGAGTTACGGAACCCAATGTGTGGTAATGGCGGTCATGGATCACAAACACGAACTCAGTTCACGAGGGCGGCTGCAATGAGACAACCCACCATGTACTCCTACATGGCCTGTCACCGCTTAACTTTACCAAATCGTGTTCACACACTTAGCTCACACACGATAGGACATGTTCACACACCTCGATTCATCCTCGATGAATCGGACCCGACTCAACTCTAAGCGATAGCGGGCATGACAAACAAGCATGTATGAGTAGGCACATCAGGGCTCAAACAACTCCTACTCATGCTAGTGGGTTTCATCTATTCTTGTGGAATGACAGGTCATGCAAAGGATAAAGGGATCAGCTACCGCAGCAAGTGTGATTGAATCGATGTTGTCCTAATGCGATAAAAGAGAGCAGGAGCGAGAGATTAGGATTGTATCGGAATGAACAAGGGGGTTTTGCTTGCCTGGCACTTCTGAAGATAATATAGTTCTTCATCAGTGTCATCGATCTTCATCGTCGAAACCACGTCTATCGAGAGGGAACAATACCGGCAAACAGAGAAGAAACACGATCAATGCAATGCACAATATGATGCATGCTATGACATGGCAATATGAATGTGTTTTGGCTAATGCAACTACAACCAGATGGATTAGGGTCATATTGAGCCAAAGGTTCAACCCCAAATTCAAATTATGAATTCAAATAGTGCCTTATCATGTTTTGCACTAAACAGCAAGGTTAAGTTGTTTAAACATGCATGAAACTAGTACAGATGGAAAGATTGGATTTTTCTGATCATTTTTCATATATAATTTGTTTGATTTGGAGCTACGGTTGATTTTATATGAATTTTAGAAGTTTTGGTTATTTTCTGGAATTTTCAGAATAAGATTAAATCCAGAAAACACTTTATTGCGTCAGCATTAGGTCATCTTGACCTCAGCAGGTCAACAGGCGCCATCCAGGTCAAGCGACCGGTGGGGTCCATCGTGGGTGACTAACTAACTAACCTAGTTAATTAGCACTAACCTAGGTTAACTTAATTAAGTTTTAAACCTAAACTAGATTAATTAACAGGCGGGGCCCACAAGTCGATGGGGAGAGAGAGAGTCAAACCAGGCGGTGGGGTCAACCCACGCCGGTCAAGGTCAAAGCCTGCCGGCGTTTAACCGCCCGGCGAGGCCAGATCTTGGCGGCGGCCGGGTTTCGCCTCTGAGCGCCGCTGAGCTTGAGCACGGCTACGGATGCGGGCTTCGTCGCATCCAACCGTGGTGGTGGCGCGACCGGGAGTGGCGGAGTGGCGCGGCGATGAGCTAAGCGGTCATCGGAGTTCGCCTCGGCGGCTAGAGGGCTACGGTGCGGCCGGACGTGCTACTAGGTGCGTTCGGCTCCTAGGAGCAAGTGAAAACGATGACGCTTCGGCGCAAGCTGCAGGCGTCCGTGGCGGCAGCGGCGTCAAGGTCGGCGGCGGCGGAGTTCGCCGCGACGGAGCTATGGCCTAGAGGGCGGAAGCGACCAGTGGAGAAGGGGGAGAGGAAGAGGAGCTCACAGCGGATCCTGTAGAGGCAACGGCGAGGCCGGGAGAAGTGGAGCTCGCGAATCCCGAAAGTCGCCCGGCCGGAGGTCGGGACGAGCCCGGAAGACGCTCTGAGGCTCCCGCGGTCGAATGGGTTGGTGTAGAAGACGCAGAAGGCGATGGCGGTTCCTCTGGACTCATCGGAGAGGCACGGGACGGACGGTGGCCGTGGTGGTGCTCGTCGGGGCGATGGCTGCGCTCGGCGGCCGTGCGTAAGAGAAACAGAGGAGGGGGAAGGAGCGAGGGAGAGCGCGGGGTTCCAGGGAGCGTGCGTGGCGTCTCCGTGGCCTGTGTCGACGAGGAAGGCAAGCAGGAGGTGGCGGGAAGACGTGGCCGCGGTCGCTCGCGTGCGGGCACGCACCTGCTTCGGGGCGAGGGGAGGAAGACGACGGAGGGGCTGCGGTGGTGGGCTGGGCGATTGGCGAGCCGCCCGGTGGGCCGGCAGTGGGCTGCTGTAGGTCAGTGAGTTCTCTCTCTCTCTGTTTTTACATTTACATTTTCTATTTTATGTAATTTCGGGCTTTATTTAAAATACCAAAACGTTTTCAAAAATCCTGAAAATAATTGTGGGCTCTGTTTGGAATATTCCCAACAGCCCTCACCTTAAGTTCAAAATTAATTGAGCATTTAAAATATTATATAGCATTTAAATGCCCAATTGCAAATAGCATATGATTTAATTCAGTGGCCAAATATGTCATGGAAAAATGTGCAACACCTCTGGTTATGGTTCTAGCATTTTTCCAGAAATGATGAACATTTTTTTAAAGCCATTTGGAATTCACTGAAAATATTTTAGTTGAACCTAGTGAATTCCTTTGATGCTAGGGTTTAGGCAATCCCCATTTCAAGTTTCATAAACTTTAAACATGATGCATGGATGATAAAACAAAGACAAGCAAGGCCTGAACTGGGGATGTGACAGCTCACCCCCACTAAACAAGAATCTCGTCCCGAGATTCAAGACGTGAGGTAAGAAGACAAAAGGGAACACAAGCTAACACCACTTCACGATCCTGATGTCTTTCTCGAGGATGCTGATTTAGTGCTCCAACTGATTTTGACGTCTTTGCTTTTGAGATCTTCATCCAACACGAGGATAGAAACACTCTACAAGGATGGATCATTTAGTGATCACAAGATCAACTCACGGAATGAGATGTAGAGCATCTCTTGAGCTGAGAGGCAAGACATGCATCAGAAGGGACCGAAGAAGCAATTTGACGAGGGTTTCAAGTAGCGAGAATAAACTGCCATGATTCCATGACGATGCACTTTAGAGAAGGTGACTTGCAGAAATATCCCCTCAAGTGGCAAAAAGAATTACATTTGATTCAAAGATCATTGAAACTCTTTATACCAGCTTAAGGCAAATCACAAACGATCATTTGGCGGAGTACGAAAGAATGGCATACTCGGACTAGGATGGATGATGTGGACTACCTTGTTGAAGACAACGCGATGGATGATTTTGCTTATCCTCGGAAATGAATGGGACCCATGGTAGGACCACTTTTGAAGATGATCCTAAACAGCAATTACTGAGAGGGCAGCCCATGGCATTGGCGCAATGGCGGTGCAAGCTAGGAACAAAATGCAACTGTTGGAAAAGTTCCAACCATCATATCTGCCTGAGATTCAGATCTTGTTGGTGTTAGGATAATCCAGACTTGTCAAGTCTAGAAAGAAGATGAAAGTTTGCAACACAAATCGACGAGATGACGTTGCGAGATTCTCGGGAAATGAACTACGATAGCAGGCTCCAAAACATGAGCTGGTTCCGCTACACACATGTGATCACGTTGTCCGAGACAAGTATGACCACATAGTAGTCTTATAATAAAACACTACCGAGTTCAGGTTGGGAACCATCATCGAGGATATCGAAATCCTCACATAAGTCCGGATTAGCTCTTATGAAGGAACTCCTTCTCCTTGAACAATTCAGTCAGTGGCTTGGTGTGCTACAGAATACATATGGAGTGGAGATAATTAATCTACCAAACCATAGTATACTTTGCACATGTGTGACTAACTTGGGATGATTCCAAGGAAGCAACATTGTCTTTATCAAATTCACGGCGGCAACTTGCATCAAATGCACATGAATTAGAGGAAGTCACTTCTTTCATCCAAGCATAAGCTTCATGAACGGGACACGAAGGCATTGCTTACAAAGTTTCCAACACTAGATTCATGTTCAACATGGATCATGGGGGAGACAAAATGCTGCTGATGGGTTCAGCAACAACTCATCGCAATTTCCATATCACTGGACTTCCACCATCATGTGAACACGGTGATAGCATTGGTCAGACCAAAAGATGTAATGGTGTATGCTCGAGGGATCAACCACGAGTAAGACAACATTAAGAATATCGTTGGTTCTAACTTGATTTGACGATAGCCCACACTCAAATCAAGGTTTGGACAAGACGATAGATTCAACAACCGATCACGAGGAACAATCAATGAAGATATCATCTCTCTTCAACACACACACACAAACACACACAAGGATATCCCCTAGTGATGAACTAAGCTAGGCAAGCCTTTATCTTCCAACTCTCCAAGTTGTTGTTTAGCTTAACCAACCAGCTCAGGGGTATCCAACACGGATTCTTGGAGAAAGGGTGGTTTCGAAAACCAACTTGATCACGAGCTCAACATAGCGGTCAGGTGACATCCTGGTGATACCTCCGAGAAGACATTCGAAGAATCACGAACCACCGATATGCTACTAAGCACGAGAACAATCTTGCTTTTCAGAGCAAGACGATATGATCAAATGAGCGAGGACTTAACAAAATCCTAACTCATCAATCGAAGAGTGCACCGGGAACAAGGACTAGGTAGCACAATCAGTCTTGGAATGATGATTCAAGAACCAACACGCTAAGAATGAAATTATTGTCCTTTAACTACCAAGCAACGAAGTTGCTAGCAGTATTGATTTCACACACCACGATTCACTTGTCGGTATTCCGGTTACAACAACACGGAACCGAGAAATGAAAATGATGGCAAGAAGTATCACTGCGTCAAGAATTCACAAGAGCCGGTGCAATTCTCATGAAAATCCTGACATAAAGACGGTAATACTTCAGGGTAGAACAGAATCAAAAGCTGGGTTGGCATTTTGATCTGCGGAGCACAACTATTTTGACCCAATCCTAGAAATGGATAGGGTACTGGAGTTTGTTTCTCCTAGTCATTCCGAGATAGAATGGCTTGGCAGAACACAAGAGTAAAGGGCATCGATAACACGAATGCACGCCATAAACTTGGCTATCAACTGATAGACAAGGATCGAATCTAACTCTGAGAGGGACAACTCAAAGGAACATATATCTTTCTGAGTTGTGGATGCATGGACTAGCATGTCAAACCAAGTTCAACATATTTCTTCCGGATAACCCATGCAGAAAGGTTGAACTGGCAGAGTCATAATATAGAGAGAAGAATTCATCAAGAGCACTCTGGTTGTGATCTTTTGGTTCAACGAGGCTGCTGCCATAAATAGTTCTTGGTATTTGGAAGAGCGATATACCACGAACCTTGAGGACTACATAAAGGTTACTAATATCCTAAAGGAACGGCAAACACTATCAACACGAGGTGGGTAGGGTGAATCTCGGGTTTAAAACCCAAGGAGTAGAATATCTACTAGCTAAATTGCATCACGGGATGCTTTCGAGAATGTTGGCCAGAATGATCACACTGGGATACAAATCATGGCTAGATTACTAGATGATCCCCTAAGACACCTAGGGTCATAATAATAGTTCCAACATATACGTCGAGGCAATAGAATACCTCAACTCAGCAATTAGTGTGATTAACCTGGCCCAAAGGAACATCAAAACCAGAGGGAAAGGATTTGCAAGTGCATCAGTTGTTTAGAAACACAGGATGGCTGGGAATGACATAACGGCTGTAAATGCTCAAAAAGATTGGAGACATGCTACAAAAATGGTGGCATAGCCACTCAGAAGCACAATATCAAGGTTTCGAGATCAACAGTTATGAACATACGGAAGTAGTAAAACTGAACTGAGATTTGAAACTAGCAATTCTGTAAGTCTATGGATTAGTAACACGTCATCCTGATAGATAGGTGAGAAAGCCTAGTTTCTTAATCCCCGTAGAAAAGAAGAGGTTGACTCAGATCAGAAGGCCATGAGGTATAAGGAGTAAAAAGAACCTTACGTTCCCATCCCACAATCAATTCCCCTACATATAACTAAAGCATTTCTAGACTCAACTTCGACCGGTTTGGCTTGGTAATCCCACAGCGGTCAAGCTCGATACCAAAGCTGTCGGGACCCGACTCAATGCCACATCGATCTAGCATGTAACACCTCATATCACTTTGCGGCCTCACGCACGGTATTCCACGGTGTCGCCTTACCTTTGCTCGGGACCGTTTAGCCTTTTGGCACACGTATATGATAGTGTCGCTAGCATCCATATGATAAGGAGCCGGGCTAACATGGCTAGTTGTAAACCCAAAGTGGCACAAACTTACGAGGACAGCATCCATGACCCGACATCGAGCGTGTCGGTCATCACGAGTAAGTTCGGGCTGTAGCACTGGCTAGCAGGACTCGATAAACCGGGCAGAAGCGGGCTGACAGGACTCCGGTACTCAACGCGTGACATTTCCACGAAGGACGGAACACAGAGCGAAGAAGGACACATGCCGGCCAGCCTAAGCGTTCGGAGCAGTAGCAAGCTACCATGGCTCGATGGAATCACTAGGAGACATTTCCGGTAAGAGAGGCTACTAAAGATAAACAACTAGATAGTCGGATCCACACATACCAAGCATTTCAATAACATACACACAATATGCTCGATATGTGCAAATACAACATGGCATCACAACATGACTCTCGACTCAAGTATTTATTCATTTGGCTCCGTGGGCGAGATATTACAAACAGGGTCTCATGACCCAACATTGAGCATACAAGTCAAAACACAAGCGGAAGCTTAACATGTCCGAGTCTGAGACATCTACAAATGAAAAAGGTTGAAAGCCTAACTATCTACGAGATCTGCCGAGGGCACAAGATCGTAGCTGAGGTAACAAGCTAAACGTCGAAGTCCACGTGGAACTACTAGCGAGACTGAAGTCTCTCTGCAAAAACATAAAATAGGCAAACGTGAGTACAAATGTACCCAGCAAGACTTACATCAGAACTAACTACATATGCATCATTATCAACAAAGGGGTGGTGGAGTTTAACTGTAGCAAGCCAGCTTTGACTCGGTGGCTAACCTGAACTACGACTGCAAGTAACTCTTTTGAGGTGGCGCACACGAGTCCACATATTCACCATATCAATACACTACTATGGATCCGCTCCCGTCTCCCTACGAGAACGCCATCCATAGCACTCACGCTTATCTTGCGTATTTTAGGGTATCCACTTTCACTTGTCTATGAACTATGCAAGGGGTCCAAGCTTCCATATCCGAGGAATCCGGCTATTCGAATAGATAATGATAACCCTGCAGGGGTGTACTTCTTCACACTGCGCTCTCGCCACTTATCGCCTCAGACACGCCATGTACCTCGGCAACCTTCAAGCGGAAGCCAGGCGAGGAAGTCGGCCACGACCTACCTAAACACTCAAGTCTCTCGTCCAGGTTTATCGCCTATTCGGGTTTCATCCGCAAGGAGATCCGGCCGGGGTGTCGCTCACGGCCCCAAACGATGTGAGCAGGGTTCCCAAGCCCACCTCGACGGATGGATCTACGCTTGGTACACCGTGCCACGGTGCCTAGTCTGTCCCAAGCCCACCCTGCCGGGTGCCACTTGGTAAAAAATAGCACTACCTACAAACACCAGAAACTAGTTGCAACTCCTGGACAGAGATCAAGGGTGATTAAGAAGCCGAGAGGGGTCGAGTTACGGAACCCAATGTGTGGTAATGCTGGTCATGGATCACAAACACAGAACTCAGTTCCTGAGGACGGCTGCAATGAGACAACCCACCATGTACTCCTACATGGCCTCTCACCGCTACCTTTACCAAATCGTGTTCACACACTTAGCTCACACACAGTAGGACATGTTCACACACCTCGATTCATCCTCGATGAATCGGACCCGACTCAACTCTAAGCAAGAGCAGGCATGACAAACAAGCATGTATGAGTAGGCACATCAGGCTCAAACAACTCCTACTCATGCTAGTGGGTTTCATCTATTCTTGTGGAATGACAGGTCATGCAAAGGATAAAGGGATCAGCTACGCAGCAAGTGTGATTGAATCGATGTTGTCCTAATGAAGTAAAAGAGAGCAGGAGCGAGAGAGTAGGATTGTATCGGAATGAACAAGGGGGTTTTGCTTGCCTGGCACTTCTGAAGATAATATAGTTCTTCATCAGTGTCATCGATCTTCATCGTCGAAACCACGTCTATCGAGAGGGAACAATACCGGCAAACAGAGAAGAAACACGATCAATGCAATGCACAATATGATGCATGCTATGACATGGCAATATGAATGTGTTTTGGCTAATGCAACTACAACCAGATGGATTAGGGTCATATTGAGCCAAAGGTTCAACCCCAAATTCAAATTATGAATTCAAATAGTGCCTTATCATGTTTTGCACTAAACAGCAAGGTTAAGTTGTTTAAACATGCATGAAACTAGTACAGATGGAAAGATTGGATTTTTCTGATCATTTTTCATATATAATTTGTTTGATTTGGAGCTACGGTTGATTTTATATGAATTTTAGAAGTTTTGGTTATTTTCTGGAATTTTCAGAATAAGATTAAATCCAGAAAACACTTTATTGCGTCAGCATTAGGTCATGCTGACCTCAGCAGGTCAACAGGCGCCATCCAGGTCAAACCTGACCAGTGGGGTCCACTGGTCAGTGACTAACTAACTAACCTAGTTAATTAGCACTAACCTAGGTTAACTTAATTAAGTTTTAAACCTAAACTAGATTAATTAACCGGGCAGGGCCCACAAGTCAGTGGGAGAGAGGAGAGTCAAACCGGGCAGTGGGGTCAACCCACGCCGGTCAAGGGGTCAAAGCCTGCCGGCGTTTAACCGCCGGGCGAGGCAGATCTTGGCGGCCGGGTTTCGCCTCTGAGCGCCGCTGACGCGCGCGAGCACAGCTACGGATGCGGGCTTCGTCGCATCCAACCGTGGTGGTGGCGCGACCGGGAGTGGCGGAGTGGCGCCGGCGATGAGCTAAGCGGTCACCGGAGTTCGGCCTCGAGCGGCTAGAGGGCTACTGTGCGGCCGGACGTGCTACTAGGTGCGTTCGGCTCCTAGGAGCAAGGTGAAAACGATACGCTTCGGCGCAAGCTGCGGCGTCCGTGGCGGCAGCGGCGGCAAAGGTCGTGGCGGCGGAGTTGACGCGACGAACTATGGCCTAGAGGGCGGAAGAGACCCGATGGAGAAGGGGAGAGGAAGAGGAGCTCACGGCGGATCTGTAGAAACAGCAGTGAGTGAGGGGGAAATTGGAGCTCGCGAATCCCGAAAGTCGCCAGCGGCCGGAGGTCGGGGCGAGCTCGGGGAAGACGCTTCTGAGGCTCCAGCGGTCGAATGGGTTGGTGTAGAAGACGCTTGAAAGCGATGGCGGTTCCTCTGGACTCATCGGAGAGGCGGGACGGACGGTGGCGTGGTGGTGCTCGTCGGGCGATGGCTGCGCTTCGGCGGCCGTGCGTAAAAGAAACAGAGGAGGGGGAAGGAGCGAGGGAGAGCGCGAGGGGGTTCCAGGGAGCGTGCGTGGCGTCTCCGTGGCGCAGGTCAGGACGAGGAAGGCAAGCAGGAGGTGGCGGGAAGACGTGGCCATGATGCGCTCGCGTCTTGGGCACGCACTGCTTGAGGCGAGGGAGGAAGGCAGCGGAGGGGCTGCGGTGGTGGGCTGGGCCAGTTGGCCAGGCCGCCAGCTGGGCCGGCCAGGTGGGCTGCCAGGTAGGTCCAGGTGAGTTCTCTCTCTCTCTGTTTTTCTGTTTCTGTTTTCTATTTTTATGTAATTTCTGGGCTTTATTTAAAATACCAAAACGTTTTCAAAAATCCTGAAAATAATTGTGGGCTCTGTTTGGAATATTCCCAACAGCCCTCACCTTAAGTTCAAAATTAATTGAGCATTTAAAATATTATATAGCATTTAAATGCCCAATTGCAAATAGCATATGATTTAATTCAGTGGCCAAATATGTCATGGAAAAATGTGCAACACCTCTGGTTATGGTTCTAGCATTTTTCCAGAAATGATGAACATTTTTTAAAGCCATTTGGAATTCACTGAAAATATTTTAGTTGAACCTAGTGAATTCCTTTGATGCTAGGGTTTAGGCAATCCCCATTTCAAGTTTCATAAACTTTAAACATGATGCATGGATGATAAAACAAAGACAAGCAAGGCTGAGCGGGGATGTGACATCCTAGGAGTAAAACTTCCTTCTGATTCGCTGGGAAGATAAGCGAGATACCTAGACCCAGTGAAGCGAAGTTCAGCGGGATGAAGTCTCACGGTATCGCGTCTTGATGTATGAGATACTTCCAGTTGCAATCCATTGGGATCATGGACGCGCACGTCCGGAAACGCTATTTGGCCTATGCAACTTCTTGACGTCATCTCGAAAGTCGATTGGCGTGAGACAACTCGAAGGCTACGAGGAAGAGATCGTGGTGATACTATGCGAGCTTGAGATGTACTTCCGCCCGCATTCTTGACGTTATGGTGCATCTCTGGTCCATATAGTGAAGGATATCATCAACTCAGGCCGCGTTCTTGCACAGCATGATGCCGTTCGAAAGGATGAATGGTGTCATCAAAGGATCGTTCGCAACATGTCATGTCGAAGGAAGCATAGCGGGGCTTTCGACCGAAGTGCATCTCCTACTGCACGAATTATCTAGGCATCGAGAACCCCGTTGGTCTGCCCGTCAACAGGCACCTCGGCAGGCTCGCTGGATGGGGTCACCGTGAGGGTCGCCGCGAAATGCATGTCGACTTCGAGGGTCGACTCGCCGACTTTGAAAGAGCAAACCTAGTCGCGCTACAACACATAGGCGTGGTCAATCCTTGGGTGGTAGAGCACAAAACCTTTATTAAGAAGACGTACAATGACCGAGGCCAACAAAGGACGGACGGAGATATACTCAAAGAGCACAACTCATGTTTCACGCGTTGGTTCAAGCAGAAGCTTCTGTCGTACCCTTTACATGAGGATTCTTCCGCGGAAGAACAACTCATATTCGCCTTGTCACAGTATGCCGAGCACAACCTCGATGACCTATGAGGCGTATGATATCAATGACTACACATTCTACACCGAGGCCAAGGACATGAAGAGCGATGGTTATCGAACTCCGGGGTAACGATGGAATCCTACACCGTAGCGACAAGGACAGATACTACGGAAGGATCGAGGAGATCTGGGAGCTGAGCTACTGTTGGAGAGAAGATCGATGTTCCGTGTCGATGGGCCAAGAACGTCATAAAGAAGACCGGTATTTCACCACCATGGTTATACCCAAAGCCAAATCCAAGACCGCGGCATAAGCGTCACCGCGAAAAATGAGCCATGGGTACTGGCTTCCCAAGTGGACCAATGCTTCTTCATTACCGACCGCCAAAGCCCGGTCGTGTTGTCGTGAGGAGAGGCAAAGGAAGATCATCGGAATGGATGGAGTAGCCAATGAGCAAGACTTGACAAATACGGCGACCGAGGATCGAACATGGCGACGATGATGAAGTAGCAGCATACACCACAAGAAGAAGCAGGACCACCCTACCTAAAGGACGTCCGTTCCACAGAAGAACTCCATTTGCGAAAAAGAAGGGCAAGAAGATTGTGAACAGATAGCTAGCTAAGATCGATTGTATTTAAATCGTAGCCTTCATTTCTCGATTGTATTTCATGGGTACTTTTTGAACTATCATGAATATTTTTAAATTTCATGGACACTCGATCTCGATCCCCCTCCATCTCGATCGCTATCCCACCTCACCAGATCGGGTCCCCCTCGCCGCCGAGCACCCCCCAGTCCACCGGCCGCCGCCGGCGACCCCCCGCACCCTCGATTCCCCTACTCAATCGCCGCCGCCGACCCCCGCACCCAAGACCTCCCGCTCCACCGGCATTACTGTTTGATGATATTTTTTAAAAAACTATTACTGTCTTATAAAAAAATATTACTGTTATGATTTAAACAATTTGAACATATTTAAACACAAATAAGTATCAAACAGCTTTTGAAATGCTTAAAAAAAATTGTGGAGCCTGGGAGTCGAACCCAGGACCTCCTGGTGTGAGAACTAGCTGCTGACCAGTTGAGCTAGTAGAGGGGACTTGATGTGGATCAGTTCTGGTGGTAGATAACTTGTTGGCCCGAGCAAAAAAAATACTAATGGCGCACCACGGTGGGGTGCGCCATTAGTATGGATGTACTTATGGGGCACCGAGGGGTGGTGCGCCATTAGTATTGTGCCCGGCCCCACCCATATTCCCTCCCCGGCTCCTCTCTCTCCCTCGCCCTCGCCCTTGATCCCCTTCCCCTCTCCTCTCCCGACGCCGCTGCCCCGCCGCCTTGACGCTGCCCTGCCGCCCCGACGCCGCCTCGGCGCTGCCCGCCACCCAGCGACGCCCAGCGCCGCCTCGACCCGCCCAGCGCGCTGCCCGCCACCTCGGCGCTGCCCGCCGCCTCGACGCGACCCGCCGCCCGGGCGCCACCCCGCGCCGCCTCGGCGCTGCCCCCCGCCCAGCGCCGCCTCGACCCGCCCGATGCCTTTGCCCGCCACCTCGGCGCTGCCCGCCGCCTCGACGCGACCCGCCGCCCGGACACCGCCCGTCCACACCACCGTCGGAGCACCACCACCACCGGACCTCGTCCCGACATCCTCCCTCGCCCACTCCCGGCATCCTCCCCGCGCCCCCTCCCGGCCCGTGAGCTCCCCTCCTCCTCTCCCCTCTCCCCTCTCTGATGTACTTTTAGTGTAATTCTTGTGCATTTTCAAATGAAATTTACACTTGTAATTGTTAGTGGAATTTACATTGTAAATGTTAGTGGGTTCTGATGTACTTCTAGTAGATTTTTGCTCTGTATTTGCAAGTGGCATTTTTAGTGGAATTTACTGTATTTCCATGGTTTTTACTTGTAATTATTAGTGTAATTTTCGCCTTTGTATAGTTGATTCACAGCAGCAGCAATCGTAATTGATCCAAAACCAGGAATCATTAAAAGTACTTCTAATTTAGTATGTTAAGCCATTTCTTGATGACAAAAAACAAGTGTTTCGGAGTAACATATCACCAAAATACAGTAGTTAGTTAGTTCCAGATGTGTTGTTCCCCACTATCTGCAACAAGAGCGAGGGCAGGGCTCAAGGCTTGTTGCTCTACCCATGTTGTTAAATGGCTCATGGTTCTTGTGCATTGAAATATTTTCAGTTTTTCCTTTTAATACCCTTCTTGACTCTGAATAAGCAATGAAACCCGGAACAGTTCAAACTGAACTAAAGCTGAACCGGGAGGATTATAACTAAGTTGATCTACTTTGACTACGAAGCGGGGTGGATTGGGCGCCGCCCTGCATCCCTACCTGAACTAGACATGGTCTCTGTTGTTATCTTCCTGTTTATGTTTAGACGCCTGTACCTGGTCGTACTTTCTGGGTTTAATTCTTCATTGTTATAGTAAAATCACTTCCTAAGTCCAAGAGGTCAAGTTGGTTCTGACTTATGGATAGTAGTTTTTTTCAGGGTGAGCTTTCTCTTGAAGCTGCGAGTTTAGCTCAACAAAATGCCGCTCTCAGAATAAGTGACTCTTTAGCTGCAGTCAAGTTCAGGGAACAAATTAGTTAGTTAGTCAAATAGCCAACAGTTAGTCAAATAGTCAAAAAAACAACTTGTATCCTAAAGCACATCTGGAACTGAATTACTGAATTAATCTTGCACTGTCGTACTAACAGCCAACAGTATTTCTATCTAGTGAAGACTAAAGTTGCATCATCAGCAGCTTCATATAGAAGATAATGATTCCTGTTTTTTAGTCTACTGTAATTGTTTTTTAGCCCACAGCACTTTGCATTGTTTTGAGGTTTTGTACATCAGCTTTCTTGCTAATCCAGCCCACGCGGCTGCTGTACTACTTGTCAAGTGATGCTGCTGCTGCTATCTGCGAGTTGTTGCTGCTAGTTGTGATTTTGTCAAGTGATGCTGCTGCTACTTGTGATCTTCTAAAATAACCCCTTTCTCTGAAACGTTGATTAATTTCCGTTTGGTTGAGAAATGGGGCACTCCTAGGTCAAGAAAATTAGCAAAGGTCATGCCCAATTTTCTTGACCTAGAAGGTGCCCGATTCTCAACCAAAATAAAAATTAATTTGCTTTAGTGGTTGGATTAGTTTAGTATTTTATTCACACACTCAGACACCCTTGCTTGCCAAGTGTGATAGAGAGATAGTGAGACGAGACAATAAGCTATCTGCAGCTTAATTTGCATTGCATACTAGCTAGATAGATTTTGTTTTTCTGGACCAACCGAACAATACATACATATATCTGTAGGCACCAGCTTAATTTCCAAGGCAGGACAATTACTTGCTTCATTATATTCATCCATCCATCCATTTTGCATCATGTACAGAACCAAAAATAATCGCAAAAGCCTTAGTTCGAAGCGGATGAGCATTCTATTCTCAGGCAGCAAAGGCATTCTCAATACATGTTAGTGAATGGCAAAACCTACAATTTCTTTGTTTGTTGCAAAATGAATTATCCGAAAGAAGATATTAATAGCCTTTAAAGCCACCCAATTGTTTTTATACACAACATGAATCGCAAAACTTACAGTGTTGAAGATGATCAGAAAGAAGAGGACAAGTCAAACCTTCAAATCGATCAGATCAGCTAACAGCTACTGCAATTCGCCCGCCTTGACCTCGAACTCTTCTCCGGTTGATAGTATCTTCACACGAACCATGCCTCGCTCCCACTCGGATTTCCCAACCAAGATCAGCCTGCTAGCGTTTATCTTCTCCGCGTGTTTGAACACCCTGCGGTGTAGTAAAAAGTAATTACAGATACACTCACCCACATAAGTATTCAACACAATGAAAAAATAGTACAAATTAAGGAAAGGCAATACCATTTCAGACGCTTGTCTTCTAAAAAGAAGAGTGAACTTTCTAGACACAACCCTCAAGAACTAGGTTACCCTGAGAACGTGGACTTGGACCTTAGCAACAACACACTAACAGGTTCTATCCCAAAACACCTAGGCAATATCACAAACATCTCTCAATTGTTCCTTGACAATAACCAACTTTTTGGCAACATTCCTCGAGAATTAGGTTATTTGGTCAACTTAGAGATCTTGTTCCTTGACAATAACCAACTTTTGACCAAACTTTGTTTCTATTTAGAGAAACATGGCCCACAACGATGAGGCCGGGGGTTTGGGCGGCAAGGCATTCTAGGAGCTGTCCCAGGAGATGGAGGAACAACCTCACTTGTATGAGGCCGCCGCCTTCCCCACCGATCCTGAGACCACTAATGGTGCCGCCGAGGATGACCACACTGATGCCACCACTAATGGTGCCGCCGAGGATGCCACCACTGATGATGGCGGCGCCCGCACAGATGGCAGCCAACCGAAGAGGCAACGGAAGGACCGGCGCCCGATCATGCTCCTCACCCTCAAGGAGGAAGTTACTGAAGTGGACTCCAACGGGAATCCAACGGCGCCCGAACGAATAGTCAAGGGGTACTCGCTTCAGCTCGGGTGCATTGTCCGGAGCACCGTCTCGATCAACACCGAGAACACGAGGCATCCCGACCGAGGGAATTTGCGCCACCTCCTCTTCACGGTTGAACGAGCGATACAAGTTCCCGCTGAATTTGCAAACACAAGCCTCAAAGGGAATAAAGTGAACAATGCTGCCCTCACGAAGATGAGCAAGGCCCTGTCTACTTGGAAAAGCAATGTGAAGAAAATGATCGAGAAAGGTGAGAGTTATCAGAAGATCAAGGAGAAAAATCCTTCGATCACCGAAGATGACTACAACGACTTCAAGATCAATTGCTCGAGCACCGCAAGCTCCCAATCAAGTGAGTGGGGGAAACAAATGCGGGAGCTGAACATAGGGGAACACACACTCGGTCCCAACGGTTACAGAGTGGCGGAGCCTATATGGGACAAGGAGGAGGCGGCCCGTGCCGAGCAAGGCCTACCGCCCCTCGAGAAATACAACGGTAACAAGCAGACCGGGAACTTTGTCGGGGCCGGTACAAGAAGGACCGAAAACAAAGGAGCTTACCACGGATCCAAGACCGGGCAGCTTGAGCTTGTTCTCGTAAGGAATACACCCCGCGTAATTAGCTCCATATGGTTGCATTCAAATTAATGAAGCCAAATTTCTAAATGGTTCACATTCCTTCCGCAGCGATCGAAAGCGATGGCTGGGTCGACTAAGAGCAACCCTTGGGACACCACTCTAAATAGGGCGTTGAATGTAATGAAGAACAAGGATAAGCTCGAGAAGTCGACGTCACCTGGTTGTGTGGCGGCAAAGGCTTGTCGACAAAATGGGGTCATACTATACGCTGGTGTGCGGAAGGAGAAAAAGACCAGCTCGGAAAGCCAGGCGCGAGAGGTTCAAGAACTCAAGGCACAGGTGGCGCGGATTCCGGAGATTGTCCAAGAGCAAGTGGAACAACGACTCGAAGCGACGATCACCGCCATTGTGCCTACCTTGATCTCGGGGTTGAGTGCGTGGATTGCGGGCGGCCAACAGGGGCCGCCCCCAATTCCTAGCTTCACGGCCAGCAACTCGCATAATGCGATGGCGGGGCCATTGGTGCCTACGGCGGAGGCGGCATTGGTGTCTCTGACGCCGACACGGGAGCTTAATGCACCCGGGTGTACGCCGACCGGCACCTCTGCAGCAAGCGGCCCCTCCGTCAACTGCACGCCCGCCGTTGGCGGTGCGTCGACATTAGCCGAGCTCGACGCCATCATCACGGTAACTAATTAAGCCTCTCTCGGCCGAGGACTTCATCTCCTTGCCTTTGACTGGGCATCCCTGACGCCCTACATGTTTTCGCAGGGCGCCGCCGACGTTCCGTGCACTCTCCTCCACTTCGTGAACAACGAGTTGGTCGATGTCGCCAAGGGCAAAATCGTTCAACCGGGCAACCCTTGTTCCACGGTACCGGATGCCACCCAACTTGTTTAGGGTTCAACTGGTTGGTGCTGCCGAGCTGCGACGACTTGTTACCACTGATTCGACCCGTCGGGGCCGACGATGATGACGTGATGACCCTCAGCGCCTGCCTGAGCTGGCCCCTGCTTTGGCCGAAGAGCCAGATTCGTTTGGGGGCGGGGGACACCACCCCAAAGACAACACCGCCAGTCGTGCCGGCGCCATGTCGGCCCCATGGCAAGACCGCCGTAACGGTGCCGGACATCCCTATGCCACTGGATCCAAACATGCATATGGCACAGGATCAAAATGACAACGACGACGACGATGATACATTTGGCAACGTCGATCAGTACTTTGCCGATCATGGGTACGATGGCGACTTCATGGGGCCTCCTTCTCAAGAACCAAACCCAACAAAAGACGTGTGCGATCTAGCTGGTACCGCGGAGAAGCCAAGTTGCAACAGGCGCCGTCTGGCGTTCAGCTCTCAGGAGACGCCTCCAGCTGCCGACTTCACCGAGCCTCAGATAAGCGAGGTGCGAAATATTATCAGCCCCAACACACTCAAGAAGGCGGTCTGTGAGCAGAACTCGGTCCCATTACAGGAGAAGAAGAAGGCACGCAAAAGAAAGACTAAGAAGGGTGCGAGTCAGCCGGCACCGAGTACGATCCGTGCTCAGGACGGGCCACCTTCACCGCAGGATATCTCGAGGAGGGTGCATGTGGCGGGTAGGGCGATGCTACCGACAAATATGCTCAATGCTGCAACCGGTGCTATGCGGAGTCTGCATGACAGTGTTCTTTCTTTGGAGAAGCGGCGTCTCAGAGAGAAGGATGTGGCATACCCGGTTTTCGCAGCCAAGGTGCCAGAGGGCAAGGGCTTTGTGGATAACTCCATCGGGCGTACAATCGTCCTGCGTTTTGATGACATCCACGCTATGTTGAACCTTCATCCGCTGCACTACACCTTCGTTCGGCTATTTTCGCTGAGTATGGAGATGCGGATCATTCGCGACAAGACCCCGGACATCGTGATAGTCGACCCCTTCTACATGTGTGCCAAGATCTTGGGCAGCGCTGGGGACCAGCAAGTCGCGAGTTCTTACCTCGAAGGCGTCATTCTGGCAAACCAAGATAAGGATAACTTCCTCGTGCCTTACTTTCCGAGTAAGTCCTCCCTCAACCGCCCGTAACATATGAATTCTTACATTTCGATCGTTTTTCTTTTAACATTCCGTGTTTTCTGCAGTGACACACGTTGCACGCTCATCCTCCTAAGCCCCAAATATTCCATGGCCACGTATTTCGACCCGGACCGTCAGTCGAACGTAGACTACAAAAATGTCAAGAAGGTTCTTGATGATGTTCTCCCCGGCTACGCCAAATCTGGAGGCACCTTCACCAAGCCTATTCGTAAGTACGGCAAGCATGTGTTCTCCCACAATATGACGTTCTGCTGCGTCAAGCAGCCGCTTTGGCGGTCGAAGGGTGCCTACTACGCCATGCATCACATGCGGCGATCGACGACCATCATCAACTTCGCTATCGAGTAAACTCAAAGATTGGGCAAAGAGCGTGTCGGCAATCCAGGACGCGGACCTCCGACAAGAATTCTTTCGCATCCAGTCGGAGTTTACGGAAATCATCCATCAAGATGTCCTTCATACCTCGGGGCAGTTCTACCTCAGCAATCAACCGTCCAACAGTGACATCGACACAATGCTACAAATGCAGGCTGACAACGACCGTTATTTCATGACTCCCACGATAGACGGCGGCTTCATCCACGCTCCGGTCCCTTGAGTCGAGTCGAAAGCAGTGATGCTGTGTCTAGTTCTGAAACATCGATTGGCTCATCTTGTAATTAAACTTTAATGAACTTGTAGTATGTCTCTTTGGTTTCGAGAGTCGTTCAACTTAGATGTAATCGATGCTATTAATGTCTTGCTTTTCTCTTCCGATCGTTCATTGCATACTTATATATTGCTTATGTATTGTGCGTGAATTGGTACTAACGTTTCGTTTGGCTAGTGCATAGCGATGCCGACGTATGTCGTGTACAAGGGTAAGGTTCGGAGTCTCGATGGTGGGAGGAGTGTCGGAGACAGGTTCACCGATTCAGCGGTAACAGATTACAAAGGGTACACCACTAGGGCCGAGGCGAATCTAGATCGCCCGCTATCTAGCGGGAGAGGGAGGAGCGTTGGAGGAACCGGATGAAGACGAGTTTCATCGTGATGATGCTCATCGTGATGACCACAGCTCTCTTCTATGTGATGGTAGTTTAGATGATCGATATCGACTTGTAATGTGAAGACAAACTCGCTACTCGCGGTCTCGAGACTTGTAATATTATGTTCTATCTTTGTTCGGTCTTTTCAATTCGGAGACTAATATGATGAATTGTATTCGGAGACTAATATGATGAATTGTATTCAAAGACTAATCTTCTATTGTATTCGATGAATCTGTTGTTGATGTGTGCTGTCTATATTTTGTCAAATTATACATTTTGTAACCTGTGCAAAAAACAAAAAATAAAAAATAAAAAAAACTAATATTCATACTAATGGCGCATCAAAGGACAGTGCGCCATTAGTATGACAACGCATACTAATGGCGCATCACGGGATAAAGGCGCCATTAGTATGCCATGTTACTAATGGCGCATCACGTCGTAGTGCGCCATTAGTATGCCAAAGCACTGGTATACATGGCCTGGGAGGCATACTAATGGCGCACTGGTTTATACTAATGGCGCACCAGTGGTGCGCCATTAGTATACCAGATACTAATGGCGCACCAGTGGTGCGCCATTAGTAAAAATTACTAATGGCGTGCTACTAATGGCGCACCACTGATGCGCCATTAATGGCCATATTAGATGCGCCATTAGTAGGGGTTTTTCTAGTAGTGGTTAACATATGACGGTGGTGCAAAACAGTCCCAGTTGGCATAGATTGACGGGCCAATCGCCATAGAAACATCCTGAGTTTCGAGGGTACTTGGATATGCCAAATCATGGACCAGTTGTTGGTCTCACTGAACTCATATGAGGTGCCTCCCTCCTCATGCAGCCATGCTTCCCTGTCGTGCTTAGTCTTGAGAATCATGTGATAGGCAGACCGAACACTAAATTTCCCCCTAGGGTCATGATGCCACGCCCAAAAATCGTCAACACGACGCGTGCACAAAGGGATCTTGAGAATTGCCTCGGCGTCGAATGTAGTAAAAATCGTTCGGACCAGGCCCTCATTCCAGCTAGCCGATGTAACATCAATGAGTTGTGATACTCGGCCCAGTGGATTTTGGACGAGAGCTATTATAGGGCGCTTGTAATTGTCTCGCGGTATCCAGTTGTGTTGCCAAATATTAGTGGATGCACCATCTCCTATTCTACGCACCAAACCTTGTGCCAAGATGTCACGCCCGTCCAAAATCGCCCTCCATATCAGTGATGGGTGGGCTCCCAGCTCAGCCTGAAGTAAAGAATGATCCGGAAAATATACTGCCTTGAGAATCCGGGCGCTAAGAGATGTAATGTCTGTGAGCGTACGCCATGCCTGCCTTGCTAGCAATGCCAGATTGAAAATTTCCAAGTCACGAAACCCCAAACCTCCTAAATGCTTTGGCAGAGTCATGGTATCCCATGCTACCCAACTCGGCTTCCTCTTCCCTTGTTTTGAGCCCCACCAGAACTGACGAATGATCGATGTGATGCTATCACAAAGACCTGTTGGCAGACGGAAGCATGCCATCGAGTAGACTGGGATCGCTTGTGCAACCGATTTAATCAAAATTTCCTTGCCAGCCGCAGACAACAATTTCTCCATCCAACCTTTAATCTTTTCCCAGACACAATCTCGGAGATATTTGAACGTACCATTCTTTGAGTGACCAACATATGTTGTCATACCCAGGTAGTGCTCACTCAATGATTCATTCTGGACCTGCAAATTGTTTTTTATAGTCTCTCTCAACTGTGCCGGGCAACCCTTACTGAAGAAAATCGAAGATTTATCATTGTTGATCCTCTGTCCCGAAGCATTACAGTAAATATCAATTAGGTTTGACACCTGAACTGATCCTTCCCCACTGGCTTTGAATAGCAACAGGCTATCTTCTGCAAACAGGAGATGGTTAACGGTGGGAGCCGTAGGAGCCACCTGAATACCTGTCGGAGACGACTGAGAACTTGATTTAAGGAGGCACGAGAGGCCCTCTGCTGCGATCAAGAACAAGTAGGGGGAGATCGGGTCTCCCTGCCGGATACCTCGTGTAGGCTTGAACGATTCTAGACTTTCTCCATTGAAACACACCGAAAATGAGACTGAAGAAATCATGTGCATGACAATATCTATCCAGTGGCCGTCAAAACCCAATTTTGTCATGATCCCTCGCAAATAGTCCCACTCTAATCTGTCATACGCCTTCATCATATCAAGTTTCAGAGCATAGAAGCTGTTGGACTTTGATCTGGACCTCTTCATGAAGTGCAAACATTCATATGCGCAAATGATGTTATCAGTGATGAGCCTTCCGGGGACAAAAGCAGATTGCTCCTCCGATATTATGTCAGGTAATATCACTTTTAATCTATTGGCTATCACCTTTGAGGCTATTTTATACAAAACATTGCACAGGCTTATAGGACTAAATTGAGCAAGCACCGTAGGGTAGTTACCTTTGGGATTAACACAAGCACGGTGTCATTGATGGCTTCTGGGCTCTCCTCACCGCTTACAATTCTCATCACTATGCTTGTTACCTCATCACCACAAACGTCCCAATGCCTCTGATAGAAATGGGCAGGAAATCCGTCAGGCCCCGGTGCTTTGGTTGGGAACATTTGGAAGAGAGAAATCTTGACTTCCTCCTTAGTATATGAAGCACATAGTTCCATGTTCATAGCTGCTGCCACCTTGCGTGGCACATGATTTAAAACAGCGTCCATGTTTTGCACCCCCTCGGAGATATATAAGGACTGATAAAATTCATAAGCCAAAGTCTTTAGCTCTCCAGATCGGATATCTCCACTCCCAACGAATTTTGAAGGGCCTTGATCATATTTTTCTTCCTCCTGAGACTGGCTCGCAGGTGAAAAAATTTTGTGTTTTTGTCTCCCGCTGAAAGCCACTCAACTCTCGCTCTCTAACGCCACATAATTTCTTCTCTATGATACATCTCTATCAACCTCTCGTTGATCTTAAGCTCTGCATGTGAAGGTCCTGTCCTCAAGGGATCGTTCTTTAGTTCATCCAAGGATTTCTTCAAAGATTTTATCTCCTTTCTCACACTTCCAAACGTATCACGGCTCCACCTTCCCAGGTCGCTTGCAAGGTTCTGTAGCTTCTGATGCAGCTCATCCACTGTCATCCAAACTGTCATGTCTCTCCCACATTGTTTCATATCTAAAAGGGCAATTGACGCGGTCGTTGATCCCGGCATCCAGATTTAGCAGCAAAGGAGAGTGATCCGAAGTGACTCCCGTCAAGTGTGTTACCGATGCCAAGGGAAACATTGACAGCCAATCAGAATTGACAAGAGCTCGGTCAAGTCTACATCTTGTGTAGGTTCCTCCCGTTACTTTCTTCTCGAAGGTCCAAAAATTACCTTTATAGCCTAAGTCGAGCAGCATGCAAACATCTAAAGCATCACGAAAAGCCTGGATTTGAGCATTACTCCGCTGTCCAATCCCCTGATATTCATCTGGACGTAAAACTTCGTTGAAATCACCCAAACAGAGCCAAGGAAGGGTGCTCAAAGTACTGACGTTTTTCAAAGTTGTCCAGGTTTGATGCCTCAAGTGTGTCTGCGCCTCCCCGTATACACATGTCATCCTCCACTTCTCTTTGCCTGGTTCCTCGACGGATGCATCAAGATGATAATCAGAATAACCAAGGATTTCAACATTTATTAAATTGTTCCAAAACAAACCTATTCCTCCACTTCTTCCTCTACTGCTTACAGCATAAGCGCTATCAAAACCCAACGTACCAGCTAATGCTTCTACCCTACCACTTTCCAACTGCGTTTCGACAATGCATAATAGGGTAGGGGCAAAATGCCTCGCGAAATCGCGAAGCTCTCGAACTGTCGCGGCTTTGCCCGCACCGCAACAGTTCCAACAGAAAATATTCACTAGGCTCGGCGGCGCCCCTCGAAGGAGCCCGCCAATGAAGAGACGATCCTGCCAAGACCGGCACAGTTTTCCAAATCATCCTCCCCTGCATCTGTACTCATCTTGGTCCTCTTTTGGTCCTGTTTACTGCTTGGACTAGCTGGAACCGTTGAGGGAGCTGGAAGCAAGAGCATCGCTCCCTGGCTCGTGTCGCTCGTTACATTGTTCCCCGGCTGAATCACATGTTGCGTTTGGGCCGGCGCCCTCTTCCTGTTATTATTTGCATCATCCATAATCGTATCTGACGCACTGCCAAATCCCTCTTTCCCGTCGCCGCCCTTGTCATGATCATGGCGCGGCTCGGTTGCACGACCCGCACGACCTCCTCTCCGGCCGCTTCTACGGCCTCGACCACCTCCCGGCCCCTGTCCAGTTCTGAGAACCCAAGAAGCACGCAAATCTTGGAAAACCAAGGATGACGAAGGATGGATTCTAGTGCCATGTTCTTTAAACTGATGACCAAGCATACCACAAACCGCACACCAATCTGAAAGTTTCTCATATTTTAGCCTATATATTTGGCGCTTCCCATCCCTTATCATCGACACAACATTCTTCAGCGACTTGTTGACATTGATCCTGATCCATACACGATGGAAATTGCCCGTGAAATCGTGTGACTGTGGCTCGGCATATAGGACTTCTCCGACTTTTGCTGCTAAAGATGGCACAAGATGAGCATATAAGGGTGGTACATCATGGATCTGCAACCAAATCTCAATTGTATCCAGCAAAACCGTTGATGGTTTAGCCAATCCATCATATGGTTTGATAATAACAGCATCCCCTCGAAAGTGCCATGGACCATCACGTGTGACTCTCTCCCAATCACCCAAGCAAGAGAACTGCACCGTGTATAGATTATCCTCCAAAGGCTTGAACTGCACCTCCTGAGCAAGATCCCAAGCGGCCCTCATGTTTTTGAAAAACCAATATTGGCTATAGGTCTTTGGCGAGTGAACCCTAGCGAGAGCAATCCACCGCGCCGCCTCTACCGGTGCTTCTTTTTCATCAAACACCACGTCATCTAGATCCTCCTCCCGAAGACCTAGTTCCTTCATCAGTGCCATCACATCATCTGGATCTGTAGGTCCTGACCGCGACCCCGATGCTCCGTCTGACGCCATTAATCCTCGAACCCTCACCCGATCAACAATGAAACCGGGCCTCTGCAGGAACCCTAGGCACCTCCCACTCCCCCGCCCCACCAAGGACCGAAGAGATAAGCAGCTCTCGATCGTCTAAGGAGGGTCAAGGAGGAGTACGGGGGCAGGGAAGGCAAAATCTCAACGGCGGCGATCGAAATCGCCCCGAGAGGAAAAAAACCCTAGATGCGGCAGGGAAAACTCTTCCTATGTAGCGCCTTCTACGGCAATTGAACCAACTGGCGCTAACGCGCGCCCAAGCGGGCCGCAGCCCAGCAACGCCCGCTTGCTTCGCTCGCTCGGCTACATGCTAGTTTTTTCCGTCTTTTCTGTTGTTCAGCTAGTAGAAATAATTAGTCGGTTTTTTTAATACTTATGAAAATTTGTGAAAGCAAAAAGGTTATGAATATTTATAAAAAAAAAGTACATCCATTTGGAGAGAAGTTATCAACAATTTTGAGAAAAAGTCATTGATTTTGTAAAAAGGTCATAAAATTAAGAAAAGATCATCAGTTTTTAAAATAAGTTCATTGACTCTGTAATAATATTCACAAATTTTCAGAGAAGTTCATTGATTTCGAAAAAACGCTCATCAACTTTCAAAAAAGTTCACAAAAGTAAAAAAAATAATTTTTTGAAGGCCAAAAAAGGAAAAAATAGACAGGGAAGAACCTGTTGGGTTTTTAGCATTATCTATACTGCACTCTGCACGCTGGGAGAAGACACAGGCGCGCCTGGTTCGGCCAGCCCATGTCCGGGCGGCTTGTTTTTCTAAATTTCATTTTAAATTTTTTGTTTTAATTTTTCTTCTTCAGTTTTTCTACTTTAACTAATTTGGGACTTCAAAAAATCTCTGAAAAATTTAAAAATGTGCACTTTGAAATAAAAGTTTAATCATTCATAAATGTTTGTGGATTCAGAAAATATTTGCGAGTTTAAAACATGTTCTCAATTTTAAAACAAAATTTGGGGAAATTTAAAAATGCTCATGATTTTTTTGAAAAGTTTTTTGTATTAAAAAAGGTTCATCAAATTGAATTTTCTTCACTAATGCAATAAATTTCCGTGAATCTAGAAATATCCTGAAAATTCAAAAACTCGTCGTGACTTCCAAAATAGTTAATTGTTTCATAAAATGTTCCGGGATTCAAAAAATGATCATTCGTTTCATGAAGATGGCTGTTAGATTAGAAAAATATTTGTGAACTTTAAAAATTGTTCCACCAAATTCCAACAAAAGTGTTGGTCGATTCTAGAAATGTTCGCATATTAAAAATATATTTAAAAAAAGGATATCTACATTTATGCCCCTAATTTGCGTCCACTCTCAGATTTATCCTTAATTTTCTGATGTGCTCAAATTTGCCCCTAAAAAGCATTTTATGTCACGAGAATGCTCATCCAGTTGGTCAAAGTGGTTAGACCGAAACTTTGAAAATTCATAACATATTCATATGAACTCAGAAGAATGCTAATAAGATATTAAAATGTTCATAAAAGTATCACTTATACGTGCATGTCACTTACGTTCATCGTGTACACATGCATTTATTCACATTCACCCAAAAAGTGTTTTAGTGTTATAAACCGTAGAAAGCTTTAAGGAGTGCTTTTTGTCATGAACGTAAACGACATGTGCATATAGATGATAATTTTATGAACATTTTGATATCATATTTTGCATTCTTCTGAGTTCATATAATTTGTTAAGAATTTTGAAAGTTTTGGTCAAACAACTTTAAGT
The DNA here is from genome assembly GCA_021437245.1 of Aegilops speltoides. Classification (NCBI taxonomy): domain Eukaryota; kingdom Viridiplantae; phylum Streptophyta; class Magnoliopsida; order Poales; family Poaceae; genus Aegilops; species Aegilops speltoides. The sequence continues at coordinate 505,930,358 of CM038147.1, forward strand.
AGATGAAAGGGCATTCTTATCACCTAATATACTTTTTAGGGGCAGATTTGAGCACATCGAAAAGTTAGGGGTAAATTTGAGTAGTGGTTTTGAGTTACGGTTCCGAATGTGAATTTCCCTTTCAAAATGTTGACAATTTTAAAAGAATGTTTGCAAATAGTATAAAATGTTAATGAATTCAAAATTTTCATGATTTTAGAAAATGTTTGAAAATCTGTAAAAGTGTTTACGAATTTGAAAAATGTTAATGATTTCAAATATGTTTGCGGGTTCAAAAACCATTTGTTATTTACAAAAATTGTTCACGATTTCACGAAAATGAGAGTGATAGTGTATCTCGGTTATGCAAGAAAATGTGGTCATTACCATGGGAGATTATGATTTATTTTTCTCCAATTGCAACACACGGGCCGTTTTACTAGAGTTGCAAAATATTGTCCACCAATGCCACCCAGTGATACAAGACGTTTCACACAGAGGGATCCTTACCCTGGGCCGGCCTATGCAGTAGGAACTATACTGCGCTCCGCGGCCTGGGAGAAGACCTAGTGCCCCCTTTTGGGCCGGCCCACGTCCGGGCGGTCAGTTTTTTCCTTTTCCGTTTTGTTTATTTCTACTTTAAATAATGTTGTACTTAAAAAAGTTTTGAAAATTAACAAAAACGAGAAATTATAAATAAAATCTTTAATTAATCATAAAATGTTTGTGGATTCAAAAAATATTCACGATTTTATAAATATATATTTCTTATTTAAAAGTGTCCAGAATTTTGAAAACAAATGTTCAGGAAATCAAAAAAAATTCACGAGTTTTTTAAAAGTTCGTGTATAATTCAATATTTTGCCAATTCAAAAAATTATCATGAATTAAAAACTGTTGGTGACTTAAAAATAGTTTATTCATTCATAAAATTTTCACTGATTAAAAAATGTTCTTTAAATCAAAAATCGTGTGTTAAATCAAAAAAGTTCATAATTTCAAAATTTGTTCCACCAATTTCCAAAACAATGTTCATCCTTTCTAGAAATGTTCGCCAATTGAAGAAAATTGTTAAAAAGATGTTCATAATTTTCTAAAATTCTTGCAAATAGTATAATTCATGAATTCATAAAATGTTCTTGATTTTTGAAAAGGTTCGAAACTTTATAGAAGTGTTCATGAATTTGAAAAATGTTCATGATTTCAAATATGTACACGAGTTTAAAAAAATGTTCTTGATTTCATGAAATTGAGAGTGATAGTGTATCTCGGTGATGCAGCAAAATGTGATCATGGCCGTTGAAGATTTTTTTTCTCCCAGCGCGACGCACGACCCCTTTTGCTAGTATTTAAAGAAGGAAAAAGAAGTAGACTAGGCACATCACGACCGGTGTCCTAGTTGGTTACCTCAGCTTGTGCTAAGCGAAGAGATTTGGTGTTCTAATCTCATCAGCCGCAGCCTTTTTCGAAAGGTTTACAGAAAAAAAAACTACTTGGGCCAGCCCATATAGAAAATAGTGCAGCGGGGGAGGGGTGGGGGCGGTTTGCCAAATGGCCTAAAACATGCGCTTAAGGTGCCAAATAGGAAATGGCCTCAAGTGTACATGATCGCTAATGAAACGGGTGAGAGAGCTTAAAGTAGTGTTTGGAAAAAGCAAGTGACCAGCGTTGTTAATGAAGAGTCTATCAATTTTCTCAAGTGTGGTTTCGTCTCTCTTGTTGGACGAAGTAAACTTTTTTCTACGGCATGTACTTTGATGATATAACCTTATCAAACTTGGAATAAAGTGCCAATAGGCCTTCCCTAAAAAAGATAAGCTTTCTGTCAAGCAGGGGGATTTCAGTGAGTGTGAGAGAGTTGAGCGAAGCATTCGGATCGGCTTCTGCCTGCCTGAAGCAAAAATAAAAAATAAAAAATCCTCCACCGCATAAGGTTAAAAATAACCAAGTATCATCGAAGGAGGGTTTTGGTGGGCTGGTTGAGGTGAGCTCGGCAAGGGAGGAAGGTTTGAGAGTGTGGTCAGTAGGGGCTTAAACGTTTGTGACACTGACAGGTTCAGTACACTGCAGGCACTGCAGCGTGGTTGTCAGTGTCAAGTCTCGTTCGTCTGAGCTGACGATCACCCAATGCCCCTGAGGGAAGGAGGAAATAATTCCACCCGACGATCTATCGGCATTTTTGTGAATGTGGGCATCTAGAGATCTTGGAAGGAAAGATCAGAATGTGGTTTAGTTTCCTAAAGAAAAACAGCATGTGGTTTGAGCTGCAAGAGTTCAGAAAAATGTCTGCACAATACAGAGACAATAGAGAGGGTGGTGTTTTTCATGGATGAACTAGGTGAGCACCAAACCAGAAGTAATTAAGATAAACTGCATTACGGGTAGGCAACCAAAGGCATAATACAATACAGACCAAGTGATCATAAGGATCAGAACTAAACGGGGTTCAAAGTCCCACAGACAATAGAAATAAAATGCAACAAACTGGGTATATACTAGATAGCCACTATGGCGCTGCATCATCAGCAGGGATGAAAAGACTCCAAGTTGACGGCGAGAAAACTTGCGTCGAGGAGTCGACTTCAGTTGGCGGTCTTGAATGTCCCACTAACACTCGATGACATTCTCGAACTATTATCATTTACAGTGCCATTTTACTGTGCTCCCCCGATAAATACTGACGTCGCCAGATAGATAGGCGCGCAACTGGATTGGTACAACATCGACTACACTCGTAAAGAAAGAAAGAACTCTCGTGATGAAATAAGTAACACACTGCAGGGCTGGACTGCCTGAAAGAGAATCACTGGTGAACAGTTTCACCAGGAGTTTCGGTTTTCAGTGGACGGAGGGTCGTTCAGAACTCTGCATGGCTTGGTAGGTCGATGACGTCCCGTCGGGGCGTTCCGCTCCAGAAGGAACCGGAGTTCTGGTAGAATACGTAGAACAGGATGGCTGATGCAAGGAAGAGCGCCAAGAGTATGAGCCAGATTTGCCATTCTGCAAAACAGAAGGAGTAACAGGTTGGTCAGTAAAGCCTATCACTCGAGTGCCAGAGAGCAATTTGGCTGAGAAATATACCTTTCCAGTCAGCAGGCACATTCAGTCTTGTCAGCTCTGCTCCCCATTGCGGCGATGTGGAGATTACAACTCTGGAATATCAGTAGAGGCATGATGTAATAGCGGAAACAAGGAGAAACTTCTGAAATTTTGGAGAGTACAAATGCATTTCATTGTAATAGCGGAAATAAGTCCTTACCTTTCAGTAGGACAAAATTCTATTCCGCATATCGGGGAACCAAGATGAACCTTCTTGCTCCAGTGAGAAATCTCCATCTCCTTTACATCCACAACACAAAAATCACCATCGTGGCTTCCTCTGGAGGAAATACAAAAGCGTGTCAGGTTTCACAAGCAATGGAAGTCAAAAGATGGTAACCGATACAAGGAAACAACCTATTAGCAAATGAAACAAAATGTCAGCTGATGCTGTCATTATTTATGTATTCAGCTTAATGGAAGGGGTAGTGTTGATGAACTTTTCAGGGCATGCAACACACTGAGCTTAACCTATAGGGTAGCTTTATAGCCCCTAACAACCAGAGTGACTAGACTGTTAATTTCATGTTCATATATTACTTTGCAAGGTGGGTGCGCAATCAGAAATACAAGGAAACATGACATTACTGAAAATCGCCAAAACTACTCGACAAGACAAAGTAATAGGAGAACATAGAATAAAAGATTTTCCTAGGTATGGTAAAGGAAATCTCACAACCACAACACTGTACAAAAGAAAAAACACAAGGAGTATTTTATCCACTTACAAAGCCAGAAACTTCCCATCCAAGCTAACTGAAAGTGTGGAGACAGGTTTTCCCAGTAGTCTTTTGTAACCAATTCTAGACCAATCACTTATGTTCCAAACAACAGTCACAGCTTTGCTACCTGTCCAATGATGAAAACATATCCAGTTAAACTGAGCAGATGCATACATTTATTTTCTTGACTTGGATAGAAAGCGTACCTTTTGCAACTGTGCAAAACAAGAACGGTTTCATGCCATCCCTAGAAAAGCGGCAGCACTCAATCTTCTCGTCCTGCATAGAAAAGCAAAAGCACCAGAGAATAAGTTTCTGACATAGAAACAAGGAAACAGGAAATGTACAAATGTATAATATGTACCGAAGATCGAGTCAAGTTGACCAATGGTACACCCTCATTTATCTTCCAAATTCTTGCAGTACCGTCAGTAGACGATGAAACTAAAAACTCTGAATCTAAGCTACAAGAGAGAAGGCAACAGCCTAATATCAGTCCTGCTGTTTACTGAATAAAGTGTAGAAAAGATAGCCAAGGACCATAAGACTTGACTTGCATGTTTGGGATTAGCATTACATTATTAGTGTTTTTAGTTGAGACAATGCCTGTGTACTTGTATGTGCTTACATCAAGTCTGTAGTTCAATCTGTTAAGGAAAAATACTGTTTGACTTGGCCTAACCTGATATCCATGTCTCTGAAGGATTTATGAGCGTTGGGTTCATCTAAGAGCACCTTCATGCTTGGCCAATGAAATATTCTTAGATGCCCATCCTAGAGTAGTACAGAAAAGATACTATGAGAAAATTAAACGCAGTAGCCACTTCTCAGAAAATTAGCTACAAGAATAGTGCTATCACAGAAAATGCATTGGCAAAGTAAACCACAAAAAATTAACAAGATCCAAGAAATAGCATAAAGGAATGGAATCATGGTTACTGTTAACGTTGAAAGCTTGCACAGCTAACAAATGTCATAGTTAAAAAAAAAATACTCCCTCCGATCCAAAGTTGTAGTGGTGACTAGGGTGAGCGTCAGTTAATTTGGATCGCAGGGAGTAGAAGAAAAATGTAACCAAGTAACAGAAAGGAGGCAATATCATAGTAAAATTTAATACCTCACCACCAATAGCAAATTTAGCACCATCTGTGCTGAAGGCAAGACATTTCTGCAGTCCAACAGATTCGATCGCTGGAGCTTTACTTTCAATAAAGCGAACAGTGAACTCTTCAAAAATCAGTTTAAATAGCCTGCAATTTTAACATTCTTTCATTACGAAGTCCTGGACTTCATGAAAGTAAGCAGAAAAGGAAAAACAGAAAATATAACAAACCCTTATCAGTGCAATTAAGCTTACTTTGAGTTCATCAGAAAATATAACAAAAGAAACAACAGTGCTAAAAATATCAGGAACCAGATGTGAAATAAACCTGTACATCACGTGCAACTCACACAGGTATTGTCCCATGCATTTATGATTCTCATTACTTCTAAGAATCTATAAATAACATCAGCTATTGAGAAATTCAAAGTGCAAGCAGTATCTTCTCTCAACAAGCCGTGAAGCATGTGTTAAAACTGTAATCCCAGTAACAGGAGGACAAAGTTCTTGTTGGACACTACATCGCCTTGCATTGCACATTTGGACGGTTTCATAGATCTTCAGAACTTATAAACAGCCAACAGCACTAAAATCCCTCACTTAATTTATAGTGGTTCTATTTAAGCTTTCCAGGTGTTTGGGAACATTGTAGCACTAATATTTTTAAGCAGAAAGGACGATTTATTTTAATTTCCAGAGTATGTGCAAGGAGAACCTGAATCAACACTGCCAATAATAATCAATTTAACACTGTAATACTCCCTCCACCCAGATAAGCAAGCCGTATCTGACACTTTAGCCTCCAATCCGATGCAACACAATGACTGTAGATTTCCATAGTATACTACTAGTAGCAATTAATATTTAAGCCAGCACCAACCAAATCTTCCCCAGTCATGACAATAAATCCCCACAGATGAGCTCGATTCGAGACTATCCAAACTACGGAGCAGAGCACAAACAGAGCAGTCAGAAAGAAGCAGAGTCGTGCACGCACCTGCACCCCTTGGCCGTGGCGCACACGAGCTCGTCGCCGGTGGGGTGCACCGCGACGGCGAGCGGCGCGTCGTCTGGGTCCTCCCCGAGCACAATTCTCGCCTACAGCCCAAAACCCAAAACCCGAGGGCACACACAGGTCAACGGTCAACCACGGTCGAATCTGAAGCCGAACCAAAATCGAGGCCAAAAAAGGGCCGCCGGGCGGCGACGGCGACGCACCAGCGGCTCGTCGGAGAGCGAGCAGCTCCCGGAGTCGAAGCCGAGCACCTCCAGGGCCGGCGGGGAGGGCCGGCCGTGCACCGCGAAGACGCGGGTGGCCTTGTCCTCCCGGCGCCGGATCCACGCCGCGCAGGCCGCCTTCCCGCCGCCGCCTGCCATGGGGTTTCGGGAGCTCGCTGGTAGTCGTGCTGGGAGGTGGGGGCTATGAAGTCCGTACGGGATGGCTTCAAAATTGGGAGATTTTGTGGGGGGTTTAAAAGGGGGACGGGAGGGGAGTGGTGGGGATGGACAACGGAGGAGGGGAGGGAGGCGCCGATCAGGAGGAAATCATTTTGTTATGCGGGGGTTGCAGGATTATCCGTGGCCCCCCAAAGGGATATGCTTTCGGTTATCCGTTGACATTTCGTGTAGTTAACGCAGCCTGGGGCCATCTCACGTTTATACTTTATTTATACTTCTTCGTTACATTGCAATCAAGGGTTTTTTTTTTTTTGCGTGAAGCAATCAAGGGTTTGTTGCTGTTGGGTTCAATGATTTTGGGGAGTATTTGAGTATTGGTTGACTCTGTGCAGAGATTAGTAATGGTTGACCTGCAACTAAATTGGAAGGCTAAGTTGTCATTTGGGGGCTGTTTGTAGGCTGCGGCAATTCGGGCATGCTGCATGAGGCAAACGAGCCAGGCTGATTGGGGCCTGGTTCAGAGAATGGTGCAAAAAAGGGCGTAGGCTTGTAGTTTGGTCCCCTCAATCAGTGATGGAGCTACACCAGGAAAATTAAGGGGCCAAAGAGGAATTACTACTCTAAAAATTTCTATAAAAATTTCTTCACTAAATTTGCCAGGTTGGGTTGGTGTGTGTGTGTGTGGGGGGGCTGCATCTGTAGGGATGCACGTAGCTCCGCAAGTGCCCTTAGAGCAACTCCAATGGGGCGACCCATTTTGTCCGTTTGGGTCATCCGGACAAAAAACCTAGCCCAACGGGGCGACCCAAATGGATGCGCATGTCCGCCTGCTGTCCGTTTGTCATCCGCCCCAACCCAAACTGAGCCCAAATTTTGGCCACAGATGGGTCCGCGACGGACAGAAGCGAGCGCTCCGTCATCCGCTGCTACCCTCTCGTGTCCGCCCTGGGCTCTACTAGTCAGCGACACCGCACGGTTCGCTCGAGAGGAAACTGCAGGCGAGATCCCCACGAGCTGTCGTCCCAAGCTGCCGTCCTTGACGGCAAGGGCCTCCGCCTTCCTCGTCGGCGAGGCCTCCTCGAAGCGTCGTCGCACACTGCAGCCCACGCATGCCGCGGGCCCGCTCGACGGGGAGCTGCAGGCAAGATCCAGACCCAGTCCAGCGCCCCCACGAGCTGCCGTCCTCGACGGCAAGGCCTCCGCCTCCTCCGTCGTCCTTGCCGGCGAGGCCTCCTCGAAGCACCACCTCAAATCCCCGCTGCTGGTGGTGGTGGTAGTGGTACTAGCCCGTCTCTCTCCTCTGGCGGAAGCGGAAGGGCGGAGGCTTCTCTCCCCAGGCAGGCAGCACTCGCGGCGGAGAACGAGGGGAGCGGACACACGGGCGGAGACATCGGAGAGAGCGCGCCACCCATCGTCGGCTGCGCTCCCATCGCCAAGCTACAGCCCACACGCGCCGGTGCGGCGGGTTGGAGACCTCGGGGAACTGCAGGCCGGTGGCGGAGGTCGCGGCGGGCCGGTGGCGGCTGCGGAGGAGTGCGGCGTCGAGGGAGGAAAGCTGCGTCTTTATCCACGCCGGCAGCCTCGCTTGTCCGCTTTTGGTTTTGCGGCAGCCTTGCGTTGGGTTTATCCACAGTCTGTGCGTGTCCGCCGCATGTCCGCTAGATGGAAAGGTGACCCAAACGGACAAAATACAGACAAAATCCGTGTTCGTTTGGGTCGCCCCATTGGAGTTGCTCTCAATGACGGTTGGTGGGGTTTGGTCGCATGCGTGGTGTCTTATTTGTTTGTGACGGCTTCTCACGTGTTGTATGAGAAAAGGATGCAGCTTGACACGAAAAATGAGAGAATCTTTCCCGCCTCATGGTCCATGAGAGGATGCATGAGTGAAAACGGTCGATTCAGTCGTTCCTCCTGAGGCAGGCCTACTGGTACTTTAAACATCATGCAATGCAAGAATCTCATGAAACACAAGCAAGCGAAGACCACGCAAAAGAAAAAGATTCCTTCCACACGCAGTCTACCTACCACCGTGCAGGATACCAACCCCCCTAGGTTTCATAGGATCCTCTAGGGATTCTTGCCTATTCCCCGGGCAGAGAAACCACGGACCAAGTTAGCCCCGGGTGATCCACCAACGCATTTGAAGGCCCACAAGACAAGAGTATCCCCGCCTTTTCTGCGGCCTTTCCCCGGGAGAGCCTTCCACGTGTGCGTAGGTCAGGGAGGCCACGCTCGTTCAACCTCGTGAATGAGAGGAGATGGCGATCAGATCCAAGAACGACGCTCCACCCTCCTTCGTCCAACGCTTAGCCCTCCTCTGTCCAACCATCCAACCGGTAACTGGAAGCAACACACTCTTGCCCAGCACCTCCATGCTTCGCCTCTCCAGTAGGGTCGAGGACGTCCGGGGTCGTCATCCTCCTCCTTACCAAGTATTGACTCCGTCTCGAACCTTCACTCTCCTTAGGCAAAGACGACGGCCAAGAGGTCACCCTCCTCTTTCACCAAGGTTATCCCCTCCTCCTCTTCCACTCGCCATTTTTCTTCTGCACGGTGATGCCTTCCCCGCTACACGCACTAACTAGCGCATGTACATATTGAAGAACCTCTCCCATTTGAAGTTTGTATCACAAGTGAGCAGTTGTATTGATGAGCATCGAAGGTTTTGCAGTTCATCTAACTATCCTTACCTCACAAGTGAGCAAAACCACCATTACCCCCTTGTGATGCTAATATATATGCACAAGTTCTAGTATATTATAAGGAGTGCAATTTTTTTTGTGGGTGGGTTCATTCAAGGGGGTAGGATTGATGCGTCTGTGTTGGATATATTATAAAGAGGGCAAATCTATGTCATGCCTTGTCATTGCCTTTTGAATAGAAATAATTTTGGCACCAACTCCCTCCATCCCAAAATAAGTGACTGAACTTTGTAGTAACTTTAGTATACATTTACTACAAAATTGAGTCTCTTATTTTGGGATGGAGGGAGTACTATTTTGGATCAGACTAGTCTCAGTGGTAGCAGTTGAAAGATGCACTTTGATGTGCTAGGCTTATGATCAGCCATTTTGGATTAATGACTATGCTCGTAGTTTAATATCATTTTGATGTGGTTGATCTGTTGTGTGTCTGTTTGAGCAATTATGTGTACTTTAACATATGTTTCTATGCGTTGTAACAAATTCTTGTCTGTAAAAAATTCATCTTATATTTGTTTGTTCTACAGTACGTTAATCTTTGTCATATAGTTTCTTATCCTCTAATAGCTAGGGACTATATAGCAGAACTTGCCAGAATCTGAACGAAGACATCTATGAGAACTATAACCTGAATCTGAAATTATGATGTCACATGAATCTGAACTGCGGTACTTGTTGAATGACTAAAATACTAATAGTGTGTTTGATTTTCCTTATTAGCGAGTGATCATTGATATCTCCCTCTTCATGTTTGATTGCCTGATTGACTAAATTTCAGCACACTATATAAATGTTTCCTTACCAACTTCCACTTACCAAAGGCGCTTCACTCCCCGGCAACGGCGCCAGAAAAGAGTCTTGATGACCCACAAGTATAGGGGATCTATCGTAGTCCTTTCGATAAGTAAGAGTGTCGAACCCAACGAGGAGCAGAAGGAAATGACAAGCGGTTTTCAGCAAGGTATTCTGTGCAAGCACTAAAACTATCGCTAACAGATAGTTTCGTGATAAGGTAATTGGTAACGGGTAACAAGTAACAAGAGTAACTAAGGTGCAGCAAGGTGGCCCAATCTTTTTGTAGCAAAGGACAAGCCTGGACGAACGCTTATATAAAGCAAAGCGCTCCCGGGGACACATGCGAATTACTGTCAAGTTATTTTTCATCATGCTCATATGATCCGTGTTCGTTACTTTGATAATTTGATATGTGGGTGGACCGGTGCTTGGGTGCTGCCCTTCCTTGGACAAGCCTCCCACTTATGATTAACCCCTCTTGCAAGCATCCACAACTACGAAAGAAGAATTAAGGTAAACCTAAACATAGCATGAAACATATGGATCCAAATCAGCCCCTTACGAAGCAACGCGTAAATTAGGGTTTAAGCTTCTTTCACTCTAGGAACCCATCATCCACATATTACTTCACAATGCCTTCCCCTAGGTCCAAATCATGGTGAAGTATCATGTAGTCGACGTTCACATAACACCACTAGAGGAAAGACAACATACATCTCATCGAAATATCGAACGAATACCAAATTCACATGATTACTTATAACAAGACTTCTCCCATGTCATCAGGAACAAATGTAACTACTCACAAAGCATATTCATGTTCATAATTAGAGGAGTATTAATTATCATTAAGTATCTGAAAATATAATCTTCCATCGGATAAACCAACTAGTGTCAACTACAAGGAGTAATCAACACTACTAGCAACACACAGGTACCGATCTGAGGTTTTGAGAGAAAGATCAGATACAAGAGATGAACTAGGGTTTGAGAGAAGATGGTGCTGGTGAAGATGTTGATGGAGATTGACCCCCTCTCGATGAGAGGATCGATGGTGATGACGATGGTGATGATTTCCTCCCCCCGGAGGGATGTTTCCCCGGCAGAACAACTCCGCCGGAGCCCTAGATTGGTTTTGCCCAGGTTCCACCTCGAGACGGCGGCGCTTCATCCCGAAAGCTTCCTCCTTATTTTTTTCCAGGGCAAAAGACACAATATAGCAGAAGATAGGCATCATGGGCCTGCGAGGGGCCCCACAAGGTAGGGAGGCGCGCCCAGGGGGTAGGCCGCTCCCTCTACCCTTGTGGCTGGCTGGTGGCCCCCCTCTGGTGCTTTATTCACCCAATATTTTTTATTTATTCCAAAACTGATCTCTGTGAAGTTTCAGGACTTTGAAGTTGTGCAGAATAGGTCTCTAATATTTGCTCCTTTTCTAGTCCAGAACTCCAGCTGCTGGCATTCTCCCTCTTCATGTGAACCTTATAAATAAGAGAGAAAAGGCATACGTATTGTGATATAACGTGTAATAACAACCCATAATGCAATAAATATCAATATAAAAGCATGATGCAAAATGGACGTATCAAAGGAGTATTATTTGTGCTCTATATATGTTATCTAAGCATCATTTCGAATTGATATTCTCAAGACTATATTGAAATTGCACCATGTAAATAGACTGCTAACTTAGGAGTAAAAACTTCAATTAGTAATCAGTAAGTAGTATTAACATGAAGCACATATACATGTGGATGTTGATGGAATAATGCTACTCTAGTTGGGGTAGATGGTTGTGATGTTGATGTTTGTGTGACTCTTGTTTGTCCTTCCTTTCAATTAACCTTAGTCTTTTCTACCACTCTTGTTTGTGTGATTGTTTCCTCTTCTTTGCAATTCAGTTTTGCTTGTGAAAGAACTACCAATATGTTGATATGTTTCCTTTTTTGGAGCAGGAAGTGTTGCTTAAAGAGACTTGAACTTTGTATCAATACCGTAAGTGGATCAAACAAGGGATGTTGTTCTCCTATGGATTCCTGTACCAATGATTAAACCCCTTCTCCACTATGAATATTGATGATGGTTGTCCTATTTTGATCTACAAGGCCAAGGGGCATCAAGAAGAGATCAAGATGAACCTGCAACATAAGCCAACCCTAAGAAAAGGGAGTAGTAGAGCATGTGAAAAAAGAGGAAGCAGATATAGGTCACTATGATACTCGAGGACAACATAGAGTTTTGGAAGAAACAAACTGCATAATTGGTCGAAGAGTTGAAGGAATCGAAGCAACATGACATGTTCTCAATTGCAAAATGTGTGGCTGTGCTAGAACCAATGGATGGTCTATCAATTGAAGAAAAAACAAAGGCACTATGGCTTTTTAAATTCCAAACGGATCGGGAAATATTCATCACTACCTTTGGGTTTATCAGTTGAATGATGAATTTTTTACAATGGAGAGAGCATAAAGTATCCATCTTTTTCGTATGGTTTCTTATCCTCTCCTAGGTAGACATTATGTACTAGCCTACATATGTGTCACATATGAAATAGATTAGTGAGTCTGTACTAACCAATGCAAGGTGATTTGTCATGCTTTTCAATTTCAGCTTGTAATTATTTGGTTTCGGGTTGATGTATGGTTGTATGATAACTCCAGGTCTGAATCTTCCTTAGTACACTATGTTTAGAAGTGATGTTTATGGTTGGTTGAGGTCTTCTGAAGAACAATAACAAATTCATGTTTCTGAACCTTGATACCTGGATAATTAGCAGTAGAAGCTTGCTCTCTTTATTGAGGTCTTACTCATGGCAACGTCTAAGAGGACGAGGACAAGGACGTAGTCAAAGTAGCGGATGAAGATGAACATCAGCGAGCAGTCACATCTGATATGCTCCCCAAAAACCTAATTGCTTCTTCCGATGCAAAATCACAAAGTCAGGGTTCCGGAGGCCTGCTCTTTTGTACATCCGTGGAGGCGACAGATGGAAGCCGCAACAGCGGGTGGAACAATGGTGGGTTTGTGCACGAGGAGATAGAGAAACTATGATCTGATATGTGTTACCACTAGGGTTGTCGACACATCCAATATATAGGCGGTCATGGTATGGAGATGTGGGGCTGGACCTGTTTGAGTCGGCAATCGTCTATGATCCGACGTCTTGGATTCATAGCGCGTCTATTAAATGGCTCATAATTAAATGTCTTAGTTATTTGTTTCTCCTTGGCAAAAATGAAGTACACACATGACATAGGTCCATAGGTCTAAGCTCAGCTTATTCACGAAACACAAAGCACATGGGTATCTGGGCATGGCGGGCGTCAGAGGAGCGCACACATATGTGCATGGCTGTGAGAGCTTAATAGGAATGATAGACTACTCATATCAACAAGGAATTCCATCTTTTCTTGGATCCCATTTGCAAAGAACTTCAAAGTTAAGCGTATTTGGCTTGGAGCAATTTGAGGATTGGTGACGAACCAGAAAGTTGGTCCGGGTGCACCTGAGTGAGGACAAAGTGCGCAAGAAAGACTAGTGTTGATCTATGGCGCCAGTCTAGATCCCGCCAGGCGTAACTGCCGGGAACCGGTGCCTATGGCCGGGGCATTACAATTGGTATCAGAGCCAACCCTCACGGTTACACAGGCATGTGCGACTCAGGTGCACGCGTCATGTGGCGCATGGCGTGTGTGGCCCATTATGGCACACGACATGGCACTTGGGCTAGACTGGACGCACATATGTGTGCCAAGAGGGAACGTTCCTGATGGGCAGACGAGGACATCAGTTACATTGATATTGCGTATATGTGAGGTCTGGCTTAATAGGAGTGATAGAGTACTCATATTAATAAGGACTTCCTTCTTTTCTGGGAGCCCATTCGCAAAGGACTCCAAAATTAAGCGTACTTGGCTTGGAGCAATTTAAGGCTGGGTGACCGACCGAAAAGTTGGTCCCGAATGCGCAAAAGTGAGGACAAAGTGTGCAGGAAAGATTAGTTTTGATCTGTGAGGTCAGTCTAGATCCCGCCAAGCCGGGAATTGGTGACTACCGCAGGGGCGTTACAATGACGGACGATGGAGGAGCACCCACGTACCATTCTTATAAAGTTCCAATAACATATGGAAGAGAAACCATACAAAAGATCTTGCCTCCACTCATGAGGTGATACTAAAATTCCCATCACCTTGTCATGACAATTCACATGGGACTTAAGATATTTAGGAATTATTTCATATATAAGGGCCCTAGGCCCATCTATAATTCAACAGTAAGATGAGGAGGACCTAGTAAGACCTAGATTATGATAAGTGTCTTTATGCTCTAAACACAAGTGGATACACAAACTACACATAAAAATTAATAATGATCATGTGGGTGATGTCGAGAACCTAGACCCAGCCTCTCCGTCGGAGTACTTCTGTAGATGACCTCTGTCCCACTGCTCCCACAAGATGCCATCTTGGTTTCCACAGCCAGCTCCTGTAGGATAGGATAGCCTAGCTAGGAGATGTATGTCCTTTCAAACACATGTAACACAGAGAGAGACTTTTTTTGGAAAAGGAGGAAAGACCCCGGGCCTCTGCATCAGAATGATGCATGCATCCATTTTATTAGAAGTCTAGCAAACCAAGGTCCACAGTGCAGTACAACTGGCAGTAGGAACACAAAAAGCAAAATAAATAAACAAAGCCACAACCGGCAATGAACAGGATAAGACGACTAAACATCTATCCTATTAGTGGACCGCCATCCAAATCGGTTGTAGATAGCCCATTCTACCATCTCTCATCGGTTGCAACGAGTAACCAAAAGCTCCCGGGAGTCTGTATGAGTGAGTAACGACCATGTAAGGATCCAAGCGGAGGCTCTGTAAATAACCTGCAAGAAATTCGAAAGATTCTGTCTGTTAAAGATCATATCATTCCTACAATTCCATATAGCCCAAAGAAGTGCAGATATTCCTATCCGAATACATCCCATAGTGACTGGTTCCACTCTAGTAAGCCATGTCCCAAATAACATGTCGATGCTAACTGGAGGGTTTATGTTAAAGGCTATATGAATCGTACGCCAAAGAAGCTTAGAGAGAGGGCAATCGATGAAAAGATGTTGTGTTGTTTCATCACTATCACAGAAACAAAACGTGAACTGCCTACCTAACTGGCTTAAGCAGATTATCTTTGGTAAGTATCACTTGCTTGTGAACGAACCACGTGAATATCTTGATTCTCAACGGAACTTTAATTTTCCAAATATAAATTGATCGCGGGATTAGGCCAGAATCAATAAAATCCAAGTACATAGATTTTACCGTGAAAACCTCGTTCCTAGTTAATTTCTAGTGAAACAAGTCAGGCTGGTCAGAAAGTTGAACATCCATCAACCTTCGCACAAGATGCAATCAGGAGTTTCGCCACTCCACCACTAGGGATCTCTTGAACTATATGTTCAAGGGTGATGATTGTAATACTATAGCAATGTAAACCTTCTTACGTTGTACAATATTATACAGAGTGGGATATTGCAATGCCAAGGCGTCTCCCCTAACCATGTATCTTCCCATAATCTGGTTGTAGTACCATTTCCAACCATAAATTTCGCTCTGCGAAAAAAGGCATCATTTGTTCGCATTAGCCCCTTCCAGAATGGCGAGTCATTAGGTCTGACGGTAACCTGGGCCAGAGACTTTGATACGATATTTTTTACGTAGGATCTGTGCCCACATACCGTCGGTCTCAACCGATAACCCAAATAGCCGTTTACTTAATAAGCACTTGTTTTTTATCTCCAAGTTCTCCATCCCAAGCTCCCCTTGGTCTTTGGCTCTACAGATAATATCCGACCTGATAAGTCTGTATTTCGTCTTTACTAGAAGAAACGGGATCGATAAAAATCTAACCTTTTCCGCACCCCTATAGGTACTTCGAAGAAAGATAATAAGAACATCGGCATACTAGTTAGTACTGAGTTTATTAACACCAGCCGACCTCCATAAGACATAAGCTTGCCCTTCTAGCAGCTTAGCTTTTTTGATCCTCAATACATTTCCATTCTTTATTTGTCAGTTTGCGACGGTGAATTGGGATTCCAAGGTAGCTGAAAGGCAAGGATCCCATTTGACAACTGAACAATTGTCTGTACGCATCTTGTTGCTCTTTGGCTCTTCCAAAGTAGAACAATTCGCTCTTATTAAAATTTATTTTTAACCCCAACAATTGTTTGAAAAGGCAAAGTATTAACTTCATATTTCTAGCCTTTTTTGCAGAGTGAAATTTTTGGTTGGAAATGGTATTACAACCATATTTTGGGAAGATACATGGTTACGGGAGACGCCTTTTGGCCTTGCAATATCCCATTCTATATAATATTATACAACGTAAGGAGGTTTACATTGCTACAGTATTACAATCACCCCCCTTGAACATCCAGTTCAGGAGATCCCTAGTGCGGGAGTGGTGGAACTCGTGGTTGCATCTTGTGCGAAGGTTGATGAATGTTCAACTTTCTGGTCAGCCTGACTTGTTTCACTGAAAATTAGCTTTTGGAACTCATGCAATTTTTTCTCTCGGGAATCACATGAGTACTTCTCTTTGATTTTTGATCGTTGTCAGCGTAAAACTCATGTGGTTTTTCTCCCGGGGAATCATAGGGGTACTTCTCTTTGTTTTTTTATCGTTTCCAGCATAAATTTTTTGGCATGCATGCTACGATGTTATGTGTACTTGCCAAGTCAAATGACAAACAGGGAAGGACATAAACGAAAAATATTTTTCATACTCCAATCAGCCAATCATAAAGAATCATGTGTAATGATAAAGTTCATGGAAAAGCTAGTTTAACGGGGTACTTAGTCTCACATTTCTTCCAAGCGCAAGAAGTATGCAACCTCTGTTATTTGAGCCGAATTTTCAGCTCAACCATGATTCTAGATGCCCCAGTTCATGAATGTTTGTTTCACCAGACTAGATGTAAACACTTTTGTTTTTGTGTTAGCCATGTGGGCATTCGCGCTAAAAGCGGGACAACTTGTGTTGGGTCAGAGGGAATTACGGTGTCATCACCTTTGCGCGTCATGATGTCTCTCCCATGCCGAATTACTCTAGACTAGCAAGCACAGAGATAGAGGGGTTGCTAGGTTACCATCCTGCTTGAGACACGTATGGACTGTTCGGACCAAACACAGTTAAAAAATAGATAATCTGGGACCCTTAAACCCAGCGCACTATTGTCCTTCGTCTATCTATGCTCGCCCTAGAATGGCTACTGTCACCTCGTCTTCGCCCAAGGGATAACTATACACTTTCTCTCATCCTGATACATCTCATGCCTAGAGCAGAACAAACATGTCATAGATACAGAAGCAGAAAACCCAACAACCCCAAAATCTCAACTGATTCCACATCTCTTTTGCGATCGAAGGTGATGAATATATAAGGTGGAGATGGCATAGAGATTGGTGGGATGCTAAGGTAGCTCAGATATTTGTTTTAAAAGGGCACAAAACCATGGGCCAGGGTAAAGAAAATAGCTAGTGATCTAATAGACTAGGACTGGGTTCATATATACGCAACTCCCCCCGCCCCCCACCACCTCTACTCCCCCGTGCGCAAACGCACATATTTTTCTGTATTGCTCTCTAGTTGTGAACACCTCTGCAGCTAAAAAATACGCAGTTTTCAAATTTCTTGGATTTCGATTTCTTTTCACCTTTCACTATTTCATCGAAGAGGTTTTATTTCTAAAATGTGCTCTACTCTCTGGGTAGCAACTAAAAATCCATTTGGACTCGCCACCCTTAGTTATTGTTATTATGTGATTAAGGTCCCCATCTATTCTAATCCCAAGTTTATACAATTGTAAGCTTAGGCAAGTAAAAACACAGTGATGACTAACCTAGCACCGGTGCTATTTGTGCAGTTTCTTTACAACGTAGCCATCTCTTGTCATATAAGTTTGCATAAACAATTCTCTCTCTCCTCTGTTTTGTACCATTCCTCAACATGCAAGAGTAGAGGGCAAATCATTTTTTTTATTGCCCAACCCAAATTGGCACTAGGCTGCACAATGGTATGCACTAGTGCCAAACGCCAAATCCAATATGTCAACGTTATTTGGCTACACGTTGTGGATACCCTAAGAGCACCTAATGTTATAGTCTTCCGCCAACGAACACCGTAATCAGCTGCCTCTGCCTCCAAGCTCGCCATTGCGGGAGGACTCCACCGTATGCAGCGTCTACGCGGACAGTGACCAGCCCTAAGTCATTCAACTCCACCTTCCCACACATGGCGCCGTCGCTCGGGGCTGAGACCCATTCGCTATCACGTTTGAGGCGGCACCACGGCCCAAGGCCTTGATTGTGCGCATCAGCGGCACCATCTGCCGACGCGCATGATGCAAGTAATCAAAGGGCGGAGCGAGTTGCCCTTGCGCAAAAATCTGGCAAGTTTGGCAGGCTAGTTTCAACAATTACTGACTGGTGTAAAACCAACCAAAGTTGTAAAACCAGAAAACATGTGAGAAAAGCATATCAAATGCACCAGAGAGATAGCAAGTAATCGCAGGATAACACAACAGTAACATCAGGCAAAAACAACAGAATTATAGACCAAATTCAGGGCTCACTTATTCATAGTTCACACCAAAGCTGCTACAGAACAGTGGAAGCTTGAAGGTAATACAAACTAACATGACACTGGATCACAGTACTGTAGAAACAAAGACATGGCCAGGCAACGGCAAACGACACACTAGTAGCAATATCCAAACTCCATAGGTGGTGTGTAATGTCGTATAAAAGGGTATGCACTCTTTCATTCTGAAAAAGGAGACGAGCATCAAATATCTAGTAGGAGTACGTGAGTATCAGTTTCATACGACCTTTGTTTCTTGCTCTGCTTCAAATCAGAGTGAGTTGGTCCGACCGGTTTAACGAGAGGTTGGATGCAGAGAGAAATAAGAGTGTGTGTTTTTAACTGGAAATAAGAGTGTTGGATGGGAGCGAGCATGCGAGCGAGGCAGAGTTGTATGCGAACGAAGACGGGGAATGAAAATGATACCGATTCTTATTTTTTTCGGGGAATGATACAGATTCTTTAACACTTAGCTTGCACACGTAAGCATATGCATTTCATAATAGGGGTGCAGATAACTAAAACCAAGTTCGAATCATATTGGATGCTGCTTTCCTTACAGCACGTATATAAGCACGTGTTAATTCACGTATTTATTAATTTTAATCTTTAACTTGATTAACTTTCGGCACCTAATATTTCACTATGCACGTGGTCCATGCTCTCAAATTCTCCATGTCATCAAATCTCTCACATTTTTACTTCTGGTGTCGCTGGATGGTCTACAGACCTATGGATGTATTTTCATTTCTGATGTTCTTTGTATTATCTTGACAGTTGATGACAGTGGCAGAGCCATGCCGACAGCAGGACCCGAACCGCCTTTGAAAACTACCGCGGATTTGGATCTCACGTCCCGAGAAATCGCTAAAGTCAGCAAAGGAGTTGGGACTCAAGCCCCGGGCCCGGGCCCTGGGGACTGGGTCCTGTCTATGCCCCTAGCTGATGAATAGATTGAAAGTTTTCCTCGTAAAAAAAATCTCTCACATTTATCGCCCATACTTTAAAGTTGAACTACCGCCTATATATTTGTGCAACCTCCCTTGCCTTCCCAAACATTTTTTGGAGATGTGAACTAGCATTGGTTGATTAGTTGCTCTTCTTTAGCCTTTTAACTCAGCATCTCGTCAACCTACCATCGGATAGAATGGAAGGTATCAGGAGAGAGGTAGCGATGATGTATCAATGGAGAGGTAGCAGCAGACAACCAAGCATTGGGTATGAATGCTGGGTACCAGGAGAGAGATAGCGATGGTGTATCAAGGGAGAGGTAGCAGCAAGAGACAACCAAGCATTTGGTATGAATGGTAGGTACCAGAAGAGAGGTAGCGATATATATCAAGGGAGAGGTAGCAACTAGGAGCAAACTATCAGCGGTAGTTAGTAGTGACATATGATTAGCGTAGAGTTAATATTACAAAACCCAAATTAATGTGATGAAAATATGAAGACATGCACAAAGAAGATGATCATTGATAATTTGAAGTTGGGAGAACCATGAAAAACACCATTTCACGTTAACTCAGATTTTGATTGCCCACCACATGTGCCACATGGTATCAATTTTTAGGTGTAAATACTACTCCCACCGTTTCAGAATATAAGGTGTATTGGTTTCCGTGCAAGTTAACCATTTCAATGTTTGACCAAGATTATCGAATAAAATTAAAATATCTGCAATACATAATAGATAAAAATAGAGTGAATTGCAAAAAACGACCACATTTGGGGCATCGTTTGCAGAAAACCACGAGGTCGCTAATCATTTGCAAAAAACACCGCACATTCAGTAAATTTTTTGCAGTTTGCACTGGTCGGCCAATTTGCTTCGTTTGACCGTGTTTCCGATAGCTGGGGCCCGGTTTCCCCCTATGTGGCATAACAGATGGGAGACGGCGCTGTTAGCTCGAGACGACCTGGTCAGATCGCGTCGGACGGACCGACCGCGCCGTCCCACTCCACTTCTCACTCTCTGCTCTCCCTCGGGCTCCATGGGGAAGGTGAAACCTGGCGGCGCTTCCGCTGGCGATGCTAGTGGTGGTGGTGATGGAGATCCACTCGAGCTCTGCGAGAGCTCGAATCCTTCTCAGGCACTGCCTCCTCCCCAATCCCGGGAGTACGTGGCGACTAGGGTATTCGCCAAGGCGGTCAAGGCAAATCCGATAGGCAGCCAACACTTTGCATCCTCCTTCGGCGGTGTGGTGTAAGCCATCCATCCTCTCCCCCTCCTCACTGTTTCCCCGATATGGATTCTAGGGTAAGGGTTCTAGGGTTAGGGTGTAATTGTTACAGAGTTGGGGATTATGTTGTAGGTATTTGGTTAGGATTATAGGGTTACAATAATGGTTGTTAAAGGCAAATTAGCTTGCCCTTAATTATTCAGTCAAACTAACTGAATTTGAACTGCAAAGTTCTTTTTAACTTAACTGTAACTCTAGTTTTAACAGAATGGCTTGGTAGTTTTAACTACAATTGCACACTAGTTTTGAACATAATGGCTCAGTAGTTTTAACTGCAATTGCACCCTAGTTTTTAACATAATGACTCAGTAGTCAGTTGTAAATGAAATTTATCTGAATATTAACTGAATGTTTAACACTTGGTTTGATTGAATTTTATCTGTACTATTCAACACTAGTTTTATCTGAATGTTAACAACTATGTTAAATGAACTAGGTTGGGTGATGAAGAATGGGAAGTGAGGTTCCATTTCTTGGACAGAGATAATTTGGAAAGAACCATTTGCTTATCAGACATAACCTACTAGAATCTTATTGCACTAATAGAGTTGGAAGGCTTTAGTTTAAGAGATTTTATGTATTATGTCAGAGATCCAGGAGTTGGGTTGTCAGGAATGGAAGAATTAACTGATGATGACAAGGTGGAAGAAATGTTGGATGACATAACTAGTAAAGGAAATAATGTGGTTAACAATACAGTTATGAGATGCACCCGCACCAGCTGACCTGAACATTGGTCATGTTTATGAAGAGCAGGTCCCTTTGTCTGAATTAGGTGTACCACTTGTCTATGAGGTAGATACTTTAGGAATTCTTTTCCCCAGTCCAGTGAAGCCCCAACCACAACCAGTCCAGGTCATGAACATCCAGGAGAGTTCATTTTTGTTGAAGCTTAAGGGTCCAAGTGAACCAGAGTTTTCATTGGACTATGGTAATGAGAGCCATGAGTATTTCGTGAATAGAAATCATCAATATCCACAGGCGGCACGGCTACATGGACTTGCTGCCTCGCCAAGATCTTGATACGTGCTTCCTCCGCGGCCTTCTTCTTGCCGGTACGGCGCGACTCCTCAATGATCTCTCAAAGGATCTTGGCGTTGATCCAGTGGCGCAACGCGCATCCGACTCCTTGGGGGTCGGGAATCACTGCTTGAGGGTGCGAACTATATCCGAGTTGAAGAGTTGACTAATGATGCACATGTGCACGTCCCTATACCTCCCATGCCTATTCAACTAGCTATTTTTTTTTCTTTTTCGAAAAGGGGGGATACCCCGGCCTCAGCATCAGCATGATGCATACGGCCCTCTTATTAAACAAAATAGAGTAGTATCAACAAGGTTCCAAAGGTCCTGAAAAATGAAAAAGGAAGCAACACAAGCTCACACAGAGCCCGGATAAGCTAGATACATAAAGCTAGCCACATCAAAGAGCCACAACCGGCGGGGCAAAACTAGATAGGAATACTAAATGCCTATCCTATTACATGACCGCCATCCAAACCGGTTGAAGATATACCGAGCTACCATCTCCCAACGGACAGACCCAGTAACCAAATGCTCCCTGGCCTCCGTCTGGGTGAGTAGCGACCACGAACGAATCAGAGCCGTAGTCCGGAACAAAACCTGCAAAAAATGTATATATGATGTTCTGTTAAAGACCAAATCGTTTCTGCAGTTCCAGATGGTCCACAGCAAAGCACAAACCCCCACCCGAATATGTCTCCCGAAGTTGGGCTCAATCCCATTAAGCCATGTCCCAAACAAAGTACTAATGGAATTCGGTGGTTTGATGTTAAAAGCAATGTGGACCGTCTGCCATAGAACTTTTGCAAGCGGGCAATTAAAAAAGAGGTGTTTAATAGACTCATCCCGATCACAGAAACTACACCTAGTAGGTCCTGTCCAATTGCGCTTCTTCAAGTTATCCTTAGTTAAAATTACTTGTTTATGAACAAACCACATAAACACTTTTATTTTCAAAGGAACTTTAACATCCCAAACATGTTTGGACGTGGGAATGGAGCTCGAATTAATAACATCAATATACATTGATTTAACCGTGAAGCCTCCAGACTTAGTCAACTTCCAGCGCAATTCATCAGGTTGTTGAGACAACTGGATATCCATCAGCCTTCTAACTAGATGGAGCCATTGTTCCCAACGATTGCCCGCTAGCACTCGTCTAAACTGAATATTAAGGGGGATAGATTGGAAAACCGAAGCAATGACCACCTCCTTTCGTTGAACAATACGATACAAGGAGGGATATTGGATGGCCAGTGGTGCGTCACCAAGCCAAGTATCCTCCTAGAAACGCGTGCTCGAGCCGTTTCCTACAACAAACTTTGTCCTATTAACGAAAGCCTGCTTGACCTTCATGAGCCCCTTCCAGAAAGGCGAGTCAGTCGGCCTTACAGATACTTGCGACAAAGTTTTTGATGGAGGTACTTGTCATGAAGGGTGCTGTGCCACACAAAGATCCGTCTCCGACGAGAGCTTCCACAGCCACTTGCTAAGAAGGCATTTATTCTTAATTTCTAGATTCTCAATACCTAGACCCCCTTGGTCCTTCGGTCTACAGATAATGTCCCACTTAGCCAGTCTGTATTTTCTTTTCAGTTCATCACCCTGCCAGAAGAACCGCGATCTATAGAAATCCAGTCTCTTCCTGACTCCAACTGGTATCTCAAAGAACGAAAGAAGAAACATCGGCAAACTTGTGAGCACCGAATTAATAAGAATTAACCGGCCTCCATAAGATAAGAGCTTGCCCTTCCAGCAGCTCAGTTTCTTATCAAATCGGTCTTCAATGCACTTCCATTCTCTATTCGTTAGCCTACGATGGTGGATAGGAATCCCTAAGTATGAGAAAGGTAACTGTCCCACCTCACACCCAAACAATTGTTTGTAGGCCCCCTGCTCATCTTTGGCCCTACCAAAGCAGAACAACTCACTCTTATGAAAGTTGATCTTCAACCCGGTCAATTGTTCGAATAGGCATAACACCAGCTTCATATTCCTAGCCTTACTCACGTCATGCTCCATAAAGATGATCGTATCATCAGCGTATTGTAGGATAGAAATGCCTCCATCAACCAGATGAGGCACCAATCCACCTACCGACCATTTTCCTTAGCCCGCCCTATCGAATTGCCAACATATCTACCACGATGTTAAACGGGATAGGGACATTGGGTCTCCTTGTCGTAGGCCTTTATGAGTCTGAAAGTAATGACCTATATCATCATTAACTTTAATTCCCACACTACCCTTTTGCGTAACTGATTGCACCTGCCTTCGCCAGGCTTCATCAAACCCTTTCATACGCAAAGATTGTTGGAGAAATGGCCACTTTATCTTATCATACGCTTTCTCGAAATCCACTTTAAAAATCACTCCATCCAATTTTTTGGAGTGGATTTCATGGAGCGTTTCATGCAAAACTACCACTCCTTCAAGAATGTTTCTGTCTGGCATGAACGCGGTTTGGGATTGATGCACCACAGAATGCGCAATCTGTGTGAGCCTATTGGTCCCGACCTTTGTGAAAATTTTGAAACTAACATTGAGGAGACAGATCGGCCTGAATTGCTCAATTCGTACCGCATCCGTCTTCTTAGGTAGTAATGTGATAGTCCCAAAATTCAGGTGGAATAATTGAAGCTGTCCAGAGAATAGATCATGAAACATAGGTAGTAAATCCCCCTTAATAATGTGCCAGCACTTCTTATAAAACTCGGCCGGAAAACCATCCGGACCAGGAGCCTTATTATTTTTCATTTGAGCAATTGCCTCAAGAACCTCCTTTTCCGAGAACGGGCAAGGAGAATGTCATTATCAAGAAATTAAAGCTGAGGTATATCCTCGATCATGGACTCATCAAGTGACACCGTATTCTCCTTCGTGGACCAAACAACCGCTTATAATACTCGGTGATATAAGTTTTAGGTTATCCCGACCTAAAATTGTACCTCGCCCTGCTTTCGACCGAAAGATTCGCTTCTTTCTGTGCTTGCCATTCGCAATTAAATGAAAGAACTGAGTATTCGCGTCCCCCTGGACCACTCTACGAACCTTAGCACGTAAAGCCCACTTCAATTCTTCTTCACGTAATAGTTCTTTCAATCGCTTTTTCGCCTCATTTTTAACCTGAAGCTCTGCGGGGGCTAAAACATTAGACTCGGCTTTTACGTCCAAGTCATGTACCAGAGAAAGGAGTCTATCCTTTTCAATCTTATACGCACCACTAAGATGCTTAGCCCAACCCCTCAAGAAGCTCCGCAAATTCCTGATCTTATTCTGCCAACGCTCAATGGGTGTTTTACCGCGAACCTCATTCGCCCATTCCCTAGCAATCAAGTCAAAGAACCCCTCACGTTTGAACCATGACGTCTCAAATGAGAAGGTGTTCTTATTACCCACGTGGTTCGGCTCCCCTGAGTCCATGAACAATGGGGTATGATCTGATATTCCCCTCGACAGGGCTTGCACCGTGACCAACGGGAATTTTTGTTCCCACTCCACGCTTGCAAGAACCCTATCAAGTTTTTCGTAAGTTGGGTTTGGCATAGCATTGGCCCAAGTAAACTTTCGACCCGAGAGTTCTATCTCTCGCAGATCCAGGCTTTCAATAATGGTGTTGAACATAAAGGACCATCGACCATCAAAGTTGTCATTGTTTTTCTCCTCCCGCCTCCGGATGATATTGAAATCTCCTCCGACTAAAATCGGTAGTTGTTCTGACCCACAAATTCGCACTAGGTCAGCTAGAAACTCCGCTTTAAACTCAGGCTGCACAGCCCCATATACCGCCACCAAAGCCCAGTTAAAGCCATCAATCTTAGACCTAACTCGAAACTTTACAGCAAAGTCGCCCATCACAACACTACGGACTTCCAGTGAATCGCATCTCACACCTAGTAAGATGCCACCCGATCTTCCTCGCGGAGGTAAGCAGTGCCAATCGAAATCTATACCACCAACTAGTGAGGAGAGAAACTGAGGTGCCAAGTTATCTCTACCCGTCTCCGATAGAGCAACAAAATCAAGCTTCTGCTCAATAGAAGTCTCAGCCAGGAATCTTCTTTTAGCCAAGTCCTTAAGACCTCTGCTGTTCCAAAAGATTCCTCTCATAGTTCATCATGAAATTTTTTGGTGGTTCGAATCCTAGCACTCCTACGGACTGCGGAATCGGGATAGATCTTCCGTTTCCACTTACGTTTAGGTTTATTAAGCTCAGTCCCGTTCCTCATGACCGGGTTCAAATATTGCTAGCGCCATTCGAAGGGCACATCCTCCTCGTCACCTCCTGGTTAGTGGGTGCGAGATCCTCACACTGAGCTATCAAGCACTCTAACTCCTAACGATTTATCTCATCATCATTCATAGGTTTAACGCCGCAAGATTACGAATAGTCTCTAAAGCCCGTTCCGCTTCGTGTCTAAAATATCATTCACCGATTTAGTAATTTCACTATCTGAGCACCTAGTGAAACTCCTAATTGGTTTGCATTATTAATAATGTCCTCATTAGAAAAATGCAATAAAGAATTAGACAAGTCAACGGACATACCCGATGAACAAGCAGCCTCCTGAAGCTTGGCCGCCCGCATAGCGCACCGCTGCTGCATGTCATCAACCTCCGGGACGTCGAGGATGCGAGCACTCATCCGTCTGCCCCCGGAAGTAGGGTCCGAGATCCCGCCAAATGCGATCACCTCCTCCCTAGTGAAACCGGGCACCGAAACTCCAGTTGGTGCCGAGGTCACTAGCGGAGTCATCTGCGGGCTCCCGATCCCGCCGGACGAGTGTCCCACCGCAGGCAATGGGGAGGAGAGAACGACCGGGGCCACCTGCCCGCCGTCTCCTCCCGCCTCAACCTGCGGCGCGGACGAGGTAACCCTCGGAGGGGTGATCCGCCTGACCACCCGGGCAGAGGGAGGAGACCGGGCCACCTGCCCTGGCGTCCCCCCTCCCACAGCAGCGACAGTGGTATCCACCTCCGTCGCGGAGGTCGTCCAGGCCGCCTGCCTCGAGGACCCTCCAGCCGCTGAAACTATCCCCCTAGGGGTCAAGGCCCCCGGCGAAACCTGCAACGTCCGCGGGACGGGGGGAGAATGGACTGTAAGTCCCGAACCCTCTCCCCCACAACCCCTCGGCCCCGTGCTCGCCAACACCGAAGACACTCCCGCATCAGTCAGCAGTCCAGTAGGGCTAACACTATGCCCGCAATCTGCACGAACCTCCCTCTCAACCTCCAGTGAAGGAAGCGTGTGCTCAATAACATCGTCCGACTCCACCCTGTCACTCCAAAGCCTGGGAGGTGCCGAAGCTGGCTCGAAAGAACCGAACCGCAAAGTAGCCATGGGTACCGCCGGTGAGTCAGTGTGCTCAGCCTCCGGTCCAGTCCCGGCCGACTGAGGTTGCGATCCATTGGATCCCTCACGCATGGTCTCATCTGACGGGGCCCCCTTAGTCCCAGTACCTCCCTCACAGTCGTGCATATCCACATCATTACCGTTAACTGCATCATCAAATAAGTCGGTGTCCTCAAACTCGATATCTAGCGGAAAGACCTCACCCTTATAAGTCCAGTTGACCTTATCGGGCACATACTCGATATCCAAAATGCTCACAAGAATCCGGGCAATCCCATTGGCATGAGTGAAAACCATGTCCACTTTTTCAGTTTTTCCAACTAGGATACCCAAACTAGCCACAACACGAGCATCCTGCAGAGGCTTTGATGGAGCCCCCAAAAACCTCAGCCATACCTGTGTAAGCGGTTTTCCTTTAGGCTCAACCTGTTTCCACTCGTTAAACTCCAGAATACACTTAGTACCGGGAACTTTACACAAGCCAAAACTTAACAATTTCTGCAGGTCCTCGACAGACGGGAAGTCCACCTTAAAAACTCTGTCCTCAATGGGTACTAACTCCCAGACAAAATCACCGGGAGCTAACTCCTGCAACCTCCTCACAATCTGTGCCTCAGTCACCGCTCCCTGTGTCGCTCTGACAATCCCAGTAGTCGTAGTCTGGTTATCCTCCGGGACCTCTCTCGCCTCCGGAGACTCAAAAAACATGAGCTCAGCACAGTAGACTCCATAGATGTGTAGAGTCGGAGGCACGTCACGCAACATTGGGCACTCACCCGACTCATGGGCAAGTTTGCCACAAGACTCACACAGTTGGGCCACACACTCAGCAATGAAGTGGCCCTTGTCCCCACATCGATAGCAAATCATCCTCTCCTTCTTACGGGCATACTTGGACGCCCTCTCTACATCAGACCTGTCGGTAGCCTCATCCACCGTCGCAGTCTCAGAAACATCAACATTGGCCAAATCCTTCACCACCTCCATCGCCTGTGGAGGTAGCTCTGAGGAAAGCTGAGTCTCAACCGTAGCATCAGAATGTGTAGTCCCCCGAGGCTGTTGGCGGCGAAATCTCCCGCGACCCCAGCCTCGACCACCTCGGTATCCACGAAAACCTCCTCTCTGACGATTGTTCGGGTCGGAGGCTCCCTCAACAAACCCGCCAGCCGGCCCGAGAAAAGGTCTCTCGGCCGTCCCGTCACTCTGCCAAGCGTAACCGCGCCCTCCTCCAGTTGACGAGGATCCTCGGTGTTGTCCCTCGCCGTAAGCATCGTAACCGTCGTCTCCCCACTGGCCTCGGGGAGGAGCGTTTGGCTGAGTGGACCTGTTCTGCACCGGCCGGGCAACATAATGCGGTGGTGGCTTTCCTGTGGCGGCCGGCTCAGCTCGAACCTGCCGCTGACCATCGCCGCGGCCAGCAGCCCCAACAGCAGCAGCACCCGGTGCTGGAGGCCTCGGTCCCCCGCGGCCCGCAGCCTGGGCAAGGGGCGGCGCTTGTCTCCCGATCCCCCGGCCGGCAGTAGTCACCGCGGTCGCCGAGACCGGAGCCACCGGCCTCGTGCCATTCTTCATCCCAGGAGCCTGCTGCGGGGGTGGCCTCGGCGGCTGCGCACACCCAGCGGCGACACCTCGTCCCGCGGCACCGGCGGCGCCGCCTCCTCCCGCCGGCGGCCTTTGCCCGATGTGCGGCTGACCCCCCCGTCCGGCGGTCGCTGCTGGTGGAGGAGGCACCCCACCCCGACCTGCCGCGCCAGGCAAGGGGCGTTTCGCCGGCGGAGGAGCATCACCTCTTCCTGCCATGGCCGTCCCGGGCAAGATGCGAGTCGCACGTCTATCCCCGCAGGACGGGAAACCCTTCGTGCCCTGTTTGCGAACCCTACCCGGCGGCAGGCGAACGAAAGACATGACGCGTTCGACGTTCGTGCATGCATCAAAAACGGGCCGAAACGACAGGACGGGATCCTCCTGGGCCGCATACCCATTGGAGGCGCCACTGTCAAGGCCGGCCGCAACACCCCCATGATGGGCCTCATGCCCATGCATGGTCTGAGGATCGGCCCACACCAGACCGGCCCCCTCAGCGTCAATCAGCGAATTCAAACGAACGGATCTGGCCGCCCTGATCCCGTCCGCCGCCATGGTCGCCGGCGGCGGAGGTGCTGGATTTGGCCGCCCTCCTTTCTTCTTCTTCTTCCGAGTAACCACGATCCAATCCTCTTGCGGAAAAAAATCGGACAAAGTTATACGTTGAACGCGTACTTTAGGCAGGGGCCCTTTCCATGGTCGGATCGCCGTCGCCGCCGTTCTTTGGTGAACAATCCGGCGTACCACCTCGAGCCGGTCGGTGGAACGCAGGCCTAGCCGCGCCGGATCCTCTCCGGGCACGATCTCATCCACCAACGCAGCGACATCTTCCTCCGAGTATCCTGGGTTGAACGCCTCGCAGATCACGTCGGATGGTGTTGGCGAGTATTCCGGCACCGGATCATCCTCGTCCTCATCATCTTCCGAGTCCGCTAGCGCCCAAAAACGCCCTCCTACGCACGCCTCAAGGAGATCCGGTGACTCCCGCCGGCGGCCGGCGACGGTCGCCACGGGAGGGTCGCGAGTCGCCCCGCTAGTCGCTCCCCGCATGCCTAGATGTCACCTCGCCTCGCCTCTTATAGTAAGAGAAGTACAACTACACGTCTCTTGCCTGGTGGTGAGGGATCATTTATATATGTACTGCCATCCGATGGGTATATATATGCACGTTCAGTAAGAAATGTGTTGGTACTGGCTATCAGGTGTGCAAGAAATTTGGCGGTGCATGCTGGAAGAACTAAAGTAGGAGGAATTGAAAGGATGGGAGACTTATATGGACAGTGAGGCAAATAGAGGGTAAGAAGTGCGAGCGAGCGCGTATCCGTTTATTTATGTGCGTGATGTCTGTTTATTTATGATCATGATAGGACAAGGTAGATATGTGTATTTCCGGTCAAAAAAGGTACTAGACATGTGTATGCTCTACTACTGAATGTGCTTCACACACTCAAGGCATCAGGCTAAATACAGTGCATATGGAAACAAATAAGAAACGTGCACGTTTCACAAGCTATTCTTGCATCGGCCTAAATAGCATGCATATAGAAACAAATTAATAAGAACCGCATACAGGAGTGTTCATGATAGTATCCAGGTCTCCTGGACATGGATTACTCCCGGAATTCTCATAATTTTTTTGAATACAATTCTCATAAAATTTGGCATACATAAAAATTGATAAAAATATATGGAAAGAAGTAATAATGCTTATACAACATAGATTTGCTATATCACAAAAATTGAAATCCAAAATCAATTTCTAGCTCAGGGCAAAAAAAAAATAAGATGAATACAGCATTAACATTGTTGATGGCCAAATGCACGATCCAAATTGGATATACTACTTTTCACAACTAGATTTGTCCTTTTTATTCGATATATTTATTTAAAATTAGATTTGAATTTCTGTAAGTGTCTTCGTCAGCAGATTTTTATGATTTTTTTCATCACCAAGTGAGTTTTTTATATGGGGTACCGGGAGTCCTCCAAGTATGTGAATACCTGCTGCATCCTCAAAATGATTCGTGTATTGATGTGCATCCTTTTTTTTGGCTAGTAGGCTGGTGTTCTTGAAATTCAGTGACAGTTCAATTCATATTTCCCTTTTCTTTTGAAGAAACAAGATAGCTTGTTTTGGGCCTTTAGGTCGATGGATCAGTTGTTATTATGGAATCACATACAGGAGATTGTTGGCTGGAGTCGGAATTTTGCTGATATGAGGTTTAGCCATGATGGTAGGGCCTCAAACTCTGCGGCTAATTATTTTGATATTGGAGTACTTAAGCTCTAGATCATGGTTGCCATGTTTCGCTACTTGAGCCAAATGATACTACTATTGTACCTACTGTTACTATTCAATAAAGCTAAATTATGTGCCATCTTTTACCACACCCCACCGGGCCCAATTTAATGCTGAGTATATACACTCGAAATAGGCTTTCGCCCCGCTTTATAGATAAACCAAAGATCCATGCAACCAACATGGATAAGCAATAATGCTCAAATAGGAACACAGGTGAAAAGAAAAACAAGGCCACCTAGTGGCTGTCGACTAGCAAAGCTAAGATGACGAAAGTCGACGTGCCGAATTCACGAGCCCATCCAGCATGATGCCTAGACCTAGACGATCACGATCATGATGCCTAGACGATCGTGATGCTGATTATATAAGTCACATGTATTGTTTTTTTCCATTGGTTATCTCGTCCGGTTTTCTTTTGTAGCAGTAAACCGGGAAAACCGAACCATCCACCTCCCCCATCCCCTGGCCGCCTCCGTCCCCACTGTAGCACCACCACCACTCCTTGAGCCGCATCCTCTCCGTGTTCCAGTCCCCGCTCTCACAGCAGCGCGTGTCCACCGCCTTGCTTGAGCCTAGCCCCGACATGTTCTAGAGGTATGGTTGGTGTTTCAGTGCTTGAGCAACATTTGGTTCCTCTAATTAACCCGTGATACAGAGTCTAAAACGCCAAAATTGATGCCTGGTTATTACGCTTCTTGTAGCAGGCATTTCTTGATAGCCCGTGTTGCTGTCAGGGCTATTATGTCTCAGCTTCGTGGTTGGCGCCATCAGCTTCATTGTGAAGAAAAAACTATGAGTGGGTTGCACATTTTGCCGAAAACTTGAACATTAGATGTTCACCCACCTCTTAACCTATCTCTTATGTGCTCCAACCTCCAAGGGTCCACAAAACCATGATTAACTCCATTGGCATTGTATGGGACAGTAGCAACACTGGATTTTGGTTCTTGCAACTGTGAGTTGTCCATCACCTATATAAGCTTAGCACTGAAGAAGTCAGTTCGCTAAATAGTAGTTAGTAATTCACGAGTCGGAGATGATTCACTTGTGTCACTAAGTGTCGAGTAAGCAAATTGCAGTCATAACAAATGTCGTTCACCAGATGGACAACAAAATGCATCCCTTTTCCTACATTTGAGCTGGAAACTACCGTTTTTTTACATTTGAGCTGGAAACTACAATTAGATAACGTGTTCATCGCCGACAAAGCTACTTGCATGCACACCGCATGTAGCAGCACCCAACTGGCGTACATTTCCTAGTATGCATCGCAGCCGGGTTGTGCCTATGTGGACTTGCAACAAGTGCCGAGTAAACAAGTTGCAGTCATAATAAAATGCCGCACAACAGATTGAAAACAATCGCCAGCAAAGCTACACGCGTGCACAAAACATGCAACTGGCATCACCACGGATAGAATGGCCACCATCCACGCGTGGAGTTGTACGGGAGCCTTGCTTACGGGCATTCAGCCGAACATGTATGGAAGCATGCCCTCGCTAGTGCCGGGGGCACATGTCCTGATTTGAACGACAATGTGGGATGGAGTGAAAGGGTAGCGGTGGCCGGAGGTGGGCGGCACAGGGGATGGGGTGGCTGCGCACGGTGGCGGTTGGGGGTGGCTCGTGCGATGGGGCTGTGTGGGTCGCACAGGGGAGAGGAAGGTGGATGTGTTAAACTTGTAACAAGTTGAGATACATTAGCTAGAATAACTATCTGTGATCTCATCGTTGTAACAACCTTTGTAATCTGGTGATGCCAAGCTGCCCTAGAGCACGTATATAAATAGTGTGTGTCTAGAACTCTCGACTGAGACTTAACGAAGTCTCAGTCGAGTGACGTTAGCGTTTTTTTTTTTGCTACAAGCGGCATGGCTGGATGCTACGTGTTGGATGATAATTTTTCATGATTGTACAAGTTTAGAAATTTCAAATCACAATTGCAAGCCTATAAAAAATTTCAGTGGTCTTCTTATTTGCCAAGTTAGAAAAGAAGAATCACAAGGATGTACAGGGTCGAGACAAATATTTTTTTTGGTTGAGATTTTAGACAATGATGACACAAGTTCGCGACAGCTTAGAATGTTTATATGACAGCTTCTTTCTTTAAGGAAAAATATTACAAGTGGTGCCCATAAGTAAAAGGAATGATAAGAACAAACATACATGGGAGTGATTGGCATGGGCAAGTTATTCAGTGGCACGTACAGGTGCAGGACTTGGTGCACGCATGCATGTGTAGCCTCGACCCGTTGGCCGGACTAATTCAAACTTCTTGAAGTCTAGCATTTACAGTAGTTGGATATATAAGTATCCATGCAACGCGCGACCCTGCCGTTGGCATTTGATTTGAACGCTGGGAGTTTCTTAACTGGATAAGTACGCATGCATGATACTTAGGAGTCCCCACCGGAGATTTAGTGGGGATGCCGTTGGCCAGCAACGGCTGAATCTACTTGAGGATGTATCATCTAGCTTTGATATAAAGAGGGTCTGACGAGCTGCAAGCGGGAGGGGTTAGAGTTGATTGGCCGCGGCTAAGCGCGATGGCGCAGTTCTCACAACATCCACGCCGGAATCACCAGGATCAAACTCCCTTTCCTCACACGGTCACACCACGTTCACCCTTCACACGTACGTACACGTCCATATCCATATACTCCTCCACATACATGGTTGTTTCAATCTTCATAACATCAAGTCTTGGATCAACGACGTTGCCTGGTGAGTTAATCGCATGAAGGTAACATGCGGTTATTTCTTTTATTTTTGTTCTCTCTGCTACAGGTTAGTGACATTTAGTGGCTCTACGTGGCGATCTAATTGTCGCCACAGATATGTGTTGATTCGATGTGAAAATGGAGAGTGATGACATCTAGTGGCTCTACATGGCGATCTAATCGTCGCCGCGGATGTGCTTTGATACGATGTGAAAATGGAGAGTGATGACATCTAGTGGCTCTACATGGCGATCTAATCGTCGCCGCGCATCTGTGTTGATACGATGTGAAAATGGAGAGTGATGACATCTAGTGGCTCTACATGGCGATCAAATCGTCGCCGCAGATGTGTGTTGATCCAATTAAGAATGTCATCTAGCGGCTCTACATGGCGATCTAATCGTCGTCGTGGATGTGTGTTGATCCGATATATAAAAACAAAGATATGGCATTGCCGCTCTACATGGCGATCTAATCGTCGCCGTGGATGTGTGTTGATCCGATATATAAAAACAAAGATATGTCATTGCCGCTCTACATGGCGATCTAATCGTCGCCGCGGATGTGTGTTGATCCAATGTAAAAAACGAGAGTGATGCATCTAGCGGCTCTACATGGCGATCTAATCGTTGCCGTGGATGTATGTTGATCCGACATATAAAAGCAAAGATATGGCATTGCGGCTCTACATGGCGATCTAATCGTCGCCGCGAATGTGTGTTGATCCAATGTAAAAAACGAGAGTGATGACATCTCGCGCCTCAACATGGCGATCTAATCACGCCGCAGATGTGTGTTGATCTGATCTAAATAAAGAGATTTATAACATCTCGCGGCTCTACATAGTGATCTTTTTGCCGCCGCTGATGTGTGATGACTGACGACCCAATATGAAAACAGAAGAAGATTTATGACGTCTCGCGGCTCTACCTCACGTTCTGGTGATCTACGAAATTTCATACAATTGTCATTCTCCGAGGGACAGCCACATGCCTACACACACACTCAAAGTCTGATGTCGTGATCAGCACATTTAGCACACATGCACGTCAAGTTTGCCAAGTCTATATAAACAAGATTCATACGGCATGCTAGGAGTATTTTCATCTTAATAATACCCATATGGCCATCTACACAGGAACGAATGAGAGGCTGTCATTGACAATCTATACAGCCATGATTCAAATCATACAATATTTCTTCATTTAGTCTCAGCCAATTTATCCTCTTCTGCAACCGATGAGGCGCAAATCCCCACACACCTCCTTACCGACGAGGCAAGATATATTCTGTCCGTGATTGACAAGGTAGACCACTGACTTGAGACTTTATATTTTCCAATCGGTGGCTCATGGAGAACTGAAGCTGAATATTCCTTCATTGATGCCACATTATGACTACATCATTAGCAATGCAGTTTGTGTCTCAAGCATTTATAGAAAGGCTTATCTTGAGTAGAAGATTTGTTGTACCCACCTCACATGTAAACATTTCACATAATGAATTTGGCCTCCGTGCCACCGTGGTTTTTTTTACCCGATTTGGGTTTTCCACGTTAAAATATGTGTCTCTTGCATGTGCTTGATTGGTTTATTTACACTAAAACTCCATGAAGATATAAAGATGACCATTTGTGCAGCTTAATTGGAGGTATTCTGTGTGTATGAATCCATCGATGTAATTAACTAGAATCCTTTCAAGGTTCTAGGAATCAGGAACCCTTTACAATCGTCTCCGTCATATGCATATTCAGGCGCGTACAAAAAGTACATGACAAATGGAAA
Source organism: Aegilops speltoides (assembly GCA_021437245.1). NCBI lineage: Eukaryota > Viridiplantae > Streptophyta > Magnoliopsida > Poales > Poaceae > Aegilops > Aegilops speltoides. Next base: position 505,965,796 of record CM038147.1, read on the forward strand.
TATATAGCTTATTGATGATCTATATACCCGTTTCATGTATTTGCAATACTTCAATTTTGTATACAGTTGTATACTGGCACGCCCGCACCTAAAATGCCAACACAGATAAATTTGATGTACAGGAATTAACTCAAGCAATATGATGAAAACCCCATCTTGTTATCCTCGATGGCAACAATACAATATGTGCCTTGCTGCCCCTACTGTCACTGGGAAAGGACACCGCAAGATTGAACCCAAAGCTAAGCACTTCTCCCATTGCAAGAAATATCAATCTAGTAGGCCGAACTAAACCGATAATTCGAAGAGACTTGCAAAGATATCAAATAATGCATATAAGAATTCAGAGAAGAACCAAATAATATTCATAGATAATCTTGATCATAAATCCACAATTCATCGGATCTCGGCAAACACACTGCAAAAGAATATTACATCGAATAGATCTCCAAGAACATCGAGGAGAACATGGTATTGAGAATCAAAGAGAGAGAAGAAGCCAACTAGCTAATAACTATGGACCCGAAGGTCTGTGATAAACTACTCACGCTTCACCGGAGAGGTAATGGTGTTGATGTAGATGCCCTCCGTGATCGAATCCCCCTTCGGCAGGACGCCGAAAAAGGCCCCTAGATGGGATCTCACGGGTACAGAAGGTTGCGGCGGTGGAAAAGTGGTTTCGTGGCTCCCCCTGATGTTTTTAGGGTATAAGAGTATATATAGGTGAAGGAACTAGGTCAGGGGAGCTACGAGGGGGCCACAAGGGTGGGGGGCGCGCCTAGCCCCCTGGGCACGCCCTCCTGCCTCGTGGCTTCCTCGTTGCGTCTCCGACTACATCACAAGTCTTCTAGTTTGCTTTCGGTCCAAGAAAGATCATCGCAAACGTTTCATTCCGTTTGGACTCCGTTTGGTATTATTTTTCTGCAAAACTCTAAAATAGGCAAAAAACAGAAACTGGCACTGGGCCCTCGGTTAATAGGTTAGTCCAAAAAATAATATAAAAGAGCATATTAAAGCCCGTTAAACATCCAAAACAGATAATAGCATGGAACAATAAAAAATTATAGATACGTTGGAGACGTATCAAGCATCCCCAAGCTTAATTCATGCTCGTCCTCGAGTAGGTAAATGATAAAAACAGAATTTTTTATGTGGAATGCTACCTGACATATTTATCCATGTAATTTTCTTTATTGTGGCATAAATGTTCAGATCCGAAAGTTTCAAGACAAAAGTTTAATATTGACATAAAAATAATAATACTTCAAGCATACTAACAAAGCAGTCATGTCTTCTCAAAATAACATGGCCAAAGAAAGCTATCCCTACAAAATCATATAGTCTGGCTATTCTCTATCTTCATCACACAAAATATTTAAATTATGCACAACCCCGATGACAAGCCAAGCAATTGTTTCATACTTTTGATGGTCTCAAACTTTTTCAATCTTGACGCAATACATGAGCATGAGCCATGGACATAGCACTATGGGCGGAATGGAATGGTGGTTGTGGAGAAGACAAAAAGGATACGATAGTCTCACATCAAGTAGGCGTATCAACGGGCTATGGAGATGCCTATCAATAGATATCAATATGAGTGAGTAGGGATTGACATGCAATGGATGCACTAGAGCTATAAGTGTATGAAAGCTCGAAAACAAACTAAGCGGGTGTGCCTCGAACTTGCTTGCTCACGAAGACCTAGGGCACTTTGAGGAAGCCCATCATTGGAATATACAAGCCAAGTTCTATAATGAAAATTCCCACTAGTATATGAATGTGACAACATCGGAGACTTTCTATCATGAAGATCATGGTGCTACTTTGGAGCACAAGTGTGGAAAAAGGATAGTAACATTTTCCCTTCTCGCTTTTTCTCTCATTTTTTATTTGGGCCTTCTCTCTTTTTTTATGGCCTCTTTTTTTCGTCCGGAGTCTCATCCCAACTTGTCGGGGAATCATAGTCTCCATCATCCTTTCCTCACATGGGACAATGCTCTAATAATGAAGATCATCACACTTTTATTTACTTACAACTCAAGAATTACAACTCAATACTTAGAACAAAATATGACTCTATGTGAATGCCTCCGGCGGTGTACCGGGATGTGCAATGAATCAAGAGCGACATGTATGAAAAATTATGAACGGTGGCTTTGCCACAAATACGATGTCAGCTACATGATCATGCAAAGAAATATGACAATGATGAAGCGTGTCATAATAAACGGAACGGTGGAAAGTTGCATGGAAATATATCTCGGAATGGCTAGGGAAATGCCATAATAGGTAGGTATGGTGGCTGTTTTGAGGAAGGTATATGGTGGGTGTATGGTACCGGCGAAAGTTGCGCGGCACAAGAGAGGCTAGCAATGGTGGAAGGGTGAGAGTGCGTATAATCCATGGACTCAACATTAGTCATAAAGAACTCACATACTTATTGCAAAAATCTATTAGTTATCGAAATGAAGTACTACGCGCATGCTCGTAGGGGGATAGATTGGTAGGAAAAGACCATCGCTCATCCCCGACCGCCACTCATAAGGAAGATAATCAATAAATAAATCATGCTCCAAATTCATCACATAACAGTTCACCATACGTGCATGCTACGGGAGTCACAAACTTTAACACAAGTACCTCTCAAATTCACAACCACTATACTAGCATGACTCTAATATCACCATCTTCATATCTCAAAACAATCATAAGGAATCAAACTTCTCATAGTATTCAATGCACTTTATATGAAAGTTTTTATTATATCCATCTTGGATGCCTATCATATTAGGACTAGTTTTATAACCAAAGCAAATTACCATGCTGTTATAACAGACTCTCAAAATAATATAAGTGAATCATGAGAGTTCAACAATTTCTATAAAAAAAAACCACAGCCGTGCCCTAAAAAGATATAAGTGAATAGCACTAGAGCAATATTGTCTAGCTCAAAAGATATAAGTGAAGCACATAGAGTATTCTAATAAATCACGATTCATGCATGTCTCTCCCAAAAGGTGTGTACAGAAAGGATGATTGTGGTAAACTAAAAATCAAAGACTCGAATCATACAAGACACTCCAAGCAAAACAAATATCATGTGGTGAATAAAAATATAGCCTCAAGTAACGTTATCGATAGACGAAGACGAATGAGGGGATGCCTTCCGGGGCATCCCCAAGCTTAGGCTTTTTTTTGTCCTTGAATTTTACCTTGGGGTGCCTTGGGCATCCCAAGCTTAGGCCCTTGCCACTCCTTATTCCAAAGTCCATCAAATCCTTACCCAAAACTTGAAAACTTCACAATACAAAACTTCAACAGAAAGTATCATGAGCTCCGTTAGTATAAGAAAATAAATCACCACTTTAAGGTAATGTTGTAAACTCATTCTTTATTTATATAGATTTAAAATATACCGTATTACAACTTTTCTATGGTTCATACCCCCCGATACTACTCATAGATTCATCAAAATAAGAAAACAACACGCGAAAAACAGAATCTATCAAAAACAGAACAGTCTGTAGTAATCTGTAACTCTCGAATACTTCTGCAACTGCAAAAATTCTTAAATAAATTGGTGGACGTGAGTAATTTGTCTATTAATCTTCTTCAAAAAGAATCAACTTAAAATCACTCTTTAATGAAAAATGAAAGCTATTCTCGTGAGCACGAAGTTTCTGTTTTTACAGCAATATCGCATTAACTTTCACCCAAGTCTTCCCGAAGGTTCTACTTGGCACAAACACTAATTAGAACTTAAAACCACATCTAACCAGAGGATAGATAGATTATTTATTACTAAACAGTAGCAAAAAGTAAAGAACAAAAATAAAAGTGGGTTGCCTCCCAACAAGCGCTATCGTTTAACGCCCTTAGCTAGGCATTGATAATTTCAATGATGCTCACATACAAGAGAAGAATTGAAGCACAAAGAGAGCATAAAAAACGTGACAAACACATCTAAGTCTAACATACTTCCTATGCATAGGTATTTTATAAGCAAACAAATTATCAAGGCAAGCAAAAAACTAGCATATGCAAGTAAGAAGAAAAAGACGATAACAATCTCAACATGAAGATAGGTAATTTAGTAAAATAAAAATTTCTACAACCATATTTTCCTCTCTCATAATAATTACATGTAGGATCATGAGCAAATTCAACAATATAGCTATCACATAACATATTCTCAACACAATCCACACGCATGCAAAGTTGACACTCTTCCAAAATAGTGGGATTAACATTAACTAAAGTCATGACCTCTCCAAACCCACTTTTCTCAAAAATTTCATAAGATTGAACATTCTCCAAATATGTGGGATCTAAAGTTGACACTCGTCCAAACCCACTTACAATAATATTTCAAACACTATTATCAATCTCATATTCATCATCGGGCTTAAATAAATTTTCAAGATCATAAAAAGAATCACCCCTATCATGATCATTGCAACAAATAGTAGACATAGCAAAACTAGCATCCCCAAGCTTAGTATTTTGCATATTACTAGCACAATTCAAATTAAAAGAATTTATAATAACATCATTGCAATCATGCTTTTCATCGAAGGAACTATCAAGTATGGGTGTAATAGCAACAATCTCATGTTTAACATAAGGGGCTATGATACGTCTCCAACGTATCTATAATTTTTGATTGTTCCATGCTGTTATATTATCATTCTTGGATGTTTTACAATCATTTTATAGTCATTTTATATCATTTTTTGCTACTAACCTATTGACATAGTGCCCAGCGCCAGTTGCTATTTTCTGCATGTTTTTTACATCGCAGGAAATCAATATCAAATGGAGTCCAAATGCAACGCAACTCCTGGAGGATTTTTTTTTGTGTCAGAACAAAGCCAATGGGCCAAGGAAGCACCTGAGGGGCTGCTCGAGGTGAGCAGCACCCATCAGGGCGCGCCAGGAGGCCAGGCGCGCCCTGGGGGGTTGTGCCCACCTCGGGTGCCCCCGGACCGCCTCTTTGCTCTAAAAATACCCAAATATTCCAAAAACCCTAGGGGAGTCGAGAAATATGATCCAGCCGCTGCAAAGTCCCGAACCACCAAATCCAATCTAGACACCATCATGGAGGGGTTCACCACTTCCATTGGTGCCTCTCCTATGATGCGTGAGTAGTTCTTTGTAGACCTACGGGTCCATAGTTAGTACCTAGATGGCTTCCTCTCTCTCTCTTGATTATCAATACAATGGTCTCCTGGAGATCCATATGATGTAAGCCCTTTGGCGGTGTGTTTGTTGGGAGCCGATGAACTTCGAGTTTATGACCAGATCTATGTTTTTATCCATGAAAGTTATTTGAGTCTTCTTTGATCTCTTATATGCATGAATGCTTATAGCCTCATATTTCTTCTCTGATATTTGGGTTTTGTTTGTCCAATTTGATCCATTTATCTTGCAATGGGAAGAGGTGCTTTGTAGTGGGTTTGATCTTACGGTGCTTGATCCCAGTGACAGAAGGGGAACCGACACGTATGTATTGTTGCTACTAAGGATAACAAGATGAGATCTATATCTGGCGCGATAGATAAACGGGTCTCGTCTACATCATGTCATTGTTCTTATTGCATTACTCCATTTTCTCATAAACATAATACACTAGATGCATGCTGGATAGCGGTCGATGTGTGGAGTAATAGTAGTAGATGCAGGCAGGAGTCGGTCTACTAATCTTTGACGTGATGCCTATATAATGATCATTTCTTGGATATCGTCATGATTATTTGAAGTTCTATCAATTGCCCAACAGTAATTGTTTTCCCACCGTTTGCTATTTTTCTCGAGAGAAGCCACTAGTGAAACCTACGGCCCCTGGGTCTCTTTTCATCATATTTGCCTTTGTGATCTATTTTCCCTTGCATTTATTTTCAGATCTATTAAACCAAAAATACAAAAATACCTTCCTGCAATTTATTTGCTCCGCGATCTATTTCCTATCTACCACTTTTTACCTCACGTTTTTGCCTATCTTGAGGCGCCGTACCTGAAAGGGATTGACAACCCCTTTAACGCGTCGGGTTGCGAGTATTTGTTATTTGTGTGCAGGTGCTGTTTACGTGGTGTTAGGAGGTTCTCCTACTAGTTCGATAACCTTGGTCTCATCACTGAGGGAAATACCTACCGTCGCTATACTGCATCATCCCTTCCTCTTTGGGGAAATATCGATGTAGTTTTAGCAGACATCAAAAAGAATTTCTGGCGCCGTTGCTGGGGAGGATCTTCAACATCAACCAGGTTCCTAATCACAAATCTCATCTCCTCTCAATTTACATTATTTGCCATTTGCCTATCGTTTTCCTCTCCCCCACTTCACAAATTTTCCGTTTTATTCGCCCTCTTTTTCGTTCGCCGTTTTCTCGTCAGATCTGTTTTTTGTGCAATCTTGTTTATCACCTTTTGTCATTATGTATTTCTCTTCTTCTATTGCATGCATCCCTGAGAACGAGGTTCTCAACTTTAAACAAAGGGGAGGAGAAAGTTTAAAAGATGCTTGGTATAGGATTTGCAAAGCTCATAATAGATCTATCCGCAAGCAATCTACCGTTGTTCTTCTTTGTTGCTTTTATGTGGGCATCACCACTTGGTATAGATTCGTCCTTGATATGATTACCGGTGGGAATTTTTTGATGTATCCTACTCTTGATGCTTTCAATGCTCTGGGAAATCTAGTGGGTTCACCACCACTCATGATCAATGAAACAATATTGACTCTCCAGCATGTTATGGAAAGACTAGATGCTATTAAAAAGAAAATGCTTACTGTAGAACATATTGAAAATTTGGATAGAAAAATGCAAAGTTATGCTACTAAAGTTGGGTCAAAAGCGGGAGACGTTTTCAAGTTGCTAAAAGAAAAAGGTACTATAATTCATGAAAGAATTGAAGAAAGTCTGTCTAGGATTGATAAACTAGAAGATTTTTTTTTCTAATCTAGGTACGGCTTTTGCTTCTGCTAAAACTCCCGCGAAAACTAGCAAGACTACTAAAGTCCTTAAAAACAAAGGAGCAACTTCTAGCAATGATAAAGGAGATCTTAAGATGATTAGTATCCATCCCAACTTTATTGAAGTCATAAGAGACCCTTTTTGCGAAAATAAGTTTTTCAATCTCATGCCTAGAAGTATTGCCTCTGAAAATTTATATGAAAAATCTTTGAAAAATCCTAAGTGCTTGATCGAAGAATTGGACAAAGATGACAAAACTTAGATCCTACACGTTATGCCTAGCTAGGGTCGTAAAACGATAGCGCTTGTTGGGAGGCAACCCAATGAATAAAATTTATTTTTGCCTTTTGCTTTCTGTTCTTGAGTGTTAGCACAATTATGCTACTGTTATGACTGTGTTCTTTGTGTTTTAATTAGTGTTTGTGCTAAGCAATGCCTCTTGGAAGATTTGGGTGAAAGTTTATTTGATCTTGCTGAAAAATAGAATCTTTTTCCCTCACAAGATTCATTGTCATTTTTTACAGAAGAGTGCTTTTAAGTTGATTATTTTTGAAGAGCATTAATAGACAAATTCCTCATGTCCATCTATTTATTTCTTAATTTTTGTAGTTACAGAAGTGTTCGAAATTTTCAGATTGCTACAGACTGTTCTGTTTTTGACAGATTCTGTTTTATTTGCATTGTGTGCTTGTTTTGATGATTCTAAGGTTTTCTTTGATGAGTTTTTGCCATAGAAAAGTTGGAATACAGTAGATATAATGCAAAAACAAAATAAGAATAGGTTTGCTACAGTAATTATAGTAGTGATTTTGTTTCTTATACTAACGGATCTCACGAAGGTTTTGTTTGAGTTTTGTGTGATTGAAGTTTTCAAGTTTTGGCTTATCTTACGATGGATGAAGAATAAGGATAAGCAAAAGGCTAAGCTTGGGGATGACCGAGGCACCCCAAGATAATATTCAAAGAAGTAGCAAGCAACTAAGCTTGGGGATGCCCCCAAGTGGCATCCCCGCTGTCGGTGTCAAAATCGGCGGATCTCGGGTAGGGGGTCCCGAACTGTGCGTCTAGGCGGATGGTAATAGGAGACAAGGGACATGATGTTTTTACCCAGGTTCGGGCCCTCTCGATGGAGGTAAAACCCTACTCCTGCTTGATTGATATTGATGATATGGGTAGTACAAGACTGGATCTACCACGAGATCAAGGAGGCTAAACCCTAGAAGCTAGCCTATGGTATGATTGTTGTAATGGTTGTGTCCTACGGACTAAAACCCTCCGGTTTATATAGACACCGGAGAGGGCTAGGGTTACACAAAGTCGGTTACAATGGTAGGAGATCTACATATCCGTATCGCCAAGCTTGCCTTCCACGCCAAGGAAAGTCCCATCCGGACACGGGACGAAGTCTTCGACCTTGTATCTTCATAGTCTTGGAGTCCGGCCGATGATGATAGTCCGGCTATCCGGACACCCCCTAGTCCAGGACTCCCTAAGTAGCCCCCGAACCAGGCTTCAATGACGATGAGTCTAGCGCATATATTGTCTTCGGCGTTGCAAGGCGGGTTCTCCTTCAAATTCCATGTACCTGCCGAACAGTGTCCGGCTCCCTTACAAATGTTGCGCTCCTTGGCTTCCATGCCCAATAATGGCCTTCTTCCACGCGTCGCATGAATGCGAAAAGCCAGGGTATCTTTTATGTTTTACCCCCTAGCTGCGCAAATAATCTGCCTATAAGAGAGGCAAGAATCCAGATCCAAATCACACCATCTTCCTTCCGCGAGTACTCTTCGGAGCGCTTCTGACCAAAAATCCATTCCATCATGGACCGTCGACGCGGCTCCTCCTCTCGCGCTCCTAGCCCTCTGCGATGAGATTGGAGGAGATGTTCTGTCCCGCACAATGAGCTGCTGACGCTCCAAGCGGAGGGATATCTCCCTCCGGCCTTCATGGTCCCGGTTCGAGCCGGGCTGGCCACCTACAAAGGTGGGAAGCAAGCGGAGGCCACCCCTAGTCCCAATAAAGGGGAGCGGGTATGCATCGTCCCCTACCTAATAAGGGGGCTCGGATTTCCTATACATCCATTCCTCCGCGGGCTTCTGGAGTTCTACGGACTCCAGCTCCATCACCTCACGCCCGCCTCTATTCTGCATATCACGGGTTACGTAGCTCTTTGCGAGCTATTTCGGCATCGAGCCCCGTTTATACTGTGGAAGAGGCTATTTCGCCTCGCACCGCTCTCACGAGGGGTCAATATATCAAGTGGGCGGTGCCGAAATATGGCGCATCGCCGGGACCGGATATCCATCCGGACCCCCTAAGAAGGTGTCCGAAGACTGGCCTTCAGAATGGTTTTTATGTAGAAGACGCTCCACTGCTGGACCCTGCTCGGATTGGCCTCCCGGAGTTCAGCAATGCTCCTCTGAAGAAACGCCTGAGTTGGCGCCCGCGGAGCCCTCAGCTGGAGGAAGACAAGAGCGTCCATTATCTGATGGTCCGGATAAGGTTACTGGCCCATTCCGGACTGACCATGATCGGAGTCATGGCCACGTGCATAATGCGGGGGTGCAGCCGCTGCAATACAGGGGCCACCCCATGTGGGATTTCAACGGGGAAGATGATGCCACCCGTCACGGCCGCAGAGGGCCGGGATCGGCCGAAGATCTGGTGAAGATTCTGTCTGGCCCGTACAAGGGGGAGAAGGAGGACTTCCTCCAGACGAGCCCATTGAATGGGTTCTCCATGAATAACCCTCGGCGCTGGGTAAGCGGACACTTTGTTTATCCGACCCATGCTTTCAAAGTTTAAGTTTCTTACTTTATGCTTTCAACGCAGGAGCTGCGTCGGGATGTGGAGGGTATACATAGTCCGGCTCCACAACCCGAGGATCCAGAAAGATCCCTAGATCCGGCCTCCGAAGAGGATCCGGACATAAAGGTGGAGCTAATCGACGGGGTGGTCCACCAACTCAGCATGGATAATGCTCTAGTCGCCATTACGGCTGACTACCCCGGCCTATCTCCGGCTTCCCAGGTGATTGTGACCGAAGTCCTGACACCATTATTTCTTCCTTGCGCATTTCTGACCACTGTATACGATGGTGTCTTGCAGGAGGCGCCTTCAAGGCGGGAAGCCGAACCCGCGGCGGCTGACCAACAAGGGTCAGTCCGGCCCCGTAGGCGGAAGAGGAGTGCGGTGCGAATCGAAACGTCACCGCAACGGTATAGCTCGCGACCGTTGTCTAGGAAAAGATTCCTAGGGGGTGTATTAATGCTCATCACTTTTTCAGGAGAAAGAGCACTCGCCGGACTATGCCCGGCGAGGTTGCTGCCCAGGCCTCCGCCAGCCAGGCTCCACCACCTGGTCCGGAAGGGGAGGCGAGCGCAAGGCGCGAGCCGGATACTCCTCCAACGGAGGATGCCGACAGGCTGTCCGCCACCAGGTCTGAGGTGGAGAGCGCCATGAACCATAGGCGCCGCCGGACAGTTTTTCGTGACGCGTGTCTCTCCCCTGAGGCGTTGAATGCCTTTAACGCGGGGGACGCGCACCTCCGTGCTGCTCAAGATGGTTTGACCGGAGCCATGGAGCAGTATGTAAAAGACATACGGGTAAGAGATTTCAATAGTTGTATATGCCAGTAGCCCCCGAGACTTAAAGTAGTTAGAGTAACTTGTCGCGGCCGATGGAGGGACGACACCTATGGGGCCGGGGCCCCTTCGTGTGTTCGGTACGGGGGCGGAGGACGCGCGGAGAGCAGATCGAGGCGATGCACGCGGGATTTTACCCAGCAGACGCGATGGTCGCAGAAACCCTCTTGCTGCATTGTGTTGTATTTGATCTTGCTCAAGAATGCGAGCAAATGGTGGTGTGGTGTATGAAACCGGCCGAATCCCAGGCGCTAGAGTTGCCAAGGGTTCGAACCTCCACGCGAGAGTCGTGAATGATCCCTCGCGAGAGTAGCGAATAGTGGGGACCCCCTCTACGTTGTGCATGGGCCTCCTTTTATAGGGCAAGGGGTCACCGACAGGTGTCAACGTAAGGTAGAGGGGTAAAAACGTAAAAGAGGTGGTAGTTGGAACAGTGCGGGAACAGTGCAGCTACAGTGGACTCTACCTACTTTTGACAGAGGGGGACAAGAGCATTAAATGCCCGTCGCCGTCACCCCAAAAGCTCCCGCCCTTGCGTCTCTGTTTGCCACGGCGATGAAGCCACCACCGTGGAGTGCCACCGCACCCTCCATGCAGCCCTGCCACCCGCCACGCGTCTCTGGGGAAAGCTGAGGGCGACGCGTGGGCAGATGATCTGGAATGAGGGCACGCGGCACAGCCCTCCCCGGCAAGTACCTTGCCGGGGTCTTGATCTTGCCGGGCCCGGGAGCTTGTCGGGCTTGTAGTCTTGTCGCTCCCGGGGCCTCGCCGACGCAGACAGCGCCAAGGCGCGCCCCTCGTGATATAGTCTTTAGTCTCCCGGCGAGCTCCTCTCGCGGGACCTTGCATGGGTGATACAATCTTGAGCCTCGAGCGGCCCTCCCGCAAGCTCCTCTTGCCGGGTCTTGAGCTTCGTCTTGTACACTTTGTTCTTGAATGGCTTGGTATGGAGTGGGAATGGTCTCCGCAAGCGTATGGTGGATCCAACTGCGGGGAGCTGCGGTGCCTGATGCACAAGTTGGGGTACCGAGGTACCCCTACCTTAGTACACCGACAGAGCCCCGGCCTGGGCCATACACGGTGTCGAACGTTGTTGGGCCAGGCCCAAGACAGTCTGCACGGCATGCGGCCCATGGCGCGTCGAATCTGCTCCTGCATGATCGCCCTCCCCTCCCGCAACGGCACGCGCCGATTGCGGCATCGTGGGACAGGTGGGCGGCGATGCAGTCTTTAAGGCGCCCACCCGTGATCGCGGGCACGTAGCGGGTCGCTTCACCCGCCGCTCGGCTCCACTTTTTCGCCACGCGCCCTCATGCACGGGGTCGGGCGGCGAAGGTGGGAGACCGAGCCGTCACGGGCGGAGGAGGCGAGTCGGCCCCGCTCCTCTGGCCTTCTCGCTTCCTGATTGGTCGAGCGGGGCGGTTGAGCCCCCACTTCGCCCCTTTAAAAGGGGCGGAAGGGGAGCACTATGGCCGCACTCATCCTCTCCTCCCTTCGCCTTCATCTTCTGTTCTTCTCTCCGCCATGGAAGGAGGGAATCCCGGCTCTTCGACGGTGGCGGCGAGGGTTGCTTCTAGGCAGCGCACCGCTCCCCATCTCGCTCCCGTGGTGGTGGAGCCGGCCACGAGAGGGAGAGGGAGGGGGCGTGGCCGCGGTCGAGGTCGAGGGCGTGGCCGAGGCGGTCGAGGGAGAGGCGGTCGCGGTGAGGAGCCTCCCCCGTCTCCTCCGGCATCTCCTGACCACGGCGCGGTCCACACCGGAGATGACCCCTGGGAGTTCTTCATCAAGCTTCGCCGGGCGCCTCGTCGTCGCCTCCGGTTGCCGGCCCCGTTCGCGGACGCAATGGGGCCGGATCCACCCGACGTGATGGAGCTACGCATGAGGGGCTGTGGGATCAGCGGCACTCGGGTGAGTGTCGTGTCCCCAGCCCCCGGCGTGATGTTCTTCGACCGAGGGTGGAAAACGCTCGCCGGATCCATAGCTTGCGGCGGGGTTCACCCTCCATTTCAAGTTAATGGATGGTGACCTTCTCGCCGTCAAGGTCTTCGGCGACTATGGAACCCGGGTGCGCTGCTGTGTGGACAGCTCCTCGGATAGCGAAGGCTCCTCCTCGAGCGAAAGTGATGAGGAGGAGAGCGACAGCGGCGACGAGGGGGATGGCGGGCCCGACTAGGCGTCGGGCACCGCTGCCTCGCGCGCCACAGGCAACCCCATCTTCTAGGTTGCCGGCCTCCTGAACTCCCCGGGGCCGTCTTCCTGGCGGTCGGCGTAGGGAGGCTGCGGAAGAGGAAGAGGGGGAGTGGCGGCAAGGCCGCTACGTCGCAGCACGAGAGCGAGTAGCCCTCGAGAGCGTGCTGACGTCCCACTACCCCGTCTTCAAGTTCTCGCCTCCACGCCCCGACCCGCCAAGCTCCCGGCCGCCCCGGGTGTTCTCTTGGGGTCTTCGCGCCGTGGCTCTCCGTGGGCTTGTGGGACTTGTCGCTGGCTCCATCGACGCTTCCCCACGCCCGCCACCTTGCGCAGCTCTCAGGAGCACGGCGCGCCACCGCCACGCCTCCTAGGCGCCTTCGCCCTTCCCCGACAAGCTCTTCTTGTCGGGGCCTCCTTCCCGCAAGCTTATCTTGCCGGGGCTCTTGACCTACCTCCCGAACTCCTGAACAGAGAAACAGAGAGGGATCACGGCACCTTATCTTTTCAAATTGTAAGCCCTCGGCATTAGCTGCATTTAAGAACTTGTAATCCTCTCTATCATGTTTTTCATCCTCTATGGACTTGTACTAAATTGGATGTTTTAATGAAAAGAGGGAAAGCTTGCCGGCTGAGTCTTTTACTTGATTGCGTGCCTTGTGTGTTCTTACGCTATCGGGTGCTTGCCGTGCGAACACGCTTATCGATCATGGGACAGCCCGCTGGTGGTGTCGCTTCGGCAAGCAACCTTGCGGGCGATTATGACGCCTACCTTCTGAGCAGGCTCGAAGCAAGATAGGGTGCAGCGCACACTTGTGTTTGTTGAGCGGGCTCGAAACAAAACAAGCACATAATCGACCACGGCTCGGTTCCTCCACGCACGGGTTTTACAAGACACGATCGTTCAAAGACGCAGCCCCGCATTTCCCGGTCCATAGAAGGATGCATGACGAGGGATGAAAAACTTATCTGGCATTGCAGCCCCCAGTAATTCTGGCCTGCTGGAGGCGAATCTTGGCGCTCGCAGCCCCCAGCGAGGTTGGCCCGCCGAGGAAGAACCTTAGCACACGCAGCCCCCGACGACCCTGGCTTGCCGGGCTCCAGGTGCTGGTGCGATCTTTCGGTCCCTCTTTATTGCTGCAATTTCGGTCACGAAAACAGCTGAGGTAGACATGCAACTGCTTCATGTATATGCATATGCGCATAGATTTTAGTTGTGCAATGCGACGCCGTGTCCTGCCCTTCATATGTTTGAACTCTACGCTCTCGGGGAGCTCGCCGGGGCGAACACGCTTGCCGCGGGACAGCCCGCTGGCGGTGTCGCTTCCGGCAAGCCACCTTGCCGGGCCAGTTGCGACGCTTAACTTGCTGAGCAGGCTCGAAAGCAAGATAAGGGTGCAGCGGCACACTTGTGTTTGTTGAGTGGACTCGAAACAAAACAAGCACGCGAATCGACCACGACTTGGTTCTCTGGCGCCCAAGTCTCCCATACGGATGACATTTCACGGCATGGCTCGCCACGCTATACCCTCGCCCTACATCCTTTGTGTGCTTTCACCCCACGCTTCTAGGTAACTTGTCGGTGCTCAACACGCTTGCTGAGTGCGGAACATCGCAGCCCGCTATTGGTGTCGCCCCGCAAGCAACCTTGCCGTGTCAGCCGCGACGCACTTAACTTGCCGAGCAGGCCCAAACGTAAACGAGGGCATCGGCTGGTCGCGGCTCACTCTTAACTCGTTGAGCGTGTTCGAAGCGAAGTAAGGGTGCGACCATCCACAGGCAGGCTCCTCCGCGCACAGGTTTCGCGTACAAAGGACGAATGCGCGAGGGATATAACATATAAAAGCGTGAAATTAAAGAGTGCTCTGCACGAAGGCTCGAGCGACTTAGCTTTTCTTTTTTTTTTGCGCTCGCTGGTGGAGCCCAATGGTGTGTCTTTGGCGGCAGCGCAGCACTCCGGGGAGGCGCGTTTGCCGGGACGAACACCAAAGCTGTCCTCACCGGGCTTACTGCGCCCCGAGGAGGTACGCTTGTCGGATGGAGCACCAGAGCCGTCCTTGCCGGACTTAGAGCTCGATGGCGCGTCCTTCGACGACATCGTAGCACTCCAGGGATAGGCGCTTGCCGGGGCCGAGGGGAGCGGGAGCGAGCGGTGCGAGGAGCTGGATATACTCGGGTCCCTAACAACGTTAGGGGGAGCAGAATCCTGCCTCGACCTCTTTCGCTTTACTCATGCATGGACAGCAGTCCGGAGCATCCCACCAGCTCCCCGCTTGCTCTTGCCCCAGCATGCGGATACCACCTCGCGTGGTATGGCGCCGCTGGGTCGTCGTGCGCTGAGATGGACGCGGATCCACGGAGACCGAGGCGCGGTCGTCCGTCCGATCCCTGGATCTGGTGGCGCCGCGAGTGCCCTCGCCGGCGTCCACCCTTCCGCCGGCGTCTCCTCCGCCCACCGTTGGTTCCGGCGGTGGCGGTTGAGACGCGGACGGGCCCGCAACCTTTGAGGCCCTCGCCTTCGGGGCCATGACGCAGTTGTCGACGTTAAGTTGCCGGCGAAACCGAGAGGTTGATGAAAAGCGCCGCGCGTGAACGCGGATCAGGTCCGCGACAACCTCGACGCTTTACCGGGCGCGCCGAGATGTCGCGCCGATGGAGGGACGACACCTATGGGGCGGGGCCCCGTCGTGTTCGCACGGGGCGGAGGACGCGCGGAGAGCAGATCGAGGCGATGCACGCGGGGGATTTTTACCCAGCTTCGGGCCGCGATGGTCGCGTAAAACCCTACTGCTGCATTGTGTTGTATTTGATCTTGCTCAAGAATGCGAGCAAATGGTGGTGTGGTGTATGAAACCGGCCGAATCCCAGGCGCTAGAGTTGCCAAGGGTTCGAACCTCCACACGAGAGTCGTGAATGATCCCTCGCGAGAGTAGCGAATAGTGGGGACCCCCTCTACGTTGTGCATGGGCCTCCTTTTATAGGGCAAGGGGTCACCGACAGTGTCAACGTAAGGTAGAGGGGTAAAACGTAAAAGAGGTGGTAGTTGGAACAAGCAAGGGAACAGTGCAGCCACAATGGACTCTACCTACTTTTGACAGAGAGGGGACAAGAGCATTAATGCCCATCGCCGTCACCCCAAAAGCTCCCGCCCTTGCGTCTCCGTTTGCCACGGGCGATGAAGCCACCACCGTGGAGTGCCACCGCACCTCCATGCAGCCCTCGCCACCCGCCACGCGCCTCGGGAAAGCTGAGGCGGCGCAAGGCGATGATCTGGAATGAGGGCACGCGGCACAGCCCTCCCGGCAAGTACCTTGCCGGGTCTTGATCTTGCCGGCCCGGAGCTTGTCGGGCTTGTAGTCTTGTCGCCCCCGGGCCCTCGCTGACGCTGCAGCGCCAAGGCAAGCGCGCCCTCCGTGATATAGTCTTCTAGTCTCCCCATGAGCTCCTCTCGACGGGACCTTGCATGGGTGATACAATCTTGAGCCCGCAGCCCTCCCGCAAGCTCCTCTTGCCGGGTCTTGAGCTTCGTCTTGTACACTTTGTTCTTGAATGGCTTGGTATGGAGTGGGAATGGTCTCCGGCAAGCGTATGGTGGATCCAGCTGCAGGGAGCTGCGGCTGCCCGTGCACAAGTTGGGGTACTGAGGTACCCCCTACCTTAGTACACCGACATAACTGATTTAAGGATCATTTGTTATGCAGAATCTTACAGATAAGAATACCCAATAGTCCCAGGAGCTCCAAGAGTGTAAGGCCCAACTTGAGGCCGCACTCGCTGCCGCAGGAGGAAACACAGAGACCCCTCCTGGTAACACATTATTTCAAAAAGATAAGCGGTGTGCGACGTGCGTGTAAGTCTTACAATAATATTGCAGATGTTGCCGGACTGGATCCGGACAAGCAACAACTACTACGCCAGCTGAAGGCCGGCGAGAGGGTGCTGACGAAGGTGCAGCAGGAAAAGAACAAACTCCAGGATGCCCACGTCCAGCTTGGAGAAGAGCTGAAAGGTGTTCGGGCCGAGCTGTCTGGCTCTGTGAAGGAGAATCAGCGGCTTCGTCGCGGCATCTATAGTAAGTGCTTGAGCGAACTCCTTTGAAAAGAAGAGTTTGGCGAGGAAGTCAATTGACAGAAATATGTCTGTAGGTGTGCTCACAGTGTCGCCTCGCTGGAGGAGATGCCCGCCTCAACGGGTGATCAACTTCCCGAAGTTGGTGCAACTGCCGAACGAAGTTCGGCAGCGGCGATGAGCGGCGTGCCCAGGCCTTATGGTCGTCCCTCTCCCTACCTGAGGGCCTTGGAGAGCTTGCAGAGAAGCTTCAGGGAGCGCGGCAGAGCTTCCGTTTATGGAAGATATCGGCCTGCCGCCAAGGTGCGAGGGAGGCCTGGGCCATGGTGAAGACGCGGTACAAGAAGGCGGATCCCAACCACATGGCCGGGGTCGGACCTGTGGGGCCCGATGGGAAGGAGATCCCTGTGAGCTTAGTGTATGGCCAAGTAGAGTTGGCCGCTAAATATTCCCAACGGGACTGTAAATTAGACAGCCTGTTAGACGGGATTGAGGAGGAGTACAGTCAGTCGATTTGACTATGTATGTAAAATGACATGTAAAATGCCTTCTAGCTGGATTGTAGATCGTTTGTCTTTGCCGACCTTTTCGCTTCAACCTCGGGACCCTAGAGTCCGGAGTGTGTCCGAATACCTTCTCGGTTAAAAAAAAACGGGGCATGCATGGAGACCAGGCGTAGGGGTCATTAGTGCTTTATCGCATAAGTGCCCAACTAGTTATGTTATATTACATGGTTAGTAAGAAACATCTTCCAGGAGAATAGTTCCGTTATGGGTTCCTTTTCTCGGGAGGCATGCCCTAAAGTGCATGTCCGGACTGCGAAAAGAGTAGGAAAACATCCGGGGCAGATAAATAAATAGGTAAAAATCATCTTTCAAGTCACCGATCAATATTCCCTTAAGAACGCTTAGCTTTCGGCTTCACCCACCGAGGTACACATCCGGTGACCCGCAAGAATAATCGCAGAGGTGCTCCCTTTAGCTCCTAGCCGAACAATCGGGAACGTCGGGGTAAGCACAGGAGCCAGGCAACCCAGCTTGGCCAAAACTTAAGTCATATCGATGCATATAATGGTGAATAAAAGGTACATGTGGAAGTTTGACACATGTGATGGGCACAAAGCCCGTATAAGTAAGCTTCTGGTAAAGAAGCCCCCAGGTACAATGAGTGCGGATAGCACATCAGGTGTGTGCGAACAATGCGCAAGTAGGCCCTTAAGGGCTTTTATGAAAAAGGTGAGAGGAAAGAGAGAAACGAAAAGACAGCTGAAGTGTAAAAAGTTGGACGGAGGAAGGAGACGAACTCTTAGTCCGGCGCTAGGCGTAGAATCTTCGGAGGCGGGCTGCGTTCCATGGGTGCGGCTCAAGTCGGTTGTCCGATGCATTTCGCAGGCGGTACGCCCCGCCGGTCAGGACTTGATCTATAATGAAAGGGCCTTCCCATTTGGGCTTGAGCTTGTCCTTTTTCTTGTCCGGCAGGCGTAGAACTAGTTCGCCAACATTGTAAGTTTTAGCCCGTACTTCCGCTTTGATATCTTCGAGCCTGCTGCTGATAGAATGCGGAACGAGCCTTTGCAACGTCGCGTTCTTCCTCCAATGCGTCCAAGCTGTCCTGCTGATCCAGCTCGGCTTCTCTTTCTTCGTACATGCGCACTCGAGCTGAGTCATGAATGATGTCGCAGGGCAAAACTGCCTCGCTACCAGATACCATAAAAATGGTGTGAATCCGGTGGTACGGTTGGGCGTTGTCCGCAGCCCCCAGAGTACGGAGTCGAGCTCCTCTACCCAGTGCGTGTTAGATTCCGTAAGGGACCGCAATAGTCTGGGTTTGATGCCGCTCATTATTAGCCCATTTGCTCGTTCCACTTGACCGTTGGTTTGAGGATGATAGACTGAAGCGTAATCGAGCTTAATGCCCATATTTTTGCACCATAAATTAACCTTGTCGGCCGTGAAGTTTGTGCCGTTATCGGTAATGATGCTATGGGGGACGCCATAACGGTGTACTACCCCGGATATGAAGTCTATCACTGGTCCGGACTCTGCCGTTTTGACTGGCTTGGCCTCTATCCATTTGGTGAATTTGTCCACCATGACCAATAGGTACTTTTGCTTGTGGGTTCCTCCTTTAAGGGGTCCAACCATATCAAGCCCCCTGCACGGCGAACGCCGTAATGGGTATAGTTTTGAGGGCGGTGGGTGGCATATGGCTCTGATTAGCAAAGAGCTGACAACCGACGCATCTTTGGACTAAGTCCTGAGCATCTGCCCGGGCTGTCGGCCAATAAAATCCTATACGGAATGCCTTGCCTACGAGGGCCCGAGCTGCAGCGTGGTGTCCACCTAGTCCGGCATGAATTTCAGTCAGAAGGTTTCGCCCTTCCTCTTCGGAGATACACCTTTGAAGGACTCCGGTTGTGCTTTTCTTATAGAGTTCTCCCTCATGGACCTTGTAGGCTTTAGATCGCCGGACTATGCAGCGGGCCTCATTTTGGTCTTCGGGAAGTTCCTGCCTAAGTAAGTAGGCTAGGAATGGCTCTGTCCACGGGGCGATTACTGCCATTATTTCATGGGCTGAAGGTGTTATTTCATCGGCTGAGTCGTCGATTATGTCAGATTGTTCTGTGTTGGGTGGTGCGGCTGCTTTCGGGTTGTTATTTCTGGACTCTTCTTCCCATAGTACAGATGGCTTAAAGAGCCGTTCCAGGAAGATGTTTGGAGGGACAGCGTCCCGTTTCGCGCCGATGCGTGCTAATACGTCGGCTGCTTGGTTATTATCTCGGGCTACGTGGTGGAATTCGAGTCCTTCGAACCGAGCTGACATTTTTAGGACAGCGTTGCGATAGGCTGCCATTTTCGGATCCTTGGCGTCAAAGTCCCCATTTACTGGGGATATTGCAAGGTTTGAGTCCCCGTGCACCTCTAGGCGTTGAATGCCCATGGAGATTGCCATCCGGAGGCCATGTAGGAGGGCCTCGTATTCGGCTGCATTGTTGGAGTCCGTGTACATTATCTGAAGTACGTATTGGACTATGTCCCCGGTTAGGGACGTCAGTATGACGCCAGCCCCCAATCCGGCCAACATTTTGGAGCGATCGAAATGCATAATCCAATTGGAGTATGCGCCGTACTCTTTAGGGAGTTCGGCTTCAGTCCATTCAGCGACAAAGTCTGCCAAGACCTGCGACTTTATAGCTCGCCGAGGTTTATAAGTTATATCAAATGGTAAGAGCTCAATGGCCCATTTTGCAATCCTGCCCGTCGCGTCGTGGTTGTTTATAATGTCGTTGAGGGGCACTTCGGAGGCCACTGTTCGAACACTCTTGAAAGTAGTGTCGGAGCTTCCGGGATGCCATGAACACCGTGATATGCTATCTTTTGATAGTGCGGGTAACAGGACTTGCAGGAGTTAAGACGGTGGATACGTAGTACATCGGTTTTGAAGAGGGAATTTGTGCCCTTCGCTTTCGCTCGATGACGAGTACCGCGCCACAACTTGATGTGTTGCGCGATGTATAACAACATTGGTTCGCCCAGGTTAGGCGCAGCCAGGACCGGATTTGTTGCCAATATGGCTTTTATTTCTTCGAGTCCGGCGGTGGCAGCATCCGTCCACTCGAAGTGTTCGGTGCGCCTGAGGAGGCGATAGAGGGGCAATGCCTTTTCACCCAAACGGGAGATATAGCGGCTTAGAGCCGCCACGCATCCAGTCAATTTTTGTATTTGTTTGAGGTCTTTTGGAATATCCAGCTGTGACAGAGCTCGGATCTTGGCTGGGTTTGCTTCAATTCCTCTACCGGATACAATGAAGCCCAGGAGCTTTCCGGCTGGTACACTGAAAACGCATTTTTCCGGATTCAGCTTAATGTCATATGCTCGGAGGTTGTCGAATGTGAGCCTCAAGTCGTCTACTAGAGTTTCGACGTGTTTGGTTTTGACGACTACGTCGTCTACGTATGCCTCTACTGTTTTACCGATCTGGGTAGCCAGACATGTCTGAATCATGCGCTGATATGTTGCGCCGGCGTTTTTGAGTCCGAAGGGCATTGTGTTGAAGCAGAATGGTCTATATGGAGTAATGAATGCCGTTGCGGCTTGGTCTGTGTCGTGGTTCCAAGTCTGACAGTAGAAATAGGGGTAGGTAAGGGAGAGGCGATGTCCTAGCTATGGAGCAGTTGTGAAGACAAACGATGTACGAGTTCAGGCCCTTCTCGGAGGAAGTAACAGCCCTACGTCTCGGAGCCCTGAGGCGGTCGAGTGGATTATGAGTTTGAGTATTACAAGAGTGTGAACCCTTCTATCCGTGGAGGGGGGTGGCTTATATAGAGGCGCCAGACCCCAGCCAGCCCACATAATGGAGAGGTTTAAGTACATTAAGCACGGGCGCATCGTAACGCCTCATAAAGCGCCTTAACTAACATTAAGTCTATTCAATTAGCAAGCCGCTATGCCACGGAGTGCCTTCGACCTTCCGTGGTCGAGTGAGTCTTCATGGTCGAGTGAGTCTTCCATGGTCGAGTCCTTCCATCGGTCGAGTGGGTTCTCTTTGGTCGATCGAAGATGATCTCTTCGAGGGTGCCCTTGGTAGGACGCTTGGGTCAGGCCTATGACCCTACCCCTGTACATGAATCCATCATTAGCCCCGAATGGATTGAGGCTTGAGTGAAGGAGGAGTTGACGTTGTTTCCGATTGTCTTTTGCGTGATCGGCTACGTGTTGTCTTGGATCAAGATCTTCCCGCTGATATCAAGCAACTTTTCTTCAATCGACTTGATCCATTCTTGCTCTTGGTCGAAAGTGACCTTCTTTTGCTTTGCTATTCTCGAGCGACGGATCGCAGGAAATCTCGCGCTGATGACCGATCCGTCTCTCGCGGATCTCGCGGATACTGAAATTTGGGGAAGTGCGCGAAGCGGAACGGATCGCGGCGCTCGGATGGGACATAACAGAACGCCTCGATTTCGCGCCGCTTTTTCCGCCTTAACGTATCGCAGCGCAACTGTTCGGGATATGATTGGATTGTTCGGGTCCACCTGTCATCCACTCGGAAGGGATGCTATAAATGCAACTCACGGGGGCTTCTGCACAGTACTCTGTTCTTCTTCCTCCGCTCTCTTCGCCTCCGCCCTCCGCGAATCGCGCTGCTGCTCGCTAACTCCTCTCTGCGCAGATTCCGCCGGCCACGATGGGCAAAGAGAATACGGCGGTGTTGGAGCGTGCGAAGAAGGCGTCGGCGGCGGAGAAGGCGTCGGCGGCTGAGAAGGCGAAGGGGAGATCCACCGGCCGCGGCGGTTCCTCGTCGAGATCCAACTTGCCGAAGGGCTGGGTCCAGGGAGATTGGATCCAGTCGACCATCAGGGAGAAGGATCTCCTCGACATGGCCAACGACGGGTTGATCCCCCATGGTGCCGCGAGGCTTCCCGGTCGAGAGTGGCAGCCTCAGCCAGAAGAGGGTGAGTGCGTGCTTCTGGCCACCCATGTTGACCGAGGTTTTTCGCTGCCGCCGAGTGTCTTCTTTCGGGGTTTTCTGAATTTCTTCGGAGCCCAGCTCCACCATTTTACTCCAAACTCCATTGCATATCTTGCTGCGTTCGTGTCTATGTGTGAAAACTTCCTGGGCTGTCGACCGCACTGGGGTTTGTTCAAGTACATCTTCACATGTCGCTCTCAGACTGTGAAGAAGGCAAGTCCCGGTGACGAGAAGACCCAAGTAGTTCAGATGTGTGGTGGCTTAGGGGTCCAGTTGAGGAATAAAAGCACCTTCCCAGCTATGTCCTTTCCCGAGTTGGTTAGGGGCTGGCAGTCGACCTGGTTTTATTGCCGGAATGAGACGACGCCGGGGCAGTCGACTGGTCTTCCCGCATTCACCATGAGTCGAGTGAACAGACCCTCCTCCCTGAAAGTAGTTCCAGAGGAGAGAACTGAGGTGAAGATGTTGATGGACCGTGGTGCAACTAGTTCGGGGATGGCGTGGATCGCATGGACCTCCGGAGGTTTTTCTTCGAGGCTAATCCAGCCTCTTCAGCCCGAGCCATCGCATGTGGCTGTATCAAGGCATCAAGACGAGACTCTGGCCCACCCGGAGGCAATCGACGATGCCGAGTGGAAAGATGGATGGCTGCGATCATCGGGAACAAGGACAACCTCGCGGATCCCGGAGGATTTCCCCACTTGACCACAACAGCGCTCCAGAAAAGGTACATTTGCTCTGTTTCCCATTGTATCTCCGTCGAATGTGTTTCTGCAATTTGGTCGACTGAATTCTGTCTTGATATTTTCAGGCCCTTACTGAGCTATACTCAATGCCCAATGGCGCTCAGACTCCGACTGAGGAGGGCGAAGCCAGTGGGGGCGAGAGCCAAGAAGAGTGGGATTCAGACGCTGCAGAAGATGATGATGACGACGATGATGATGACGAGGATGATGACGACGAGGACGAAGAGGAGGAAGAGGCGCCACCGCGCTCGGAGAGGCGGTCAAAACTTGTGCACGACCTTTCGACTGAACGCGGCAAAGGAGTGGCGACTGCCTCGCAGTCGACGAAACGCCCTCGGACCGCTTCTCCGGTGCCGACTGAGAAGGCGCCAAGCAATCGAAGTGGTTCGCCGAGACGACCAAGCCTCTCGCCAAAAATGAAGGTAGCCATCCCCACCATTTCAGCGGCCGCGACTTCAAACGTCAGCAAGGCCGAGGACCATGAGATGGAGGACGCGCGACTTCAAATCCCGGCATCGCAACTTTAAATCTTGTTCTTGGTCGACCGATGCATAATTTCGACTTTGACTTTTTCCCAAGCTCCAACCAATGACATTATCACCCTTCCCGACGACGATGATGAGGATGAGGAACCATTGAGGGCTAGGCGGAGCAGGAAGGCATCTACTGGCCATGCAGCCCAAGGTGTGGTGGCGCCCGAGACCATTGCGATGGAAGGGGAGGTCGGCACTCGACACACCGTGACATTCGCGGTGCCGTTGACGAGTGCTCGACCCACTTCGTCGAGTGCTGGGCAGCCATCGATCTTCGCCACGCACCACGTCCCGGAGGACCAGGCTAGTGCTGCCAAGGAGGCTATCCGTCAAGCAGAGATCATGATGGAGCAGGTGAAGATCGTTCGGGATGCGAGCCAAGCAGCTTACGACGCCAGCTCCGCCCTTCAGAGCAATGTTCAGGTCAGTCGACCACCGCCTGTTCTGTTAGGATATATTATCAAAACTTTTCTTCCTGGAATTCGTAGCAATCACCCACTGGGTGTGTTAAAAACACCGTGTTGGCGGGGGCACGCTGAGTGCACCCGCTGGGTGTAGTCCCCAAGGCTAAGGTCGATCACCGGCAATGGTTTTAGGCTTACTAAGTAGATATTGATCATCACTCGAATGGAACGTAATGAGTTTTCGAGATCGGTGGGGCACGCTGAGTGCACCCACCGGTGTAGTCCCGAGATCGTGGGTCGATCACTGGCGATTGATTACATCTGAAGAAGTTTTCGCCGATTGGTCGACTCGCTTTTTTTTTTTCTGGTCGATCGACGACTCGTTTGAATAAGACCAGTGGGGCACGCTGAGTGCACCCACTGGTGTAGTCCTCGAGATTATAGTCTAATGCTTGCATTCGATCGTAATCTTAGAAACGATCACTTTCCTTTATCCACTCGGAAGTGGATTATCTCGATATTTTGGCAATTGACTCTTCAGAGAAATCCTGCGATCTTGCGGCGCGCTTATATCGAATCGGAGCGAAGCATGTTCAGCTCGAGTTGGACTTGAAGCTAGTGCAGAGAATCGACGAAGGCAAAGGAGGAGACCAAAGGTATGTTTGGTGAGATTTCGACGACTCTTTTCTCCCTCATTTGCTTGAACCTGACTTTGCTGTAATTTGCGTGCAAGGTGAAGGAGGCCCAGAGGAAGAAGGAGCTTGAGCTGTGCGAGAAGATCAAGCTTGTCGATGAAAAGCTGGCCTCAGTCGCCAAGCTCGAACAAGACAACACCAATTTGAAGGCTGCTCTGGCCATTGCCACCAAGGATGTTGAACGACTGAAGGCTGACAAGACTACTCTGACTGAGAAGATCAACCAGATGGCTGGGAAGAAGAACGAGCTGGAAGGCTTCTTGGGTGGTCTTGCTAAAAAATTGTTCCTTATGCTTGAAGGTAATCTTCTTCACTCGACCAGTTCTCCCAACTGTTATGTCCCCATTCGACTGTTTTCTTAATTTGGGATTTTATCTTTGCAGAGTTCTGTCGCAACTTCGAAGAAGAAACCAGCCAGCTGGAGACGAACCTTGACCCTGTCAACTCTCCGGTGAATGATGAAACTGCCATGAACATCTTCCGACTGGAGTCCCGTGTTGCGGCCGTCGTGGATTATCTCGCAAGACTGAAGGTTGCTACATCCCGCATCGACTCGACGCTCTGGCCTAGGGAAACACTCCAAAATGACCTAGAGTCGTTGGTGACTCGACTGAACGCTGTCCCTGACCGAGTGCAAGAGTGGAAGAAGTCTTCACTCGATCTGGCGCAGATGTCGCCTCGGTTCCGCACGAGGCCATTGCAAGGATGCCCGAGAGGATAAGCTGGCGGCTCTCCGAGTGGCCAACACCAAAAAGCACGACTTCAGGGCCTTCATGGAGACTTTCATTGCTGCTGCTACGCGGATTGCAGACGGGATTGATCTTGACGAGTTCGTGGTTTCCATCCAGCCCTCCACGTGAGGGGTAAAAACTTTTTGACCTTAAATTTGCCTCGGTATGCCGAGTGGAGTCAGAATCGATAAACCTTAATGTGCTTAGCGCCCGAGCACTCTCGGTTCTCTTTGGTATCGACCTAAGTTTGGATTGATGTTTTGGATATGATTGCTTTTGGCTTGAATTGTCCTTTTGCAGGTTAATGACAAGATGCCCACGCAATGACTTATTCCTTAGGCGAGCACTGGCTGCAGCTAAGCCCCGAGTGAGAGGTTTTCTTCACTCGGTAGGATTTCTTTTACCTTAGGCGCAGCACTGGGCTGCAGCTAAGCCTCCGAGTGAGAGGTTTGCTCTTCACTCGGTAGGATTTCTTTTACCTTAGGGCAGCACTGGCTGCAACTAAGCCTCCGAGTGAGAGGTTTGCTCTTCACTCGGTAGGATTTTTTTACCTTAGGCGAGCACTGGCTGCAGCTAAGCCCCGAGTGAGAGGTTTGCTCTTCACTCGGTAGGATTTCTTTTACCTTAGGCGAGCACTGGGCTGCAGCTAAGCCTCCGAGTGAGAGGTTTGCTCTTCACTCGGTAGGATTTCCATTGTATTTGTGACGAAGCTCGGAGGAGAGGGTCGCAGTCGACCTGCACCTCGTCTTCCTTTGTAACGCACATCATACTTATGGTGTAGCTCGGAGGAGAGGGTCGCACGACCTGCACCTCGCCTCCTTCCTTGGGTACGCATTATACTTAGGTGAGTCCTTGACTGCAGCTAAGCCTCCGAGTGGGAGTCTGGCTTACCACTCGGTAGGACTTTTAATAACTTAGGCGAGCACTGAGCTGCAGCTAAGCCCCCGAGTGGAAGTCTAGCTTACCACTCGGTAGGATTTCTTATACCTTAGGTAGCATCGACTGCAGCTAAGCCTCCGAGTGGAAGTCCGCTTACCACTCGGTAGGATTTTTATATCTTAGGCTAGCATGGACTGCAGCTAAGCCTCGAGTGGAAGTCCGCTTACCACTCGGTAGGATTTTTTATATCTTAGGCGTAGCATCGATCTGCAGCTAAGCCTCCGAGTGGAAGTCCGCTTACCACTCGGTAGGATTTTTGTTACTTAGGCGTAAACGGATTCGCAGCTAAGCCTCCGAGTGGAAGTCCGCTTATCACTCGGTAGGATTTGTACAAACTTAGGCGAAACGGATTCGCGACTAAGCCACCCACTGGGGGAAAATTTTGCTGGACCAAAAAATAAAAAGTGACGAAAATTATGAAGGAATTATGACACTATTATTTCAAAGCCCATGAATCTACTGTATATTTTATTACAACTCTTCCGAGTGGAAAACTTTATGTAAACGGGCGGAGCAGATCCGCGTTCCAAGCTCGGGGCTCTTCGATATTGTGTTCGACGTTATAGAGACGATACGCCCCATTGTGGAGAACCTTTGTGACGATGAAGGGTCCTTCCCAGGAAGGAGCGAGCTTATGTTGCTTCTGCTGATCCACTCGAAGGACCAGATCTCCTTCCCGAAGGCTCGACCTCTCACATTTCGGCGACTGGCGGCGCAAGTCTTGCTGGTAAATGGTCGAGCGGATCGAGCCATTTCCTTTCCTCTTCTAGGAGGTCGATCGATCCCCGACGCGCTTGCTCAGCTTCGCTTCATTGTAAAGTTCAATTCGGGAGCATTGTGAAGGAGATCACTCGGTAAGATCGCTTCGCCCCATAGACCAGAAGAAAGGAGTTCTCCCAACGACCGATTAGGCGTGGTCCGCAAACCCCAAAGCATCGAAGGAAGTTCGTCGACCCAAGCTCCAGCCGCATGCTTGAGATCTCGTGATCAATCGGGCTTCGCACTTTGAGGATTAATCCATTGGCTCGCTCGCGCTGTCCGCTCGACCGTGGATGGGCGATCAAGCGTAGTCGACTCGTGTGCCTTGGGAGTTGCGAAATCCTTGAATTCTTCCGAGTCAAAATTCACCCATTGTCCGTGATAATACCGCGGGACTCCATACCGAACGCCAACCCTCGACGAAGGAAACAAAGATACAAAGATCAAGTTTTTGATTGGCTTAGCTTCAATCCACTTGGTGAACTTGTCGATCGCCACCAAGACATGCGTGAAACCGCCCGACCTGTTCGCAAGGGACCGATCATGTCCAACCCCCATACCGCGAAGGGCCGACGAGTGGAATGGTCTTCAAGGTCGACGCAGCTTGTGTGACATATTGGAGTAGAATTGGCATCCTTCGCACTTGTCCACTATTTCTTTCGCCATCTCATTTGCTCTTGGCCAAGAAAATCCGGCTCGGTATGCTTTGGCTACAATGGTCCGAGAGGACGATGGTGACCACAGGTCCCCGAGTGGATATCATTGAGTATGACTCGACCTTCTTCCGGCGTTATGCATTTTGTCCGACTCGCCGGGCTTTCTATATAACTGCCCATTAATAACGGTAAAGGCTTTGGATCGACGGACGATCCGCCGAGCCTCTTCTTCATCCTCCGGGAGTTCCTTTTCGTAATATATGTGATGTATGGAATCGTCCAATCGGGAGTGACCACTAAAACTTCCATAACCAAGTCGACCATCGCCGAACCTCGACCTCAATCGGGTCCGTGGCACTCTTGGGTTGTGGAGCTTCTCTCAGAAGGGATCTTCTTTAATCGACGGAGTGTGTATATGTTCCAAAAACACACCACTGAATGGCTTTCTTTTGGATCCTATTTTCGCCAGATAAATCGCTGCTTGATTTTTCAATCGAGGGATGTGATGGAGTTCCAACCCTTCAACTTCTTTTTCCAGCTTCCTCACTGCATTGCAAGATCCAAATATAGCTGGGCTTCTCACGCCCCACTCCTTCATCACTTGATTGACCACTAGATCTGAGTCGCCATAAACCATCAAAGCGACGGACGCCGAGTGAGATGGCCATGCTAATCCATATAAGAGGGCCTCATACTCGCCTCATTGTTGGAGGAATCGGAGTGAATCGAGCACATACCTAAGCTTATCTCCTCGGGGAAACTAGAACAACCCAAAGACCGTAACCATTCAGCATCTTGGAGCCGTCAAGAACATGGTCCAATGCTCAATGAACTTCACCCGTTGTTGTTGTTCAATCCACTCGGCAAGGAAATCTGCTATAGCTCGACTTAATGGCTTTTTTGCCTCGAATTTGATATCAAGGGAAGAAGTTCAATCGCCCATTTTGCCACTCGACGGTTGCGTCTCTGTTGTGCAGATCTCTCGATAAAGGAGCGTCGGTGACGATCGTGATAGAATGATCGAGAAGTAGTGAGCAACCTTCTTTGTGGTCATGTATATACCATACACAAGCTTCGATAATGAGGGTATCTCGCTTGGATGGAGTCAAGACTTGACATGATAATACACCGGCGCTGAACTTTGAAGGCCTTTCCTTCCTCTTCCCGCCGATCGTAAGCACAAGATCGACAACTTGTCCAAATGGCTGCAATATAAAGCAACAGAGGCTCTTTGCTGATTGGAGCAGCAAGCACCGGTGGGTGGAGAGCAGAGCTTTTAGCTCGCAAACGCTGCATCGCCTTCGAGTCCACTCAACTTGTCACCTTCTTCATCACCGGTAAAGAGGCAACGCCTTTTCACCGAGGCGAGATGAATCGACTTAAAGCGCCAAGCATCCAAGAAGCTCGGACGTCGTGCACTCGCCGCAGTATGCTTCATTCGGAGAATAGTGCCGATCTTCTCTCGGGTTAGCGCCGATCCTCGCTCGAAACGAGAAAACCGAGTAACTTTCCACCAGAACTCCGAATGTGCACTTTGACGGATTGAGCTTGATATCGCATCTTCCGAGGTTGGCAAATCTTTCGGCGAGGTCAGCAAGCAGGTCGAACCTTTTCGCGACTTAACGACGATATCATCCATATACGCTTCCACATTCCGACCGATTTGAGGAGAAGACACTTCAATCATTCGCATAAATGTGGCTCCGCATTCTTGAGGCCGAATGGCATGGTGATATAGCGTAGCACCCGAACGGAGTGATGAAAGCTATTTTATTTCATCGGGTCCATACTGACGGATCGATGATACCCGGAATATGCATCTAGAAAGACAATCCCTCACACCCCGCGGTCGAGTCAACAATTTGATCGATGCGGGGAGAGAAAAATGATCCTTCGGCAGGCCCGATTAATGTGCTTAAAATCAATGCACATGCGGAGGAGTTATCCTTCTTGGGGACCATGACGACATTAGCGAGCCACTGAGTGGTAAATCTCGGATAAATCCTGCCGCCAACAATGAGCCACTTCTTCACCAATAGCTTTTCTTCCGACGGGCGGACCGCCAAGATGCTCTTTGACTGGTTTCGCTGACTTGTCGACTGGAGGCGATGCTCAGCCAGCCTCAGGTACACCGCATGTCACCGCTTCCATGCAAAATGTCCCAGCTCTCACGGAGGAACCGGATGAGCGCTTCTTCCTATTTCGAGTCGAGTGTTGTGGATATGTGGGTCGGGCTGCATCGGGATCGGTCGGATGAATATGGACTGGCTTTGTCTCACCGGATGATTTGAATGCGACTCGTGGCTGGCTTCTTAGATCGTAACAAATCACTCGGATCTGCGTTTTGCATGTACTGCCGAATTCGACCGCTGTCACTTGGGAGTCGGCAATCTTCGAGCCCTTCGAAAGCACTCTTCGCTTTCTTCCGATCGCGGTGATGGTGATCACCCCTTGGGTCCTGGCATTTTCAGTTTGAGGTACACGTAGCATGGTCGAGCCATGAATCGCGCGTGAGGCGGCCTCCCCAAAATGGCGTGGTATGCACTCTGAAAATCTACAACCTCAAAGGTCAACTTTTCTTTGCGGAAGTGCTTGGAATCACCAAAACCACGCCCGTGGCTATTTGGCCGAGTGAGTTGGCCTTCTTCCCGGTATGACTCGCGGAAACTCATATTGTTGGCGCCAATCGACATCGAATGCCCATCCCTTTCAATGTATCCGATATAACAAATTCAGCCCACTACCACCATCCATCAAGACTTTTGTCACGAGTGCCTTCGACAACCGGATCGACCACTAACGCTGCCGCCCAGAGTGGCAATGTGAGTCGGGTGATCAGATTGGTCGAATGTGATGGGTGTCTGGGACCACTTCACATAACTTGGCTTTACTGGGCAACCATATTCACCTCCCGATTGATGACTTTCACGACTTTTGCTTTCCACATCCGCGAAGATCATCGAGTGGAGTTGACATGCGGTATTCCTCCTCACCGCCCTCTTTATCTCCGCCTTGTCGCTCCTTCTCCTTGTCCTTAGACTGTTTTCCTCAAACCGCTGGATCAGAGTCGACATCGGCAGTGGTGTGCCGGGTAAATAATGTTGCCCTCTTCATCCTTCTTCGTGTGAATATGGCATGGCATATCCATCACGCCATTTCCTTCTTTATCTTTCACTTTCTTCGATTCCGTGATCCTTTGGGCTTCCCTTGAACTTCCCCGAAGTCACGGCGTGGCCTCTCCAGAGCTGCTGGCTCGGCTTTTGCTTCGCTCCGATCGAATTTCTTCTCCGACCGGCTTGGCTTGTACTTGCCGCTCGAGTCGGTCTTCTTCCTCGCCATTGGCGATTTGCTAGCAATCTCCATCATTCGATTCAGGTCATGTCCCGGTTCGACCAAACTTCAGACTCAATTCTGCTTTTGACGCCATCTTTGAAGGCGCAAACCACCGATGGTCGACACATTTTCCACAAGATGGTGCAAGGTAATCCACCTCTGAATGTACTCTCGGAGAGTTTCATTGGTCTTCGCACACAAACTTGCAGCTCACAAACCAGTCGGTCGCTTGCAAGTCCCTTCAAAAGTCCTCGATTTAACACTCGGGACAAATCTTCCCAAGTATATATCTTTTTGTGAGGTAACCGATTCAGCCATGCTCGCGTAACCTTCCAACATGAGTGGTAAATGCTTCATGGCCACCTCATCATTCCCACCACCAATCTGAACAGCTACTCGTGTAATCGCTGCCAAGTTTCAGCTTGATTCCCAAAGGAACTTGTCGACTTCGTTGCTAATCTGAAATTGGGGGATCACTGCGGCTCGATAGCTCGCTAAAACACTCCGGACCGAGATATGCACTCGATCGCTGGTGGGTGCATCCTCTCGGTCCGCTCGATGGGCTCTGTTCGTCGACCAAGCCTTGCACGATAATGGATCGCACAAAGCATGGTTCCTCGGGTCGACCGAACTCTTCGCCTGCATCGAATCGTTGCTCGTCATCTTGCCACCGAGGAGCGCATCGACCCTTCCTCGAGGGGAAAGGGCACTCGACGCCGTCATCTCGGTCGAATCGGTCTCCGTGCTGCTCTCGCCGGTTGTCGTGCCCTTCTCTCCGCGGAGGCGATCTGGGCTGTGGAGCCGACCGAAAGTGTTCGCAGCGACGGATCGACCGTGAATCCTGTTGCGCGATCGCGACACGGCTGAGTTCTGGTCTCCGCCGCTCGAGTAAATCTCTCGATCCGCTGAAGCCTCTCCCAGCTTCCGATTGGGACGGCTGGATGGATTTCGCTATGCGAGTTGCAGCTGCTAAATTCTGAATCGGGCGGCGGTATACCCGAAGTCGGTGGGAAGAGTCGACGCCGACCGCTTCAGGAGTCGTTGCTAGCTGCCGCCGAGTGCTCGCTGAAGATTCTCCAGCGAGCGCGTTCAGCCACATTGGCCAAACGTGCTTCCTCCAAGGCACGAGCCTCGTGGGTCTCCGGCGATAGGGGTATGTAGTGCATCCATGTTCCGCGACGAAGCTCTTCTCTCGCAGAGTCGAGTGTCTCGGCTGGTACTCTTCGTGCTTTGCACGGGTCTCCTCCTCCGGCCCCACCGCCGTGGGCGGCCGGGAGGATCGCGAGGGCCGCCGACCATGAGGATCTCCGCCGCTGGATCACTGCTATCACACTCGGATGCGCTTCTCACGAGCCGCCGACGGATCGAACAGTCAGAGAGATTCGTCGGGCTCGATAGCGCGACTGGGCGGTGGCTGTCCGGCGAGCCACCGCGTGTTTCACCCACCGCTGAAGCCTCGATCACCAGAGCGCTTGCGCTGGTGGGAGACCGGCGGGCGGCCGATAGATGAGTCGACCGCACGGGTCGACGGTTGCCGCAGCAGAACGCCGCGAACACATGCACGAAGTGCGCCGCCTCATGGACGGGAGCGCCGATGTCAAGTGGAGCCTCCTCGGAGCCATGCGGAGTCGTCGGCGACAAAAGTGAGAGCACCGAGACGGATCTCGCGCCTCACCCAAAACTCCAGCAGTCATCATGATGAAGGTACTGAAGTACTGCAACTCCTCCACAAATCACTAAAACACCTGCCCCTACAGGGCGCCAACCGTCGTGGTTCTAAGTCCGACAAGAGAAATAGGGGTAGGTAAGGAGAGGCGATGTCCTAGCTATGGAGCAGTTGTGAAGACAAACGATGTACGAAGTTCAGCCCTTCTGAGGAAGTAACAGCCCCACGCCTCGGAGCCCCGAGGCGGTCGAGTGGATTATGAGTTTGAGTATTACAAGAGTGTGAACCCTTCTATCTCGTGGAGGGGGTGGCTTATATAGAGTGCGCCAGACCCCAGCCAGCCCACATAATGGAGAGGTTTAAGTACATTAAGCTCGGGCGCATCGTAACGCCTCATAAAGCGCCTTAACTAACATTAAGTCTATTCAATTAGCAAGCCGCTGCGCCACGGAGTGCCTTTCGACCTTCGGTGGTCGAGTGAGTCTTCATGGTCGAGTGAGTCTTCCATGGTCGAGTCCTTCCAGTCAGTCGAGTGGGTTCCTCTTTGGTCGACTGGAAGATGATCTCTTCTGAGGGTGCCCTTGGGTAGGACGTTTAGGTCAGGCCTATGACCCTACCCCAGGTACATGAATCCATCAGTCTGCTTCCGCCATCTTGATTTGTTGGTAGCCGGAGTATGCGTCAAGGAAGCACAATGAATCGTGCCCTACAGTAGCATCGATTATTTGGTCGATGCGGGGGAGGGGAAAGGGATCCTTTGGGCAGGCCTTGTTGAGGTCTTTAAAATCGACACATAGGCGCCAGGATTTGTCCTTCTTTGGTACCATTACCAGGTTTGCTAGCCAGTCCGGATGTTTGATATCTCTGATGAATCCGGCTTCCAGTAGTTTGGCTAGCTCTTCTCCCATTGCCTGCCTTTTGGGTTCGGAAAATCGCCGAAGAGCCTGTTTGACTGGTTTGAATCCTTTTAGGATGTTTAGGCTGTGTTCTGCCAATCTGCGTGGGATTCCTGGCATATCTAAAGGGTGCCAGGCAAAGATGTCCCAATTTTCCCGAAGGAATTCTCGCAGTGTGGCATCCACATCAGGGTTCAACTGTGCCCCGATGGAGGCCGTCTTTGTTGGGTCCGTTGGGTGGACCTGGAATTTGACTATTTCATCCGCTGGTTTATAGGAGGTGGACTTGGACCTCTTATCGAGTATCACATCGTCCCTATTCACTGTAGAGCGCAGCGCACTGAGTTCCTCCGCCGCGAGGGCTTCGGATAGTGCCTCCAGGGCTAGTGCGGCTGTCTTGTTTTCGGCGCGGAGTGCTATGTCCGGATCACTAACGAGAGTGATTATTCTGTCGGGCCCAGGCATCTTAAGCTTCATGTACCCGTAATGGGGTATGGCTTGAAAAATTGTGAATGCTTCTCGTCCTAATATAGCGTGATATCCGCTGCTGAACGGGGCCACTTGGAACGTGACCTCTTCAGACCTGTAATTGTCCGGCGAGCCGAACACCACATCAAGTGTGATTTTTCCTGTGCAGCGCGCTTCCCGGCTAGGGATTATTCCTCTAAAGGTTGTGCTGCTTCGCTCAATGCGGCTCCAGTCTATTTCCATTTTTTTTGAAGAGTTTCCTCGTAGATGAGGTTTAGTCTGCTGCCGCCATCCATGAGAACCTTGGTGAGACGAAAGCCGTCCACTATTGGACTGAGGACCAATGCGGCTGGTGCTCGGGCTGTTCGAAATTTAGGTTCATCGCTGGCGTTGAAGGTGATGGCCGTGTCGCTCCATGGATTTGTTGTTGCTACTTGGTAGACTTCAGTGAGGCTGCGGATTGTTTGTTTCCGCATATTATTTGATGCGAAAGTCTCGAAGACTGTTGACACCGTAGTGGTACTGTTGGAGTGGTTTTCCGGGGCTAGAAGCTCCTCGCCACTTTTGGCTACCTGCCGCAGTATCCAACATGCTCGAAGGCTATGTGTTGGGGTGGCGCCTTCTGCATTGTGAATTTTACAGGGTCCGCCGAGCCATCCCTCCAGTACGGTTCCGTGCCCTTTATGGGGTTTTTTCTTTTTGGTTTTTGTACTTGGTGCCTGAGTGTAATGCACCCTTTTGTTACGGACTAGGGTTGTATTCGGGGCCGGATTGTCCCAAAACTTAGTTTCAGTTTTCCGGAAACTCTCCGTCGCGACAAGATTTTCAGATTATGGACGCCAGTGGTCGTGGCGTGTAATTTCACGACGGCTGACGGCGTTCAAGATTCCCTCGTCCATGCAATTATTGCAAAAAATTGAAATTGCGTTTTCCTCTCGACATTCCTTTATCATGTTCATAACCAGGAGGAATCTGGCCCAGTAATGATGTACTGTTTCAGCGGGCTCTTGCCGGATTAGAGATAGATCGCATATGTCCGGGTGGGTGGGTAGAATTGAGTCCGGATCCCTACCCATCTCGAGGCTTAAGGGCCGAGAAGTTTCCGAATTTGGAAGCTTGGATTGCTGGACGTTGTCCAACGAGTCCGGTCCGATGCCTGACTTTAGGTTCAGTGCTTGATCGAAGTCCATCATCCCTCTGCAGGAATCCGGCATGGAGGGTTCGGGAGCCCGGACATGACTAGTTTTCAATACAGGAGAAGAGTCGCCGCGTTGTTCCTCTACCACCGCAACGTGGTGGGTAACCTGGGGAGACTTAATCTCTCTCAGATCGGTTTTAAGCCCAATCTGATTGTAGTCTGTAGCGACTCCCAGGGCGGCGATGCGATCCAAGAGCTTGTTTACGGACGAGAGCTCTATTGGATCCAGCTGCTCGGCGAATTCCGAGTTGACGTGAAGATTGCTTTTGATGACCCGAGAGGTCATCGTCGAAGCGGTGGCCGAATGGGCGGTCATGAGAAAACCGCCCAGCCAGATAGTTTGGCCGGCGGCCAAGGCTCCTTTGGCAAAGATACCGTCTTTAAAGACGGGAAGAGGCATCCTTCCTATCGGTGACGGCACAGAGGAACTCTCAATGAAAGCACCAATGTCGGTGTCAAAACCGGCGGATCTCGGTAGGGGGTCCCGAACTGCAAGCGCCCAGCGGATGGTAACAGGAGACAAGGGACATGATGTTTTTACCCAGGTTCGGGCCCTCTCGATGGAGGTAAAACCCTACTCCTGCTTGATTGATATTGATGATATGGGTAGTACAAGAGTTGATCTACCACGAGATCAAGGAGGCTAAACCCTAGAAGCTAGCCTATGGTATGATTGTTGTAATGGTTGTGTCCTACGGACTAAAACCCTCCGGTTTATATAGACACCGGAGAGGGCTAGGGTTACACAGAGTCGGTTACAATGGTAGGAGATCTACATATCCGTATCGCCAAGCTTGCCTTCCACGCCAAGGAAAGTCCCATCCGGACACGGGACGAAGTCTTCGACCTTGTATCTTCATAGTCTTGGAGTCCGGCCGATGATGATAGTCCGGCTATCCGGACACCCCCTAGTCCAGGACTCCCTCACTCGCTTTCTTCTAACAACCATCGGTATTTTACTTGAAACTATATTTTTATTCGTCACATGATATGCCTTTCGCTTGGAGCGTATTGTATGATATGAGTCTTTGCTTGTTTTGATTTCTGTTTTAAGTGTTGAATCCTTGCTAGACACACCCTTTTTAGAGAGCCAAAAATTATGCTATGCTTGCTCGTATGCTTCACTTAAAATTTTAGAGCCATGGACTTGCTCTAGTACTTCACTTATATCTTCTTGAGCACGGTGTGCTTTGTTAATTTTGAAGAAATGTTCTCATGCTTCACTTAGATTTATTTGGGAGTTAGTAAATTTTTAAGAAATTCTCTCTTGCTTCATTTAGATTATTTTGGGAGAAAAAAATGTATGCTCATGATCTTCACTTATATTTGTTTGAGCTTATCAAAAGCAACATATGAGAATAGTTCCAAAGTGATAGATATCCAAGGAGGATATAATAAAAACTTTCATGAAGATCATTGGACAAAATAAACTTGATTCTTAGTAAGGGTTTTGAGATATGACGATATGATATGTGAGTCATGTTGATGAGTAATTGTGCTTTAGTAAGAATATTGATGTTAAGGTTTGTGATTCCCTATGCAAGCACGAAAGTCAATAGTTATGCAATGAAATTTATATCCTACTTAGGGTGCATTATTCGGTGTTACTTATACTTAATGCTTGGGTACGAGAATTTTTGCTTTTTGGCTGGTCGCTTCTCAATCTTTTTGCTAGCCTTCATTTTGCACTAAGTCATTGCACGAGAGTATGGCAAAGGTACTAGGGATGCCCAGTCCCGAAATGAAAAATGAATTTACTTTATGTTGTCAAATAATAAATTCCTTGGAAAGTGTTGGTATGGAGGGCACCCGTGGATACGGTTAGCCATGGAAACTGAAAGTAATGGTGGAAAAAGGAATACACTTTATTTTCTACTCCCTCCGTCCGAAAATACTTGTCATCAAAATGAACAAAAGGGGATGTATCTAGACGTATTTTAGTTCTAGATACATCCCTTTTTATTCATTTTGATGACAAGTATTTTCGGACGGAGGGAGTATTTGGGAACCGCCTATGATGTATCTTGCATGGAAAGTGTGGGGATGCTCCAAGTCGTTTTCGTTGCTAGGAAAGGTATGCCTCTCAAAAATAATTTTATCTGTCAATTTAAGCTTTGAGCTCTGGCACCTCTACAAATCCCTACTTCCCTCCGCGAAGGGCCTTTCTTTTACTTATGCAATTTTTTATTTTGAATTCGAGTCTCCGTATTATCTTATAAAGCACCAATTAAGGGGCACTATGATCGTATTTGAGCATTGGATGTAGCTAATATTCGAGTATGTTTCATGAATGGATCAATGATTGAGCATGATGGGCTAGGGATAACTTGCTCTAGTTTTGATATTTTGAAAGACATGGTTGCCTGTTGGTACGCTTGAGTATTAAAGTCTTCATGTCAAAACTAGACTATTGCTTTTAATCATATAAAAGTTCATATGTCCATGCTATAAAGAAAAGAATGTGATGAACATGTTAGGCAGCATTCCACATCAAAAATTCTGTTTTTATCATTTACCTACTCGAGGACGAGCAGGAATTAAGCTTGGGGATGCTGATACGTCTCCAACATGTCTATAATTTTGTATTGTTCCATGCTGTTATATTATCATTCTTGGATGTTTTACAATCATTTTTTAGTCATTTTATATCATTTTTTGGTACTAACCTATTGACTTAGTACCCAGTGGCAGTTGCTGTTTTCTGCGTGTTTTTTACATTGCAGGAAATCAATATCATACAGCGTCCAAATGCAACGCAACTTATGGAGGATTTTTTCTGGGCCAGAAGAAAGCCAATGCACCAAGGAAGCACCTGAGGGGCTGCTCGAGGTGAGCAGCACCCACCAGGGCGCGCCAGGAGGCTCAGGCGCGCCCTATGGGGTTGTGCCCACCTCGGGTGCCCCACGAACCGCCTCTTTGCTCTATAAATACCCAAATATTCCAGAAACCCTAGGGGAGTCGATGAAATATTGATCCAGCCGCCGCAGAGTCCAGAACCACCAGATCCAATTTAGACACCGTCATGGAGGGTTTCACCACTTCCATTGGTGCCTCTCCTATGATGCGTGAGTAGTTATGTGTAGACCTACAGGTCCGTAGTTAGTAGCTAGATGGCTTCCTCTCTCTCTCTCTTGATTATCAATACAATGGTCTCTTGGATATCCATATGATGTAAGTCTTTTGGCGGTGTGTTTGTTGGAATTCGATGAACTTTGAGTTTATGATCAAATGTATGTTTTTATCCATGAAAGTTATTTGAGTCTTCTTTGATCTCTTATATGCATGATTGCTTATAGCCTCATATTTCTTCTCCGATATTTGGGTTTTGTTTGGCCAACTTGATCTATTTATCTTGCAATGGGAAGAGGTGCTTTGTAGTGGGTTCGATCTTACGGTGCTTGATCCCAGTGATAGAAGGGGAACCGACACGTATGTATCATTGCTACTAAGGAAAACAGGATGAGATATATATCCGCCACAATAGATAAACAGATCTCGTATACATCATGTCATTGTTCTTATTGCATTACTCCGTTTTCTCATGAACTTAATACACTAGATGCATGCTGGATAGCGGTCGATGTGTGGAGTAATATTAGTAGATGCAGGCAGGAGTCGGTCTACTAATCTTGGACGTGATGCCTATATAATGAGCATTGCCTGGATATCTTCAAGATTATTTGATCTTCTATCAATTGCCCAACAGTAATTGTTTTCCCGCCGTTTGCTATTTTTCTCGAGAGAAGTCACTAGTGAAACCTACGGCCCCCGGGTCTCTTTTCATCATATTTGCCTTTGTGATCTATTTTCCCTTGCATTTATTTTCAGATTTATTAAACCAAAAATACAAAAATACCTTGCTACAATTTATTTGTTCTGCCATCTATTTATCATATCTACCACTTTTGACCTCATGTTTTTGCCTATCTTGAGCCGATGTACCTGAAAGGGATTGACAACCCCTTTAACACGTCGGGCTGCGAGTATTTGTTATTTGTGTGCAGGTGCTGTTTACGTGGTGTGAGGAGGTTCTCCTACTGGTTCGATAACCTTGGTCTCATCACTGAGGGAAATACCTACCGTCTCTATACTGCATCATCCCTT
This sequence comes from Aegilops speltoides, assembly GCA_021437245.1. Taxonomy (NCBI): domain Eukaryota; kingdom Viridiplantae; phylum Streptophyta; class Magnoliopsida; order Poales; family Poaceae; genus Aegilops; species Aegilops speltoides. The sequence goes on from CM038147.1 coordinate 506,005,269, forward strand.
CCTCTTTGGGGAATACCGACGTAGTTCTAGAAGACATCAGACTATAGCAAATTCATCTCCATATATATTGGCATCATGGCCACAAGAATAGCAAGCATCATGTTCATCAAGGGATATTTCAATCAAATCATCAGAATCATAATTATCTATAGATTCATGCATATCATTATTTTCTTACAAAGCAACGGTCATTCTCTCAATAAATTCTTTGACATAGACATTATGAGCATAGTTTTCATAGCAATATTTAAGTATGTCAAAATTTTCCGATTTGTAGAGAGTAATATCATACTTTTCAATCAAAGAAGCAACTTCATAAGCACCCTTAAAAGCAATAAATTCTTCAATTTGTTTGATATCATAGTAAGTATAAACACCCTTTGCATAAGAAGATAACATTTCATTATCATTAAACTAACACAGGTAGGGAAGGTGTTTTTTAGGGTTCTTAAAGCAACAAGTAAAATCATAAATTTCACAAAGATTCCAAGCATAGCATAGCAAACTATTTATTTGATTCCGTAAGAGTCTCCCTTTTTCAGACAAACGGTGACGCACAAAATGAGAATGCTCATCTAAAGATTTTCCCTCAACTGAACTAGTTGGGGTTTCAGCACGAGCACAAATAGATCAAAGATGATCCAAGTAGAACACTTTAAGTGGATCCATATCAATAGATTTTTACCAAGCAAAGATGCAAGCAAATAGAAGGCACATGGAAACACAAACAAAAGGACATACAGGGCGAAGGCGAAGAAATGGCAAAGGTTTTCAAAAATCGTTTTAGAAGTGGGAGAGAGGAAAATGAGAGGCGAATGGTGAATAATGTAATGCACGGGAGAAGAGTTTATGATGCGTACTTGGTATGGCTTGACTTGACGTAGATCTCCCCGGCAACGGCACCAGAAATCCTTCTTGCTACCTTCTGAGCTTGCGTTGGTTTTCCCTTGAAGAGGAAAGGGTGAAGTAGCGTAAGTATTTCCCTCAGTTTTGAGAACCAAGGTATCAATCCAGTAGGAGACGACGCACAAGTCACCGAATACCTGCACAAACAATCAAGAACTTGCAACCAACGCGATAAGGAGTTGTCAATCCCTTCACGATCACTCGCAAAAGTGAGATCTGCTAGAGATAGATAAACGGTAAAGTAAATATTTTTGGTATTTTTGGTTTATAGATTGGAAAGTAAAGATTGCAAAATAGTAGATCGGAAACTAGCAAGATGTAAATGAGATTCAATATAATGTAAAAGAGACCCGGGGGCCATAGGTTTCACTAGTGGCTTCTCTCAAGAGAGCATTACGGTGGGTGAATGAATTACTGCCGATCAACTGATAGAAAAGTGCATAGTTATGACGACATATCAGGCAATGATCATGAACATAGCCATATCACGTCCGTCTCAAGTAGACCGACTCTTGCCTGCATCTACTACTATTACTCCACACATCGACCGCTATCCAGCATGCATCTAAAGTATTAAGTTCATAAGAACAGAGTAACGCATTAAGCAAGATGACATGATGTACAGGAATTAAGTCAAGCAATATGATGAAACCGCATCTTGTTATCCTCGATGGAAACAATACAATATGTGCCTTGCTGCCCCTACTGTCACTGGGAAAGGACACCGCAAGATTGAACCCAAAGCTAAGCACTTCTCCCATTGCAAGAAAGATCAATCTAGTAGGCCAAACTAAACCGATAATTCGAAGAGACTTGCAAAGATATCAAATAATGCATATAAGAATTCAGAGAAGAACCAAATAATATTCATAGATAATCTTGATCATAAATCCACAATTCATCGGATCTCGACAAACACACTACAAAAGAATATTACATCGAATTGATCTCCAAGAACATCGAGGGGAACATGGTATTGAGAATCAAAGAGAGAGAAGAAGCCAACTAGCTAATAACTATGGACCCGAAGGTCTGTGGTAAACTACTCACGCTTCATCGGAGAGGTAATGGTGTTGATGTGGAAGCCCTCCGTGATCGAATCCCCCTCCGGCAGGACGCCAGAAAAGGCCCCTAGATGGGATCTCAAGGGTATAGAAGGTTGCGGCGGTGGAAAAGTGGTTTCATGGATCCCCCTAATGTTTTTAGGGTATAAGAGTATATATAGGCGAAGGAACTAGGTCAGGGGAGCTACAAGGGACCCACGAGGGTGGGGGCGTGCCTACCCCGTGGGCGCGCCCTCCTGCCTCGTGGCTTCTTCGTTGCATCTCCGACTTCATCTCCAAGTTTTGCCATATGAGTCCACCATACCTACCTATATGCGGTATTTCCGTGCCATTATAAGCAAATATGTATGTGCCATCTCTAATTTTCAAAATAAATTTCTCCTTTTTTGTGCTCGTACCGCTCGCGAGGCGGTGAGGGGTGCCCGATGTTTTCCATGCTAGATGTGTTATTCCCACGATGAGTGTTTATATATTCACTTGTCATTGCATGAGAGTACGGCAAAGGTATTAGGGATGCCCAGTCCTGAAATGAAAAATGAATTTACATTATGTTGTCAAATAATAAATTCCTTGGAAAGTGTTGGTATGGAGGGCACCCGTGGATACGGTTAGCCATGGAAAGTGAAAGTATGGTGGAAAAAGGAATAAACTTTATTCTCTGCTTGGGAGACGCCTATGTTATATATATCAAGCATGGAAAGTGTTGGTAACTCTAAGTCGTTTTCGTTGGTGGGAAAAGTATGCCTCCCAAAATGTTTTTATCTCTCAATTTTTGCTTTGAGCTGTGGCACCTCTACAAATCCCTACTTACCTCCGCGAAGGGCCTTTCTTTTACTTTATGCAATTTATTTACTTGAGTCTCCATCTTCTCTTGTAAAGCACCAACTAAGGGGCACTATGTGTTGGGAAACGTAGCAATAATTTAAAATTTTCTACGCATCACCAAGCTCAACCTATGGAGATTCTAGCAACAATAGAGGGAGAGGATGAGTGTATCTTCATACCCTTGAAGATCGCGATGCGGAAGCGTTACAAGAACGCGGTTGGTGGAGTCGTACACGCTGCGATTCAGATCGCGGTCGATTCTGATCTAAGCGCCGAACGGATGGCGCCTCCATGTTCAACACACGTACAACCCGGGGACGTCTCCTCCTTCTTGATCCAGCAAGGGCACAGGAGAAGTTGAGGGAAAACTCCAGCAGCACGACGGCGTGGTGGCGATGGAGCTCGTGGTTCTCTGGCAGGGCTTCGCCAAGCACTACAGAGGAGGAGGAGGTGTTGGAGGAGGGAGGGGCTGCGCCAGGGGAAGGGTGTGGCTGCCCTCCCACCCCCTCACTATATATAGGGGGAAGGGAAGAGGGGGTCGGCCCCTCTAGATGGATTTAGAGGAGGGGGCGGCGGCCAGGGGAAACCCTAGATGGGTTTGGGCGCCCCCACCCCTTAGGAAACTTGCCCCCCAAGCCGGGAGGGGAGGCTGCCCTAGGGGTGGCGCCCCTATCTCTCCAGGTTACGTGAGATGGGGTGGGAGGGGCGCTCAGCCCCTTAGTGGGCTGATGTGCCCCCTCCCCTTGCCCCATAAGGCCCCCCAACACTTTCCGGGACCTCCGAAACCCCTTTCGGACACGCTGGTCGTCACCTGGTACCCCCAGAACAATTCCGGACTCCAATACCCTTCGTCCAATATACTGATCTTCACCTCCGGACCATTCCGGAGCTCCTCGTCACATCCGGGATCTCATCCGGGACTCCGAACAACCTTCGGTAACCACATACTATTTCCCATAACAACTCTAGCGTCACCAAACCTTAAGTGTGTAGACCCTACGGGTTCGGGAACCATGCAGACATGACCGAGACATCTCTCCGGCCAATAACCAACAGCGGGATCTGGATACCCATGTTGGCTCCCACATTTTCCACGATGATCTCATCGGATGAACCACAATGTCGAGGATTCAAGCAATCCCGTATACAATTCCCTTTGTCAATCGGTACGTTACTTGCCAAAGATTCGATCGTCGGTATCCCAATACCTTGTTCAATCTCGTTACCGGCAAGTCACTTTACTCGTTCTGTAATGCATGATCCCGTGACTAACTACTTAGTCACATTGAGTTCATTATGGTGATGCATTACCGAGTGGGCCCAGAGATACCTCTCCGTCATACGGAGTGACAAATCCCAGTCTCGATTTGTGCCAACCCAACAGACACTTTCGGAGATACCTGTAGTGAACCTTTATAGCCACCCAGTTACGTTGTGACGTTTGGTACACCCAAAGCATTCCTACGGTATTCGAAAGTTGCACAATATCATGGTCTAAGGAAATGATACTTGACATTAGAAAAGCTTTAGCAAACGAACTACACGATCTTGTGCTACGCTTAGGATTGGGTCTTGTCCATCACATCATTCTCCTAATGATGTGATCCCGCTATCAATGACATCTAATGTCCATGGTCAGGAAACCATGACCATCTATTGATGAATGAGCCAGTCAACTAGAGGCTCACTAGGGACAAGTTGTGGTCTATGTATTCACACATGTATTACGGTTTCTAGTTAATACAATTATAGCATGAACAATAGACAATTATCATGAACAAGGAAATACAATAATAACCATTTTATTATTGCCTCTAGGGCATATTGCCAACAGTCTCCCACTTGCACTAGAGTCAATAATCTAGTTCACATCACTATGTGATTGTAATGAATCCAACACACATGGGGTTTGATCATATCTCGCTTGTGAGAGAGGTTATTAGTCAATGGGTCTGAACCTTTCGGATCCGTGTGTGCTTTACAAATCTCTATGTCATCTTGTAGATGCAGCTACCACATGCTACTTGGAGCTATTCCAAATAACTGCTCTACTATATGAATCCGGTTTACTACTCAGAGTCATCCGGATTAGTGTCAAAGTTTGCATCGACGTAACCCTTTATGAAGAACTCTTTTACCACCTCCATAATTGAGAAAATTCCTTAGTCCACTAGTTACTAAGGATAAGTTTGACCACTGTCATGTGATCCATTCCTGGATCACTCTTGTACCCCTTGATTGACTTCATGGCAAGGCACACTTCAGGTGCGGTACACAACATAGCATACTGTAGAGCCTACGTTAAAGCATAGAGGACGACCTTCGTCCTTTCTCTCTCTTCTGCCGTGGTGAGATCTTGAGTCTTACTCAATGCTCACACCTTATAACACAGCCAAGAACTCCTTCTTTGCCGATCTATTTTGAACTCCTACAAAATCTTGTCATGGTATGTATTCATTTGAAAGTACTATTAAGCGTTTTGATCTATCCTTATAGATCTTGATGCTCAATGTTCAAGTAGCTTAATACAGGTTTTCCATTGAAAAATACTTTTCAAACAACCCTATATGCTTTCCAGAAATTCTACATCATTTCCGATCAACAATATGTCAACAACATATACTCATCAGAAATTCTATAGTGCTCCCACTCACTTGTTTGGAAATACAAGTTTCTCATAAACTTTGTATAAACCCAAAATCTTTGATCATCTCATCAAAGCGTATATTCCAACTCCGAGATGCTTACTCCTATCCTTAGAAGGATTGCTGGAGCCTTGCATACTTGTTAGCATCTTATAGGATTGACAAAACCTTCTGGTTGTATCACATACAACCTTTCCTCAAGAAAATTGTCGAGGAAACAATGTTTTGACATCCTATCTACAAGATTTCATAAATAATGCAGTAACTGCTAATACAATTCCAACAGACTCTTAGCATTGATATGAGTGAGAAAGTCTCACCGTAGTCAACTCCTTGAACTTGTCAGAAAACATCTTAACGACAAGTCGAGCTTTCTTAATGGTGATACATACCATCATTGTCGGTCTTCCTTTTAAAATCCATCTATACCCAACAGCCTTACGACCATCAAGTAGTTCTTCCAAAGTCTATACTTTGTTTGCATACATGGATCCTCTCGGATTTTATGGCGTCGAGCCATTCGTTGGAATCCGGGCCCACCATCGCTTCTCCATAGCTCGTAGGTTCATTGTTGTCTAGCAACATGACCTCCAAGACAAGATTGCGTACCACTCTGAAATAGTATGTATCCTTGTCGACCTACGAGTATTGGTAGTGACTTGATCTGAAGTTTCGTGCTCACTATCATCAGCTTCCACTTTAATTGGTGTAGGTGCTACAGAAACGACTTCCTGTGCCCTGCTACACACTGGTTGAAGTGATGGTTCAATAACCTCATCAAGTCTCCACCATCCTCCCACTCATTTCTTTCGAGAGAAACTTTTCCTCGAGAAAGGATCCGGTTCTAGAAACAATCACTTTTGCTTCCGGATCTGAATAGGAGGTATACACAACTGTTTTGGGTGTGCTATGAAGATGCATTTATCCGCTTTGGGTTCGAGCTTATCAGGCTAAAACTTTAGACATAAGTGTCGCAACCCCAAACTTTTAAGAAATGACAGCTTAGGTTTCTCTAAACCATAGTTCATACGGTGCCATCTCAACGGAATTACATGGTGCCCTATTTAAAGTGAATGCGGTTGTCTCTAATGCCTAACCTATAAACGATAGTGGTAATTAGATAAGAGACATCATGGTATGCAACATATCCAATAGGGTGCAGCTCTGATGTTCGGCCACACCATCACACTGTGGTGTTCCAGGCGGTATTAGTTGTGAAACAATTTCCACAATGTCTTAATTGTGTACCAAACTCACAACTCAGATATTCATCTCTATGATCATATCATAGACATTTTATCCTCTTGTCACAAAGATCTTCAACTTCACTCTGAAATTATTTGAACCTTTCAATAATTCAGACTTGTATTTCATCAAGTAAATATACTCAACATCTACTCAAATCATTTGTGAAGTAAGAGCATAATGATATTCACTGCGTGCCTCAGCACTCATTGGATTGCACACATCAAATGTATTACTTCCAACAAGTTTCTCTCTTGTTCCATCTCACTGAAAACGAGGCCTTTCAGTCATCTTGCCCATGTGGTATGATTTGCATGTCTCAAGTGATTCAAAATCAAGTGAGTCCAAACGATCCATCTGCATGGAGTTTCTTCATGCGTATATACCAATAGACATGGTTCACATGTCTCAATCTTTTCAAAAAAAATTGAGTGAGTCCAAAGATCCATCGACATGGAACTTCTTCATGTGTTTTATACCAATATGACTCAAATTGCAGTGCCACGAGTATGTGGTACTATCATTACTTTTGGTATGAACATGTGTATCACCACGATAGAGATTCAATAAACTCATTTAGGTGCAATACAATTGAAGGTATTATTCAAATAAACAGAGTAACCATTATTCTCCTTAAATGAATAACCATATTGCCATAAACATTATCCAATCATGTCTATGTTCAACGCAAACACCAAATAACAATTATTTAGGTTTAACACCAATCTCGATGGTAGAGGGAGCATGCGATGCTTGATCACATCAACCTTGGAAACACTTCCAACACATATCGTCATCTCACCTTTAGCTAGTCTCTGTTTATTCCGTAGCTTTTTATTTCGAGTTACTAACACTTAGCAACTGAACCGGTATTTCAATACCCTGGTGCTACTAGGAGTACTAGTAAAGTACACATCATAATGTATATCCAATATACTTCTGTCGAACCTTGCCAGCCTTCTCATCTACCAAGTATCTAGGGTAGTTCTGCTTCAGTGACCGTTCCCCTCATTACAGAAGCACTTAGTCTCGGGTTTGGGTTCAAACTTTGGGTTTCTTCACTAGAGCAGCAACTGATTTGCCGTTTCATGAAGTATCCCTTCTGGACCTTGCCCTTCTTGAAACTAGTGGTTTCACTAACCATCAACAATTGATGCTCCTTCCTGATTTCTACTTCTGCGGTGTCAAACATCACGAATAGCTCAAGGATTATCATATCTGTCCCTGATATGTTATAGTTCATCATGCTCTAGTAGCTTGGTGGCAATGACTTTGGAGAACCATCACTATCTCATCTGGAAGATTAACTCCCACTCGATTCAAGTGATTGTAGTACTCAGACAATCTGAGCACATGCTCAATGATTGAGCTTTTCTCCCTTAGTTTGCAGGTTAAGAGACTTGTCGGAGGTCTCATACCTCTTGACGTGGGCACGAGCCTGAAATCCTAATTTCAGCTCTTGGAACATCTCTTATGTTCTGCGACATTTCAAAAATGTCTTCGGTGCCTCAATTCTAAACCGTTTAACATTACGCACTAAACTATCACGTAGTCATCAAAACGTGTATGTCAGATGTTCGCAACATCCACAAACAACGTTCGAGGTTCAGCACACCGAGCGGTGCATTAAGGACATAAGCCTTCTGCGTAGCAACAAGGACAATCCTCAGTTTATGGACCTAGTCCGCATAATTGCTACTATCAACTTTCAACTAAATTTTCTCTAGGAACATATCTAAAACAGTAGAACTAAAGCGTAAGCTACGACATAATTTGCAAAGACCTTTTGACTATGTTCATGATAATTAAGTTCATCTGATTATTTAATGAACTCCCACTTAGATAGACATCCCTCTAGTCATCTAAGTGATACATGATCCGAGTCAACTAGGCCGTGTCCGATCATCACGTGAGACAGACTAGTCATCATCGGTGAACATCTTCATGTTGATCGTATCTGCTATACGACTCATGTTCGACCTTTCAGTCTCTTGTGTCCCGAGGCCATGTCTGTACATGCTAGGCTCGTCAAGTCAACCTAAGTGTTTTTCTTGTGTAAATCTGGCTTACACCTGTTGTATTCGAACGTTAGAATCTATCACACCCGATCATCACGTGGTTCTTCGAAACAACGAACCATCGCAATGGTGCACAGTTAGGGGGAACACTTTCTTGAAATTTTAGCGAGGGATCATCTTATTTGTGCTACCGTCGATCTAAGCAAATGAGATGTAAAAACATGATAAACATCACATGCAATCAAATAGTGACATGATATGGCCAATATCATTTTGCTCCTTTTGATCTCCATCTTTGGGGCGCCATGATCATCGTCGTCACCGGCATGACACCATGATCTCAATCATCATGATCTCCCTCTTCGTGTCTTCATGAAGTTGTCTCGCCAACTATTACTTATACTACTATGGCTAACGGCTTAGAAATAAAGTAAAGTAATTGCATGGCGTTATTCAATGACACGCAGGTCATACAATAAATTAAGACAACTCCTACGGCTCCTACCGGTTGTCATACTCATCGACATGCAAGTCGTGATTCCTATTACAAGAACATGATCAATCTCATACATCACATATATTTCATTCATCACATCCTTTGGCCATATCACATCACACGGCATATGCTGCAAGAACAAGTTAGACGTCCTCTAATTGTTGTTGCAAGTTTTTACGTGGCTGCTATAGGTTTCTAGCAAGAACGTTTCTTACCTACGCCAAAAACACACCGTGATATGCCAATTGCTATTTACCCTTCATAAGGACCCTTTTCATCGAATCCGATCCGACTAAAGTGGGAGAGACAGACACCAGCTAGCCACCTTATGCAACTAGTGCATGTCAGTCGGTGGAACCTGTCTCACGTAAGCATACATGTAAGGTCGGTCCGGGCCACTTCATCCCACGATGCCGCCGAATCAAGATAAGACTAGTAGTGGCAAGTAAATTGACAAAATCGACGCCCACAACAACTTGTGTTCTACTCGTGCATAGAAACTACGCATAGACCTGGCTCATGATGCCACTGTTGGGAAACGTAGCAATAATTAAAATTTTCTATTCATCACCAAGATCAATCTATGGAGATTCTAGCAACAAGAGAGGGAGAGGATGAGTGTATCTTCATACCCTTGAAGATCATGATGCGGAAGCATTACAAGAACGCGGTTGGTGGAGTCGTACACGCAGCGATTCAGATCGCGGTCGATTCCGATCTAAGCGCCGAACGGACGGCGCCTCCGCGTTCAACACACGTACAGCCCGGGGACGTCTCCTCCTTCTTGATCCGGCGAGGGGAGAGGATAAGTTGAGGGAAAACTCCAGCAGCACGACGGCGTGGTGGCGATGGAGCTCTTGGTTCTCTGGCAGGGCTTCGCCAAGCACTACAGAGGAGGAGGAGGTGTAGGAGGAGGGAGGGGCTGCGCCAGGGGAAGGGTGTGGCTGCCCTCCCACCCCCTCACTATATATAGGGGGAAGGGAGAGGGGGGCGACCCCTCTAGATGGATCTAGAGGAGGGGGCGGCGGCCAGGGGAAACCCTAGATGGGTTTGGACGCCCCCACCCCTTAGGAAACTTGCCCCCCAAGCCGAGAAGGGAGGCTGCCCTAGGGGTGGTGCCCGTACCTCTCCAGGTTACGTGAGATGGGGTGGGAGGGGCGCTCAGCCCTTAGTGGGATGATGTGCCCCCTCCCCTTGGCCCATAAGGCCCCCCAACACTTCTCGGGACCTCCGAAACCCCTTTCGGACACGCTGGTCATCACCTGGTACCCCCGGAACAATTCCGGACTCTAATACCCTTCGTCCAATATACCGATCTTCACCTCCGGACCATTCCGGAGCTCCTCGTCATGTCCAGGATCTCATCCGGGACTCCAAACAACCTTCGGTAACCACATACTATTTCCCATAACAACTCTAGCGTCACCAAACCTTAAGTGTGTAGTCCCTACGGGTTTGGAAACCATGCAGACATGACCGAGACATCTCTTCGGCCAATAACCAACAGCGGGATCTGGATACCCATGTTGGCTCCCACATTTTCCACGATGATCTCATCGGATGAACCACAATGTCGAGGATTCAAGCAATCTCGTATATAATTCCCTTTGTCAATCGGTACGTTACTTGCCCGAGATTCGATCGTCGGTATCCCAATACCTTGTTCAATCTCGTTACCGGCAAGTCACTTTACTCGTTCCGTAATGCATGATCCCGTGACTAACTACTTAGTCACATTGAGCTCGTTATGATGATGCATTACCGAGTGGGCCCAGAGATACCTCTCCGTCATACGGAGTGACAAATCCCAGTCTCGATTCGTGCCAACCCAACAGACACTTTCAGAGATACCTGTAGTGCACCTTTATAGCCACCCAGTTACATTGTGACGTTTGGTACACCCAAAGCATTCCTACGGTATCCGGGAGTTGCACAATATCATGGTCTAAGGAAATGATACTTGACATTAGAAAAGGTTTAGCAAACGAACTATACGATCTTGTGCTACGCTTAGGATTGGGTCTTGTCCATCACATCATTCTCCTAATGATGTGATCCCGCTATCAATGACATCTAATGTCCATGGTCAGGAAACCATGACCATCTATTTATCAATGAGCTAGTCAACTAGAGGATCACTAGGGACAATTTGTGGTCTATGTATTCACACATGTATTACGGTTTCCAGGTAATACAATTATAGCATGAACAATAGACAATTATCATGAACAAGGAAATACAATAATAACCATTTTATTATTGCCTCTAGGGCATATTTCCAACACTACGATCGTACGTGAGCATTGGGTATAGCTAGCATTTGAGTGTGTTTCAAGAATGGATCAATGATTGAGCATAATGGGCTAGGGATAACTTTCTTTTTAGTGTTGATATTTTGAAAAACATGGTTGCTTGTTGATATGCTTGAGTATTGAAGTCTTCATGTCAAAACTAGACTATTACTTTGAACCATATAAAAGTCCAAATGTCCATGCTACAAAGAAAAGAATATGTGATGAACATATTAGGCAACATTCTACATCAAAAATTCTATTTTTATCATTTAACTACTCAAAGACGATCAGGAATTAAGCTTGGGGATGCTAATACGTCTCCAATGTATCTATGAATTTTTTGCAATGGAGAGAGCATAAGTCATATGGTTTCTTATCCTTTGCTAGTGTAGGATCGGAAGTATGTCTAGAGGGGGGGTGATTAGACTACTTGACAACTTAAAAATTTTGCCTTTTGATTGGAGTAGTTTCTTAGCAGGTTCACAATGATAACCAAGTCAAGTAACACCCTACACATGCAATTCTAGAGTTGTGGCAGCGGAAAGTAAATTGCATGTATAGTAAATGAGAGGAGGAGAAGAGCAAACGCAATGGAGACACGGAGAATTTTTTCTCGTGGTTCCGATAGGTGGTGCTATCGTCAATCCACGTTGATGGAGACTTCAACCCACGGAGGGTAACGGCTGCGCGAGTCCACGGAGGGCTCCACCCACGAAGGGTCCACGAAGAAGCAACCTTGTCTATGCCATCATGGCTTACGCCCACGGAGGACTAGCCTTACTGGGGTAGATCTTCACGAAGTAGGCGATCTCCTTGCCCTTACAAACTCCTTGGTTCAACTCCACATCATGACGGAGGCTCCCAAGCGACACCTAACCAATCTAGGAGGCACCACCCTCCAAAAGGTAATAGATGGGGTTGGTGATGATGAACTCCTTGCTCTTGTGCTTCAAATGATAATCTCCCCAACACTCAACTCTCCTCACTGATTTGGCTGTGGTGGAGGAAGGATTGAGTGGAAAGCAACTTGGAAAGACTAGAAATCAAGTTTCATATGGTGGGAGTGGAGCAACTTGATCTCAACACAAGGGTAGGTAGTTTTCTTCTCAGAAATGTAAGGTAGGAGTGGTAGTTCTTTCTGATGGCTCTCTCCACGAATGAAGAGGAGGTGGAGGGGTATTTATAGCCTCCACACAAAATCCAACCGTTACACACATTTGACCAATCTCGGTCAGACCGAAGTTGACAACTCGGTGAGACCGAAAGTTCAAATCTTGTGAACGTTGGGATTTTCGGTGGGACCGAAAATACAATCTCGGTTAGACCGATTCTTCCAAAGTCTAGGGTTTGCCAATCTCGGTGGGACCGACTTTCTCATCTCGGTGACACCGATTTGAGTACAGAATGTTACAGAAGCTTGGCAACACCAATTTCGGAATGACCGAGTTTGGAATCGGAAAATCCGAGATTCTAGGGTTTTGGCTATATGGCTGAGGTGGTTCATCTCGGTGTGGTGAGTTTGGAATCGGTGGGACCGAGATTACTTATGAGTTTATGTTGGAATGAAAGATTGCTGATTGTTTGAGAGATAAATCACTAAGCACTTTAGAGCAACCAGGTCATCATCATAACCTCATCCCTTTTAATAGTATTGGCTTTCCTATGGACTCAATGTGATCTTGGATCACTAAACCAAAAATGGAGTCTTGAGCTTTTGCCAATGTTTTCCTTAGCATTTTGAGGGGTCCACATCATCGGTCATTGCCATTCCCATATCCTTTGAACTTTCTGAAATATACTCAAGAAATGATTAGTTCAATGATATATATGTTGTTATTAATTACCAAAACCACCCGGGATTAGTTGCACTTTCAATCTCCCCTTTTGGTAATTGATGACAACATATAGATCAAAACTTCGACAAATGATATAATCAATGAATAACTTCGTCGCTTTGAGAAGTATGTGATAAGCAAGAGCTCCCCCTAAATTTGTGCATTATTTAAGATTTGCGTTTGAATGCAAATGCACAATCGATTAGGATCATGGGTTACTCTTCCATGTCACATACATCTTGGTGGAGCGCACAAAATGATAAGAACGAATAGCATGCACCCGATCACCAAGACATGAGTAAATGATCATACAAGATATGAATGGAATATGATAAGCATCAAGCACACATTAAGCACGGTATGATCAAGCACTCATCAAGATAGAGCAAACGTAGCAAGCGTAGTATCAAACACACGGAGTATCTCAAAAGAACTCAAAAGTAAGTATCTCAAGGAAAACCGCAAACGAAAGAGCAAAAACGAGCACTCTCTCTCTCGAAGCCCTATGATCTATACAATTTCTCCCCCTTTGGCAACAAGTTACCAAAAAGTTCGAAAGGTATAGAGCTAATCGTCACTCGGGACTCTGCTGGCGGCTCCCGTCTGCGTCGATGGAGTGGAGATGGCTGCATCTGCGAAAGCTTCTGCTGAAGTCTGTGGAGCTGGAGGAGTGGATACTGGAGCTGGTGCTGGAACTGATGGAGCTGTAGGAGGTGCTGATGTGGTAGCCCTGGGATCTGACACTGGAATAGCAGCTGATCTGGGCTTTGTGGGCACTGCAGCAGGCTGCTCATAGTCATCCTGGACCATGTCACCTTCCATCTCCTTCATAAGTTCTGCCTTCTCCCTCTTAGCTTCCTCGATATCGCATCAAGCTTGTTGACGGTGACTGCACTTGAGCTTAGCTTGACGTCCGAGCATGGAACTTATCCTCAACGATCCTCTCAAGGCTCTCCGAGATTGCACTATCTGGCCAGCGTAGCTCAATTCTCTCGAGTGGCTTCAAGAAGTTGTTCTGCAACACTCTTGGGCTTTGCTGCTGCTTCCTTCTCGGCTTTAGCTTGTTTAGCAGCTTCAGACTTAGCATGTCCTTCCACAGACGTGGGAGCATTCTCAGTCATCACAATCTCGTTGTCCTCATGTTCAGGGCTGCGTGGCAAGTGGGGTCTATCCAACGGTAGGTGTCCGTGCCAAACTTGGCATTAATGAGCATCTGAATATGCGGAGCAAACCCACACGACCTCTTCGGTCATTGCTGTCCTCTTGATAGTCTCAACTATCAGGTCCATCACCTTAAAAGGTGTCTTCTGGTCTAGAATGTGCAGCATGTTGATAGAGTACCCTCTTATCATGCGGTGGTCCCCTGACTTAGGCATCAATGTATGCCTCAGAATGGTATTGGTGGTTGGGAGACCTGCCTGAAGGTAGTAGACTGATCCAAGCTTCCAAATCTCTACGTCCTTCTCATCAACCTCATTATACATGTTCTTCATTGACTCGTGGTTTTTCTTTGAATGCCATACACATCAATGTCATCTTCCTTGAAACAGTGCATTCAGCAATGCTCTCCATTCCTCAACTGTAGACTGAAATCTCTGCCCTTCTGTCATCCATACAATCCTGCCATCTGGATAGAAGTGTGCGGTGGCATAGAATTGCATGATCATCTCATCGTTCCAGGCAGTCAACTTCTGACCAACGAAATCTGCAATCCCACAAGCAGTGAAGCTCTCATGCACATGTGGGAAATAGTCTCTGTGCTCTTCACTGTCGATGTATTTCCAGTCAACATATCTTGTGTCAGCAACAATTGGCTTCTTGTCCATGAGCACTGTCTCATAAAAGTCTTGTTGCTCTTTAGTGTGGAATCTTGGGTCAACTGCTGTTCTTCTCCTGCTGGCATATGGATCTGTTTGCCTCCATAGCCTGAGTCCTTTGTCCTTTCTCTCCTTCATGTTTTCAGCTCGAGGATGAGCTTCATTATGAACTGGCAGTTTCTGTCTTAGCTTGAGCAGAACATGAGCATCATCATCAGATTCTGCAGGTGGCACATTGTCCTTTTTCTTTTCGAAGCTGGAATATTTCTCACAGTCTTTCGGGCTTAGCAGCTGGTTTGGCTTGGGCTGCCTTTCTTTGGAGCTGAAGCCTTAGTTTTAGGAGGTGCTCCTGCCTACGATGGCATCACCCATCAACTTCGCTTCGAGGTGGCTGAGGTGCTTCCTCATCGAATCATCATCATCGCAGCATCTCTTCATGAACTTTCCTCTTCCTCTTGGAAGTCTTCTTAACCTTTTGGAGGTTTCTTCCATCTTGAGCTTCGTGGCAGTGATGGATTTCTTGACCTTGGTTGTGCCTTTCTTTGAATCTTTTCCTTGATAGCTCTTTGCAACCACTTGCCTTTTAGGCTTAGAGGTTATTTCCTCTTGACAATGAAATCTGAATCTTCCTCATCTGAGTTTCTCTTCCTCCCTGCCTCGGTGGCAGCAGCAGCAGTCCACTTGGAGTGCTTCTCTCTCCATCATCTGAAAAACTGCTTGCTTACGGACTTGTAGCTGCCTCTGGAATCTCAAGCGGCATCTCGGACCTGTTACATTGTCACTTCCTTCGGACATGTCGACAACTTTGTGAATAGAGTGGGTATGGGCAGAATAGAAGAGTTATCACAAACTGCAGAAGATTTTGCAAAAGAATGAGTTCAAACTTTAGTTTTAGGTTTTCACAGAATACATGTCGGTCTCGACCGAAGTCTATTAATTCGGTGAAACCGAAATGTCTAAACAGACCACATACACCACTTTCGGTTGGACGAAATGGGTTTCGTCTAGCCGAGACAGTTAGGGTTTCACTAAATTTTCACTTCGGTCTTACCGATTTACAACTTCGGTTTCACCGAAAAGTGCGGTGCAATGGCAGAGGCCAAATCGGTCGATCCGAAAATGCAGAATCGGTCACACCGAGATGTGTTCGGTGAAACCTAACCCTAAAATTTTCACTCGAAATTTGTCCTATGATCTAAACAATTTGGATAGGGAAATCTCAAACTTGGCAAGAATCATGGCAATGCCTATCGTGCATAGAATCAGCGATTGGAACACGAGAGGGATGAAGCTCACCCAATGCGGTGGAGCTTCACTACGGCGGCAACGGTGCGGTGCGAAGGACCGTTGACGGCGATGGAGACCCGCGGCGAGGGCGCACAGGCGACGGCGGAGACGATCCGTAGACCAAGGCGACGGCAGCGAAGAGTTTTGAGGGCGAAGCGTTTGAAGAGGTAATCAACGCGCTCTGTCCTCGAGTATATATACTCTTCGGCTGTCGGTGGGACCGAGTTTGAAAACTCGGTGGGACCGAGATGGTTAACTGCGTGCGATTACACACTTCGTCACGCCGAAAATTGAAACTCGGTTTCACCGAGGTGAAAACCTAGATCAATCAAGTGATTTGATGCGTCCGATTTGATGTATCGGTTTGACCGAAAGTACTTAGAAGGTTTTGGAAGTTAGGCTTTTGACGGATCGGTGGCTCGAGTGCTCCTCACTCGGTCTCGTCCAAAAAGTCTTGTTCAAAGTTTGTGATATAAGCATGAATAGAGTTTGAGACAAGAAAGCATAGATAGCTAGGGGAAAACTTAGGCATTCTTGTCCATCCATTTGGTCAAAAAAGAAAGAAAACCATAAAGACCAAAGCAACAAATGGATGTCCTCGAATGGATAAAATCATGCATCCAACATGCTCACACAATAAGATAGCAAATGAAATATGTGTCAAACATGCACAAACAAAACACTAACAACCAGCACACAATTTGGCGATGACTAGGTCATCTATATATGAGTATATTGACTTAGGAGTCAAATGAGAACATTTGATCATAGGTCATACTCATCGTTTAAGCACAAGTGGGGTTACCACTTTTCCATAAAGCATTAATGTGTTCACATCATTAGGAGATGTTTTAGCTCATTTCTTTAGAGCAAAGCTCCCCCTTGATGTGAGAACCCCTTTTAAAGGGTCAAACTAACCTTGGGTTGTCGTTGAAGACTTCATGTAGATGTTGAAGATGTGGATGCTCAATGTTGATGAAGATCATCAAGAGTTGAGAGCAATCCTTTGGATCCGGCACTTTCAATACCTACATGGGTTAGTCCCACAAGGAACAAACAAGAGTATCCATGGACATAGATTGAAGTACACAGTGATGATGTCCATGAAAGCAATGATTACCTTGTCCCTTGACTTACCAACATGAGGGTTTGTGACTCCATGAACTAGTGCAAGATGTGGAGGTTGATTGCACAAGTCCTTGCCAAAATGAATATGAGTGAAGTGTATTGGCGGAGTCACCCTCAAGAACTCTCTAGTTCTTCTTCTTCTTCGAATCCACATCATCTTGATGGGAATCCTTGGGGTAGTAGTTGAGCTCGTTGAAGTAGAACTTGAAGTTGCCTTGGGAACCCACTTGACCATGGCCTTGGGTGCTTCAATGAATGTATCAATCTCCTCTTGAAGCTTGTCCTTGCCTTTTAGCTTGTGGTCTTGTGGTGGAAGGTCATCTTGAGCTTGTTCCTCATTGGAAGAAGTAGGATCATACTTCTCCTCTTGAGAGACGAACTTTGGAGTGGGATATTGACCTTCTTCCCATTCAACACCCTCGGCGTTGAACTTTCGCTCAAAACCAATTCCTTGATTCTTCCTGTGTCTTCCTTGTTTGCGAACAATTTCCTCAAAGCTCTTGCTTCGGCAAGACTCTTGTAGACACCTTTCTCTATAATCCCTTTCAATAGACTATTTTCTTGCTCAAGTGAAACTTGGCTTGAAACATTGTTAGTGGAATCAAGAGAATTACTAGAAGTAACAACATTTGATTTAACATGATTATTGTTACTACTAGATGAAGAATTTTCTTATGCTTGTCATGCTTAATTTTGATAGGTGGCAAGAAATTAGACAAGAGAAGTCGTTTGGCAAGATATGAAGAACTCTTCTTTCAAGATCGTCATTGATAGCTTTTAGAAACTCATGCTCTTGCTCTAGATTGAGCTTCTCGAGCGTAGCTTCTCATGAGATCTTAGGAGCTCTCTATGATCTTCTTGAGTTGTTTCATGAGCTAACTTAAGAGTGTTTAGTTCTTTAGTTAGACGCTCAATCTCCTTCATAGCATTGTCATTCGACTCATCTCGACTATAAAGACTACTAGCATGTTCATCATTACTAAGCTCACTAGATTTATCATGTAAAAGCTCATCTTCACCAAGCAAGTCATCCTCATCACTATTAAAGTCAATAAACTCAGGATGTGATACCTTGGGGCCTTTTGCCATGAAGCATCTTCCAATTCCCTCATTTGGTGAATCAAATATGTCATAGGAGTTGGAGTTGGAGGATACGAGAGCAAGACCGCAACACCTTTATCTTGATCTGTATTCGGAGTTGGAGTGATAGCTTCTTTCGGAGTGATTGTCGAGTCGGAGCCGAAACCCATTCACCAACATGAGCTTGATGTTTTCTTCTTGTGTAGCTCCTTGATGACTTGTCTTTCCTTTCCGAATCCTTGCTTCTCCGAGAGGATCTTCGCTCATAACGATCATCTTTACTCCTTCTCTCTTTTCGAGGCGACTCTTCTCTTGAGCTTCTTCTTCTCGGAGATTCTTCTCTTCTCTTGGGGAGTCGAACACTCATTTGAGTAGTGTCCGGTCTTCCACAATTGTAGCAGTTTCGATCACGACTAGAAGATCTCCTTCATCATATGATCTAGACTTTGAGCTTCTTTCCTTGCTTCTACTCTTGTAGAATTTGTTGAAGTTCTTCACCATTAGGCTTATCTCTTCATTGGAAACTAGCTTGTCACTTGAGGATGTGGGAGCTTCAATTGCAGCTTTGTAAGCACCACTAGACTTGTTGTGAAGCTCTTCCTTATCTTTAAGTGTCATCTCATGAGCAACAATCCTTCCAATGACTTCGGTAGGCTTGAGATCTTTGTAGTTTGGCATCATTTGGATCAAAGTGCACACGGTGTCATACTTTCCATCCAAAGCTCTGAGAATCTTCTTGATGATGAATCGGTCGGTCATTTCCTCGCTTCCTAAGCCTGCCATCTCATTGGTGATGAGAGCAAGCCTAGAATACATTTCAGCGACTCCTTCACCTTCCTTCATCTTGAACTTGTCAAGCTGACCTTGAAGAACATCTAGCTTTGATTCCTTCACAGACTCTGTACCTTCGTGCATTTCGACCAAAGTATCCCAAATCTCTTTTGCATTCTCAAGACGGCTGATCTTGTTGAACTCCTCGGGACACAAAGCATTGAAGAGAATGTCACAAGCTTGAGCATTGTTCTGTAACATCCGCAACTCATCCGCAGTAGCTTCGCGATCCGGTACTTTTCCTTCCTCAAGAACTCACCTTGCAAGCCAACACAAATAATGCCCCATGCGGCGGGGTTATGTCCAAGAATATGCATTTTCATTTTATGCTTCCAACTAGCAAAGTTTGAACCATCAAAGTAAGGACCTCACGAAAATTACCCTCACTAGACGCCATACTCTCCTAGGTTGTGAAACCAAGCTTATGGAGTCAATGCAATGGAAACCAATCCAATGGAGACCAAAGCTCTGATACCACTTGTAGGATCGGAAGTATGTCTAGAGGGGGGGTGATTAGACTACTTGACAACTTAAAAATTTTGCCTTTTGATTGGAGTAGTTTCTTAGCAGGTTCACAATGATAACCAAGTCAAGTAACACCCTACACATGCAATTCTAGAGTTGTGGCAGCGGAAAGTAAATTGCATGTATAGTAAATGAGAGGAGGAGAAGAGCAAACGCAATGGAGACACGGAGAATTTTTTCTCGTGGTTCCGATAGGTGGTGCTATCGTCAATCCACGTTGATGGAGACTTCAACCCACGGAGGGTAACGGCTTGCTGAGTCCACGGAGGGCTCCACCCACGAAGGGTCCACGAAGAAGCAACCTTGTCTATGCCATCATGGCTTACGCCCACGGAGGACTAGCCTTACTCGGGGTAGATCTTCACGAAGTAGGCGATCTCCTTGCCCTTACAAACTCCTTGGTTCAACTCCACATCATGACGGAGGCTCCCAAGCGACACCTAACCAATCTAGGAGGCACCACCCTCCAAAAGGTAATAGATGGGGTTGGTGATGATGAACTCCTTGCTCTTGTGCTTCAAATGATAATCTCCCCAACACTCAACTCTCCTCACTGATTTGGCTGTGGTGGAGGAAGGGATTGAGTGGAAAGCAACTTGGAAAGACTAGAAATCAAGTTTCATATGGTGGGAGTGGAGCAACTTGATCTCAACACAAGGGTAGGTAGTTTTCTTCTCGAAATGTAAGGTAGGAGTGGTAGTTCTTTCGATGGCTCTCTCCACGAATGAAGAGGAGGTGGAGGGTATTTATAGCCTCCACACAAAATCCAACTGTTACACACATTTGACCAATCTCGGTCGGACCGAAGTTGACAACTCGGTGAGACCGAAAGTTCAAATCTTGTGAGCGTTGGGATTTTCGTGGGACCGAAAATACAATCTCGGTTAGACCGATTCTTCCAAAGTCTAGGGTTTGCCAATCTCGGTGGGACCGACTTTCTCATCTCGGTGACACCGATTTGAGTCTGAAGGATTCTGAAGCTTGGCAACACCAATTTCGAATGACCGAGTTTGGAATCGGAAAATCCGAGATTCTAGGGTTTTGGCTATATGGTGAGGTGGTTCATCTCGGTGTGGTGAGTTTGGAATCGGTGGGACCGAGATTACTTATGAGTTTATGTTGGAATGAAAGATTGCTGATTGTTTGAGAGATAAATCACTAAGCACTTTAGAGCAACCAGGTCATCATCATAACCTCATCCCCTTTTAATAGTATTGGCTTTCCTATGGACTCAATGTGATCTTGGATCACTAAACCAAAAATGGAGTCTTGAGCTTTTGCCAATGTTTTCCTTAGCATTTTGAGGGGTCCACATCATCAGTCATTGCCATTCCCATATCACTGAACTTTCTGAAATATACTCAAGAAATGATTAGTTCAATGATATATATGTTGTTATTAATTACCAAAACCACCCGGGGATTAGTTGCACTTTCAGCTAGCTACACATTTTGTACTAGCCTACGTATGAAATAGACTAGTGAGTCTATACTAACGAATGCAAGGTGATTTGTCATGCTTCACAATTTCAGCTTGTAATTATCTGGTTTCTGGTTGATGTATGGTTGGTGTGATAGCTCCAGGTACGAATCTTCCTTAGTATACTATGTTTAGAAGTGATGTTTATGGTTGGTTGAGGTCTTCTGAAGAACAATAACAAATTCATATTTATGAACCTTGATACCTGGATAAGTAGTAGTAGAAGCTTGCTCTCTTTATTGAGGTCTTATTCATGGCGACATTTAAGAGGACGAGGACAGGGATGTAGTCAAAGTAGCTGATGAAGATGAACATTGGCGAGCAGTCACATCTGACATGCTCCCCAAAAACCTAATTGCTTCTTCCAGTGCAAGATCACAAAGGAAGGGTTATGGAGGCCTGCTCCTTTGTACATCCGTGGAGGCGACATATGGGATGGGATCTGGAAACTGCAACAGCGGGCGGAACAACGGTGGTTTTGTGCACGAGGAGATAGAGAAACTATGATCTGATCTGGGTTACGACTAGGCTTGTCGACACCTCCAATATATAGGCGGTCGTGGTATGGACACTACTAGGGAAAACCTTATACACAGAACCTTACCAGCAACGCGCTTTAAAATAAGGCGCTACATCTATCTAGCAATAGTGCATGTCAACAAAACGCGCTGCTGAAATCAAAATAGCAGTAGCACGTCTGCAGTAAACTGCGCTATTGTTAGAATTGCCACGACCTCGCCGCCAAGCTAGTTATAGCAGTAGCGCCTTATTCTAAAGTGCGCTACTGCTATTGATCTTAGCAGTAGCCCCTTTTGACAAAGCTCGCTACTGCTAAGTTTAGTCCAATCGTTGCACCTAAGTTTAGTCCCACCTCGTTCTGCGAACATGGTGTTTACCACTTTAAATATGTTACTTCTTAAACTATCACAACCACTTGGTCTTCATTAAACTCCATGTGTAGAATTTGTGGCCGCAATATGAGTCTTCTCCGGTTCATACCGGTGAGGACTCATATTGACAATTCAGATTGTACATAAAAAGATCATTGATGACCAATGTATTTTTGATGTTTATTTTTACATGCTTAGACTTAGCAGTGGCGCGTTTCCACAGAAGGCGTTACTGCTACAGGCATAGCAGTAGCGCGTCTTGTCTGAAAGGCGCTACTGCTAGGGCGTTTAACAATAGGGCGTTACACTAAAGAGCGCTACTGCTAAAGCCATCCTATCTTCCCCAACTGGCGCCCCTCACTCTCCTCTCTCCACTCCACTCACTCTCCCCCGCACCCCGTCGTCTGCCGCCGGTGCATTGCCGCCTGCTGCCGCCGCCGTTGCCCCCTCCCTCCCTAGCTCCCTCCTACATCCCCTCCCTCCTCCATCCTGCCGCCGTCGCCCCCTCCCTCCCTAGCTCCCTCCTCCATCCCTTCCCTCCTTCATCCCATCGCCATCGCCCTCCCTCCCCCGCCGCCACCGCCACCGAGGTAGCTCCTCCTACCCCCCTCCTCCCTCCCCCTCCTTCCCGCCTCCTCCCTCCCTCCTTCCTACCAGTACTCACTCCCTCCTTCCTACACCTCCTCCCTCCCTCCTTCCTTCCCCTCCTCCCTCCCTCCCTTCTCTCTATTCTTTTAGAATGTAGGTAATTTAAATGTAGATTTTAGAATGTAGACATTGTAGAATGTAGGTTTTGTAATAGAATAATTTTTTAGACTATTTTAGGTGTTTTGAATAGAATAGGATATTTTAGGGCATATTTTTTGGGTTTAGTAAAAAAAATAGTAATAGTGGATGATGATGTAGATGTTTTAGGTATAGAATATTTTGAATAGATGATGATGTAGATTATTTTAGTAAATGTAGGTCTTTTGAATCAGCATAATAAGGTTTAGTTGATAACTTATAGGGTTTCACTAAGTCTCACTACAAGAAATATATCAACTTGTGACCTTCTCTCAATGACCCCAGCTAAATTGGTCGTAAATCCATAGCCATTTCGTTTGGAAGGGCTCAAACCCTGAAATTGCCTTACACCAAATGGTCATAAAGCAGACAAGAGTGGTCAACGACCTTCTTTCTACCTAATTACGACCAATATAAATGGTCATGAAGTTGTGAACGTGGATGCATTGGTACTTAAGGTGTCGCTCAAGGTGGGCTTGGGCCTCGATGAAACAAGGCCACCTTCTTTTAAAAAAATATGTGTACCATGTAGGCCTCAGCCCATCCATGAAGAAATGTGGGATGCCCTCATATTACTCAAAAAAACATATATTCGGCCCAACGAAAATGAAAAAATAACAAGTTTTTCATGTATTTAAATTTTTCTAACCAACATCAACAATGATTTATATGTATACAAAGATGTACAATGTGTAAAAACAAATATAGACACCAAAACGTATGTATGAAAAGATATCTTTTTGTTGGGAATATATAAAAATATGTTAATCATGTATTTGAAAAAAGTTAAACATATATAAACAATATGTACAATGTGTCTTAAAAATGTAGACATGTGTTCAAAACATTAGACATCAAAATATTTATTAAAAATGTTAATGATGTAACTAAAAACCTTTTAATATCTATAAAAAATGTTTCTAGTGTACACAAATTTGTTAGTAAAATGTGGTCTAATATTCTTTAAAAATGAAGAAGTTTTTTTTACAAAAAATATTTGTTAGTTTCTTCACAAAAAAACTCATTTTGGGAACTCGAAAAATGGAAAATGAATATGCGGAAATTTGTCTTTTTCACGAGAGGTGGATCAAGAACTTTTTACACTCAATCATTTGGTCAATTATACATTAAATATGACCTACTATTTTAGAAATTTGATTTGGTTCAATTTTGCAACAAATTTATGATAGGTTCTTCAGAAAAAAACCTCATTTTGGGCACTAAAGAAATGGAAAATTGTTTTTTCGTCCAAAGAAAATAAAAACTCACTTAGGAAACATTGTTCGTCATTGCAAGATGCACCCTTGTGCACTATATGAGATCATTTGAACAAACTATGCCATGAATTTTTTATGCCCGTTTCAAAATGCGGTCAAAACGGCGGGCTTGACCGTTGCAACCTAGTAGTTGAATCTTGGAAAACTTTTGATGTTTCTCTAATTAAATAGATACTTATGTACCTATAAATGATTTTTGGAAAATATAAAGAGCAAATTATGAGGCAGCTACAGTTCAAATTTGACCCGCTTCCTACTGAATCGGCAGAAATTTGTCTTTTTCACCAAAGGTGGATCAAGGCTTTTGACACCCAACCATTTGGTCAATTGTGCATTAAATATGGCCTAATATTTTAGAAAATTTATTTGGTCCAATTTTGCAACAAATATGTGGTAGGACCTTCACAAAACAAACTCAATTCGGGCACTCAAAAAATGGAAAATGAAATTTCTGTGCAAAAAAAATGAATACTCCCTTAGGCAACATTGTTTGGATTCCAAGATGTACCCTTGTGCACAATATGAGATCATTTGAACAAACTATGCCATGAATGTGGTCATAAGATTGATCATTTGGCTTGTAAGCCATGAATCTTCACACATGATAGCTCATTTCTGTGAGCACTTTTTAAAAATAATTGCCATATTATAAGTTTACTATTTTTTCTGGCAAATTAGTCACATATAATGACATGATGCGAAGGTTTTCCAAATTTTTTATTTTTTTTGAATTTGTTATGCCCATTTCAAAATGCGGTCAAAGCGGCAGGCTTGACTGTTCCAAGCTAGTGGTTGAATCTTGGAAAACTTTTGATATTTGTCTGATTAAATAGATATTTATGTACCTAAAATGATTTTTTTTTGAAAAAATAAAGAGCAAACTATGAGGCGGCTGTTGTTCAAATTTGACCCGCTTCCTGCTGTATCGGCAAAATTTGTCTTTTTCACCAGAGGTGGATCAAGGCTTTTGACACCCAACCATTTGGTCAACCGTGCATTAAATATGTCCTAGAATCTTATAAAATTGATTTGGTCTAATTTTACAACAAATATATGGTAGGTCCTTCAAAAAACTCATTCCGGGCACTCGAAAAATGGAAAATGTATTTTCCGTGCAAAGAAAATGAAAACTCCCATAGGCAACATTGTTTGCCATTCCAAGATGCCCCTTTGTGCACGATATGAGATCCTTTGAACAAACTATGTCATGAATGTGGCCATAAGATTGACCATTTGGCTTGAAAGCCATGAATCTTCACACATGATAGCTCATTTCTCAGAACACTTTTTGAAAAGAATTGACGTATTACAAGTTTATTATTTTTTCTAATAACTTGGTCACATATAATGACACAATGCGAAGGTTTTCCAATTTTTTGATTTCTTTTTGAATTTTTTATGCCTATTTCAAAATGTGGTCAAAACGACGGGCTTGACCGTTCCTAGCTAGTGGTTGAATCTTGGAAAACTTTTGATATTTCTCTGATTAAATAGATACTTATGTACCTAGAAATGATTTTTGGAAAAAATAAAGAGCAAACTATGAGGCAGCTGCAGTTCAAATTTGACCCACTTCCTGCTGAATCGGCAAAATTTGTCTTTTTCACCACAGGTGGATCAAGGCTTTTGACACCAAAACATCTGTTTAATTGTGCATTAAATATGGCCTAGTATTTTGGAAAAGTGATTTGGTACAATTTTACAACAAATATATGGTAGGTCCTTCACAAAAAACTAATTTTGGGCACTCAAAAAATGGAAAATGAAATTTCCGTGCAAAGAAAATGAAAACTTCCTTAGGCAACATTGTTTGCCATTCCAAGATGCACCATTGTGCATAATATGAGATCATTTATTTGAATTTGATGAGAGGTGGATCGAAGGCATTTTAGATCTAAAGATTTGGTCAACTGTACATAAAATGTCGTCTTATAGTTTTGGAAAATGGAGTGGTGTTGTAAACATTTTTGGCACTCCAAAAATAGAAAATGATTTCCCCCCTAAAAACTCATTTCTCATAACAATTTTTAAAAGATATTTGTCTTATTCCAATTCCAAGTTTGTTAGTTTTCCTAAAAACTGCGTCACATTTGGTGACACAATGAGAATGTTTCTTTTTGAATTTCTCATATCATAAAACTGTTTATGTGATTCAACACCTTTTAAAAATATATGGTTCAACACCTTATTTTTAGTCGGGTACGACCAATTTAAAAGGTCATAACGTGTACTGGGTTCTGATTGGTCCATGGGCATGTCACGCGGATCGTGCTCAAACGCCGTCGGATGGTCTCGGATTCGACGGCAGCCCTTTCTCCCTCACCCCCCCTCTTTGTCTCAAAAAAGAAGAAGAAAACTTCCTCACCCTCTCACCCCACGAACCCTAGCACTCTGGATCCGCCACCCACCTTGCAGCTGCCTCCCACCGCCGCTCCAGATCCCCTCGCCCCCGGTCTGCACCCTCCCTCTCCCCCACCTTTGCCGCCCATCTTCTTCCCCTCGTCTCCCACATCGCCGCCACCACCCACGTCGATCCCATCCCCCCCTTGTCTCCCTCCCCATTCAGATCCATTCTCCCCAACCCCGCCGCCCGCGCCCGCGCGCCACCAGCCGCTCCTCCTTGCCTCCCGAAGGACGTCCGCTGCTCTTCCTCCACCCGTCGCGGAGGCCTCACTCGGCGCCCTCCACCGCAGGGCCGCCGCGCTCGTCCCACCCTCGGCGCCGCACCTCCACCGCCATCTCCACTGGCTCCTCGCGACGCCTTTGCCCCTTCCCCGTCCAGCGGCGACCCGGCGGTGCCCCACCTCCTCCCCGTGCCACTCGGGAACGAGCACTGGAAGGACCTGGTGGTTGCCATCCAGAACGGCGTGCTCATCCCGTGGCCCGAGATGGAGGCCGTCGTGGAAAGGGCAGCTCCCGCCGCGTCCTCGCCTACCCTGCCCTCCGCACCGCCATGATCTACTGCACTGATGCGCTCCCTGACGTGCCCACGGTCGTGGGCCCCCAGCCGCCGCCACCGTCCATGGCCACCTGCACCCGCACGTGAGCGCCCACTTCCCTACCCTTTCTGCCCAGATCCGCAAGCTCGATATGTGGATTTGTCTGGATACTCTGTAAGCTAGCTAATTGCCTGATAGTGTAGCGTTCTATTCAACAGATGTCTGGTTTATAAGTGATTGCTTTTGAATTGTGAGTTATTTCTGGGCAGTAAAATCTCTGTTCATATATCGTTCTGTGTATGTGATTTGTGTAGCTTTTTACCTACCATGACACTGGTGTAGATTGGGGAACTCTGCTTAGAAATGAATGGTTCTTGTGAGTTCTTGGGAGTCTTAAAATTCCCTCTTCATGCTAATGCAATCTGTTCACATAGGGCTGGGATGACTGATGTTGAGACTGCTGCAATATTACAACCTTACTTGAGATGTTTGATTGCTCCCTGCTGTTATTCCTAGAATAGGGATCACTAGCATTACTATAGTAGTGTTGCCATTTTCCGTATCGTAGTTGTCTCATAGTGTTGTTAGATTCAACGAATCTGAGTGTCATATACTCTAGAGAAGCAAATGCCACTCTTGGCATTGTGTGTTTGTGATGTCCTGCATGCCTTCAGCTGTTCTGACGCTTATGTGTGTTACTTGAGTCATGTATGAAATGTACTAAGATTATCCCTTTCCTTGAACAGGTAAGGAAAGTTGACATGCTTGACGGTGTGACAATCCCGCGGCCCGAGAAAGTAAAGGATGAGATCGTCCTTGATGGCAACGACATCGAGCTCGTCTATCTCTCTGCTGCCCTTATCAACCAGGTTAGCCCTTGCCTAGGTGCTTCTCACACTGAAAACTTGCATCATAAGTTGCCTCGATTTCACCTGTGAAGTCTATCTCTGTATGACATAGTATGTGTCACAACACCATAATTTTTCTGTATTATGGATGAACCTTTTAGCTGTCATATAGGCGTTGTAGCATACCTTGCAGGATAGTATTTTCCACTCTAACATGTTCTGAGTGTTGATGCATCTTTTGTACTATTTTAGATTAGATGGACAAGTGCATAGCCTAACCTAACCTGGAAAATGAGCTATAGAACCATGCTCTGCTTCAAGTCAGTTTGAATTTGAATGGTTCATCGTGTGTAGGTGTGATCTAAATTCTGAATGGGTCTTTTGGCAGGTACTGGTAGAGGCCGGGAGCGCCAAGGCGGCGGCGTTCGACAAGATCGACCTTAGTGCTTGCTGCTGACATGTGGAGGAGAAAGCCACAGGAATCACCATCTCAGCGGTTCGACCTTAGTGCTTGCTGCTGAGATTTTGCTGCTATTGTTCTGCTAGACATTCTGCTGACATTTTGCTGCTAGTCAGGTCCTTGCTTGCTAGAGTCAATCTATTTATCTGCATTGTGAAGTAACAACAGTTCTTTGGTCCATGTTAAGATGTCAAGAAACTGTTTGTTTGTTGAAACAACCATCAGTCACTCTCAGATACTGTTGACTGCTTTCTGTTGCTAGTATAGTTCAAGCTTCTTTGCCATGTATTTCATTAGGATGTGAACAATCTACTACATGCTCACAAAGCTATTGACTTAATTTTTTTGTTTATTTGCTGTCAATGTCTGCCAAGCTATTTAAACGTTGATGAAAAACTGAAATCATGAATACTCATATAGAAACTTGAACAACCATCTTGTTTAATTTGGTGATGTTCCTCCATCTAAGTGCTAATCTGCTGCACTGTTATTCAACTTTCATTGACAGTTTTAGTTTCGCTGAAATCATGTTTTCTTTTCTATGTTTATGTCTGTGGACGAACACTACTAGCTCCAAAAGGACCGACATTACCATCAAGTACACCATCGAGTTAATTCACCAATCCATCATCAACTATGCTTTGCTCTCCTTAGTTTTGCTCTTTGCTGTAAAGCACAAAGAAAATTGAAGCTATGTAGATTAATTGATCTGAAGAGGGTCAAAGAGGATGTGACAACATGTTTACTGCCTTATCTTCTGCTTGATCTGACACTATTTATGTCCAAACCTAGGAGTATATTTTTTGCTTGTCGTCATCACCCATTTATTGGGTTGTATAAGTGTATCCGTTGTCCGATTTGGCCCATCATATTTCCTGATGTACTTCTACATATATATGTTGGTTGTAATCTACTTGAACGATCCAAGTACTTGATATTCCATTCTGTTCTTGTACGTGAATGGAGCTTGTGTTGTTGGTAGAACTCCGTTGATGACTTCTTCCTATGTTGAAGAGCATGTTCCGTGGTATCCAAGAGTAGCTAGCTTTACACTGGCAGAGCTTTTTATTTGTCGATCACAATATTTGTGATTGTGTGGAATATTGTATGGTTATCTAGGTGAAGTTTGAAGTTCTTGGGCATGCAATATTTGACGGTTAAACCTATTTTGGTTCTTGTGATGTGAACGAGTGTATGGAGTTCCATATGTTTTGTTCCGTACAGAATGTATTGTAATTAACCTATTTTGGTTGTTATTTGAAGATTTTCATATGCTTCTCTCTTCTTTCTGTTTGATATATATTGCTTATTAATAAGCTGTGAAAAAGCGATTTGGAAGCACTGCCATGAAAAATATGACAATTGGGACCCATTACTGGAGCTGGAAAAAAACTAGAAATTAAAAAGAAATGGACCGCAAATGCCCTAAAGAATAAAAAGGCCAAATTGTTGGGCCGGGCCCATGTAGCTAGAGAAATTAACAGAAAAATATACAATAAAAAGGCTGTATAGTGGGCTTGGCCCATGTAAAACGTTGAATTGGACCGGGCTGATTCTTATCCACGTCAGCTTGCCACGCTGGATCCCTACGTGGCATGGGGTGGTTGTTAGTGACCAAAAATTTGGTCGAAGAACCAACGACCTTTTACATATCACAAAGAAGGTCATGAATTTCAATTTACGACCGCCAGCTTTTGACCATCTGTTTTTGGTGACAAAAAGGTCGCAAATGAAAAATAATGACCTTTCAGTGACCAATAGTGGTGGTCGTAAGTTGACATATTTCTTGTAGTGTCTTAATATGAGGATAATAATGTTTTTTTTTGCAGAAATCAAGGAGCCCCTGCATCATCCCCGTCACCGACCCCCTCCGACCTCGAGGTGAGACCAGCCAAGTCTCCATGTCAATGATGATGTAGATGTTTTAATAGAACTAGTTTATTAAGTAAGTAGTTAATAGAACTATTTTATTTAGTAAGTAGTTAATAGAACTAGTTTATTTAGTAAGTGCTTAATAGAACTAGTATAGAGAGAGACCTATAAGATATTTTGAAATGTTTTCATTCATATTTTCAACCATTGAAATGCAATTACCATCAAGTTTGAATGCTCATATGATGTAGATATAAACATGTATATCTTGTGTTGCTCAAATAGGATATGTGCTTGCCCAAGTGGCCGGCCATGTTTACAGGTAACACCTCTGAGTAGCCTATGTTTTGCCGGAGTGTTGATTAATTTCCGTTCTGGAAAATTTCAGGCGCTCGATATGTCCCTTTTTAGCAAAGGTCATGCCGGATTTTTTCGTGAATTTTGGATGATTCGTTGGAAAAAGCGGTAGGCGTAAGCGAGGCGGTTGGCTTTCGCCTAGTGCCTAGGCGGTGCCTAAGTGCCCTAGGCGCGGCCTAGGCGGTAATATAGTTTTTACTCGTAGTGTATTCGTGATTATTATATGGGTGTTGATATTAGTTTAGGGCATATAAGTAAGTTAATTACCATCTACTACCACTGGAATATAACCCGTTTGGCATACTAGTGCAGTCCGTGGCATGATTTCTTGCTTGCGTAGGCAATTCCTTGCTTGCCCTGCCTAGACCTCCATTTATGCCCTAGGCGAGGCGTTTGGCCATTGCCTAGTGCCTAGGCGTGCCTAAGCGCCTCCTAGGCACTGCCTTTTCCAACAAAGGCTAGAATATGTAGGAAATGTGGAGTGGCCTGGATTTTCTAGAAAGGAATTAAATGATATTTCGGGTTGGCTTTAAGTCTGTCGAGGCTCCATACATGACAACCAAAAAATGAGTGAGGGAGAAAGTCTGCGCCATAAGACAGGAAGAATCTTGACTCTTGTCGTGGGGGTCGTTTCTCCTTCTTCTCCTTGTGCCAGGCCTTTGTTATGCACTAGGGGAAGGAGGAGTAACGACCATCACCGACGGTCGAAAAATCAGTGAGGGAGTGTGTCCACCATATATGAGAGAGTACGACGAATAATCCCGACTGTTGTCAAGGGGGTAGCTTCTCCTTCGTTCCCGTGTGCTAGACAATTTGGTGCAATGCACTCGGGAACGAAGGGAGGGGCTACCATCACCGATGGTCGAATATATACACCATGTGAGCTGAGAGTTTTCAAGAAAATACTCGACAGAGTGATAGTCAACCCGTGATGAATAATAATGATCTAATTTAGTTTTGGTACTACATATGTTTAATTTTAGAAGTTAATCTTTGAATTATGAACATAGGAAATGATGTCGGACGACGAAAGTCTTGCAGAGTGCGGTTGGTGCGGCGACGATCGGGGTCTGTGCGACAGGCCTCACCTGGTAGAAGGTCGGCGCTTCAGCATTAAGCTCCAGTAGACCTTCATTGTTGAAACTATACGCAACGATGACAAGTGTTTTTTTTGTAATTAAGCACGACTTCTGCTTCTTCAACGTGTAATTTTCATCTTTTACAATTCAACTATAGCTTATCCCATGCCATGCAAGACGCTTTGTCTTGGAGAGGATGGATTTAGATCATGAAAGTATGAAAACAAAGATAGTTCAGCTAAGGACCCATCATGGATATGATTTTGCTATAAATCTATACAATTCTGAGAGCGTATCCCATTTTGGTTGCCCGAATTGGGAAGCACTTTGCAAGATGTATGATTTTCATGAGGGTATGCTTGTCACCATAGATATTGGTGATCCTGACGTCGACGAATACAATATGGACATTTGGGTCCTTGTTGATACGCTTCCAATTCTACCGCTATGTGAGTTTCTCAAACATAATTATTAAGTAATTTATATTGTTTATTTTAAAATAGTTGACAACTTATTTCCATTGATAGCTTATTTTTATTCTTCAAAGAATGTGCGGAGGACGGTAGACATAACCTACTACACCAATGGCGCAGAATTAACTTATCAGGAGAAAAATCATCTGATCTCATTTATTAATCACCTTGGGAATTACAATATCTATTATCAAACCGCTGCACATTATGGTCAATACATGCCACTAGTGCACGTGTTGAACTACGGTAACATCCATGGAGATGGCATCGTAAGATTTTTTACTATTACGACATCCATGCATCTTTTGCATAAATTCTTCTAAAAATAAACTACATTGCTAACTACGAAGTTATTACTATCACTGGTGGAAAAAAGGCCTTCGGTCGCGGTTCGCAACGGCCATTAGTCGCGGCTGCGCAACCGCGACCAGCAAAGCGCGACTAAAGCCCGCCACCTTTAGTCGCGGCTGCTTACGAACCGCGACTAAAGGCCCGTCCCACGGGCGCCAGCGGCCGTCAGGCGGAGGACCTTTAGTCGCGGCTCTTCGCCAACCGCGACTAAAGGCCGCCGCAGGTTTAGGGTTTTAGCCCCCTAAACCTGTTTTAATTTGTATTGTTTTAATTCTTTTGTGCTTTATTTTAATTTTGAAGGAGTTTCATATATTCTACGGTACTACATACATGCATTTGAATGTACAATTTCAAATAAATTTGAAATTAGAACCAAAAGAATTCAAGAGGAATATACAATATATATTCAATATCATCGGATGACCATATACAATTTTGAACAAGTTTCCATACATGATTTAATCCATATAAAGTTCTACGTCCTCGTGATAGTGTTCTCCTTTAGGATGGAGGACTTCCTGTTGAACCATCCAGCTAGTTCCTCTTGAAGTGGTGGAAGCGAGCTTCGGACTAGCGTCCACGGAGGTTATTCCTCCGAGCATTGGTATCACTCGGATCAACCCGCTCAGAGGTGTATCTCGGATCATCTCCTGCACAAAGTATGCACATAGATTGGTCAACGGTGGCTGAATATCCCGATCTTAGTCTTTACCCTTTTGAATTCTAGCTCTTTTTGAATTCACCGACCTTTGTATCTACGAACCGTCTCCAAACCCTACGAGGCAAAGAAAATTAAATGAACAAGAGAGTTATTAGTTACTTGATATTAGGAAATGAACGAAATAGGCCGATCGATATAGAGCGCAAATGAATGAAAATAATTACTTCGCAGCATTTTTTCGATGTCGGCCCAAAGCTTTGGATCCTTATCCGAGAGTCGTGGACGAGACATTACGAGGTGTTAACTTTAATTACTAGCAGAATCTAGTGGAACTGCGGACACGATACATGCACAAGACGTCATGCATAACTCATCGATTAGCCGCCACATACCATGCATGGAGTAAACAAAGAGAATGTGCTCAAGATGAAACACTCACCCAAAATGGTAAGGAAATAGAATATCACTTTTGAGTTCCTGCTTTGTAAGAAACGCCACAGTGTCGCCTCCACGTCGGTGGGGTAATGCTTCAACACAATATCATTAACGATGTGTGGGTCAATGAACCCAACATCATGGATGTTCCTTACTCGCATTCCTTAATCTTCATTCGCATGTATAATAGAGGACACAACAATATAGTTAGGACATATATATAGTGCAGGCAATATGAACGAGATGGGGTAGAAATTAATAAATCACTTACGTAACGTAGCAACCGATGATAGATTTGTCGAGCTCGCAGATTGAAAAGCTGGAACAATTCACTCAGTTCAACTTGTACATAGTAATGTTTGAAGTGATGCTCATGTCTAACTTCCGCATAAATATAATCTTTGGCGTTTTTATTTTTATGTAACCCTTGTACCAATTCAGCAGACGTTTCATTTGGTCGTAGATCCTTTTCTGCGCGAGCTCGACGAGAGGCCCATTCTTGACATATGTAATTACTACCTCCTTCTCGGCAACTCATCAAGGTCTAATAGTTCACGAAGAGTAATACCTAAGTTGGCGCTTGTTCTCTCGCACTCGTTACTAATCCTGTCTGCCGCAGCTTGTATGATCTCGGGGCATCCGGACGAAGGATTCCACTATAAGCGGGCAATCGATTGTTTACTTTGTTCCCGAGCTGGGCAACTTGTTTCCGCTTTTTATACTTTCGCCTTCTCCGCTCTTGGTTCTCCTTGAACATGAATGCCTGCCTGCGAAGTTCACGTGCATAGTCATTAGGGAGATTCTTCGCGGCTTGGGACGGTGTGCTCAAAAATGACTTAGCCCACTTCTTTTGCTGATCAGAAAATACTGGCTTGGGCTCGGGCTCTCTTTTCTTCTTGCAGTCCGCCTTCCATTTCTCCAAATCAACAGCCGCGGCCGCGTCGAGTTCCTCGGCACTACGTTCCCAAGGCCTTGTGGGGAGAGGCTTCAGTGATGGCTCCGGTACCTTTGTGGTCTTAGGTACATAAGGGTCCGGGTTAATACTCCAGGACTTCTTCTGCTTCTTTGCCGTAGGTGGATTGGGGGGCGGCGTCTGATCACCCACCGGACGAGGACTGGGGGGCGGCGGATGATCACCCGCCGGACGTTGTGGATGGGGCGGCGTCGGTGATGTGACGGAGGTGTAGGTGAACCGCCACCACCACCACCACCACCGCCGCCGCCCGCCACCACCACCACCGTGAGGGGTGGACTTGTTGTCCTTGGCGCCTCGCTGAAACTTGATAAACTTCTTTTGCCATAGAATGTAATGGCGCTTGACATCTCAAGTCTTTTCTCCCGTCGGTGTAGCAATTTCAATCTCCAGGTCCTCAAACCCTTGGACTATGTCCTCCACCGTGACACGAGCATAGCCATCTTTAATGGGGTTGTTGTGGTGGAGTGCTCTGTAAACATGGTAAAGCACGCCGATGGCTACCTTCATGGACATGTTCCCGATAGGATAATACAGATGACATTCTTTCATCTCCTTTATATCGCCCACGGGTAGCGAGGAGGCTCCGTGCAGTAATTTCGACCACCGAGGCTCCGGTGCGATAATTTCGATCGTCGGTGCATCTGCACCAGCCGGTGGGGCCTCCGTGGAAGCCACGCTGCTTCTCCGCTGCTGGCTTCCGAGATCCGCTGGATGATCTTCATGCTGCACCGAGCTGCATCTCTTTCGCTACTAGTACACTCATGGTTTTCTTCATCACTTCCATTTCCGATGCCAACCGCGCCACA
Source organism: Aegilops speltoides (assembly GCA_021437245.1). NCBI lineage: Eukaryota > Viridiplantae > Streptophyta > Magnoliopsida > Poales > Poaceae > Aegilops > Aegilops speltoides. Next base: position 506,040,954 of record CM038147.1, read on the forward strand.
ACATCTGCTTCCCGATCCATCTTTCTCTTACGGCTTCAGAATCGTCACGGGTCATCGCTCGGGGAACCCTATTTTCCACGGAATGTGCCCCATGCCTCGTACACGTCCTCCGTGTTCAGGATTCCCGAGGGCTTTTGTCGGTAGCGTCGTTCTCTCTGTTGAACTTGATCTTCCCTGTTGAGCATCCTTCATTGCGTCAATAAGGGCTTGGGTGGGTTTAATTAATTTGCCCTGGTAAACACACTCCCCATCTCCGGGTTGAGCGTTCCCCATGCCCCGTACCACCAGCTTTTGGCCCTTGGGTCCCATCCTCCGCACTGGACGGATTCTCGCGCCTCAGCTCGTTCTCCTTCTTCTCGAACCTAGGCACACAAATGCGATACCCTCCTGGCCCCATAACATGATTGTACTCCTTCTTAGCCGCATTTTCCTTATTTTGTTTCGATATTTGAATGAACTGCTCCGATTTCTTTTGCTTCACAAATTCTGGCCAATCATCTTTCAGTTTCTCATATTGTCCTACGAAATCCGGAGTCTTGTTCGCTTGACAAAGTCACGGGCTAGATTTTGCTTGTATTTCCGAATCGTCGGCCATCTTATGAAGAGCGTCTTGTTTGACTAGCCTCCTCCTCTCCTTGTTTTCCTCAATCTTGTTACCCTCCTCATCGAATTTGTTGTATTCGGAGGTAGAACGAAATGTTCCATAAGCTTCTTGAAGCAATCTTTTTTGTTCTCTTATCGACAAAAGTGAAACCATCAATTCGTGCCTTCTTTGGCTCATTCCACTCTCGACGGTGATCGAGACGTTGTCTCTAACAATGGCTCCGCATTGGTGACAAACTTGGTGGCGTTCTTGCGGGGCTCCAGTGACCTGCCGGTTGCAAAGTCGACAACCTGGATGGTGCATGTTTCTCCTGGTTTCATCGTCTTGGTTGCGCCACGCTTTGTGACGGCGTGCTCGATTGTTTGACGATCCGCCGAGGGCTAAAATAAGAAAGAGAGTCGCGTTAGTACACACATATTTATTCAAATCGGTTAGTTTGTATCACCAGAGGCTCAATGTATATATATACCTCGGCGCGGAGGTGGTTGCTACTTCCATTTGAAGATCGCGTTTATCGACGCGTTTCTTGACATCATCTTGTCGACGGCGCCCTTCATCTTCACCGTCAAGGTTGAGATAAGAAGAGATATCATCTTCTTCTTCTCCGGTCGGCACATATTGAATATCGCCGTTTATGATGCCGAACATATGTGCTTCACCGTCCGGATCATAGTTGTCCATAATCGGTCACTCTATCGTCCGACATTATGTCGATCCTGAAAACATGTAGTAAAACAAATTAATTAAGTGAAGAAGGCGGTGGCGGTGGCGGTGGCGAAAGGCGGTGGCAAAAGGAGGGCGAGGAAGGGTGGGAGAGGGTGTCATGAGAGCGCAAGACGGGCGGGTTTAGGGTTTAGGGTTTTAAGTTGGCGGTTTTCTGTTGTTTTTGTTTTAGGGTTTAGTGTTTTAAGTTATTTACCGCTTTTGTTAAACTAAAACTAGTTAAAATTAAAAGAAAAAAAAAAAAAAAAGAAAAAATTCCTTTTCCTTTTCCTTTTCTTCTTCTTCCTTTTCCTTTTCTTTTCTTTCTTCTTCTTCCTTTTCCTTTCTTCTTCTTTCTTCTTCTTTCTTCTTCTTCCTTTTCCTTTTCTTTTCTTTCTTCTTCTTCCTTTTCCTTTCTTCTTCTTTCTTCTTCTTTCTTCTTCTTCCTTTTCCTTTTTCTTTTCTTTCTTCTTCTTCCTTTTCCTTTCTTCTTCTTTCTTCTTCTTTCTTCTTCTTCCTTTTCCTTTTCTTTTCTTTCTTCTTCTTCCTTTTCCTTTCTTCTTCTTTCTTCTTCTTTCTTCTTCTTCCTTTTCCTTTTCTTTTCTTTCTTCTTCTTCCTTTTCCTTTTTCTTTTCTTTCTTCTTCTTCCTTTTCCTTTCTTCTTCTTTCTTCTTCTTTCTTCTTCTTCCTTTTCCTTTTTGTTTTTCTTTGGCGGTTTTCTGTTGTTTTTGTTTTTGGGTTTAGGGTTTTAAGTTATTTACCGTTTTTGTTAAACTAAAACTAGTTAAAATTAAAAGAACAAAAAAAAAAAAAAAAAAAATTCCTTTTCCTTTTCCTTTTCTTCTTCTTCCTTTTCCTTTTCTTTTTTCTTTCTTCTTCTTCCTTTTCCTTTCTTCTTCTTTCTTCTTCTTTCTTCTTCTTCCTTTTCCTTTTCTTTTCTTTCTTCTTCTTCCTTTTCCTTTCTTCTTCTTTCTTCTTCTTTCTTCTTCTTCCTTTTCCTTTTCTTTTCTTTCTTCTTCTTCCTTTTCCTTTCTTCTTCTTTCTTCTTCTTTCTTCTTCTTCCTTTTCCTTTTCTTTTCTTTCTTCTTCTTCCTTTTCCTTTCTTCTTCTTTCTTCTTCTTTCTTCTTCTTCCTTTTTCCTTTTTCCTTTTCTTTCTTCTTCTTCCTTTTTCCTTTTTCCTTTTCTTTCTTCTTCTTCCTTTTTCCTTTCTTCTTCTTTCTTCTTCTTTCTTCTTCTTCCTTTTTCCTTTTTGTTTTTCTTTGGCCGGTTTTCTGTTGTTTTTTGTTTTTGGGTTTAGGGTTTTAAGTTATTTACCGTTTTTGTTAAACTAAAACTAGTTAAAATTAAAAGAAAAAAAAAAAAAAGAAAAAATTCCTTTTTCTTTTTTTCCTTTAATTTTTCTTCTTCTTCCTTTTTCCTTTTTCCTTTTCTTTCTTCTTCTTCCTTTTTCCTTTCTTCTTCTTTCTTCTTCTTTCTTCTTCTTCCTTTTCCTTTTCCTTTCTTCTTTCTTCTTCTTCTTCTTCTTCTTCTTCTTCTTCTTCTTCTTCTTCTTTCTTCTTCTTTCTTCTTCTTTCTTCTTCTCCGGATGCAAGGGCGGCGGGCAAGGCGGAGGGCAAGGCAAGGGCGGCGGGCGGCAGGCATGGGTCAGGCAAGGCAACAAGGGCGGGCGCGGGCAAGGGCGAGGGCGGCAGGCGGAGCGTGGGGCAAGGGCGTTAGGGCACGGGCGGAGGGCAGGGGCAGTACGGCGGAGGCGGCGCCACTGGGACGGGCGGCGGGCAGAGGCTTCAAGGCGTGGGCGTTGCCAAGGCGTCGGCGTCGGCGGCGTCGATCGGTCGCAAGCGTAGCAAGGCCGAGGGCGAGGGCGATTAACAAAGTCTTGGTCGAGGAAGACGGGTATTTATAGGCCCCACCTTTAGTCGCGGTTGGCGACGAGAGCCGCGATTAAGGTACCTTTAGTCGCGGGTTGCCCGCCCACCGCGACTAAAGGCTTTTTTTTTTCGCGCCCCCACCTTTAGTCGCGGCTTGTTCGCCACCGCGACTAAAGGGTACCTTTTAGTCGGCTCTCGCCGCCATCCGCGACTAAAGGCCTGTTTTCTGCTTTTCTTTTTAATTTGTATTGTTTTCTGTTTTCTTTTTAATTTGTATTGTTTTCTTTTTAATTTGTATTGTTTTCTGTTTTCTTTTTAATTTGTATTGTTTTCTTTTTAATTTGTATTGTTTTCTGTTTAATTTGTATTGTTTTCATTTTTGCTTTATTTATTTTGTTTTGTTTCTACTTACAACAAAAAACTTATTTATTTTATTTTATTTTGTTTCTAATTACTTATTTATTTTACTTTATGATAATTATTTTTGCTATTAAAGTTTCTAATTACTTATTTATTTATGTTATTAAAATCTTAAAAATACAATTATATATAAAAAAATCAGAAAATAAAACTAATTCATTTTAAATTCTTGTTTTTCTTCTGTTTTTTCTTCCTTTTTTCTTCTTTTTTTCTTCTGTTTGTTTCTTCCTTTTCCTTGTTTTTCTTCTTTTTTTCTTCCTTTCTTCCTTTTTCCTTTTTTCTTCTGTTTTTCTTCATTTGTTTTTTTCTTATGTTTTTCTTCTATTTGTTTTTTCTTCTGTTTTTCTTTTTTCTTCTGTTTTTTTCTTCTGTTTTTTTTTTCTTTTCCCTTCTTTCTTCTTCTTCCTTTTTCCTTTTAAAATCAGAAAAATAAAACTAATTCATTTTAAAATCTTAAAAATACAATTATATATCAAAAAATCAGAAAAATAAAACTAATCCTTGAAGGTTTGACAAGGTTTGATACATCATTCAGTTCATCGACCATATACAAAGTTTGGTACAATAAATTATTACACATCAATTCTTCCCTTGTGTCCCGCTTGCTTACGATTGTGCCTGTATCCATGGAGCATCCTCATCATTTAACTTAATGCTTGGGTCGGTGTTCACTTTGAAGGCGAAATTTCAGCAAACATATTATAATCTTCGACATGTCTGTCTTGTCCTCCACTCCCACGATGTTTCTTTTCCCCGAAAGAACAATGTGGCGCTTTGAATCATCGCATGATGTCTTGATCGTTTTCTTATCTTTCCGTTTCCTCGATGCGCTACTCATGTCCTTCACATAGAAAACCGAGCGACATCTTTCGCTAGGACGAATGGTTCGTCAAGGTAACCAAGATTGTTGAAATCCACCATTGTCATTCCGTATTGCTGGTCCACCTTTACCCCACCTCTGTTAGCTTGAACCATTTGCACCGGAACAAAGGGACCTTAAAGGAGGGTCCATAGTCAAGTTCCCATATCTCCTCTATGTAACCATAATATGTGACCTTTTGCCCATTCTCGGTTCTGCATCAAAGCGGACACCACTGTTTTGATTGGTGCTCTTTTTATCTTGGGCGATCGTGTAAAATGTATTCCCATTTATCTCGTACCCTTGGAAAGTCGTTATAGTCGAAGATGGTGTCTTGGCCAACATGTACAACTGATCTACAACATCATTGTCATTCATTAAATGTTTTCTCAACCAACTGCCGAAAGTCTCCATGTGGGCCTTCCTAATCCAGATTCAGGCTTCCCGGGTTGTCCGAGCGTAAAATATTCTTGTGTTTCTCAAAGCACGGAGCCACCAAGTTGGAATTGGTCGAGACTGGTGTGGTGTGCTTGATCGAGAGAATGGCCGTCCATACATATCGTTGATTTCCTTCCGATCGTGTTTTTCCACTTAGTCTCCCCTCGTGCGCGATCGAGGAAGACCAATCGGCTTAAGGTCGAACAAAGTCAACACAAAACTCAATTACCTCCTCATTTCCATAGCCCTTGGCGATGCTTCCTTCGCCTAGCACGGTTCTGAACATATTTCTTTAATACTCCCATGAACCTCTCAAGGGAACATATTGTGTAGAAATACGGGACCGAGAACGGAAATCTCTTCGACTAGGTGAACCAGGAGGTGCGTCATAATATTGAAGAAGGATGGCGGAACACCAACTCGAAACCGACAAGACATTGGATCACATCGCTACGTAAGCGTGGTAGAACTTTGGATTGATTACCTTCGAGAGATTGCATTGAGGAATGCACATAGCTTCACAATGGCTACTCGAACATTTTCCGCAGAGCCCCTCAAAGCAATCGGAAGCAATTGCGTCATAATCACGTGGCGGTCGTGAGACTTCAGGTTTTGGAACTTTTCTCCGCCATGTTTATTATTCCCTTTATATTGGACGAGAATCCAGACGGGACCTTCATCTCGCTCGGGCATTCAAAAAGATGACCTTCTCTTCTTTGGTCGAGCGTAGGTGGCACGACCTTGAAACCATTCCGGATGCCGGTCATCGTGGTCTTTCAAACGTTCTTTGGTCTGCCGTGCTTCCTTTGTATCATTTGTCTTCCCATACACGCCCAAGAAGCTTAGGAGGTTCACGCAAATATTCTTCGTAACGTGCATCACGTCGATTGCAGAGCGGACTTCTAGGACTTTCCAATATTCTAGCTCCCGAATATAGATTTCTTCTTCCACATGGCTGCGTGCCCGTCGGCTCCCTTCGAACTGATTGTCCGCCAGACCCTTTCCAAAGATGACTTTCAAATCCTTGACCATATCAAATACCTCGGCACGGTCGTTCGCGAGCTTCGCCGGTGATCTGCCTTGCCGTTGTAATGCTTGCCTTTCTTTCTTCATGGATGAATTTTGGAAGAAATCGACGATGCCCAAGGTACACGTTCTTCTTACAATTTGGCAAATGTACACTTTCGGTCTCATGTAAGCAAAGTGCGTGCATGCATTGTATCCCTTATTTGACAGTCCGAAAGGTTACTAAGAGCAGGCCAATCGTTGATGGTTACGAAAAGCAACGTCGAGGTCAAATTCCTCTTGTTTGTGCTCATCCCACACGGACACCACCCCACAGCTGTAAAAGTTCATCAACTAATGGCCTTAGGTACACATCGATGTCGTTGCGGGTTGCCGGACCTTGGATGAGCACGGCATCATAATGAACTTCCGCTTCATGCACAACCAAGGAGGAAGGTTGTAGATGCATAGAGTCACGGGCAGTGCTATGGCTGGAGCTCGCCGCCAAAAGGATTCATGCCATCCGTGCTTAGAGCAAATCTTATGTTCCTTGCGTCATTTGCAAAATCTCTGAACCATCTGTCGATCTTTCTCCATTGCGTTCCATCTGCGGTGTGTCTCAACTCCCGTCCGACTTACGTTCCTCTTTGTGCCATCGCAACAACTTGGCATGCTCTTTGTTCATGAGCAGACGTTTCAACCGTGGTATTATAGGAGCATACCACATCACCTTGGCGGGAACCCTCTTCCGGGTTTCGGCCCTCAACATCGTCACCGTGGTCATCGCCTCGATCTTATAACGCAATGCAAGTGCATACCGGGCATTCATTCAAATTCTCGTATTCACGCGGTAGAGGATGCGATCGTTGATGCATGCATGTATCTTCGTAACCTCTAAACCTAGAGGGCGACAACCTTCTTTGCTTCAGACGTCTTGGCGGGCAACTCGTTATCCTTTGAAACATATTCTTCAACATTTTCAGCAAGTTTTCAAATGCCGAGTCAGCTACACCGCCTCGCCTTCCATTTCAGCAAATCCGATTGTGCAGCCCAGCTTTTTCAGACCATCATCGCATCCGGTACAGCGCCTTTCGTGATCCTCTAACATGCGATCCAAATTCTCCTCTCCTTTTCGGGCCAGCAGCGTCTCCGTGCATCGGCAATGGTCCGACCAAGATCATCAACGGATCATCACGTGCCTCTTCTTCACCTTCCCTTCACCTTCAAAGATCCTCCATGAAAGTATCACCGAAATGAGCAAGATAGCTTTCATCGATGAAATCATCCCTTCTTCATCTTCTTCCATTATAACCCCTCTTTCTCCATGCTTGGTCCAACAATTATAGCTTGGCATGAAACCCTTCTGAAGCAGATGCATGTGAACAACTCTTGAGGAAGAGTAACCCTTCTCATTCTTACAGATAACACATGGACAGATAACAAACCCCCCCCGCTTGTTCGCATTAGCCACTACGAGGAAATCTTTCAAACCCGTAGTGAACTCGCCGGAGAGTCGGTTACCGTACATCCATTGCCGATTCATCTGCATTATTATAATATAAAATATATACTTAACCATCATGCATTTGTTATGAACTACACACACATGCATATTGACACATCAAAGGTTCATCAAGTTGCTAACCGCGATCAAGAGTGTGGCTCCAACACTTCATGTCATGTTTGTTTCATGCTCTTGGGGCATTTCATCAAACACCTTATGTGCATAAGAGGAACCAAAAGCAAACCTACACCCACTTGTGAAGAGAATGGCTCCAAATGGCTAAGTGTTGGCTGCTGGATGGGTATATATAGGGAGGGCTTTAGTCGCGGTGGCCAAGCAATCGCGACTAAAGGTGCCGAAAACCTTTAGTCGCGGTTGGCTTTGGCCACCGCGACTAAAGCCCTCCTCACGCACCACTGGCCACCGAGCGCCAGGCCCAGGCCTTTGGTCGCGGTTCACCTCCAGAACCGCGACTAAAGGTCCCATTAGTCGCGGTTCCTACAGCTTCGCGACTTATGGGCTGGACGGAAAGCCTGTTTTTCCACTAGTGTATGTTTTTCAACAGAAAATCCGGAAGGATTGTGTGCCTCATCTGATGTTTCTGAAAGGTCGCCTTGATGTTATGAGCTTACGGCCAGGTCATCCTACGCATCGCTATTGTTCATACCGGATTTCTAAAACCGATGAAGACATGACAATCAAAGATTGGAAAAAATGTATGGTCGATCGTAGGGAGCTACTTGGAAGCAACATTGTGCGAAGCGCAAAAATTGGAGACAGGGCTAATCTCCATTCTCCATAACGGAGAGTCAGGGCCTATCTTGTTTTATGCTATTTTACCTAAGAGAGGGTAGTAGATCCTATGAGAGGATCCTAGGCACAATGTGTTATTATGTGCTACAATGTGTTAGAGTTGATGATGATGATGAGGAGGAGTTGTGATTATGACTAGTGACCAACTTGCTATATGATGTCTCATTGACGAAAATGATGATCATAAGGAGTTATTATATGAAAATGATGTATTATGATGATAAGTTGTTAATGATATGATGATGGTGATTTATTATATCATTGGGTGTAAGAACCGCGGATTAGTTTCAAGTGGATGGACCATCCACTTGAAACTAATTCACAGTTCTTTCACCCAGTGATGTAATAACTCATTGTGATGTAAAAACAATCTCAAAATTGCTACTATATGAAAACTTGTATAATGGTGTATGAATACGACATAAAATGAGAAAAAATAGAATACACAATAATAGTAGTAGCGCGGGCACAGAGGCGTGCTGCTAGTATTTACCAGTAGCGCTTCCAACGAAACACGCTACTACTAAGTGCGTATAGCAGTAGCGTGTCTAGACCAATGCTACTGCTAACCTTTAGTTGTAGCGCCGTATCAGTAGCGCAGCACCCCGCGCTACTGCTAGGCCAAAAACCAGTGCTACTGCTAGGCTTTTCCCTAGTAGTGGGAAACGTGGGGCTAGACCTGTTTGAGTCGGCAACCGTCTATGATCTGACGTCTTGGATTCATAGCGCATCTATTAATGACTCATAATTAAATGTCTTAGTTATTCGTTTCTCATCGACAAAAATAAAGCACACACATGACATAGGTCTAAGCTCGGCTTATTCACGATACACAAAGCACACGGGCATCTGGCGTCAGAGGAGCGCACACTATGTGCATGGCTGTGAGAGCCTAACTTAGTAGGAGTAGTAGACTACTCATATCAACAAGGAATTCCATTTTTTCTGGGATCCCATTCGCAAAGAACTTCAAAGTTAAGTGTGTTTAGCTTGGAGCAATTTGAGGATGAGTGACCGATCAGAAAGTTGGTCCCAGTGCACCTGAGTGAGGACAAAGTTCGCAAGAAAGACTAGTGTTGATTTGTGGTGCCAGTCTAGATCCCACCAGGCATAACGGCCAGGAACCAGTGCCTATGGCGGACCTGGCTTGAGCAATTTAAGGTTGGGTGACCGACCGGAAAGTTGGTCCCGGATGCGCAAAAGTGAGGACAAAGTGTGCAAGAAAGACTAGTTTGATCTGTGAGGCCATTCCAGATCCCACCAAGCCAGGAACTGGTGACTCTCGCCGCGGCGTTACAATGGCGGTCGCTGGAGGAGCGCTCACGTACCACTCTTATAAAGTTCCAATAACATATGGAAGAGAAACCATTACGAAAGATCGTGCCTCCATTCTGTGAGGTGATATATACTAAACTTCGCATCACCTTGTCATGACAATTCACATCGGACTTTAAGATATTTAGGAATTATTTCATATATAAGGGAGCGATCCAAATAATCTATGCAGCTTCAACTTCTCTTGGTCAAGGAAATTTAAAAAAAAGAATAGCTTATTCCTCTATATCTCACATGGGTTTCATAATTATAGGAATTGGTTCCATAACCAACACTGGACTCAATGGAGCTATTTTACAAATATTATCCCATGGATTTATTGGTGCTACACTTTTTTTCTTGGCAGGAACCGTCCCTGATAGAATGCGTCTTGTTTATCTCGAAGAACTGGGGGAATATCTATCCCAATGCCTAAAATTTTTACCATGTTTAGTAGCTTTTCAACCCGAATGTGCTAATGTGAGCCCCGGCACAAATGATCATGGAATCTGTACCACACATCTATCTCGTGATGCGGAGAGGGTGGCAGTGTGGGTCTAGCCACTTTTTGAGTTTATGTATTTTTATTATGTCCCGTGGCCCACAAGTCAGGATGACTTCTGGTCACGGCGTTAGTCATTCCACAGGCGCGGACCATACGATCACGTGTCGAGCTGGTTCCAGCGAGATTCTGGACTAACGCCGCCATCCACTTTATTAAATGTACCCAGCCATTGCAGCTACCAGTCTTCCTGTGTACGCTCCTCCTCTTCATAATATCCTTCATCCAGTCGAGCGCCCACCCAGATCCGCGGCTCCACCAGAAATCGAGCAACCGATTTTCCCAGCTCCAAGGCAAAGTAGACATGTCTGCATCTTCATCCTGACCCTGAAATCAAAAAACACATAATATCACCATCCCCAACACTGATTGTCTGGCCAACGGCCAACCTATTACAAAATCGGAATTAGTTAAAACTAGTAACCCAGCCATATTAGTTCATACAATGAATATTCAGACGAAATTTTCTGCAGTCTATATTTCTTCATTCTACTGTTTAAAATTCAGTCCTGTACTTGAACAGAGTTCAGTAATGTACACCACATATCTAATTTTCCCACAATTTCATACTTGCAGTGCTAATACTACAACATACGAGAGAGATTAACTCTGAACTAGCCTGTGGAGTCTGCTCCTAAATAATTGATTGATTCCAAAGTTTATACCTTCGTGTCCAAGCAGGCGTTTTTGGATCAATCTGCTCCACGGAGTTTTCTGATACATCTGGCTTATCTCCACTCCTTGCTTGTCCTTCAGCCGACGGGGGACAGATCTGCGCCCCGCCACTTGAAGCACTCGCAGCTCCCACTTGACCGCCTGGCGGCGACCACACAGGGTGATGCAGCGGCTCCATTGGCAACTCGCTGTCGGTCACCTCTTCAATCAAGGTTCTACTGCACAGACACACAGCGAGTTCGCGAGATTTAGATCCCACGCTTTACCAAACCCAAATCGCAAAGACGTAGAGAACAAAGAGCACAAATGGACATATTACGCACCTGTTGAACGGCCGCATCAAGAACTCCATCGACGCCGGAGCAGAGATTCACGAACCCTAGAACAGTTGCCGCTGTCGCCGCCTAGGCACCCTGATAGAAGCCGACCGACAAGGGCGAGAGGAATGAGCCAGCCATATCCACCTACCACCTACTCCCTCCGTCTGGGTTTATTAGGCCTAAAAACAATTTCTCTTAAACCAATATACATAGTAATTTGCTCATATTAATTTTTTCATTCCACTCCCAATGCACTCTCTCACATGCATGCAACCAATAAAAAAACACGCATGAAGTGTATTAATTTCCCAGCCATGGCACCAACGACAATGAATTTCAATGCAACCAATGAAATGTTTTCATACATGCACCTTTTCAAAGCTAGGCCTTATAAAGGGACATGCTTGTGATGCTAAGAGGCCTAATAAACCCGGACGAAGGGAGTACCACTTCTTCATTCACTCCATCCCATTGATGTCGTTCACGGGGGCTGATCCACGGATCAGAAATTTGCCGACGAGTCAAGCCACGGCTCTGACGGTAATCCGCAACGGTCTTGGATGAAAATCACGTTCTGCCCCACCGTCCAGGAGATTAACTCCTTTTCTTTATCCCGTCCACGTCTCCATCTGGGTCCAGTTTCTCTTAGCCCAAATCGTGACAAGGGATCGAGCGGGACAGATTCCGAGAGCCTGTGTGCTCGGGATCAATTACTCCAGGCCCCGCCTAGGTCCATCTATAATTCAACAGTAAGATGACGACGACCTAATAAGAACTAAATTCAGTAAGTGTCTTTAGGCTATAAACACAAGTGGATACACAAACTACACATAAAAATTACTAATGACCGCGTGGGAGATGTCGAGAACCTAGACCCAGCCTCTCCGTTGGAGTACTTCTCTAGATGATCTATGCTGTTGTTCCCCACTGTCCCACTGCTCCCACAAGCTGCCATCTTGGTTTCCACAGCTAGCGCCTGTAGGATAGGAGCCTAGCTAGCTAGGAGATGTATTTCCTTTCAAGCACATGTAACACACAAAGAGACATAACTCAGTGGGGATCAAGGGCGCGTCCGGTTAGTTTCTCAGCGGAGCCTGCCTCCGTGGAGCCTGGCTTAGTGTATACAGGCCCTGGGCCATCATCTGCATGTAGTTTGGTTGCCCGCATTAAGCCCAACTCGTATACTTCCCGTAGTGTAAATTGCACTAAGCCAGCCTGCATCTAGAAAAATGGCCATTTTGAGTGTTCCTGGTGAGCCAGGTTGAGGGCGCTTTAAGTTTCGTGCGGCCCAGTTTCTACGTGCGAGTCAGACAACCAAATAACATGCTACTTAGCCCGCCAGAGCCTAGTTGGCCTTAATGCAGGCTACCAAACGCGCCCCAAGTAGCTTTTGAAACTCATGCAATTTTCTCCCGGGAATCATATGAGTACTTCTCTTTGATTTTTGATCGTTGTCAGTGTAAAACTCATGCAGTTGTTCTCCCGGGAATCATGGGAGTACTTACTTCTATTTTGATTGTTTTCAGGATAAAACTTTTGGCATGCATGCTACAATGTTATGTGTACTTGCCAAGTCGAATGACAAACAGGGAAGGACATAAACGAAAAATATTTTTCATACTCCAATCAGCCAATCATAAAGAATCATGTGTAATAAAAAGGTTCATGGAAATGCTAGTTTAACGGGGTACTTAGTCTCAGATATCGTCTAAGCGCAAGAAGTATGCAACCTCTGTTATTTGAGCCGAATTTTCAGCTCAACCATGATTCTGGATGCCACAGTTCATGAATGTTTGTTTCACCAGACTAGATGTAAACACTTTAGTTTTGTGTTAGCCATGCGGGCATTCCCTGTAAAAGTAGGCCAACTTTTGTTGGGTGAGAGGGAATTACGGTGTCATCACCTTTGCGCGTCATGATGTCTCTCCCATGCCGAATTATTAGACTAGTAAGCACAGAGACAGAGGGGTGCTAGGCACTGTTTTAAATAGCCCGCTATAGCTCCGCTATAGCACGCTATAGCGTTTACAAAAGGTCTTGCGCTAAAAGACTTTGGTCCAAACAAATGAACAAACATTTTAAATAGCGCGCTATAGCAATTGGAAGAGGTCTGCCGCTAAGATGCTTAGCGCGCTATTTAAAACTATGACTGCTAGGTTACCATCCTGCATGAGAGACATACGAACTGTTTGGACCAAACACAGTTAAAAAATAGATAATCTGGGACCCTTAAACCCAGCGCACTATTGTCCTTCGTCTATCTATGCTCGCCCTAGAATGGCTACTGTCACCTCGTCTTCGCCCAAGGGATAACTCTACACTTCCTCTCATCCTGATACATCTCATGCCTAGAGCACAACAAACATGTCATAGTTATAGAAGCACAGGACCCAATAACTCCAAAATCTCAACTGATTCAACATCTCCTTTGCGGTCGAAGGTGATGAATATATAAGGTGGAGATAGCATAGAGATTGGTGGGATGCTAAGGTAGTTCAGATATTTTGTTTTAAAAGGGCACAAAACCGTGGGCCACGGTAAAGAAAGTAGCTAGTGATCCAATAGACCATGACTGGGTTCATATATACGCAACTCCCCCCGCCCCCCACCACCTCTACTCCCCCGCGCGCAAACGCACATATTTTTTCTGTATTGCTCTCTAGTTGTGAACACCTCTGCAACTAAAAAATACGCAGTTTTCAAATTTCTTGGATTTCGATTTCTTTTCACCTTTCACTATTTCATCGAAGAGGTTTTATTTCTAAAATGTGCTCTACTCTCTGGGTAGCAACTAAAAATCCATTTGGACTCGCCACCGTTATTTATTGTTATTATGTGATTAAGGTCCCCATCTATTGTAATCCCAAGTTTATACAATTGTAATCTTAGGCAAGTAAAAACACAGTGATGACTAACCTAGCACCGGTGCTATTTGTGCAGTTTCTTTACAACGTAGCCATCTCTTGTCATATAAGTTTGCATAAACAATTCTCTCTCTCCTCTGCTTTGTACCATTCCTCAACATGCAAGAGTAGAGGGCAAATCATTTTTTTATTGCCCAACCCAAATTGGCACTAGGCTGCACAATGGTATTCACTAGTGCCAAACGCCAAATCCAATATGTCAACGTTATTTGGCTACACGTTGTGGATACCCTAAGAGCACCTAATGTTATAGTCTTCCGCCAACGAACACCGTAATCAGCTGCCTCTGCCTCCAAGCTCGCCGTTGCGGGAGGACTCCACCGTCTGCAGCGTCTACGCAGACAGTGACCAACCCTAACTCATTCAGCTCCACCTTCCTACACATGGCGCCGTCGCTCGGGGCTGAGACCCATTCGCTATCACGTTTGAGGCGGCACCACGGCCCAAGGCTTTGATTGTGCGCATCAGCGGCACCATCCGCCGACGCGAATGATGCAAGTAATCAAAGGGCGGAGCGAGTTGCCCTTGCGCAAAAATCTGGCAAGTTTGGCAGGCTAGTTTCAACAATTACTGACTGGTGTAAAACCAACCAAAGTTGTAAAACCAGAAAACATGTGAGAAAAGCATATCAAATGCACCAGAGAGATAGCAAGTAATCGCAGGATAACACAACAGTAACATCAGGCAAGAACAACAGAATTACAGACCAAATTCAGGGCCCGCTTATTCATAGTTCACACCAAAGCTGCTACAGAACAGTGGAAGCTTGAAGGTAATACAAACTAACAAGACACTGCATCACAGTACTGTAGAAACAAAGACATGGCCAGGCAACGACAAACGACACACTAGTAGCAATATCCCAACTCCATAGTGTGGTGTGTAATGTCGTATAAAAGGGTATGCACACCTTTCATTTTGAAAAAGGAGACGAGCTTCAAATATCTAGTAGGAGTACGTGAGTATCAGTTTCATACGACCTTTGTTTCTTGCTATGCTTCGAATCAGAGTGAGTTGGTCCGACCGATTTAACGAGAGGTCGGAGCTAGCTAGTAGCCTAGCTGACATACCAGTGTTGGATGCAGAGAGAAATAAGAGTGTGTGTTTTTAAGTTTAACTGGAAATAAGAGTGTTGAATGGGAGCGAGCATGCGAGCGAGGCAGAGTTGTATGCGAACGAAGACGGGGAATGAAGAATGATACAGATTCTTTTTTGGCGAGTGATCTGCGCCGGCGCGCCGGCCCAAAGTTTGGGCCGGTCGCGCCCTAGCCGCAGGATGCCAATACTCCTGGCCGTTCGATCTAGCAAAAAAAGAAAAAAACGATTCGCCCCAGATCTTCTTCCTCCTCACGCATCTTACTCTCGTGCAGCTCCCTGCATCTAGCCGGCCCGCGCTGCCCCTCCGGTGGCCATCCTCGTCGCCGGTCCCCACCCTCGCCGACCATCCTCATCGTCGGTCCCCATCCTCGCCGGCCGCCCTCGTCGCCGGTCCCTACCCTCGCCGGTCGTCCTCGTCGCTGCCTCGACCCATGCAACACCTCCACCTACGGTTGCAGCTCTCAGCGGCGACGGTTGTAGCTCTGGTTGTAGCTCCGCCACCACCCCTCGCCGTTGATGCTCGCTGAACGGAATTGCGTCGGCGACGCCCACCAGTCAATCAACGCCTTTGAATGGATGTAGCAAAAACTTCGCCGGTTGTAGCAAAACACGACTATGGTTGCAGCAAATCACCATCGTCTCCGTCGCGAGGTCACAGCTCCACCTTGTTGGATGCAGCAAAAAACTTCGCCGGTAGTAGCAAAAACCGATTACGGCTGCAGCAAATCGTCGTCACTGCCGTCGCGAGGTTCGGCTCCGCCTTGATGGATGTAGCAAAAATTTCGCCGGTAGTAGCAAAAAGCAACTATGGTTGAAACTTTAATATCTACTGTTGAAACATTTCTATCAATAGTTGCAATTCTTTTCCACTTGCGTGGTGCCGGTCGCAGCTCCGGCCGTCGCTCGTCGCACCGCTTGGCTTGCAGGTTGCAGCATCCGATGCTGGCCCCCATCACGAGCGGCCATGGCGACAGGCGCGGGCGCGAGGGCGCTGCCATGGCGACGAGGTTGCAGCGAAAACGGCATGGGATTGGGTTTCTGTGCTGGTTTGCAGCGGCCGCGAGGGGAGTGCACGGCTGCACAGGAGGCTGTTGGTGCTCGCCGGGGAAAGAGGATAGGAGGTGGTCAGTTGAGATGGAAGGAAGAAGATAAGACAAAGAAAAAAAAACACAGGAGGCGTGTGATAGACGCATGATCCGTGTAGGTTGATCGAGCGCACGCGATGCGACCGGCCGAATCGTTCGGCCGGCGCGCCATTCTGAAACGTTTCCCTTCTTTTTTTTGGGAATGATACAGATTCTTTAAAACTTAGCTTGCACACGTAAGCATATGCATGTCATAATAGGGGTGCGGATAACTAAAACCAAGTTCGAATCATATTGGATGCTGCTTTCCTTACAACACGTATATATGCATGTGTTATTTCACCTATTTATTAATTTTAACCTTTAACTTGATTAACTTTCGGCACCTAATATTTCACTATGCACGTGGTCCGTGCTCTCAAATTCTGCATGTCATCAAATCTTCACATTTTTACTTCTGGTGTCGCTGGATGGTCTACGGATCTATGGATGTATTTTTACTTCTGATGTTCTTTGTACTATCTTAACAGTTGATGACAGGGGCAGGAGCCAGGCCGACAGCAGGACCCGAGCCGCCTTCGAAAACTACCGCGGATTTGGACCTCATGTCCTGGGAAATCGCTAAAGTCAGCAAAGGAGTTGGGCCTCAAGCCCCGGGCCCGGGCCCTGGGGACTGGGTCATGTCTATGCCCCTAGCTGATGAATAGATTGAAAGTTTTCCTCGAAAAAAAATCTCACATTTATCGCCGATACTTTAAAGTTGAACTACCACCTATATATTTGTGGAACCTCCCTTGCCTTCCCAAACATTTTTTGGAGATGTGAACTAGCATTGGTTGATTAGTTGCTCTTCTTTAGCCTTTTAACTCAGTATCTCGTCAATCCACCATCGGATAGAATGGAAGGTATCAGGATAGAGGTAGCGATGATGTATTAATGGAGAGGTAGCAGCAGACAACCAAGCATTGGGTATGAATGGTAGGTACCAAGAGAGAGATAGCGACGGTGTATCAAGGGAGAGATAGCAGCAAGAGACAACCAAGCATTTGGTATGAATGGTAGGTACCAGAAGAGAGGTAGCCATATGTATCAAGGGAGAGGTAGCAACTAGGAGCAAACTATCAGCGGTAATTAGTAGTGACATATGATTAGCGCAGAGTTAATATTACAAAACACAAAATTAATGTGATGAAAATATGAAGACATGCACAAAGAAGATGATCATTGATAATTTGAAGTTGGGAGAACCATGAAAAACACCATTTCACGTGAACATTATTATTTTTCTGTTTTGTTTTCATCAGATTTTAATTGCTCACCACATGTGCCACATGGTATCAGTTTTTAGGTGTAATATTACTTCCACCGTTCCAGAATATAAGGTGTATAAGTTTCCGTGTAAGTTAACCATTTCAATGTTTGACCAAGATTATCGAATAAAATAAAAATATCCGGAATACATAATAGATAAAAATAGAATGAATTGCAAAAAAGGACCACATTTGGGGCATCGTTTGCAGAAAACCACGAGGTCGCTAATCATTTGCAAAAAACACCGCACATTCAGTAAATTTTTTGCAGTTTGCACTGGTCGGCCGATTTGCTTCGTTTGACCATGTTTCCGATAGCTGGGGCCCGGTTTCCCCCAACGTGGCATAACGGATGGGAGACGGCGCCGTCATCTCGAGACGACCTGGTCAGATCGCGTCGGACGGACCAACCGCGCTGCCCCACTCCACTTGTCACTCTCTGCTCTCCCTCAGGCTCCATGGGAAAGGCGAAAGCCGGCGGCGGAGCGACGGTGGCGCTTCCGCTGGCGATGCTAGTGGTGGTGGTGATGGAGATCCACTCGAGCTCTGCGAGAGCTCGAATCCTTCTCAGGCGCAGCCTCCTCCCCAATCCCCGGAGTACGCGACGACTAGGGTATTCACCAAGGCGGTCAAGGCAAATCCGATAGGCAGCCAACACTTTGCATCCTCCTTCGGCGGTGTGGTGTAAGCCATCCATCCTCTCCCCCTCCTCACTGTTTCCCCGATATGGATTCTAGGGTAAGGGTTCTAGGGTTAGGGTGTAATTGTTACATAGTTGGGGATTATGTTGTAGGTATTTGGTTAGGATTATATATAGGGTTACAATAATGTTTGTTAATAAAGACAAATTAGCTTGCCCTTAATTATTCAGTCAAGCTAACTGAATTTGAACTGCAAAGTTCTTTTTAACTTAACTGTAACTCTATTTTTAACAGAATGGCTTGGTAGTTTTAACTACAATTGCACACTAGTTTTGAACATAATGGCTTAGTAGTTTTAACTGCAATTGCACACTAGTTTTGAACATAATGGCTCAGTAGTCATTTGTAAATGAAATTTATCTGAATTTTAACTGAATGTTTAACACTAGGTTTGGCTGAATTTTATCAGTACTATTCAACACTAGTTTTATCTAAATGTTAACAACTATGTTAAATGAACTAGGTTGGATGATGAAGAATGGGAAGTGAGGTTCCATTTCTTGGACAGAGATCATTTGGAAAGAACCATTTGCTTATCAGACATAATCTACTGGAATCTTATTGCACTAATAGAGTTGGAAGGATTTATTCAAGAGATTTTATGTATTATGTCAGAGATCCAGGAGTTGGTGTGTCGTGAGGAATGGAAGAATTAACTGATAATCACAAGGTGGAAGAATGTTGGATGACATAACTAGTAAAGGAAATAATGCGGTTAACAATACAGATATGAGATGCACCCGCACCAGCTGACCTGAACATTGGTCATGTTTATGAAGAGCAGGTCCCTTTGTTTGAATTAGGTGTATCACTTGTCTATGAGGTAGATACTTTAGGAGTTCTTTTCCCCAGTCGAGTGAAGCCCCAACCACAGCCTATCTAGGTCGAACATCCAGGAGAGTTCATGTTTGTTGAAGCTTAAGGGTCCAAGTGAATCAGAGTTTGCATTGGACTATGGTAATGAGAGCCATGAGTATTTCGTGAATAGAAATCATCAATATCCACAGGCGGCACGGCTACATGGGCTTGCTGCCTCGCCAAGATCCTGATACGTGCTTCCTCCGCGGCCTTCTTCTTGCCGGTACGGCATGACTCCTCAATGATCTCTCAAAGGATCTTGGCGTTGATCCAGTGGCGCAATGCGCATCCGACTCCTTGGGGGTCAGGAACCACTGCTTGAGGGCACGAACTATATCCGAGTTGAAGAGTTGACTGATGATGCACATGTGCACGTCCCTATACCTCCCATGCCTATTCAACTAGCTATAGTTTAAGTACAACTACACGTCTCTTGCCTGGTGGTGAGAGATCATTTATATGTGTACTGCCATCCGATGGGTATATATATGCACGTTCAGTAAGAAATGTGTTGGTACTGGCTATCAGGTGTGCAAGAAATTTGGCGGTGCATGCTGGAAGAACTAAAGTAGGAGGGACTTATATGGACAGTGAGGCAAATAGAGGGTAAGAAGTGCGAGCGAGCGCGTATCCGTTTATTTATGTGCGTGATGTCTGTTTATTTATGATCATGATAGGACAAGGTAGATATGTGTATTTCCGGTCAAAAAAGGTACTAGACATGTGCATGCTCTACTGCTGAATGTGCTTCACACACTCATAAGGCATCAGGCTAAATACAGTGCATATGGAAACAAATAAGAAACGTGCACGTTTCACAAGCTAATCTTGCATCGGCCTAAATAGCATGCATATAGAAACAAATTAATAAGAACCAGTGTTCATGAAAGTATCCAGGTCTCCTGGACATGGATTACTCCCGGAATTCTCATAAAATTTGGCATACATAAAAATTGATAAAAATATATGAAAAGAAGTAATAATGCTTATACCACATAGATTTGCTATATCACAAAAATTGAAATCCAAAATTAGTTTCTAGCTCAGGACATAAAAAATAAGATGAATACAGCATTAACATTGTTGATGGCCAAATGCACTATCCAAATTGGATATACTACTTTTCACAACTAGATTTGTCCTTTTTATTCGATGTATTTATTTAAAATTAGATTTGAATTTCTGTAAGTGTCTTCATCAGCAAATTTTTATGATTTTTTTCATCACCAAGTGAGTTTTTTATATGGGGTACCGGGAGTCCTCCAAGTATGTGAATACCTGCTGCATCCTCAAAATGATTCGTGTATTGATGTGCATCCTTTTTTTTTGGCTAGTAGGCTGGTGTTCTTGAAATTCAGTGACAGTTCAATTCGTATTTCCCTTTTCTTTTGAAGAAACAAGATAGCTTGTTTTGGGCCTTTAGGTCGATGGATCAGTTGTTATTATGGAATCACATACAGGAGATTGTTGGCTGGGGTCGGAATTTTGCTGATGTGAGGTTGAGCCATGAAGGTAGGGCCTCAAACTCTTCGGCTAATTATTTCAATATTGGAGTAATTAAGCTCTAGATCATGGTTGCCATGTTTGGCTACTTGAGCCAAATGATACTACTATTGTACCTACTGTTACTATTCAATAAAGCTAAATTGTGTGCCATATTTTACCCCACCTCACCGGGCGCAATTTGATGCTGATTATATACACTCGAAATAGGCTTTCGCCCCTTTATAGATAAAGCAGAGATCCATACAACCAACATCCAGATAAGCCATAAAGGTGAGGGCTGGGGCAACAACACAATAATGCTCAAATAGGAACACAAGAGAAAAGAAAAACAAGGCCACCTAGTGGCTGTCGACTAGCGAAGCTACGATGACGAAAGCCGACGTGCCGAATCCACGAGCGCATCCAGCATGATACCTAGACCTAGAAGATCACGATCATGATGCCTAGACGATCGTGATGCTGATTATATGAGCCACATGTATTGTTTTATTTTCATTGGTTATCTCGTCTGGTTTTCTTTTGTAGTAGTAAACCGGGCCAGCCGAATCATCCAACTCCCCCATCCGCCTAGTCGCCTTCGTCCCCACGGTAGCACCACCACCACTCCTGGAGCTGCATCCTCCCTGCGCTCCAGTCCCCGCTCTCACAGCAGCGCGTGTCCACCGCCTTGCTCGAGCCCAGCCCCGACATGTTCTAGAGGGATTGTTGGTGTTTCACTACTTGAGCAACATTTGGTTC
The DNA here is from genome assembly GCA_021437245.1 of Aegilops speltoides. NCBI lineage: Eukaryota > Viridiplantae > Streptophyta > Magnoliopsida > Poales > Poaceae > Aegilops > Aegilops speltoides. Next base: position 506,062,259 of record CM038147.1, read on the forward strand.
CTCTAATTAACCTATGATACAGAGTCTGAAATGCCAAAATTGACGCCTGGTTATTACACTTCTTGTAGCAGGCATTTCTTGGTAGCCCGTGTTGCTGTCAGGGCTATTATGTCTCAGCTTCGTGGTTGGCGCCATCAGCTTCACTGTGAAGAAAGGACTATGAGTGGGGGTAGATATCAGGTGATACCACCCTTTACATGCTCCCATGATACAGATTTTAAAAAGTCATATTTAAATGTTTTAAAAAATTCTGAGAAAAATTGTGGATGTTCAGAAGACATATGTCCATAGCCCCTAAAAAATTCAGATCAAAATTCGAAATGTACATTGAGAAACAAAAAAGACAAATCTGGAATAAATAGTGCCAAAAAGACAAAATATGAATAGTGTCAGAAATGACACTATTCGCATGGATTTGTCTTTTTTGTTTCTCAATGTACATTTCGAATTTTGATCTGAATTTTTTAGGAGTTATAGACATATGTCTCCTGAACATCCACAAATTTTTTCATAATTTTTTGAAACATTTAAATATAACTTTTCAAAATCTGTATCATGGGAGCATGTAAAGGGTGGTATCACCTGATATTTTCCCCTATGAGTGGGTTGCACATTTTGCCGAAAACTTGAGCATGTAGCAGCACCCAACTAGCATACATTTCCTATTATGCATCGCAGCCGTGTTGTGCCTATGTGGACTTGCAACAAGTCCCAAGTAAACAAGTTGCGGTCATAACAAAATGTCGCACACCAGATTGAAAACAATCGCCAGCAAAGCTACGCGCGTGCAAAAAACATGCCACTGGCATCACCAGGGATAGCATGGCCACCGTCCACGCATGGACTGCTACGGGAGCCTGGCTTACGGGCATTCAGCCAAACACATATGGAAGCATACCCTAGTGCGGGGGGCACAGGTCCTGATTTGAACGACAGTGTGGGATGGAGTGAGAAGGGTAGCGGTGGCCGGAGGTTGGCGGCGCAAGGGATGGGGTGGCTGCGCACGGTGGCAGTTGGGGGTGGCTCGTGCGATGGGGCTGTGTGGGTCGCACATGGGAGAGGAAGGTGGATGTGTTAAACCTGTAACATAGTTGAGATATAGTAGTTAGGATAACTATCTATGATCTCATCGTTGTAACAACCTTTGTAATCTGGTGATGCCAAGCTGCCCTAGAACACGTATATAAATAGGGTGTGTCTAGAACTCTCGACTAAGACTTAACGAAGTCTCAATCGAGTGACGTCAGCGTGTTTTTTTTTTTTGCTACAAGCGGCATGGCTGGGTGCTACGAACGGTGACAAAAAAATGTTGTGATAGCATTGCAAGCAACAACAATAAATTCTACAACCATTCTATCTGAAATGCTACAACCGTCAATGAAGGATGTTGCAACCGGTTAGATGACGTGCTACAACCGACGAGGGATGACATGCTACAACCAACAAGACGGATTTTGCATCCGGTAAGAAAAATGTTGCAAACAATGACATAAAATGCTGCATGGTCTACCGAGACTTGGTTAAATCTCAGGCGACTAATTTTTAGCCATCCCAATATATATATGACCCCAAGACCACCCAGTATGCTGCACCGAACCCATCTCTCTTTTCTATCATTTTACATGGTATCAGGCCTCTCTACTTAACAGCTTCGACATCATGGGATCCCCCTCCGTCGTCAACTCCTCCTCTGCCATGGGTGCTCTCACCCTCACCACACCCGTACCCTCCCCGGTAGGCTCTTCTGTCCATGTTCCCTCTGATAGTCTCATAACCGCGTGCCTGACCAACACCAACTACTGCATGTGGAAGGCGGAAATCCTTCCTCCTCTGCACATCGCCAACGCCGTCGACTCTGTTCAATCTCCTAATCAGCTCCTTCCTGCTGATGACAAAGGAGTGCAGGCACCCAACCCTGCCTATTGCTACGTTTTGAGCTTGCGTTGGTTTTCCTTGAAGAGTAAAGGGTGATGCAGCAATAGTAGCGTAAGTATTTCCCTCGGTTTTTGAGAACCAAGATATCAATCCAGTAGGAGGCTCCTCAAAAGTCCCACGCACCTACACAAACAAACAAAGAACTCGCAACCAACGCAATAAAGGGGTTGTCAATCCCTTCACGGCCACTTGCGAAAGTGAGATCTGATAGAGATAGTATGATAAGATAAATATATTTTTGGTATTTTATAATATAGATTGAAAAATTAAAGATGCAAATAAAAGTAGATTGAAAGCTTATATGATAAAAGATAGACCCGGGGGCCATAGGCTTCACTACTGGCTTCTCTCAAGATAGCATAAGTATTACTGTGGGTGAACAAACTACTGTCGAGCAATTGATAGAAAAGTGAATAATTATGAGATTATCTAGGCATGATCATGTATATAGGCATCACGTCCGTGAAAAGTAGACCGACTCCTGCCTGCATCTACTACTATTACTCCACACATCGACCGCTATCCAGCATGCATCTAGAGTATTAAGTTCATAAGAACAGAGTAACGCATTAAGAGAGATGACATGATGTAGAGGGATAAACTCATGCAATATGATATAAACCCCATCTTTTTATCCTCGATGGCAACAATACAATACTTGCCTTGCTGCCCCTGCTGTCACTGGGAAAGAACACCGCAAGATTGAACCCAAAGCTAAGCACTTCTCCCATTGCAAGCAAGATCAATCTGGTAGGCCAAACCAAACTGATAATTCGAAGAGACTTGGAAAGATAACTTAATCACACATAAAAGATTTCAGAGGAGATTTAAATATTTCTCATAGATAAACTTGATCATAAACCCACAATTCATCGAATCTCGACAAACACACCGCAAAAAAGAGTTACATCGAATAGATATCCAAGAAGATAAAGGAGAACATGGTATTGAGATCCAAAAAGAGAGAAGAAGCCATCTAGCTAATAACTATGGACCCGATGGTCTGTGGTAAACTACTGACAACTCATCGGAGGGGCTATGGTGTTGATGTAGAGGCCCTCCGTGGTCGATTCCCCCTTCGGCAGAACGCCGGCGAAGGCTCCAAGATGGGATCTCGCGGATAGAGAAGGTTACGGTGGTGGAAATAGTTTTTCGTTGGCTCCCTTGATGTTCTCGGGGTACGCGGGTATATATAGGAGGAAGAAGTAGGTCGGTGGCCGCCCGAGGGGCCCACGAGATAGGGGGCGCGCCCTATAGGGGTGGACGCGCCCTCCACCCTCGTGGCCGCCTCGACTGCTTCTTGACTTGCACTCCAAGTCCTTTGGATCACGTTCGTTCCAAAAATCACGCTCCCGAAGGTTTCTTTCCGTTTGGACTCCGTTTGATATTCCTTTTCTTCAAAACACTGAAATAGGCAAAAAAACAGCAATACGGGCTGGGCCTCCGGTTAGTAGGTTAGTCCCAAAAATAATATAAATGTATAAAATAAAGCCCATGAACATCCAAAAGGGGTAATATAGTAGCATGGAACAATCAAAAATTATAGATACGTTGGAGACATATCAAGCATCCCCAAGCTTAATTCCTGCTCGTCCTCGAGTAGGTAAATGATAAAAACAGAATTTTTGATGTGGAATGCTACCTAGCATAATTCTCAGTGTAATTTTCTTTATTGTGGCATGAATGTTCAGATCCAAATGATTCAAAATAAAAGTTCATATTGACATAAGAAATAGTAATACTTCAAGCATACTAATCAAAGCAATCATGTCTTCTCAAAATAACATGGCTAAAGAAAGTTCATCCCCACAAAAATCATATAGTTAGGCTATGCTTCATTTTCATCACACAAAAATGCTCCCAAATTATACACCCCCGACGACGAGCCAAGCAATTGTTTCGTACTTAAACATTCTCAAACTTTTTCAACTTTCACGCAATACATGAGCGTGAGCCATGGATATAGCACTATGGGTGGAATAGAATATGATGATGGGGATTGTGTGGAGAAGACAAAAAAGGAGAAAGTCTCACATTGACGAGGATAATCAACGGGCTATGGAGATGCCCATCAATTGATGTCAACATGAGGAGTAGGGATTGCCATGCAACGGATGCACTAGAGCTATAAATGTATGAAATCTCAAAAAAAGAAAACTAGTGGGTGTGCATCCAACTTGCTTGCTCACGAAGACCTAGGGCATTTTGAGGAAGCCCATCGTAGGAATATACAAGCCAAGTTCTATAATGAAAAATTCCCACTAGTGTATGAAAGTGACAACATATGAGACTCTCTATATGAAGAACATGGTGCTACTTTGAAGCACAAGTGTGGAAAAGAAATAGTAACATTGCCCCTTTTTTATTTTATTTTATTTTTTTTCTTTTTCCTTTTTCTTTTTTTAGGCCTTTCTTTTTTTTCTTTTGGCCTTTCTTCCTTTTTTTTCTTTGGCCTTTCTTTTTTTTTCTTTTTGGCCTTTCTTTTTCTTTTTCTTTTTGGGGACAATGCTCTAATAATGATGATCATCACACTTTTATTGATTTACAACTCATGAATTACAACTCAAAACTAGAACAAGATATGACTCTATATGAATGCCTCCGGCAGTGTACTAGGATGGGCAATGAATCAAGAGTGACATGTATGAAAAATTATGCAAAGTGGCCTTGCCTCAAATACGATGTCAACTACATGATCATGCAATGGCAATATGACAATAGTAATGCATGTCATGATGATAATTGGAACAGTGGAAAGTTGCATGGCAATATATCTCGGAATGGCTATGGAAATGCCATAATAGGTAGGTATGGTGGCTGTTTTGAGGAAGATATAAGGAGGTTTATGTGTGATAGAGTGTATCATATCACAGGATTTGGATGCACCGGCGAAGGTTGCACCAACTCTCAAGGTGAGAAAGGGCAATGCAGTGCATCAAGAGGCTAGCAATGATGGAAAGGTAAAAGTGCGATAATCCATGGACTCAACATTAGTCAAAAGAACTCATATACTTATTGCAAAAATCTACAAGTCATAAAAAACCAAGCACTACGTGCATGCTCCTAGATGGATAGATTGGTAGGAAAAGACCATCGCTCGTCCCCGACCGTCACTCACAAGGATGCACAATCTAAGAACAGCTCATGTTTCAAATTTGTTACACAACTTTAACCATACGTGCATGCTACGGGACTTGCTAACTTCAACACAAGCATTCTTTCAATTCATAATCACCCAACTAGCATGACTTTAATATCACTACCTCCATATCTCAAAACAATTATCAAGTATCAAATTGATCATAGCATCCAATTCACTTCCTATGATAGTTTTTATTATACCCAACTTGGATGCCGACCATTCTAGGACGAATTTTATAACCATAGAAAATACCATGATGTTCTAAGAGACTCTCAAAATAATATAAATGAAGCATGAGAGACTAGCAATTTCTACAAAATTAAGCCACAGTGTGCTCTAAAATATATAAGTGAAGCACTAGAGCAAAAACTATCTAGCTCAAAAGATATAAGTGAAGCACATAGAGTATTCTAATAAATTCCAATCAAGTGGGCTTCTCCCAAAAGGTGTGTACAGCAAGGATGATTGTGGAAAACTAAAAAGCAAATGCTAATATCATACAAGACGCTCCAAGCAAAACACATATCATGTGGCGAATAAAAATATAGCTCCAAGTAAAGTTACCGATAAATGAAGACGAAAGAGGGAATGCCTTCCAGGGGCATCCCCAAGCTTAGGCTTTTGGCTATTCTTGAATATCTTGGGGTGCCATGGGCATCCCCAAGCTTAGTCTCTTGCCACTCCTTATTCCATAGTCCATCAAATCTTTACCCAAAACTTGAAAACTTCACAACACAAAACTCAACAGGAAATCTCATAAGCTCCGTTAGTGAAAGAAAGCAAAACCACCACATAAGGTACTGTAATGAACTCATTCTTTATTTATATTGGTGTTAAACCTACTTTATTTCAAGTTCTCTATGGTTCATACCACTTAAAACTAGCCATAGATGCATCAAAATAAGCAAACAACACAAGAAAAACAGAATCTATCAAAAACAGAACATTCTGTAGCAATATGTAACCCTCGAATACTTCTGGAACTCTAAAAATCCTACCAAACTAGGAAGTCCTGGGAAATTTATCTATTGATCTACAGCAAAAAGAATCAACGCAAAATCACATTTCTGTAAATTAACAAAACTATTTCCGTGCGCGCAAAGTTTCTGTTTTTCAGCTGAATCAAATTAACTATCACCATAGGTTATCCTATAGGTTCTACTTGGCACAAACACTAACATAAAAACACATCTAAACAGAAGGTAGATACAAAATTTATTACTAAACAGAAACAAAAACAAAAAACACAAATAAAATTGGGTTGCCTTCCAACTAGCGCTATCGTTTAACGCCCCTAGCTAGGCATAAAAGCGAGGATAGATCTAAGTAGTACCATAATAATAAGATAGATCTTGAAAACTCATCTCATATTCTCTACGTTCAGCAGCAAGTTTTCTTTGAGGTAAGCAAAAATAATCAAAAGGGCTAAATTTGATGGGACAAAAGTCCCCAGGATCAATCACAGGAGGAATTGGTTCCTCCTTTGGCCCTTCATATTGCACAACTAATTCATCATTATAAGCATTCTTTTGGCAGAATTTCGTGAGCCTATACTCAAGAGAGTATCCTAGCTCGTTATTTCGAAGAGCAAAATCATTATTAAGTTCGGAAATTCTATCAACTAGGACATTGGTAGGAACCTTTTTTCTAAGGTTTTCATTGAAAGCAACATAATCCAAAGATTGAAAACGCCTAATTTCCTCTTGATCGAAGAGGATCGCCTCTATGGGAGGACGACCGGCGTCCACCCTATAGTGCGCAAAGATTTCTTTGGCCTCTCTTATTATAAATCTAAACTCATGATCCAAAAAGATAGTAACAACGCGCTTAACAGAAGAATGCTCAATATTAGAAAATTCAAGGAAAATTCTTTGTATGCAAGGATGCATATTTATAAATTGTCTTTCAAGCTCAACTGCAAGCATAGTGACAGCATCCGCAAGACTACTAGTTCTATGAAGAATAGAACCACCCATACAAGGTAAAGCACCGGCACAAGTAAAGAAATCTTGAATAACACCTTTTCCAATAATGCTACCACTACCGATTCGAAACTTTTTAGTATGCAAGATAGGGGGTTCTTCAGCAGGAGCATCAGAATTTTCTATGTTATCATTATTGTCCATATCGATGATAATCTCCCCAATTTCAGACAAAAAGGCAAACAAAAGCGAAGAAGAATAGGAGATTGGGAAAGAGAGGGCGAATAAAACGGCAAGGGTGAAGTGGGGGAGAGGAAAACGAGAGGCAAATGGCAAATAATGTAAATGCGAGGGAGATGAGTTTGTGATGGGTACTTGGCATGTCTTGACTTGAGCGAAGACCACCCCGGCAACGGCGCCAGAAATCCTTCTTGCTACGTCTTGAGCTTGTGTTGGTTTTTCTTTAAGAGGAAAGGGTGATGCAGCAATAGTAGCGTAAGTATTTCCCTCAGTTTTTGAGAACCAAGGTATCAATCCAGTAGGAGGCTCCTCAAAAGTCCCACGCACCTACACAAACAAACAAAGAACTCGCAACCAACGCAATAAAGGGGTTGTCAATCCTTCACGGCCACTTCATGAAAGTGAGATCTGATAGAGATAGTATGATAAGATAAATATATTTTGGTATTTTATAATATAGATTGGAAAAGTAAAGATGCAAATAAAAGTAGATTGAAAGCTTATATGATAAAAGATAGACCCGAGGGCCATAGGTTTCACTAGTGGCTTCTCTCAAGATAGCATAAGTATTATGGTGGGTGAACAAATTACTGTCGAGCAATTGATAGAAAAGCGAATAATTATGAGGTTATCTAGGCATGATCATGTATATAGGCATCACGTCCGTGACAAGTAGACTGACTCCTGCCTGCATCTACTACTATTACTCCACACATCGACCGCTATCCAGCATGCATCTAGAGTATTAAGTTCATAAGAACACAGTAACACATTAAGAAAGATGACATGATGTAGAGGGATAAACTCACGCAATATGATATAAATGTCAAAGCCCTAGAGTTTGATTGCAATTAGTTTCATAAGCATCCATGCATCATGTCTATATTTGTTTGAAACTTGAAATGGGGATTGCATGAACCCCTGGCATCAAAGGAATTCACTAGGTTCAGCTAAAATATTTTTAGTAAATCCAAATGGCTTTCAAAAATGTTCATCATTTATGGAAAATGCTGTAAAGAGTAACCAGAGGTGATGCACATTTTTCCATGATCTATTTGGGCTCTGAATTAAATCATCCTCTATTTGCATTTGGACATTTAAATGCTATAAATATTTTAAATGCCCAAATAATCACAAACTTAAATGTTTACTGTTGGATATATTCCAAACAGTGGGCTTGAGCAAGTTTCATGATTTTTGAGTATGCCTAAGTATTTTTAATAAAGCCCTGACACTACAGAAGAAATAGAAAAATAGAAAAGAATTAGAAAGAGAGAGAGAGAGAGAGAGAGAGAGAGAGAGAGAGAGAGAGAGAGAGAGAGAGAGAGAGAGAGAGAAACCAACCTGAGGTTATATACGCAGCCCACCTGGTGGCCCACTTACCTAGCCCAGCCCACCAGAGCCGCCACCGTCTCCCACCTCGCGCCAGAAGGACGCGAGGTGTGTGGCCACCGTGCACCGGCACGCGCCCGGCCACCTCCTCCATCCCTGCCTGCCTGGCTCCTCCTCGACGCGTCCGGACGACGCCACACGACCCTCATAGCCGTCTGGCTCTCCCTCTCTCTCCCCCGAACGCTCTCCCTCTCCTCTGTTCTCCTCACCGTACGCGCCCGCCGCCGACGACGAGAACCACTATGGCCACCGTCCACCCCTCGCCTTGTCGAAGCATCCAGAAGGACCGGCGTCGTCTCCTTCATCGTCTACACCAGTCCGTTCGACCGTGGGAGCACCGCTGCGACATTTCTGGCTCGTCTTCAACCTCGGGCACCCGAGCTCGCCTCCGGTCGATTCGGCACCGACAGAACCTCCCTGGGCTCGCTGACCTCCTCTTCGGCATCGCTGTGAGCTCCCGCTCCGAACCCCTCTCTTCCCTACCTCTTTTGCATCGCGTAGCCCTAGTTTCACCGGAGCCGATAGCTCCTCGCCGCCGGCCATGCCGCCACCGCGGATACGGCCACGCAAGCTCGCCACCGCGCACGTCAACGCACTCAGGGGGTCTCCAGGAGCTCGAATCACCCGCCTGTTACGCCTGCTCCGCACCGTAGCTGCAACCCCGTGCACACCCGAACTCCGGCCGCCGCCCAACTTGCCGCCGCCGCCACAGACCACCCCAGGTCCAGCCACCACCACCACCATCGGATGCACCCTGTTGCGAGCGTTCCAACGCGCCCGGCCGCGCGACCTCTTGTCGCCCGGACGGGCAACCCCGCCGTGTCCCGATTAGCACCGGCGGCTAACCGCCATATTGGATGACATGGACACGTCATTAGCGGCAAATTGACCCACTAGCTAACCCCCTGGCTCGATGACATGCGGGCCCCACTGCCTAACTAACCAGCTAACAAAATAGTTTAAGTTTAATCTAAACACAGTGGCCCCACGCGTCGGTGTTGACCTTGCTGACGTGGCTGTTGACCGGACCCACATGTCTGTGACACTAAATGTCACAGGGTCACTGACCAGTGGGTCCCACTAGTCAGGTTTGCCCCATACCGTGCCCCGTTGACCTGCTGACGTCATGATGATGTCAGGCTGACGCAGTAATCCTTTTTGGAATTTAAATAAATCTTAAATGATTTGTTTAATTTCAGAAAATATCCAAAACTTCTAAAAATCATAAAATCAACTGTAACTCCAAATGAAATAAATTATATATGAAAAATTATCAGAAAAATCCAATCTATCCATTTATGCTATTTCCATGCATGTTTGAACAACTTAAACCTGCGGTTTATATAAAAACATGATAATGCACTTAATTAATTCATAGTTTGAGTTTGAACTTGAACCTTAGGTTCAAAATAACTCAAACCCATCTGGTTGTAGTTGCATTAGGCCAACACACTCATATTACCATGTCATGAGCATGCATCATATTGTTGCATTGCATTGATTGTGTTCTTTCTCAACTGCCGGTGTTTGTCCCCTCTCAGTAGACGTGTACCGACGATGTGATCAATGACACCGATGAAGAACTATACTATCTTCAGAAGTGACAGGCAAGCAAAACCCCCTTGTTCATTCTGACACAATCCCACTCTCTCGCTCCTGCTCTCTTTTACTGCATTAGGACAACAACGATACATCTGCTACTTGCTGCGGTAGTTGAACCCCTTTATCCTCTGCATGACCTGTCATTGCCAAAGTAAATAGATGAAACCCACTCGCATGAGTAGGAGTTGTTTGAGCCCTGATGTGCCTACTCATTCGTGCTTGTTTGTCATGCCTGCTATGCTAAGAGTTGTGTCAGGTCTAATTCATCGGGGATGAATTGGAACAGTGATGAACGTGTCCTCCTGTGTGTGAACACTATTTGGTAAAGGTAGCGGTGAGAGGCCATGTAGGAGTACATGATGGGTTGTCTCATTGAAACCGTCCTCGGGAACTGAGTTCTGTGTTTGTGATCCATGAACAGCTACTACCACACATTGGGATCCTTAATTGACTCTCTCGACTTATTAACCGACTTGATCTCTGTCCAGGAGTCGAAACTAGTTCCTGGTGTTTGTAGGTAGTGTTAGTAGTCTACCAAGTGGCACCCGGTACAGGTGGGCTTGGGACAGACTAGGCACAGTGGCACGGTGTACCAAGTGGCACCCGGATGGTGGGCTTGGGAACCCTGCTCACATCGCTTGGGGCCGTGAGCGACACCCCAGCCGGATCTCCTTGCGGATGGAACCCGAATAGGCGATAAACCTAGACGAGAGACTTGTGTGGTTAGTCAGGTCGTGGCCGGCACCCTCTCCAGGCTTCCGCTTGAAGGTTGCCGAGATACATGACGTGTACATGGCGGTAAGTGGCGAGAGCGTGTGTGAAGAAGTACACCCCTGCAGGGTTAACCTCATCTATTCGAATAGCCGTGTCCGCGGCAAAGGACCTCTGGGTTGCCTATACAGTTCGTAGACAAGTGAAAGTGGATACTCTAAAATGCGCAAGATAAGCGTGAGTGCTATGGATGGCGTTCTTGTAGGGAGACGGGAGCGGATCCATAGTGGTGTATAGATATGGTGAATATGTGGACTCATGTGCGCCACCTCAAAAGAGTTACTTGCAGTCGTAGTTCAGGATAGCCACCGAGTCAAAGCTGGCTTGCTGCAGTTAAACCCCACCATCCCCTTTGTCGATAATGATGCATATGTAGTTAGTTCTGATGTAAATCTTGCTTGGTACATTTCTACTCATGTTTGCCTATTTTATGTTTTTGCAGAGAGACTTCAGTGTCACTAGTAGTTCCGCATGAACTTCGACGTTTAGCTTGTTACCTCAGCTACGATCTTGTGCCCTCGGCAGGATCTGGTAGATAGTCAGGCGTCTCAGCCTTTTTCATCAATAGTTGTCTGTACTCAGACATGTTAAGCTTCCGCTTGTGCTTTGACTTGTATGCTCTAAATGCTGGGTCGAGAGACCCATGTTTGTAATATCTCACTCCTCGGAGCCTGTTGAATAAAATACTTGAGTTATAGAGTCATGTTGTGATGCCATGTTGTATTTGCACATATTGAGCATATTCTGTGTATGTTATTGAAATGCTTGGTATGTGTGGGATTTGACTATCTAGTTGTTTATCCTTGAAAGCCTCTCTTACCGGGAAATGTCTCCTAGTGCTTCCACTGAGCCCTGGTAGCTTGCTACTACTCCGGAACACTTAGACTGGCCGTCATGTGTCCTTCTTCGTTCCTGTTTCTGTCCCTTCGGGGAAATGTCATGCGGTGTCTACCGGAGTCCTGCTAGCCTGCTATAGCCCGGATTCTCCGGAGTGCTGTTAGCCCAGTTGCTACAGCCCGGATTCACTCGCTGATGACCGACACGTTTGTTGCTGGGTCATGTATGCATGTCCCTGTAAGTTAGTGCCACTTTGGGTTTACGACTAGCCATGTCAGCCCGGGTTCTTTGTCATATGGATGCTAGCGACACTATCATATACATGAGCCAAAAGGCGCAAATGGTCCCGGTCCTGGTATGGCGACACCCGTGGGAATACCGTGCGTGAGGCCGCAAAGTGATATGAGGTGTTACATGCTAGATCGGTGTGGCATAGGATCGGGGTCCTGACAGTTTTGGTATCAGAGCTTGACTGCCTGTAGGATTACCAAGCCAAACTGGTCGAAGTTGAGTCTAGAAATGCTTTAGTTATATGTAGGGGAATTGATTGTGGGATGGAACGTAAGGCTCTTTTTACTCCTTTACCTTATGCCCTTCTGATCTGAGTCAACCTCTTCTCTTCTATGGGGATTAAGAACTAGGCTTCTCATCTTTCTATCAGGATCACATGCTACTAATCCATAGACTTATAGAATTGTTTGACTTAAGCCTCAGTTCAGTTCCTACTACCTCCGTATGTTAACTGTTGATCTCGAAACCTTGATATTGTGCTTCTGAGTGGCTATGCCACCATCTTTGTAGCATGTCTCCAATCTTTTTGAGCATTTACAGCCGTTATGTTGTCCGAGTCATCCCAAGTTTCTAAATAATCTGATGCATTTGCAAAATCCTTTCCCTCTGGTTTCGATGTTCCTTTAGGCCAAGTTAATCACATTAATTGTTGAGTTGAGGTATTTTATTGCCTCGACATATATGTTGGAATTATTATTATGACCCTAGGTGTCTTAGGGGATCATCTAGTAATCTAGCCATGTTTTGTGTTCCAGTGTGATGATTCTAGCCATCATTCCCTAAAGCATCCCGTGATGCCATTTAGTTGGTAGGTATTCTACTCCTGGGTTCTTGAACCCGAGATTCACCCCACTTACCTCATATTGATAGTGTTTGCTAGTTCCGTTAGGATATCAGTAACCTTTGCATTAGTCCTCGAGGTCTGTGGTATTTCCTTCTTCCAAATACTATGAACCACTTACGACAGATGTTTGTTGGATCAAAAGATCACAACAGGAGTGCTCTCGATGGGTTCTCCATTCTATATTGCGACTCTGCCAGCTCAACCTTTCTGCATGGGTTATCCGGAAGAAATATGTTGAACTCGTTCGACATGCCAGTCCATGCATCCCCAACTCAGAAAATCATATGTTCTTTTGATTGTCCCCCTTTAGTTGTATTCTGATCCTCGTCTATCAATTGATAGTAAGGAGTAGTTGTGCAATCGTGTTTATCGATGCCTTTTACTCTTGTGGTCCGTCAAGCCATTCTATTCCAGAGTGACTAGGAGAAACAAACTCCAGTACCCTTTTCCATTTCCAGGATTGGGTTAAAGCAGTTGTGTTCTGCAGATCAAGATGCAATCCAGCACAGTCTGTTTCTACCTTGAAGTATTACTATCTTTATATCAGGAATATCATGGGAATTGCACACCATCCTATGAACTCTTGATAAAGTGATACTTCTCACTCTCATTATTCATTTCTCGGCTCCCGTGTTGTTGCAACCAGAATGCCGACATGTGAACTATGATGTATGAAATCGATACTCCTAGCAATCTATTGCTTGGTAGTTAAAGGACAATAACTTCATCCTTAGCCTGTTGGTTTTTGAATCACCATCCTAAGGTTGATCGTGCTACCTAGTCCATATTTCTGGTGCACTCTTCGGTCAGTGAGTTAGGACTGTGTCAATCCCTTGCTCTTTTGATCATTTCATCTTGCCTCAGAAGCAAGATTGATATCGAGCTTAGTAACATACCGGTGGTTCATGATTTTCCGAATATCTTCTCGGAAGTGTTACCAGGTTATTCCCTCACTGTTATGTTGAGCTCGTGATCAAGTTGGTCTTCTTATAAACCACCCTTTCTCCAAGAGTCCGTGTTGGATACCCCTGAGCTGGTTGGTTAAGCTAAACAACAACTTGGAGAGTTGGAAGATGAAAGCTTGTCCGACTCAGTTCATTCCAAAGGGATATCTTTGTGTGTGTGTGTGTGTGTGTGTGTGTGTGTGTGTGTGTGTGTGTGTGTGTGTGTGTGTGTGTTGAAGAAAGATGATATCTTCATTGATTGATCTGTTGGGGAACGTTGCAGAAAATTCAAATTTTTCCTATGGTTTCACCAAGATCCATCTATGAGTTCATCTAAGCAACGAGTAACAGGAGAGAGTTTGCATCTACATACCACTTGTAGATCGCGTGCGGAAGCTTGATAGGTAATGATGGAGTCGTACTCGACGTGATTCGAATCACCGATGACCAAGTGCTGAACGGACAACACCTCCGCGTTCAACACACGTACGGTACGGGTGACGTCTCCTTCGTCTTGATCCAGCAAGGAGGAAGGAGAGGTTGAGGAAGACAGCTCCACCGGCAGCACGATGGCGTGGTGATGGTGGAGAAGCAAGACTCGGCGTGGCTTCACGAGCACACAACGGAGGAGGAGAGGTGTTGGGAGGGAGGGCTGCGCCTTGGCTTGTGGTGCGGCTGCCTCCCTCACCCCTCTATTTATAGGGGAAGGAGAGGGGCCCCTCTAGATCCATCTAGAGGGGCGGCGGCCAAGGGAGGGGACTTGCCTCCCAAGCAAGGGCGCCTCTAGGGTTCCCCCTCAACCCTAGGCGCAAGGGCCCAAGGGAGGTGCGCCCAGCCCACCAGGCTGGCTTACTCCCCACGCAGCCCTAGTGGCCCCCGGAGGGGTGGCCCCTCCGGTGGACCCTCGAACCCTTCCGGTGACCCGTGACAATACCGCACGCCTCAAACTTTCCGTTGTCCTTTAACAACTTCCCATATATAAATCTTTACCTCCGGACCCTTCCGAACTCCTCGTGACGTCAGGGATCTCATCCGGACTCAACAACATTCGATAGTCACATACTAGTCTTCCTAATAACCCTAGCGCCACCGAACCTTAGTGTGTAGACCCTACGGGTTGGAGACACGCAGACATGACCGAGACGACTCTCGGCAATAACCAACAGCGGGTCCGGATACCCATGTTGGCTCCTACATGCTCCTCGATGATTTCATCGGTTGAACCACGATGTCGAGGATTCGATCAAACCCAGTATGCAATTCCTTTGTCAATCGGTACGTTATTTGCCCGAGACTCGATCGTCGGTATCCCAATACCTTGTTCAATCTCGTTACGCAAGTCACTTTACTCGCATCGTAATGCATGATCCGTGGCCAACATCTTGGTCACCTTGAGCTCATTATGATGATGCATTACCGAGTGGGCCCAGAGATACCTCTCCGTCATACGGAGTGACAAATCCGATCTTGATCCGTGTCAACCCAACAGATACTTTCGGAGATACCGTAATGCACCTTTATAGTCACCCGATTACGTTGTGACGTTTGATACACCCAAGGCACTCCTATCAGATCCGGAGTTACACAATCTCATGGTCGAAGGAAGAGATACTTGACATTGGCAAAGCTCTAGCAAACGAACTACACGATCTTTTATGCTATGCTTAGGATTGTCTTGTCCATCACATCATTCTCCTAATGATGTGATCCGTTATCAACGACATCCAATGTCCATAGCCAGAAACCATGACTATCTGCTGATCACAACGAGCTAGTCAACTAGAGGCTCACTAGGGACATATTGGGGTCTAAGTATTTACACGTGTATTACGATTTCCGGATAATACAGTTATAGCATGAACAAAAGACAATTATCATGAACACTGAAATATAATAATACTTTTATTATTGCCTCTAGGGCATATTTCCAACAGTCTCCCACTTGCACTAGAGTCACCAATCTAGTTACATTGTGATGAATCGAACACCCATAGAGTTCTGGTGTTGATCATGTTTTGCACGCGAGAGAGGTTTAGTCAATGGATCTGCGACATTCAGATCCGTGTGCACTTTGCAAATCTCTATGTCTCCATCTTGAACATTTTCACGGATGGAGTTGAAACGACGCTGATATGCTGGTCTTCTTGTGAAACCAGGCTCCTTGGCAAGGGCAATGGCTCCGGTGTTGTCACAGAAGAGTTTGATCGCCCCGACGCATTGGGTATGACTCCTAGGTCGGTGATGAACTCCTTCACCCAAATTGCTTCATGCGCTGCCTCCGAGGCTGCCATGTACTCCGCTTCACACGTAGATCCCGCCACGACGCTCGCTTGCATTTGCACCAGCCATCGCTCCACCATTCAACATATACACGATCCGGTTTGTTACTTAGAGTCATCCAGATCTGAGTCGAAGCTAGAGTCGACGTAACCCTTTACGACGAGCTCTTCGTCTCCTCCATAAACGAGAAACATGTCCTTCGTCGTTTTCAGGTATTTCAGGATATTCTTGACCGCTGTCCAGTGTTCCTTGCCGGGATTACTTTGGTATCTTGCTACCAAACTTATGGCAAGGTTTACATCGGTCAGTACACAAGATGGCATACATAATAGATCCTATGGCTGAAGCATAGGGATGACACTCATCTCTTCTTTATCTTTTGCCGTGGTCGGTGGTCGAGCTGAGCTCAATCTCACACCTTGTAACATAGGCAAGAACCCCTTCTTGGACTGATCCATTTTGAACCTCTTCAAAATCTTATCGAGGTATGTGCTTTGTGAAAGACCTATGAGGCGTCTCGATCTATCTCTATAGATCTTGATGCCTAATATATAAGCAGCTTCTCCAAGGTCCTTCATTGAAAAACACTTATTCAAGTAGGCCTTAATGCTGTCCAGAAGTTTTGTATCATTTCCCATCAAGAGTATGTCATCTACATATAATAGAAGAAATGCTACAGAGCTCCCACTCACTTTCTTGTAAACGCAGGCTTCTCCATAAGTCTGCATGAACCCAAACGCTTTGATCATCTCATCAAAGCGAATGTTCCAACTCCGAGATGCTTGCACCAGTCCATAAATTGATCGCTGGAGCTTGCATACTTTGTTAGCATTCTGAGGATCGACAAAACCTTCCGGCTGCATCATATACAGCTCTTCCTTAAGATGTCAGTTAAGGAATGCCGTTTTGACGTCCATCTGCCATATCTCATGTCATAATATGCGGCAATTGCTAACATGATTCGGACGGACTTCAGCTTCGCTACGGGAGAGAATGTCTCATCGTAGTCAATCCCTTGAACTTGTCGATAACCCTTAGAGACAAGTCGAGCTTTATAGATGGTAACATTACCATCCGCGTTCGTCTTCTTCTTAAAAATCCATTTGTTTTCTATCGCTCGCCGATCATCGGGCAAGTCTATCAAAGTCCATACTTTGTTTTCATACATGGATTCTATCTCGGATTTCATGGCTTCAAGCCATTTGTTGGAATCCGGGCCCGCCATCGCTTCTTCATAGTTCAAGGTTCACCGTTGTCTAACAACATGATTTCCGTGACAGGGTTGCTGTACCACTGTGCGGAACGTGTCCTTGTGGACCCACGGGTTCAAGAGCAACTTGATCCAAGTACCTTGATCATCATCATTGGTTTCCTCTTGGTGGTGTGGTCATCACAGAACATTTTCTGAGCTGCACCACTTTCCCGTTCGAGAGGTACTACTTCATCGAGTTCTACTATCCTCCCACTTACTTCTTTCGAGAGAAACTCTTTTTCCAGAAAGCATCCATTCTTGGCAACAAAGATCTTGCCTTCGGATCTTAGGTAGAAGGTATACCCGACAGTTTCCTTAGGGTATCCTATGAATACGCATTTTTCCGACTTGGGTTCGAGCTTTTTCAGGTTGAAGTTTCTTGACATAAGCATCGCATCCCCAAACTTTTAGAAACGACAGCTTAGGTTTCTTCCCAAACCATAATTCATATGGTGTCGTCTCAACGGATTTAGACGGTGCCCTATTTAAAGTGAATGTAGCTGTCTCTAGAGCGTATCCCCAAAATGACAGAGGTAAATCGGTAAGAGACATCATAGACCGCACCATATCCAATAGAGTGCGATTACGACGTTCGGACACACCGTTTCACTGAGGTGTTCCAGGCGGCGTGAGTTGTGAAACGATTCCACATTTCCTTAAGTGTGTACCAAATTCGTGACTTAAGTATTCTCCTCCACGATCTGATCGTAGGAACTTTATCTTTTGGTCACGTTGATTCTCCACCTCATTTTGAAATTCCTTGAACTTTTCAAAGGTCTCAGACTTGTGTTTCATTAAGTAGACATACCCATATCTACTCAAGTCATCAGTGAGGGTGAGAACATAACGATATCCTCCATGAGCCTCAACGCCATTGGACCGCACACATCGGTATGTATGATTTCCAACAAGTTGGTTGCTCGCCCATTGTTCCGAGAACGGAGTCTTGGTCATTTTGCCCATGAGGCATGGTTCACATGTGTCAAACGATTCATAATCAAGAGACTCTAAAAGTCCATCGGCATGGAGCTTCTTCATGCGCTTGACACCAATGTGACCAAGGCAAAGTGCCACAAGTATGTGGGACTATCGTTATCAACTTTACATCTTTTGGCATCCACACTATGAACATGTGTAATATTACGCTCGAGATTCATTAAGAATAAACCATTGACCATCGGAGCATGACCATAAAACATATCTCTCATATAAATCGAACAACCATTATTCTCAGACTTAAATGAGTAGCCATCTTGCATTAAACGAGATCCAGATACAATGTTCATGCTCAAACTTGGCACTAAATAACAATTATTAAGGTTCAAAACTAATCCCGTGGGTAAATGTAGAGGCAGCGTGCCGACGGCAGCATCACATCGACTGGAACCATTCCCGGCGTGCATCGTCACCTCGCCCTTCGCCATCTCCGCTTATTCCGCAGCTCCTGCCGTGAGTTACAAATATGAGCAACGGCACCGTATCAAATACCTGTGAGTTATTACGAGTCTAATCGTAAGGTACACATCAATTACATGTATATCAAATATACCTTTGGTGTTGCCGGCCTTCTTATCCGCTAAGTATTTGGGGCAGTTCCGCTTCCAGTGACCCTTCCCCTTGCAATAAAAGCACTCTGTCTCAGGCTTGGGTCCATTCTTTGACTTCTTCCCGGCAACAGGCTTACCGGGCGCGACAACATCTTTGCCGTCCTTCTTGAAGTTCTTCTTACCCTTGCCCTTCTTGAACTTAGTGGTCTTATTGACCATCAACACTTGATGTTCTTTCTTGATTTCAACCTCTGCTGACTTCAAGATCGAGAACACTTCAGAATGGTCTTCACCATCCCCTCGCATGTTGTAGTTCATCACAAAGCTCTTGTAGCTTGGTGGGAGCGATCGAGGATTCTGTCAATGACCGCCTCATCGGGAGGTTAATGTTCACTGGGTCATACGGTTGTTCAACCTGCATATCTTCAGATGTGCTCACCGATGTAACTTTTTTCCTCCATCTTACAACTGTAGAACTTGTCGGAGACATCATATCTCTCGACCCGGGCATGAGCTTGAAGGAAATATGCCCTAGAGGCAATAATAAAGTTATTATTTATTTCCTTATTTCATGATAAATGTTTATCATTCATGCTAGAATTGTATTAACGGGAACATGATACATGTGTGAATGCATAGACAAACAAGATGTCACTAGTATGCCTCTATTAGACTAGCTTGTTAATCAAAGATGGTTATGTTTCCTAACCATAAACAAAAGGTTTGTTATTTGATTAACAAGGTCACATCATTAGTTGAATGATCTGATTGACATGACCCATTCCATTAGCTTAGCACACGATCGCTTAGTATGTTGCTACCGCTTTTATCCATGACTTATACATGTTCCTATAACTATGAGATTATGCAACTCCTGTTTCGGAGGAACACTTTTGGTGCTACCAAATGTCACAACGAATCGGGTGATTATAAAGGAGTACTACAGGTGTCTCCAAAGGCAGATGTTGGGTTGGCGATTTCGAGATTAGGTTTTGTCACTCCGATTGTCTGGAGAGGTATCTCTCGGGCCCTCTCGGTAATACACATCATGAAGCCTTGCAAGCATTACAACTAATGAGTTAGCTGTGAGATGATGAATTACGGAACGAGTAAAGAGACTTGCCGTAACGAGATTGAACTAGGTATTGATACCGACGATCGAATCTCGGGCAAGTAACATACCGATGACAAAGGAACAACGATGTTGTTATGCGGTCGACCAATAAAGATCTTCAAGAATATGTAGGAGCCAATATGGGCATCCAGGTCCCGCTATTGGTTATTGACCGGAGACGTGTCTCGGTCATGTCTACATTGTTCTCGAACCGTAGGGTCCGCACGCTTAAGGTTTCGATGACGGTTATATTATGAGTTTATGTATTTTGATGTACCGAAGAAGTTCGAGTCCCGGATGTGATCACGGACATGACGAGGAGTCTCAAATGGTCGAGACATAAAGATTGATATATTGAAGCCTATATTTGAGTTCGAATGGTTCCGTGAAATCGATTTTATTGGAACACCGGGTTACTGAACCTCCCGGGGTTATTGGGCCTTAGTGGGCCATGAGGGAGAAGAGGAAGGGCCGGCCAGGCAGGCCGCTCCCCCCCCCTAGTCCGAATAGGACAAGGAGGGGGCGGCGCCCCTTCCCTCTTCCTCCCCCAATCCTAATCCAACTAGGAAGGGGGAGTCCTACTCCGGTGGGAGTAGGACTCCTCGCCGCCTCCTCCAAGTCGGCCGCACCTCCCCCTTGCTCCTTTATATACGGGGCAGGGGGCACCCTAGAACACACAAGTTGATCTACGGATCGTTCCTTAGCGTGTGCGGTGCCCCTCCACCATATTCCACCTCGGTCATATCGTCGCAAAGCTTAGGCGAAGCCCTGCGCCGTAGAACATCAAGATCGCCACCACGCCGTCAGGTCGACGGAACTCTTCCTCCCCGGCTCTCTCTGGATTGGAGCCCGAGGAGCGCCATCGAGCTGTACGTGTGTCAAGAACTCGGGGCGCCGGAGTAACGGCGCCGGATCGGTCGGATCGCGAGGAGATCGACGACTACTTCCTCTACGCCAGATCGCTTCCGCCGGTCTCACGAGGGTACGAGACAACACTCTCCCTCGTTGCTATTCATCACCATGATCTTACGTGCGAGGAAATTTTTGAAATTACTACGTTCCCCAACAAAGGGCATCCGAGCCTAGGTTTTTATGGTTTGATGTTTTGCACGAGTAGAACACAAGTGAGTTGTGGGCGATACAAGTCATACTACCTACCAAAGATGTCATACTTTGGTTCAGCGGTATTGTGAGATGAAGCGCCCGGACCGACATTACGCCAGACGCTTACGCGAGACTGGTTTCACCGCCACGAGCACTCGCTGCTTAAAGGTGATTGGCGGGTGTCTGCTCTCTCACTTTAGTTGAACTGAAAGTGTGGCTACGCCCGGTCCTTGAGAAGGTTAAACGAGTCTATTTGACGAAGTATCGCTGTGGTTTTGATGCGAGGTAAGATTGGTTCTTGCTTAAGCCCGTAGCAGCCACGTAAAATTTGCAACAACAAAGTAGAGGACGCCTAACTTGTTTTTGCAGGCATGTTGTGATGTGATATGGTCAAGACGTGATGCTATATTTTATTGTATGAGATGATCATGTTTTGTAACCGGTTATCGGCAATCTGGCAGGAGCCATATGGTTGTCGCTTTATTGTATGAAATGCAACGCCTCTGTAATTGCTTTACTTTATCACTAAGTGGTAGCGATAGTCGAGAAGCAATAGGTGGCGAGACGCGACAACGATGCTACGATGGAGATCAAGGTGTCGCTACGGTGACGATGGTGATCACGACGGTGCTTTCGGAGATGGAGATCACAAGCACAAGATGATGATGGCCATATCATATCACTTATATTGATTTGCATGTGATGTTTATCTTTTATGCATCTTATCTTGCTTTGTTTGACGGTAGCATTTTAAGATGATCTCTCACTAAAAATTATCAAGTAGTGTTCTCCCTGAGTATGCACCGTTGCCAAAGTTCGTCGTGCCCGCACACCACGTGATGATCGGGTGTGATAAGCTCACGTCCATCTACAACGGGTGCAAGCCAGTTTTGCACAGGCAGAATACTCAGGTTATACTTGACGAGCCTAGCATATGCAGATATGGCCTCGGAACACGGAGACCGAAAGGTCGAGCGTGAATCATATAGTAGATATGATCAACATAAGATGTTCACCATTGAAAACTACTCCATCTCACGTGATGATCGGTTATGGTTTAGTTGATTTGGATCACGTGATCACTTAGATGACTAGAGAGTTTCTTAAGTAATATGATTAATTGAACTTAAATTTATCATGAACTTAGTACCGATAGTATCTTGCTTGTCTATGTTTGATTGTAGATAGATGGCTCGTCTTTGTTGTTCCGTTGAATTTTAATGCGTTCCTTGAGAAAGCAAAGTTGAAAGATGATGGTAGCAATTACACGGATCGGGTCCGTAACTCGAGGATTATCCTCATTGCTGCACGTAAGAGTTACGCCCTGGATGCACCGCTAGGTGCCAACTCGCCGCTGATGCAATCGACGACGTTAAGAACGCCTCGCGAGCAAAGCTGATGACTACTCTATAGTTCAATGTGCCATGCTTTACGGCTTAGAACCGACTTCAACGACGTTTTGAACGTCATGGAGCATATGAGATGTTCCAGAGTTGAAGTTGATATTCCAAAGTAATGCCCGGATTGAGAGATATGAAGTCTCCAATAAGTTCTATAGCTGCAAGACGGAGGAGAATAGTTCGTCGGTGAGCACATACTCAAAATGTCCGGGTATTACAATCACTTGACTCAATTGGGAGTTAATCTTCCGGATGATTGTGTCATTGATGAATTCTTCAATCACCGCCACCAAGCTACAAAGGCTTCGTGATGAACTATAATATGCAAGGGTTAGTAAAGACTATACCGAGCTCTTCGCAATGCTAAAGGTCATGGAGGTAGAAATCAAGAAGGAGCATCAAGTGTTGATGGTCAATAAGACCACTAGTTTCAAGAAGAAAGGCAAAGGGAAGAAGAAGGAACTTCAAGAAGAACAGCAAGCAAGTTGTTGCTCAGAGAAGAAACCCAAGTCCGGACCTAAACCTGAAACCGAAAGTGCTTCTACACAAGCAGATCGTCATTTGGAAGCGGAACTGCCCCAAGTATTTGGCGGATAAGAAGGATGGCAAGGTGAACAAAGGTATATGTGATATACATGTTATTGATGTGTACCTTACTAGAGCTCGCAGAGCACTGGTATTTGATACTGGTTACATCTGCTAATATTTGCAACTCAAACAGGACTACGGATTGCTTAACACCGCAAAGGACGAGGTGACGATGCGCGTGGGAAATGGTTCCAAAGTCGATGTGATCGCGGTCGGCACGCTACCTCTACATCTACCTTCGGGATTAGTTTTAGACCTAAATAATTGTTATTTGGTGCCTGCGTTGAGCATGAACATTATATCTGGATCTTGTTTGATGCGAGACGGTTATTCATTTAAATCAGAGAATAATGGTTGTTCTATTTATATGAGTAATATCTTTTATGGTCATGCACCCTTGAAGAGTGGTCTATTTTTGATGAATCTCGATAGTAGTGATACACATATTCATAATGTTGAAACCAAAAGATGCAGAGTTGATAATGATAGTGCAACTTATTTGTGGCACTGCCGTTTAGGTCATATCGGTGTAAAGCGCATGAAGAAACTCCATACTGATGGACTTTTGGAGTCACTTGATTATGAATCACTTTCACTTGCGTAACCGTGCCTCATGGGCAAGATGACTAGAACCCGTTCTCCGAGACGATGGAGAGAGCAACAGATTTGTTGGAAATCATACATACCGATGTATGTGGTCCGATGAATGTTGAGGCTCGTGGCGGATATCGTTATTTTCTCACCTTCACAGATGATTTAAGCAGATATGGGTATATCTACTTAATGAAACATAAGTCTGAAACATTTGAAAAGTTCAAAGAATTTCAGAGTGAAGTTGAAAATCATCGTAATAAGAAAATTAAATTTCTACGATCCGATCGTGGAGGTGAATATTTGAGTTACGAGTTTGGTCTACATTTGAAACAATGCGAATAGTTTAGCAACTCACGCCACCCGAACACCACAACGTAATGGTGTGTCCGAACGTCGTAATCTCACTTTACTAGATATGGTGCGATCTATGATGTCTCTTACAGATTTACCGCTATCGTTTTGGGGTTATGCTCTAGAGACGGCCGCATTCACCTTGAATAGAACACCGTCAACATCCGTTGAGACGACACCTTATGAACTGTGGTTTAGCAAGAAACCAAAGTTGTCGCTTTCTTAAAGTTTGGGGATGCGATGCTTATGTGAAAAAGCTTCAACCTGATACGCCGAACCCAAATCGAGAAATGTGTCTTCATAGGATACCCAAAGGAGACAGTTGGGTACACCTTCTATCACAGATCCGAAGGCAAGACATTTGTTGTTAAGAATGGATCCTTTCTAGAGAAGGAGTTTCTCTCGAAAGAAGTGAGTGGGAGGAAAGTAGAACTTGATGAGGTAATTGTACCTTCTCCCTTACTTGAAAGTAGTTTGTCGCAGAAACCGGTTTCGAGACATCTACACCAAGTAGTGAGGAAGTTGATGATGTTGATCATGAAACTTCAGATCAAGTTACTACGTAACCTCGTGAGATCAACCAGAGTAAGATCCGCACCAGAATGGTACGGTAATCCTGCTCGAAATCATGCTACTAGATCATGATGAACCCACGAACTATGAAGAAGCGATGGTGAGCCCAGATTCGCAAAATGGCTTGAGGCCATGAAATCTGAGATAGGACCCATGTATGAAAACAAAGTATGGACTTTGGTTGACTTGCCCGAGGGTCGGCAAGCAATAGAAAACAAGTGGATCTTCAAGAAGAAGACCGACGACGACGGTAATGTTACGCTCTATAAAGCTCGACTTGTCGCAAAGGGTTTTCGACAAGTTCAAGGGATTGACTACGATGAGACCTTCTCACCCGAAGCGATGCTTAAGTCCGTCCGAATCATGTTAGCAATTGCCGCATTTTATGATTATGAAATTTGGCAAATGGATGTAAAGACTGCATTCTGAATGGATTTCGGAAGAAGAGTTGTATATGATGCAACCAGAAGGTTTTATCGATCCAAAGGAGCTAACAAAGTGTGCAAGCTCCAGCGATCCATTTATGGACTGGTGCAAGCATCTCGAGTTGGAATAAACGCTTTGATAGTGTGATCAAAGCATTTAGTTCATACTGAGACTTTTGGAGAAGTCTCAGATTTACAAGAAAGTGAGTGGGAGCTCAGAGCATTTCGATATTATATGTAGATGACATATTACTGATCGGAAATGATATAGAATTTGGATAGCATAAAGGATACTTGAATAAGAGTTTTCAATGAAAGACCTCGGTGAAGCCGCTTACATATTGGGCATTAAGATCTATAGAGATAGATCAAGACGCTTAATTGGACTTTCACAAAGCACATACCTTGACAAAATTTTGAAGAAGTTCAAAATGGATCAAGCAAAGAAAGGGTTCTTGCTGTGTTACAAGGTGTGAAGTTGAGTAAGACTCAATGCCCCACCACCGCAGAAGATAGAGAGAAAATGAAAGATGTTCCTATGCTTCAGCCATAGGCTCTATCATGCATGCAATGTTGTGTACTGACTGATGTGTGCCTTGCTATAAGCTTAGCAGGAGGTACCAAAGTAATCCAGAGTGGATCATCGACAGCGGTCAAGAACATCCTGAAATACCGAAAAGGACTAAGGATATGTTTCTCATATATGGAGGTGACAAAGAGCTCATAAAACGGTTACGTTGATGCAAGCTTTGACAAAGATCCGGACGATTCTAAATCGCAGACCGGATACGATTTACACTAAACGGAGGAGCTGTCGGTTGGTGCAGTTCTAAACAAAGCGTCAGAGGGATCTACATGTGAAGCGGAGTACATAGCAGCTTCGAAGCAGCTAATGAAGGAGTCGGATGAAGGAGTTCATATCCGATCTAGGTGTCATACCTAGTGCATCGGGTCCAATGAAAATCTTCGTGACAATATCGAGCAATTGCCTTAGCAAAGGAATCCAGATTTCACAAGAGGACCAAGCACATCAAGAGACGCCTCAATTCCATCCGGATTTAGTCCGGTGGGAGACATAGAGATTTGCAAGATACATACGGATCTGAATGTAGCAGCACCGTTGACTAAGCCTCTTCCACGAGCAAAACATGATCAACACCAAGACTCCATGGGTGTTAGAATCATTACTATGTAATCTAGATTATTGACTCTAGTGCAAGTGGGAGGCTGAAGGAAATATGCCCTAGAGGCAATAATAAAGTTATTATTTATTTCCTTATTTCATGATAAATGTTTATCATTCATGCTAGAATTGTATTAACCGGAAACATGATACATGTGTGAATGCATAGACAAACAAGATGTCACTAGTATGCCTCTACTAGACTAGCTTATTAATCAAAGATGGTTATGTTTCCTAACCATAAACAAAAGGTTTGTTATTTGATTAACAAGGTCACATCATTAGTTGAATGATCTGATTGACATGACCCATTCCATTAGCTTAGCACACGATCGCTTAGTATGTTGCTACTGCTTTTATCCATGACTTATACATGTTCCTATAACTATGAGATTATGCAACTCCTGTTTACGGAGGAACACTTTGGTGCTACCAAACGTCACAACGAATCGGGTGATTATAAAGGAGTACTACAGTGTCTCCAAAGGCGGTGTTGGGTTGGCGATTTCGAGATTAGGTTTTGTCACTCCGATTGTCGGAGAGGTATCTGGGCCCTCTCGGTAATACACATCACTGAAGCCTTGCAAGCATTACAACTAATGAGTTAGCTGTGAGATGATGTATTACGGAACGAGTAAAGAGACTTGCGTAACGAGATTGAACTAGGTATTGATACCGACGATCGAATCTCGGGCAAGTAACATACCGATGACAAAGGGAACAACGATGTTGTTATGCGGTCCGACCGATAAAGATCTTCAAGAATATGTAGGAGCCAATATGGGCATCCAGGTCCCGCTATTGGTTATTGACCGAGACGTGTCTCGGTCATGTCTACATTGTTCTCGAACCGTAGGGTCCGCACGCTTAAGGTTTCGATGGACGGTTATATTATGAGTTTATGTATTTTGATGTACCGAAGAAGTTCGGAGTCCCGGATGTGATCACGGACATGACGAGGAGTCTTGAAATGGTCGAGACATAAAGTTTGATATATTGGAAGCCTATATTTGGAGTTCGGAATGGTTCCGGGTGAAATCGGGATTTTACCGGAACACCGGGGGGTTACCGGAACCCTCCCGGGGGTTATTGAGCGTTAGTGGGCCATGAGGGAGAAGAGGAAGGGCCGGCCAGGGCAGGCCGCGCGCCCCCTCCCCCCCTAGTCTGAATAGGACAAGGAGAGGGGGCGGCGCCCCCCCTTCCCTCTTTCCCTCCCCCCAATCCTAATCCAACTAGGAAAGGGGGGGGGAGTCCTACTCCCGGTGGGAGTAGGACTCCTCCGGCGCGCCTCCTCCAAGCCGGCCGCACCTCCCCCCCTTGCTCCTTTATATACGGGGGCAGGGGGGCACCCTAGAACACACAAGCTGATCTACGGATCGTTCCTTAGCCGTGTGCGGTGCCCCCCTCCACCGTATTCCACCTCGGTCATATCGTCGCAAAGCTTAGGCGAAGCCCTGCGCCGGTAGAACATCAAGATCGTCACCACGCCGTCGTGCTGACGGAACTCTTCCTCCCCGAAGCTCTACTGGATTGGAGCCCGAGGAGCGTCATCGAGCTGTACGTGTGTCAAGAACTCGGGGGCGCCGGAGTAACGGCGCCGGGATCGGTCGGATCGCGAGGAGATCGTACGACTACTTCCTCTACGCCAGATCGCTTCGCCCGGTCTCACGAGGGTACGTAGACAACACTCTCCCCTCTCGTTGCTATTCATCACCATGATCTTACGTGTGCGTAGGAAATTTTTTGAAATTACTACGTTCCCCAACAGAGCTTGGAAAACTAGTTTCAGCTCTTCGAACATCTCATATGCTCCGTGATGCTCAAAACGCTTTTGGAGCCCCGGTTCTAAGCTGTAAAGCATGCCGCACTGAACGAGGGAGTAATCATCAGCACGAGTTTGCCAAGCATTCATAATGTCTTGGTTCTTCGGGACAGAGGCGTCACCTAGCGGTCCTTCTAGGACATATTGCTTCCGGCAGCTATGAGGATGATCTCGTGTTCCGGACCCGATCCGTATAGTTGCTGCCATCATCTTTCAACTTGGTTTTCTAGGAGCGTTGAAGTTCATGTTGACATTAGCGTTGGCCATTTGATCTACAAGACATATTTGCAAAGGTTTTAGACTAAGTTCATGATAATAAAGTTCTAATCAAATTATGAACTCCCACTTATATTAGACATCCTCTAGTCATCTAAGTGTTACACGATCCGAGTCGACTAGCCCGTGTCCGATCATCACGTGAGACGGACTAGTCATCGTCGGTGAACATCTTCATGTTGATCGTATCTTCCATACGACTCGTGTTCGACCTTCGGTCTCCGTGTTCCGAGGCCATGTCTGTACATGCTAGGCTCGTCAAGTTAACCCTAAGTGTTTTCGCTGTGTAAAACTGTCTTACACCCGTTGTATGTGAACGTAAGAATCCATCACACCCGATCATCACGTGGTGCTTAGAAGCGATTTAACTGTAGCAACGGTGCACGATTAGGGAGATCACTTCTTGAAATTTTTGTAAGGGATCATCTTATTTACTACCGTCGTCCTAAGTAAACAAGATGCATAAACATAATAAACATCACATGCAATTATATAGTTGTGACATGACATGGCCAATATCATATAGCTCCATTGATCTCCATCTTCGGGCTCCATGATCATCTTGTCACCGCTTGACACCATGATCTCCATCATCATGATCTCCATCATCGTGTCTTCATGAAGTTGTCACGCCAACGACTACTTCTACTTCTATGGCTAACGCGTTTAGCAATAAAGTAAAGTAGTTTACATGACGTTCTTCAATGACACGCAGGTCATACAAAAAATAAAGACAACTCCTATGGCTCCTGCCGGTTGTCATACTCATCGACATGCAAGTCGTGAATCCTATTACAAGAACATGATCTCATACATCACAATTCATCATTCATCACAACTTCTGGCCATATCACATCACATGATCAATCGCTGCAAAAACAAGTTAGACGTCCTCTAATTGTTGTTGCATCTTTACGTGGCTGCGATTGGGTTCTAGCAAGAACGTTTTCTTACCTACGAATAACCACAACGTGATTTTGTCAACTTCTATTTACCCTTCATAAGGGCCCTGTTCATCGAATCCGCTCCAACTAAAGTGGGAGAGACAGACACCCGCCAGCCACCTTATGCAACTAGTGCATGTCAATCGGTGGAACCGGTCTCACGTAAGCGTACGTGTAAGATTGGTCCGGGCCGCTTCATCCCACAATGCCGTTGAAGCAAGAAAAGACTAGTAGAGGCAAGTAAGTTGACAAGATCCACGCCCACAACAAAATTGTGTTCTACTCGTGCATTAGAGAACTACGCATAGACCTAGCTCATGATGCCACTGTTGGAGAACGTTGCAGAAAATTAAAATTTTTCTTACGGTTTCACCAAGATCCATCTATGAGTTCATCTAAGCAACGAGTAACGGGAGAGAGTTTGCATCTACATACCACTTGTAGATCGCGTGCGGAAGCTTGCTAGGTGATGATGGAGTCGTACTCGACGTGATTCGAATCACCGATTACCAAGTGCTGAACGGACAGCACCTCCGCGTTCAACACACGTACGGTACGGGTGACGTCTCCTTCGTATTGATTCAGCAAGGACGAAGGATAGGTTGAGGAAGATAGCTCCACCGGCAGCACGACGGCGTGGTGATGGTGGAGAAGCAGTACTCCGACAGGGCTTCGCCGAGCACACAACGGAGGAGGAGAGGTGTTGGGGAGGGGAGGGCTGCGCCTTGGCTTGTGGTGCGGCTGCCCTCCCCTCACCCCTCTATTTATAGGGGGAAGGGAGAAGGGGGCCGGCCCCTCTAGATCCATCTAGGGGGGGCGGCCAAGGGGAGGGGGACTTGCCCCCCAAGCAAGGGGGCGCCCCCTCTAGGGTTCCCCCCTCAACCCTAGGCGCAAGGGCCCAAGGGAGGGGGTGCGCCCAGCCCACCAGGGGCTGGCTTACTCCCCACGCAGCCCAAGTGGCCCCCCTGGGAGGTGTGGCCCCTCCCGGTGGACCCTCGGAACCCTTCCGGTGGCCCCGGTACAATACCGGTACGCCCCTGAAACTTTTCGGTGTCCTTTTAACAACTTCCCATATATAAATCTTTACCTCCGGACCCTTCCGGAACTCCTCGTGATGTCCGGATCTCATCCGGGACTCCGAACAACATTCGGTAGTCACATACTAGTCTTCCTAATAACCCTAGCGTCACCAAACCTTAAGTGTGTAGACCCTACGGGTTCGGGAGACACGCAGACATGACCGAGACGACTCTCGGGCAATAACCAACAGTGGGGTCTGGATACCCATGTTGGCTCCCACATGCTCCTCGATGATTTCATCGGTTGAACCACGATGTCGAGGATTCGATCAACCCCTGTATGCAATTCCCTTTGTCAATCGGTACGTTACTTGCCCGAGACTCGATCGTCGGTATCCCAATACCTTGTTCAGTCTCGTTACCGGCAAGTCACTTTACTCGTACCGTAATCCATGATCCCGTGGCCAACACCTTGGTCACCTTGAGCTCATTATGATGATGCATTACCGAGTGGGCCAGAGATACCTCTCCGTCATATGGAGTGACAAATCCCAGTCTCGATCCGTGTCAACCCAACAGATACTTTTGGAGATACCTGTAATGCACCTTTATAGTCACCCAGTTACGCTGTGACGTTTGATACACCCAAGGCACTCCTACGGTATCCGGGAGTTACACAATCTCATGGTCGAAGGAAGAGATACTTGACATTGGCAAAGCTCTAGCAAACGAACTACACGATCTTTTATGCTATGCTTAGGATTGGGTCTTGTCCATCACATCATTCTCCTAATGATGTGATCCCGTTATCAACGACATCCAATGTCCATAGCCAGGAAACCATGACTATCTGTTGATCACAACGAGCTAGTCAACTAGAGGCTCATTAGGGACATATTGGGGTCTAAGTATTTACACGTGTATTACGATTTCCGGATAATACAGTTATAGCATGAACAAAAGACAATTATCATGAACACTGAAATATAATAATAGTTTTATTATTGCCTCTAGGGCATATTTCTAGCTCATGTTTTGGAGCTTACTACCGTAGATCATTCCCCGAGAATTTTGCAACGCCGTTTCATCGATTTGTGTTGCAAACTTTCATTTTTCTTTCTAGACTCGATGAGTCTGGAATATCCTAACACCAACCAGATCTGAATCTCAGGCAGATATGATGGTTGGAACGTTTTCCAAGAACTATAATATTGGTCTCTCTGCAACCCGGTAAAGTGGATGTCGTGACCAACACACCCAGCCGGAAGACCTATTATTGTAGTATCTTGATTGAGGAAATTGGCCACCTCCCCATAAGGACTTTGTAGGAATTACTCCCTAGTTGTGCCTTATGATTTTTGTGTTCCCGAAGTCCGACCTTTTACTTGATGTTCTAGATATCAAACCATATCTATGAAGCGGAATGCTAAATGTCTCTCGGTCGATCATCCAGCTTTTGTCCCCTTGGCCTTGCTAAGGTGAAATATGAGAAAGTGTTATCTTCCTTTGCATCTGCATCCTCCACCGCTATTCATCATGGTAGTATGTTGTGTTGCCAGCAGCCTTTACACGGATATTGGTAAAACTTTAATGAATGTGGAAATGCTCAAGTTCTTGAGAGCACACACAAGCACTAGGGATTATCACCGGCACTAACCGGGATTGCTTCCAGTTTTCTCCAGCTATGCTATAACCATTCCAACAGTGGAACTATTCCTTACTGTTGAGTTCCTCCCCAGTTGTAGAACCATTTCTGACATTTGAATTTTGTTTCTAGCTTGCACCACCATTGTGCCATCCTACCATGGGTTCCATCCATTCCTGATGATAATCAAAAATCATCCGTTGCGTTGTTTTCAACAAGGTAGTCCACATCATCCATTTTGGACCGAGTATGTCATTCTTTCGGACTCCTTCAAACGATGGATTGTGATTGCCTTAGGCTGGTATAAAGAGTTTCAATGATCTAGACATCAAACGTAATTCTTTTTGCCATCTAAGGGAATAACTCTACGAGTCACCTTCCCCAAGGTGCCCCCTTGTGGAATCATGGCAGTTAACTCCTCGCTACGTCATGATCGAGCGTGGATTTGTTGCCTACCTAGTGGACCTTCGTCATCTGTTACCCCCCATCCCCCCCCAAATATATGTTTCGTGTCTCAGCTCAAGATATGTTTTATATCTCACCCTAAGAATTGATCTTGAGTTGCCCGATCGTCGAGAAGATCGATTCCGGTAGAGTTCCTGTCCGTCGTCATCGTGTTAGATGAAGATCTTGAAAGGAAGGACGCCAAGATCGATCTGAAGCAATGGATCATGTTAGCTTGTACCCCCTCTGTCTTCTTACCTCATGTCTTGAATCTCGGGACGAGATTCCTGTTTAGTGGGGGTGAGTTGTCACAGCACTAGAGTTTGATTGCAATTAGTTTCATAACCATCCATGCATCATGTCTATATTTGTTTGAAACTTGAAATGGGGATTGCCTAAACACCTGGCATCAAAGGAATTCACTAGGTTCACCTAAAATATTTTCAGTAAATCCAAATGGCTTTCAAAAATGTTGATCATTTATGGAAAATGTTGTAAACAGTAACCAGAGGTGATGCACATTTTTCCATGATCTATTTGGGCTCTGAATTAAATCATACTCTATTTGCATTTGGACATTTAAATGCTATAAATATTTTAAATGTCCAAATAGTCACAAACTTAAATGTTTACTGTTGGATATATTCCAAACAGTGGGCTTGAGCAAGTTTCATGATTTTTGAGTTTGCCTAAGTATTTTTAATAAAGCCCTGACACTACAGAAGAAATAGAAAAATAGAGAAGAATTAGAAAGAGAGAGAGAGAGAGAGAGAGAGAGAGAGAACCCACCTGAGGTTACCTGCGCAGCCCACCTGCTGGCCCACTTACCTGGCCCAGCCCACCAGAGCCGCCACCGTCTCCCACCTCGCGCCAGAATGATGCAAGGCGTGTGGCCACCGCGCACCGGCACGCGCCCGGCCACCTCCTCCTCCCTGCCTGCCTGGCTCCTCCTCGACGCGTCCGGACGACGCCATGTGACCCCCAGAGTCGTCCGGCTCTCCCTCTCTCTCCCCCGAACGCTCTCCCCCTCCTCTGTTCCGAATGCGCCTGCCGCTGCTGACTAGAACCACCGTGGCCATCGTCCACCCATCGCCTTGCCTAAGCATCCAGAAGGACCGGCATCGTCTACACCAGTCCGTTCGACCGCGGGAGCACCGCAGCAACGTTTCTGCCTCGTCTTCAACCTCGGGCACCCGAGCTCGCCTCTGGTCGATTCGGCACTGCCAGGACCTCCCCGGGCTCGCTGACCTCTCCTCTTCGACATCGCTGTGAGCTCCCGCTCCGAACCCCTCACTTCCCCGCCTCTTTTGCACCGCGTAGCCCTAGTTTCACCGGAGCCGATAGCTCCTCGCTGCCGGCCATGCCTCCACCGAGGCTACGGCCGCGCAAGCTTGCCTCCGAGCACATCAACGCACTCAGGGAGTCTCCAGGAGGTCAAATCACCCGCCCGTTAGGCCTGCCCCGCACCGTAGCCGCAACCCCGTGCACACCCAAACTCCGGCCGCCGCTCAACTTGCCGCCGCCGCCGCCATAGACCACCCCCGGTCTGGCCACCACCACCATCGGATGCACCCTGCTGCGAGCGTTCCAACGCGCCCGGCCGCGCGACCTCTTGTCGCCGGAGTTGGCCGGACGGACAACCCCGCCGTTTCCCGATTAGCACCGGCAACTAACCACCGTTTTGGATGACGTGGACACGTCATTAGCGGCTAATTGACCAACTAACTAACCCCCTGGCTCGCTGACATGCCGATCCCACTACCTAACTAACCATCTAACCAAATAATTTAAGTTTAATCTAAACACAGTGGCCCATGCGTCGGCGTTGACCTCGCTGACGTGGCCGTTTGCCGGACCCACCTGTTTGTGACACTAAATGTCACAGGGTCACTGACTAGTGGGTCCAACTGGTCAGGTTTACCCCGTACCGTGCCCCGTTGACCTACTGACGTTGTTTAATTTCAGAAAATATCTAAAACTTCTAAAAATCATATAAAATCAACCGTAACTCCAAATGAAATAAATTATATATGAAAAATTATCAGAAAAATCCAATCTATCCATTTATGCTATTTCCATGCATGTTTGAACAACTTAAACCTGTTGTTTATATCAAAACATGATAATGCACTTAATTAATTCATAGTTTGAGTTTGAACTTGAACCTTAGGTTCAAAATAACTCAAACCCATCTGGTTGTAGTTGCATTAGGCCAACACACTCATATTACCATGTCATGAGCATGCATCATATTGTTGCATTGCATTGATTGTCTTCTTTCTCTGCTGCCGGTGTTTGTCCCCTCTCAGTAGACTTGTACCGACAATGTGATCGATGACACCGATGAAGAACTATACTATCTTCAGAAGTGCCAGGCAAGCAAAACCCCCTTGTTCATTCCGATACAATCCCACTCTCTCGCTCCTGCTCTCTTTTACTGCATTAGGACAACAACAATACATCCGCTACTTGCTGCGGTAGTTGAACCCCTTTATCCTCTGCATGACCTGTCATTGCCACAGTAAATAGATGAACCCACTGGCATGAGTAGGAGTTGTTTGAGCCCTGATGTGCCTACTCATTCGTGCTTGTTTGTCATGCTTGCTATGCTTAGAGTTGTGTCAGGTCTGATTCATCGAGGATGAATTGGAACAGTGATGAACATGTCCTACTGTGTGTGAGTTAAGTGTGTGAACATGATTTGGTAAAGGTAGCGGTGAGAGGCCATGTAGGAGTACATGGTGGGTTGTCTCATTGAAACCGTCCTCAGGAACTGAGTTATGTGTTTGTGATCCATGAACAGCTACTACCACACATTGGGATCCTTAATTGACTCTCTCGACTTATTAACCGACTTGATCTCTGTCCAGGAGTCGCAACTAGTTCCTGGTGTTTGTAGGTAGTGTTAGTAGTCTACCAAGTGGCACCCGATACAAGTGGGCTTGGGACAGACTAGGCACAGTGGCACGGTGTACCAAGTGGCACCCGGATGATGGGCTTGGGAACCCTGCTCACATCGTTTGGGGCCGTGAGCGACACCTCGGCCGGATCTCCTTGCGGATGGAACCCCAATAGGCGATAAACCTGGACGAGAGACTTGTGTGGTTAGTCAGGTCGTGGCCGACACCCTTGCCAGGCTTCCGCTTGAAGGTTGCCGAGATACATGACGTGTACATGGCGGTAAGTGGCGAGAGCGTGTGTGAAGAAGTACACCCCTGCAGGGTTAACATCATCTATTCGAATAGCTGTGTCCGCGGTAAAGGACCTCTGGGTTGCCTATACAATTCATAGACAAGTGAAAGTGGATACTCTAAAATGCGCAAGATAAGCGTGAGTGCTATGGATGGCGTTCTTGTAGGGAGACGGGAGCGGATCCATAGTGGTGTATTGATATGGTGAATATGTGGACTCATGTGCGCCACCTCAAAAGAGTTACTTGCAGTCGTAGTTCAGGATAGCCACCGAGTCAAAGCTGGCTTGCTGCAGTTAAACCCCACCATCCCCTTTGTTGATAATGATGCATATGTAGTTAGTTCTGATGTAAGTCTTGCTGGGTACATTTGTACTCATGTTTGCCTATTTTATGTTTTTGCAGAGAGACTTCAGCCTCACTAGTAGTTCCGCCTGAACTTCGACGTTCAGCTAGTTACCTCCGCTACGATCTTGTGCCCTCGGCAGGATTTGGTAGATAGTCAGGCTTCTCTGCCTTTGTCATTTATAGTTGTCTGTACTCAGACATGTTAAGCTTCCGCTTGTGCTTTGACTTGTATGCTCTGAATGCTGGGTCGAGAGACCCATGTTTGTATTATCTCGCTCCTCGGAGCCTGTTGAATAAAATACTTGAGTTATAGAGTCATGTTGTGATGTCATGTTGTATTTGCACATATCGAGCATATTGTGTGTATGTTATTGAAATGCTTGGTATGTGTGGGATCTGACTATCTAGTTGTTTATCCTTGGTAGCCTCTGAGGGAGTCCTGGACTAGGGGGTGTCCGGATAGCCGAACTATCATCATTGGCCGGACTCCAAGACTATGAAGATACAAGATTGAAGACTTCGTCCCGTGTCCGGATGGGACTTTCCTTGGCGTGGAAGGCAAGCTTGGCAATACGAATATGTAGATCTCCTATCATTGTAACTGACTTTGTGTAACCCTAGCCCTCTCCGGTGTCTATATAAACCGGAGGGTTTTAGTCCATAGGACGAACAACAATCATACCATAGGCTAGCTTCTAGGGTTTAGCCTCCTTGATCTCGTGGTAGATCCACTCTTGTACTACCCATATCATCAATATCAATCAAGCAGAGTAGGGTTTTACCTCCATTGAGAGGGCCCGAACCTGGGTAAAAACATCGTGTCCCTTGTCTCCTGTTACCATCCGCCTAGACGCACAGTTCGGGACCCCCTACCCGAGATCCGCCGGTTTTGACACCGACATTGGTGCTTTCATTGAGAGTTCCTATGTGTCGTCACCTATAGGCCCGATGGCACCTTCGATCATCAACAACAACGCGGTCCAGGGTGAGACTTTTCTCCCCGGACCGATCTTCGTATTCGGCGGCTTTGCACTGCGGGCCAATTCGCTTGGTCATCTGGAGCAGATCGAAAGCTACGCCCCTAGCCATCAGGTCAGATTTGAAAGTTGGAACTACACGGCCGACATCCGCGGAGACTTGATCTTCGACGGATTCGGGCCACAGCCGAGCGCCCCGCACTGTCACGATGGGCATGATCTAGCTCTGCTGCCGGACGGTGCCCTTGAGGCCGCACAAGAGTCTGCTCCGACCCTTAACTTGGAGCCAACTGCGCTGATCGAGGATGGGTGCCTAGACACCGCCTCGGGGGCTGCTACCTCTACGGCGATGGAGCCGAATACCGACCCTATCCCTTGTGAAGCTCGTGACTCCGAGGTGCCGGACTCCTCGCCGGACTCCGAACCTCCCGCGCCCCTACCAATCGAATCCGATTGGGCGCCGATCATGGAGTTCACCGCTGCGGACATCTTTTAGCACTCGCCTTTTGGCGACATCCTGAATTCGCTAAAGTACCTCTCGTTATCAGGAGAGCCCTGGCCGGACTACGGTCAGGGCGGCTGGGATGCGGACGACGAAGAAATTCAAAAGCCTCCCAGAGAATACCATTGGAAGTTGGGAAGAGCTCGAGGATGCGTTCCGAGCAAATTTCCAGGGGACTTATGTCCGCCCTCCAGATGCAGACGATTTAAGTCACATAACTCAACAACCCGGAGAGTCAGCACGCAAATTCTGGAAGAGGTTCCTCACCAAAAAGAACCAAATAGTCGACTGTCCGGACGCCGAAGCTTTAGCAGGTTTTAAACATAACGTCCAAGACGAATGGCTCGCCAGACACCTCGGCCAGGAAAAGCCAAGGACAATGGCCGCGCTAACAAGCCTCATGACCCGCTTTTGCGCGGGAGAAGATAGCTGGCTGGCAAGATGCAGCACCAGCGACCCGAGTACATCCAAGGTCAGGGATGGAAATGGGAAACCACGACGCAGAAAAGATCAGCGCCAGACTAAGGAAAATGGCCCAAAGAGCACGGCGGCCAACGCCGGGTTCAAAAGCTCTCGGCCGAACAACAAAACACTGCCTCTTAAGGACAGCAGTGACGAGCTATCCAACCTAAACAAAATCTTGGACAGGATATGTCAAATCCACAGTACCCCCGGGAAGCCTGCAAACCATACCCATAGAGATTGTTGGGTCTTCAAGCAGTCCGGCCGACTTAATGCCGAACACAAGGAGCTCGACACACCAAGCGAGGACGATGACGAACCCCACAAGCAGAGGACGGAAAACAGAAGACTTTCCCACAAGAAGTCAAAACAGTAAACTCACTTCACGTGATAACAAGGAAAAATAGTGCGGCACCTACTAAAGTACGCGCCGCACGGTCCACCCAGCGGAGTCCCGAAATTGGATGTCAAAACCAATTACTTTCGACCATCAGGATTACTCCAGAAGTATATGAAACACAGGATGGACTTCTTTGATATTGGATCCTATAATCGACGAACTACAATTTACGCAAGTCCTAATGGATGGTGGCAGTGATATAAACCTGCTATACCAGGACACCATCCGCAGAATGGGGATAGACCCTACCAAAATTCGCCATAGCAGCACTTCCTTTAAAGGAGTGACGCCAGGCCCTTATGTCAATTGTACGGGCTCTTTACTACTAGAGGTTGTGTTCGGTTCACCCGACAACTTCCGTCGTGAAAAGCTAATCTTCCATATCACCCCATTTAAAAGTAGCCATCAAGCACTATTGGGACGCGAAGCTTTCGCCCGCTTTAACGCAATACCGCATTACGCGTCTCTCACACTTAAAATGCCCGGTCCACGCGGCATCATCTCATTAAAGGGTAACTTCGAGTGTTCCTCGACCACGAAAGAACGTGAGACTGCATTGACAGCCACACACTAATCCGGCCTTGCTGATCAAAGCCCCTAAAAACAGGTCATTCAGACCCCGGACACGGTTAGGTGAACCTGGTATAAATAAACAAGGGGCTTACTAGCCGCACACCCCTTCACAAGGGGCTGCACACATGAACAATGAGAGCCAATAAAGCTCAATTTTATTCATCTTTTAAATCGTACTCTGTTTTAAATACATTTTTCGCACGATATTTTTTCAAACTAAGTTCCTCTCTTTTTAAAGATGAACTACGTGCTACACCCGTCTAGGATACAGCACAACGGAGACCCAGGCGTAGACGTGCAGCAGGGACCCGTTACAAGAATTCTTTTTAGATTAAGACCCTGCGTAAACCTTTTTTACTGTCTCTTGTTGATACACATCCCCCGGTTTCCTACCATAACCGAGGAGGAGGCTGGCGTTTTGGCATCGGCCGCGTCAGAAGTTTTTGCGCGTACCTGGACACGAGGGGCTTAGGGCATTGTTCTGCCCATTATCATAAAGACCAAACACCTTAGGGAGTGTTCGGCGTCTCGAGTTAGGCCTTATATAGATCAGCTCCGAATCATGTCTTTGGTCAAATGTTGGGTTTGCCCGGTGATGGATTCATGTACCTGGGGTAGGGTCATAGGCCTGGCCTAAACGTCCTACCCAAGGGCACCCTCAGAAGAGATCATCTTCCAGTCGACCAAAGAGGAACCCACTCGACTGACTGGAAGGACTCGACCATGGAAGACTCACTCGACCATGAAGACTCACTCGACCACCAGAAGGTCAGAAGGCACTCCGTAGCGCAACGGCTTGCTAATTGAATAGACTTAATGTTAGTTAAGACGCTTTATGAGGGGCGTTACCAGTAACGCCCCAGGCTTAATGTACTTAAACCTCTCGATTATGTGGGCTGGCTGGGGTCTGGCGACTCTATATAAGCCACCCCCCTCCACAGATAGAAGGGTTCACACTCTTGTAATACTCAAACTCATAATCCACTCGACCGCCTCAGGGCTCCGAGACATAGGGCTGTTACTTCCTCCGAGAAGGGCCTGAACTCGTACATCGTTTGTCTTCACAACTGCTCCATAGCTAGGACATCGCCTCTCCCTTACCTACCCCTATTTCTACTGTCAGACTTAGAACCACGACAGTTGGCGCCCACCTTGGGGCAGGTGTTTTAGTGATTTGTGGAGGAGTTGCAGTACTTCCGAGTACCTTCATCATGATGACTGCTGGAGTTTTGGGTGAGGGGCGTGAGATCCGTCTCGGTGCTCTCACTTTTGTCGCCGACGACTCCGCATGGCTCCAGGAGGCTCCACTTGACATCGAGGCGCTCCCCGTCCGCGGGGCGACGCACTTTCGTGCATGTGTTCGCGGCGTTCTGCTGCGGCAACCGTCGACCCCGTACCGGTCGACTCATCTATCGGCCGCCCGCCCGGTCTCCCACCAGCGCAAGCGCTCTGGTCGGTCGAGGCTACAACGGTGGGTGAAACACACGGTGGCTCGCCAGACAGCCACCGCCCAGGTCGCGGCTATCGAGCCCGACGAATCTCTCTACGGCCTGTTCGATCTGTCGACTGGCTCTGTAGAGACTGCATCCGAGTGTGATAGCAGTGATCCAGCGGCGGAGATCCTCATGGTCGACGGCCCTCGCGTCCTCCAAGCCACGGCGGTGGGGCCGCGGAGGAGGAGACCCGTGCAAAACACGAAGAGTACCAGCCCGAGACACTCGACTCTCTGCAGAGAGAAGAGCTTCGTCGCAGAACATGGATGCACTACATACCCCTATCGCGGAGAGACCCACGAGGCTCGTGCCTTGGAGGAAGCACCTTTGGCCAATGTGGCTGAACGCTCGCTGGAGAATCTTGGCGAGCACTCGGCGGCAGGCGGCAACGACTCCACGAAGCGGTCGGCGTCGACTCTTCCCACCGACTCAGGTATACCGCACGCCAGTTCAGAATTTAGCAGCTGCAACTCGCATAGCAGAATCCATCCAGCCGTCCCAATCGGAAGCTGGGAGAGGCTTGCAGCAGATCAGAGATTTACTCAGAGCGGCAGGAGACCAGAACTCAGCCATGTCGCAGTCGCGCAACAAGATTCACAGTCGATCCGTCGCTGCGAACACTGTCCAGTCGGCTCACAGCACCAGATCGCCTCCGCGGCGAGAAGGGCGCGACAACTGGCAAGAGCAGCACGGAGACCGATTCAACCGAGATGACAGGCGTCGAGTGCCCCTTTCCCCTCCGAGGGAAGGGTCGTACGCTCCTCGGCGGCAAGATGACAGACGACGATCAAGATGCAGGCGAAGAGTTCGATCGACCCCGGGAACCCGAGCTTTGACGCGCGATCCATTATCGTGCAAGGCTTGGTCGACCGGAACAGAGCCCATCGAGGCGGACCGAGAGGATGCACCCACCAGCGATCGAGTGCATATCTCGGTCCGGAGTGTTTTAGCGAGCTATCGAGCCATGATGATCCCCCAATTTCAGATTGGCAGCAGAGTCGACAAGTTCATCGGGGAATCCAAGCACGAAACTTGGCTTGACGATTACCGAGTAGCTGTTCAGATTGGTGGTGGGAATGATGAGGTGGCCATGAAGCATTTACCACTCATGTTGGAAGGTTACGCGAGCATGGCTGAATCGGTTACCTCCTGACGAGATATATACTTGGGAAGATTTGTCCCAGTGTTCGTCAGACTTTTGAAGGGACTTGCAAGCGACCGGCTGGTTTGACAGAGCTGCAAGTTTGTGTGCGAAGACCAATGAAACTCTCCGAGAGTACATTCAGAGGTGGATTACCTTGCACCATACTGTGGAAAATGTGTCTGACCATCAGGCGGTTTGCGCCTTCAAAGATGGCGTCAAAACAGAGAATTGAAGTTTGGTCGAACCGGGGACATGACCCTGAGTGAATGATGGAGATTGCTAGCAATCGCCAATGGCGAGGAAGAAGACCGACTCGGCGGCAAGTACAAGCCAAGCCGGTCGGAGAAGAGAAATTCGGTCGGAAGCGAACGAAAAGCCGAGCCAGCAGCTCTCGGAGAGGCCCCGCCGTGACTCGGGGAAGTTCAAGGGAAGCCCAAAGGATCACGGAATCGAAGAAAGTGAAAGATAAAGAAGGAAATGATGTGATGGATATGCCATGCCATATTCACACGAAGAAGGATGAAGAGGGCAACATTATTTACCCGAAGCACACCACTCGCCAGTGTCGACTCCTGATCCAGCAGCCAGGAAAACAGTCTAAGGACAAGGAGAAGGAGCCGACAAGGCGGAGATAAAGAGGACGGTGAGGAGGAATACCCCGCATGTCAACTCCACTCTGATGATCTTCGTGGATGTGGAAAGCAAAAGTCGACTGAAAGTCATCAATCGGGAGGTGAATATGGTTGCCCCAGTAAAGCCAAGTTATGTGAAGTGGTCCCAGACACCCATCACATTCGACCAATCTGATCACCCGACTCACATTGCCACTCCTGGGCGGCAAGCGTTAGTGGTCGATCCAGTTGTCGAAGGCACTCGACTGACAAAAGTGCTGATGGATGGTGGTAGTGGGCTGAATTTGTTATATGCGGATACATTGAAAGGGATGGGCATTCGATGTCCCGATTGAGCGCCAAACAACATGAGTTTCCACGAGTCATACCAGGGAAGAAGGCTAACTCACTCAGCCAAATAGCCCTGGACGTGGTTTTTGGTGATTCCAAGCACTTCCGCAAAGAAAAGTTGACCTTTGAGGTTGTAGATTTTCAGAGTGCATACCACGCCATTTTGGGAGGCCGCCACGCACGATTCATGGCTCGACCATGCTACGTGTACCTCAAACTGAAAATGCCAGGACCCAAGGGAGTGATCACCGCCACCGCGATCGGAAGAAGGCGTAAGAGTGCTTTCGAAGGGCTCAAGATTGCCGACTCCCAAGTGACAGCGGTCGAATTCGACGAGTACATGCAAAACGCAGATCCGAAAGTGATTTGTTACGATCTAAGAAGCCAGCCACGAGTGCGCATTCAAATCGTCCGGTGAGACAAAGCCAGTCCATATTCATCCGACTGATCCCGATGCAACCCCGACCCACATATCCACAACACTCGACTCGAAATAGGAAGAAGCGCTCATCCAGTTCCTCCGTGAGAACTGGGACATTTTTGCATGGAAGCCAGCTGACATGCCAGGTGTTTCCAGGGAACTGGCTGAGCATCGCCTCCGAGTCGACAAGTCAGCAAAACCAGTCAAAGAGCATCTTCGGCGGTCCGCCGTCCAGAAGAGAAAAGCTATTGGTGAAGAAGTGGCTCGACTGTTGACGGCAGGATTTATCCGAGAGATTTACCACTCCGAGTGGCTCGCTAATGTCGTCATGGTCCTCAAGAAGGATAACTCACTCCGCATGTGCATTGATTTTAAGCACATTAATCGGGCCTGCCCGAAGGATCATTTTCCTCTCCCCCGCATCGATCAAATTGTTGACTCGACCGCGGGGTGTGAGATTGTCTTTTCTAGATGCATATTCCGGGTATCATCAGATCCGTCAGATGGACCCGATGAAATAAAACAGCTTTCATCACTCCGCTCGGGTGCTTCGCTATATCACCATGCCATTCGCCTCAAGAATGCGGAGCCACATTTATGCGAATGATTCAGAAGTGTCTTCTCACTCAAATCAGTCGGAATGTGGAAGCGTATATGGATGATATCGTCGTTAAGTCGCGAAAAGGTTCCGACCTGCTTGCTGACCTCGCCGAAACATTTGCCAACCTCAGAAGGTACGATATCAAGCTCAATCCGTCAAAGTGCACATTCGGAGTTCCTGGTGGAAAGTTACTCGGTTTTCTCGTTTCCGAACGAGGGATCGACGCTAACCCAGAGAAGATCGGCACTATTCTCCGAATGAAACGCCCTGTGCGAGTGCACGACGTCCAGAAGCTTACTGGATGCTTGGCCGCTTTAAGTCGATTCATCTCTCGCCTCGGTGAAAAGGCGTTGCCTCTTTACCGACTGATGAAGAAGGCTGACAAGTTCGAGTGGACTCCAGAAGCTGATGCAGCGTTTGCCGAGCTAAAAGCTCTGCTCTCCACCCAGCCGGTGCTTGCTGCTCCAATCAGCAAAGAGCCTCTGTTGCTTTATATTGCAGCCACTGGACAAGTTGTCGAAGATTGTGCTTACGGTCGAGCGGAAGAGGAAGGAAAGGCCTTCAAAGTTCAGCGCCGGTGTATTATTCCGTCAAGTCTTGACTCCATCCAAGCAGAGAT
The DNA here is from genome assembly GCA_021437245.1 of Aegilops speltoides. Classification (NCBI taxonomy): domain Eukaryota; kingdom Viridiplantae; phylum Streptophyta; class Magnoliopsida; order Poales; family Poaceae; genus Aegilops; species Aegilops speltoides. Next base: position 506,106,432 of record CM038147.1, read on the forward strand.
ACCCTCATTATCAGAAGCTTGTGTATGGTATATACATGACCACAAAGAAGGTTGCTCACTACTTCTCTGATCATTCTATCACAGTCGTCACCGACGCTCCTTTATCAGAGATCCTACACAACAGAGACGCAACCGGTCGAGTGGCAAAATGGGCGATTGAACTTCTTCCCCTTGATATCAAATTCGAGGCAAAGAAAGCCATTAAGTCCCAGGCTATAGCAGATTTCCTTGCCGAGTGGATTGAACAACAGCAGCCGACTGAAGTTCATTCGGAGCATTGGACCATGTTCTTCGACGGCTCCAAGATGCTGAATGGTTCTGGTGCTGGGGTTGTTCTAGTTTCCCCCAGAGGAGATAAGCTTAGGTATGTGCTCCAGATTCACTTCGATTCCTCCAACAATGAGGCAGAGTATGAGGCCCTCTTATATGGATTGCGCATGGCCATCTCACTCGGCGTCCGTCGCCTGATGGTTTATGGCGACTCAGATCTAGTGGTCAATCAAGTGATGAAGGAGTGGGACGTGAGAAGCCCAGCTATGACTGGATACTGCAATGCAGTGAGGAAGCTAGAAAAGAAGTTCGAAGGGTTGGAACTCCAACACATCCCTCGACTGAAAAATCAAGCAGCAGACGATCTGGCGAAGATAGGATCCAAAAGAGAAGCCATTCCGAGTGGTGTGTTCTTGGAACATATACACACTCCGTCAGTTAAAGAAGATCCCTTTACAGAGGAAGCTCCACAACCCAAGAGTGCCACGGACCCAATTGAGGTCGAGGTTCCGGCAGTGGTCGACTTGGTTATGGAACTTTTAGTGGTCACTCCCGATTGGACGATTCCATACATCACATATATTCTGAGAAAGGAACTCCCAGAGGATGAAGAAGAGGCTCGGCAGATCGTCCGTCGATCCAAAGCCTTTACCGTTATTAATGGGCAGTTATATAGAGAAAGCCCGACGGGAGTCGGACAAAAATGCATAACGCCAGAAGAAGGTCGAGTCATACTCAATGATATCCACTCGGGGACCTGTGGTCACCATGCGTCCTCTCGGACCATTGTAGCCAAAGCATACCGAGCCGGATTTTACTGGCCAAGAGCAAATGAGATGGCGAAAGAAATAGTGGACAAGTGCGAAGGATGCCAATTCTACTCCAATATGTCACACAAGCCTGCGTCAGCCTTGAAGACCATTCCACTCGTCTGGCCCTTCGCAGTATGGGGGTTGGACATGATCGGTCCCTTGCGAACAGGTCGGAGCGGTTTCACGCATGTACTGGTGGCAGTCGACAAGTTCACCAAGTGGATTGAAGCTAAGCCAATCAAAAAACTTGATGCTGGTACTGCTGTTTCCTTCGTCAGAGGGTTGACGTTCAGGTATGGAGTCCCGCACAGTATTATCACGGACAATGGGTCGAATTTTGACTCGGAAGAATTCAAGGATTTCTGCAACTCCCAAGGCACACGAGTCGACTACGCTTCAGTCGCCCATCCACAGTCGAACGGACAGGCAGAACGAGCCAATGGATTAATCCTCAAGGGTGCGAAGCCCGATTGATGCGAGATCTCAAGCATGCGGCTGGAGCTTGGGTCGACGAACTTCCTTGATGCTTTGGGGTTTGCGGACCACGCCTAATCGGTCGTGGGAGAACTCCTTTCTTCCGGTCTATGGGGCGAAGCAGTCTTACCGAGTGATCTCCTTCACAATGCTCCCGAATTGAACTTTACAATGAAGCGAAGCTGAGCAAGCGCGTCAGATCGGTCGACCTCCTAGAAGAGGAAAGGAAATGGCTCGATCCGCTCGACCATTTACCAGCAAGACTTGCGCCGCCAGACGCCGTAAATGTGAGAGGTCGAGCCTTCCAGAAGGAGATCTGGTCCTTCGAGTGGATCAGCGAAGCAACATAAGCTCGCTCCTTCTGGGAAGGACCCTTCATCGTCACAAAGGTTCTCCACAATGGGGCGATCGCCTCTATAACGTCGAACACAATATCGAAGAGCCCCGAGCTTGAACGCGGATCTGCTCCGCCTGCTTTTACACTTAAAGTTTTCCACTCGGAAGAGTTGTAATAAAGTACTTCTGTAGATTCATGGGCTTTGAAATAATAGTGTCATAATTCCTTCATAATTTTCGTCACTTTTTATTTTTTGGTCCAGCAAAATTTTCCCCCAGTGGGTGGCTTAGTCGCGAATCCGTTTCGCCTAAGTTTGTACAAATCCTACCGAGTGATAAGCCAGACTTCCACTCGGAGGCTTAGCTGCGAATCCGTTTCGCCTAAGTAACAAAAAATCCTACCGAGTGGTAAGCCAGACTTCCACTCGGAGGCTTAGCTGCAGTCCAGTACTCGCCTAAGATATAAAAATCCTACCGAGTGGTAAGCCAGACTTCCACTCGGAGGCTTAGCTGCAGTCCAGTACTCGCCTAAGATATAAAAAATCCTACCGAGTGGTAAGCGGACTTCCACTCGGAGGCTTAGCTGCAGTCCAAGACTCGCTTAAGGTATAAGAAATCCTACCGAGTGGTAAGCCAGACTTCCACTCGGGGGCTTAGCTGCAGCTCAGTGCTCGCCTAAGTTATTAAAAGTCCTACCGAGTGGTAAGCCAGACTCCCACTCAGAGGCTTAGATGCAATCCAAGGACTCACCTAAGTATAATGCGTACCCGCAAGGAGGACGAGGTGCAGGTCGACTGCGACCCTCTCCTCCGAGCTACACCATAAGTATGATGTGCGTTCGCAAGGAAGACGAGGTGCAGGTCGACTGCGACCCTCTCCTCCGAGCTTCGTCACAAATACAATGGAAATCCTACCGAGTAAAGAGCAAACCTCTCACTCGGAGGCTTAGCTGCAGCCCAGTGCTCGCCTAAGGTAAAAGAAATCCTACCGAGTGAAGAGCAAACCTCTCACTCGGGGGCTTAGCTGCAGCCCAGTGCTCGCCTAAGGTAAAAGAAATCCTACCGAGTGAAGAGCAAACCTCTCACTCGGAGGCTTAGCTGCAGCCCAGTGCTCGCCTAAGGTAAAAGAAATCCTACCGAGTGAAGAGCAAACCTCTCTCTCGGAGGCTTAGCTGCAGCCCAGTGCTCGCCTAAGGTAAAAGAAATCCTACCGAGTGAAGAGCAAACCTCTCACTCGGGGGCTTAGCTGCAGCCCAGTGCTCGCCTAAGGAATAAGTCGACTGCAGTGGGCATCTTGCTGTTAACCTGCAAAAGGACAATTCAAGCCAAAAGCAATCATATCCAAAACATCCAATCCAAACTTAGGTCGATACCAAAGAGAACCGAGAGTGCTCAGGCGCTAAGCCTGTTAAGGTTTTATCGGTTACAGCTCCACTCGGCATACCGAGGCAAATTTAAGGTCAAAGAAAGTTTTTTACCCCTCCTGTGGAGGGCTGGATGGAGCCACGAACTCGTCAAGATCAATCCCGTCTGCAATCCGCGTAGCAGCAGCAATGAAAGTCTCCATGAAGGCCCTGAAGTCGTGCTTTTTGGTGTTGGCCACTCGGAGAGCCGCCAGCTTATCCTCTCGGGCATCCTTGCAATGGACTCGTGCGGATATTATGACATCTGCGCCAAGATCGAGTGAAGACTTCTTCCACTCTTGCACTCGGTCAGGGACAGCGTTCAGTCGAGTCACCAACGACTCTAGGTCATTTTGGAGTGTTTCCCTAGGCCAGAGCGTCGAGTCGATGCGGGATGTAGCAACCTTCAGCCTTGCGAGATAATCCACGACGGCCGCAACACGGGACTCCAGTCGGAAGATGTTCATGGCAGTTTCATCATTCACCGGAGAGTTGACAGGGTCAAGGTTCGTCTCCAGCTGGCTGGTTTCTTCTTCGAAGTTGCGACAGAACTCTGCAAAGATAAAATCCCGAATTAAGAAAACAGTCGAATGGGGACATAACAGTTGGGAGAACTGGTCGAGTGAAGAAGATTACCTTCAAGCATAAGGAACAATTTTTAAGCAAGACCACCCAAGAAGCCTTCCACTCGTTCTTCTTCCCAGCCATCTGGTTGATCTTCTCAGTCAGAGTAGTCTTGTCACCTTCACTGCTCAACATCCTTGGTGGCAATGGCCAGAGCAGCCTTCAAATTGGTGTTGTCTTGTTCGAGCTTGGCGATCGAGGCCAGCTTTTCATCGCAAGCTTGATCTTCTCGACAGCTCAAGCTCCTTCTTCCTCTGGGCCTCCTTCACCTTGCACGCAAATTACAGCAAAGTCAGGTTCGAAGCAAATGAGGGGAGAAAAGAGTCGTCGAAATCTCACCAAACATACCTTTGGTCTCCTCCTTTGCCTTTGTCGATTCTCTGCACTAGCTTCAAGTCCAACTCGAGCTGAACATGCTTCGCTCCGATTCATAGATAGCGCCGCAAGATCGCAGGATTTCTACGAAGAGTCAATTGCCAAAATATCGAGATAATCCACTTCCGAGTGGATAAAGGAAAGTGATGCGTTTCTAAGATTACAGTCGAATGCAAGCATTCGACTATAATCTCGGGGACTACACCCAATGGGTGCACTCAGCGTGCCCCCTTGGTCTTATTCAAGACAGATTCGATCGATCGACCAGCAAAAAGCGAGTCGACCCGATCGAAACTTCTTCAGACTGTAATCAATCGCGCGGTGATCGACCACAGTCTCGGGATTACACCGATGGGTGCACTCAGCGTGCCCCCACTGATCTCAGAAACTCATTCGTTCCATTCGAGTGATGATCAATATCTACTTAGTAAGCCTAAAACCGACTGCCAGCAGTCGACCATAGCCTTGGGGACTACACCCAGCGGGTGCACTCAGCGTGCCCCCGCCAACACGGAGTTTTTAACACACCCAGTGGGTGACTGCTACGAATTCCAGGAAGAAAAGTTTTGATAATATATCCTAACAGAACAGGCGGTGGTCGATCGACCAACATTGCTCAAGGGCGGAGCTGGCGTAAAGAAGCTGCTTGGCTCGCATCCCAACGATCTTCACCGCTCCATCATGATCTCGCTGACGGATAGCCTCCTTGGCAGCACTAGCCTGGTCCTCGGGACGTGGTGCGTGGCGAAGATCGATGGCTGCCCAGACTCGACGAAGTGGGTCGAGCACTCGTCAACGGCATCGCGAATGTCACGGTGTGTCGAAAAGTGCCGACCTCCCCTTCCATCGCAATGGTCTCGGCGCCACCACACCTTGGGCTGCATGGCGGTAGATGCCTTCTGCTCCGCCTAGCCCTCAATGGTTCCTCATCCTCATCATCGTCGCGGGAAGGGTGATAATGTCATTGGTTGGAGCTTCAGAAAAGTCAAAGTCGAAATTATGCATCACGACCAAGAACAAGATTTAAAGTTGCAGACGGATTTGAAGTCGCCGTCCTCCATCTCATGGTCCTCGGCCTTGCACGACGTTTGGAAGTCGCAGCCGCTGAAATGGTGGGGATGGCTACCTTCATTTTTGGCAGAGGCTTGGTCGTCCTCGACGGAGCCACTTTCGACCGCTTCGGGCGCCTTCTCGCCGGCACCGGAGAAGCGGTCCGAGGCGTTGCCGATCCGCGAGGCAGTCGCCACTCCTTTGCCGCGTTCAGTCGAAAGGTCGTGCACAAGTTTTGACCGCCTCTCCGAGCGCGGCGGCGCCTCTTCCTCCTCTTCGTCCTCGTCGTCATCATCCTCGTCATCATCATCGTCGTCATCATCATCTTCTGCAGCGTCTGAATCCCACTCTTCTTGGCTCTCGCCCCCACTGGCTTCGCCCTCCTCAGTCGGAGTCTGAGCGCCATTGGGCATTGAGTATAGCTCAGTAAGGGCCTGAAAATATCAAGACAGAATTCAGTCGACCAAATTGCAGAAACACATTCGACGGAGATACAATGGGAAACAGAGCAAATGTACCTTTTCTGGAGCGCTATTGTGGTCAAGTGGGGAAATCCTCCGGGATCCGCGAGGGTTGTCCTTGTTCCCAGTGATCGCAGCCATCCATCTTTCCACTACGGCATCGTCGACTGCCTCCGGGTGGACGCGAGTCTCGTCTTCGATGCCTTGAGACAGCCACATGCAAAGGGTTCGGCTCAAGAGGCTGGATTCGCCCCAAGAAAAACCTCCAGAGGTCCATGCCGACCACGCCATCCCGAACCAGTTGCACCACGCGTCCATCAACATCTTCACCTCAGTTCTCTCCTCCGAACTACTTTCAGGAGGAGGGTCCATTCACTCGACTCATGGTGAATGCGGAAGACCGGTCGATCGCCCGGCGTCGCCTCATTCCGCAATAAAACCAGGTCGATTCGCCAGCCCCTAACCGACTCGGGAAAGGACATAGCGGAAGGTGCTTTTATTCCTCAAGCTGGACCCTAAGCCACCACACATCTGAACTACTTGGGTCTTCGTCACGGGACTTGCCTTCTTCACGACCGAGAGCGACATGTGAAGATGTACTTGAACAAACCCGGTCGGTCGACAGCCCGGAAGTTTTCACACATAGACACTAACGCAGCAAGATATGCAATGGATTTTGAGTAAAATGGTGGAGCTGGGCTCAAGAAATTCAGAAAACCCAAAGAAGACACTCGGCGGCAGCGAAAAACCTCGGTCAACATGGGTGGCCGAAGCACGACTCACCCTCTTACGGCCGAGGCTGCCACTCGACCGAAGCCTCGCGGCACCATGGGGATCAACCCGTCGTTGGCCATGTCGAGGAGATCCTTCTCCCTGATGGTCGACTGGATCCAATCTCCCTGGACCCAGCCCTTCGGCAAGTTGGATCTCGACGAGGAACCGCCGCGGCCGGTGGATCTCCCCTTCGCCTTCTCAGCCGCCGACGCCTTCTCCGCCGCCGACGCCTTCTTCGCACGCTCCAACACCGCCGTCTTCTCTTTGCCCATCGTGGCCGGCGGAATGCGCAGGAGAGGAGTTAGCGAGAGCAGCAGCAGTTGCGGAGGGCGGAGGCGAAGAGAGCGGAGGAAGAAGAACAGTATCGTGCGAAGCCCCGCGAAGTTGCATTTATAGCATCCCTTCCGAGTGGATGACAGGTGGACCCGAACAATCGAATCATATCCCGAACAGTTGCGCTGCACGATACGTGGCGGAAAAAGCGGCGCGGAAATCGAGGCGTTCCTGTTATGTCCCATCCGAACGCGCAGATCCGTTCCGCCAAGGCTTCCCCAAATTTCAGATCCGCGAGATCCGCGAGAGACAGATCGGTCTCGTCAGCGCGAGATTTCCTGCGATCTCGTCGCCGAATAGCAAAGCAAAAGAAGGTCACTTGACCAAAGAACAAGAATGGATCAAGTCGATTGAAGAAAAGTTGCTTGATATCAACAGGAAGATCTTGATCCAAGACAACACGTAGCCGATACGCAAAAGACAATCGAAACAACGCTAACTCCTCCTTCACTCAAGCCTCAATCCATTCGGGGCTAATGATGGATTCATGTACCAGGGTAGGGTCATAGGCCTGACCTAAACGTCCTACCCAAGGGCACCCTCAGAAGAGATCATCTTCCAGTCGACCAAAGAGGAACCCACTCGACTGACTGGAAGGACTCGACCATGGAAGACTCACTCGACCATGAAGACTCACTCGACCACCAGAAGGTCAGAAGGCACTCCGTAGCGCAACGGCTTGCTAATTGAATAGACTTAATGTTAGTTAAGACACTTTATGAGGGGCGTTACCAGTAACGCCCCAGGCTTAATGTACTTAAACCTCTCCATTATGTGGGCTGGCTGGGGTCCTGGCGCACTCTATATAAGCCACCCCCCTCCACAGATAGAAGGGTTCACACTCTTGTAATACTCAAACTCATAATCCACTCGACCGCCTCAGGGCTCCGAGACGTAGGGCTGTTACTTCCTCCGAGAAGGGCCTGAACTCGTACATCGTTTGTCTTCACAACTGCTCCATAGCTAGGACATCGCCTCTCCCTTACCTACCCCTATTTCTACTGTCAGACTTAGAACCACGACACCCGGCTCCTGTGTTTTGCTGCCTTACGTTCCGCTCTATCGGCTAACGTGGCACCAGGAGAACTACTGCGATTGTACCCCGGTTCGGCCGGGTGAGCGCCTCAGTAGAGAAAGCCGAAAACTGACTGTCATGATATAGCGAGAGACTGGTCAACCACTCGATCGACTACCGGAATGTTAAGAATTCCTCCGCTTTGACGAAGGACCGTTTCCCGGTCAAGCACACACGCGCCCCGAGTTCGGAGAGCGCGGTGCCCCTAGGGGCTATATAGTAGCCCCACCATCGAACTCCTATGGCTAAGTGAAAGTGATAAAGCATTATAGTCCGGTTGCCTAGTTTGCTACGCTATCACCTCCTTCACAGTACCAAGACGTTGGATTAAGTGTGAAAATGTGCTTTTTTGCAAACACCCCCGCACCATGTGCGTAAAAAAGTCAAGACTGCCATCTTTCAGGTTATATATATATATACGTTAACGGCCGCACAGGAGATATTTCAATACTTGAACGCACAAGTATCAAAAGCCCTTATATTATAAATATGGTTTTACAAATCATACATGTCATTTGAACATAACGTTTTTCGAGCACTGCGACTCTATTAAACGAGCGCCCGGCAGGACTTCTTCAAAATAGTGTTCGGCGGGTAATCGGCTTCTGTCCGAAACTCGGGATGCAACGCTGGTGGCATCCATCTCTGCCCAGCATGTTTTGACTCGGGCGAAAGCCATCCGTGCACCCTCTATGCACGCCGACCGCTTCATCGCCTTGATATGCGGCACCGCATCAAGGAACTGCTGCACCAAGCCAAAATAACTCTTCGGCTTGGGCCTGTCCGGCCACAGATGAGCCACGACATCCTTCATGGCAAGTCCGGACAACCTATTCAGCTCAGCCCACTCAGCCAACCGATCGGTTAACGGAAGCGGATGCTCCGGATTATGGAATTGAGACCAAAAAAGCTCTTCCATTTCGTGATCCTTTTGGCTTCGGAAGTGCACGACCGCGTCCACCGCACTCGCTGCCAAATTCAGATAGGCATCCTCCGTACCCCACAACTGGCCCAACTGAGCATACTTCGGGTCCGTGAACTTCCTACGCAGCAGAAAGGGCTTTCCAGCTGCGATATCCCCGGCCTGACGCAGCTCCTCCTTTATGGCCCTCATCGCGGAGCGAGTATCTTTGGCTTCGGCAGTGGCCTTCTTCATGTCATCTTGCTCCGCTCGGCGTTCTCTTTCGAGAAACTCATAGCGGTCGGTAGCATCCTTCAGCTTCACGGCCGTTTCGGCCATCTCCTTCCTGCTTCAGCAGTGAGTAGCCTTTTCGGCTTTTATCTCTTCGGCCGCCCTCGAGGCAGCCGCATCAGTTTTTCTGGCTTGCTCCTTGGCTCGGGCAAGCTCCACCCGAAGCTCCTCCATAGCAGCGGCGCCATCCATGACCGTGATCCGTGATCAAGTCGTTTATTTACCGGTAGCGATGTCCGTGATCCGCAACGTCAAGTTGTCGCTTCAGCCGCAACTACATCAGTCCGCTGGCCACCGAATGCCCCGCCACCAGACGGGAAGGGCGACACCTTATAATGAGATTATGGTCCTCGCACGCGCTGTCGTTTCCGCAACATACCGAGTCTCGGGGCTACTATCTATACAGGGCGCACTCTATGTGCAAAACTGTCAAAAGGTATGTCATTTTTACGTACCTCAAACCCCGTCAGTAAACCTCTGACGGCCTCATGCAACCCGCTCTCAGCGGATGAAATCCTTTCAATCACCGTACTCATTAATGTACGGTGATCTTCTGAGATAGATGCCCTATCGAGCAGATCTTTCAGCTCCTCCGGCCGTACACCAGTTGGTGTCGAACTCTCCAGCCCGCCGGACTTGGGAAGACCCTCCGCGACGACACCTCAGGGTCGTCCGCCCGCCTGACAGTGCGGCAGATGGAGGCGTCTCGCTCTCCATCATCTCCGGACGAAGATCCCCCGAAGACGAGCTCCGCTGAGAAGGGCTGTGATCCGAACTACAAGGTAAGAACTTCGGTTATCCTCAGAAATAAAAACAGGGATATCCCTTATTACGAAACTCCCCTTTTTCTACTTACGGCTCGCTGGAGGGCTGATTCCCTAGGGCAAATAGTGCGGCTGGGGCTTCTCCTGGCGCAGGATCCTCCGATGAAGATTTCTTCCCCCGCTTTCAGGCCTTGGCCTCCGGATCTTCAGAAGCGGTCCTCTTCTCCCCCTGGAGGGAGGGATTCTCGATCCCCCCTTTCTTGAGAGCCTCCTTAGCAGAGGCGGTAGTTTTCCTGTTTTCCCCTTCGCCCTCTTCTGAAGGCGCAACCTCCAGCATCTTGACCAACACAGGATCCGGCGTGGTCTCCGGGAGGGGGCCGGACACCGTATCAGTTTTGCTTGCGCTATCGACTCCTGTTCAAGGGATAGCTGCTTAAAAGGCAAATCCATGAAAAATAAACGATCGGTATGTCCGGACACAGGACTACTTACTTGAGTATCCGGGCGATTGCAGCTTAGGCCGGCGTCCTCGGTCAAGTCCGGACACATCTCTTGTGATCCGATGAACAGTTTATACATCTCCACGGGTGTCGTACCCATGAAGTGTTGAAGAGCTCGCGGTCCCTCCGGATTGAATTCCCACAGACGGAGGGGGTGACGTTTGCATGGCAGAAGGCGCCGAATCAGCATAACCTGCATCACTACGACCAGATTGATCTCCCTCTCTTGGAGGTCTCGAATCTGGCCCTGCAATATTGGTACGTCCTTGGACGGTCCCCAGTCAAGCCCTTTGTTAACCCATGACGACAGCCATTGTGGAGGGCCCGAGCGAAAGGCGGGTGGCGGCACCTGCCTGCTACCCCTGGGAGCGGTGATATAGAACCACTCCTGTTGCCACAAGCCGAGCTCGTCTTGAAAAGAGCCCTCGGGCCATGGAGCATCGGCCCTCTTACTTATAACTGCCCCTCCGCACTCTGCCTGTCGCCCCTCGATCATCTTCGGCTCCACGTTGAAGGTCTTGAGCCATAAACCGAAGTGAGGGGTAGTGCGGAGGAAGGCTTCGCAGACAACAATGAATGATGAGATATGGAGGATGGACTCCGGAGCCAAGTCATGGAATTCCAACCCGTAATAAAACATGAGCCCCCTCACGAAGGGGTCCATCGGGAAGCCTAAACCCCGACGGAAGTGAGACACGAACACGATGCTCTCACCAGGCTCAGGAGTGGGAATAACTTGCCCTTGGGCGGGCAACCTATGCGAAATCTCGTAGGTTAGGTACCTGGCGTCTCTCAGCTTTAGCACGTCTTCTTCCGTGACGGAAGAGGGCATCCACCGGCCCTGTAGGTCGGAGCCGGACATTGTCGAAGGTCCGAAGCGCCCGAATCTGGAGCCTTGGGTGTTGGAACTCGGGGCAAGGGGCGGATTCGATTAAGGATCGAAGGAAAGGGACGGGCCTTGGTCTCATTATAAAGGGAGAGAATACCAAGAGCCTTCCCCGTGACCGTTTGGAACCCGCCTTCGATGGAGGGGGCGGGGAAACGGGCGCGGTTTGGTTACCCACGTCCGTATTGATGGGAATTCCGGAATATCGGGAACACGATCTCTGCTTCGACAAGACGTGCCAGGGAAACCGCTTCGCTAGACGCGCTGAGGTGGTATGACAAAACGATTCGAGTAAAGGCTTGGCGTGGGTGACGCCACACCACGAAATACGCCGCAGATTGAAGTTGTGTAAATATTATTCTCTATGGTGGCATGTGGAATTTATTTTGCGAGCGGACACTATCTGGTGTTCACAATCTTCTATGAAATTATTGGAGGAGGAACCCGCCTTGCAATGCGAAGACAATATGCGCGCTGGACTCGTCGTCATTGAAGCCTGGTTCAGAGGGCTCTTGAGGAGTCTGGACTAGGGGTGTCCGGATAGCGAACTATCATCATTGGCGGACTCCAAGACTATGAAGATACAAGATTGAAGACTTCATCCCGTGTCCGGATGGGACTTTCCTTGGCGTGGAAGGCAAGCTTGGCAATACGGATATGTAGATCTCCTACCATTGTAACCGACTCTGTGTAACCCTAGCCCTCTCCGGTGTCTATATAAACCGGAGGGTTTTAGTCCATAGGACGAACAACAATCATACCATAGGCTAGCTTCTAGGGTTTAGCCTCCTTGATCTCGTGGTAGATCCACTGTTGTACTACCCATATCATCAATATCAATCAAGCAGGAGTAGGGTTTTACCTCAATCGAGAGGGCCCGAACCTGGGTAAAAAGATCGTGTCCCTTGTCTCTTGTTACCATCCGCCTAGACGCACAGTTCGGGACCCCCTACCCGAGATCCGCCGGTTTTGACACCGACAGCCTCTCTTATCGGGAAATGTCTCCTAGTGCTTTCGCTGAGCCCTGGTAGCTTGCTACTGCTCCAGAACACTTAGACTGGCCGGCATGTGTCCTTCTTCGTTCCTGTGTATGTCCCTCCGGGGAAATGTCACGCGGTGTCTACCGGAGTCCTGCTAGCCTGCTACAGCCCGAATTCTCCGGAGTCCTGTTAGCCTAGTTGCTACAGCCCGGATTCACTCGCTGATGACCGACACGTTCGTTGCTGGGTCATGTATGCCTGTCCCTGTAAGTTAGTGCCACTTTGGGTTTACGACTAGCCATGTCAGCCCGGGTTCTTTATCATATGGATGCTAGCGACACTATCATATACATGAGCCAAAAGGCGCAAACGGTCCCGGGCCTGGTAAGGCGACACCCGTGGGAATACCGTGCGTGAGGCCGCAAAGTGATATGAGGTGTTACATGCTAGATTGGTGTGGCATAGGATCGGGGTCCTGACAGTTTTGGTATCAGTGCTTGACTGCCTGTAGGATTACCAAGCCAAACTGGTTGAAGTTGAGTCTAGAAATGCTTTAGTTATATGTAGGGGAATTGATTGTGGGATAAATCGGTGTGGCATAGGACCGGGGTCCTGACAATAAACCCCATATTTTTATCCTCGATGGCAACAATACAATACGTGCCTTGCTGCCCCTGCTGTCCCTGGGAAAGGACACCGCAAGATTGAACCCAAAGCTAACCATTTCTCCCATTGCAAGAAAGATCAATCTAGTAGGCCAAACCAAATTGATAATTCGAAGAGACTTGAAAAGATAACGTAATCACACATAAAAGAATTCAGAGGAGATTCAAATATTTCTCATAGATAAACTTGATCATAAACCCACAATTCATTGGATCTTGACAAACACACAGCAAAAAAGAGTTACATCGAATAGATCTCCAAGAAGACCGAGGAGAACATGGTATTGAGATCCAAAAAGAGAGAAGAAGCCATCTAGCTAATAACTATGGACCCAAAGGTCTGTGGTAAACTACTCACAACTCATCGGAGGGGCTATGGTGTTGATGTAGAAGCCCTCTATGGTCGATTCCCCCTCCGGTGGAGCGTGGGCGAAGGCTCCAAGATGGGATCTCACGGATACAGAAGGTTACGGTGGTGGAAATAGTGTTTCGTTGGCTCCCTTGTTGTTCTTGGGGTACGTGGGTATATATAGGAGGAAGAAGTAGGTTGGTGGTCGCCCGAGGGGCCCACGAGATAGGGGGCGCGCCCTGTAGGGGTGGGCGCGCCCTCCACCCTCGTGGCTGCCTCGACTGCTTCTTGACTTGCACTCCAAGTCCTCTGGATCACGTTCGTTCCAAAAATCACGCTCCCAAAGGTTTCATTCCGTTTGGACTCCGTTTGATATTCCTTTTCTTCGAAACACTGAAATAGGCAAAAAGAAAAACAGCAATACGGGCTGGGCCTCCGGTTAGTAGGATAGTCCCAAAAATGATATAAATGTGTAAAGTAAAGCCCATGCATAAACATCCAAAATGGGTAATATAATAGCATGGAACAATCAAAAATTATAGATACGTTGGAGACGTATCACCTATGCTGACTGGTTCCGTCAAGACCAGATTGTCTTCAGCTATTTGAGGGCCTCCATAACCGATGACGTCCTTCAACAGGTGATTTTGTTCACAACCTCTTGTCAAATCTGGGAACACCTTGAGCAGATGTAATTCTCCCACTCCCAAGCTAGTGTTGTCCAGATCAAACTTGAGATGACTACCTTCCGTAAGGGTAAATGTCCATGGTTGATTACTTCACCAAGATTCGGATGAATGCTGATCACCTTGTTGTTGTCGGTCACCCTATGTGTGAGGATATCATCACTGCCATCGTCACTGGCCTCAACAGCGACTACAAGCCGCTCATCATCGCCGCCGCCACCCGCCTGGACGTCATGTCGCTTGCGGAGTTCTACTCCCATGCGATCGCCTTCGAGCGCCGCCGCGAGTGCAACGCGACCCTTCTGCATCAGGCCTCCGTCCACTCCGTCAACTACACCACCTGTGACAAGGGTGGCTACCGTGCAAGGGTCGTGGCAACAACAACTCCGGCGACCAAGGCCGCTACTAGGGACACGGCAACAACAACTCCTGCGCTGATCGTGGCCACCTCGGTGGTGGTGGTGATCACTCCTACGGTGACTATGGCAAGAACCGTGGCCACGACCGCTGTGACCATGGCGGTGGTGAGGGTGTTCGTCCCCACTGCCAGCTCTGTCGCAAGCCTGGGCATCTTTCCTGTGAGTGTGTCTCCAGCGGTTTAGCTTCACCATCCAGCTACCACAATCCAAGATGGCTGCCCTGGCCGCCGGCTCGCCACCGTCCATACTATGCGATCTAGCCTGGTACACGGACACGAGGGCAACATATCATATTACGTCTGATCTTCATCACCTGACCACTCGGGAGAAGTACACCGGGCATGACCGCATCCATACAACCGATGGTTTAGGTTTTCCCATATCTCAGCGTGGTCATGTACTTCTTCCCACTCCTTCTGCCACACTAAAACTTCACAATTGAAAGAACATGCGGTGCCCCCATGTTTGGTTTTGGTAATTGGTGACAATCTCTATGGACTAATGGTTGCATTGAATTATATTTGAAGGTTTTGTCCATAGGATTTTCTTGAAGTCCATGTGTTGGTTTCAAGGAGTTTATGAGTTGATCAAGGTGCTATTAAGGAATTATCCAAAGATTGGTCATGTGAGTGTTGAGCTTATTGCAAGCATGTCTTGACGAAGAAGATTGTGTGATCATTCATGTTTACCTTCAAGACATCATCCAAATGAAGAGAGTTGGAAAGATTCAAGGTTGATCAAGACTAAGTCAAGAGTGAATCAAGTTGATCAACTCACAAAGCGTAGAAGATGTACCGAGAGGGATGAAGTGATCCCATGGTATGGTAAGCATTGTCCATTGCACTTTCTGTACTAACACATGGTCTATGTGAGAGTTCTATGTGGGGTTAGGAACGTGGCCATGGGCTTGCGTCAAGAGGAAGATATCCTACAACCCATGGAAAGGATGACATAAAGTGGTGATCGTCATCAAGATTGCCGTGTGCAAGTTCAAGTGAAGCATCACGAAGAGATCAAGTGCTTGAATCTTTCCATCCATTGTGGTGTCAATGTACTTGTGAAGATGTGTTGAAGAGTGGATCACCCATAGTGGACTATGGGGGAGCAATCATCTAGTCTTCATCGAGCCAACGCAATCAAGAAAGGTGGTCCAACTTGAGTGAGTCAAGATCGTCATCATCTAGCTCAAGTGGACCATGTGCAACGCAAAGGTTTTCCCTTGATAGGTTTTCTATTTTACCGGTCTCGTGGTGGTAGTTGGGAGACCGGGTTATAGGATCGTTTGTCGTACTATCAAGGGGGGCTCTCAAGTTGGTAGCTTGATCGTATCGTTAGTGGAGAGCTCAAACCATTGCATCCTTGCATCATGTTTCTTGGTTCTTGTTTGGTTCTCTTTGTGAGTCTTAGAGCTTATGGTCATCTTGATGACAAGCTTTAGTTCATCGAAAACGGAGTTCGCATGCGTCTTCTATGATGTTTTCGGTGTTGGAGGTTTTAACGGTCTTATCCGAGGAAGGTTCTCACCATTTTCTTATGGGCCTTTTCTCATTTTCTTCTTATTGATATTTCTATCAATATTGTGTTATCCCATGTCTTTAGCTTTCCAAAAAACTTGGTTTCATTGAATTCGGAGTCGGTTTGCAAAAGTTGTGGCTGTTTTGGTAAAGGCTGCAGCAGTACTACCGCGGCTCCTGAGCGGTAGTACCGCTCCAGAGCTGTACTATTGTGGCTCCTGAGCAGTAGAACCGCTCTGGACCAAAAATCTTGTGTTTTTCTCAGCGGAGGTAGGCACGAAAATATTTTTTTAGTACCGCTCCTTGGAGCGGTAGTACCGCTCTGTGCGGGCTGTGAGCATAACGGTTGGATTTTTCCCCACCTATAAAAGGGGGTCTTCTTTCCCATTGAACCTTATCCTTTGAGCTCGTGTTCTTCCCCCATTGTTGACCTTCTTCGAGCTTGCTAACTCTCAATCCCTCCATGGATTCTTGCTAGTTTTGGAGGGAAAACAGAGAGGAGATCTAGATCCACATTTCCACCAATCACTTTCTCCTCTATGTGAGGGGAACCCATTGGATCTAGATCTTCAAGTTCTTGGTGTTCTCCTTCCTGTTCTTCCTCTCATCTTCCTCCCTAGCATTAGTTGCTTCGGTGGGATTTGAGACAGAAGGACCTGGGCACTCTGTGTGCCCTTGCCATTGCATTTGGTGCATCGGTTTGAGTTCTCCACGTGATACATGGAAGTTACAAGTTGATAAGCTTATTAATCTTGGGTGCTTGGTACCCTTGAGCTTGTTACTCTTGGGTGTTTGGACACCTAGAGCTTGTTCCGCTTGGGTGCCTTGGCGCCCTAGACGCTTGGTTTTGTTCAGAGCTCAATCATTGTGGTGTAATGCTCCGGGCAAGCGTCGGGGTCTCCAATTAGGTTGCGGAGATCGCCCCGAGCAATTTGACGGGTACCGGTGACCGCCCCCAAGGGTTGCCAAAGTGTACATGTTCGGTGACCGCCCCCAAGGGTCGCCATTTGTACGGGTTTGGTGACCGCCCTCAAGGGTTCCTTTGTGGAATCACGGCATCTTACATTGTGCGAGGGCGTGAGGAGATTACGGTGGCCCTAGTGGCTTCTTGCGGAGCATTGTACCTCCACATCGCTCCAAACGGAGATTAGCATCCGCAAGGGTGTGAACTTCGGGATACATCATCGTCTCCACGTGCCTCGGTTATCTCTTACCCGAGCCCTTTACTTATGCACTTTACTTTGTGATAGCCATATTGTTCTTTGTCATATATCTTGCTATCACACAGTTGCTTATCTTGCTTAGCATAAGTTGTTGGTGCACATAGGTGAGCCTAGTTGTTTTAGGTTTTGTGCTTGACAAATTAACTGCTAGGTTTATTCCGCATTTCTTCAAGCCTAAACCGTAATTATTTTAAATCACCTATTCACCCCCCCTCTAGGCGACATCCTCGATCTTTCAACAATGTTCTTCATGTCCCTGATGCAGACAAGATTCTTCTATCTGTAAATCATCTCATTACTGATAATAATGCCCATCTAAAATATTATCCCACTTATTTTCTTATGAAGGATTTGACCACCAAGAGATTTCTTCTCCAAGGCAGATGTGAGAACGGGCTCTGCCCAAGGCCATACTCCTTTCGTGCACTCTCCTCGGCCAAACTCACGACGGAAGATTGGCACTCTCGGCTTGGCCATCTAGCATCTCATGTAGTTCAACATGTTTTGACCTCAAATAAATTAGCTTCCCCAAGTAGGTCTTTGAATAATGTTTGCAATGCATGTCAGCAAGGAAAGTCACATCGGTTACCCTTTTCTAGGTCTTCCAGTCCTCTTTTCCATTGTAATTAGTCTTTTCGGATGTATGGGGACCTGGTAAGAGTCCTTCTAGTGGGTTCAAATACTATGTATCATTTATTGATGATTATACCAAATTCCTTTGGATTTATCTCGTAAAGAAAAAGAGTGATGTCTTTCATGTGTTTTGTGACTTTCTTGTGCATGTTGAACGCCTTCTCTCTCAAAAAATTCTATGTGTTTAGTCCGATTGGGGCGGTGAAAACGCAAAACTTAGGAATACCTTTTTTCATGAACTAGGCATTGATCATCATGTCTCATGTCCACACACACATCAACAGAACGGGTCAGCTGAGAGGAAACACCGTCACATCGTTTACATGGGTCTGTCTCTTCTCTCGTATGCTTCTATGCCCTTACGGTATTGGGATCATGCATTCCTATCAGCTTGTTACCTCATAAACCGACTACATAGTCGTGTCATCAACAACCTAAGTCCTTGATGTCACTTAAAGCTATGTCGGCATTTCCCCAAAGAGGAAGGGATGATGCAGCACAGCGGCGGTAGGTCTTTCCCTCATATATGAAACCAAGGTTATCGAACTAGTAGGAGAACCAAGCAACACAACGTAAACTACCCCTGCACACAAATAACAACACCTCGCAACCCGACGTGTTAAAGGGGTTGTTAATCCCTTTCGGGGTACGGCGCCTCAAGATAGGCAAAGGACGTGAGGTAAATTTGTAGATGGGATAAATAGATCGCGGAACAAATAAATTGCAGCAGAGTATTTTTGTATTTTTTGGTTTAACAGATCTGAAAATAAACGCAAGGAAAAAGTAGATCGCAAGGCAAATATATGAGAAAGAAGACCCGGGGCCGTAGGTTTCACTAGTGGCTTCTCTCGAGAAAAATAGCAAACGGTGGGTGGACAAATTACTATTGGGCAATTGATAGAACTTCAAATAATCATGACGATATCCAGGCAATGATCATTACATAGGCATCAGTCCAAGATTAGTAGACCGACTCCTGCCTGCATTTACTACTATTACTCCACACATCGACCGCTATCCAGCATGCATCTAGTGTATTAAGTTCATGGGAAAACGAAGTAATGCAATAAGAACGATGACATGACGTAGACAAGATCCTTTTATCTATTGCGGCAGATATGGATCCCGTCTTTTTATCCTTAGTAGCAACGATACATACGTGTCGGTTCCCTTTTGTCACTGGGATCAAGCACCCTAAGATCAAACCCACTACCGGGCACCTCTTCCCATTGCAAGATAAATAGATCAAGTTAGCCAAAAAAACCAAATATCGAGGAAGAAATACGAGGCTATAAGAGATCAAAGAACTCAAATAACTTTCATGGATATAAAAAGATATAACTGATCATAAACTCGAAGTTCATCAGATCCTAACAAACACATGGCCAAAAGACTTACATCATATGTATCTCCAAGAGACCATTGTATTGATAATCAAGAGAGAGAAAGGAAGCCATCTAGCTACTTACTACGGACCAGAAGGTCTACAAAGAACTACTCACGCATCATCAGAGAGGCACCAATGGAAGTGGTGAACCCCTCTGTGATGGTGTCTAGATTGGATCTGGTGGTTCTGGACACTGCGGCGGCTAGATGAAAATTTCGTCGACTCCCCTAGAGTTTCTGGAATATTGGGGTATTTATAGAGCAAAGAGTCAATCAAGGGGGCACCTGAGGTGGGCACAAGCCACCAGGGCACGCCTGGGCCTCCTGGCGCGGACCCTGGTGGGTTGTACCCTCCTCAGGACTCCCCCCAGGTGCAATCAGGGCCCATCTTCTTCCTTCTGGTCCATAAAAAATAATCATAAATTGGCGTGGCATTTGGACTCCGTCTGGTATTGATTTCCTACGATGTAAAAAACATGCAGAAAACAACAACTGGCACTTGGCACTATGTCAATAGGTTAGTACCAAAAAATATATAAAATGAATATATAATGATTATTAAACATCCAAGATTGATAATAAAACAACATGAAATAATCAAAGATTATAGATACGTTGGAGAAGTATCAGCATCCCCAAGCTTAAATCCTGGTCGTCCTCGAGTAGGTAAGTGATAAAAACAGAATTTTTGATGTGGAGTGCTGTTTATCATGTCATATCATATTCTTTTCTTTATAGCACGGACATTTGGACTTTTATGTGATTCAAAGCAATAGTCTAGTTTTGACATAATAATTTAGATACTCAAGCATATCAACAAGCAACCATGTCTTTCAAAATATCAATGCGAAAACAAGTTATCCCTAGCCCATCATGCTCAAACATTGATCCATTCATGAAACAAACTCGAATATTAGCTACACCAAATACTTAAGTACGATCATGTTGTCCCCTAGTTGATGCTTTTATAAGAGAGGATGGAGACTCAATTTCAAAAATAAAAATTGCATAAAGTACAAGAAAGTCCCTTTGCAGAGGGAAGTAGGGATTTGTAGAGGTGCCAGAGTTCAAAGAAAAAAAATAGAGATAAAAACATTTTGGGAGGTGTATCCATCCCACCAATGAAAACGACTTGGAGCATCCCAGCACTTTCAATGCTAGATATATCATAGGTGGTTCCCAAACGAAAAATAAAGTTTATTCCTTTTTCCACCATAACTTTCACTTTCCATGACTAGTCGTATCCACGGATGCCCTCAATACCAACACTTTCCAAGGAATTTATTATTTGACAACATAAAGTAAATTCATTTTTGCATTTCGGGACTGGGCATCCCTAAAACATTTGCCTTACTCTCGTGCAATGACAAGTGAATAAACACTCGTCGTGAGAATAACACATCAAGCATGGAAAATATTAGCTACCCGTTACCGTTCCGCGAGCGAAACAGACACACAAAAGAGAAGTTCATTTTGAAAATTAGAGATGGCACACAAAAGAGAAGTTCATTTCAAAAATTACTGTTGGGCAATTGATAGAACTTCATATAATTATGACGATATCCAGGCAATGATTATTACATAGGCATCACGTCCAAGATTAGTAGACCGACTCCTGCCTGCATCTACTACTATTGCTCCACACATCGACCGCTACCCAGCATGCATCTAGTGTATTAAGTTCATGGGAAAACGGAGTAATGCAATAAGAACGATGACATGATGTAGACAAGATCCTTTTATCTATTGCGGCAGATATGGATCCCGTCTTTTTATCCTTAGTAGCAACGATACATACGTGTCGGTTCCCTTTCTATCACTGGGATCAAGCACCGTAAGATCGAACCCACTACCGGGCACCTCTTTCCACTACAAGATAAATAGATCAAGTTGGCCAAAAAAACAAATATCGGAAAAGAAATACGAGGCTATAAGAGATCACGCATATAAGAGATCAAAGAACTCAAATAACTTTCATGGATATAAAAAGATATAGCTGATCATAAACTCTAAGTTCATCAGATCTCAACAAACAACCGCCAATAGACTTACATCATATGGATCTCCAAGAGACCATTGTATTGATAATCAGAGAGAGAGAGAGAGAGAGAGAGAGAGAGAGAGAGAGAGGAAGTCATCTAGCTACTAACTACGGACCCGAAGGTCTACAAAGAACTACTCACGCATCATCGCATTGGCACCAATGGAAGTGGTGAACCCCTCCGTGATGGTGTCTAGATTGGATATGGTGGTTCTGGACTCTGCGCCGGCTGGATGAAAATTTCGTCGACTCCCCTAGGGTTTTTGGAATATTGGGGTATTTATGGAGCAAAGAGTCGGTCCAGGGGGCACCCGAGGTGGGCAAAACCTACCAGGGCGCGCCTGGGCCTCCTGGCGCGCCCTGGTGGGTTGTCCCCTCCTCGGGACTACCCCCAGGTGCAACCAGGGCCCATCTTCTTCCTTCTGTCCATAAAAAATCATCATAAATTGGCGTGGCATTTGGACCCCGTCTGATATTGATTTCCTGCGATGTAAAAACATGCAGAAAACAGCAACTGGCACTTGGCACTATGTCAATAGGTTAGTACCAAAAAATGATATAAAATGACTATAAATGATTATAAAACATCCAAGATTGATAATAAAACAGCATAGCATAATCAAAAATTATAGATACGTTGGAGATGTATCAGTCCTATGGAGAAATTATTTAATACAAAACCGGACTATGTGTCGCTTCGAACTTTTTGTTTTGCTTGCTGGCCCAACTTATGTCCATACAATGACAATAAACTCGCTTTTCGCTCCAAACAGTGTGTGTTCATAGGTTACAGTATTCATCATAAGAAAATGTCTTCATATTCCTAGTGCTCGAATCTATAATTCACGCGATGTGGTATTTGATTCCCTTTGTTCACTCCCAAACCGCACACATACCACCCAAAATTTTGAACAAGCCGTTCTCTTATTTCTGCTTGACCACATGAAATATGTGTATAATTCTAATATTGATGCAGGATCAAGCTTGGTGCAGCAAATCCCGGCTGACAGCGCTCCAGCCGGAGCTGATCCAGGCTCCCGATTCGGAGTAGATTACACCTCGGATCCCGCAGCGGCAGGCGACAACTGCCCGCCACCAACCCCGCCTAGTGATTGGCGCACGCCCGTCTTCCTGTTGGCCCGCATGGTGGGCTCGGACAGGCCGGTCTCCCCCTCAACCGAAACTCCTGCCTCTCTCGTGAGTGCGGTCCCGTGGACGCGGGCGCTTGTCACCTGTGTGTGCCCCGTGTGCACCTGCTCCGCCAGGACCCAATGCGGGATCCCAGGACAATCCGCCAGCTCCCCCCCCCCCTGATCTGCTGCAACAACACCTGCGTCAGGTGCTGTCGGTTCTTCTGCGCCACCAGGATCTGATGTGCCATCTCAACCTCCTGTGCACCAAATGACGACACGGCTGCACGACAACACTTGGAAACACAAGGATCGTACTGATGGGACAGTCGCCTATGACCTGTGTTGCCGTGCGTTTTTTGTCTCACGTGAGCCTACGGATCATCCTGAAGCTCTCAAATCTCTGGAGTGGCACCATGCTATGTGTGTTGAACTCGACGCTCTTCTGAACTCGACGCTCTTCGTGCCAACAGCACGTGGAATTTGGTTCCTCCACCGCCCAATGTCAACATTATTGACTGTAAATGGATGTTCCAGATCAAGCATAAGGCGGATGGCTCTTTGGATCGCTTCAACGCTCGCCTTGTGGCCAAAGGATTCAAGCAATTGTATGGGTTGGATTACGATGACATGTTCAGTCCTGTGATTAAACCTGTCACCGTCCGTCTAGTTTTATCTATTGTTGTTTCTCGTGGCTGGTGCTTACGGCAGCTAGACATCCAAAATGTGTTTCTTCATGCAGTGCTTCACGAAGAAGTGTACATGCGTCAACCTCCTGGGTGTGCAGATCTAGTTGTCCCTCATTATTTGTGCAAGCTCCGGAAGCCGTTATATGGTCTAA
Organism: Aegilops speltoides; assembly: GCA_021437245.1. Lineage (NCBI taxonomy): Eukaryota > Viridiplantae > Streptophyta > Magnoliopsida > Poales > Poaceae > Aegilops > Aegilops speltoides. The sequence continues at coordinate 506,129,627 of CM038147.1, forward strand.
AGCAAGCACCACATGCCTGGTATTCCAGACTCAATTCTCGTCTTCAGGAAGTTGGGTTTGTGCCTTCCAAGGCTGACACTTCCTTGTTTGTTTACAACCGTGGTGGTGTTACTATCTTCATGCTTGTGTACGTGGATGATATCATTGTTGCTTGCTCTTCTCAGCCTGCTGTTCTCAAGTTACTTGTTGATCTTGAGGCTTCCTTTGCCATCAAGGATCTTGGTACTCTACATTATTTTCTTGGAGTTCAGGTCAAGTCTTCGCCAGGGGGACTAGTTCTCTCTCAACAGAAATATATTGGCAACATTCTTCACCATGCCAACATGGAAAATTGCAAGATCTCCACAACACATATGTCATCCAGAGAGAAGATCAGCAAGGACGGTGGTACACCCCTCTCACAGGATGATAGCACAAAGTACCGGAGCTTGGTTGGTGCACTTCAATACTTGACACTAACGAGACCAAATATTTCCTTTAAAGTAAATCAAGTGTGTCAATTTATACATGCACCAACCACCATTCACTTCTCTGTAGCCAAACACATTTTGAGGTATTTAAAGTATACTTGTGATATGGGGTTGTCCATACGCAAGTCTCCCTCCATGCTTCTCATTTGCTTCTCAGATGCAGACTGGGCTGGGTGTAGTGATGATCACAGACCCACAGGAGGCTTTACAGTTTTTCTTGGTCCTAATCTTGTGTCATGGAGTTGAAGGAAGCAAGCTACTATTTCGAGATCTAGCACAGAGTCTGAGTACAAGGCTCTAGCAAATGGAACAGTTGAAGTATGGATACAGTTTGTTCTTGGAGAGTTGGGAATTTTCATGCCAAGACCACCAGTTCTACGGTGTGACAACTTGGGAGCCACCTATCTATCTGTCAATCCTATTTTTCATGCAAGGACAAAGCACATAGAAATGGACTTCCATTTCGTTCGAGAGAGGGTTGCAGTGAAGGTATTGGAAATTCGGTCCATCTCTTCCAAGGAACAGATTGCAGATATATTTACTAAACCTTTAGATGACACACCGTTTATGTCTAATAAGTTCAATCTTAATCTTCTTTGTGGAAGCTAAGATTGAGGGGGAATGTTAAACATGTAACATAGTTGAGATATAGTAGTTATGATAAATATATGTGATCTCATCGTTGTAACAACCTTTGTAATCTGGCGATACCAAGGTGCCCTAGAGCACGTATATAAATATGACCCCAATCCCGAAGGCCATCCTATATGATGCGCCAAACCCATCTCTCTTTCTGTCATTTCACAGGATGAGGACGATGTGGCATGGTCCCCCGGCCACGGAGAGGTGGCGGCATCCCCTGGTGGCGCTGGAGGTGGTGTGGCGGGGAAGGAGGCAGTGCTCATGCGCTTGGTGGATGGTAGAAGAAGCGCACGAGTGAGAGAAGGTGGGATAGGGTACTGCCTCCGATGCATATTATGTCGCAGTTTTAGTACAACTATATACTAAATCAACGACAATTAATATGGACCGGGGGGAGTAGTTTTTTTAGTTGAAGTGGTTCGGTCGATTCATTAAGTCTACAAAACCATCCGAAAACCAAACAAATAAATAAATTGCTGTCCTGGCAGGTACAGTCAATTTTTTTTGAAAGAATAAATTAAGGTAAAATATGGCACATGTTTGGCTAATTTAGTACAATATAAATTAAGATTTTTCACTAAATCAGATATTATCTGTCACAAACATGAATTTGGGAGGTAAAAAAATAAGTCACTCAATAATTAAATTAAGATCCTTAACACAGTTTGGGGTTGTACTCCATGTGGAGCCGTTGGGCGTTGCAACAATGTTTTGCATACCTGAAACATAAAGCTATACCAAAAGAAAACAGATGCAAAACAAATCTTGCGATGAGACGGGTGTGTAGTGCATGTTAACGCTAGTTTGATGTTGACCGACTGGCGTCAAATTGTACAAAACGAACCGGATATAAAAACTAAAAAGGCTAGCTCCACAGCTCCGGTCCACCCTAATTTGATACTCCATGAGATCCCAGGCAAGATGGGGTACCCAGTCTGAGTGGAACGCCATGCATTGATTCCTGATATGTCTTGCCTGATGTGACTATCTCGGTGAGTAGAGTAAGAGCATCACACTTTGTTGAAGTCCGCGTCTTCACATCACTTATCTGATGCACATTTACACATCCTGATACTTCCCATGCCGCCACAAATAATGGTAGGTTAAGGTCAACTGCGTGTCTCTTGTTTCGTCGCATGGATAACATCAAGGATTCTGAATATATATGCACATTCAACAAGAAATGTGAGGGTACAGTTTGGTGCAGGGTATTAATACATGCTAGCTGCGGCATTACATGTTTATCAAGTCCATGTATGATCGGCTGATGTTGGAAAGAGTTGTTCTTCTTCTTAAGGGATCAGCTGATATACATTATGGAAACAAGCGAGCAAGTATACATTTGATAAGAGAACGTTGATTTTATACCAAATACCAATGATTAGATAAGAACCACGCCAAGCAACTAGTATATATTAAAAGCAGAGGTTTGTCCGTTATGACATCTCTGTCTGAGGTGCAATTTTCAGTTCCGAACTTACTAGTCGTGACTGTTGATACTTGTTAATTCTTTCCCCCTGGATCAGGGAAAGGTTGTTGTTTCCATGGAGCAAGAGAAATGCGAGAAATTTTTGTGTATTGAATACACTTACTAGATAGGGAACGGGTAGTTGCTCTATAGACTAGCAACAACTCTCACATGCGCACCGCACGCAACTGGCATCACCAAGGATAGCATAGCCACCGTCCACGTGTGGAGCAATACGGGACCGTGTCTTAGGAGCATCCAGCCGAACATGGAAGCATGCCCTACTGCCGCTGGGGAAGTGCGGGCCCTAATGTGAAAGGCCGTGTGGAGTGGAGGGGGAAGGGCAGCTGCAGCTGGCGGTAGGCGGCACATGGTCAGGGGTGGCTACGTGCGCGGTGGCGGTTGGGCGTGGCTCGTGCAGCGGGCCTGTGTGGGTTGCCCAAGGGAGAGGGAGGTGGATGGGGACGAGGAGGCACGGTCACCCCTGCCACCGCGAGGTGGCGCCATCCCCAGGCGGTGGTGGAGGTGGTGTGGTGGGGAAAGAGGCGCTGCTCGTGCGGTTTGTGGATGGGGAAGGAAGGGACGCCTGAGAGAAGGTGGGATAGGATACTGCTTCCGATGCATATTAATTATCGTTTATTTTAGCAAATTTTATGCTAAATCCATGATGATTAATACAGATCGGAAGATGCAATTTTTTTAGTTGTAGTGGTTCAGTCGATTCATTATGTACAAAAAAACCATCGGAAAACCAAATAAATAAATGAATTGTTGGACTGGCAGGTATAGTCAATAGCAAATTTGAGAAAAGAAACAAACTAAGGTAAAATGTCGCACATGTTTGGCTATATATTTAGTACAATACTAATTACGATTTTTCACTAAATCGGATTAGTATCTGCCACAAACATGAATTCGGGAGGTGAACATTTAAATTCCGTCAATAATTAAATTATAAGATCCTTAACATAGTTTCGGAGTTGTACTCCGGTGTGGGGCCGCTGGGCGTGGGATTGGAACATAGTTTTGCATACCTAAAAAGTAAAGCTATACCAAAAGAAAACGGACGCAAAACTAATCTTGCGATCGGACGGGTTTGTAGTGCATGTTAAACTCTAGTTTGAGAAATGCAAGAAAATTTTATGCAATGAATACACTTACTAGCTAGGGAATGAGTAGTTGCTCGTTTGATTCATTTTATTGTACTTAGTGATCAAGCTCCTCGTGCTTTGAATCGTTTTTCTCCTTGTTTTGGCTTTTTTGTTCCAGATTTCCCAAGTTGTTCCGTTTGTTGTGGTTTATATTCCAGTTTTTTTAATGGTTTATGTTTTTTTTTGTTTTTTTCCTTCTGGTTCTATTTCTTTTTTCCTTTTATTCTTTTTCTTTATATAAACGCGGATTTTTTTTAAACATGGGGAACATTGTTTTAAAACAAAGCAAACAGGGAATATTTTCTATACGGGCTTGACAACTTTTTTAATTGAATTTTTTGAGGGGCAACAACTTTTCTATACATGTCAACCAACTTTTTAAACATGACGAGCATTAAATACCTTTATTTTTTACTAAACACAACGAACATTTTTTAAATATATGATGAACTTTGTTGACTAGTAAATGCGCACGTGCAACACTTGTTAATAGTTATGCAATATATTAATTGCATGCGGATATTAGGTATGCTATTATTTATATGTTAATTCTTTGATTAGTGCAGTATTTGGTATGATATTAATTGCACGTTAAACACGTTGAATGCTCATCATTGGAGCAGTCTAGGTCATTGGATTGACTTAGTTTAATGGCTGAGATCAGTTGGATCTGCCCCTTTGGGTCTTTTTATATTGGTATAGATAAACAATGATCATTTTATAAATACACAATGAAATGTTTTAATATAGGGCGAACATAATTTAAATATGTAATCATTTTTAATAAGTATAGTGAACATTTTCAAATACGTGCTGAACAAATTTCAATTTTATGTATTGAAATATACTGAACATTTTCGAATACATGCTAAACATCCAGTTTTATATAATAAAAATATTATGCATTTCAAAAAAAAAGTAGAACACAACATAAAAAACTGAGACAAAACAAATAAACCAAAAGCTGCAGAGCGCTGCATGGCTTATTGGGTCGGCTAGTACTCAATGCGTCCAGTTGTTGTTGAATCGCATAGGGGATGACCGAGCGACTGATGAAGTGGCGTTGCCCACCTGACTTTTTGTTCACATGCAAGCAGTATGGGGAAACTACTGGAAACCGACCTCGAAACCACTTTCAAAAAGATACTTAAAATAAAAACCGACCAGAGAACTAATTTACTACAGTAGACCAACTCGGTACAGTGCAATGGATATGAGAAAAGTTTACAGTTTAAAAAAAACACAGATTTAGGAAAGTTTCACTAAATTTGAAAGAATCACAAAATTTTAAAAAGTTCAAGGATTTTTTAATTTCTTTTATTAAATTTCGATTTTTTGTTAATTGAAATGTATTCTTGTAATTCATAAAAGTTCATGCGGTTCAGGAAAACAGTCATGAATTTTTAAAAAGTTCACGTCAGTTCAATAAAAAGTTTCATGAATTTTAAAAGTTCACAAATTAGGAGAGAGATTGTCAATTTTTAAAAAGTTTGTGCATATAAAGAATAAAAAATAAAAAATATAGATAAGGAAAAACAAGAAATAAAAAGAAGCGAGAAGAAAAAACGGCCAGAAGAAAACGCGCTAATGTATAAAATGCGACTGTTAGTAAAATACTACATAAAAAGTATAAGAGCATTTAGATCACTACTTTATATTGATGTAAGTGGTCTAATATTTATTTTTGGAGGGAGTACACTATAGCGGATGTTTAAGGTACAGAATAGGATCGGGGCTCGCCCTGCGCCCCAGCCTCGCTGCAGTTCCTGCATGGACTGGCCTATCCAAACAAACGTCAACCTCCTATTTCACACAAAGAGCATCAGATAGGAAGTCCGCGAAATCACTAGTTAAGAAGTACTCGTTGCGAAGATTATTTCAATTTCTCAGGTTGCAACAAGTGGCGTGCATGCAGTGTGCCACTTGTCGCAACCTGTGAGTTTTCCCTTTTTTCGTAGATCCGATTATTCAAAACGTTTTATCTCTTAAACCGTGCGTCCAAATCTCGAACCGCTTTCGTCGTTGGATTCTTCACGTTGAGATCTTCAAAACTAGATCTCATGTTGATAGGTTTTGACGATTTTTTTTTTATGAAAAACCGGACGAATAAACCGAACTGGGAGCACGGGTTTAGGATGATTTAGTTATGATTTTTGTTCTGCAAATTTTGATATATTATATGTATTTTTCTGAATTAGGATGATTTAGTTATGATTTTTCCAAGTTTGAAAATTGCCCTATAGTCCCGGTTTGTGTCTCCAACCGGGACTATAGGTTAGACCACTTTAGTGCCGGTTGGTGGCACGAACCGGTACTAAAGGTTGGCCCTTTAGTACCGGTTTGTGCCACAAACCGGAACTAAAGGGGCTCGTGGGGCCCCGGCCTGACGCCAGCCTGCCACCACCCCTTTAGTACCGGTTCGTGGCACGAACCGATACTAAAGATTCAGCACGAACCGGCATTAATGCATAGCCGTTCGGACCGGTACTAATGGTACAATTAGTACCGGGCTAAAATTGAACCGGGACTAATGTGTCTCACATAAGGTCCTTTTTCTACTAGTGAAACGTCGTTATTGCCAGGTATAACCAATTTGGGTCACACCTAGGTTTCACCCCGGAGCTTGAGATTGGGTGCTCGAGTAGCACCACCATCATCTTCACTCATGTGTTGTCGCTACCACTTTTTTGGGATCATGACAGCTAAATGCAATGTGCGACCGCCGCCGCTGCACAACCATCCCTCTACGTCAAGCCATCATTCATAGTTTGCATATCCGCACCAAAGTCAATGATCGGATCTAAAGAGGAAGCCTCATGAAGACCTTTCGATGGCCACACCCGGAGCTAGCTAATCAATGGAGCCGGGGCAAAATACAAAGGGATGTGGTTCATGGGCATTTGCCCACTGAAACTAACTGATGATTAGTTCTCCATCTTCTTCTATAATCAAATGGGAGTTTCTAGGCAGAGCCCGGGCAGCTGCCCAGGGTCATCGGGAGGTGGCTCGGCCACTGGCCACCCCATTCCCTAGCGACTCCGTCGCCGCAGGCGGGAATGGTCATCATAAGGGCCAACAGCAATGACGGAGCAGACCACCGTTGACTACCACCTTGCCGAAGAGAGCCTTGCCCAGACCCGTTGGTACATAGACATAGACCCACATGATCGAAACTAGAGCATGAAAGGCAAATCACCATTGCTGGCACGCGGCCGCGCGAAGCGTAGTCGCCGCTAGATCAGGAGTGCAGCTGCACCTCCCGATCAAACCCGGTGAGGCTGGCCTAGACCACCATGCCACGCCGTCGTTGTGTGATACAACTCGTCGCAACAACAACCATCCCACTCGTGGACTGCACGAGCTGCCACCAGACCACTGGTTTTTTTAGAAAAGGAGGATGACCCCCGGCTTCTGCATCTGGGAGATGCATACGGCTACTTTATTGATTATTCTCGAGGACCTTACAAAGTATTACAACAATATGCCTGAATCCGCCATCTTGGCAACATATGCCACTGCTCCTATCCAAATGATGCAGGGGTGCTACCTGGGCCACATACCCAGACTACTCACCTAATCCTATCATCCAAAGCCAGAAGCCCCATCCGAGCCACATACTGGGTCTGGGGCATAAACTGGTCTGACGCACTCACATGTGTCGTCGCCGCCATCTTCCACATGTCCGTCTTCAGAGCAGATATTGAGGCTTCTATCTTGTGAGGTAACTCCGTCATCGACGCCACCTTGACGCCAGACAACTACCTCCACCTGCGCGAGTCCATCACCGTGCATCGGGCGCCGAGTCTCCACCGCACCATGCCGCCGAGATCTGCCGTCATCAATGTGAAGGATGAAGCGCCGCTCCACCAAAAAGGCGCCCGCTGGTCCCTCGATCCCGTGTACGCCTCCAAGAATGACGCCCCCAAGGAGGAAACGACACCAACGCGCCGCCGTCATCCGATCAACTGATCTAGGGTTTCCCCCGGAGGTAGCGAATAGAGGTCTAGAGCTTCTCCACGGCGATGCCTTCAAGAAGGTAATGACACAACAGGGTGTCACCAACGCTAGCCATGGCATGAAGCCGAGCACAAGGTTTTCACCCGGATCCGCTCGAAGAACCTCCATCACGTAATGTGTGCACGGGTCAACGCCGATCTGAGCCGCCGCACAACGAGCAGGCCGCACCGGCCAGATCAGATCTGTCCGGAGGGCACAACCCGCATGGTGCCGACCCAACCACCAGGCCCTCCATGCCGCCACCGCCGATCAGAGGTCAGATGGTGTGTCGCTGCAGACACGGCCGCCGCCGCCGAACGCCGCCACGCAGCCCGAGGCGTAACCGCTGCCGCACCCCACCATCGCCGCCCTTGGCCAAGGCGGCGCTGCGCGCCGCCGCCGGAAGGCGAGCCCGCCCGCGCCGTCGAGCAGATCGCCCTTGGCCGAGGCAGCCGCCCGCGCCGCCAGCCGATCGGCGCGCCACCCATGCCGCGGAGCGCCGCACCACCCCACGGCGCAGTAAGAGGGAGGACCCCGCCACCGCCGCAGCCCGGGCCATCGCCGCGGCGTCCTTCGCGGCGGCGGAGGAGGGAGGAAGGAGGAGGGACGGCGGCGTTAGGATCGAGATCGCCGAGTCGCCCCGAAAGGGCGACGCGGGGGACGTAAAACTGTGGAAACAGAACCACTGGTAGAAGACCCGCCGTCACCATCCTCCTCATGGCCTTCAGCCGGCGGCCTCCTCTGGTGATGGCGAGGGAAATCAAGGGTAGACGGGGCCTGCCGCCGTGCAGCCAGTCCACCGCCCGCGCCGCTCTCGAGATCGACGCGTGGGTTGATTCCTGTTTTTTTTTTCCAGAGCAACTGGTTCATGCATCAACCAAGTTGGTTAAAGTGTAGTGGGAACATCCCACGCTATGCCTCCCTATTCATCTAGACCGGACATGCATAAATGACATAGCGCAAATCGTATAAAAGCCTAGTTAGTCTGCGAAAAAACATCTAAATACATGGCTCATATTTCTTTCTTGCGACGGTAGGTTGTCACATAGGTCGAAAAGCCTTGTGAATGTGGCGTTGAGTGTTGCTTGTGAAGTACAACATGATTGTCCGAAATATTACAGTAATTTCTTTGAGGGATAGTACCCCCGATGATCTGCCTAACAACTATTCATGAATAGAAGCTTAACTGCCAACTTTACACTAGCTGCAAAACATAAACATGCCGTGTTCAAAGACCGAACACAAAGAGCACCGCTCAGCTTCCCTAGACTCCTTCATGGTGACGAGCGCAGTAACAAGCAAAAGGTGGCTCCTAGAAGCTCAGACAACGTACACCTCTTCGTTGACGTGCCGAGCTTGCTAACAGAGATGAGAGATGGGAAAACCTTCCCAGTTCATGTGTCCGTAGCTCATGCGCATCTGCATGTCCCTATGCCTCCCATGCCGACTCAACTTTTATTGTCGGGTGGCATGAAATCGTCGAAATAAGAGAAAAATTACTATTTGGTGCGTACATATAAACATGCACGATTCAACAAGAGGTGTATGTGTTGGTGCCAACCAGATGCAATATGTCTGGTTTTGAATGTCGGAAGAACTAGAAGTAGCTAGCACTTCCTGCGATTGAGAGACGGATGGAGTGAAAGGACGGGAGACTTAATAGAGAACGCTGGAATGCAAGCTTTTGTATGTTTATTTATGAGTATGAAAGGACAAGGTAGATAGACAGGTGTATTCTCTCATGCTTGGTGTGCTTCACAATCTGATCTTGCCTTACTGCAACCACCTAGATGCTTCTGATGTTTAGGTGGTTGTCCTTTGCGTTGTGTTGTAATTGTGTATCTAGGTCTTTTCATTGTGTTTTAGCGTTCTTGCCTTGCGTTTATAAACTGGTTTATTTTTATTTATTTTTTGAAATGGTGGGAAAAAACAATCTAATCTTGCATCGGCCTAAATAAATATAAATAAGAGGCATGTAATGGGTTGCTCAAGAAAGTACAGAGCATTCCTCGACGTTATTATACTAGGTATTCCCATAAAATTCGGCATATGTCAACAATAGTTTTTCTCAATCTTTTCATCAGGTTTAGAGTGATATTTTTGGATTAGGGAGTACCGAGAGTACTCCACAATCTCGAGAGTACCCGGTACATTCTTTAAGAATCACAGAACATTGCCAATGTCTTGAGGCCACCATCACCTGATCCACTCAAAGGCTTGACCACCATATGGTGTCTTGATCTGCATGACTGCAACCAACTTCGCTAATTACTGTCCTTAAGCCGGCCTAGCTAGCGGGTCATGCTGGTTTCCAAAGATAATTATCACACCCTAGGCTTTGATTGTGCGTATCAGCGGAACCATCTGCCGATGCGCATGATGCAAGATCTGCATCTTCTTGGTTTACAACATGTGTAATCAAAGGGCAGAGCAAACTGCCCTTGCGCAAAAATCTGGCAAGTTCGGCTGGCTAGTTTCAACAGTTACCGACCGGTGTAAAACCAAGCAAGTTATATACCTGTCAGCAACCAGAATACATGTGCGAAAATCATATCAAATGCACCAGAAAGATAGCGAACAACCGCAGGATAATACAACAGCTAGCATCAGGCAAGAACAACAGAATTATAGACCAAATTCAGTGCTCACTTATTCATAGTTCGCACCAAAGCTGCTGCAGAACAGAGAAAGTTTGAAAGAATAAACTAACATCACGCTAGATCACAGTATTGTAGAAACAAAGTGTTGGTGCCGTGGCCTTGCCCTAGCTCTCCTCTCTCGCGCACTCTGCTCTCTCTCTCTGCGATTCCGTGGCTCAAACTGACGAGGAAGAAACGAGGAGGAGGAAGAACAGGAGGTTTTTCCAGCGCACCAACGCCGCCGCCGCACGCACGGCCTCTATTCCTCGAGCACCAACTCAACACTCTGCAACACCATTACACGGGGGGCCTTATATCCCAGGGACGCGCCGGGCACGCACCCACGTCCCTGCCCACGTCGAGCACCCGTCCAGCCCGCTCCTACCGCGCCCTCCCCTACATGCACGCACACGTCCGAGCGCGGCGAGCCCGCGATGGACCAGCTCAACGCACACCCTCCCCGCGCGCCAACGGCTACCTCTACACACACCCGCGCGGTGTTCAGCCACATGGACATGCCCATGCGCCACACACACGCACACACTCGTGCACGCCCCGCGGACCCGGCGCACCCATAACACGCACCGGTCGCGCCCGGCTCGCCCCGCGGCTTATTGCCTAACACAAAGACCCGGCCAGGCAACGACAGTTGACACACTAGTAGCAATATCCCAACTCCATAGGTGGCGTGTGATGTCGAATAAAAGGATATGCACCCCTTCACTAAAAAAAAAGAGTCAAGCTTCTATGAGTACATGAGTATTAGTTACATATGGCCTCTGTTTCTTCCTCTGCTTCAAATCAGAGGGAGTTCGTCCGACCAATTTAGTGAGAGGTCGGAGCAAGCTAGTTAGGTGTATGCGAACGGAGATGGGGAATGATAAACTTAGCTTCCACGCTTAAGCGTATGCATGTCATAAGGGTACACGACACAAAAACAAAGTTCGAATCATATCGGATGCTCCTCGCCTTACAACATGCATATAAGCCTGTGTTATTTCACCTATTATTACTTTTAACCTTAAAGAGGATTAACTTTCTGCACCTTATATTGTACGTGCTTGGTGCTCTCAGATTGTCCAAGCCATCAAATCTCTCACATTTATACCCAATATTTTAAAGTTGAGCTACCACCTACTCCCTCCGTTTTAAAATAGATGACCCAACTTTGTACTAAAGTTTGTATAAAGTTGAGTCATCTATTTTGGAACGGAGGGAGTATATATTTATGCAGCCTCCCATACCTTCCCAACATCTTTTTTTTATGTGAACTAGTGTTGGTTGATTAATTGCTCTTCTTTAGTTTTTTCACCTACCATTTCGTCAACCTACCATTGGATAGGAATGATAGGTATCAGGAGAGAGGTAGTGATGATCTATCCAGAGAGAGGTAGCAACTAGAAGAAATAATGACCGATCTTGATGTGGTGGCTATCAGGCAGATCCGCACATCTCCGACGCAGTAGGATGATTTTCTTGCATGGCAACTAAGACCCAGAGGGTCTTTTTTCTGTCCGCAGTGCATACAAGTTTGCTATGGAAGAGCATGAAAATTCTGTTGCTCCAGCGTTATCTAGTTCTTCTCCGGACGGCAGCAGAAAGCTCTAGGATTTGATTTGGAAGGCGTCAGTGCCCCACCGGCTGCGAGTGTTGGCATGGAAAGTTTTCTCTGGAGCACTTGCTACGGCTGCATGCAAGCGACGTCGACACATTGCGTGTCGTGCAACGAGACCCATATGCGGCAAAAGAGATTGAATAGCATAAAACTATCACTTTTCGTGTTAGGGTTTCACAAAACTACCAAAAATTTGTTTGTCCAAAACCGGCATTGGCGCTGTTTCAAAAAAAAATCCAAACTGCCCGTTGCTAAGAAAATAAACCGGTTCATGACAGGCCGGGCCCGCATCTAAACGAACCGTTTGTTTGACTGGTAACTGGCATGCGGGACCCATACGCCAGTTATCTCTTCCTTCCTATACTCTTTCTTCTCCCCCTCTCTTCCCGTATCTCTCTCTCTCACACACACACAAATATACACACACTCTCTCTCTCCGAATGAGCCATGGCTGCTCGAGCCCACCAGATATGCACCGACCTCCTCCGCATGAGCCACGACCGGCCGGCTACCGGAACCGCGAGCTACCACTCTCCTTCCCCTGGCTGCCCCTCCTCCTCCCCCTCCCCCTTCCTTCTCCCGGTCGCCCCTCCTACTCCCTCTACCAGAGCCAACAACTACCATGGCGCTCGGCCTAATTATGCTGGGAGCATAGGTGCTTGCCACACTAGTACGAGGTGCGCGCGAAGTCCGCGGCCCTCGGCCTCGAGGAGTGGACCCCTGCATGGCGCACGGCGGTGCCCTCTGGCCGGTGCACAGCCTCCTGAACGGCGGCGGTGCACCCTCCATGGCGCGCGGTAGTGCCCCTCTGGCTGGAGCATGGCCTCCCGCATAGTGGTGGAGGGCCGGAGCGGGTGAGGAGGGAGAAGCGTGCGTCGGCGCTGCCTGTGCCGGATCTGGCCGGCCCCGCAGGTGACGAGGAGGTTGGCGGCAAGCTAGGCGGCGCCCCATAGCACACAACAGCTTCTCCAGGTGGCGACCTTATACGGGGATGGCCGGCAAAATCGAGGCGGGGAATGGCCGGCGAGATTTTCTGGCCGGATTGCTTTTTTAAGAAGATTGAGGGACTCAATTGCTTTTTAAAATGTTTGTACGGGTTATTCTGTAAAAATAAGGACACCTTTTTACTTTGTAAAAGAACCAAGGGTTGAGGGAAAAAATTACATGAATTTTTTCTAGAGAGTAAGAGACATCGACATGTGGGCCTCACATGCCAGTTAACGGTCAAACAATCAGCTCACTTACATGTGGGCCTCAATTGTCATAATCACGATCAGTTGTAAATCACTTGAAAGTTTTGGTTTTTTTGAAACAGCCGACGCCTGATTTGGTAGTTATTAGTCATAAACAAATTTCTAGTAGTCTTTTGGAACCCTAACGCGTAAAGTGATAGTTTTATGCTATTCACTCGGTAAAGAGGATGAGGATAGATTTCGCGTGTTGGTTACATGTGATAACGTAGCTTATATGTGGGATGCTATCGCAGACGTCTGGCCGATCCCATGAAAAGAACATATTATCAACACTGGAGAAGAATGGGTACCTTCTGACTCAACATTCTAGTGACGTGCGGGACATGATTATAATGCTGATTTAGAGGGTGTGGCACCTCCGTAGTGAGCTAACTCATGGCAAGGAATGAAGCAAAGTCATCCAGTGAAAGCATCGAAGGTGTTTTTATGCAGCTATCTAAGCTCAATCTGTAATGCTCATCAGTTCAGCACAGAACAAATCACCAAAGACAAGTTTCATGTGGGGAGATTTGTACAGGTTCAGCATGGTAAGGAACAACCGCCGGAGCCATCATGGCCGTGTCCACCAGTAGGCTGGTTGGTTTTTATCAGTGGATGGTTCCTATGACCCAGCTGATGGTGTAAATATTGTGGAAGCGTTGAACCCTTTTCTCGGGCCACGATTGTATTGCCGTGGCTTACAAGTCTGGCGATCAGGAGATCGATCGTGAAGTTTACAGGAGAAGGTCGGTACAGGAGGAGATAGACAGAAGTAGAGATAAGAGAGGATTACAAGTTAAACACTAGTCCTATCTCAATACAACTATGCCAACACTCCCCCTCAATCTGAACCTAAGGAATTCCAAGGTTAAGATTGTACCTGAATTCATTGAGCCTTCTCATGGTAAGAGGTTTTGTAAAGCTATCAGCTAGTTGATCACCAGTAGGAATGAACCTTATGTCCAGTAGCTTTCGAGCTACTCTTTCTCTGACAAAGTGGAAATTAACCTCAATATGCTTTCTGCGTGCATGGAAAACATGATTAGCTCAAGATAAGTTGCTCCAATATTATCACACCACAATCTTGCAGCTTGTGGAGCTTTAACTCCAAGCTCAAACAGTAACGTATGAATCCACATTACTTCAGCTGTAGCATTTGCTAGAGCCTTATACTCAGCCTGAGTGGTTGACCTTGAGACTGTAGCCTGCTTTCTTGCACTCCATGATACAAGATTTGATCACAAAGAACAGCAAATCCACCTGTAGATCTTCTATCATCAGCACACCCTGCCCAATCTAAATCAGAATAAACAGACACAAGCAGGGAGGGAGACTTGACAATCTTTAGTCCAAGATCTCCTGAAAAACTGAGATACCTCACAATTCTTTTAACTGCAATCCAGTGAACAGTAGTACGTGCATGCAGATACTCACACACTTTGTTAACAGAATAAGAAATATCAGGACGTGTAAGAGTCAAATACTGTAATGCACCTACAACACTTCTGTAGTTTGTTGCATCCTTAGGCCCAAGTGTTTCTCCACTATCAACAGTGAGTTTTTCTGAAGTTGAGATTGGTGTACTTATAGGCTTGCAGTTTTCCAATCCTACCCTCCTGAGGATATCTTTGGTATATTTTTCCTGAGACAGAAGTATGCCATCTTTCATCTGTTTGACCTCTATACCAAGAAAGTAATGAAGATCACCCAGATCCTTAAGAGCAAATTCCATCTTTAAATCCTTTAGCAGACAAGTAGTAGCACCTGGACTTGAGCTAGCAACAACTATATCATCAATATATACTAGAACAAAGATAGTAATATCGCCTTTGTTGTAGAGGAATAATGAAGTATCAGCTTTAGATGGTATAAACCCAAGTTGTTGTAACTGTGTGCTCAACCTTGAGTACCAGGCTCTTGGGGCCTGTTTCAACCCATACGAAGCTTTATCCAATTTGCAAATATAGTGAGGTGTGCTCCTGTTTTCATAACCTTGTGGTTGCCGCATGAAAACCTCTTATTCCAGACCACCATGAAGAAACGCGTTCTGAACATCTAGCTGCCTTAAATTCCAGCCTCTGGAAACAGCAATGGAAACTACAAGTCGAATAGTAGCTGCTTTAACAACAGGGCTAAAGTTATCTTCATCATCAATACCAAACCTTTGTTTAAAACCTTTTGCAACTAACCAAGCCTTATATTTGTCTATACTTCCATCAGACTTTCCTTTAATCTTATACACCCGCTTGCAATCTATGACATTTTTGTCTTTTCCTGGTGGTACCAAATGCCATGCTTTATTTTTCATTAGTGCCTCATATTCACTATCCATAGCTTTTTTCCAATCTTTACTAGCAAGTGCATCATGTAGATGAGTTGGCTCACCCATACTAGTAAGAAAAACACGTTTAATCTTATCATACCTGATAGTTCCATCTTTGTATTCTTATTCTTTAACAATACCAGATTTTGATCTCGTGTGGCGATGTGGGAGTTCCGATGCAGAAGCTGGTACACAAGTTTGAGTGGTCCCTGGCGCAGAAGATCTTGATGTTTCAGGTTCTGTAGCAGAATTTGCTGCCTCAAAAATTCCCACCGGATCCCTGCATCATGCAACTCCTGATCCTGCTCCCGATCTGAGACAATCAGCGAGTTAGAAATCCTCCTAGCGATCGGTACGCTATTAGGAGAGCGCCGCGTGGCGTCCACAGAAGCCAGCCGTTCGGTCGGGTCAGACGCGTCGCCTGCGCCAGACCCCACCCTTGTCGCCCGGTCAGCTACCGGCCCGTTCCGCGCACCGGTGGCGCTTGGTGATTCACGGTGGCCCACGCTAGGTGGGCTGGCGGGGCACGTGCTGCTGGGGCTATCGGCCATTGCCGCGTTCGACGCATGCAGCGCGCTATTGAGATCCACCCGGGATCGCGCGTCTGTCACGCTGTCCCGCAGATTTCCTTTGGATCGCACGCCATTGTTGCCAGCCAGATTTGCCTGGGATCCAGCGCCTGTTTTGTCTTCATTTGCTTGCATAAAATGACAATCTGAATATGCACACTTAGCATCAGGATTAAAATTTTCTTTGGGACTAGTCATATGATCAACACTATTTGACTCTCCCCCGTGATCTGGACTAGGCATATAATCAGAAAGAAGTGCAATTTCTGCACGAAGTAAAGCTCCGACATTTGGATGAAGTGTGGCAAAGGGAAACATTGTTTCATCAAATATAACATCGCGAGAAATATATATTCATCCAGTAGAAATTTCGAGGCACTTGTATCCTTTATGGAGATTACTATAGCCAAGAAAAATACATTGAGTGGAATGAAACTCAAGTTTATGGCGATTGTAAGGACGAAGATTGGGATAGCAAGCACACCCAAATTTTTTGAGGGAATTATAGTCTGGCTTTTGTTGGAACAATTTTTCCAAAGGAGTGATGTTACCAATAACTTTTCTAGGAAGACGATTGATGAGATAAGTAGCTGCGAAGGAGGGATGAAACTACTTCGACAATATGACGGTGTTTACGCTCGCCATTCTGTTGATGAGCATGAGGACAAGATACATGATGAGCAATGCCAATATCACGAAAGAATGAGTTGAGCCTTTCATACTCCCCTCCCCAGTCACTCTGGACCGTGATGATTTTTCTATCAAATTGACGTTCAACAAGTTTATGGAATTCTTGGAATACGGAGAGAACTTCAGATTTGAACTTAAGCAAATACACCCAAGTAAATTTGCTAAAATCATCAATAAAACTAACATAATACTATTTTTCTTCCAAAAGTATCTCTTGCATGACCCCATACATCACTAAAAATAAGTTCCAAAGGAGCATGAGACACACTATTTGACCTAGGATAAGGAAGTTGGTGACTTTTGGCACATTGGCAAGCATCACAAACAGACTCAATCTTTTGACTAGATGACAATGGAAGATTGTCTTTATTCACTACTTGCTTGACTATGATTGAAGAAGGATGTCCTAATCTTTGATGCCATCTTGCCAATGAGGGCTTGACGACGGAGTAAACTTGACGATGACGCTTTTGACTAAATGCTCCGGATGTGATCGGGTACAAGCCTCCAATGCATCTACCATGATGGAGGAGCCCTATCGTTGCCCGATCCTTAATAAACAAATACGTAGGATGAGTTTCAAAGAAAACATTGTTATCGGCGGTCAAACGAGACATAAATGCAAGTTTTTTATCGGCTTGTGGGACATGAAGGACATCTTTAAGAACTAGATCACGTTTAAGAGTAGGGGAATTAATAGATGCTTGACCAATATGACGTATGTCCATACCTCCTCCACTAGCGGTGTGAATCTGGTCGTTGCTGAAGTATCTCTCCCTCATGGAGATCTTTTCTAGCTCGTTGGTGACATGATCAGTAGCTCCCGAGTCTGCATCCAAACATAGCCATCTCCACCACCTTGGTCCCTCATTGCCGCCGCAACGAGACGTGCATCAGGGACATAGTCCTCGTTGTAACGATGCCAGCAATCCATGACTTCATGGCCTGTTGCATAGCTGACATCTAACACGGTTGGAGGAGGAAGATACAGAGGAGGTGTTGTTGTTGGAGTAGCCACCTCCTCCAGAGCGCATGGGGGTGTTGTTGTTGGTGAAGCCGCCCCCACCAGAGCACATGTTCTGGCTGTTGCCGCCTCCACGTCCGCCACCGCCGCTGCTGCGGCCCCGCCCTTGGTGATCGCACCCACGCCCTGCTCCACGACCACGTGAGGCGGCGTTGGCAGAAGATTGGCCGATGTTCGTCCCATGAAGCAGGTTGAGGCACACGTCGAAGCTCAGGAGCTGGGTGAAGAGTTCTTGTACAGTCATAGGCTAAACCTACGCTGCAAGAGCCGACATGACCGGTTTGTAGTCGAGGTCGAGGCCGGCCAGAACGTGGGAGACGATCTCAACACTGCCTAGTGCCGCTCCCGTGCATGCAATCTCATCGGACAGCATCTTAATCTTGCCAAGATATTCAGTCATGGTTAGGTTACCTTTTTTCAGATTTGTGAGCTCTACTCGAGTGTTGATGGCTTGAGCTTAGGTTTGGGCAGAAAACGTGGCATGGATCACTGCCCACACCTTCGCTGGAGTCTCCAAGGTGACAACCTGTGCAAGAATCTTGCGAGACAAGGAGCCCATCAAGAAACCTTGAACCTGCTGCTGTTGTGCATACCAGAGATGACTGGCGAAGTTTGCAATCTGTTCCTCCTTCCCATCTTTGGTGATGGTGAGAGTTTTCGGCAGTGCCTAGCATGTCGGATCGAGGTGGTGCGCCATTTGGGCTCCCTTGATTTGTGGCAGCACGATGGCTTTCCACATGAGGAAATTGTTCCTCGTAAGCTTCTCTCTTGTGGTGGTGATCCGAGGGACATGGCCTGAGAACTACTGGATGAAGGGGCGAAGGTGGATGTGGAGGCGGGGGAGGTGGTGAGCGTTTTGGGGAACGCTAGATGCGATCTCTTCTCGATCTAGGAAGAAGATGCTTTGGTTACCATGTAAATATTGTGGAAGCGTTGAACCCTTTTCTCGGGCCGTGATTGTATTTATATTAGGGATGCCATGGCTTACAAGTCTGGCGATCAGGAGATCGATCGTGAAGTTTACAGGAGAAGGTTGGTACAGGAGGAGATAGACAGAAGTAGAGATAGGAGAGGATTACAAGTTAAACACTAGTCCTATCTCAATATAACTAGTCCACCAGATGGATCAGCTGGTGCAGGCATGATCTTGAGGGACGGGAAAGGTGAATTGTTTTTTTCTGCATGCCAGTTGTTGTTTTTCCTGTAATAACGTGCTTTGTCGCGCAGAACAAGAGCTGGAGTACCAAGAGGCACATCCACGTTGACTAACGAGACCGAGGCTGGTCAATCTTTGTCGGGCGTAACAAGAGCCGGAGTACCAAGAGGCACAACCACGTTGTCTGCGCAAGACAACATGTTCGGAATAACCTGTCAAAAATTCAGATCTGGAGAGCTTGATCAGGGGACACACTATCTTCTATACGCCTCCTGACGATACGAAGAAGAATCATCTGCACGATGGTGGGGCGAGGAGACCTTATTCCAGGCCGACCGTGACACCGTCGTTTCACCATCACCAAATAGGGACAAACACTAAATCTATTCTCAACCGTACCACCACTCGGCCGAAGTCCTAGAGTCCTCGGCCCTTCCATCATCAAAGCGACGAACGGAGGGAGATGGGGTCCTTCATTGGGAAGTAGGGTAGATTATTCGTAGTCGTATGTCCCCTAGGTCAGGAAGAGAGAGAGAGAGAGAGAACGAATTGGTAACTATTGCGTATTTATGTTGTTTTTCGATAAAGGGCGCTTTTATTATCTCGAAATGTAGCATTAAGTGGCTACAAAACATTATGAGTAACACCCGGCCTCTGCATAACTAGGATGCACACAGCCCAACACAGAAAGTCTGACAAAATGAATGGAAAAAAAATGACAAATCGGCGACAGTAGAGTCCTATAGACCGACACTATGCCTATGTCGCAAGGGATGATAGACCGATCCGGAGATTATGCTGCCACCCATGTTGGGTAAAAACCACCGCAGCCACCTGCTCCAACCGCGTACACACCGCCTTGAACAGCGGTTGGTACTCCACTCGTTGTAGCATAGACCACGTACGAAGCGAGTGCGTACAACGGAAAATAACCTGCAAAGGAGAAGCATTTTTATCATTAAAAACCAAATCATTTCTACATAGCCAAAGTGACCATAGTAAGGCGTATGCTCTCACCCATATTAGCGTTTGAATCTATTTGGAATACCGTCCAACCAGTGACCAAAAATATTGGCGACACTTGTGGGCGGATATAAATTTGACGCTATTTGGATGATTGACCAAGTAGTACGTGCAAACTTGCATTGGAAAAAGAGGTGTTTGATTGTCTCTTCATGAGTACAAAAACAACACTTCTTACTCCCTGGCCAGTTGCATCGTGCGAGGTTGTCTTTGGTTAGAACAACGCCCCTACGAAGATACCACATGAAGATTTTAACTTTTAGTGGAATCTTCGACTTCCAGATTTTCTTATTGTTACTCACCGGTACCTCAGAATGCATAAGTGCACGATACATAGAGTCTACTGTGAATAACCCTGATGTAGTAAGGTTCCAGTGAAACACATCCCGGCCTTGTCTAATATTAATCGAATCCAAACGGGATAAAAGATTGTGCCATGACATAAGTCGGGGGTCCAATCAAATCCCGCCTAAACGAAATATTGGGTGGGGATGAACTGAGCACTTGCGTAATAGTATTATTCTTTTCGCGAGCAATGTTGTACAGGGCTGGATATTGTTCTCAAGACTGGCATTGCCTAGCGGATGTCTTCGAAGCGAACCTCCGACCCGCCCCTTATCGCGAAAGACCCAAAGCGAAAGAGATGTTTCTTTGCCGCCATTAGGCCAGCCCAAAAGTGCGAGTCGCCAGGTGTCCAATATGCCTGAGACACTGCCTTTTGGTCTAGATACTTGTTGCGCAGCATGGTTTGCCAAACACCATCCTCAGTAAGAAGTTTGAACAACCATTTACTAAGTAGGGCCTCATTCTTGATTTGCAAGTCATGAATTCCAAGGCCACCTTGGTCTTTCGGCCTACAAACCACACTCCATTTGGCCAGTCTATATTTTTTCTTTTCACCATCTCCTTGCCAAAAGAATCTGGATCTAAAATAGTCCAGTCTTTGCAGGACCCCTTTTGGGAGTTGGAAGAAAGAAAGCATATAGAGAACCATATTTGTGAGGACAGAGTTAATCAAAACAAGCCGTCCTCCAACTGAGAGCAATTTGCCTTTCCAACTGCTCAATGTTTCTCTAACCACTCCTCTACATGCTTCCACTCCGCAATGGTGAAACGCACATAATGAATCGGTATTCCCAAATATTTAATCGGGAATTGGCCATGTGCACAACCAAACATGTCAGCATATTCGGCCGCCGCCTCAGTGGCTTCTCCAAAGCAGAAAAGTTCACTTTTGTGGAAGTTTATTTTAAGACCCGACATTTGCTCAAACGCTGACAACAAGAGTTTAAGGTTTCGAGCCTTGTCCAAGTCATGTTCCATAAAGAGAATCGTGTCATCGGCATATTGCAGAATAGAGAGACCACCATCCACAAGGTGTGGCACTACTCCTGCAATCTAGTCATCCTGCTTGGCTCGCTCAATCAGAATAGACAACATGTCAGCGACAATGTTAAATAACATTGGAGACATGGAGTCACCCTGTCGTAATCCTTTTTCTGTTTGAAAGTAATGGCCTACATCATCATTGACTTTGATGGCCACACTACCTCCAGTTACAAAATTATGGATCCACTCATGCCATTTATCGGAGAAACCTTTCATCCTTAGGGCCTGTTGGAGGAAAGACCATTTGACCTTGTCATAGGCTTTTTCAAAGTTGATCTTGAATACTACTCCACTCATGTTTTTTCGGTGCATCTCATGGATGGTCTCATGCAGGATTACTACGCCATCAAGTATATTTCTTCCTTGCATGAAAGCCGTTTGAGATGGCTGAACAACATGGTCAGCTACCGAGTTTAACCTATTCGTAGCCACTTTGGTGAATATTTTGAAGCTGACACTAAGGAGGCATATGGGTCTGAACTGTTGGATCCGTTCAGCCTCCTTAATCTTCGGCAACAAGACAATCTCACCAAAATTAAGTCTGAATAGGTCAAGGTTGTCGGCATGAAGGCAATTAAACAACTCCATTAGGTCAGACTTGATTATATCCCGAAATTCGATAGAATTCTGGGAAAACCATCTGGACCTGGAGCTTTGTTATGTTCCATTTGGAACACCGCAGCTCTCACCTCCTCTTCAGAGAATGGTGATGTAAGGATATCGTTTTCTTCAGCCGTGACTTGTGGGATATCATCTGTTCGGGTCTCATCAAGGGTGAAGTTCCCTTGATGATCGCCTTAACAGAGATTTATAGTAGTTAGTGATATACTTTTTGAGCTCCTCCTGACCTTCGATCCACCCCTCATCTTGTTGGAGACTGTAAATACATTTCTTCCTATGCCGCCCATTGGCGACCAATTGGAAGTATCTTGTATTACTATCACCCATCAGAATGAAATCAGCTTTGAATCTTTGGTAGTATTTGATCTCTTCTTCTCGCAAAAGACGTGCAACCTTCTTATTAGATTGATTTTTCAATTCAATCTCTTGTTGAGATAAGGTGCGCGTCTCAGCAATTTTGTCGAGGTCATCAATGATGGTATTTATGTTGTTTACTACAATAAATTGGAAGTTTTGTCGGAAATTTTTGAATATACAAACGTTTATTTTGTTATTAGTTGAACCGAGTTTGAAAACATGGTCCAGCAAACATGAATTAGAACATAGCACCGCGACTATAATTCGAAACAATACATAGACTCACTCGTGATGAAATATATTTTCCCATGTGTTGTTGGTTCAAATCAATGAACTATCATTCAAAGGCGAGAATTGGAGTGAGCATCGACAAGGTGTGGCAGAGTCATGGTGAATCTTTTCTTCATTGTATGTCGCTACTAAACATTGTGATGGCGACGACAATATCGGCTCCAAAAGCATGCTGTTCCTTTCTTTTTATGTGTGTATTTTAATGCTTAAAAGTAAAACTTAGTAACAATTGAAAAGAGGATCTTCAACCGAACTTACCTAATTAGATCATTATATGCGTATGGACAAGATGCATCCACGCAGAAGCAGGCTGCCCCAACTTGTCCGCGTGGGCAAGCATGCTTCTCATTTGCAAACAATCAAATTCATACAACATGCAATACAGGTAGCATGCATAGGACAGACTTCAGACAACCAAGAACATTGGAGAAAAGAAGTTAAAAAATGGTCGATATTGAACAAAAAAGGACAAAATATAATTAAGGCTAGATTGTTCGATAGATAAATAAACTAGGACTAGATTGGGAAAGTTTGCCGACGGCCGCCCTTGCCTTTGCGCTTGTCGTCTTTGTCACAGAAGTAGCGGTTGAAGGTGACGTAGGGGTCGAGACGGATCTGCTCGCCATGGGAGTGGGATGCGTTGGAGGAGGTACCAGACATATTATCATCTGATTCAAGTGGCAGACCAATGAGGGCATGGAGAACCAGGGCTTACTCCATCGCGAGGCCATAGGCGGCACGAGCTTGCTGCTTCGCTAAGATCCGGGCAAGGGCTTCCTTCGCAGCCTTCTTCTTCGCGGTACGGTGCGACTCCTCAATGGTCTCTCCAAGGATCTTGGCATTGATCCAGTGGCGTAGCGCGCGTCCGACTCCTTGGAGGTCAGGGACCGCTGCTTGACGGCGTGGACAACCGAGGCCTCGTCAGATCCGAACACCGGCAGTCCGGCACTGCCGGAAACGTGGTGGACAAGTAGGAGCCACGACATGCCTTCACTTTCTCATGGTGGGCATGCAGTCAGCTGGGCACCCCTGACCTCCGAGTGGGTATTTACATTTGGGTTAAATCAATATATTTATCATTTAATATGGGTTGATCGGTGTTTGTATCATATAAGTACATCATTGATTATCGTTTGTGATCTCATTGCCTTCGAAGGGCACCCATGGCATGGCAGAAGGCAAGATCGCGAGCTCGTGCTCTGCTTCGATGACTTGTTGATCTTGCATTCTAGTTCGTTAACCGAACCAAACACACAGTAAGATATGCAAGAGGATCGAACTGTATCCACGTTGAAGAGTTGACTGATGATGCACATGTGTGCACGTTCCTATACCTCCCATGCCGATTCAGCTTGCTATAGTTTAAGTTCAACTATACGTCCCTTGCCTGTTGGCGAGAGATCTTTAAATACTTGTCCACCACGTTTCTGGCAGTGCCGGACTGCCGGTGTCCGGATCTGACGAGGCCTCGGTTGTCCGGCAGTTCCTTGCCTGTTGGTGTGTGTGTGTGTATATATATATATATATATATATATATATATATATATATATATATATATATATATATATATATATATATGCGTCATCCTGGGTGAGGAATAGTTATTCTTCACCCCCTCTATTTTAACATGAATGCACCGTAATTTTATGTTCCGTAAATTTTGTCTTATTTCAGACATAAAAGGAGAACGTAAGAAAATATATAATCGCCGTAAAAATATATTTTCTGTTACGCAAATTTCAAACGTAAAAACATAGTGTAAAATATACATAAAATGTAATTTTTCTGGCCTTCTAACATTTTTTATGCCAAATTTTATGCAGTGAATCAATATGACTGTAACTATTTGTATTTGAAATAAAATTTATTTATGAAAAGATTGTAAGATTACCTCGGATGAAGAATAACGTATTCTAGACCCAGGGTGATGAATAGTAACACTATATATATATATATATATATATATATATATATATATATATATATATATATATATATATATATATATATCGCTTCATAAATAATTACGTTTGGAATACAAATAGTTACATTCACTACGTAAAATTTGGTATAAGAAAATAAAAAATATATGTTATAAGACCAGAAATATCGCATTTTATGTAAGTTTTTACGTTCGTAACTTTACGTTACATAAAATATTTTTTAGGACAAGTATATATTTACTTACGTTCTCGTTTTACGTATGAAATAAGACAAAATTTACGAAACCTAAAAATACGGTGTATTGACGTCGAAATAGAGAGGGGGTGAAGAATAACAATTCCTCACCCAGGGTGACGAATAGCGCGACCCTATATATGTTGCCTGGTGGCGAGAGATCCTTTAAAAATTGTGATCATTTTATCAGAATAGGTGAACTTTTTTTTCGAAGTCACGAACTTTCACAAAAAATACAAAATATTTTCATATTCATGAACTTTTATTGAACTTTGTGAATATTTTTTGCAAATTTGTGGAATTTCATCAAATTCACAATCTTTTTCATATTTGTGAACTTTTAAAAATTTGATGAAAAGCTTCTAAAATGTTTTCAATATACAGACTTTTCAATAAGCTGGCTGATTCTCCATCTTCCTTACTTATGAACTTGTCCTAGTTTCCATAGTGAATGGCGAATCAGCTAGGTCAACCGGGTTGGTTGAAGTATAGTGAGAACATGACTCGACCGCGTTGTGTACATGGCATAGTGCCTCCCCATTCATGTACCCGGAATAGGATAGCATGGGTGGCATAGCAAAAAAATGTATGAAAGTTAGCTGGCGGAAGAAACATCTAAATACATGGCTTACATTTCCTTTTTCCAGTGGCAGGTTGTCATATAGGTCGAGAAGCCTTGTGAATGTCGTGTTGAGTGGTGCTCGTGAAATACAACATGATCGTCAGAAAAATTACCGTCTTTTCTCTGAGGGGTAGTAGGTGGAGATTCGGTTAACAACTATTCATAAATAGGAGCTTCACTGCTGACTTTAGTCTCGTGGAAAAAAATAAACATGTCGTGTTCAAAGGCCCGTGAGAAGCAGGTGAGCAAGAAGGACGAAGATACACAGAGAAAGACCGCTCGGCTTCTCCTAAACTCATACATGGGGATGATACCACTCGTAACGAGCAAAAAAGGGTCTCGTACAACCCCGTGCAGCGTACCTACCACGTGCTAAATTTGCCAAGTCAAATCGGCAATTAAAGTGGACTAGCATGCTAATGCTCCAGCACCCCTCTGGCCAGGGCATACATTGCGAGAACTTGCAATGGCTGAGATAGGGGGGTGTATTTGTACCCGGGGTTATCCATGTACACCTTTTCCATAGTGGGTCGATCTTTCTAAAAGTGACGAGAGATTGGAAGAGCTTCCCAGTTCATGTGTCTACAGCTAATACACATCTGCATGTCCCTATACCTCCCATGCCAACTCAACTTTTCTTGTCCAGTGGCATGAAAACCTCCAAATAAGAGAAGTACTACTATTTGGTGGGTGTATATTAATATGCACATTCAGCAAGAGATGTATGTGTAATTGTTGGTACCATCTAGGTGCAATATGCTTCATTGTGCATATTGGAAGGTAGCTAGAACTTCGTGCGACTGAAAGACAAGGGGGGGGGGGTGAAAGGAAGAGATACTACTTAATAAAGGACGCTGAAATGAAAGTTTTTTCATGTTTATTTATGAGCATGAAAGGACATGGTTGATAGACAGGTGTATTCTCTCGTGCTGGCTGTGCTTCACAATCTAATCTTGCCTTATTTCAACCTCCTAGATGCTTCTGATGTTTAGATGGTTCTCCTTTGTGTTGTGTTTAATTATGTATCAAGGTTTTTTTATTGTGTTTTGGTGTTCTTGCCATGGTAGGATGTATTACCCATCGGTTTGTTAAGGCTTTTGATCCGGATATTCCTATAAACTAGTTCAATCCTTTTGGATCATATACAGATGGGGAAAAAACAATCTGATCTTGCATCAGTCTAAATACAAACAAATAAGAACAGTGTAATGGATTGTTCAAGAAAGTATCAAGTGTTCCTAGACATTGATTATACTCGTTACTCAAATACAATTCGACATATGTCAAAAATATTTTTTTCTGAATCTTGTCATCAGATTTAGAGTCATAATTTTGGATTTGGGAATATT
Organism: Aegilops speltoides; assembly: GCA_021437245.1. Lineage (NCBI taxonomy): Eukaryota > Viridiplantae > Streptophyta > Magnoliopsida > Poales > Poaceae > Aegilops > Aegilops speltoides. Next base: position 506,156,433 of record CM038147.1, read on the forward strand.
GAGAGTACTCCCCGATCTCAAAAGTACCCAGTACATTTTTGAACATCATATAACATTGCCATTGTCTTGATGCCTCCATTAGCTGATCCACTCAAAGGTTTGACCACCCATATCCTGTCTTGATCAACCAATGGCTTGGCTAATCATTGTCATGACCACATGATAGGCTGGCCTAGCTAGGTCTTCCAAAAGATAATTGTCGCAAAAAGGAAGACAGATACCTGTGGTATGGGATATGCCTTACTGATCATTACTGTATTTATAGATCTGCTATTTATTAAAGATTATCAGTGACGGACCTCTGGGGTTCCCTTAACCCGCCAGTGGTATCAAGATACGAGTGATTGGCTAGTTAGTGCAACCCGTCACTTGTAATGGATTCAAGAAACAACTCGTCACTTGTAATGCATTCAGGAATAAAAACAATGCCCACGTGGGCAGGGCTAAGGCGCACCCATCATTTCACCATACCATAGAGGTTGTTGACACAGCCCGCTGTCCATGTTGTCGCCTTAGCCCTATCGTATGTGCGCTCTACATACCGTTGATGCAGTCTATGCCACTGCCACCCTTTCCTTGAAGTCAGCAACTCATGCGACTAGTAGTGCTCCACCAACTCATCGTCTTGGAGCTTCAGCAACCACACTGTCACCTCAATCAGATAAGAGGAGAAACTATGCTCGACTACATTTAAACTTTAGGTGTTGTCCTGAGCACCCATGAATTAGCAGTTTCGCTGGGGTTTTGACTCAACATTTTTCTTTGTAGTTTCGACTCGTTTTTCTTTGAAAATCTTAACAGTGAAGCATGTAAAAACCTTTGTTGTTCATTGGATTGGACAAGTTGGCCAACCTTGCAGGAACTATTGGTCTCAATATACCTAGCTAGGATGGTACACTGCGTCATGTCTGGATGAAAGGCAAAAGTCCCGAACCTTGACATTTTAGTGCAAAAGAGTGGTACAAATACAATCAGCCCAGTAGAAAAAGCTTCTATCTTTTACAGCCTGAATATGAATATTGTACTATATTTGGATGTTTTTTCATCATATCTAGAGTACATATGCCCAGATGTCGGTGGGTAAATACATTCATGATTATTCAGTTAACAACTTGCTTTCAAGCAAACTGACAACATATTTTTCTTTCTATGAAATCAAAATGGCAAGGTATTGCATTGGTTTGTTCAAAATCCATAGCGAAACTATGCTAATAGATTTGATCATTAATCTGATAGAAATAGGAATTTCTTACATCTTATACTTATGTTATAATCTGATATTTATGAATGATTAAGCACATCATATTCTACAATCTCAAGTCAGCAACATCAAGCACTGCTGCAAGCATGGTAAAATCACCTTCATTTTGTTGTATTTGTGATCTTTTCAGTTGAATTACTTGCCTGGTTCTCATCTCCCATACCTTAAATATTTTAAGTAGTTCAAAAAATTAAAAGAATATTTGGGGAAGCAAAACACAATGAAGTAATATATGTTGAACTTTGAGATAAGAATGGAAGGAACTGTCCTTGCAAACATAAATTATACTTGCTTCTCTACAAGTGCTAACTTTGATCTCTCCTACAATGAGTCAATGGGCCATACCACTATATGACACTAAAGAATAATTACACATGACCAACTACACAGCTCATTGTTTGCTCTATTTTTACGGCTCTAAATAATTTTTATCCTGCCCATCCCTTATGACCGAACACTTGCGTTGTGAATTTGAGACTGCCAAATTGCAATAGGCCATCAGATGCCATGTATTAAATATTGTATTGCCCCAGGCCCATTAACCTTCTTTTGTAATTACTTCTGGTACTTCCCTTTGAAAATAATAATTATTTCACCTTTATATATGAGCTAGTGTCCTCATTGCGAGACATACGTTTTGAAGGATCCATGGCTTGATAGGATATTGCCAGGTCCTCGTGCTCATCTCATAATGAGGAAATTTGTTGACATGCATATATATGGTTAGTTTTGAATGATTGTATTCTATGTTTAATAGTTGTTTTGGTGTAAGAGACTTCAAGAAGTGCAAATATATAACATCCCTTCGTGAGCCAGTTTAGCGTGATGATTGTGGAACATTTAAAACTCTAAAGCTCTATTCTCTCCTTTTCTTTCGCGAGGATTTCAAGTTGTAGTCTAGTACATGTGAGAGAAATGGTGTATTTCAGCATGTTCATCGAATGCCACAATGAAGAAGCAAGTATGCAACAACTGTACTTGGGTACAATTTTTATATGTTCAAGAAATAGGTCGACATCGCTGACAAACTTATGACTTGCTGGGGTAACATGGGATATGAGGTAAAGAAACATGTACAAACCCTTTTCCGAAAGGCATCAAGAAAGGGACTATGTACCGAGTCTTTCGTATTGGTGAAACACAACCATCCCTTTCTGAAGCAGATCGTACAGAACACTAAGCTCTAACGCAAAATGTTATGAGGGAAACCGGCAAGCTTTAGATCTCACTTAAAAAAAGTACTCCCTCAGTAAGAGATCTCACTTAGTGATCTAAATGATCTTATATTTCTGTACAGAGGGAGTATCTACTTTGTATGATCAAGGACCTCGTGGACAAGTGATGAGGTGAAACCATTCATGGCCGGAGATCATATCCAAACATTTGGTAGAAAAAAGTTTGTTATCTGCTTCTTGCATCTGCCTCCATGCATCCCCTGTTTTTCTGGTAAAACTTTATTGAAGTTTTTTATTTCAGGATCAACTTCTACTTAACTTAAACACCGACACTGATAAATGCATTACTTAGATGCTCATGGTAATTTAATTTATCACTTGCATGCAATTCAATGGGAGAATGAGACCACGATGGAGATTGGGACACACAACGGATGTGAGACATGTGTTCTAGTGTCATACGCATGCAGGTCTGGGCTCTGCTAATACATGTCAAAGCTGGGTAAGAGATCCCATGGTAATTAAGCTGTAATTGCGAACACTTGGATCTCATGGATTATGATCCTTGTAAATGTAGTGCGGAGCTTCCGGCTGCGATTTTCTTGCACAATGTTGTCGACATATGAGTGAGTGTCATGTGAGAGATCAGGAGTTGTGGGCAGGGTCAGTGTCATAGTCAAGGCAGACCACCTGGGCCGCTTTGTCTCTAGGCAAGTAGTTCTCTTTCTATATGGTTCGGCACGCATTAATTTAGGTTAGTACTCCCTCATTCACAAAAATAGGTCCGTATTATGCTTTAAAAAATGTACTATTCGAAATGAAATCTTTGTTATTTAGTTTTCGCAAGGATGCTAGCCTATCTTAGACTGTCCAGCTAACTGTGGTGCTCAGTCCTAGTCCGCCTAGACTGTCTAAGAGCATGTCTAGTAGAACCCTCAAACCCTCAAACCCTCAAATTTAACCGCTTTTTTGCAGATTCGAGGGTCCAAAAGCCAGATACTAGAACCCCTAGACCCCTAAACCCCTAAAAAAATTTGCAGGCCGGAGCCGGGTCGGCCCTCCCAACCTGTAGAAACACGGGTTGGAGGCTCCCAACCCCTCCAACCCCTATTCCGCGAGCAGGCACGCGCGGGAAGCAACTGCTTCCCTTCCCCTCCCTCTTCCGCGCCGCCGCCCGGCCTTGGCTGCTGCGCGCCCGCCGCCCGCGCCGCCGCTCCCAAGCCCCCCCCCCGCCGCCCGGCCGTGCTAAACCGCCCCCGCCGCCCCCGTCTCCGCCGCCGCCTCCGTCGCCCGAGCGTCTCCATGGCTTCGCCGTGCCGCCGCCCGATCTCCGCCTGCGCGCGCGCCTCCGAGCTCGCCGCGCCTCCTCCCGCCTCTCGAGCCCGCCCCTACCTCCCGAGCGGCCCCGCCACTCGCCGCCCGTCGCGCCGCCTCTCCGAGCCCCGAGCAGCCTCCCGAGCTCGGCCCAGCGAGCCCAGCGTCCCCGAGCTCGGCCGACTCCGCCGCCAGCGCCCGCACCTCCCGCCTCCCCTAGCTCCCCGAGGCCGCCGCCGGCTCAGCGCTCTCCGCCACCGCGCTGCCGCTCCCGCCCGAGCTCGGTGAGCACCCGCTGTCAATTTGATTCAAACAAATTCCAAAAACTTTGTTGTAATAATTGGATTATTTTATGTGCTTCAGATTACTATTTGGTGTTGTAATAAATAACTAGAATGATTATTGTTTGTATGAGACATATTTGATATTGTATAATTGTGATATGTGCAATGATGTACAGTTTGAGGGTTTGAGGGTCTGAGGGTTGGGGCAAAGACTAGAACCCTCAGACCCTTAAATTTTGAGGGTTTGAGGGTTCTAGTCTTTGCCTCTGTTTTTCAGCCCGTAAAAGTGCCAAAAAATGCCACTTTTCGACCCTCAAACTGCTTTAAGGATTTGAGGGTTTGAGGGTTCTACTAGACATGCTCTAACAGCTTGTAACCCTCTCTTTCTCTCTTTCTTGTAAAGTTCGGCCAATGGCCCTCCGACACACCTCCCGACCACCCAAATCTTGAGGCGAGAGAACTGTTCCGTGGGATGCCAAGAAAGATGGGGCACCCAAGACTCGATGGAGTGCCATAAAGCAATTCTGAATTGTGCCCACCTTATGTGTCGATCTCCCTAAAAGGGTTGGGATAATCGAGCGAAATTTGATTTTATGTCTTCACCCAAACACAGCCGATGGGAAATTGCTCGTCCTGATACTTCTCATTCCGACAAAACTAGCGATGGCTTAGACCATCTTCAACAGGTGCACAAAAATTCCGCGCCCTAAAATAGTTTTACCACGCCACTTTAGCACTTTTAGTGCGCCGGACCCAACATTGCTTTAGCAGAAGCCCAAAAGCGCGCGCCCAAAAAAAAACACAGTGTAAAATTGTGAAGCGCGTCCAATCCGGAGCCCAAAATATGCTGCGCGCGATAGTGTTTTTTAGCGCGCGCCCAAAAACTTTTAGCGTTACAGCTTCTGCTGGAGCTGTTCGGCGCCAAAAAAACGACTTTTAGTGCGCGGAGCTCTTTTTGAGCGCCTGTTGGAGATGCTCTTAGTATTTTCTGTTGGAAATATGAGCAATTTACCGAATAATTTTATTAACAGAAATACTAGATAAAACATGACTAGTGTAGCAGTGATGAAACAAGTCATGTGATTTGACAAAGAGAAGGTAAATAACATCTGCATATATAATCTAGAACCGATCATCTCTAGAGCAGACAGTAGATCAAGATGCATAAGAGAGAAGGTAAACACATCTAGAACAGACACTAGATGAAGTTGCTTATACGACATAGAACCTAACATATGTAGGACAGAAACTAGAGCCAAGAACTGTAGTAGGACTTCTAACAGAAAGGAGAAGAACACGTACGGCACAGCAGCAGCAGATGCACTGGACTTGGGGTCGGCGTCCTCGCCTGCCATGTCGTCGAGGAGGTCGTGGAAGAAGTCGTCGTCCGGGAAGTAGTCGTCAGCGACTGGATCGTCCGTGATGAAGCAGCCAGTAGTCGCGCAGAGCGCTCCCCAAAAATCTTATCACCCTTCTCCCGTACAGGACTCAAAAGGTGCGGTTCGGAGGCCTCTTGTCCCGACTTCGCGGCACGCCGCAAGCCGGGATGAGGAAGACAACAGCAGCGCAGTGCTCAGGAACTTGTGGCGAGAGGAGGAAGAGATTCTGGTGCGTCTCTCTGAGAGGAGCGACCTCCCTTTTATAGGCGCAAGAGAAGGAGGCGAGAGGTTGCGTCGGGAGGCGAAGTGAACAGGCAGCACACGAAGGGTGCGCCGTTCATATTAATTGTCCACTACCACAAAACTTTCCAGCTCCCAAGTGACCTTTCGTATACCCGAAGTGCGTGGCAAAAATTAGACATCGGCTCGGCTCATTCCGCAACCCGCGGCGCGACGCTGCGCGTCGTGACGTGGCGAGGCGAGGCGGGCGGCGGAGGAGGAGCGCGCGTGGATGTCCCTCTTGTTCTCATGCTCGTACAAGTAGAGAAAGAACCTCCCTTATAAGGAGGTCCAACTCCCCCTAGACTAGCAATGTGGGATTAAACTTTAGTAGTATCCCTTGCCTTGCACAAATGGGCTAAGTGGACCTCTAGGATTTATTAGGAATTTCTGAAATAGTTATTGGGCTGCCCAATATAGACTAAATTCCAGCAATCCCCCACCAGATCCCAGAGGCACACAGGAATTTGCCTTTGGTTCCAAAACACTGTTTTATATACGATCTGCGGTGGAGACATTAAGTTGAACTTCCACCTAGAACTCCATGCTACACTAGTAACCAACTTGAGCAGTGGATGGGCCTTGAGCGCAAGTTTTTGCGAATCTAGCTTCACATAAAGCCTTGACCGATACGTGGCTACCGTGGGTCTTCCCCGCGGGTGGAGCTTATGCGTCATACTCCGTGACCTTTCATGAGTTTACTAGAGAGAACCCTACTCTCATAGATTACGACGTTTGACAATCAGACTCATATAGGTGTGTTCTTCAAAAGATGTTCTCTGAGGATAACATCTCCGCTTAAATAAGCCACTTAGAACACATTAAGATATACATCAACCTGCCATGCAGATTAGGAGAGTATTGCATCTTCATGGAGTGGTATTGTGAATAGTAAGGATACTCTCCTCTCAGTTGACCAACAGCTTGTCTTCCACATCTAATTCACGGGATCTCCGATCACAAAGAATAGGTTACCACTGTGAACAACTCATATTGTGGGTCTCATACCCATCTCCCTCGATGCATTATCTATCACATTACGTGATAGACCCTTAGTGAAAGGATCTGCCAGATTTTTAGACGTTTGGATATAATCCAATGCAATAACTCGGAGTTTCTCATTTTCTGACAGACTTTAACCTTCTCGAGCGTGTCTTGATGACTTCATGTTATCCTTAGAGCTGTTCACTTTCGTGATCACAGTTTGATTGTCACAGTTCATAAGGATACCCGTACAGGTTTCTCAACAACCGCAAGTCATTCAAGAGCCGAAGCCAATCGGCTTCGACCGTAGCTGTATCTAGTCTTTGTGAGTTCTGCTTCCATAGTTGACATCGTTAAGATGGTCTCGCTTGCAAGACTTCAAGAAACAGCGCCACCCCATGAGTGAACACATATCCGCTCGTGGCCTTTATCTCATCAAGCATCGAGATCCAGTTTGAGTCACTATACCCTTCAAGCACCTTTGGGTACCGGTGTAGTGAATTCCATAATTTGCGATGCCTTTCAAATAACGCAAAACTCTCTCTAGAGCTTTCAATGCACATCTCCGGTTTTGAGACAAACTGCTCAGCTTGCTAACAGCAAAAGAGATGTCAGTCTTGTAGCAGCTAAGTACATAAGCGAGCCAATAATCGAGAATACTTCAATTGATCTCTAGCAATTCTTGATTCTTTCAAGTAGCACGCTAGCATCATATGGTGTTGGAGAGGGCTTGCGGTCACTATAGCCAAAGCGACTCAAGATCTTTTCCACATAGTGAGATTGAAGCAATGTAATCCCACCATCATCATCTCTCAACAATTTGATGTTGAGAATGACATCAGCCACTCCTAAATCCTTCATCTCAAAACAACGAGATAGGAAATCCTTGACCTCCTTAATAACATTCAGATTTGTTCGAAAATCAGTATGTCATCAACATACAAGCAAAGCATAACTCCTCGCCCCACCATGGCGATAGTACACACATTTGTAAACCGTTCACAACAAAGCTCTGGGCTGTTAAAGTTCTTCGAACTTCTCATGCCCTTGTTTGGGTGCTTGCTTGAGTCCATACAAAGACTTGACAACTTGCACACTTTCCTTCGACCATCTATTACAAACCCATCTGGTTGTTCCATATAAATTTCCTCATCCAACTCTCCATTTAGGAAAGCAGTCTTAACATCCATTTGATGAACGAGAAGGCCATGTGAGGCAGCTAGTGAAAGTAGAACTCGAATAGTGGTCAGTCGAGCCACAGGTGAGTAAGTATCAAAGAAGTCTTCACCTTCCTTTTGGGTATAACCCTTAGCCACGAGCCGAGCCTTGTACTTTTCGATAGTACCATCAGGCCTAAGCTTCTTCTTGAATACCCATTTGCATCCTATAGGTTTGCACCCATAAGGACGATCAGTTATCTCCCAAGTTTCATTCGCCAAGATGGAATCCATCTCGCTACGAACTGCTTCCTTCCAGTAGTCGGCATCTTCAGATGCATAGGCCTCTGAAATAGAACTGGGAGTGTCATCTATGAGATACACAAGAAAATCATCACCAAAGGACTTTGCAGTCCTCTGTCTCTTGCTCCTAGTAGGAACTTCATTGTTCTCCTCCACAGGACTTTCAAAGTGTTCCATCGAAATGGCAGGTTCGAGAATTGTGGCGGTTCTGATTCGATGAACTAGGCATCTCTGATTAGATGAGGTAGCCATATCCTTCATGGGAAAGATATCTTCAAAGAAAGTCGCATCATTCGACTCCATGATCGTACCAACGTGCATGTCGGTACTTCAGATTTTACAACCAAGAATCTATAGCCGATGCTATGAAAAGCATATCGAGAAAACACAATGCACGATCTTTGGTCCAAGCTTCCGCTTCTTTGGAATTGGAACATTGACTTTCGCCAAACAACCCCATGTTCGCAGATAAGAGAGTTTTAACCTTTTCTTCTCCCATTCCTCGAATGGAGTTATTTCTTTGTTCTTTGTGGGGACTCGATTTAGGACATGACATGCTGTCAATATCGCCTCCCCCCACCATGCCTTGGAGAGACCCGATGTGTCTAACATGGCGTTAACCAAATCAGTTAGAGTACGGTTCTTTCTTTCGGCCACCCCATTTGACTGAGGTGAGTAGGGAGGCGTCCTCTCATGGATTATACCATGTTCCGCACAAAAAGCATCAAGTTCATTGGAAAAATACTCTCCACCACGGTCGGACCTAAGCAATTATGCTCGACACTTTAAATTTGCCTTGGTATGCCGAGTGGAATTGTAACCGATAAACCTTAACAGGCTTAGCGCCTGGGCACTCTCGGTTCCTTTAGGTATCGACCTAAACTTGGATTTGATGTTTGGATATGATTGCTTTTGGCTTGAATTGTCCTTTGCAGGTTCACAGCAAGGTGCTTTCTGCAGTCGACTTGTTCCTTAGGCGAGCATTGAGCCGCAGCTAAGCCTCCGAGTGAGAGGTTTGCTCTTCACTCGGTAGGATTTTTATAACTTAGGCGAGCGCTGAGCTGCAGCTAAGCCCCCGAGTGAGAGGTTTGCTCTTCACTCGGTAGGATTTTTATAACTTAGGCTAGCACTGGGCTGCAGCTAAGCCTCCGAGTGAGAGGTTTGCTCTTCACTCGGTAGGATTTTTATAACTTAGGCGAGCGCTGGGCTGCAGCTAAGCCCCCGAGTGAGAGGTTTGCTCTTCACTCGGTAGGATTTTTATAACTTAGGCGAGCGCTGGGCTGCAGCTAAGCCCCCGAGTGAGAGGTTTGCTCTTCACTCGGTAGGATTTTTATATCTTAGGCGAGCACTGAGCTGCAGCTAAGCCTCTGAGTGAGAGGTTTGCTCTTCACTCAGTAGGATTTTCACGTTGTATTTGTGGCGAAGCTCAGAGGAGAGGGTCGCAGTCGACCTGCACCTCGTCCTCCTTGCGAGCACACATTATACTTATGGCGTAGCTCAGAGGAGAGGGTCGCAGTCGACCTGCACCTCGTCCTCCTTGTGAGCACACACATTGTACTTATGGCGTAGCTCAGAGGAGAGGGTCGCAGTCGACCTGCACCTCGTCCTCCTTGTGAGCGTATGTTGTACTTAGGCGAGTACTTGGACTGCAGCTAAGCCTCCGAGTGGAAGTCTGGCTTACCACTCGGTAGGATTTTTTGTAACTTAGGCGAGTACTTGGACTGCAGCTAAGCCTCCGAGTGGAAGTCTGGCTTACCACTCGGTAGGATTTTAATAACTTAGGCGAGCACTGGGCTGCAGCTAAGCCCCCGAGTGGAAGTCTGGCTTACCACTCGGTAGGATTTTTATAACTTAGGCGAGCACTGAGCTGCAGCTAAGCCCCCGAGTGGAAGTCTGGCTTACCACTCGGTAGGATTTTTATAACTTAGGCGAGTACTTGGACTGCAGCTAAGCCTCCGAGTGGAAGCCTGGCTTACCACTCGGTAGGATTTTTTGTAACTTAGGCGAGTACTTGGATTGCAGCTAAGCCTCCGAGTGGAAGTCTGGCTTACCACTCGGTAGGATTTTAATAACTTAGGCGAGCACTGGGCTGCAGCTAAGCCCCCGAGTGGAAGTCGGCTTACCACTCGGTGGGATTTTTATAACTTAGGCGAGCACCGAGCTGCAGCTAAGCCCCAGTGGAAGTCGGCTTACCACTCGGTGGGATTTTTATAACTTAGGCGAAACGGATTCGCGGCTAAGCCTCCGAGTGGAAGTCTGGCTTACCACTCGGTAGGATTTTTATAACTTAGGCGAAACGGATTCGCGGCTAAGCCTCCGAGTGGAAGTCTGGCTTACCACTCGGTAGGATTTGTACAAACTTAGGCGAAACGGATTCGCGGCTAAGCCACCCACTGGGGGAGAATTTTACTGGACAAAAATAAAAAGTGACAAAAATTATGAAGGAATTATGACACTATTATTTCGAAATCCATGAACTACAGAAGTACTTTATTACAATTCATCCGAGTGAAAAAACTTTAGGTGTAAAATGGGCGGAGCAGATCCGCATTCCAAGCTCGGGGCTCTTCGATATTGTGTTCGACGTTGTAAAGACGGTATGCCCCGTTGTGGAGAACCTTGGTGACGATGAAGGGTCCTTCCCAAGAAGGAGCGAGCTTATGTTGTTTCTGCTGATCCACTCGGAGAACTAGATCTCCTTCCTGGAAGGCTCGACCTCTCACATTTCTGGCGTGAAAGCGACGCAAGTCTGTTGGTAGATAGTCGACGGATCGAGCCATCTCCTTTCTTCCTCAAGGAGGTCATTGCGTCCCGACGCGCTTGCTCACTTCGCTTCATTGTAGAGTTCAACTCGAGGAGCATTGTGAAGAAGATCACTCGGCAAGACTGCTTCAGCTCCATAGACCAAGAAGAATGGAGTTCTTCCGGTCGACCGATTGGGTGTGGTCCTCAACCCCCAAAGCACCGAAGGGAGTTTGTCGACCCACGCTCCAACCGCATGCTTGAGATCACGCATCAGTCGAGGCTTCAAACCTTTGAGGATTAAACCATTGGCTCGTTCTGCTTGTCCATTCGACTGCGGATGGGCGACTGACGCGTAGTCGACTCGTGTGCCCTAAGAGTTGCAGAAATCCCTGAATTCTTCCAAGTCAAAGTTCGACCCATTATCTGTAATGATGCTGTGCGAAACTCCATATCTGAACGTCAGCTCCCTGATGAAGGTAACGGCAGTACCGGCGTCAAGATTCTTGATTGGTTTAGCCTCAATCCACTTGGTGAACTTGTCGACTGCTACCAGTACATGCATGAAACCACTTCGACCTGTTCTCAAGGGACCGACCATGTCTAACCCCCATACTGCGAACGGCCAGACGAGTGGAATGGTCTTGAGTCGACGCAGCTTGTGTGACATATTGGAGTAGAACCGACATCCTTCGCACTTGTCCACTATTTCTTTCGCCATCTCATTCGCCCTCCAAGTAAAATCCGGCTCGGTATGCTTTGGCTACAATGGTCGAGAGGGCGCATGGTGACCACAGGTCCCAGTGGATATCATCGAGAATGATTCGACCTTCTTACGGCGTTATGCATTTTGACCAACTCGGTCGGGCTTTCTCTATCAGCTGTCCTTTGATAACGGTAAAGGCTTTGGATCGACAGACGATCTGCCGAGCCTCTTCCTCATCCTCTGGGAGCTCTTTTCTCAGGATATACGCGATATAGGGAATTGTCCAGTCGAGAGTGACCACTAAAACCTCCATGACCAAGTCGACCACTGCTGGGACCTCAACCTCAGTCGGATCTGTGGCACTCTTGGGCTGTGGAGCTTCTTCTGTGATAACTGACGGAGTGTGTATATGCTCCAAAAACACACCATTCGGAATGGCTTCTCTTTTGGAACCTATCTTTGCCAGATCATCTGCTGCCTGATTTTTCAGTCGGGGGATGTGATGGAGCTCTAACCCCTCGAACTTCTTTTCCAGCTTCCTCACTGCATTGCAGTATCCAGTCATTGCTAGGCTTCTCACGTCTCACTCCTTCATCACCTGGTTGACCACTAAATCTGAATCGCCATAGACCATCAGGCGTCGGACGCCGAGTGAGATGGCCATGCGCAATCCATATAAAAGGGCCTCATACTCTGCCTCATTGTTGGAGGAATCAAAGTGAATCTGGAGCACATACCTAAGCTTATCTCCTCCGGGGAAACCAGAACAAGAACAAAGACACGAGAACCATTCAGCATCTTAGAGCCATCGAAGAACATGGTCCGTGCTCGAGTGAACTTCGATCGGCTGCTGTTGTTCAATCCACTCGGCGAGGAAATCTGCTATTGCACAGGACTTAATGGCTTTCTTTGCCTCAAACTTGATATCAAGGGAAGAAGTTCAAGCGCCCATTTCGCCACTCGACCAGTTGCATCTCTGTTGTGCGAGAATCTCGATAGTGGGGCGTCGCGGCGATCGTGATGGAATGATCGGAGAAATAATGAGCAACCTTCTTTGTGGTCATGTATATCCCATACACAAGCTTCTGATAGTGAGGGTATCTCTGCTTGGATGGAGTCAAGACTTCAGACAAATAATACACTGGGCGCTGAACTTTGAAGGCTTTTCCTTCCTCTTCCCACTCGACCGTAAGCACTGTACTGACAACTTGTCCTGTGGCTGCAATATAAAGCAACAGAGGCTCTTTGCTGATTGGAGCAGCAAGCACCGGCTGGGTGGAGAGCAGAGCTTTAAGCTCGGCAAACGCTGCATCGACCACTCGAGTCCACTCGAACATGCGCCTTCTTCATCATCGGTAAAGAGGCAATGCCTTTTCACCGAGTCGTGAGATGAATCGACTTAATGCGCCAAGCATCCAAGAAGCTTCGGACATCGTGCACACTCGCACAGGGCGTTTCATTCAGAGAATAGTGCCGATCTTCTCTGGATTTGCATCGATCCCTCGTTCGGAAACGAGAAAACCGAGTAACTTTCCACCAGGAACTCCGAATGTGCACTTTGATGGATTGAGCTTGATATCATACCTTCGGAGGTTGGCAAATGTTTCGGCGAGGTCAGCAAGCAGGTCGGAACCTTTTCGCGACTTGACGATGATATCATCCATATACGCTTCCACATTCCGACTGATTTGAGTGAGAAGACACTTCTGAATCATTCGCATAAATGTGGCTCCGGCATTCTTGAGGTCGAATGGCATGGTGATATAGCATAAGCACCCGAATGGAGTGATGAAAGCTGTTTTTATTTCGTCGGGTCCATACAGATGGATCTGATGATACCCGGAATATGCGTCTAGAAAAGACAATCTCTCACATCCCGCGGTCGAGTCAACAATTTGATCTATGCGAGGGAGAGGAAAATGGTCTTTCGGGCAGGCCCGATTGATGTGCTTGAAGTCAATGCACATGCGGAGTGACTTGTCCTTCTTGGGAACCATGACGACATTAGCGAGCCACTCGGAGTGGTATATCTCTCGGATAAATCCTGCCGCCAACAGTCGAGCCACTTCCTCACCAATAGCTTTTCTCTTCTGGACGGCGGACCGCCGAAGATGCTCTTTGACTGGTTTTGCTGATTTGTCGACTCTGAGGCGATGCTCAGCCGATCCCTCAGGAACACGGCATGTCGGTGGCTTCCATGCAAAATGTCCGATTCTCACGGAGGAACTGGATGGCGCTTCTTCCTATTTGGTCGAGTGTCGTGGAGATGTGGGTCGGGCTGCATTGGGGTCGGTCGGGTGAATGTGAATAGGCCGTCTCACCGCATTTAATGAAATGCGATTCGTGGCGGGTTTCTTGGATCGCAACAAATCACTCGGATCTGCGTTTTGCTTGAACTCTTCGAACTCGACCGCTGTCACTTGGGAATCGGCAATCTTCGAGCCCTTCTGAAAGCACTCTTCTTCCTTTTTCCGATCGCCAGTGACAGTGATCACTCCTTTGGGACCTAGCATTTTCAGTTTGAGGTACACGTAACATGGTCGAGCCATGAACCGTGCGTAGGCTGGTCTCCCCAAAATGGCGTGGTACGCACTCTGAAAATCCACAACCTCAAAGGTCAACTTTTCCTTGCGAAAATGCTTTGAGTCACCAAAAACCACGTCCAGAGCTATTTGGCCGAGTGACTCAGCTTTCTTCCCTGGTATGACTCCGTGGAAACTCATGTTACTGGTGCTCAGTCGGGACATCGGGATGCCCATTCCTTTCAGTGTGTCTGCATACAACAAGTTCAGCCCACTACCACCGTCCATCAGCACTTTCGTCGATCGAGTGCCTTCGACAACTGGATCGACCACCAAAGCTTGCCTCCCGGGGTGGCAATATGAGTCGGTGATCGGTGGTCGAATGTGATGGGTGTTTGGGACCATCTCGAGATAACTTGGTTTCTTTGGGCAACCATGTTTACCTCACGGTTAATGACTTTCGATCGACTCTTGCTTTCCACATCTGCGAAGATCATCGAGGTGGAGTTGACATGCGGATATCCTTCCTCTTTGTCCTCTTTGTCTTGACCTTGTCGACTCCTTCTCCTTGTCCTTAGACTGTTTTCCCTGGCCGCTGGATCGAGAGTCGGCCTTTGGCAGTGGTGTGCTTTGGGTAAATGATGTTGCCCTCTTCATCTTTCTTCGTGTGGATGTGACACGGCATATCCATCACGTTGTTTCCTTCTTTATCCTTTACTTTCTTAGGATTCCAGGATCCTTTTGGCTTCCCCTTGAACTTTCCCTGAGTCACGGCCAGGGCCTCTCCAGGAGCTGCTGGCTCGGCTTTCCGCTTCTGTTTCCGACTGGAATTTCCCTTCTCCGACTGACTTGGCTTGTACTTGCCACTTCGGAGTCGGTCCTCTTCCTCGCCATTGGCGTGCCAGTAGCAATCTCCATCATTCGACTCAGGGTCATGTCTCCGGTTCGACCAAACTTCAGACTCAATTCTCTGTTCTTGACGCCATCTTTGAAGGCGCAAACTGCTTGATGACCAGACACATTTTCCACAGTATGGTGCAGAGTGATCCACCTCTGAATGTACTCTCGGAGAGTCTCATTGGTCTTCTGCACACAGACTTGCAGCTCTGTCAAACCAGCTGGTCGAGTTCCTTCAAAAGTTCCGACGAACACTCGGGACAAATCTTCCCAAGTGTAAATACTGCTAGGAGGTAACTGATTCAACCACGCTCTGGCTGAACCTTCCAACATGAGGGGCAAATGCTTCATGGCCACCTCATCATTCCTACCACCAATCTGAATAGCCACTCGGTAATCTTCAAGCCAGAATTCGGGCTTGGACTCACCAGTGAACTTGCTGACTCCTGTTGCCAACCTGAAATTGGGGGGAATCACTGCGGCTCTGATAGCCCTGCTAAAACACTCCGGACCAAAAACATGCACTCGACTGCTCGTGGGCGCATCTCTCTCGGGTCCACCTCGATGGGCTCTGTTCCGGTCGACCAAGCCTTGCACGATAATGGATCGCACGTCGAAGCCTGGTTCCACGGGTCGGTGGAACTCTTCGCCCGCATTGAAGCGGCGCTGTCATCACATCGCCGAGGAGCGTAAGACCCATCCCTCGGAGGGGAAGCGGGCACTCGACGCCTGTCATCTCGGTCGTGTCGGTCTTCATACTGATCTCGCCGGTTGTCGCGTCCTTCCCGCCGCGGAGGCGATCTGGGACTGTGAGCTGACTGAACTGTATTCGCAGCGACGGATCGACTGTGAATTCTATTACGCGACTGCGACACGGCTGAGTTTTGGTCTCCTGCTGCCCGGAGCAAATCACGATCGCATCAAACCTCTGCCACCTCCGTGAGAGGGCTGGATGGACTCGCTATACGGGTTGCGGTTGCTAAATTCTGGATTGGGGTTCGATATACGAGTCGGCGGAAAGAGTTGGCGTCGATTGGCGTCGGGAACTTCGTTGCTGCAGCGTCGTCGAGTGCTCGCTGGAGGTTCTCCAGACGAGCGCGTTCAGCCAGATTGGCCAAACGTGCCTCCTCCAAGGCGCGAGCCTCGGGGGTTTCTCCCGTGATGGGAGTATGCAGGGCATCCACGTTCCTGCGGCGAAGCTCTTCTCTCTGCAGAGAGTCGAGTGTCTCGGGCTGGTACTCTTCGTGGTCTTGTGCGGGGTCGCCTCCACCGCCTACTCCGCCCCCATGAGCGAAGCCAGGAGGACTGCGGGGTCCGTCGACCATAAGAATTTCTGCCGCCGGATCACTGCTATCACACTCGGATGCAGTCTCTACGGAGCCAGTCGACAGATCGAACAGGCCGTAGAGAGACTCGTCGGGCTCAATTGCCGCGACCTGGGCGGTGGCCGTTTGGCGAGCCACCGCGTGCTTCACCCACCGCTGGAGCCTCGACCGACCAGGCGCTTGCGCTGGTGGGAGAGCTGGCGGTGGTCGATAAAGGAGTCGACCGATATGGGTCGACGGTTGCGCAGCAGAAACGCCGCGGACACATGCGCGAAAAATCGTCGCACCATGGACGGGAGCGATCGATGTCGAGAGGAGCCTCCTGGAGCCACGCGGAGTCGTCGGCGACAAAGGTGAGAGCACCAAGACGGATCTCGCGTCCCTCGACCAAAACTCCAGCAGTCATCATGATGAAAGTACTCGGAAGTACCGCAACTTCTCCACAAATCGCTAAAACACCTGCCCCACGGTGGGCGCCAACTGTCGTGGTTCTAAGTCTGACAGTAGAGTGGGGTAGGTATGGAGAGGCAAGGTCCTAGCTATGGAGAGGTTGTAAACACAAGCGATGTACGAGTTCAGGCCCTTCTCGGAGGAAGTAAAATCCCTACGTCCCGGAGCCCTGAGGCGGTCGAGTGGATTATGTGTGTATGTGTTACAGGGGTGCGAACCCCTCTGCCTGTGGAGGGGGGTGGCTTATATAGAGTGCGCCAGGACCCCTGCCAGCCCACGTAATGAAGGGTTTAAAGTACATTAAGTGCAGGCGTTCTTGTGCGCCCACATAAAGTGTCTTAACTACCATAAAGTCTATTCAATTACAGGCCGTTGCAGTGCAGAGTGCCTTCTGACCTTCTGGTGGTCGAGTGAGTCTTCATGGTCGAGTGAGTCTTCATGGTCGAGTCCTTCAATCCAGTCGAGTGGGTTCCTCATAGGTCGACTGGAAGGTGATCTCTTATAAAGGTGCCCTTGGGTAGGGCACTTAGATCAGGCCTATGACCCTACCCTAGGTACATGAATCCATCAGGTGGCGGCATCCCCTGCTGGAGGTGGAGGTGGTGTGGCGGTGAAGGAGGCAGTGCTCATGCGCTTGGTGGATGGTAGAAGAAGCGCGCGAGTGAGAGAAGGTGGGATAGGGTACTGCCTCCAATGCATATTATGTCGCAGTTTTAGTACAACTATATACTAAATCAATGATAATTAATATGGATCAGAGGGAGTAGTTTTTTTAGTTGCAGTGGTTTGGTCGATTCATTAAGTTTACAAAACCATCCGAAAACCAAACAAATAAATAAATTGCTGGCCTGGAAGGTACAGTCAACAACAAATTTGATAAAAATGATAAATTAAGGTAAAGTATGGCACATGTTTGGCTAATTTAGAACAATACAAATTAATATTTTTCACTAAATCAGATAGCTAGTATCTGTCACAAACAGGAATTTGGGAGGTAAAAAAATAAGTCACTTAATAATTAAATTAAGATCCTTAACACAGTTTGGGGTTGTACTCCTTGTGGAGCCGGTGGGCGTTGCAACATTGTTTCGCATACCTGAAACATAAAGCTATACCAAAAGAACACAGATGCAAAACAAATCTTGCGATGAGACGGGTGTGTAGTGCATGCTAACTCTAGTTTGATGTTGACCGACTGCGTCAAATTCTACAAAAGGAACCGGATAAAAACTAAAAAGGCTAGCTCCACAGCTCCGGTCCACCCTAATTAGAGACTCCATGAGATCCCAGGCAAGATGGGGTACCCAGTCTGAGTGAAACGCCATACATTGATTCCTGATATGTCTTGCCTGATGTGACCATCTCGGTCAGTGGAGTAAGAGCATCAAACTTTGTTGAAGTCCGCGTCTCCACATCGCTTATCTAATGCACATTTACACATCCTGATACTTCCCATGCCGCCACAAATAATGGTAGGTTAAGGTCAACTGCGTGTCTCTTGTTTCGTCGCATGGATAACATCAAGGATGCGTTACTACTTTCTGAGTATATATGCACATTCAACAAGAAAGGTGAGGGTACAGTTTGGTGCAGGGTATTAATACATGCTAGCTGCGGGATTACATGTTTATCAAGTCCATGTCTGATCAGCTGATGTTCGAAAGAGTTGTTATTCTCCTTAAGGGGTCAGCTGAATATACATTATGGAAACAAGCGAGCATGTATACATTTGATAAGAGAACGTTGAGATTTTACCAAATACCAAATATTAGATAAGAACCACACAACGGAGAGTGGGGTTTTGACACATGGCAGCGCGTGCTCCTGGTTTCTAAAATGTGTTTTAAACATATTTGAAAATGTCAAAAAATTCAAAAAAAACTTGACGCATACATCTCGATATTGTACATGCTCACAAAGTCGTTTCTTGAAAAACCGACAACTTATATGTGGTGTGTGAAAAAGACAAAAATCCGGTGTTAAAAAATGCTTTTCACAAGACATCCTTTTGTCTTTCTACACAAGCCACAAAAAATATCAGTTTTCTTTGAAACTTGACGTGCACACATATAATGCCGAGATGTATGCGTCAAGTTTATTTTCTTTGGAATTTTTCACACTTTGATATATTTTTTTCGCGTGCAGGAGCGCGCACTCCCGGAAGCACCAACTGATTTCCGCCACGCCAAGCAACTAGTATATATTAAAAGCAGAGGTTTGTCCGTTATGACATCTTGGTCTGAGGTGAAATTTTCACTTCAGAACTTACTAGTCGTGACAGTTGATACTTGTTAATTCTTCCCCCTGGATCAGGGAAAGGTTGTTGTTTCCAAGGAGCAAGGGAAATGCGAGAACATTTTGTGTATTAAATACACTTACTAGCTAGGGAACGGGTAGTTGCTCTATGAACTAGCAACAAGTCTCACATGCGCACCGCACGCAACTGGCATCACCAAGAATAGCATAGCCACCGTCCACGTGTGGAGTAATACGGGCCCTAATGTGAACGACCATGTGGAGTGGAGGGGGAACGGCAGCTAAAGCCGGCGGTAGGCGGCACATGGTCAGGGGTGGCTACTTGCGCGGTGGCGGTTGGGCGTGGCTCGTGCAACGGGCTTGTGTGGGTTGCCCGAGGGAGAGGAAGGTGGATGGGGACGAGGAGGCACGGTCACCCCTGCCACCGCGAGGTGCCGCCATCCTCAGGCGGTGGTGGAGGTGGTGTGTGGGGAAAGAGGCGGTGCTCGTGCGGTTTGTGGATCAGGAACGAAGCGCACGCGTGAGAGAATGTGGGATAGGATACTGCTTCCGATGCATATTAATTATCGTTTATTTAGCAAATTTTATACTAAATCCATGATAATTAATACGGATCTGAGGGTGCAGTTTTTTTAGTTGCAGTGGTTCAATCGATTCATTATGTACAAAAATACCATTGGAAAACCAAAAAAATAAATGAATTGTTGGACTGGCAGGTATACTCAATAGCAAATTTGAGAAAAGAAACAAACTAAGGTAAAATGTGGCACATGTTTGGCTATTTAGTAGAGTATTAATTACAATTTTTCACTAAATCGGATAGTATCTGTCACAAACATGAATTCTGGAGGTGAAAATTTAAATTCCGGATCCTTAACATAGTTTGGGGGTTGTACTCCGGTGTGGGGCCGCTGGGCGTGGGATTGGAACATAATTTTGCATACCAAAGTAAAGCTATACCAAAAGAACACGGACGCAAAACTAATCTTGCGATCGGACGGGTGTGTAGTGCATGTTAACTCTAGTTTGAGAAATGCAAGAAAATTTTGTGTAATGAATAGACTTACTAGCTAGGGAACGAGTAGTTGCTCTTTTGATTCATTTTGGTGTACTTAGTGATCCAGCTCCTCGTGCTTTGAATCGTTTTTCTCCTTGTTTTGGTCTTTTGTTCCAGATTTCCCAAGTTATTCCGTTAGTTGTGGTTTATATTCCAGTGTTTTAATGGTTTATGTTCTTTTTCTTTTTTTCCTTCTGGTTCTATTTATTTTTTCCTTTTATTCTTTTTCTTTGTATAAACAAGGATTTTTTTAAACATGGGGAACATTGTTTTAAAACAAGCAAACAAGAAATATTTTCGATGCGGGCTTGACAACTTTTATAATAGAAATTTTTGAGGGGCAACAACTTTTCTATAGATGTCAACCAACTTTTTAAACATGACGAGCAGTAAGTACGTTTATTTTTTACTAAACAGAATGAACATTTTTAAAATATATGATGAACTTTGTTAACTAGTAAATGTGCATGTTCAACACACGTTAATATTTAGGCAATATATTAATTGCACGTGGATATTAGGTATGGTATTATTTATGTGTTATTTCTGTGATTAGTGCAGTATTTGGCATGATATTAATTGCACGTTATGCAAGTTGAACGCTCACCATTGGAGCAGTCAGTTTAATGGCAGAGATCAGTTGGATCTGCCACTTTGGTATTTTTTATATTGATATAGATAAACAATGATCATTTTATAAATACACAATGAAATGTTCTAATACACGGCGAACATAATTTAAATAGGTAATCATTTTTAATAAATATGGTGAACATTTTTGAATACGTGCTGGAAAAATTTCAATTTTATGTATTGAAATATACTGAACATTTTCAAATACATGCTAAACATCCAATTTTATGTAATATTTTACGCCAAAACAAATAAACAAAAAGCTGGCTTATTGGGTCGGCCTAGTGCACTTACTGCATCTTCGCCTCGTCAAGGCTATAGGCAAATTCCCTATTGCACACTCAATGCGTCCGATTGTTGTTGAATCGCATAGGGGATGACCGAGCGACTGATGAAGTGGCGTTGCCCACCTGACTTTTTTTTCACATGCAAGCAGTATGGGGAAACTACTGGAAACCGACCTCAAAACCGTTTTCAAAAAATATTCAAAATAAAAACCGACCAGAAAACAACTTTACTACAGTAGACCAACTCGGTACAGTGCAATGGATATGAGAAAATTTCACAGGTTTTTTTTTCAAAAAAACAGAGATTTAGGAATGTTTTACTAAATTTGAAAGATTCCCAAAATTTTAAAAAGTTCAAGGATTTTGGAATCTGTTTTATTAAATTTCCATTTTTTGTTAATTGAAATGCATTCTTGTATTTCATAAAAGTTCATGCGGTTCAGAAAACAATTCATGATTTTTTAAAAAGTTTACGTCAGTTCAATTAGAGTTTCATGAATTTTAAAAGTTCACAAATTAGGAGAAAGATTTTCAATTTTAAAAAAGTTTGTGCATATAAAGAATAAAAAATATAAAATATATACAAAAATGAAAAGAGAAATAAAAAGAAAGCGAGAAGAAAAAAAAGGCCAGAAAAAAATGCACTAATTTATTAAGTGTGCCGGTCCACTTGGTCGGAGGGGTGTGCACCGGTTACTAAAATACCCCATAAAGAAATATAAGAGCGTTAAATCACTATTTTATATTGATCTAAACGGTCTAATATTTATTTTTGGAGGGAGTACACTATAACGGATGTTTAAGGCACAGAATAGGATCGGGGCTCGCCCTGAGCCCCAGCCTCGCTGCAGTTCGTGCATGGGCTGCCCTATCCAAGTGAACGTCAGGCTCCTATTTCACACAAAGAGCATCAGATAGGAAGTCCCGCTTACAGGTGTAAACTAGGAGGTCTCCTGCTCTTGTTTTTTTTAGTGGCAGGAGGATTCCTGCTATACATAGCTTGCATCGACCGCAAACCTCGCCTCACCTGCGGCGCTCAGCGCACGCTTCCTCTTTTTCAGCCGGCCCTCGAACTAGGTTGACTTATATACCTGTCTTTTTTTGTGTGAAATGACTTATGCACCTGTCACTTGCCTTGCCTATCTGTGCAACAATTTAAATCCTCCTTTTCAAAAAACAAATCCGTGCAACAATTTCATTTTGTGAACTAAGTCAACAAATGCTCTAGAAAGCTATGGAATGTGCAATATTTACCATATATATTTTCGACATGTATTTGTTTCAGTAGGTTTATAAATAAAATAAAAAACGTTGATGTGTTGAAAAATATTTTTCATACAATTATTTCGTACTTGAAAAAATACTCAGTAAATTTCAAAATACGCGTGTATATTTAAAAAATGTACATTAAATTTAAGAAAAGTATTCTTGCATTTTCAAATAAATGTTATCATATATTTTAAAAAGTTTTCACATTATTTAAAAATCATGTAACTAAAAGTGCTCACATATTTTAGGAAATGCTCATTTTACACAATGAATACTTTCTAAAAATTATAATGTTTAATTTGCCCATAAAAATTATATACAACATTTTTAAAATACTTGATGCAAAATTGTAATTCACCAAAAATATTTTAAAATGTTAGATGGATTTTTAATAAACCATATTTTCAAAATAATAATAAATAGTTTCTAAATATACTACTAACATTTTTAAAAATACATAGAGAACATTATTTAAATATGATATTTATTGTAGACATTTTTTTGGTACATAAGATTTGTTTAATAACACTATGAATGTTGTTAATACATGATGCTATTTTTTAGATCACAATAAACATTTGTTGACACCCGGGGAAGAACAAGGACTTGGACACGGATGCTAGCAAAGATTTAGATAAAATTAAATATTTCTTAAAGAAATATGTCAAAAATGTCATGATTTGTTTTGATTTAAATGAAATCGTTCGGTTTTTCAAATTCAGTTAAAAATGTGTCCAGAGATTTGATGGATATGGTTGGATGGCCAGCCGTAGCAATACCCGCAGACGCGTCCGCGAATGGATACTTTGTTTATTTTTGGGGCCCATCTTAAAGATGTCCTTATTTTCCCTGGCGGATGGGAGATTTTGCTGCCGTATCATTCCTAGCACAAGTGAATAGCCAATGAGCCAGGTCAACCAAGGTGGGTTGTTATTTCAATAAAGAATGGATTTTATTTGTTTGAAGAATCAAGAAGATACAAACACACTGAGCACACACTTCTCCTCTGCATAGTTAAGATATACACAACCAACACTAACACAAAACACGCAAAAACAGACCAGCAAATAGCTGTCATATAAGACCAAAGTATGCGTAAGGTGAGGGAAAAAATCTATCAGATCCGTGGTTAGCAAACTACAGTAATGAACATATCCGCACCAACCATTTGATAACATCACACAGACGATGATTTTCTTCAACTGAAACGTCTTCAGCAAGGAACGACGCCCAAGCGCTGCCGTTACAGGATCCAACAATCCAAGGCCAGAATCTAAGTTTTCACCCTGAAAAACCAGTCTGAGCATATCCTAGCAATGCGTCCAACAAGATGACGATATAAAAACGTCATCATTTGCCAGGTATAACCAATTCGGGTCACACCTAGGTTTCACCCCGAAGCTCGAGACTGGGTACTCGAGTAGCACCACTATCATCTTCACTTATGTGTTGTCACTACCACTTTTTCAGGATCATGACAGCTAAATGCGATGTCCGACCGCTGTCGCTGCATAACCATCCTTCTACGTCAAGCCATCATTCATAGTTTGCATATGCGCACCAAAGTCAACGATCGGATCTAAAGAGAAAGCCTCATGAAGACCTTTCGATGGCCACCCCATTCCCTAGCGACTCCGTCGCCGTAGGCGGGAATGGTCATCATAAGGGCCAACACCGATGACAGAGTAGACAACCGTTGACTACCACCTTGCCGGAGAGATCCTTTCCCAGGCTCATTGGCATATAGACCGACATGATCGGAACTAGAGCATGAAAGAGCAGATCACCATTCGGCGCGCGCGCGCTGCGCGCGATCGCCACTAGATCGAGCGCAATCGCCACTCCTCCCGATCAAACCCGATCAGACTGGCCTAGACCAGCATGCCACGCCGTCGTTGTGTGATACAACTCATCGCAACAACAACCATCCCACTCGTGGACTGCACGAGCTGCCACCAGACCACTGGTAGAAGACCCGCCGTCACCATCCTCCTCACGGCCTTCAGCCGGCGGACTCCTCTGGTGACGGCGAGGGAAATCAAGGGTAGACGGGGCCTGCCGCCGTGCAGCCAGTCCACCGCCCGCGCCGCTCTCGTGATCGACGCGTGGGTTGATTCCTTTTTTTTTCCAGAGCAACTGGTTCATGCATCAACCAAGTTGGTTAAAGTGTAGTGGGAACATCCCATGCTATGTCTCCCTATTCGTCTAGACGGGACATGTATAAATGACATAGCGCAAATCGTATAAAAGCCTAGTTAGTCTGCGAGAAAACATCTAAATACATGGCTCATATTTCTTTCATGCGACGGTAGGTTGTCACATAGGTCGAAAAGCCTTGTGAATGTGGCGTTGAGTGTTGCTTGTGAAGTACAACATGATTGTCCGAAATATTACAGTAATTTCTTTGAGGGATAGTACCCCCGATGATCTGCCTAACAACTATTCATGAATAGAAGCTTAACTGCCAACTTTACACTAGCTGCAAAACATAAACATGCCGTGTTCAAAGACCGAACACAAAGAGCACCGCTCAGCTTCCCTAGACTCCTTCATGGTGACGAGCGCAGTAACAAGCAAAAGGTGGCTCCTAGAAGCTCAGACAACGTACACCTCTTCGTTGACGTGCCGAGCTTGCTAACAGAGATGAGAGATGGGAAAACCTTCCCAGTTCATGTGTCCGTAGCTCATGCGCATCTGCATGTCCCTATGCCTCCCATGCCGACTCAACTTTTATTGTCGGGTGGCATGAAATCGTCGAAATAAGAGAAAAATTACTATTTGGTGCGTACATATAAACATGCACGATTCAACAAGAGGTGTATGTGTTGGTGCCAACCAGATGCAATATGTCTGGTTTTGAATGTCGGAAGAACTAGAAGTAGCTAGCACTTGGGGTCAAACTTAAAGATGTCCTTATTTTGCATGCCGGATGGGAGATTTGGCTGCCGTATCATTCCTAGCACAAGTGAATAGCCAATGAGCCAGGTCAACCAAGGTGGGTTGTTATTTCAATAAAGAGTGGATTTTATTTGTTTATAATGAAGAATAAGAAGATACAAACACATTGAGCACACACTTGACCTCTGCATATTTAAGATATACACAACCAACACTAACACAAAACACACAAAAACAGACCAGCAAATAGCTGTCATATAAGACCAAAGTATGCGTAAGGTGAGGGGAAAAATCTATCAGATCCGTGGTTAGCAAACTACAGTAATGAACATATCCGCACCAACCATTTGATAACATCACATAGGCGATGATTTTCTTCAACTGAAATGCCTTCAGCAAGGAACGACGGCCAAGCGCTGCCGTTGCAGGATCCAACAATCCAAGGCCAGAATCTAAGTTTTCACCCTGAAAAACCAGTCTGAGCATGTCCTAGCAATGCGTCCAACAAGATAATGATATAAAAACGTCGTCATTGCCAGGTATAACCAATTCGGGTCACACCTAGGTTTCACCCCGAAGCTCGAGACTGGGTGCTCGAGTAGCACCACCATCATCTTCACTTATGTGTTGTCACTACCAATTTTTCGGGATCATGACAGCTAAATGTGATGTGCGACCGCTGTCGCTGCACAACCATCCCTCTACGTCAAGCCATCATTCATAGTTTGCATATGCGCACCAAAGTCAACGATCGGATCTAAAGAGAAAGCCTCATGAAGACCTTTCGATGGCCACCCCATTCCCTAGCGACTCCGTCGCCGTAGGCGGGAATGGTCATCATAAGGGCCAACACCGATGACGGAGTAGACAACCGTTGACTACCACCTCGCCGGAGAGATCCTTTCCCAGGCTCATTGGCACATAGACCGACATGATCGGAACTAGAGCCTGAAAGACAGATCACCATTGCTGGCATGCGGCCGCGCGAAGCGCAGTCGCCACTAGATCAGGAGCGCAATCGCCGCTCCTCCCGATCAAACCCGATGAGACTGGCCTAGACCAGCATGCCACGCTGTCGTTGTGTGATACAACTCGTCGCAACAACAACCATCCCACTCGTGGA
Organism: Aegilops speltoides; assembly: GCA_021437245.1. NCBI lineage: Eukaryota > Viridiplantae > Streptophyta > Magnoliopsida > Poales > Poaceae > Aegilops > Aegilops speltoides. The sequence continues at coordinate 506,182,734 of CM038147.1, forward strand.
CTGCACGAGCTGCCACCAGACCACTGGTACAAGACCCACCGTCACCATCCTCCTCAAGGCCTTCACCCGGCCGCCTCCTCTGGTGACGGCGAGGGAAATCAAGGGTAGATGGGGCCTGCCGCCGTACAGCCAGTCCACCGCCCGCGCCGCTCTCGAGATCGGCGCGTGGGTTGATTCCTTTTTTTCCAGAGCAACTGGTTCATGCATCAACCAAGTTGGTAAAAGTGTAGTGGGAACATCCCTCGCTATGCCTCCCTATTCATCTAGACGGGACATGCATAAATGACATAGCGCAAATCGTATAAAAGCCTAGTTAGTCTGCGAAAAAACATCTAAATACATGGCTCATATTTCTTTCTTGCGACGGTAGGTTGTCACATAGGTCGAAAAGCCTTGTGAATGTGGCGTTGAGTGTTGCTTGTGAAGTACAACATGATTGTCCGAAATATTACAGTAATTTCTTTGAGGGATAGTACCCCCGATGATCTGCCTAACAACTATTCATGAATAGAAGCTCAACTTTACACTAGCTGAAAAACATAAACATGCCGTGTTCAAAGACCGAACACAAAGAGCACCACTCAGCTTCTCCTAGACTCCTTCATGGTGATGAGCGCAGTACGTAACAAGCAAAAGGTGGCTCCTAGAAGCTCAGGCGACGTACACCTCTTCATTGACGTGCCGAGCTTGCTAACAGAGATGAGAGATGGGAAAACCTTCCCAGTTCATGTGTCCATAGCTCATGCGCATCTGCATGTCCCTATGCCTCGAAATAAGAGAAAAATTACTATTTGGTGCGTACATATAAACATGCACGATTCAACAAGAGGTGTATGTGTTGGTGCCAGCCCGGTGCAATATGTCTACCGGTGAATGTTGGAAGAACTAGAAGTAGCTAGCACTTCCTGCGATTGAGAGACGGATGGAGTGAAAGGACGGGAGACTTAACAGAGAACGCTGGAATGCAAGCTTTTGTATGTTTATTTATGAGCATGGAAGGACAAGGTAGATAGACAGGTGTATTCTCTCATGCTGTGTGTGCTTCACAATCTGATCTTGCCTTATTGCAACCACCTGGATATTTCTGATATTTAGGCGGTTGTCCTTTGCGTTGTGTTGTAATTGTGTATCTAGGTCTTTTCATTGTGTTTTAGTGTTCTTGCCTTGGAAGGATATAGAGCATAATTGGTATGATGCCAAAAGTTGGCATGCCAAAATTTGGCAACTGCCAAAGATTGGCTAGAGATCGGTTGCTTGCCAATTATCGTTGCCAATCTCACAAAAAGGTGCCAAATGTTGGCAATTTTTGATTTTGCCAAATGTTGGCTTGCCGAATATTGGCAATGCCAAATGTTGGTAGCAAACCAATTATGTTCGTATTGCTCCTTGGTCTTTTAAGGCTTTCCATCCGTTTATCTTTATAAACTGGTTTATTTTTATTTATTTTTTGAAATGGGATCTTAACAGGTGGGAAAAAAATAATCTAAGCATCGGCCTAAATAAAAATAAACAAGAGGCATGTAATGGGTTGCTCAAGAAAGTACAGAGCATTCCTCGATGTTGATTATACTAGGTATTCCCATAAAATTCGGCATATGTCAACAATAGTTTTTCTCAATCTTTTCATCAGGTTTAGAGTGATATTTTTGGATTAGGGAGTACTGAGAGTACTCCACAATCTCGAGAGTACCCGGTACATTCTTGAAGAATCACAGAACATTAGGGATGAAAATGGAGTGGAAAGTTTTCGTTTTCCGAAGGAAAAATGGAAATGGAGAGAAAATATGAAAACGGAAATGGAAATTTGCAAAACGGAAATGGAAATGGAATTTTTTTATGCGGAAACGGAAACAAAAACGAAACGGTGTTTTCCGGTGGAATAGACGTGGAAACGGAACTTTCCATTTCCGTAAATATGGCATTTCCATCTCTACTATAGATCTATGACTGCTTTGTAGCCCAACTATCAAACAACATACAATGACACAATTAGTAGAATGAGTAGAATGGATCACTTGAGGAGCAACTTTTACTACCAGACGCGTACTCAACTAGACGCTATATAGAGTTATCATGTACTACTACAATACTATCCTATGTTGCTAAAAAAACCATATTATTTTGTAGTCACGTTAACAATTCATTTTTTTTGGTTTTTTTGTCTATATGTCTCTATGATTCAAGGGGTTTTTATGTTCTAGTCAACAAACCGTTTTGTTTCCTTATCCGCTCTGTATTCGCTCCGTGTCTGTTTCCGGTAGTATTTGTTTCCGTATTCGTTTCCAGTGTTTCTGTATTCGTTTCCGCTTCTGCAAAAAAATATGAAAATAAATATGGTAGCACCCAGTTTCATCCGTTTCCACGCCGTTTTCATCCCTACAGAACATTGCCAATGTCTTGAGGCCCATCATCACCTGATCCACTCAAAGGCTTGACCACCATATGGTGTCTTGATCTGCATGACTGCAACCAACTTTGCTAATTACTGTCCTTAAGCCGGCCTAGCTAGCGGGTCATGCTGGTTTCCAAAGATAATTATCACACCCTAGGCTTTGATTGTGCGTATCAGCGGAACCATCTGCCGATGCGCATGATGCAAGATCTGCATCTTCTTGGTTTACAACATGTGTAATCAAAGGGCAGAGCAAACTGCCCTTGCGCAAAAATCTGGCAAGTTCGGCTGGCTAGTTTCAACAGTTACCGACCGGTGTAAAACCAAGCAAGTTATATACCTGTCAGCAACCAGAATACATGTGCGAAAATCATATCAAATGCACCAGAAAGATAGCAAACAACCGCAGGATAATACTACAGCTAGCATCAGGCAAGAACAACAGAATTATAGACCAAATTCAGTGCTCACTTATTCATAGTTCGCACCAAAGCTGCTGCAGAACAGAGAAAGTTTGAAAGAATAAACTAACATCACACTAGATCACAGTATTGTAGAAACAAAGTGTTGGTGCCGTGGCCTTGCCCTAGCTCTCCTCTCTCGCGCACTCTGCTCTCTCTCTCTCTGCGATTCCGTGGCTCGAACTGACGAGGAAGAAACAAGGAGGACGAAGAACAGGAGGTTTTTCCAGCTCACCAACGCTGCAGCCGCACGCACGGCCTCTATTCCTCGAGCACCAACTCAACACTCTGCAACACCATTACACGGGGGGCCTTATATCCCAGGGACGCGCCGGGCACGCACCCACGTCCCTGCCCACGTCGAGCCCCCTTCACTAAAAAAAGGAGTCAAGCTTCTATGAGTACATGAGTATTAGTTTCATATGGCCTCTGTTTCTTCCTCGGCTTCAAATCAGAGGGAGTTCGTCCGACCAATTTAGTGAGAGGTCGGAGCAAGCTAGTTAGGTGTATGCCAACGGAGATGGGGAATGGTACAGATTCTTTAAAACTTACTCCCTCCGTTCGGAATTACTTGTCTCGCAAATGGATGTATCTAGAACTAAAATACGTCTAAATACATCTATTTCTGCGACAAGTAATTCCGAACGGAGGGAGTAGCTTCCACGCTTAAGCGTATGCATGTCATAAGGGTACACGACACAAAAACAAAGTTCGAATCATATCGGATGCTCCTCGCCTTACAACATGCATATAAGCCTGTGTTATTTCACCTATTATTACTTTTAACCTTAAAGAGGATTAACTTTCTGCACCTTATATTGTACGTGCTTGGTGCTCTCAGATTGTCCATGCCATCAAATCTCTCACATTTATACCCAATATTTTAAAGTTGAGCTACCACCTATATATTTATGCAGCCTCCCATACCTTCCCAACATCTTTTTTTATGTGAACTAGCGTTGGTTGATTAATTGCTCTTCTTTACTAGTTTTTTCACTTACCATTTCGTCAACCTACCATTGGATAGGAATGATAGGCATCAGGAGAGAGGTAGTGATGATCTATCAAGAGAGAGGTAGCAACTAGAAGAAATAATGACAGATCTTGATGTGGTGGCTATCAGGCAGATCCGCACATCTCTGACGCAGTAGGATGATTTTCTTGCATGGCAACTAAGACCCAGAGGGTCTTTTTTCTGTCCGCAGTGCATACAAGTTTGCTATGGAAGAGCATGAAAATTCTGTTGCTCCAGCGTTATCTAGTTCTTCTCCGGACGGCAGCAGAAAGCTCTAGGATTTGATTTGGAAGGCGTCAGTGCCCCACCGGCTGCGAGTGTTGGCATGGAAAGCTTTCTCTGGAGCACTTGCTACGGCTGCATGCAAGCGACGTCGACACATTGCGTGTCGTGCAACGAGACCCATATGCGGCAAAAGAGATTGAACAGCATAAAACTATCACATTTCGTGTTAGGGTTTCACAAAACTACCAGAAATTTGTTTGTGACTAATAACTACCAAAACCGGCATTGGCGCTGTTTCAAAAAAAATCCAAACTGCCCGTTGCTAAGAAAATAAACCGGTTCATGACAGGCCGGGCCCGCATCTAAACGAACCGTTTGTTTGACTGGTAACTGGCATGCGGGACCCATACGTCAGTTATCTCTTCCTTCCTATACTCTTTCTTCTCCCCCTCTCTTCTCTCTCTCTCTCTCTCTCTCTCTCTCTCTCTCACACACACACACACACACACACACACACTCTCTCTCTCTCTCCCGAATGAGCCATGGCTGCTCGAGCCCACCAGATATGCACCGACGTCCTCCGCATGAGCTATGACCGGCCGGCTACCGGAACCGCGAGCTACCACTCTCCTTCCCCTGGCCGCCCCTCCTCCTCCCCCTCCCCTTCCTTCTCCCAGTCGCCGCTCCTACTCCCCCTACCAGAGCCACCAACTACCATGGCGCTCGGCCTAATTATGCTGGGAGCAGAGGTGCTTGCCACACTAGTACGAGGTGCGCGCTAAGTCCGCGGCCCTCGACCTCCAGGAGTGGACCCATGCATGGCGCGCGGCGGCGCCCTCTGCCCGGTGCACAGCCTCCTGAACGGCGGCGGTACATCCTCCATGGCGCGCGGTAGTGCCCGTCTGGCTGGAGCACGGCCTCCCGCATAGTGGTGGAGGGCCGGAGCGGGTGAGGAGGGAGCAGCGTGCGTCGACGCTGCCTGTGTCGGATCTGGCCGGCCCCGTAGGTGACAAGGAGGTTGGCGGCAAGCTAGGCGGCACCCCATAGCTCGCAGCAGCTTCTCCAGGTGGCGACCTTATACGGGGATGGCCGGCAAAATCGAGGCGGGGAATGGCCGGCGACATTTTCTGGCCGGATTGCTTTTTTAAGAAGATTGAGGGACTCAATTGCTTTTTAAAATGTTTGTACGGGTTATTCCGTAAAAATAAGGACACCCTTTTACTTTGTAAAAGAACCAAGGGTTGAGGGAAAAAATTACATGAATTTTTTCTAGAGAGTAAGAGACATCGACATGTGGGCCTCACATGTCAGTTAATGGTCAAACAATCAGCTCACTTACATGTGGGCCTCAATTGTCATAATCACGATCAATTGTAAATCACTTGAAAGTCATCCAGTGAAAGCATCGAAGGTGTTTTTATGCAGCTATCTAAGCTCAATCCGTAATGCTCATCAGTTCAGCACAGAACAAATCACCAAAGACAAGTTTCATGCGGGGAGATTTGTACAGGTTCAGCATGGTAAGGAACAACCGCCGGAGCCAGCATGGCCGTGTCCACCAGTAGGCTGGTTGGTTTTTATCAATGGATGGTTCCTATGACCCAGCTGATGGTGTAAATATTGTGGAAGCATTGAACCCTTTTCTCGGGCGGCGATTGTATTGCCGTGGCTTACAAGTCTGGCGATCAGGAGATCGATCGTGAAGTTTACAGGAGAAGGTCGGTACAGGAGGAGATAGACAGAAGTAGAGATAAGAGAGGATTACAAGTTAAACACTAGTCCTATCTCAATACAACTATTCCAACACTCCCCCTCAATCTGAACCTAAGGAATTGCAAGGTTAAGATTGTACCTGAATTCATTGAGCCTTCTCATGGTAAGAGGTTTTGTAAAGCCATCAGCTAGTTGATCACCAGTAGGAATGAACCTTATGTCCAGTAGCTTTCGAGCTACTCTTTCTCTGACAAAGTGGAAATTAACCTCAATATGCTTTGTGCGTGCATGGAAAACAGGATTAGCTCAAAGATAAGTTGCTCCAATATTATCACACCACAATCTTGCAACTTGTGGAGCTTTAACTCCAAGCTCAAACAGTAACGTATGAATCCACATTACTTTAGCTGTAGCATTTGCTAGAACCTTATACTCAGCCTCAGTGCTTGACCTTGAGACTGTAGCCTGCTTTCTTGCACTCCATGATACAAGATTTGATCACAGAAAACAGCAAATCCACCTGTAGATCTTCTATCATCAGCACACCCTGCCCAATCTGCATCAGAATAAGCAGACACAAGCAAGGAGGGAGACTTGACAATCTTTAGTCCAAGATCTCCTGAAAAACTGAGATACCTTACAATTCTTTTAACTGCAGTCCAGTGAACAGTAGTAGGTGCATGCAGATACTCACGCACTTTGTTAACAGAATAAGAAATATCAGGACGTGTAAGAGTCAAATACTGTAATGCACCTACAACACTTTTGTAGTTTGTTGCATCCTTGGCCCAAGTGTTTCTCCACTATCAACAGTGAGTTTTTCTGAAGTTGAGATTGGTGTACTTACAGGCTTGCAATTTTCCAATCCGACTCTCCTGAGGATATCTTTGGTATATTTTTCTTGAGACAGAAGTATGCCATCTTTCATCTGTTTGACCTCTATACCAAGAAAGTAATGAAGATCACCCAGATCCTTAAGAGCAAATTCCATCTTTAAATCATTTAGCAGACAAGTAGTAGCACCTGGACTTGAGCTAGCAACAATTATATCATCAACATATACTAGAGCAAAGATAGTAATATTGCCTTTGTTGTAGAGGAATAATGAAGTATCAACTTTAAATGGTATAAACCTAAGTTGTTGTAACTGTGTGCTCAACCTTGAGTACCAGGCTCTTGGGGTCTGTTTCAACCCGTACAAAGCTTTATCCAATTTGCAAATATAGTGAGGTGTGCTCCTGTTTTCGTAACCTGGTGGTTGCCGCATGAAAGCCTCTTCTTCCAGACCACCATGAAGAAACGCGTTCTGAACATCTAGCTGCCTTAAATTCCAGCCTCTGGAAACAGCAATGGAAACTACAAGTCGAATAGTAGCTGCTTTAACAACAGGGCTAAAGGTATCTTCATCATCAATACCAAACCTTTGTTTAAAACCTTTTGCAACTAACCAAGCCTTATATTTGTCTATACTTCCATCAGACTTTCTTTTAATCTTATACACCCGCTTGCAATCTATGACATTTTTGTCTTTTCCGGGTGGTACCAAATGCCATGCTTTATTTTTCATTAGTGCCTCATATTCACTATCCATAGCTTCTTTCCAATCTTTACTAGCAAGTGCATCATGTAGATGAGTTGGCTCACCCATACTAGCATGTTTAATCTTATCATACCTGATAGTTCCATCTTTGTATTCTTATTCTTTAACAATACCAGATTTTGATCTTGTGTGGCGACGTGGGAGTTCCGATGCAAAAGCTGGTACACAAGTTTGAGTGGTCCCTGGCGCAGAAGATCTTGATGTTTCAGGTTCTGGAGCAGAATTTGCTGCCTCAGAAATTCCCACCGGATCCCCTGCATCATGCAACTCCTGATCCTGCTCCCGATCCGAGACAATGAGCGAGTCGGAAATCCTCCTAGCGATCGGTACGCTATTAGGAGAGCGCCGCGTGGCATCCACAGCAGCCAGCCATTCGGTCGGGTCAGACGCGTCGCCTGCGCCAGGCCCCACCCTTGTTGCCCGGTCAGCTACCGGCCCGTTCCGCGCACCGGTGGCGCTTGGTGATTCACGGTGGCCCACGCTAGGTGGGTTGGCGGGGCCCGTGCTGCTGGGGCTGTCGGCCATTGCCGCGTCCGACTCATGCAGCATGCTGTTGAGATCCACCTGGGATCACGCGTCTGTCACGCCGTCCCGCAGATTTCCTTTGGATCGCGTGCCATTGCTGCCAGCCAGATTTGCCTGGGATGCAGCACCCGTTTTGTCTTCATTTGCTAGCATAAAATGACAATCTGAATCTGCACACTAAGCATCAGGATTAAAATTTTCTTTGGGACCAGTCATATGATCAACACTATTTAACTCTCCCCCGTGATCTGGACTAGGCATATAATCAGGAAGATGTGCAATTTCTGCACGAAGTAAAGCTCCGACATTTGGATGAAGTGTGGCAAAGGGAAATATTGTTTCATCAAATATAACATCGCGAGAAATATATATTCATCCAGTAGAAATTTCGAGGCACTTGTATCCTTTATGGAGATTACTATAGCCAAGAAAAATACATTGAGTGGAACGAAACTCAAGTTTATGGCGATTGTAAGGACGAAGATTGGGATAGCAAGCACACGCAAATTTTTTGAGGGAATTATAGTCTGGCTTTTCTTGGAACAATTTTTCCAAAGGAGTGATGTTACCAATAACTTTTCTAGGAAGACGATTGATGAGATAAGTAGCTGCGATAAAGGCTTCATCCCAATACTTTAGTGGCATTGATGCATGAGCAAGAAGGGATAAACCTACTTCGACAATATGACAGTGTTTACGCTCGCCGTTCTGTTGATGAGCATGAGGACAAGATACATGATGAGCAATGCCAATATCACGAAAGAATGAGTTGAGATTTTCATACACCCCTCCCAGTCACTCTGGACTGTGATGATTTTTCTATCAAATTGACGTTCAACAAGTTTCTGGAATTCTTGGAATACGGAGAGAACTTCAGATTTGAACTTAAGCAAATATACCCAAGTGAATTTGCTAAAATCATCAATAAAACTAACATAATATTATTTTTCTTCCAAAAGTATCTCTTGCATGACCCCATACATCACTAAAAATAAGTTCCAAAGGAGCATGGGACACTCTATTTGACCTAGGATAAGGAAGTTGGTGACTTTTGGCACATTGGAAAGCATCACAAACAGACTCAATCTTTTGACTAGATGACAATGGAAGATTGTCTTTATTCACTACTTGCTTGACTATGATCGAAGAAGGATGTCCTAATCTTTGATGCCATCTTGCCAATGAGGGCTTGACGACGGAGTAAACTTGACGATGACGCTTTTGACTAAATGCTTCGGATGTGATCGGGTACAAGCCTCCAATGCATCTACCGTGATGGAGGAGCCCCATCGTTGCCCTATCCTTAATAAACAAATACGTAGGATGAGTTTCAAAGAAAACATTGTTATCGGCGGTCAAACGAGACATAGATGCAAGTTTTTTATCGGCTTGTGGGACATGAAGGACATCTTTAAGAACTAGATCACATTTAAGAGTAGGGCAATTAATAGATGCTTGACCAATATGACGTATGTCCATACCTCCTCCACTAGTAGTGTGAATCTGGTCGTTGCTGAAGTATCTCTCCCTCATGGAGAGCTTTTCTAGCTCGTTGGTGACATGATCAGTAGCTCCCGAGTCTGCGTACCAAACAGAGCCATCTCCACCACCTTGCTCCCTCATTGCCGCCGCAACGAGATGTGCATCAGGGACATAGTCCTCGTCGTAACGATGCCAGCAATCCATGACTTCATGGCCTGTTGCATAGCTGACATCTAACATGGTTGGAGGAGGAAGATCCAGAGGAGGTGTTGTTGTTGGAGTAGCCACCTCCTCCAGAGGGCATGGGGGCGTTGTTGTTGGTGAAGCCGCCCCCACCAGAGCGCATGTTCTGGCTGTTGCCGCCTCCGCGTCCGCCGCCGCCGCTGCTGCGGCCCCACCCTTGGTGATCGCGCCCACGCCCTGCTCCACGACCACGTGAGGCGGCGTTGGCAGAAGATTGGCGGATGTTCGTCCCATGAAGCAGGTTGAGGCGCACGTCAAAGCTCAGGAGCTGGGTGAAGAGTTCTTGTACAGTCACAGGCTCAACCCGCGCTGCAAGAGCCGACACGACCGGGTTGTAGTCGAGGTCGAGGCCGGCCAGAACATGGGAGACGATCTCAACACTGCCTAGTGCTGCTCCCGTGCATGCAATATCATCGGACAGCATCTTAATCTTGGCAAGATATTCAGTCATGGTTAGGTTACCTTTTTTTAGATTTGTGAGCTCTATTCGAGTGTTGATGGCTTGAGCTTGGGTTTGGGCAGCAAACGTGGCATGGATCACTGCCCACATCTTCGCTGGAGTCTCCAAGGTGACAACCTGTGCAAGAATCTTGCGAGACAAGGAGCCCATCAAGAAACCTTGAACCTGCTGTTGTTGTGCATACCAGAGATGACTGGCGAAGTTTGCAATCTGTTCCTCCTTCCCATCTTTGGTGATGGTGAGAGTTTCCGGCGGTGCCTGGCTCGTCGGATCGAGGTGGTGCGCCATTTGGGCGCCCTTGATTTGTGGCAGCACGATGGCTTTCCACATGAGGAAATTGTTCCTCGTAAGCTTCTCTCTTGTGGTGGTGATCCGAGGGACATGGCCTGAGAACTACTGGATGAAGGGGCGAAGGTGGATGTGGAGGCGGGGGAGGTGGTGAGCGTTTTGGGGAACGCTAGATGCGATCTCTTCTCGATCTAGGAAGAAGATGCTCTGATTACCATGTAAATATTGTGGAAGCATTGAACCCTTTTCTCGGGCGGTGATTGTATTTATATTAGGGAAGCCGTGGCTTGCAAGTCTGGCGATCAGGAGATCGATCGTGAAGTTTACAGGAGAAGGTCGGTACAGGAGGAGATAGACAGAAGTAGAGATAGGAGAGGATTACAAGTTAAACACTAGTCCTATCTAAATACAACTATTCCACCAGATGGATCCGCTGGTGCAGGCATGATCTTGAGGGACGGGAAAGGTGAATTGTTTTTTTCTGCATGCCAGTTGTTGTTTTTCCTGTAATAACGTGCTTTGTCGCGCGGAACAAGAGCCGGAGTACCAAGAGGCACATCCACGTTGACTCACGAGACCGAGGCTGGTCAATCTTTGTCGGTCGTAACAAGAGCCGGAGTACCAAGAGGCACATCCACGTTGACTCACGAGACCGAGGCTGGTCAATCTTTGTCGGGCGTAACAAGAGCCAGAGTACCAAGAGGCACGACCACTTTGTCTGCGCAAGACAACATGTTCGGAATAACCTGTCAAAAATTCAGATCTGGAGAGCTTGATCAGGGGACACACTATCTTCTACACGCCTCCTGACAATACGAAGAAGAATCATCTGCACGATGGTGGGGCGAGGAGACCTTATTCCACGCCGACTGTGACACCGTCGTTTCACCATCACCAAACAGAGACAAACACTAAATCTATTCTCAACCGTACCACCACTGGGCCGAAGTCCTAGAGTCCTCGGCCCTTCCATCATCAAAGCGACGAACGAAGGGAGATGGGGTCCTTCATTGGGAAGTAGGGTAGATTATTCATAGTCGTATGTCCCCTAGGTCAGAGAGAGGGGGGGGGGGGAGGGAGGGAGGGAGAGAGAGAGAGAGAGAGAGAGAGAGAGAGAGAGAGAACGAATTGGTAACTATTGCGTATTTATGTTGTTTACTACAATAAATTGGAAGTTTTGTCGGAAATTTTTGAATATACACAAGTTTATTTTGTTATTAGTTGAACCGAGTTTGACAACATGGTCCAGCAAACATGAATTAGAACATAGCACCGCGACTATATTTCGAAACAATACATAGACTCACTCGTGATGAAATATATTTTCCCATGTGTTGTTGGTTCAAATCAATGAACTATCATTCAAAGGCGAGAATTGGAGTGAGCATCGACAAGGTGTGGCAGACTCATGGTGAGTCTTTTCTTCATTGTATGTCGCTACTAGACATTGTGATGGCAATGACAATATCGGCTCCAAAAGCATGATGTTCCTTTCTTTTTATGTGTGTATTTTAATGCTTAAAAGTAAAACTTAGTAACAATTGAAAAGAGGATCTTCAACCGAACTTACCTAATTAGATCATTATATGCGTATGGACAAGATGCATCCGCGCAGAAGCAGGGTGCCCCAACTTGTCCGCGTGGGCAAGCATGCTTCTCATTTACAAACAATCAAATTCATACAACAACATGCAATACAGGTAGCATGCATAGGACAGACTTCAGACAACCAAGAACATTGGAGAAAAGAAGTTAAAAAATGGTCGATATTGAACAAAAAAGGACAAAATATAATTAAGGCTAGATTGTTCCACAGATAAATAAACTAGGACTAGATTGGGAAAGTTTGCCGACGGCCGCCCTTGCCATTGCCCTTGTCGTCTTTGTCACAGAAGTAGCGCTTGAAGGTGACGTAGGGGTCGAGACGGATCTGCTCGCCATGGGAGTGGGATGCGTTGGAGGAGGTACCAGACATATTATCATCTGATTCAAGTGGCAGACCAATGAGGGCATCGAGAACCCGGGCTTACTCCATCGCGAGGCCATAGGCGGCACGAGCTTGCTGCTTCGCCAAGATCCGGGCACGGGCTTCCTTCGCAGCCTTCTTCGCGGTACGGTGCGACTCCTCAATGGTCTCTTCAAGGATCTTGGCATTGATCCAGTGGCGTAGCGCGCGTCCGACTCCTTGGAGGTCAGGGACCGCTGCTTGACGGCGTGGACAACCGAGGCCTCGTCAGATCCGGACACCGGCACTGCCGGAAACGTGGTGGACAAGTAGGACCCACGACATGCCTTCACTTTCTCATGGTGGGCATGCAGTCAGCTGGGCACCCCTAACCTCCGAGTGGGTACTTACATCTGGGTTAAATCAATATATTTATCATTTCATATGGGTTGATCGGTGTTTGTATCATATAAGTACATCAGTGATTATCGTTTGTGATCTCATTGCCTTCGAAGGGCACCCATGGCATGGCAGAAGGCAAGACCGCGAGCTCGTGCTCTGCCTCGATGACTTGTTGATCTTGCATTCCGGTTCGTTAACCGAACCAAACACACCGTACGATATGCAAGAGGATCGAACTGTATCCCAGTTGAAGAGTTGACTGATGATGCACATGTGCGCACGTTCCTATACCAACCATGCCGATTCAGCTAGCTATAGTTTAAGTTCAACTACACGTCCCTTGCCTGTTGGCGAGAGATCTTTAAATACGTACTGCCATCCAATACGTACTGCCATCTAATATAAGAAATGGGTGTAACTACACCGGGTAGTAGGATGCATTTTCCCTATATGCACGTTCGGTAAGAAATGTGTTGCCTGGTGGCAAGAGATCCTTTAAAAATTGTGATCATTTTATCAGAATAGGTGAACTTTTTTTTCGAAGTCACGAACTTTCACAAAAAATACAAAATATTTTCATATTCATGAACTTTTATTGAACTTTGTGAATATTTTTTGCAAATTTGTGGAATTTCATCAAATTCACAATCTTTTTCATATTTGTGAACTTTTAAAAATTTGATGAAAAGCTTCTAAAATGTTTTCAATATACAGTAACCTGGCTGATTCTCCATCTTCCTTACTTATGAACTTGTCCTAGTTTCCATAGTGAATGGCGAATCAGCTAGATCAACCGGGTTGGTTGAAGTGTAGTGAGAACATGACTCGACCGCGTTGTGTACATGGCATAGTGCCTCCCCATTCATGTACCCGGAATAGGATAGCATGGGTGGCATAGCAAACAAATGTATGAAAGTTAGCTGGCGGAAGAAACATCTAAATACATGGCTTACATTTCCTTTTTCCAGTGGCAGGTTGTCATATAGGTCGAGAAGCCTTGTGAATGTCGTGTTGAGTGGTGCTCGTGAAATACAACATGATCGTCAGAAAAATTACCGTCTTTTCTCTGAGGGGTAGTAGGTGGAGATTCGGTTAACAACTATTCATAAATAGGAGCTTCACTGCTGACTTTAGTCTTGTGGAATAAGATAAACATGTCGTGCTCAAAGGCCCGTGAGAAGCAGGTGAGCAAGAAGGACGAAGATACACAGAGGAAGACTGCTCGGCTTCTCCTAAACTCATACATGGGGATGAGACCACTCGTAACGAGGAAAAAGGGTCTCGTACAACCCCGTGCAGCGTACCTAACACTTGCTAAATTTGCCGAGTCAAATCGGCAATTAAAGTGGACTAGCATGCTAATGCTCCAGCACCCCTCTGGCCAGGGCATACATTGCGAGAACTTGCAATGGCTGAGATAGGGGGGTGTATTTGTACCCGGGGTTATCCATGTAGACCTTTTCCATAGTGGGTCGATCTTTCTAAAAGTGACGAGAGATCGGAAGAGCTTCCCAGTTCATGTGTCTACAGCTAATACACATCTGCATGTCCCTATACCTCCCATGCCAACTCAACTTTTCTTGTCCAGTGGCAAGAAAACCTCCAAATAAGAGAAGTACTACTATTTGGTGGGTGTATATTAATATGCACATTCAGCAAGAGATGTATGTGTACTTGTTGGTACCATCTAGGTGCAATATGCTTCGTTGTGCATATTGGAAGGTAGCTAGCACTTCATGCGACTGAAAGACAAGGGGGGGGGGGGGGTGAAAGGAAGGGATACTACTTAATAAAGGACGCTGAAATGAAAGTGTTTTCATGTTTATTTATGAGCATGAAAGGACATGGTTGATAGACAGGTGTATTCTCTCGTGCTGGCTGTGCTTCACAATCTAATCTTGCGTTATTGCAACCTCCTAGATGCTTCTGATGTTTAGATGGTTCTCCTTTGTGTTGTGTTTAATTATGTATCAAGGTTTTTTATTGTGTTTTGTTGTTCTTGCCATGGTAGGATGTATTGCCCATCGGTTTGTTAAGGCTTTTGATCCGGTTATTCCTATAAACCAGTTCAATCTTTTTGGATCATATACAGATGGGGAAAAAACAATCTGATCTTGCATCAGTCTAAATACAAACAAATAAGAACAGTGTAATGGATTGTTCAAGAAAGTATCAAGTGTTCCTAGACATTGATTATACTCGTTATTCAAATACAATTCGACATATGTCAAAAATATTTTTTCTGAATCTTGTCATCAGATTTAGAGTCATAATTTTGGATTTGGGAATATTGAGAGTACTCCCCGATCTCAAAAGTACCCAGTACATTTTTGAACATCATATAACATTGCCATTGTCTTGATGCCTCCATTAGCTGATCCACTCAAAGGTTTGACCACCCATATCGTGTCTTGATCAACCAATGGCTTGGCTAATTATTGTCATCACCACATATAGGCTGGCCTAGCTAGGTCTTCCAAAAGATAATTGTCGCAAAAAGGAAGACAGATACCTGTGGTATGGGATATGCCTTAGTGATCATTACTGTATTTATAGGAGATCTGCTATTTATTATAGATTATCAGTGACGGACCTCTGGGGTGCCCTTAACCCGCCAGTGGTATCAAGATATGAGTGATTGGCTAGTTAGTGCAACCCGTCACTTGTAATGGATTCAAGAAACAACTCGTCACTTGTAATGCATTCAGGAATAAAAACAATGCCCACGTGGGCAGGGCTAAGGCGCACCCATCATTTCACCATACCATAGAGGTTGTTGACACAGCCCGCTGTCCATGTTGTCGCCTTAGCCCTACCGTATGTGCGCTCTACATACCGTTGATGCAGTCTATGCCACTGCCACCCTTTCCTTGAAGTCAGCAACTCATGCGACTAGTAGTGCTCCACCAACTCATCGTCTTGGAGCTTCAGCAACCACACTGTCACCTCAATCAGATAAGAGGATAAACTATGCTCGACTACATTTAAACTTTAGGTGTTGTCCTGAGCACCCATGAATTAGCAGTTTCGCTGGGGTTTTGACTCAACATTTTTCTTTGTAGTTTCGACTCGTTTTTCTTTGAAAATCGTAACAGTGAAGCATGTAAAAACCTTTGTTGTTCATTGGATTGGACAAGTTGGCCAACCTTGCAGGAACTATTGGTCTCAATATACCTAGCTAGGATGGTACACTGCGTCATGTCTGGATGAAAGGCAAAAGTCCCGAACCTTGACATTTTAGTGCAAAAGAGTGGTACAAATACAATCAGCCCAGTAGAAATAGCTTCTATCTTTTACAGCCTGAATATGAATATTGTACTATATTTGGATGTTTTTTCATCATATCTAGAGTACATATGCCCAGATGTCGGTGGGTAAATACATTCATGATTATTCAGTTAACAACTTGCTTTCAAGCAAACTGACAACATATTTTTCTTTCTATGAAATCAAAATGGCAAGGTATTGCATTGGTTTGTTCAAAATCCATAGCGAAACTATGATAATAGATTTGATCATTAATCTGATAGAAATAGGAATTTCTTACATCTTATACTTATGTTATAATCTGATATTTATGAATGATTAAGCACATCATATTCTACAATCTCAAGTCAGCAACATCAAGCACTGCTGCAAGCATGGTAAAATCACCTTCATTTTGTTGTATTTGTGATCTTTTCAGTTGAATTACTTGCCTGGTTCTCATCTCCCATACCTTAAATATTTTAAATAGTTCAAAAAATTAAAAGAATATTTGGGGAAGCAAAACACAATGAAGTAATATATGTTGAACTTTGAGATAAGAATGGAAGGAACTGTCCTTGCAAACATAAATTATACTTGCTTCTCTACAAGTGCTAACTTTGATCTCTCCTGCAATGAGTCAATGGGCCATACCACTATATGACACTAAAGAATAATTACACATGACCAACTACACAGCTCATTGTTTGCTCTATTTTTACGGCTCTAAATAATTTTTATCCTGCCCATCCCTTATGACCGAACACTTGCGTTGTGAATTTGAGACTGCCAAATTGCAATAGGCCATCGATGCCATGTATTAAATATTGTATTGCCCCAGGCCCATTAACCTTCTTTTGTAATTACTTCTGGTACTTCCCTTTGAAAATAATAATTATTTCACCTTTATATATGAGCTAGTGTCCTCATTGCGAGACATACGTTTTGAAGGATCCATGGCTTGATAGGATATTGCCAGGTCCTCGTGCTCATCTCATAATGAGGAAATTTGTTGACATGCATATATATGGTTAGTTTTGAATGATTGTATTCTATGTTTAATAGTTGTTTTGGTGTAAGAGACTTCAAGAAGTGCAAATATATAACATCCCTTCGTGAGCCAGTTTAGCGTGATGATTGTGGAACATTTAAAACTCTAAAGCTCTATTCTTTCCTTTTCTTTCGCGAGGATTTCAAGTTCTAGTCTAGTACATGTGAGAGAAATGGTGTATTTCAGCATGTTCATCGAATGCCACAATAAAGAAGCAAGTATGCAACAACTGTACTTGGGTACAATTTTTATATGTTCAAGAAATAGGTCGACATCGCTGACAAACTTATGACTTGCTGGGGTAACTTGGGATATGAGGTAAAGAAACATGTACAAACCCTTTTCCGAAAGGCATCAAGAAAGGGACTATGTACCGAGTCTTTCGTATTGGTGAAACACAACCATCCCTTTCTGAAGCAGATCGTACAGAACACTAAGCTCTAACGCAAAATGTTATGAGGGAAACCGACAAGCTTTAGATCTCACTTAAAGAAAGTACTCCCTCAGTAAGAGATCTCACTTAGTGATCTAAATGATCTTATATTTCTGTACAGAGGGAGTATCTACTTTGTATGATCAAGGACCTCGTGGACAAGTGATGAGGTGAAACCATTCATGGCCGGAGATCAGATCCAAACATTTGGTAGAAAAAAGTTTGTTATCTGCTTCTTGCATCTGCCTCCATGCATCCCCTGTTTTTCTGGTAAAACTTTATTGAAGTTTTTTATTTTAGGATCAACTTTTACTTAACTTAAACACCGACACTGATAAATGCATTACTTAGATGCTCATGGTAATTTAATTTATCACTTGCATGCAATTCAATGGGAGAATGAGACCACGATGGAGATTGGGACACACAACGGATGTGAGACATGTGTTCTAGTGTCATACGCATGCAGGTCTGGGCTCTGCTAATACATGTCAAAGCTGGGTAAGAGATCCCATGGTAATTAAGCTGTAATTGCGAACACTTGGATCTCATGGATTATGATCCTTGTAAATGTAGTGCGGAGCTTCCCGCTGCGATTTTCTTGCACAATGTTGTCGACATATGAGTGAGTGTCGCGTGAGAGATCAGGAGTTGTGGGCAGGGTCAGTGTCATAGTCAAGGCAGACCACCTGGGCCGCTTTGTCTCTAGGCAAGTAGTTCTCTTTCTATATGGTTAGGCACGCATTAATTTAGGTTAGTACTCCCTCATTCACAAAAATAGGTCTGTATTATGCTTTAAAAAATGTACTATTCGAAATGAAATCTTTGTTATTTAGTTTTCGCAAGGATGCTAGCCTATCTTAGACTGTCCAGCTAACTGTGGTGCTCAGTCCTAGTCCGCGTAGACTGTCTAACAGCTTGTAACCCTCTCTTTCTCTCTTTCTTGGAAAGTTCGGCCAATGGCCCTTCAACAAACCTCCCGACCACTCAAATCTTGAGGCGAGAGAACTGTTCCGTGGGATGCCAAGAAAGATGGGGCACCCAAGACTCGATGGAGTGCCATAAAGCAATTCTGAATTGAGCCTACCTTATTTGTCGATCTCCCTAAAAGGGGCGGGATAATCGAGCCAAATTTGATTTTATGTCTTCACCCAAACACAGCCGATGGGAAATTGCTCGTCTTGATACTTCTCATTCCGACAAAACTAGCGATGGCTTAGAGCATCTCCAACAGGTGCACAAAAATTCCGCGCCCGAAAATAGTTTTAGCGCGCCACTTTAGCACTTTTAGTGCGCCGGACCCAACATTGCTTTAGCAGAAGCCCAAAAGCGTGCGCCCAAAAAAAACACAGTGTAAATTGTGAAACGCGTCCAATCCGGAGCCCAAAATATGCTACGCGCGATAGCGTTTTTCAGCGCGCGCCCAAAAACTTTTAGCGCTACAGCTTCTGCTGGAGCTGTTCGGCGCAAAAAAAATGATTTTTAGTGCGCGGAGCTCTTTTTGAGCGCCTGTTGGAGATGCCCTTAGTATTTTCTCGTGGCCTAGATACTGTTAGGAATCTAATAGTATTAGTATTAGGCTAATTAGGCGATTAGCAGATTCCTTAGAATATTCTAACCGGTGGTTAGAATCCTGGCGTTGTCCAGACGCAGTATAGCGAACCGTTGTCAATCCTTTTCTAAGCGATGCGACGCCTCTTGTAATCGACGCTGTAAACACCCGTTCAGGACATATAAAAGCCTGGATGAATCAATCAATAAAGATCACTCCATTCACTTCAATCTTTCTTGTTTCTCTTCACGTCATCAGCACTACTCGAACCAGAGAATAGGCTACAGGAGAGAAAGAAAGGTGAGAAGAGATGGGTTCTCTGCTGGACCTTGCTTTCGCCTTCGCTCGATTTGTGGCCAGGGAACGCCGGGGCTTCCGTTTTCCTCGCCGGACTTTTGGTCCGGCAGCTACTGTCGCCGAACTTCGCCACCGCCGTCGCGTCGCTGAACAGGAATGGCGGCCTCCGCCGCCGCAATGCACCATACCGTGCTCCTCTTCGTCGCTACGGTTCTGGTGGTGGCCTCCTTCGCCACCACGCCAATCGCCAGCGCCTTCACTATGGTCACCGCCGGGTGCACCGCAGCAACTCCCCTGGAGCGCCAGGACCGAGTACCAGGGCGG
Source organism: Aegilops speltoides (assembly GCA_021437245.1). Taxonomy (NCBI): domain Eukaryota; kingdom Viridiplantae; phylum Streptophyta; class Magnoliopsida; order Poales; family Poaceae; genus Aegilops; species Aegilops speltoides. Next base: position 506,202,388 of record CM038147.1, read on the forward strand.
ATGCGCCCAGCGAAGACGTCCTGGTCATGCCCCAAGAGGCTGCTGCCGCACCAAACGCCGTCGACGAACAGGTTGCTGCAGGGGTCGAGTACGAGGATGAGGCCTCTGCCTCCAACATCACCACGGATGCCACGGAACTGCCGCCTCCTCCGCCGGTGTACGTGCCCATGGAGTGGATGCTTGCCGGACCAAGCACCGGATGGCTCGTCGATGACCCAGATCGCTACTTCTCCGACGAGGAACTCGCGGCACCGTCTCCGCTGATGTACTCATGCCCAGGCTACAGCTACGGGTCGAGGCTCCCGTCCCCGACGCCATCAGACGAGGACCCGGAGCACTTCAACCCGCCGGGCTACGATCCACTGCCGGAGTTCTCCTCCCCGCCGGCTGTAGTCCCTCTGGACGCGCTCAAGCCCCAGCTCGTCATCAACCTCCTGCCGAAGGTGAAGACGGAGGAGATCGAGGCCGCTGTGCCGACGGTCGCTCTCCCAGCGTTCCCCGACCTCAACCTCCCAACGCGAGATGTGGAGGAGGAAGAACACCAGGAAGCAGCGCCGCCGTCAGCACTCCCGACACCCTCGCCGGAAGCCCGTGTGCTACTCCGCCGCCTTGCATCCGCCATGGCTGCTCGCCCCACTGGAATTCGCGTGGGCACCTGGTCGCCCGAGGCACTCGGTCTCACTGGTCGCGTCGCGGATCCCCGCCCCCGCGAGGCCGCCCCTCAACTCCCTTCCTCCTCTGCGGAAGGGCCGCTCCGCCGCTGATGGAGTCGGCCGTGGGCACCGGCGAAGAGCAGGGCCAAGCACTGGTGATTTGGGAGTGGAGGCATTTGGTGTCGTACCTTGTCTGTCCTCTGGTCGATCCCCTTTTTAACCAGAATGCTCCAAGCGGTGCCGACACAGGCCATGGACCAAAACAGGCCACATCTCCTGCCACTAGTGATGTGTAGTACTAATATAATTCAATTTGTATTAGACGTACTAATTAGACGTACTCCCAGTTTGTATTTTCCTAGCTGGATATCTATATGGTGTTGTAAATCTATATCGTAGCCCTTACAACCATTTATATCTGTAATATGACATGTTTATTAATATTTGTTTTAATATATTATAACATGTTATTTGGTACAACAATTTTATTTTGCATTAAAAAAAATTCACGCAATATTCTCTCATTAATATGAGATAAAAAGGCCAAAACAAAATATGTGATTACTTTGAATTATATTTGTGCAATCACAAGGTAATGGCATCTACTGTATCTTACAGTTTTGCATGTTACTCAGAGGCATTTTATACCTCCATAGTGCTCTTCCAAATATATCAAAATTTGATGGTCTTCACATATATGGCTTGCAAATTATAAGTGTTCCTCTAGAACATATTTGTTGTTTACCAAAATAAATTTTACTATCAAGTAAAATTAATCAAATGCATGACCATACATGCAGGAAATATGGCCGACATCAATAAGAAAGAATTCCAAGAACTACAAATAGATGGAAGTAACTATCTATCATGGGCCATGGATATGAAAATATTCTTAAGTGGACGTAGCCTCGGTCCTTGCATTGTTGCACCCCCCGAAAATGCTCCAGAAATACCTCAAGTGGTAAAGTATGCATCATTGCACTACATAAGGCACCATCTCCATCCTGATTTAAAAACTGAATATTTGATGGAGGAAGATCCCTTAGCTTTACGGGACTCTCTCAAGGAGAGATATGACCAACAAAGAGCAGTAATGTTGCCGGAAGCCCAAAGAGAATGGTCTCTTATAAGGTTTCAGGACTTTAAGTCCGTTGCCGCATATAATTCTGCCGTGCATAAAATTAACTCCAAACTAAGATTTTGCAATCAACAAGTTTCAGATGCAGACTTAATAGAGAAAACTTTATGCACTTTCCATCCCTCGATGAGGATATTGCAACAGCAGTATCGTCAACAGAAATACACAAAGTATTCTGAGCTCATATACACATTACTTCAGGCTGAGAAGCATGATGAACTTCTCATGAAGAATCACAATGCTCGCCCAACGGGTGCCATGCCTATCCCTGAAGCACATGCTAATGCTCATTATACTAGTAAATTTGGAAACCGTAAAAGGAACTTCCAGAAATTCAAGGGAAAATGGAAAAAGAACAATGGTCAAAAGACCAACGGTCAAAATAAGGGGAAAGGTCATTTCAAGAAAAATGATCAAAATGACAACTCTCAAACTTGTCAAAGGTGTGGATGCATGAATCTCGTACTAATCAATGCCGAATTCCCAAGCACCTTGTGGATCTATACATGAAGTATGGAGGAAAAGGCAAACAAGTCCATGGAAATAAAGTTGAAGCTCACTTCAACGCCATTCAAGATAACCCTCAAGCTGGTCCTTCTCAAAATACTACTCAAGTATACAAGCCAAAGGACGATCTCATCCTCGATGAAACATGCTTGTGGATTACACCCGAGATGTTTTTGGAGACCTCAGTTAATCTCCATAAACAAATTGATGTCACTTAGCTATTTAAATACTACAAGACGTTATATATTATATAACAATAAGTAGAATAAAGTCTTTCAGACTATGTATATTGCATTATGTGAATCAGACATAATATTGTAATGAATTTATATTTGAGATTGTAATATGAATATTATGTATGTAATTTAATGAATATATGAATAAAAGTAAATTTGTTCTAAAATATTCTTTTTCTATCTATAGAATTTTAACGGGAACAATCCGATGGAAGAAGAGTTATGTTTAGTGGATAGTGCTACCACTAACACAATTCTAGAGGAAGCAAAGTATTTCCAAACTCTTACTAAGAGAAAGGAAAATGTTATGACCATAACAGGAAGTAACAAAGTAATTATTGGTTCAGGAAGAGCCACATTCACACTCCCTATGGGTACTACTATCGTAATTCAGAATGCACTCTTGTATCCTGAATCTACATGTACCCTTATAAGTTTCAAAGATATCCGATCTAACAATTTCCATCTTAAAACAATAGAGGTGGATAACAAAGAATATTTGCTTTTAACAAAAAGCAACGGATATGAGGAACAAACTCTTGAAAAATTCCCTTATTTTTCATCGGATTATACTTTACATACATAAAACCCGTACCTTATGTTGCGTACAAAATAATTTTTCAAAATCTTGATAAATTCAAGACTTGGCATGATCGCCTTGGTCATCCTGGAATAGGTATGATGAGAAAAATTATAAGTAATTCTGTTGGTCATAATTTACCAATTAAAAGATTTCCCAAATCATCAGATTTTATATGCACCGCCTGTGCTACCGGGAAATTAATTATTAAGCCATCTTATCTTAAAGTTAAAAATGAGTCGCTTAATTTTCTTGAAAGAATTCAAGGAGATATATGTGGTCCAATTCAACTTCTATCCGGACCATTTAGGTACTTCATGGTGCTCATCGATGCATCTACTAGATGGTCACATGTGTGTCTATTATCCACACGTAACCATGCCTTTGCCAAATTAATTGCTCAAATTATCAAATTGAGAGCAAATCATTCTAAACACAGGATAAAAACAATAAGAATGGATAATGCTGCTGAATTTAGTTCACGTGCATTTAATGATTATTGTATGGCTTTAGGAATCCATCTAGAACATTCAGTACCCTATGTTCATACTCAAAATGGAATGGCTGAATCTTTAATCAAAAGAGTAAAATTAATTGCAAGACCACTATTACAGAATTGCAATTTACCAACCTCTTGTTGGGGACATGCGGTTTTACACGCCGCAGATCTGATGCAAGTCAGACCAACTGCATATCATGAAACTTCCCCATTTCAAATAGTACGTGGCAATCAGCCAAGTATTTTCCATCTGCGAAAATTCGGTTGCGCTGTATACGTACCGATATCACCACCGCAGCGTACCTCTATGGGACCCCATAGAAAATTAGGAATCTACGTGGGATATAATTCTCCGTCAATTATAAAATATTTAGAACCCCTAACAGGGGACCTGTTCACAGCCCGGTACGCTGACTCAATTTTTGATGAGGACCATTTCCCGGCATTAGGGGGAGAAACAAACCACAAAGAATGCCAGGAAATAGATTGGAATGTAACAGGTATTCAGTCCTTAGATCCACGTACTAAAGAATCTGAATCTGAAGTTCAGAAAATTATAGATTTGCAACACTTTGCAAATAACCTGCAAAACGCATTTACTGATCACAAAGGTGTCACTAAATCTTATATCCCCGCAGTCAATGCACCAGAACGAGTAGAGGTACCAAATAAAACTACTCAACTCCCAATTACAAATAAAAGGGGGAGAAATCTGGTCACAGGGGAAAAGGCTTCTCTAAAGCCCCCGCGGAAACAAACAAAATCAAAATCTATGACAGTAAATGCAAATCAACCTCAAGTTGACGGACACCAAATTGATGTTCATCATCAAGAATCCAACATAAATGTGCACACAAATTATAATGTTGGGATATCGAAACAATCAGCCTCCGTTTCTATGGGAAATCATACAGAGCCTGAAGAAATTAATGAAATATCCATAAATTATATTGATTCAGGAGAAACATACAATAGAAGCACTACAGTTGTCGACACAGATTTCTCCTCGAAAATTGCTGAAACCCTTCAACTGGATCCAGAGCCAAAATCTATGAAAGAGTGCCTCAAGCGCTCGGATTGGGCTAAATGGAAGGAAGCAATTGAGGCAGAATTACACTCGCTTAATAAAAGAGAGGTATTTTCTAAAATAACGCCTACTCCTCATAAAGTCTTCCCTGTGGGAGCTAAATGGGTTTTTGTTCGGAAAAGGAATGAAAACAATGAGGTGGTGAGATATAAAGCGAGACTAGTAGCTCAAGGGTTTACGCAGAGACCCGGTATTGACTATGACGATACATATTCTCCTGTAATGAATGGAATTACATTTCTATACTTAATATCTTTGGCAGTACAAAAGAATCTACAAATGCAGTTAATGGATGTAGTGACCGCTTATCTATATGGGTCACTCGATGCGGAAATTTATATGAAAGTTCCTGATGGACTTCAAATTCCGAATCTAAATATAAATCGCAACATGTATTGTGTAAAACTACAAAAGTCACTCTATGGCTTGAAGCAGTCGGGTAAAATGTGATATAACCGACTCAGTGAGTTCCTTCTCAGTAAAGGATACTCGAATAACAATGATTGCCCATGTGTATTTATAAAGAAATCCTCAAAGGGATTTTGCATCATCTCAGTATATGTTGATGATCTCAACATCATTGGCAACGCATCAGATATAACTGTAGCACGCAATCATTTAATGACGGAGTTTGAGATGAAAGATTTGGGAAGAACCAAATTCTGCTTAGGTATACAACTTGAGCATTTTCCCTCGGGAATACTCGTTTATCAACCCGCTTACATTCAGAAAATTTTGGAAAAATTCAACATGGATAAATCATATCCATCCAAAACACCTATGGTCGTTAGATCCCTTGATATGAACAAGGATCCTTTTAGACCAAGGGATGATAACGAGGAGGTATTAGGACCTGAGTTTCCATACCTTAGTGCCATAGGAGCACTAATGTACCTTTCAAATTGTACTAGACCAGACATTGCCTTTGCTGTAAATTTACTGGCTCGACATAGTGCAGCTCCAACAAAACGCCATTGGACAGGAGTAAAGAATATCTTCAGATATTTACAAGGTACTAAAGATCTTGGTTTATTCTATCGGAAAAATCAAGACATGACCATGATTGGTTATTGTGACGCTGGATATCTTTCTGATCCCCATAATGCCAGGTCACAAACAGGGTTTGTATTTTTACATGGTGGAACTGCTATTTCATGGAAGTCAACAAAACAGACATTAGTAGCAACTTCCACTAACCACTCTGAAATAATTGCATTATTCAAAGCCTCACGAGAATGTGTTTGGCTCCGTAGAGTAATAAATCATATTCAGACATCATGCGGTATTGGTTCATTACAATCACCAACCATTATCTATGAAGATAATGCTGCATGTATTGCTCAAATGCATATGGGATATATTAAAAGTAATATCACAAAACATATCTCTCCGAAACTATTTTTTCCTCATGAATTACAAAAAGATGGAGAGGTTGATATTTTGCAAATAAAATCTTGTGACAATCTTGCAGATTTGTTCACTAAGTCTTTACCAGCAGCAGCATTTCAAAAATGCATTCATGGCATTGGTATGAGACGACTACGAAATTTGCAATGTTCAGGGGGAGAAATTTCCTAGAACTAAACTTATGAGCTTTCCAACGGATTTCTCATGTGGTTTTAATAAGTGATTAAATATACTAAGGATATATCAAATTTCTATAGTTTCTATTATATTTCCTACAGGGACATAAATAGTACAAGATTAAAGATTCTCAAAACTACAAGATCAAGGGCTGTCAAGAAGACACAAGGTTTTTGATACTCAAGATATATGTAGATTCTCAAGACATTGAAGATTAAAACAGCGCTGTCCAAGGGGGAGTGTTAGGAATCTAATAGTATTAGTATTAGGCTAATTAGGCGATTAGCAGATTCCTTAGAATATTCTAACCGGTGGTTAGAATCCTGGCGTTGTCCAGACGCAGTATAGCGAACCGTTGTCAATCCTTTTCTAAGCGATGCGACGCCTCTTGTAATCGACGATGTAAACACCCGTTCAGGACATATAAAAGCCTGGATGAATCAATCAATAAAGATCACTCCATTCACTTCAATCTTTCTTGTTTCTCTTCAGATACCTCCAAGAACGCACTATTATCTGTTGAGTATATATGCACGTTTAGCCAGAAATGCATGGGTACTGTTTGGTGCAAGGTATTAATACTAGTAGTAGCAATTGCTAGCTGCGGCATTACATGTCCATCTGCTCAGTTGAGCTGTAAAGAGCGGTTGTTCGTCTTTAGTGTCAGCTGATAATATATATTGTGGAAACAAGTGAGTATATATGTAACTATATATACATTTGTTAGACAATGTTAATTTGATACGAATACCAAAATTCATAAATTAAAAATAAAACTACAGTAGCTTAGAGAGCTGATTCGCCAGCTTCTTGCATATTCTTTTTTCTACGTTCTGTATGTTTTTTATACGTTTATTTGATTTATTACAGGCAAATCGCCTGCTACTTCTGCTAAAAAAAGCCCCACATTCAGCCACCTCTTAAAACCAGAGATTTTCTCGGTACTCAGGTATGAGGTTAAGATTTCATTTGAAAACCAACTCGCTCGAAGGAAAGGGAAGGAGGCAGGTGAGGAGGCGAGGGGCGAGAGAGGAGCCATGGATTAGCATCAATCTCCTAATGGTAGTCTTTTTTGGCTTCTTGGCAGCAAGTTGTGTTCCACAGCTATTCTTCTCAACTTAGTCTTCGAAACGTAATGGTTCGGCTAATGCTTCATGCTCTCTTTGTGGAGAGAGAGAAAACACTGAACATATTTTCTTTACTAGTAAGTTGCCCGTGCTACGCTATGGGGTCAAAAAAATAGGTGAACTTAAGTTATAGTTAGGAGCCCATACACTAGTATGGACAAATAAGGAAATGCACAGACATTGATCATAGGCGATGATGTGTTTTTGATAGATAAACACAATCCAACATACAACTTCCAATCCACAAACCCATTCGTCCAAGCCAAACATTTTCTTCTCCATTTCACCTGCCAGGAAGACTTGTTGTTCTACATACTCAGCTTTTTCATTGCTCGCTCTATCCTATATCAAGGTCACAGAGATCATGCAGCAGATAGGAAATGCGTTCACACACATGTGGCAACTGTGAAGAGACTGACCTGCTTTATATTTGAATCCAAATTGGCCCGACTTCAACATCTCTTTGCTTCACATGGACTACACCTCCAGCCCATACACCATTTTCATCTAGAAATGGTAACACATTAAACACCTCACTATAACGTAACCTTAATATCAATAATGGAATAACGACCATGCGACATATCGAATATTTATCCCCACGGGTGAGTGCAATGAAAGTGTGATGGTCACCGGCTCCATCCACCGATCCCAGTCCGATAGGCTCAACCTGTTAGCACACATCCTAAACCACCACCCACCGGTGTTGTGCATACGTCATTTCTACAATTTCTCCATGCATGTGAGCATTATACGATGCAACATTCCACCCATCGGTAAAATATAATGATAAATGAAACCTATGGGGCCAAAAGATGGTGGAACAAAAGTAGAGATTGATTATTGACAAAAAATTTAATTTTGCTATATATCAGATGATGAACATGTTGAAAAAAAGTTGGAGGGCTAGGAATCTTTCCAATATAATGAAGCATTCAATGATTCATAACTACCAGGACGATTGTAGTGTAAAAATAGCAGCCCTAGTTATAATTGAACTATTTTTCATATACCAAACATAACCTCTATAATATGCATGCACTTTAAAATGTAGGGCTTCAGATTATTTCAAAAGATATCTACAACACATGAATGTTGACCTTTCAATATAATATAACCTACACTCACAGGTAAATTGTTCAAAACTGTAACATATGTAATGTGATCTTGAAGGTAATTTCTTTTTGCAATTATTATTTATATCGTAGCACTAAATATTTTATGAAAGACATGTTCACTTTCTTCCCTGACAAAAATTCCTAGCGGGCATACAACACAACGAGCAATATATCATAAGTGTGGTTATCCTGAGAGAGGAGTGAAGTGGGTTTTTGTTTTCCAAATTATAGGGTGCATTCCACACAGTATCTTCATGGAGGAAAGAAGTGGATAGACCAGCCATATGCTCCTCCACCCTGTAGTTCTTCTCAAGCGCAACCTCACACTTCTCCTGCAATACAAATTCACAGTTTATAACATCCACTTCATCATGAATGTAGCTACTCAGTACTTCAAAACAGAACTCGAGCTGAGTAGTTTGCTTCGATCTAGTAACTTCACGAACAACACCTCCACCTCCAGCTATCTAATTGCTGCCTCGGAGCACTCTATACCATGGTTTTTTATTTCGGAAACATAATAATTCCAGACCTCACTGAAATAGGCAAATTTTCAGAAATTTCACATATTTCGGAAATTATTTCGGGTTTTAAGATTTCAAATTTCTCTTAATTTTAATGAATTCAAAAATAATTTAAATTTATTTTAAAATCAGTTTGGAACTATCTTGAAATTTGGGATTGAAAATATTTCAAACCCCACTGAAATATGTGAAATTCCAAAAATTTCACTGAAATTTCATTGAAATTTTTAACCCTGCTTGATACAATCGGAAACATCATACTTGTATCACACTTGGTGCAGATTAAAATGGCATGTCCAGCACAAAGAAATGATAACTAAATCAGAATTTATATCTCTGTACGTCTCACTGACATTAGTTAAGTTATGATAATGTCTCAGCTTGATTCAGTCCAGGAATAATAGCTTTTGCGATCAAGCATCAAGCAAACAATTTGTGAACAAGTAACAAAGAACAAGATTAACACATAGTGGACCTATTCATTTACGTTGCTTGATGTAACAACATGCCAAGGCTCCTGCACACTGCCTCACGCCAGCATTAAAGTAGTAATGTACTCATGCCCAATGGAATATTTCCCGTTTTGCTGAATTTAGTTTAAGCGTCTGGACAGAACAAGGACCAGGGATTGAGTGGTTAATCAGGGTTGCCAATCGAGGAACACCTTGAAGGCGCGCTTGAAGGCGAGCTCGTCGACCTGGGCCTGGTTTAGCTTCTTGGCTGCACCATCACCTGAAAGAGCAACCTCAACCACCACATTTATGGCTAGCGTAACGAATTGCCACCGCTTTTGTCAAAAACAGTACCTCGGTGATGAGTAACAAATTGCACTAATTCAAAACTGAGCCACGTCTAAGACAAAACTAATGGGTTGGCTTCACTTGTCAGGCTGATTTGTCATGCCTATGTGGATAATATGCTGAGGTGGAACATGGCCCCACCTGTCATCCTCCCATATCCTTTAACCACTTTTTCTTCTTATTATTCCTCCTCCTTTTCTTCTCTCTCTTCACGAAGGTGCTCGCCCGACCATTGTCGCCGGCAGGCAGAGCCCCCGGAAGCTACACGGTCACCGAAAAGCCCCGCCACCGGTTCCTTCCTCTCTTCCCTCTTGGCCCCAACGTCATCACTCGCCCACGTGGCCATGGCCGGTCGTCGCCACGCCATGGCCGTCAGGCCTGGGCATTCGGTTAGATCGTCATGATTGGTTCGGTGCCTTGGTTTATTTTTAATTTTGGTTTCTTGGTTTCCTGATCGAACGGTCCTAAGAGAAATCCACAACCGAGCGTTCGGGCCACCTGGAATACGGCTCGGTCGTCGATTACAACTGAGCATATCCGAAATTGGTGGGCAGTAAGAAATCAAGTGGGCAAAATAATATGAGTGGCAGAACACGAATCAAACGAAACATCATACAGAGGATGTGGGGGGTCCAGGAATGGTAAGAGCAAAAAATGCCGCAGGATATCGCTGGAAGTGGGCCGCCGACTGTGAAGAAGTGATTGTCGCGACCGAGTGGGAGCTAGATGGAAGTCGTCAGCCACGGCCGCGCTGGAGTCATGAGTGCCTCCAGCCGCTGCCGTGTAGGACGGTGCCGCAGTGCCTGCCAGTATTCGGATAAGGCTGCGTGTGTTTTTTTAGGATTGCCAACACTTTATTGATCAATGTGAATGTTTATGGGAATACATGTTGGGTCATGAGGATCAATAAGCCACAAATGGCGACCCTAATCAAGCATAGCCGAGTGTTTGGCATGGTTGTGAGCTTCACAATTTGATGCTCTTCCTTCGAAAATAACTAAGCAGCTAACAAAATAACTAGCCCTAGAATTAAATTCTTTGACAATGGCCTCATAAGGCTGCGTGTGGTAGTAGCGTTGTGCTGAGAAAGGGCTGGGAAAAGAGATACGTTTAGTGGTTGGTTGGTCCATTAGCCTATGGGCGAATAGCTCATGTGCGACATCTTTCGTGGGAATTCGAAGGAGTGAGACATTGTTCGACGGAATGGCTTTGGCATGTCACTTTTGATCGAGGAAATAGCCTAGACACAACATGGCCCTTAAGCTGAACTGATGCACTCATTAGCTGTTATGGCTGGACCCACAACTTATCCATGTAAGCGCGGGACCCAGCACTTGTCCAATAAGCGCGGGACCCACCTCTTCACCCCTTCGCCCGTGCCCGTCCGCCCGCCGACGCCCATTGCTTCCCCTTTCCCCATTCTTCCTCTTCTCCGGCGACCTATCCAGATGTCCACCTCCTCCGCCACGCACTCAAAATGGCGTCAGTATGGTCCAGTGCCGCTCACGAGGTGCCCGTCATGCCCACGCCCAGAGCCTCTGAAACGGTGGGTCATTAGGACTGATGAGAATGGAAATCTTGGGCGGGAATTTGTGAAGTGCTTGAGCAAATCAATGGCAGGAAGGGATGGCAAGGTTAGATCTCAGTTCTTAGCCCGTACTTTCACCGCCGTTTGCTCTGATTTCTCCATATTTAGTTTTTTCCCCTCGAATTTTGAATTTAGGGTTCATGTTGTTGTTTTCAGATCCTGAAGAAATGCACACATTTCGAGTGGATGGATGATTATGTTGAGAGGATTCAGTTTGAGGGCTACGTTGATTCGAGCGGGGCTGCAACCTGGGAGCTCGATTTGGGCGTGGTGCCGCAGAAGGAGAATTTTGGGAGCTCAGACAGAAGAGCGGGCAGATTCATGCCGATGGCGAGCTATGCGCGCAATGCTACCCATGCTGAACCGCACTTGGAGTCTCAACTGACCGAGGAACTGATGAAGATCAAGAAAAATCAAATGGAGATGATCAATTTGCGGAAACAAGCAAATATCATGACATGTTTTTTTATTGTTGTGTCATTGCTCTGTTTATGTTTTACTTGCTATTCATCTGTCATTAGAGGGGGCATTTTGGTCTGTCAGGGCATAGGATGCGATATGTGCGCCATGCCAAGTTCTTGTAACTGAATCCAAGCAGAAATATTCAGTGTTCATGCTTTGTTCTTTTTCTTGAATTAACAGAGTGCACAACCCCCAAATTCAGAAAAACAAATCTTGCTGCGGAAAAGATGTTGGGCCGTGAGAAAATAACGAGGCCCAAATTGAGACAAGCCCACCCGCGTAGGTGCACCAGCCCAGTTTTATAGCATAGAGGCACCCATGTTTATAAAAAATTCTTCGACTAAAACCTCAAAATAAAATGTTGCTTCGGCAAATAAACCTTTAACAAACATATACTTCTTTACTTTTTTTTCGTTAGCCAATTTTTTCTGTCGAATAAATGTTGGGCCGTATGTATTGTACTTTTTTGTTTTTTCTTTACATATTTGTTGCTTGGCCACTATTGTTTTGTGATTCTTTTTATGCATGTCTATGGTTCCATGAAACCCAAATTAAATGGGGATTTGTGAAAGCCTCAGAAATCATTTTTGGAAATCATCAAGTGAAAATTTGCTTGAAATAGGTCCAATAAAATGTTCATGTTTTGCTCTAAAAATAATGGCCAGAGGTAAAATTCAAACAAATATTTTTAGGAGCACGGAAATATTTCTTTTGGTCATTTCAGTTAATCCAATAATTACTTGTATTAGTTGCATGTCCATGGTTGCACAAAAATTTGCATCCTACACCTACTAGCTAGGGTGACCCTATTAGCCAGGGCCTAGATACATGCATGCACACATGCAGCACACCAAGATATGGTTTTTTTGCAAAAAAAAAATGGGTAACCATACACTTGCATGTCCATAGTGGAATCTACCCCGTTTTATTAGTAACACATAGTTCAACTAGATAGAACATCAAGCACGATATATATTAACTGACCAATATCAACTAGATAGAATAAAAAAACAGATAGAACCCATCACAATATAGTAGCATAAGTAGTAGCATTGCATGAGATAGATAGTACCACATTACAACTAAGATAGATAAACGGGTCCCAAGCACGACATACATAGTACCATTACAACTTATATAGAAAGTTCATAGTTCAACCCAACACGACAATAATAAAACGACACCCTAGATAAGATAAAACACCGCCGGCTTGCTTGCTTGCTCAAAGGACAACTCCTCCATGGCCAACTCCTCTCCTCCATGGCCAACTCCTTCACTCGTCGTCGTCGGTGGGGTACGGGAGGGTGTGCATGCGCTCATCAGCAGGGAAGGCACTGTCAAAGTCGGTGAATATGTTGTACATGGTGAATGCAATGAACTCGCATCCACACCAAAAAACACGCCCGAGGAGGTAGTAGGCGTCGAAGGGGTTGGTGAACCTCACGATGAGCCCGATAGGATAGCCATTGTGACTGACCTCTTTGACTCGAAACATAACTGGAGAGCCCCTCGGGAGGTGGCGGTAGCCGGAGTAGAGGAAGAACTCGGTCAGCCCCCTTTCCCTCCTCCACCTCGAGATCGCCCACACCCGTAGGGTGTTCTCTACCCAGACTCCGGCAGGGTAGAGCCTCTAGGGGAAGGTGGGTGGCACACGGTAGGTAGCCCCGATGAACTGCTTGGTGGCTCGATCGGGTTCAATTTGTGGAGAAGAAGGAAGAAGGAGGGCAGATGGGAGAGGATGGGAAGGGGTATGGATGAGGAGGGAGAGGAAGACGATAGGTGTGGCTTAAATAGCCCAAGTGCAACGTGGTTTTTGATTTCTTTGAGTGGTTTTACTGGGTGGAATTAATGAGCGGGTGGCATCTGTGCCATCGAAGTGTGTGCACGAGCGTGGGAAACCAAGGCTGCCATCAAACGCTGGATCAATAGCCAGCACGCGACGCGTCTGTGCCATCGGTCACGGGTCAAGGGGTCGCGCCTGCCTGTTCTTCTATCACGTGCATCAATTGCCATGCTGCGACGTCCCGCACGCGTCTGTGTCGTCGTGGGTCAAGGGGACACGCCTGCCTCGTTTTCTCTGCGTGTGTCGCCCGTGCATGCATGCATGGCAATGTAGCCTGCTGGCTAGGGCCTTGCTAGAGGAGGCAACGTTCGGTCCAAAGGTCTAACGAGTGGGCTTCTTTTACCAGAGCCCAACGGCTAGCCCACCCGTCGCAGCGTAAAAAACAAACTGCTACTGCATGGCATTGCATCCTCTAAAAACCACTACAACAAATCATAGCATGGCCCGTCGCTGACGTGGCTCTGCATGTTGATCCAGACCATTGAACGCGAAGTGATCCAGCGATCCAGAGAAGGGGGGGTTATCCAGCATTGTCGAATGCAGCCAGTCATAGAGCATCACGCGGATCAGTGACGTGGCCCTAGCGCCTGATCTAGACCGTTCACTAACAGAGATCTAGCGGCTTGGCAGGATGCGGGGTTTCAGATGGGGTTATCAGGGGTTTTGAGAGGGTTTTGAGGGCTAGGGTTGAGCATAACTAATTCGAAAAAATTCATAAAAATATGAAACTTTCACCCATCATCATATTATGTGAGTGAGTTGCTGGAAAAAATAAGAAACTTGGTCTATGGGTATTTTCATGAAAAACCCTTCACAAAACATTGCTATCATGAACCAGGTTGCATAGGATTCAATCTAGGGTTGAGAATAACTAATTCAAAAAAATCATAAAAATATGAACTTTCACCCATCATCATATTATGTGAGTGAGTTGCTGGGAAAAATAAGAAACTCGGTCTATGGGTATTTTCATGAAAAACCCTTCACACAACATAGCTATCACACTACTAGAAAAACCCCTACTAATGGCGCACCTAAAATGGCCATTAATGGCGCATCTGTGGTGCGCCATTGATAGCACGCCATTAGTAATTTTTACTAATGGCGCACGTATCTGGTATACTAATGGCGCAGCGCGGGTGCGCCATTAGTATTGGCCAGGGTGCACCATTAGTATGCCTCCCAGGGGCCATGTATACCCAGGTGCTTTGGCATACTAATGGCGCACCACCACTGGATGCGCCATTAGTAATCAAGGCATACTAATGGCGCCGCCCGATGATGCGCCTTAGAATGATTGTCATACTAATGGTGCCATCGTGATGTGATGCGCCATTAGTATGAATATTAGGTTTTTTTATTTTTTATTTTCTGTTTTTTGCACAGGTTACAAAATGTATAATTTGACAAAATATAGACAGCACACATCAACAGCCGATTCATCGAATACAATAGAAGATTAGTCTTTGAATACAATTCATCATATTAGTCTCCGAATACAATTCATCATATTAGTCTCCGAATTAAAAAGACCGAACAAAGATAGAACATTATATTACAAGTCTCGAGACCGCGAGTAGCGAGTTTGTCTTCACATTACAAGTCGATATCGATCATCTAAACTACCATCACATAGAAGAGAGCTGCGGTCATCACGATGAGCATCATCACGATGAAACTCGTCTTCATCCGGTTCCTCCAACGCCCTCCCTCTCCCGCTAGATAGCGGGCGATCTAGATTCGCCTCGCCCCGGTGGTGTACCGTTGTAACTGTTACCGCTGAATCGGTGAACCTGTCTCCGACACTCCTCCCAGTCATCGTAGACTCCGGGAACCTTACCCTTGTACACGACATACGTCGGCATCGCTATGCACTAGCCAAATGAAACGTTAGTACCAATTCACAGACAATACATAAGCAATATATAAGTATGCAACAGAACGATCGGAAGAGAAAAGCAAGACATTAATAGCATCGATTACATCTAAGTTGAACGACTCTCGAAACCAATGAGACATACTACAAGTTCATTAAAGTTTAATTACAACATGAGCCAATCGATGTTTCAGAACTAGACACAACATCACTGCTTTCGACTCGACTCAAGGGACCGGAGCGTGGATGAAGCCGCCGTCTATCATGGGAGTCATGAAATAACGGTCGTTGTCGGCCTGCATTTGTAGCATTGTGTCGATGTCACTGTTGGACGGTTGATTGTTGAGGTAGAACTGCCCCGAGGTACGAAGGACATCTTGATGATTGATTTCCGCAAACTCCGATTGGATGCGAAAGAATTCTTGTCGGAGGTCCGCGTCCTGGATTGCCGACACGCTCTTTGCCCAATCTTTGAGTTTACTCGGTAGCAGAAGTTGATGATGGTCCCGTACGATCGCCCGCATGTGATGGATGGCGTAGTAGGCACCCTTCTGACCGCCAGGCGGTTGCTTGACGCAGCAGAACGTCGTATTGTGGGAGAACACATGCTTGCCGTACTTACGATTAGGCCTGGTGAAGGTGCCTCCAGATTTGGCGTAGCCGGGGAGAACATCATCAAGAAACTTCTTGACATTTGTGTAGTCTACGTTCGACTGACGGTCCGGGTCGAAATACGTGGCCATGGAATATTTGGGGCTTAGGAGGATGAGCGTGCAAAGTGTGTCACTGTAGAAAGCACGGAATGTTAAAAGAAAAACGATCGAAATGTAAGAATTCATATGTTACGGGCCGGTTGAGGAAAGCACTTACTCGGGAAAGTAAGGCACGAGGAAGTTATCCTTATCTTGGTTTGCCAGAATAGCGGCTTCGAGGTAAGAACTCGCGACTTGCCGGTCCCCAGTGCTGCCCAAGATCTTGGCACGCATGTAGAAGGGGTCGACTATCACGATGTCCGGGGTCTTGTCGCGAATGATCCGCATCTCCGTACTCAGCGAAAATAGCCGAACGAAGGTGTAGTGCAGCGGATGAAGGTTCAACATAGCGTGGATGTCATCAAAACGCAGGAAGATCGTACGCCTGATGGAGTTATCCACAAAGCCCTTGCCCTCTGGCACCTTGGCCGCGAAAACCGGGTATGCCACATCCTTCTCTCTGAGACGCCGCTTCTCCAAAGCAAGAACACATCATGCAGACTCCGATAGCACCGGTTGCAGCATTGAGCATATTTGTCGGTAGCATCGCCCTACCCGCCACATGCACCCTCCTCGAGATATCCTGCGGTGAAGGTGGCCCGCCCCGAGCACGGATAGTACTCGGTGCCGGCTGGCTCGCACCCTTCTTAGTCTTTCTTTTGCGTGCCTTCTTCTTCTCCTGTAATGGGACCGAGTTCGCTCACGCACCGCCTTCTTGAGTGTGTTGGGGCTGATAATATTTCTCACCTCGCCTATCTGAGGCTCGGTGAAGTCGGCAGCTGGAGGCTTCTCCTGAGAGCTGAACGCCAGACGGCGCCTGTTGCAACTTGGCTTCTCCGCGGTACCAGCTAGATCGCACACGTCTTTTGTTGGGTTTGGTTCTTGAGAAGGAGGCCCCATGAAGTCGCCATCGTACCCATGATTGGCAAAGTACTGATCGACGTTGCCAAATGTATCATCGTCGTCGTTCTGATCCTGTGCCATATGCATGTTTGGATCCAGTGGCATAGGGATGTCCGGCACCGTTACGGCGGTCTTGCCATGGGGCCGACTTGGCGCCGGCACGACAGCG
This sequence comes from Aegilops speltoides, assembly GCA_021437245.1. Classification (NCBI taxonomy): domain Eukaryota; kingdom Viridiplantae; phylum Streptophyta; class Magnoliopsida; order Poales; family Poaceae; genus Aegilops; species Aegilops speltoides. Next base: position 506,219,834 of record CM038147.1, read on the forward strand.
GTGTTGTCATTGGGTGGTGTCCCGCGCTCAAACGAATCGGCTCTTCGCCAAACCAGGGCTAGCTCAGCAGCGCCGAGGGTCATCACTTCTTCATCGTTGGCCCCGACGGGTCGAATCGGAGGTAACAAGTTGTCGCAGCCTGGCAGCACCCGAACCAGTTGAACCCTAAACAAGTTGGGTGGCATCCGGTACCGTGGAACAAGGGTTGCCGGTTGAACGATTTTGCCCTTGGCAACATCGACCAACTCGTTGTTCACGGTGGAGGAGAGTGCACGGAACGTCGGCGGCGCCTGCAAAAACATGTAGGGCGTCGGGATGCCCACCAAAGGCAAGGAGATGAAGTCCTCGGCCGAGAGGCTTAATTAGTTACCGTGATGATGGCGTCGAGCTCGGCTAATGTCGGACGACCGCCAACGGCGGCGTGCGATTAGCGGAGGGGCCGCTTGCTGCGCAGAGGTGCCGGCGGCGACACCCGGTGCATTAAGCTCCGTGCGGCGTCGGAGACACCAATGCCGCCCGCCGAGGCACCAATGGCCCCGCCATCGCATTATGCGAGTTGCTGGCCGTGAAGCTAGAAATCGGGGGCGGCCCCTGTTGGCCGCCCGCAATCCACGCACTCAACCCCGAGATCAAGGTAGGCACAATGGCGGTGATCGTCGCTACGAGTCGTTGTTCCACTTGCTCTTGGACAATCTCCGGAATCCGCGCCACCTGTTCCTTGAGTTCTTGAACCTCTCGCGCCTGGCTTTCCGAGCTGGTCTTTTTCTCCATCCGCACACCAGCGGTATAGTATGACCCCCATTTTGTCGACAAGCCTTTGCCGGCCACACGACCAGCTAACGCCGGCCATCGAGCTTATCCTTCTTCTTCATTACATTCAACGCCCTATTTAGAGTGGTGTCCCAAGGGTTGCTTTAGTCGACCCAGCGCCATCGCTTTCAAATCGCTGGAAGGAATGTGAACCATTTAGAAATTTGGCTTCATTATTTAGAATGCAACCATATGGAGCTAATTACGCGGGGGTGTATTCCTTACCAGAACAAGCTCAAGCTGCCTGGTCTTCGTATCCGTGGTAAGCTCCTTTGTTTTCGGGTCCTTCTTGTACCGGGCCCTGACAAAGTTCCTGGTCTGCTTGTTACCGTTGTATTGCTCGAAGAGGGGCGGTAGGCCTTGCTCGGCACGGTCCGCCTCCTCCTTGTCCCTAGGCTCCGCCACTCTGTAACCGCCGGGACCGAGTGTGTGTTCCCCTATGTTCAGCTCCGCATTTGTTTCCACTCACTTGATTGGGAGCTTGCGGTGCTCGAGCAATTGATCTTGAAGTCGTTGTAGTCATCTTCGGTGATCGAAGGATTTTCTCCTTGATCTTCTCGATAACTCTCACCTTTATCGATCATTTTCTTCACATTGCTTTTCCAAGTAGACAGGGCCTTGCTCATCTTCGTGAGGGCAGCATTGTTCACTTTATTCCCTTTGAGGCTTGTGTTTGCAAATTCAGCGGGAACTTGTATCGCTCGTGCAGCCGTGAAGAGGAGGTGGCGCAAATTCCCTCGGTCGGGATGCCTCGGGTTCTCGGTGTTGATCGAGACGGTGCTCCGGACAATGCACCCGAGCTGAAGCGAGTACCCCTTGACTATTCGTTCGGGCGCCGTTGGATACCCGTTGGAGTCCACTTCAGTAACTTCCTCCTTGAGGGTGAGGAGCACGATCGGGCGTCGGTCCTTCCGGCAGGTGCGCCATTACTAGTTACAACTAGTAATGGCGCACCACAAGTGGATGCGCCATTAGTATGTTTGGACAGGAGCACTAGTTCAAAAAAAAATTGGTACTAATGGCGCACCGTGGGCGGGGTGCGCCATTAGTAATTTCAACACTAATGGCGCATCAGTAGGTGGTGCGCCATTAGTATATACTAATGGCGCACCACATGTCTGGTGCGCCATTAGTGTCAATTCCATCTATAGCCCTTTTCCTAGTAGTGTCATGAACGAGGTTGCATGTGATTCAAGCTATGGTTTAGTGCTAAGCTTGTCATAGTTTAGCCAAATGTTCCTATATTTGGCATGGACCCTATATTTGCACACTAGATGTCAAGTTTTGATTTTTAGACCATTTATAAAAGGTCAATTTTTTTTGCTTAGGAATGGGGTGTTTAGCCTAGCTTCGGAGCTCATTGAGGCAAGTTTTTCACATCAACAATAAGTGCTCGTATTGATCGCTTAACATGCATATGACTAATATTAAAGCATCGTACCATCAATACCACATACTAAACAAATTTGAATTTGAATTTTGAGTCAAACTTGAATCTTGGGTCAAATTTGAAATTCGGCCAGAATTTTAATAGCATTACACAAATATCAGTTTACACAAATTGAGGCAAGTTTGTTATTCTACAACACACATCACCATTACACAAGTTTGACAAATGAAGTTTTCACTTCTTCTTCTTAGCACTCGATTTCTTCTTCTTGGTACCACTTTTTGATCGTACGACACCTAGTTCACTCAAACGCTTGATTTTCATAACTGGACTAGCTAGGACAACTGGAGTTGGTGTTGGGGAACGTAGTAATTTCAAAAATATTCCTACGCACACGCAAGATCATGGTGATGTATAGCAACGAGAGGGGAGAGTGTTGTCTACGTACCCTCGTGAGACCCAAGCGAAGCGATCACAACGTAGAGGAAGTAGTCGACGTTCTCCTTGCGATCCGACCGATCCCGGCGCCGTTACATTCGGCGCCCCGAGTTCTTGACACACGTACAGCTCGATGACGCCCCTCGAACTCCGATCCAGCCGAGTGTCGAGGAGAGTTCCGTCAAGACGACGGCGTGGTGACGATCTTGATGTTCTATCGCGCAGAAGCCGCCTAAGCTTCATGACGATATGACCGAGGTGGAATATGGTGGAGGGGGCACGACACGGCTAAGGAACGATCCGTAGATCAAACTTGTGTGTTCTAGGGTGCCCCCTGCCCCGTATATAAAGGAGCAAGGGGAGGTGCGGCCGGCCCAAGGGGGCGCACGAGGAGTCCTACTCACACCGAGTAGGACTCCCCCCTTCCTAGTTGGAGTAGGATTGGGGAGGGAAGAGGGAAGGGGGGGCGCCGCCCCCCTCTCCTTGTCTTATTCGGACTAGGAGGGAGGGGGCGCGCGGCCTGCCCTGGCCGGCCCTTCCTCTTCTCCCTCGAGGCCCACTAAGGCCCAATAGCCTCCGGGAGGGTTCCAGTAACCCCCCGGTTTTCCGGTAAAATCCCGATTTCACCCGGAACCATTCCGAACTCCAAATATAGGCTTCCAATATATCAATCTTTATGTCTCGACCACTTCGAGACTCCTCGTCATGTCCGTGATCACATCCGGACTCCGAACTCCTTGGTACATCAAAATACATAAACTCATAATATAACCGCCATCGAAACCTTAAGCGTGCGGACCCTACGGTTCGAGAACAATGTAGACATGACCGAGACACGTCTCCGTCAATAACCAATAGCGGAACTGGATGCCCATATTGGTTCCTACATATTCTACGAAGATCTTTATCGGTCGACCGCATAACAACATCGTTGTTCCTTTGTCATCGGTATGTTACTTGCCCGAGATTCGATCGTCGGTATCCAATACCTAGTTCAATATCGTTACCAGCAAGTCTCTTTACTCGCTCCGTAATACATCATCTCGCAGCTAACTCATTAGTTGTAATGCTTGCAAGGCTTCAGTGATGTGTATTACCGAGAGGGCCAGAGATACCTCTCCGACAATCGGAGTGACAAAACCTAATCTCGAAATACGCCAACCCAACATCTCGCCTTTGGAGACACCTGTAGTACTCCTTTATAATCACCCGATTCGTTGTGACGTTTGGTAGCACCAAAGTGTTCCTCCGTAAACGGAGTTGCATAATCTCATAGTTACGGGAACATGTATATGTCATGGATAAAAGCAGTAGCAACATACTAAACGATCATGTGCTAAGCTAATGGAATGGGTCATGTCAATCAGATCATTCTACTAATGATGTGACCTTGTTAATCAAATAACAACTCTTTGTTCATGGTTAGGAAACATAACCATCTTTGATTAACAAGCTAGTCTAGTAGAGGCATACTAGTGACATATTGTTTGTCTATGCATTCACACATGTATCATGTTTCCGGTTAATACAATTCTAGCATGAATGATAAACATTTATCATGAAATAAGGAAATAAATAATAACTTTATTATTGCCTCTAGGGCATATTTCCTTCAGTCTCCCACTTGCACTAGAGTCCTAGATTACATAGTAATGATTCTAACACCCATGGAGTCTTGGTGTTGATCATGTTTTGCTCGTGGAAGAGGCTTAGTCAACGGGTCTGCTACATTCAGATCCGTATGTATCTTGCAAATCTCTATGTCTCCCACCTGGACTAAGTCCCGGATGGAATTGAAGCGTCTTTTGATGTGCTTGGTCCTCTTGTGAAATCTGGATTCCTTCGCTAAGGCAATTGCTCTAGTATTTTCACAGAAGATTTTCATTGGACCCGATGCACTAGGTATGACACCTAGATCGGATATGAACTCCTTCATCCAGACTCCTTCATTAGCTGCTTCCGAAGCTGCTATGTATTCCGCTTCACATGTAGATCCCGCTACGACGCTTTGTTTAGAACTGCACCAACTGACAGCTCCTCCGTTTAGTGTAAATACGTATCCGGTCTGCGATTTAGAATCGTCCGGATCAGTGTCAAAGCTTGCGTCAACGTAACCGTTTACGATGAGCTCTTTGTCACCTCCATATACGAGAAACATATCCTTAGTCCTTTTCAGGTATTTCAGGATGTTCTTGACCGCTGTCCAGTGATCCACTCCTGGATTACTTTGGTACCTCCTGCTAAACTTATAGCAAGGCACACATCAGGTCGGTACACAAGCATTGCATACATGATAGAGCCTATGGCTGAAGCATAGGAACATCTTTCATTTTCTCTCTATCTTCTGCAGTGGTCGGGCATTGAGTCGACTCAACTTCACACCTTGTAACACAGGCAAGAACCCTTTCTTTGCTTGATCCATTTTGAACTTCTTCAAAATTTTGTCAAGGTATGTGCTTTGTGAAAGTCAAATTAAGCGTCTTGATCTATCTCTATAGATCTTAATGCCCAATATGTAAGCAGCTTCACCGAGGTCTTTCATTGAAAACTCTTATTCAAGTATCCCTTTATGCTATCCAGAAATTCTATATCATTTCCGATCAACAATATGTCATCTACATATAATATCGAAATGCTCTGAGCTCCCACTCACTTTCTTGTAAATACAGGCTTCTCCAAAAGTGCAGATGAACCCAAATGCTTTGATCACACTATCAAAGCGTTTATTCCAACTCGAGATGCTTGCACCAGTCCATAAATGGATCATTTGGAGCTTGCACACTTTGTTAGCTCCTTTGGATCGATAAAACCTTCGGTTGCATCATATACAACTCTTCTTCCGTAAATCCATTCAGGAATGCAGTCTTTACATCCATTTGCCAAATTTCATAATCATAAAATGCGGCAATTGCTAACATGATTCGGACAGACTTAAGCATCGCTACGGGTGAGAAGGTCTCATCGTAGTCAATCCCTTGAACTTGTCGAAAACCCTTTGCGACAAGTCGAGCTTTGTAGACAGTAACATTACCGTCGGCGTCAGTCTTCTTCTTGAAGATCCACTTGTTTTCTATTGCTTGCCGACCCTCGGGCAAGTCAACCAAAGTCCATACTTTGTTTTCATACATGGATCCCATCTCAGATTTCATGGCCTCAAGCCATTGGGCTCACCATCGCTTCTTCATAGTTCGTAGGTTCATCATGATCTAGTAGCATGACTTCCAGAACAGGATTACCGTACCACTCAGTGCGGATCTTACTCTGGTTGATCTACGAGGTTCTGCAGTAACTTGATCTGAAGTTTCATGATCAACATCATCAACTTCCTCACTACTTGGTGTAGATGTCTCAGAAACCGGTTTCTGCGACAAACTACTTTCAAGTAAGGGAGAAGGTACAATTACCTCATCAAGTTCTACTTTCCTCCCACTCACTTCTTTCGAGAGAAACTCCTTCTCTAGAAAGGATCCATTCTTGGCAACAAATGTCTTGCCTTCGGATCTGTGATAGAAGGTGTACCCAACTGTCTCCTTTGGGTATCCTATGAAGACACATTTCTCCGATTTGGGTTTGAGCTTATCAGGTTGAAGCTTTTTCACATAAGCATCGCATCCCCAAACTTTAAGAAACGACAACTTTGGTTTCTTGCTAAACCATAGTTCATAAGGTGTCGTCTCAACGGATTTTGATGGTGTTCTATTCAGTGTGAATGCGGCCGTCTCTAGAGCATAACCCCAAAACGATAGCGGTAAATCTGTAAGAGACATCATAGATCGCACCATATCTAGTAAAGTACGATTACGACGTTCGGACACACCATAACGCTGTGGTGTTCCGGGTGGCGTGAGTTGCGAAACTATTCCGCATTGTTTCAAATGTAGACCAAACTCGTAACTTAAATATTCACCTCCACGATCAGATCGTAGAAATTTAATTTTCTTATTACGATGATTTTCAACTTCACTCTGAAATTCTTTGAACTTTTCAAATGTTTCAGACTTATGTTTCACTAAGTAGATATACCCATATCTACTTAAATCATCTGTGAAGGTGAGAAAATAACGATATCCGCCACGAGCCTCAACATTCATCGGACCACATACATCTGTATGTATGATTTCCAACAAATCTGTTGCTCTCTCCATAGTACCGGAGAACGGGGTTCTAGTCATCTTGCCCATGAGGCACAGTTCGCATGTGCCAAGTGATTCATAATCAAGTGACTCCAAAAGTCCATCAGTATGGAGTTTCTTCATGCGTTTTACACCGATATGACCTAAACGGCAGTGCCACAAATAAGTTGCACTATCATTATCAACTCTGCATCTTTTGGTTTCAACATTATGAATATGTGTATCACTACTATCGAGATTCATCAAAAATAGACCACTCTTCAAGGGTGCATGACCATAAAAGATATTACTCATATAAATAGAACAACCATTATTCTCTGATTTAAATGAATAACCGTCTCGCATCAAACAAGATCCAGATATAATGTTCATGCTCAACGCAGGCACCAAATAACAATTATTTAGGTCTAAAACTAATCCCGAAGGTAGATGTAGAGGTAGCGTGCCGACCGCGATCACATCGACTTTGGAACCATTTCCACAGCGCATCGTCACCTCATCCTTTGCCGTGTTAAGCAATTCGTAGTCCCTGCTTTGAGTTGCAAATATTAGCAATGTAACCAGTATCAAATACCAGTGCTACTGCGAGCTCTAGTAAGGTACACATCAATAACATGTATATCACATATACCTTTGTTCACCTTGCCATCCTTCTTATCCGCCAAATACTTGGGGCAGTTCCGCTTCAAATGACCAGTCCGCTTGCAGAGAAACACTCGATTTCAGGCTTAGGTCCAGACTTGGGTTTCTTCTCCTGAGCACAACTTGCTTGCTGTTCTTCTTGAAGTTCCTTCTTCTTTCCTTTGCCTTTCTTCTTGAAACTAGTGGTCTTATTGACCATCAACACTTGATGCTCCTTCTTGATTTCTACCTCCGCAGCCTTTAGCATTGCGAAGAGCTCGGTATAGTCTTTACTAACCCTTGCATATTATAGTTCATCACGAAGCCTTTGTAGCTTGGTGGAAGTGATTGAAGAATTTCATCAATGACACAATCATCCGGAAGATTAACTCCCAATTGTGTCAAGTGATTGTAGTACCCGGACATTACGAGTATGTGCTCACTAATGTAACTATTCTCCTCCATCTTGCAGCTATAGAACTTATTGGAGACTTCATATCTCTCAATCCGGGCATTCTGTTGGAATATTAACTTCAACTCTGGAACATCTCATATGCTCCATGACGCTCAAAACGTCGTTGAAGTCCCGGTTCTAAGCCGTAAAGCATGGCACATCGAACTATAGAGTAGTCATCAGCTTTGCTCGCCAGACGCTCACAACATCGGTGTTGCTCCTGCAAGAAGAGCTCGGCACCTAGCGGTGCATCCAGACGTAACTCTTTCGTGCAGCAATGAGGATAATCCTCGTTACGGACCTAGTCCGTGTAATTGCTACCATCATCTTTCAACTTTGCTTTCTCAAGGAACGCATTAAAATTCAACGGAACAACAACACGAGCCATCTATCTACAATCAAACATAAACAAGCAAGATACTATCAGGTACTAAGTTCATGATAAATTTAAGTTCAATTAATCATATTACTTAAGAACTCCCACTTAGACAGACATCTCTCTAGTCATCTAAGTGATCACGTGATCCAAATCAACTAAACCATAACCGATCATCACGTGAAATGGAGTAGTTTTCAATGGTGAACATCTTATGTTGATCATATCTACTATATGATTCACGCCGACCTTTCGGTCTCCGTGTTCCGAGGCCATATCTGCATATGCTAGGCTCGTCAAGTATAACCTGAGTATTCTGCGTGTGCAAAACTGGCTTGCACCCGTTGTAGATGGACGAGAGCTTATCACACCCGATCATCACGTGGTGTGCGGGCACGACGAACTTTGGCAACGGTGCATACTCGGGAGAACACTTCTTGATAATTTAGTGAGAGATCATCTTATAATGCTACCGTCAATCAAAGCAAGATAAGATGCATAAAAGATAAACATCACATGCAAATCAATATAAGTGATATGATATGGTCATCATCATCTTGTGCTTCGTGATCTCCATCTCTCGCAGCACCACCATGATCACCATCGTCACCGGCGCGACACCTTGATCTCCATCGTAGCATCGTTGTCGTCTCGCCAATCTTATGCTTCTCGACTATCGCTACCGCTTAGTGATAAAGTAAAGCATTACAGAAGCGATTGCATTGCATACAATAAAGCGACAACCATATGGCTCCAGCCGATTGCCGATAACCGGTTACAAAACATGATCATCTCATACAATAAAATATAGCATCACGTCTTGACCATATCACATCACAACATGCCCTGCAAAAACAAGTTAGACGTCCTCTACTTTGTTGTTGCAAATTTTACGTGGCTGCTACGGGCTTAAGCAAGAACCAGTCTCACCTACGCATCAAAACCACAACGATACTTCGTCAAATAGACTCCGTTTTAACCTTCTCAAGGACCGGGCGTAGCCACACTCGGTTCAACTAAAGTGAGAGAGACAGACACCCGCCAGTCACCTTTAAGCAACGAGTGCTCGTAGCGGTGAAACCAGTCTCGCGAAAGCGTACGCGTAATGTCGGTCCGGGCCGCTTCATCTCACAATACCGCTGAACCAAAGTATGACATGCTGGTAGGTAGTATGACTTGTATCGCCCACAACTCACTTGTGTTCTACTCGTGCAAAACATCAAACCATAAAAACCTAGGCTCTGATACCACTGTTGGGGAACGTAGTAATTTCAAAAAATTTCCTACGCACACGCAAGATCATGGTGATGTATAGCAACGAGAGGGAGAGTGTTGTCACGTACCCTCGTGACCAAGCGAAGCGATCACAACGTAGAGGAAGTAGTCGTACGTTCTCCTCGCGATCCGACCGATCCCGGCGCCGTTACTCCGGCGCCCCCGAGTTCTTGACACACGTACAGCTCGATGACGTCCCTCGAACTCCGATCCAGCCGAGTGTCGAGGGAGAGTTCCGTCAGCACGACGGCGTGGTGACGATCTTGATGTTCTACCGGCGCAGAGCTTCGCCTAAGCTTCGCGACGATATGACCGAGGTGGAATATGGTGGAGGGGGGCACCGCACACGGCTAAGGAACGATCCGTAGATCAAACTTGTGTGTTCTAGGGTGCCCCTGCCCCCGTATATAAAGGAGCAAGGGGGAGGTGCGGCCGGCCCAAGGGAGGCGCGCCGGAGGAGTCCTACTCCCACCGGGAGTAGGACTCCCCCTTCCTAGTTGGAGTAGGATTGGGGGGGGAAGAGGGGGGGCGCCGCCCCCCTCTCCTTGTCCTATTCGGACTAGGGGAGGGGGCGCGCGGCCTGCCCTGGCCGGCCCTTCCTCTTCTCCCTCGAGGCCCACTAAGGCCCAATAGCCTCCGGGAGGGTTCCGTAACCCCGGTTTTCCGGTAAAATCCCGATTTCACCGGAACCATTCCGAACTCCAAATATAGGCTTCCAATATATCAATCTTTATGTCTCGACCATTTCGAGACTCCTCGTCATGTCCGTGATCACATCCGGGACTCCGAACTCCTTCGGTACATCAAAATACATAAACTCATAATATAACCGTCATCGAAACCTTAAGCGTGCGGACCCTACGGTTCGAGAACAATGTAGACATGACCGAGACACGTCTCCGGTCAATAACCAATAGCGGGACCTGGATGCCCATATTGGTTCCTACATATTCTACGAAGATCTTTATCGGTCAGACCGCATAACAACATACGTTGTTCCCTTTGTCATCGGTATGTTACTTGCCCGAGATTCGATCGTCGGTATCCAATACCTAGTTCAATCTCGTTACCGCAAGTCTCTTTACTCGTTCGTAATACATCATCTCACAGCTAACTCATTAGTTGTAATGCTTGCAAGGCTTGATGATGTGTATTACCGAGAGGGCCCAGAGATACCTCTCCGACAATCGGAGTGACAAAACCTAATCTCAAATACGCCAACCCAACATCTCGCCTTTGGAGACACTGTAGTACTCCTTTATAATCACCCGATACGTTGTGACGTTTGGTAGCACCAAAGTGTTCCTCCGTAAACGGAGTTGCATAATCTCATAGTTACAGGAACATGTCTATGTCATGGATAAAAGCAGTAGCAACATACTAAACGATCGTGTGCTAAGCTAATGGAATGGGTCATGTCAATCAGATCATTCTACTAATGATGTGACCTTGTTAATCAAATAACAACTCTTTGTTCATGGTTAGGAAACATAACCATCTTTGATTAACAAGCTAGTCTAGTAGAGGCATACTAGTGACATATTGTTTGTCTATGCATTCACACATGTATCATGTTTCCGGTTAATACAATTCTAGCATGAATGATAAACATTTATCATGAAATAAGGAAATAAATAATAACTTTATTATTGCCTCTAGGGCATATTTCCTTCAGTTGGAACCACAACATCTACATGAGGCTCAGTTTGCACAACAACAACTCCAGTAGCTTTAATTGGTAATACAACTTGCAATATAGGCTCAGTTTGCATCACATCTGCCGCAACAGCTTCAGTTTGCAGAACATATTCAGTTTCAGTTTCAGTTTGCATCACATCTGCCGCAACAGCTTCAGTTTACAGAACATCTTCAGTGTCAGTTTGAGTTTGCAGAACATCTACCACAACAGCTTCATTTAGCACCACATTCTGCACCACATCATCATCCAAATGTTGGTCATGATGCATCACAAGATCAAAGACCGCCTCATTTTGCATCACCAAATCATCCAACTCTTGCTCATTTTGCACCGCAGCATCATCCAACTCTGGTTCATTACCATAACTTCTCTTTTTTCTACAGCCATTGATTCTTGCCTTTTTGATTGCCCAGCAACCTTCAACAACAAGGGGTTGACCTCCACGCTTCCTCTTGGAAAACAAAGCTTGTAATTTGGCTAGTAATTAAATACAACAACCAAATTAAAAAAATGTAAACATACTTTAGCCTTTCAGGACTGTAACGACATTTTGGAGATCCTTTTCGGTGCCCAAGTTCCTGGCACAGCTTGCATCTATTTTTGTTACCTTTTTGGGACCTTTTTGGCTTTGCATCCTTCTTCCCCTTCCCCTTTTTACTACTCCCACCTTTCTCAAACCATGCCTTGAATCTACTCTCTTTAGGTCTGCCAGCTTTTTTCTTGTTAGGGTAGGACACATGGAAAATTCAATTTCCACTTCAGGGCATTGAGACTGATCTGTAAGTGCTGGAATTGGAGTTGCATATGCAGCCTTGAATCTTGCCACTGAGTAGTATTCATGCAAGTATGGGTGCATGTTTATATTGGGTTGGGAGGCCAAGAAAAGTATGGCATGGTCACAAGGTTTCCCGGTGTGTTGCCACTCGAGGCAAGTGCAGTCATGCAACTCAGTGTTAACAACATGCCTCCTCCCAGTCTTGGTATCTCTAACTTCAGCACCCCACAATGAAGGTTTTTCAATAGACAAATGTGTAAGATTTATTCTCCTTTTCACCACCTGTTGTACCACTGCAGGAAGCTTATCCCCTTGCAGACAATCACCTATCCTTCTTCTCAATTCCCACATGCGCATGATCATGATCCTGATCTGGTCAACCATGTCATGCACAGGCAAGTTCTTTAACTGCTTTATCTTGTTGTTAAAACTTTCTGCATAGTTATTGTTGATATGATCACACTTGATGGCACTGTTAAATCCTGACCTGTACCACAATAGAGAATGATAGGTGTTCAACCATGGACCAAACTCACTGCATGTTTCTTTTATCTTATCAAGATGATATGAATGTGTTTGTTTGGTGTAAGATCTTGCTGCTAGCCACATTCTCCCAAATTCTTCCCCTCTGAATTTTTTGATAAAATTCATCCACATATGGCCAAAGAACTCCCTCTGCTCACAATGAGGAAAAACATTCTTCACTGCATTTTTTAGCCCATTACATGCATCTGTGTGTACTGCCAAAGGTGACACTGGCCCTATGCATCTTTTCAGCTGCATCATGAACCATGTCCATGAAACCTCTGTCTCTGACTTAAACAAACAAATAGCAACAGGGAACATCCAGTTGTGTCCATCTAAAGCATTGCATGCTGCCAATTGACCATTCCATTTGCCTGTCAAAAAAGATGAGTCTATGCTCAAATATGGACGGCACCCTGCTTTGAAGTCATCTATGCAAGGCTTTAAAGCCATAAAGAACTTGGAGAAAAAAACTCTACCATCCTCTGTTACCTCAGTATCTATCTCCACAACACTGCCAGGTGGCCTCTTTTCCACCTCTGCTTTGAAGTTATAAAGCATCCTAAAAGTATTCGCCCAATCACCATATAATTCTTTCATTGTCCTCTGTTTTGATTTCCACACTGTGGTATACTTCACCTTAATGGGTTACTGCTTTTCCCAGTCCACTTTAAGTTTCTTTGCTGTAGTGTTTGGTTTCTTGGCTAAAATTGGAGTGATCTTTTCTGCAATCCAAAGTTGTGATGTCATGGTTGATACTCTCTGTGAACTTGTAATACAAGTATGTGGATTTGGGATTTGATTAACCCTAATGGTACTTCCATCATGTTGAATTCTACTAGATATGTACCACTTGCAAGACCTGACGCTTCCATCAAAACATCTCCACCTTGCTTAAAATTTCTTTCTGTCAGTCCACATAGTCTTGGCATCAAACTCTTGTTTGACTGCATAAGTCCTGAAACACATCATAAACTCCTTCATGCTTGGGAACAACTTGCCTACTTCAATAACATGATTTTCTTTATCATACACACTTACAAAGCTCATCATCATGTGCATCATCTACACCATCTACATCATCTTTCATCAGCTGTCCATCCACATCTTCACAAGCATCTCTGTTAGCATCATTAGGCAAACTAGATTCATCCCTCTCTTCCTCATCTTGATCATCTACTGGATCTACTGGAATGCCAAATTTTTTGGCCATCTCAGTGTCAGCCATTGGTGCAATGACTAAATCAGTAGTGTCTTCTAATTGTACCGAATTCCAATCAACACAAACAACCCTTGCAACACCATCACAACCCTCTTCTACATCTTGATCAACCCCCCTATTATTGTCACTTCACCCATAAACATGGGTGTTATCTGTCTCTGTGAAGCCCAATCACCATCTACCATCTGTGAAGCCAACTTTGAGGGCACATATCCAACCTTAGAATCTTATTTCAGATCAATGACCTCTGCATGAAAGGTAGTCTGTTTGCTTGCCGAGCCATCTTACCGATCGATTTCATCAACCATCTCTTCACCATTCTCAATTCTCACATAATCACCCTTCCAATTATCAAACCGTAGCAATGCTACCTCCTGCTCTCGACCAAAAAAATGTCTCCCCAATTTTCTCCATGACATTTCTCATGGCCCTCTCTTCCATGCTCTGTATTTCCTGAGGATCAATCTCTACACATTCGACCTCCCATTTCACAATTGTATCTCTCTCTATGTCTCGCACACTACCATCACCTAGCTTCGCCTTAGAAGGAAAGAATTCAAAAGTGAATTCGAATGTCCTACCCCTGTTTGTCAATGGCGGGCAATGTGAGCTAGCGGAAGCGGACGACGCACAAATCGCATAGGTTGGAAAGGATGCCCATGCCTAGTCGACCTTGTTGTCTCTGGCGGCTCCATCACGGTCAGCCACCGTCCCCCGCACCGAAATCCGGATCAAATCGACCAAAAACAGAGGAAACAGAGGCGATGCGGTGAGATCTAACTCGACAAGGAGGGGAACAGGACAAGGGTTCAGGATTTACTCACCACAGCCGCCGCCGTCACCGAGAACGACAGCTCTGCCGCTGTTGTCACCGGAAAAAAAGCTCCGGCGCCATTGCCGGCTCACCACCGAGAACGAAGAGGAGGGAGCAACGGGTCACTGGTCACCTGATTCAGATAGGCACAGAGCCACATCTCACCTGATGCACTGCCAAGTGGGCCGTAACTAGATGCACTGTCAAGTGGGACCCACATGTCTTAAAAATAATCTCACTCTCGTTGACAACCATTTTAAACGCCCGAGTGGGCCTTGGCTATTTGGGCTTCTGAAGCGTTGCACTACAGCTATTTTCGTCAACCACGTCGCACTCCTTCCAATTCACGTGAAATGTGCCGCACAGGAGCTATTGGCCCTTAGCCTATCTATTAACGTGGATGGGCTATTGGGCTTAGTTGGCTGGGCTTTAATTCGGGGATTCGTCAGCACAGTCCAGTGACCGAATCTATGGAAGTAATTTCGGTTTCTCGCATTCACTAACCATCGAATGATCGAAGCTTCCGTCCTTGGGTTTTTCAGCTTCGGTCTTGGTTTTTTTCGCTTGGGTCTTCGGTTCTCTGTCTTTATGCCCACCCGTAATGGCCGCCCACCGAGACCCGCAAGTCAAGACTGAGCACGGCATCTCGTGCCCGCCTCCTGCAACGTCCTGCACTGCCTATGACTGCTCCTGCCGCCACTCGCCCGGCCACCCACGCTTGTCGTGCCCTTCACTGCTGCGCCCTGACATGCATCGAGTGATGCTCCACCACCGGCCGACACCCACCACCGCAGCAACACGCAGACGTGTCTACGCCACATCATCAGCCACCTTCGCCCTCCTCACTCTCTTCCTTCAATTGGGAGGCAGGGGAGAGCACCGGCTGGCTATGGCGACGACCAAGCCGAGGATGCCACGCCCTACCTCACTGGCAGGATGGATGCAAATCTTGGTTCGCGCTCGCTGCCCAGGCCCGCCTCGCTAGGGAGGAGGGGGGTCACTATGGACCACTCTCCTGCGTCCACTTCCTGCTTGATGTAGGAGAGAGAGAGAGAGAGAGAGAGAGAGAGATGTGAGGAGGAAGAAGAATGTATGGGGTTGGCATGTGGGACCCACAGACACCTCAGCGTATTATCCATGTAGATGTGCCACGTCGTCCGACATGTGGGTCCAATCAGAGTTAGACATGACTCATTTCTCAGTCAATGGGATTTGTTAGTTTACTTGCCGCAGAAGTGGTGGTGATTTGTGATTTTGAAGGAAAGCGGTGGCAAATTGTTACTCTAGGCACAAATGTGGTGGTTTTGAGCAATTTACTCCCACAACGGCGACGATCAATACAGGCGCAGCCCAGCTGGTCGGTTGAGGCGATGAGATCATTGTGAAGCAGGAACAAGATTATAGGACGGGCAATTATGCGGCGACGAGTATCACGGCACCATCACCGGAGAGGAACACCTTGAAGGCGCACTTGAGATCGCCCTCAGCCAATTGTCAGGTCGAACAGAGAGGGAGAGAGAAGTTAAGGATTAGGCGTATACGTGGTCTTCTATTGGACTCGAGGCTGCATCGCCATGCCCCGAATATGTCACAAACATTAAAGTAATTTCTCTGCATCGCTGTGCCCCGAGGGATAGTACCTGGTGATACGGTTAACAACTATTCATATAGGAGCTTCACAGCCTCTGCCGTATATTTGGAAAAATGGGGCTTCCCCGCTGACATTAGTCTTGTTTTCTTTGTTTTGAGTGTTCGCCAACTTTAGTCTTGTGGAGAACGAGGAACACGCCATGCTCAAAGCCAACGAGAAGCAGGCTAGGATGCCGGACAGGAACTACGAACACACACAGAGGAGGACTGCTCAGCTTCTCCTAGACGGGACGAGACCACTCCTGGATAGCAAAAAACGACTCCTGCTGCTCTCACCTAGCGCTTGATGAGTCCACCGAGTCAAAACCGGCAATTAAAGTGAACTGCTTCTGCACCCCTCCGACCAGAGCACTCATCAGAAGGACAAAGAACTCATAATATAAGCAATGGCTCAATCATGTACACCTTTTCCATAACGCGTCGATTTCGCTAAAAGAGACGAGAGATGGGAACAGCTTCTTGGTTCATGTGTCCACAGCTAATACACATCTGCATGTCCCTATACCTCCCATGCCGACTCAACTTTTCTTGTGCGGTAGCAGGAAAACCTTCAAATAAGATAAGTACTACTCTTTGGTGGGCGTATCTTTGACGGTCCATGTTGAAAGAACTAGAAGCAGCTAGCACTTCCTACGAATGAAAGGAGGTTGCGAAGGGAAGGGGGACTTAATAGAGGACGCCCAAATGCAAGCATTTCTATGTTTATTTATGAGCATGAAAGGATAAGGTAGATAGCCACGTGTACTCTTCGATGTGCTTCACAATCTGATATAGCATTATTGCAACCACCAACCACGTACATGCTTTTGATGTTTAGGCGGTTGTCTTTTGCATTGTGTTATAATTACCGCAATGATAAATCCCAAACGTTCGGATTTTAAGCATGGCAACCCGAAAGTATTTTATGGCAACTTTAGTTCACGTGAGGTTGACAAACATCGCAATTTTCTGACAAAAAAACAAAATGGGAAAAAGTTGCCATGTCTTAACAACTAAAGTTGTCACCTCGCGTCAACTAAAGTTGCCATATAAAAACGTTCGGGATGAAATGCTTAAAATCCGAATGTTCAGATTTTATTGGGTCCTATAATTATGTAACTAATGGATCTTTACGCAACCCCAAATAAATGCCAAAATTGGAATATAAATGAAACTGTGCTAAGAGATGAGCATTAGAAGTGTTGTTGAATAATTCTTGTGCATTTCTCCGTCTTAGTCTTTTATCTCTGTTTTCGCACTGTAGCCCGTCACGCTTTTGTCGTTGACAGCTGCAAGCTAGTTCAATTTTTTAGTAGACAGGTTTTAGATAAGAGTAGTTGTCCTGGTGATCGCCTAACGATCCAGGACCGATGTGTGGACACACGATGCCGCTCGTGGGATGGCGCGAGACATACGGATCGTGGGGTTTCACTCTTCGCTTGTAATTCTAAATAAGAGATGAGAACAACAACAAAAAAGTTGCACACTGAAGGGAACGCAAAACACCCTGTATCATCGTCTCTGTGTGTTGATCCAAAATTCGCGTGTGTGATTCAGATCATGTGATAACAAGTGGTACCAGAGCCATTGAATCACCATGGTTGGTACACCACCACCGGCGGCAGCTGCTGGATCCAGAACGCCTAGCGGCGGCCCACGTCGCGCGCGCTCACCGAGCCGTGGACGGAGCAGGGCGCGGAGAGGCGGCGGCGGTAAAGTGGTGGTGAGGGAGACCGTCGTCAGGGAGACCGGTGGCGGCGCCGTCTCATGGCCCATCCTCAAGAAGACGAACTACACGGAGTGGGCCATCCTGATGCGCGTCAAGATGCAGGGCGCGGGACTCTGGGAGGCCATCGAGCCCGGCGGCGCGCCGGAGCGGCAGGAAAGGCAGGCCCTGGGCGCCATCCTGAGCTCGATGCCGCCTGAGATGGTCCAGATCCTGGCTGCCAAGGACGATGCAATGGTGGCCTGGGACACGATCAAGACGCTCCGCGTCGGCGTGGATCACGTGCGGGAAGCACGCCGGCAGAAGCTGCGGAAGGATTTCGACGCACTCGCGTTCAAGGCCGGAGAGAATGTCGAGGACTTCTCTCTCCGAGTCTCGAGTGTGGTCACGGAGCTGCAGTATCTTGGGGACACCACCTCCGAGCTCGACGGCGTGTAGAAGATTTTGCGCGTCGTGCCACCCAGATACTCCCAGATGGCGTGCTCGATAGAGACGTTGGTAGATCTGAGGACCTCTCCATCGACGAGATGAGCGGATGCCTGGTGGCATCGGAAGGCCGCGGCGCGCCGGAGCAAGAGGCGGGTGGGCGCCTGTACCTGACGGAGGAGGAATGGCGCACCCGTCTGGGGAATCGTCACGCCGGTGATAGCTCGTCTGGCGGCGGCAGGAAAGGCAAGAAGCCACAGGGTCGTCCTCAGAACAGGGATGGCGGAGGCAAGATCGACGGCGGCGGAAAGCCACCGCGCCGCAACGGGAAGTGTAACTACTGCTGCATCGATGGTCACTGGGCGCGCGAATGCCGCAAGGCGATGCGCGACCGTGGTGACTAGGGGAAGCGGGAGGAGGCCAATCTCGTGCATGCTCCGGCCGATGAGAACGATGGCGATCCCGCCATGTTCATGATCCAGGAGGAGTCGCTGTTCGTCGCAGGCGCGAGCGAGCACGTCTTCCTCAACGAAGAGCGAGCGCGCGCCGTCCTCCGGCGCACCTCTGATGAAGTCGACCCAGCCTGGTACCTGGACACCGGTGCGTCAAACCACATGATGGGCGACGAGGCTGCGTTCGCCGAACTGGACAAGGGAATGGCCGGCACCGTGAAGTTCCATGATGGCTCCCTCGTGGAAATTCATGGCCGAGGAACGGTTCTGTTCACCGTGGGCGGAGAAGATCACCGGGCCCTGACGCAGGTGTACTGGATCCCGCGACTGAAGTCCAACATCGTCTCGATCGGCCAACTGGACGAGATCGGCTGCCCAGCGCTAGTCAAGGATGGGTTCATGACCGTCCATGATCACCAGCAACGCGTCCTCGCCAGAGTACCTCGTGCGCACAACAGGCTCTACGTCGTGCACCTCCAGCTTGTCAGACCTGTGTGCCCGGCTGCACACGCCGCCGAGGACGCCTGGAGGTGGCATGCCCGATTTGGCCATCAGCACTTCGATGAGCTTGCAAGGTTGGCTTGTCAGGGCATGGTGCACGGGCTGCCACTGATTGATCACAACGAGCAGGTCTGTGATGCTTGTCTTGTTGGAAAATAGCGCCGAGTCCCGTTCCCGAAGCAAGCAAAGTATCGCGCCTCAGAGCCACTGGAGCTAGTTCACGGCGACTTGGCGGACCGATCTTGCCGGCGACGCCAAGTGGAAGGAAGTAGTTCCTCCTCCTGATGGACGATCACAGTAGGTACATGTGGCTATCCTTGTTGCACAGCAAAGATGAAGCAACAGAGTCCATTCACAGATTCCAGGCAAGAGTTGAGAGAGAAATAGGCCGCAAGCTCAAGACGCTCAGGACAGATCGAGGCGGGGGATTCAACTCGAATGACCTCACAGCCTATCTCGCTGATCTCGGTGTCCAGCGACACCTCACTGCTCCTTACACGCCGCAGCAGAACGGCGTGGTAGAGCGACGCAATCAGACAGTGGTGGGAACGGCGAGATGCATGCTGAAGGCCATGCCAAGTATGCAAGTCTAAGTGTGCAAGTAGCCTTTCAATTGGCTCATCATTCAATGAGCCAGAGTTTCTTCATTTTAGTTATAACGAACTATTCTTATTCAAACACTTGTAAGCATTGTATTTATTTCAGTGTTTTTACCATTAATGTAATGTGGGTTTCTTTTGTTTTTGTTGCACAGATTGTCCCATGCAACATAAGGTTGCTGTTTAATGAACTTAAAAGAGAGTGTGCTCTTTGAGGTTATTAGGGTCACATGCAACATTCAGTCAGAGAAAGGAACGACAATGACGAACATGGGAGGCGAAGGATGGGACCAGTTCGTCACTCAAAACAGTCTTACCGGGGGAAGGTGGGGGGGGGGTGATTTGTTTTTCTTAAGAGGACAAGTGTCTAAGATGTTATTTTCGTTGTCGATGATGGTCGAGATTGTTCGTTAGTTTTATCTTTGATATGTGTCACTTCCTCGCGAGTAATGCTTCCACATGGCCGCATTTTTTTTTGCTGGAAAATAAATTGGTCACGTGCCTAATAAAGGTGCCACTAATTCATAAAATATATTAGTGGTGTTATGACATGTGGTATGCCACCAGTATATATGTTACCGGTGGCGTAGCGATCCACATGACAACAATATAGTTATCAATGGCACCTTATTGATCACGTGAGGTCAACATGCCACCAAGTTGATTTTTGGCATGACACCAGTAGCGTTTTCGGCACTAGTGTTCGCGTATAAAATTATATCTCAAATAGGTGATATGTTGATAGATGAGCTGACTATCCAAGCTCGCATCGAGCTAGCTTATATCACTTTGCAATAGAGCACATGAAGGGAAACATGCCACCAAGTTGAGGATAAGAGGTTCCATGTAGCCTGAGCTACAAAAAAACTTATATATATATATATATATATATATATATATATATATATATATATATATATATATATATATATATATATGTTAAGATAAATCATGTATTACCCATGTCGACATTCACTATGAAAGCAGAGGTACCACTTGTCACATGTTGTGCTGGATCGGAGAGAATTATGGTGTCGCCACCTTTGTGCATAAGATGTCTCCATGTTGAATTATGCAAAAAAAAGCACATAGGTCAATGGGTGAAGTAAAAAAAATTAAGAGCTCTTTTATGGTACCCTCTGATGAATGTGGGCCGTCGATTCGCTGAGATCAAATGTTGTTACCGATCTGTACTGTTAGGATCGGGTCAGCAACTAACGCCTGCACTATTGCTAGTAGTGCTCATTCCCTATGCGGCAGTATACCTCGCCTGATGGTATTTTCGGAAGATCAAAAAAATTCCCGACCCGGCGCACCTGTTGTGTTCATGGCCGTCTCGTCTTCACATGCGCCTGCCAGCGACGGCTGAGGGCCTATGATTCTGGTGGCCAACTTTTCGTCAGCCTAGCCGCCTTCCTTTCTTCGCCTTGCTCTCGTGGCTAAGGGTTTGTGCACGGCCGCCGCATGCCCGCCTCCCTGTCCTCGACCAGTAGCCAATGTTGCCCTGATAGTCGACTCAAGAACCATCTGGGGACCAACAAAAAACAAATGGGAGAGGTTGTATTTGTACTCAAGCGGATGATAATATACTGCCGCACGATTTCCGTGTACAACTTGTGATATGGCCCTAGTAGGTTGACTATGCATGTACGCACGATTTCTCACAAAGAAAACCGCACGCGCTGATCGATCACATCAAATCAGATCAGATCAAGGAGGGGCGATGTATCCCGCACGTCGCTGGAGAGGGAAGAATTTCGCCGAGCGCCGAGCGCCTTTGCCGCTTCCTGATCGTCATCTGACCTCGCGCCCTCGCCTCGCATTGTTACCTTCATGCACAACAACAGCCAGGAGCAAATGACAACGACAGACAAGGGCCGCTTACATTGGATCAGATCATCAGAATCTATCAGTTGATTTTTAAATCCATGATCTAGAGCTTAAAGGTAATCTCTCTGGTAGTCTGTAGTTCCTAAATTTGTTGTTCGTTAATTGAAATCGAAGCCGGGAATTGTTTTTGATAATCCAATCATTGGATAGGATTACTGTGTTGAAAACTGCACTATCCGTGCTTAACCTCGAGATGACACAAAAATCAACTTTGTAATGGTAGTGGATTGCATTCCAAATCCAATCTATCCCAATTTCTCAGTTTGGATTAATGGTTGCCGAGGTATCATCAGATCGGTGTTGTTGTACAAGTATATTTTAAAATTTAGCAAATATTGTTTTTGCGACTTTTAGTAGATTTCTGTTCGCAAGAACTAGTCTATATTTAGGCATAATCAGTTTTTGATTACAACATGAAAGACATAGATAACTTCATGTTGAATATCCTGACTTGCTTCTTTTCTTCATTTCATAAAATGGATCACAATTTGTGGCCTATAAATTCGCATATGACGTGCTTTGGAGTTCATATTGAAGGGAGAATCCAAGGTATGATTATATATTTACCTAATAATAATAATTATCAATTTCAAGGTATGTGATGGCTAACCAGGCTTGCTGCTCCCCTTTCCTCTTTGTATCTTTATTTGTACATAGGCCCTACTTTTACTTTCCTATTTTTCTTCTGCTTTCCCCTTTCCTTTGTACATATTTTTTCTTAGAAAAATTAAAAAAATTACTGTAGGAAGAAATTCCTATAGTTTCGGGTAAAAAAAGAATTAATGGGATAGCTCTAGGAGATATTTAAACATATACATTCGGATGTTCAAGAACTAAGGCCGAAACATAAATTCTTATTTTTATATTTATATTAAAGGGCCCCTGGTTTTACTTTCGCCCCGGGCCCCCGAAATGCCAGGACCGGCCCTGTGCGGCGGCCGGAGTACTAGAGTCAGGGACGGCTACGTTTGACTAGGGCGGCGGCCAGCTGGCAACCTAGGAGCGAACTCCTTTCTTTTCCTGAGGATGACGAATAGAGACATTGATTATTATTTTTCCTTTCGAGGATAATCGCCTTGGCTGAAAACATGGCCAACGAGAAACTATTGTCATCGTTATGTTTATAACAGGAAATGTCTCTACTAGCCTCAGGAAATCAACGGTGGGATATCGGTGTACTGTTCCCTCCTCTCTATAGCAGTACAGGGTACCATAAAAAACCTCCAGGAGAGATACATGAATTGTTTGGACCAAACAGTTGAGAAATAGATAATCTACGACACTTAATCCCAACTCAACACCCTCTTTTGGCTGTTTATTTGACCGCCCTTAAATTGACACTAGAACTATGTCTTCGACAATGGAGTAATTCTGTACTTTCACGGGTCCTGATACATCCCATTCCTAGGGCACAACATAGGCATGGAATAGAGCAATTTGCTTGACTTGTTATGTCTAGCCACAAGGAGAAGAAGACCCAACAATCACGACATCTCAACCGATTCCACATCTGTTTTGCAATGGGACGTGATGAATATATAAGGTGGTCAAGGCATAGATATTAGTAGTAGGATGGTTCGGGTTTGTTTACACAAAAAGGACACAAAATGATTCAGGTTTGTTTACTCAAAAAGCAGCGTAACGACTAGAGGTTTATAATCTTTAAGATCTGTATTGCTAGTAGGATGGTTCAGGTTTGTTTTCTCAAAAAGGACACAAAATGATGGGCCGGGGTAAAAGGAGAGGGCTAGCGAACGAATAGACGAGTAGTGGATTAATATATAGGGAACGCCCACCAACACCCCTCTCCCGCGCACAAGCGCACACGCGCACTCACACTTTTTCATTGCTCTCTAGTTGTGAACACCTCTGCATATAAAAAATACACAGTTTTTAGTACTCCCTCGGTGCGAAAATACTTGTCATTAAAATGGACAAAAAAGGATGTATCTAGAACTAAAATACATCTAGATACATCCCCTTTTATTTATTTTGATGACAAGTATTTTCGGACGGAGGGAGTACGTTACATCTTTGAAGAAACTTTCTTTTCACTTCTCACCATGTTATTGAAGAGGCTCTGTTTCCAAAATGTGGCCTACTGGATACCAACTGGAAATCTACTGGGCTCGCCACCCTTAGTTATTGTTCTATGATTAATGTCTCCATCTATGGTAATCCTAAGTTTATAATATTCTTGTAATTTGGAGAATACCACAAATCAAGTCGTCTGATTTTTATTTGGGGTTAGGTCGCATTTCTGTCCTATGATTTGTTGCCACGTGTCTTGAGTTGATTTTGGGTTTCTGTCCCAGCTCGGGGAAATTAGATTGTTTTCATCCCCAGTCTAAGTCGAATTCCCCTGCCGGGCTTGACTCCAAACCCGTTAGCCCACATCGGAACACACGAAGCCACACACCCCAAAAAAGCCCCGCACCACTGAAGACCCATCTGCCTCAGCATGCATGTTTATTTCCCTTTGCTTGTTCAAAAACAAAAAGGCTGCACATACTACTTCCTGCCATGCATTCCAAAACATGCAGAAAAACAAAATATCTCAAAAGCTGAAACATCCTAAATAATAATACTGAACATGAATATCAGTTACCTCTGTTCACTGAATAATACTGAACATGACTGAAGAACAATGCAAGACAGAGATGACTAATCATGAAGCGAATAACTGAAAGCTGAATGACCAATGATAGAGAGAAAGATGACTGCACTGAAACAAAGATGTAAAAAAATAAACTAATGACCTTGGCCTTTTGTGCTGATAGACCTTGGCCGTGGACACAAGAATCCTAAATTCAGTTATTGGTTTACAAGTGTCTCTGAAACCTAAACAGTCCGAGTATCTCTGAACCTGAACAAAGACATTGCTGTGTACATACACTTCTGTTTAGTACTCAAACTAGATTATACCCAAACTAAGGACCTGCCTTCTCCAATTATTCAGGGATAACTGGTCAACTATAGAGTGGCATTTAGTTATAGCAGTGTTCAGCTGATGTCAGAAGGTGACATGTCGTACAGTAGTCGAACTGAACTTTGATGATCTTTCAGAGATTGACGCTACTTGCTCTCTGGTATTGTGTCTTTGCACTATGTGGTACCCTAAAATACTTGCTGCCTTTTCAATCAAAAAGTCAGCAATGGTCGACACCTGTTTTCTATAATATCAAGCGGTTCTTTTATTTTCAGAGAAATATCGAACAATTCTGGTTGTCCCTAAGTAACTCTGAACCGTTCAATTAAATAATTAAATAACACCCTGCAAGAAAAAAAAAAATCAGGAACTGAGAATGACCCCGCTGTCACAATTGACAAGGCGAACCAAAACTCAAAATTGCATCACTCAAACTTACTACAGTAGTATAAGAAAAGAATGGCTAAATGACAAGACTGGCAAAAATTAAATGACAAGGGCGAAAGATTGAAAGAGTGGTAAGTCATATAAAAAGAAAGGATTGAAGAACAAGAACGAGGAAATGAGAATTAGTACGAGTACAAAAAAGCAAATGAAGTAAAGTGAGAGATATAAGACAATGAAAAAAACTGGATAGAAAAATTGAAGAACTGAAGAAAAAAACAGTTTGCAAAAGTGCCATATATCACAACTGAAAAGCATGGATAACTCTGAAGAAAGAAAGTAATGAAACACAGAATGTAACACTGAACAGTACTGATAATTCACCTAGGAACATATAGAAACCGAAGAAAGATTAAACTGACCAAGAACTAGGTTCTAGCTCACTGACTGATAAAACACTGAAGAAATAATATAAGGATCTCCTGCAATTCAACAAAATCTGAAATGTATGAAAGGACAATGATGCAAAAGAAAAAATTTGTTACCTTATTCATCCAAATCATAAAAGTATGAGAGGCCAGTACAACAGTGATATAAGTTACATGATCCATGGTATAGCGAATCCATTCCAAGCCTAAACTCCAAGAAACTGAATAATAGCTAAATGATACAAGCTCATAGAAAAATGAGCACTGATCCCATGATATAATTTATGACAACTTCCATTCCATCCCTAGCGCGAGCACACAATGTCGAACATGCAGCGCTATGCTAGCTGACCTTTCTTCTATATGTAGTAATACTAGTCTGGAAACTACTTTCATCTGGTCTCTGACCGAAAACTAGATAGGAATAAGCATGTAAGATACAATATGAGTAAAACTAGGGTTAACTAATTATGCGTAAAAACAAACTATTAAAAACTGTTGATAAATGTAGATTTACTGAAACTAAGAATGACTAAGCATTCTGTATGGCCTAGAACTAAGAGTAACTAAGCAAAAGAAGATCAAGGAAAATTTATACTTAAATAAAATGAAGAAAATTAGAGGAAATTTGAACAACGATGACTGAATAAAACAGACAGCAGAAGAGAAAAGAAGACTGTAAACCTAATAAGTGAACTACAATGACTCAAGATGACAATTGAATGACTGAAGACCTAATAACTGAACACATTAATGAAAAGGTTTTCGCTAGCGTGACACTGAAAAATGCGTTGCACGTGTGCCTGGCTTTTAGAACCATAATTTTTAAAAAGGCATAGCCTCATAATCGAAACCAATTTAGGCGTTGTTTGGAACGTGAAAACTTTTCTCATAAATCAGGTTAATTGGGAGCTCTAGATATAAACAAATACACCTAGATGAAAACAAAGAATGAAACTGATCGACCTAAAAAAGGAAGACTGATACAGTTTAATTTTAAAAATACACAAAGATTAGTTTGAGCAAAAAAATCTGAAAGGAACTGATGAACAAGACTGAAAAAGATAAAAGAAAAACTGAGGAATCAACACACAGACATATGTATTATACACTGATGAACTAACATATAGGGATAGTTTTTCAAAACTAATTAATGCAAAAACAAGACTAATAAACTAACATTTACTAAGAAATACAAAGGGGCTTAAAATCTGAAAAGTAAATACACTGATGAACTAACTAACATAGAGGACAAAACAAGACTAATAACTAATTACTAATGACAAAATCGATAAGAAAGACCATATGGACTGATCAACTAGAAGAAGATGACAGACAGAAGATAAATACAAAGACTAAATGATAAACTAAATACAAACACACTGACATATGAATGATAAATAATGATCTAAGAAAAGATAACTGAGAACTAAAAAGAGGGAGAAAGAAAAAATGCAGATGACTGATAAATGAAGAATGATATGGAAACTGGAAAATGATAAATAGTAAGGCAAAATAATTATAAATTATAACTAAAAACTAAATACACTGATGAACTAACTAACATAGAGGACAAAAGAAGAATAGTAACTAATTACTAATGACAAAACCGATAAGAAAGACAATATGGGCTGATCAACTAGAAGAAGATGACAGACAAAAAATAAATGCAAAGCTGAATGATAAACTAAATACAAACACACTGACATATGAATGATAACCAATGATTCAAAAAAAAACAGATAACTGAGAACTAAAAACAGGGAGAAAGAAGGCTGACAAAAAAAATGATAGATAAGATCGGATTAAACACAAAAACACTGATAACTAATGATTTTTTGTATTACTGCTAAGATTGAATGAACTTGAAGCAGTTGGGTGATTTTTTTTACTAAAGACTAACAAGATCAGATCTGGAGTGCAATACAACTAAACAAGGCTAAAACATGAGCACTGCTCTCCCCGCAACACTCACTGTTTAGAAACCATCATCAGGACCTTAGTTGGGTTCATAGCATCCCCTAGACGACCTCTGCCCCATAGAAACCACAACCCCTGCTGCTGCAAAACGATGAGATCTCACATGGAAGGATGGGAGTGAGATTTCAGGTAACACTAACTAAAACACAAACATAGTTGGGGGTGGGGGGGGGGGGTGAATCCTGGACTGCAAAAGGTCATATTAAGCTAGAAAAACAGCGAAAACACCCGCACAAAAACATGACAACACAAACTGAACTAGCCCACAAGGGGAACCTCCATGTGATTTACCAAGTTCGATTCCGCCCCCAAAAACTAGAAAACAAAATCTGAATGCATATGCTAAAAAGTACCATGAAACAAGTTCCATGCATGCTCAAAACTGAATAACAACAAAAATGTATAATGAAGCAAATAAAAATGTATAATGCTCAAAACTGCAACCACCAGCAGCCCATGGGAGAGTCCATCACCAGACTAGGCTAGCTCCCTGCCACTCTCTGAGCTAGCTCTTGTTATATCGTAGACACTATACCTCCCTATCTCTTTCAGCTTGGCTTGTGCCGTTCTGCTTTAGATATACAGTACTAGTGGAAGATCCAAGAT
Organism: Aegilops speltoides; assembly: GCA_021437245.1. NCBI lineage: Eukaryota > Viridiplantae > Streptophyta > Magnoliopsida > Poales > Poaceae > Aegilops > Aegilops speltoides. The sequence goes on from CM038147.1 coordinate 506,247,916, forward strand.
TTGCTATTTGCTATAGTACCAACATGATACAACTAACCATATATAATAATATGATAGATGCCACACCCACCATGTCATATTTGGTGCAGATCCGAAGTGCTAATAGTGACTGGGCTGATTGGATTATTTGGATAAGTTTGCGCAAACTAGAAGGCCTATGTGCAGAATCTTTGCATCAGTTTGTAAGAAAAAAAAGCGGGACTAAGCAATCACTAACAAAGAAAGGAGTACTAAACAATCACTAACTAAGCAGCCATGAGACACTACTCACTATGCAGCAGCAGGAGAAGCAGCTTCTTACTCCAGCGGCCCAGCCTGCAACGCCTTCTCGCCAAAATTGTCATGGAAAATTGAAAAAATGAAAATAATCAGTGAAATACTGAAATCAACATGGAGAATAACTGGACTGATAAACAAAGAATGATATGGAAACTGGAAAATGATAAATAGTAAGGCAAATTAATTATAAATAATAACTAAAGAATGAAACAATGCAGATGACTGATGCATTGTGATACTGAACTACTAAGGCTGAAACACTGACATGCATACTCGCTGTACAAGCTTAATGAGCGAGAAACAGGGGCTTGTGTGACAAAAAAAGTTGGGAAAGGTATAGGGAGATAATAAAATGATGGAAGACCTCAGACTATGGGATTCAGGGTACTGCTTATAGCAAATTGCTGCAGATTTTCATACGTGCAGAATGTCACACAAGACTGCAACATTCATGGACACCATAAATCAAAACAGAACATCTAGTACCTAGAATATGTATTATACTACCTTTACAAGATAGCATGACTTTCACTTTAAAAAAAATGAGCACACGGTAGCATTTCAGTTCCATTTAGACACAACAAAATAACAAAATGTCACCTCACATAGCATTGGTGTCACCTTCTTTTTATTGACTGCCGCAGACTTGCAAAACTGAACTGGAATCAACCTGAAACAGCAGAAAGGGATTAGGACTTGATTGCTGCAGATTTGCAAAACTGAACCCGAATTAACCTATAAGTATAAAAATAGAGATAATTAGGATTTGAGACCTGCTTGTGTTCTAGGGTTTAAAAAGAGAGAGGGACAGACACCACAAGACAGAGGAATGAGGCGCCATAGGAAGAAGGGAGGGAGAGGGGCGACATGTGAGGGACAGAGGGAGAGGGAGGCGTGCCATGGGAAGGGAGGGAGGGGCACCATGGGAGGGGAGGGAGAGAGAGAAGACACCATGGAAGGGACACACATGCTAGGGGAGGGGAAGCAAATGGAGAGAAGAAAGGGAGGCCCCCGCCGTAGGTCGGCCGTTGGCCGGAGCACGTTGTCAGATTTGGAGAAGTGACCAGCCACAGGGCCTTGGAAAAACAGAGCGAATCGGGCGCGAAAATGACCAAAACGGATCCACAGATACCCACTGAGACAAAGTGGGCCCAAAAAATTACCAGACCAGCGCAGATCTCAGAACAAAATCAGACGACTGAAAAAACGACCTGAAGCCAATTTGAAAACAGATGACTGATTTTTAGTAAAACTGCAAATCAAAGAGGCCTCGGCGGCTTACTCCTAACGGCTTTCCTAGAAGTATTTCCCTTTCAATTTAAGAAAGTTTTATTTCTTTTCTTTGATTATGGACCTCAGGGACAGCATTAACCATGAAATCATTCTTCAGAGGTCAGAGGGACTTCAAGCATCCCCTGATTTTACAATAAAACTTTAACTAAGCTAACAAGCACTGCCTCTTAAAGTTGGCTGCATTGTTTAGATCAACTCATAAGTTAACAACCATTCATAGCTAGGAGCTTCACCACCGACTTTAGGTTAAGCCTTTTATACTGAACTAAATGTTGGAAATATGAGCAATTTACCGAATGATTTTATTAATAGAAATAGTAGATAAAACATGGCTAGTATAGCAGTGATAAAATAAGCCATGCGATTTGACAAAGAGAAGGTAAACAGCATGTTCTTATATGAACCGTAACTAAACATATCTAGAGCAGACAGTATAGCAGGTTGCACATATGAAATAGAGTCTAATATACGTAGGGCAGAAACTAGAGCCAAGAACTGTAGCAGGACTTCTAACAGAAAGGAGAATAACATGTACGGCACAGCAGCAGCAGAAGCGCTGGACTTGGGGCCGGTGTCCTCGCCTGCCATGTCGTCGAAGAGGTCGTGGACGTCGGGGAAGAAGTCGTCGGCGGGGAAGTAGTCGTCGGCGAACGGATCGTCCGTGATGAAGCAGCCAGTAGTCGCGCTGAGCGCTCCCCAAAAACCTTATCACCCTTCTCCCATACAAGACTCAAAAGGTGCGGTTCCGGAGGCCTACTTTCCCGACCAGCGGTGCACGCCGCAAGGCGGGATGAGGAAGAACGTAACAACAGCGCAGTGCTCAGGAACTCGTGGTGAGCGGAGAAGAGTTTCTGGTGCGTCTCTCTGAGAGGAGCCACCTCCCTTTTATAGGCGCAAGAGAAGGAGGCGAGAGGGCAGCGACGGAAGGTGAAACGAAGACGAAGTGAACAGCCAGCAGCAGAAGGGCTGCACCGTTCGCATTCAAACTCCACTATCGCAAAAACTTTTCAGCTTCCGTGTGACCTTTCGTATACCTATAGTGCGTGGCAAAAATTTAGAGATCGGCTCGGCTCATTCCCGCAACCCGCGGCGCGTCATGACGAGGCGAGGCGTGGCGTGGCGTGGCGAGGCGGACGGCGGAGGAGGAGCGCGCGTGGATGTCCCTCTTGTTCTCATGCTCATACAAGTGGAGAAGGAGCATCCCTTATAAAGAGGTCCAACTCCCTCTAAACTAGCAATGTGGGACTAAACTTTAGTTCCACCTCTTGCCTTGCACGAATGGGCTGCGTGGGCCTCTAGGATTTATTAGGAATTTCTGAAACTGCTATTAGGCTAGGCCCAAATAGACAAAAATTCCAGCAATCCCCCACCAGATCCGAGAGGCACACAAAATTTGCCTTTGGTTCCAAAACACTGTTTTATATACCGGTACTGCAGTGGAGACTATTAAGTTGAACTTCCACCTAGAACTCTATGTTACACTAGTAAGCAACTTGAACAGTGGACTGGGCCTTGAACTGCAAGTTTTCTGCGAATCTAGCTTCACATAAAGCCTTGACCGATACGTGGCTACCGTGGGTCTTCCCCGCGGGTGGAGCTTATGCGTCATACTCTGAGACCTTTCATGAGTTTACTAGAGAGAACCATACTCTCATAGATTGCGACGTTTAACAATCAGACTCATATAGGTGTGTTCTTCACAAGATGTTCTGCAGGATAACATCTCTGCTTCAAAGAGCCACTTAGAACACATTAAGATATACATCAACCTGCCATGCAGGTTGGGAGAGTATTGCATCTTCATGGAGTGGTATTTTTAACAGTAAGGATACTCTCCTCCCAGTTGACCAACAACTTGTCTTCCACATATAATTCACGGGATCTCCGATCACAAATAATAGGTTACCACTGTGAACAACTCATATTGTGGGTCTCATACCCATCTCCCTCGATGCATTATCTATCACATTACGTGATAGACCCTTAGTAAAAGGATCTGCCAAATTTTTAGACGTTTGGATATAATCCAATGCAATAACTCCGGAGTTTTTCATTTTTCTGACAGACTTTAACCTTCTGTGAACGTGTCTTGATGACTTCATGTTATCCTTTGAGCTGCTCACTTTAGTGATCACAGTTTGATTGTCAAAGTTCATAAGGATACCCGGTACAGGTTTCTACCGGCAAGTCATTCAAGAGCCGACGAAGCCAATCTGCTTCGACCGTAGCTGTATCTAGTGCTGTGAGTTCTACTTCCATTGTTGACCTCGTTAAGATGGTCTGCTTGTAAGACTTCCAAGAAACAGCGCCACCTCCATGAGTGAATACATATCCGCTCGTGGCCTTTATCTCATCAGCACCTGAGATCCAGTTTGAGTCACTATACCCTTCAAGCACCTTTGGGTGCCCGGTGTAGTGAATTCCATAATTTGCAGTGCCTTTCAAATAACGCAAAACACTCTCTAGAGCTTTCCAATGCACATCATCTGGTTTTGAGACAAACCGACTCAGTTTGCTAACAGCAAAAGAGATGTTAGGTCTTGTAGCACTGGCTAAGTACATAAGCGAGCCAATAATCTGAGAATACTTCAATTGATCTCTAGCAATTCTTCGATTCTTTCGAAGCATAACATCATATGGTGTTGGAGAGGGCTTGCAGTCACTATAGCCAAAGCGACTCAAGATCTTTTCCACATAGTGAGATTGAAGCAATGTAATCCCACCATCATCATCTCTGAACAACTTGATGTTCAGAATGACATCAGCCACTCCTAAATCCTTCATCTCAAAACAGTGAGATAGGAAATCCTTGACCTCCTTAATAACATTCAGATTTGTTCCGAAAATCATTATGTCATCAACATATAAGCAAAGCATAACTCCCTCGCCCCCACCATGGCGATAGTACACACATTTGTCAGCTTCGTGCACAACAAAGCCTGTAGCTGTTAAAGTTCTTTCAAACTTCTCATGCCACTGTTTGGGTGCTTGCTTGAGTCCATACAAAGACTTCAGCAACTTGCACATTTTCCCTTCCTGACCATCTATTACAAACCCGTCTGGTTGTTCCATATAAATTTCCTCATCCAACTCTCCATTTAGGAAAGCAGTCTTAACATCCATTTGATGAACGAGAAGACCATGTGAGGCAGCTAGTGAAAGTAGAACTCGAATAGTGGTCAGTCGAGCCACAGGTGAGTAAGTATCAAAGAAGTCTTCACCTTCCTTTTGGGTATAACCCTTAGCCACGAGCCGAGCCTTGTACTTTTCAATAGTACCATCAGGCCTAAGCTTCTTCTTGAATACCCATTGCATCCTATAGGTTTGCACCCATAAGGACAATCAGTTATCTCCCAAGTTTCATTCGCCAAGATGAAATCCATCTCGCTACGAACTGCTTCCTTCCAGTAGTCAGCATCTTCAGATGCATAGGCCTCTGAAATAGAACTGGGAGTGTCATCTATGAGATACACAAGAAAATCATCACCAAATAACTTTCTTGTCCTCTGTCTCTTGCTCCTAGTAGGAACTTCATTGTTCTCCTCCACAGGACTTTCAAAGTGTTCCATCGAAATGGCAGGTTCGGTAATTGTAATTGGTTCCTGATTCGATGAACTAGGCATCTCCTGATTAGATGAGGTAGCCATATCCTTCGTGGGAAAGATATCTTCAAAGAAAGTCGCATCATTCGACTCCATGATCGTACCAACATGCATGTCAGGTACCTCAGATTTTACAACCAAGAATCTATAGCCAATGCTATGAAAAGCATATCCCAGGAAAACACAATCCACAGTCTTTGGTCCAAGATTCCGCTTCTTTGGAATTGGAACATTGACTTTCGCCAAACAACCCCATGTTCACAGATAAGAGAGTTTTAACCTTTTCTTCTCCCATTCCTCGAATGGAGTTATATCTTTGTTCTTTGTGGGAACTCGATTTAGGACATGACATGCTGTCAATATCGCCTCCCCCCACCATGCCTTGGGGAGACCCGATATGTCTAACATGGCGTTAACCTAATCAGTTAGAGTACGTTTTTTTTTCGGCCACCCCATTTGACTGAGGTGAGTAGGGAGGCGTCCTCTCATGGATTATACCATGTTCCGCACAAAAAGCATCAAATTCACTAGAAAAATACTCTCCACCACGGTCGGACCTAAGCCTCTTGATTTTCCGATCAAGTTGGTTTTCCACTTCAGCTTTATAGATCTTGAAAAAGTTCAAAGCCTCATCCTTAGATTTCAGAAGATACACACCGCAGTATCTAGTGGAGTCATCAATTAATGTCATGAAATATTTCTTTCCACCTTTTGTCAAAACACCATTCATTTCACATAGATCTGAATGTATAAGTTCTAGTGGCGCAAGATTTCTCGTCTCCGCAGTCACGTGAGACTTACGAGGTTGCTTAGCTTGCACACACACTTGACGCTTAGATCCCTTGACAGTCGTGAAACTAGGGATTAAGTTCAACTTCGCTAGTCGCGACATGCAACCAAAGTTAACATGACAAAGACGTGAATGCCACACATTTGATTCATTATTGTTGCAAATATGATTAACAACTTTATTGCAAGCGTCTGATAAGGATAAACGAAACAGGCCTCCTGACTCAAAGACAAGCTTATAGCCATCCTACACAGAAGAGATCCGCTAACAAGATTTTTATTGACGGAGGGGACATAATGCACGTTCTTCAACCGCACGATCTTCCCCGAAGTATACTTCAGATCGACCATGCCAACACCACGAACAGAAGCACTTGAACCGTTGCCCATCAGCACGGTTGAAGTCCCTGCGGTCTGATAAGACAAAAACATGGAAATATCACCACATACATGCACATTAGCACCCGTGTCAATCAACCAATCAGGAGAATGACATACTGAAAGAATAGTGGGAAATATACCACACCCAGCATCCTTCATGTCAATGTCTCCGATGACAACATTAGCGGTCTTGCCGCCTTTCCCAGGATGACGCTTGTCATAGCGATTGGGGCAACTAGGAGCCCAATGATCAGGATCTCCACACACATGACAAGCACCTTTCTTCTTGTCACTCTTCTTCTTGAAGTTTGTGTGTTGTACAACCATGTTCTTCCCATCAAACTTTGCTTTACCATCAAGCTTGCCCTTGTTCTTGAACTTGTGGGACTGGAAGTTTTTCTTCTGTACCAGATTGGCACTAGATCCTCCCTCAATACCTCGAGCACGTGTCTCCTTTGCTCTTGCCTTTTCTTCCACATCAAGAGTACCAATGAGATCCGGGACGGAAAACTCCTGTCTCTTAATTATGCTTCAGTAAGGTAGCAAAGTTCCTCCACGAAGGAGGAAGCTTAGTGATGATACCCCGGCAACAAACTTGTCCGGTAGGATACAATTGAAGTGCTCAAGTTCTCTAGCAAATGACTGTATCTCATGAGCCTGCTCAACCACGGAACGCTCTTCAGTCATCATGTAATCATAGAATTGCTCCATGATGTACAGCTCAGTGCCGGCATCCGAGACCCCAAACTTGGCCTCGAGTGCGTCCCACATATCTTTTCCATTGTCAATTGACGCATAAGCATCAACTATGTTCTCACCAAGAACACTCAAGAGAGCAACCTTAAACAAGGTATCCATTTTCTGAAAAGCTTGTGCCTGTTGGGCATCTTGCTCTCCTTCAGGTTTGCCAAGAGTGGCGTCATAGCAACTCATGGTTTGAAACCATAAGACTGCTCTCACGCGCCACCTCTTATAGTGGATACCCTCAAACATAGGAGGTCTCATGGAAGCAGCAAAACCATTCGAGGTAAATTGCCTATAATAAGGTTTTTGGATTGTTGGAAATATGAGCAATTTACCGAATGATTTTATTAACAGAAATAGTAGATAAACATGGCTAGTATAGCAGTGATAAAATAAGCCATGCGATTTGACAAAAAGAAGGTAAACAACATGTTCATATATGAACCGTAAATAAACATATCTAGAGTAGACAGTATAGCAGGTTGCACATATGAAATAGAGTCTAACATACGTAGGGCAGAAACTAGAGCCAAGAACTGTAGCAGGACTTCTAACAGAAAGGAGAAGAACACGTACGGCACAGCAGCAGCAGAAGCGCTGGATTTGGGGTCGGTGTCCTCGCCTGCCATGTCGTCGAGGAGGTCGGGGAAGTAGTCGTCGGCGACCGGATCGTCCGTGATGAAGTGAGCGCTCCCCCAAAACCTTATCACCCTTCTCCCGTACAGGACTCAAAAAGTGCGGTTCCGGAGGCCTACTGTCCTGACCAACGCTCCCCAAAAACCTTATCACCCTTCTCCCGTACAGGACTCAAAAAGTGCGGTTCCAGAGGCCTACTGTCCTGACCAGCGGTGCACGCCGCGGTGCTCAGGAACTTGTGGCGAGAGGAGAAGAGTTTCTGGTGCGTCTCATTCCCGCAACCCGCGGCGTGACGAGGCGGGCGGCGGAGGAGGAGCGCGCGTGGATGTCCCTCTTATTCTCATGCTCATACAAGTGGAGGAGGAGCCTCCCTTATAAAGAGGTCCAACTCCCTCTAAACTAGCAATGTGGGACTAAACTTTAGTTTCACCTCTTGCCTTTCACGAATAGGCTGCATGGGCCTCTAGGATTTATTAGGAATTTCTGAAACTGCTATTGGGCTAGGCCCAAATAGACAAAAATTCCAGCACTAAATAGCACTGGCGCTGCTGAACAAGAACTCCATTTCATCTCAATGTTGCAGTTATTTACGCAAGAGCAGTTGGTGGCGCAGTCAGGACACCCTGGGCCTCATTGGGCAAGTAGGTCTCTTGCTGTCCTGGACGGTCCAGTGAAGACAACAAATTAACCATCGTCTCTGTTGGAGTTAACCACAATGTGCTAGGCTAGCCGACACATACGCCCCTGTTGTTATCAAATCCAGTGTCCCACTGTTCGCGTTCGTGTGATTTGTCGCGAGGAAGAAATGATCCAGCGAGTTGCTTCTTGCTTCAGAGTACCGTGCGTACATCCAGCCGGCCTATTGCACTCCGCCTTGCAAGATTGATCGAGGAAACAAACTTAGCTTTCTTCAGCCTACGCGTCCATGTTGTGGCCAATAGCACCGGCCAGCTATAGGAACCGCGTCTAGAAAGAAGTTGGACGGGTAGAGAGGCTGGAACCGTGCCAGCAGTCTCTAGTATCCCAATGCTTTCACTGGGCACCCAGGAGGCCAGGACACGGTGGAGCGCCTTGGTGGCCGCTCGGACTTTGAATTTTGGGGCATGTTGATCCTGGTGAAAGAGGCAAGAGATCGAACTGTGTCCGAGATCAAGACTCGACTGCTTGTGCCCATGTGCACGTCCCTATACGTCCCATGCCGACTAAACTAGCCATAGTTTAAGTTCAGCTGCATGTGTCTTGTCCTAGTGGAAAGAAATCCTTCAAAGAAATACAACTATCTGGTCGGGATATATATGCACGATCAGCCAAAAATGTGCATGTACCAGGTGCAAGATACTTGGGCGGTGTATGTTGGAAGGGCTAAAGTAGCTAGCAATTCATGTGGCTGAAAGATGGAGGAGGTGAGAGGATATGGGAGACTTATATAGGACACCGAGGGAAATAGAGGATAATAAGTGCAAACGTGTCAGTGTTTTTGTAAGCATGAAAATATGAGTTGGATACATGTATGCTCTCTTCTTTCTTTCGAGAAAGGGTGGATTTTATTGGCTCAAACAAAAACTTAAGAGGATAGAAACCTAAAGAGCACACACCCGACCTCTATGTACTCCCTCCGTTCCTAAATATATGTCTTTGTAGAGATTTTACTATGGATCACATACGGATGCATCTAGATGCATTTTATAGTATAGATTCGCTTATTTTGCTCCGTATGAGGTCCATAGTGGAATCTCCCCAAAGACTTATATTTAGGAACGGAGGGAGTAGTTAGGATGCACCTAGCCAGCACCAACGTACGCACACAAAAACACGGATGCAAGTAGCAATGTGAAATAAGACCAAAGCTATGCGTAGCCGAGGAAAAAAAAAACTCAAAGCGGTTAGATCCACGATCGGCAAACTACGGTAGAGACCTTTGTTTGCTTACTTTGCCACATCTCCATCAGCATTAGGCTCTGATTCTTCGGGAGGTGGTGGGATCCATCCCTCGGTCACCTGTTTACACCTACTGATCTTGAACCAGGTGCGCTGATGTTAACCTCTTGGCAAATTACTCTAACTAACCTCTTCCAAATATCGCTGAATGAACATGTGGGTAAAAAAAGGACTTTGGAACTCCTGGTCGTGTGTAACATTGCGCCCGACACACCAAATCACCCACATGATGATGAAAACTGCCACAAATTGTTCCTTCTCAAGTATGTTGCACAAGCAAAAAAATCCAGTACTTCGCATCCATTGTTTCATGCTGACTAGCGGGATCGTTGCATCATCATCATCTCTTATAGCCCCAACATCCTTCACCATATTACAATCAAGTAGTGCATGCCTCCATGATTTAGTTGCCACATTGCAAACAGAGCACACTGAACACGGTGGAAGGCGCCATGTTTCTTCTCTTGCCCGTTGCCGGCCTGTCGTAATGATGACCATGCAGCTTCTATGGAACCTTTACCTGGCAAAGCTTTTTCCAGGTGCTCTCCCGTCGATTCACATCCCATGCCCTGGTCTCCCGATTCAACCATGCTTCGCGCCTGCTCTTTGTCACCACAAATAATTTGTATGTAGATCGCATGAAATGAACTATGGATGATCGGGATGTGGGAAACAACCTTGACGTGTTCAGAGCATGCGTGTCCCATGTCTTTGCCGCAATACAGATGAGGCCGGCGACAACTGCATGTTATAGCCACCAGGCATCCAATTGTCATTCAGGATACTAGTGCCATTCCCATCTCCTATACGTTTAACAAGCCAACCTAAAGCAAGTCACGTACATTGCAGATCAAGCGCCACACCTGACCTGAGACAGAAGAGACACGACATTTGCAGAAATGATATCACCATCTAGGAAGCAAACTGCTATGAGAATTCGGCAACTTAATGAATCCTGTTCTTGGATTATTCTCAAGGCTCGCCTAGCGAGCTTGCGAACATGCTCTGAACACAACTAGGTACACCAGTCTAATTAATCATTACCAGAGGACCAAGTCCGGAGTCCAGAGTCCAAACCCACCTACTCTGCCATACTTTGCATGATGATCTCTGTCGTCCTCCCCTCTCTCCCATTACTCGCACACTCTACTCCCGATTTAGCACGTGTTACATGGGGTCGGTTGTCCACAATGTTTTTCTTTTTGAGGAGGATCACCCCCGGCTTCTGCATCCGACATATGCATGCAGCCATATTATTAAAAGGTGCCAACGAAATACAAAGTCTGCAATCCAGTACCGCTCGCAAACGAAACAAAAGAAAGGAAAATATTAGAAAGAAAAAACCCACAACCGGCATAAAACAGGATGAGATGACTAAACACCTATCCTATTAATGGGTCGCCATCCAAAACAGTTGAAGATACCCCGCGCTACTATCTCCAACGGTTGCACCCATTAGGCAAATGCTCCCTCCAGTCCATAGGAGTGAGTAACAACCATGTATGGATCCATGACGTAGCTCTGAAGATGACCTAGAAGAAATTCAAAATGTTTTGTCTATTAAAGATCATATCATTCCTACAGTTCCATATAGCCCACAATAAAGGACATATTCCTATCCGAATGCATGCAGCAATAACTGAGTCTACTCAAGTTAACCACGTCCCAAATAATGTGTCAATGCTATCTAGAGGAGTAATATTGAAGCTATATGAATGGTGTGCCAAAGTAGCTGCACGAGAGGGCAATCAATGAAAAGGTGTTGTATTGTTTCATCTCGGTCACAAAAACAACAACTGCACTGCCTATCCATCTTCGCCTAAGAAATTTATCTTTGGTATGGACCACTTGCTCGTGGACAAACCACATGAAGATTTTAATTCGCAAGGGAACATTAATCTTCCAAATATGAATTGATCATGGGATTGGGCCAGAATTGATTAGATCCAAGTACAAAGATTTGACCGTAAACACCCCGCTTCCAGTTAACTTCCATTGGAAAGAATCAGGCTCGTCAGAGAGTTGAACACCCATCAATCACCATACCAGGTGAAGCCAGGAATTGCAACACTCCCCAACAAAGGACCTCCTGAACTCGATATTTAATGGGACTGCTTGTAATATTGTAGCCACGTAATCATCCTTACGTTGCGCAATAGTATACCAGGTGGGATATTGTAAGGCTAGCAGTGTCTCCCCTAATTAACCACGTGTCCTCCCAAAATCTTGTTGTGGAACCACTACCAATAACAAATTTTGCTCTATGAAAGAAGGTATCTTTTATCCTCATTAGCCCTTTCCAGAATGGTTAGTCATTAGGTCGTACGGTAACCCGGGCCAGAGTTTTAGAGTGTAAATATTTGTTGTACAAAATCTGTGCCCACATACCATCAGTCTCTATTGATAACCTATACAACCATTTGCTCAGCAGGCATTTGTTTTTAACCTCCAGGTTTCCGATCCCAAGTCCCCCTGGTCCTTGGGTCTGCAAATAATATCCCATCTTGTCAAGCGGTATTTTGATTCTACTTCATCAGATTGCCAGAAGAATCGAGACCGATAAAAATCTAACCTCTTCCGTACCCCTTTGGATACTTTAAAGAAAGATAATAGGAACATCGGCATACTAGTAAGTACCGAGTTAATCAGCACTAGACGATCTCCATAGAATATAAGCTTATCCTTCCAGCAGCTTAGTTTTTTCTCAGATCGGTCTTCGATGCATTTTCATTCTTTATTAGTAAGTTTACAATGGTGAATCGGGAACCCTAGATAGCTAAAAAGTAAGGATCTCATCTCACACCCAAAGAATACCTATACGCCTCTTGCTCCTCTTTGGCCCTACCAAAGCAGAACAATTCTCTCTTGTGAAAATTAATCTGAAGCCCCAACATTTTTTCGAAGAGACAAAGCACTAGTTTCATATTCCTAGCCTTTGCAATATCATGTTCCATGAATATGATAGTATCATTAGCATATTGTAAGATGGAAACCCCACCATCAACCATATGGGGAACTAGTCCACCTACTAGGCCATTCTCCTTGGCCCTGCCTATAAGCACGACCAACATATCAGCCACGATATTAAAAATAATATGAGACATTGTATCTCCTTGTCTTAATCCTTGTTTAGTTTGGAAATAATGAGCCACGTCATAATTCACCTTAATCCCGACGCTGCCCTTCTGGATGAAGGAATCCACCTGCTTCCTCCATCTTTCATCAAACCCTTTCATGCGCATGGCCTGCTGTAAGAAAGGCCATTTGACCTTGTCGTATGCCTTCTTAAAATCCACCTTGAAAATCAGGCCATCTAGTTTCTTCGAGTGGATTTCATAAAGAGTTTCATGTAAGACAACAATCTGATCTAGGTTGTATCTCCCAAGCATGAAGACCGTCTGACTCGGTTACACCATTGACTGGGAAATCTGTGTCAACCTATTGGTGCCTTCGTGAAAATTTTGAAACTCACATTCAGAAGACATATCGGTCGGAACTATTCAATACGAACTGCTCCTTCTTTCTTTGGCAACAACGTTATCGTTCCAAAGTTAAGATGGAAGAGTTGTAGGTGGCCATTGAACAGGTCCTGGAACATGGGCAGAAGGTCTCCCTTTAAGATATGACCACATTTCTTGTAGAATTTGGTAGGAAACCCATCTGGTACCGACGCCTTATTCGGTTTCATTTGCAATATCGCCTCAAACACTTCTTTCTCTGAAAATGGTGCAGATAAAATCTCATTTGCATCTGACCGAAGATGAGGAATGTCGTCAACTACGAACTCATCAAGGGACACATCATTGTCCACAGGAGGCCCAAAGAGCTGTTTATAATAATTCAAAATATATAGCTTAAGGTTTTCATGACCGACCACTGTCCCTTCATCCTGCTCAAGTTGGATGATTTTCTTTTTCCTTCACTTGCCATTTGCAATCATGTGGAAAAACTGAGTATTGTCAGGCCCTTGGACAACTTTAAGAACCTTAGCACGAAAGGCCCACTTCATTTCTTCTTCACTAAGAAGAGCACAAAGTTTCTGCCTGCCTTAGACTTAGCAGCCTAGTCAGTCCTATTGAGAAGGTTAGATTCCTCTTTCAGATCTAGAGTTCCAATCAATTGCAATAGTCGTTCTTTCTCTTGCTTATATATCCCGCTTTCATTTCTAGACACCGAGGGAAATAAAGGATAATAAGTGACGTGTCAGTGTTTTTGTAAGCATGAAAATATGAGTTGGATACATGTATGCTCTCTTCTTTCTTTCGAGAAAGGGTGGATTTTATTGGCTCAAAAAAAGCATTAAGAGGATACAAACCTAAAGAGCACACACCCGACCTCTATATAGTTAGGATGCACCTATCCAGCACCAACGTAGGCACACAAAAACACGGATGCAAGTAGCAATGTGAAATAAGACCAAAGCTATGCGTAGCCGAGGAAAAAAACTCAAAGCGGTCAGATCCACGATCGGCAATCTATGAGAGAGACCTTGGTTTGCTTACTTTGCCACATCTCCATCAGCATTAGGCTCTGATTCTTCAGGAGGTGGTGGGATCCATCCCTCGGTCACCTGTTTACACCTACTGATCTTGAACCAGGTGCGCTGATGTTAACCTCTTGGCAAATTACTCTAACTAACCTCTTCCAAATATTGCTGAATGAACATGTGGGTAAAAAAAGGACTTTGGAACTTCTGGTCGTGTGTAACATTGCGCCTGGCACACCAAATCACCCGCATGATGATGAAACCTGCCACAAATTGTTCCTTCTCAAGTATGTTGCATAAGCAAAAAATCCAGTACTTCGCATCCATTATTTCATGCTGATTAGTGGGATCGTTGCATCATCATCATCTCTTATAGCCCCAGCATCCTTCACCATATTGCAATCAAGTAGTGCATACCTCCATGATTTAGTTGTCACATTGCAAACAGAGCACACTGAACATGATGGAAGGCGCCATGTTTCTTCTCTTGCCCGTTGCTGGCCTATCGTAATGACAACCACACAGCTTTTATGGAACCTTTACCTGGCAAAGTTTTTTCCAGGTGCTCTCTTGTTGATTCACATCCGATGCCCTTGTCTTCCCATTCAACCATGCTTCGTGCTTGCTCTTTGTCTCCACAAATATTTTTTATGCATATTGCAGGGAATGAACTATGGATTTCTCAATGTTCCAGGCTCAGAAGTACAACCAAGGAACATGGCTGATCGGGATTTGGGGAACAACCTTGATGTGCTCAGAGCCTGCATGTCCCATGTCTTCGAAGCAATACATATGAGGTCGGCGACAACTGCACGTTATAGTCACAAGGCATCCAATTGTCATTCAGGATACTCGGGCTAATCCCATCTCCTATACTTTTAACAAAGCAACCTTAAGCAAGTCACAACATTGCAGATCAAGTGCCACACCTGACCTGAGACAGAAGAGACCTGCCATTTGCAGAAATCATATCACCATCTGGGAAGCAAACTACTATGAGAATTTGAGAACTTAATGAATCCTGTTCTTGGATAATTCTCAAGGCTCGCCTAGGGAGCTTGAGGAACATTCTTTGAACAAAAGTGGGTACACCACTCTAATTAATCATTAGCAGAGGACAAAGTCCGGAGTCCAGAGTCCAAACCCACCTACTCTGCTGTACATTGCATGATGATCTCTGTTGTCCTCCCCTCTCTCCCACTGCTCGCACACCGTAATCCCGATCTAGCATGTGTTACATGGAGCCTGTTTTCCACGATGTCCGCTAATTAAAGCCTTAGTTGTCTTAGAAAATGTAGGTGTAACCCCTGAACAATAGGCTTGCGTGCGGAACAATGGCCGCATATGAGACATAGACATATGAAGAGCCCCCCTTTGAGCACGACCTGAACAACATGTAGAGGCACATAACTCAGTGGCGACCAAGTAGATAGTATAATAGTTGTTTGCGGAACCATGGATCGATTGGCTTTCACAGGGAGGAGGACATTGCGAAGGGTATGCATATCGCGTCTTTTTAGAGAAACGTCATACGCCCCACTTTATAGAGATAAAGCCATTAGGCAGAGTACGGCAAAACACCAACAGCTAGAAAGAACCCAAACATGACAGTAGCAAAGGCCAACAACCATGACACACGGGCCAAATAAGATTATGACACACAGGCCACCACAAGAACCATAGTAAAGGCACGCAGGCAAACAACGTACCCCTACAAATCAAAAGAAGGACGACGTAAGCTCGAGCATCAGGGTTTGGAGATGACAATGATGTAGCAGAAGCCCGAACCTTCAAAATCAGCACCACAAAAGGATTCCTTAATCAATAGTCTCCACTGCTGCAAGAAGGTAGACATTTTAAAGAGAAAATCAGCAGGCTTGTTAGGAAAGACACGCTCAATCATGAACTTGTTCCTAGTAGTGCAGAGCGCCCAATAGAGGGCGGGAAACCACACGCAAAACAGTCGCTTGGCCTGGCTCTGGAACCCCGAAGCTAGCAATGAAGCTCGGCAAAAGAGTTGGGGTCCCACATCACACCAAGCCAGGACCGAATGCAAAAACAAGCAACCTTGGCTAGAACAGACCCAAAGAAAATGTGGTTGGAATCCCCCAAATCAGAACATAAAGCACAATGATCAAAACCTGGCCAGTCCTCTTGCGGATTTGTTATGCCGCAGGAAGCCTACACCAAGTAGCATGTCACATAAAGATCTAGATCTTGGCAGGCACCCTGGCCTCCCAAACGGCCTTAAACATGGAAGTAGGGGAGCCCGAAACAAGTCTAGAGTATAAAGATTTAGCCGTAAACCTCTCGGACCTTGAGTGGGTCTACATGAGAGTGTCTTCTTCCTCAAGAGCAAAGGGAACATAGCAGCGAGGAGATGCCAGTCACCCAACTTTGCAGGAGAGAGGGTTCTTCTGAAGCACAGCTCCCAGTTATTACGGGACATATCAACGATTGAGATCTCAGGGTCGGAAATGTATGAAAACATAATAGGAAACAAAGTAGCTAAAGGAGCATCACCATGCCACCAATCTAACCAAAAACGAGTAGAGGCACCATTCCCCACAACAAACTTAACACTGGTGGAAAAACAAGCTTTCCGTCCAGCCCATAAGTCGCGAAGCTGTAGGAACCGCGACCAATGGGACCTTTACTCATGATTACGAGGTGAACCGCGACCAAAGGCTGGGCCTGTGGCGCCGGTGGCGGTGGTGCACGTGAGGGGCTTTAGTCGCGGTTGGCGGACCAACCGGGACTAAAGGTCCTCAAGTGGCCCAAGGCCTTTAGATCATGGTTGTTGTGCCAACCGGGATTAAAGGTTAGACCTTTAGTCGGTTGAGTCGGCCAACCGCGACTAATGGCCCGAACCTTTAGTCGCGGTTGGCGGACCTTTAGTCGGTTTGTCCGCCAACCGCGACTAAAGGGATTTGAGGCCTCATTTTCAAACTCTACCCCCGGGATCGCCTTTTCAGTTTTAGAAAAACAAAAGAAAATTATGGAAATGTCAAAAAATAAAATAAAATAAGTTTTCCATGTGATATGTGGTCTAGTTGTTGGGAAAATTAACAAATATGAATTTCGACTTTATTTGCAAAATCTCTCGAAATTCTTAAAATTGGCATAACTTTTGCATACGAACTCGGATGAAAAAGTTTTTTATATGAAAAATCATCTACTCGAAAAGTTACATCCAAATTTAACGGGGGGAACCCCGTTAAACATTTTTAGAATCCCCAAAAACCTAACAGAAAAAAAAGATACGGGCTTTTAAGTTCGAGAGGCAAAAAATTCAAAAATTTCAAATTGTGGTCAAACTGTGGTCAAACAATGGTCAAACTAATTATTCTAGAATATTAGTGTTACTAAATAATTATTTCAGTTTTTTTAAATTTTGGTCAAATCTGGTCAAACTGTGGTCAAAAAATGGTCAAACTATTTATTCCAGAAATATTAGTGTTACTAAATAATTATTGTTTTTAAAACAATAGTTTCAAACTCAAACAGTGAAATGTGTCACTTCATGCTCAAGCTAAATACGAGGGTTAATAGAATTGACATCCTACTATTGTCGGAAAACAACAAGTGCAGACTTGGAAGCGAGGAGAATAGAACCCGGAAGTTAAGCGTGCTCAGTGGGGAGTGGGAGGATGGGTGACCGTTCGGGAAGTTAGATGATTTGGAATTATGAGGGTGATTAGAGATTAGAGGATAAATTGAGCAGTGATGAGGGTGGTGATTAGAGATTAGAGGTTAAAATAATTCAGAAATTTGAAAATAAAAAAAATGAAAAATTCGCAAAAAAATTAGTAAAAAATTTAAACTCTGGAGGAGGCTTTAGTCCCAGTTAGCCACGAGAACGGGACTAAAGCCTTTAATCATGATTCGTAAGAGGCGCGACTAAAGGGGGGTCTTTAGTCGCGCTTATCTGGTCGCGGTTGCGTAGCCGCGACTAATGGCAGTTGCGAACCGCGACCAAAGGCCTTTTTTCCACCAGTGTAACATGCTCCTGAAATACATCACGAACTTTGACCAGATCTCTCAAGAACTAGGAACCATTGGAGGTGGAGGCCAAGAAGGGGCTACCATGTGGGAAGTAGTTGGCTTTAAGGAGGGAGAACGACAATGTGCCATTACCTGAAGTAAAAATCCTCCACGGCCACTTAATAATTACACACTTGTTCATCACAGACGTATTAGAAAATGCCCAGCTCCTCAAGGCTTTTGGGCCTACACATAATATTCCCTTTGACTAGCCGATATTTGCTCATGTATCCGCAACATTCCAATAGAAAGCACCTCTATGCTTGTCAAAGCCGTCATGGGTCCCTTTAGATAAACGATAGAAGCCCATGGTGAACATGGGAACAGACGAGAGGCACGCATTGATAAGACAAACCTTGCCTGCGTTAGTGTTGTATCTACCAGACCACAGCATCACCCAATTGCTTACTTTAGTAACCAGAGGAGCGAACTCCTTGGCACACATACGGGTGGAGGAGATAGGAAGACCGGAATATTTGAAAGGAAAGGAACCAAGGCTGCAATTAAGTAGCTGAGATACCCTCTCAGCCTCCTCCTGAGAGACACCAATCAAAATAACCTCACTTTTAGAAAAAATGATCTTGCGCCCTCACAAGGCCTCGAAACATAGGAAAAGGAACTTGACATGGGCAAGACAGGAATCATTCTGCTCAACGATAACAATCATATCATCAGCATATTGCAAATGCGAGATGCCCTCACGCTAAAGATAGGTAACAAATGGGTTTATGTGGCCTGGGCCCGAAGCCAGAGAAAGAATACAAGATAGCCAATCAGCAATGAAATTAAATAAAAGAGGAGAGACCGGCTAGAAAATTACTTATTGTTTCTTCCATTAACCGACACGGCGGTGTGACCACCGGACACAAGTTGCATCACCCTATGCACAAAAGTGCCATGGAAACCTTTGCAAGTAGGACTTGGCGAAGAAACTCCCAGATGACAGAGTCGTAAGCCTTTTCGAAATCAAGTTTAAGTATAATGGCTTCGGTACCCCTAACCATAAGTTCATGAACAATCTCATGCAAGCACAAACTCCCATCAAGGATAAATCTACCCTTGACGAAAGTTGATTGTGTGGTGATAAGAACCCATTGCGCCAAAGGAGAAAGACAAGTCGCAAACCCCTTCGCACGGAATTTAGTAGAGTTATCAATAAGGGAGATAGGGAGAAATTGAGTTATAGAATTAGCACCTTTCACTTTGGGGATTACAGACAAATTTCATAATTTAACCTGGATATATCCACCGTACCAAGGCAGAAAATTTGAATAACAGTAGAAACTAGGCCACACAACACCGGCCAGAATTTCTTAAAGAAAGGAATCGATAGCACATCCGGGCCCGACACCGAATTCACATTGGCAGAGTTGATAACTACCTTAATCTCCTCGATAGATAAAGGAACCATTATACCAGCATTTTCTTGATCAGAGACACGTGAACAATGAGACCAAAAGGAGTTAGAGATCACAAAGCCAGAAGCTAGCCTGGCCACATGCAGGGACGCAAAGAACTACTTATAACATCATCTAAAATAAGCTGAGGGTCTGAAGCCCTAATGCCATCCACAACTAGGATATCAATAGAGCACCTATGCCGTCTCTTATTAGTAATAGCAAAGAAGTAAGTTGTGAGGTTATCCCCTTTGAAGGTCCAATTGATCGTGCCTCTATCTCCAATAGACTTCGGCTTGCTGTAAACACTCATGTTCTAGTGGTTTGACGCCAGAGACAAAAAATGTAACATGCAATTCAACTAGTAACCAGACACTTTCAACTAGGGAACTTTCAACGGGAAAATCTGACTTTGAGAAAATGAGGAATTTTCCATTAAATTCCAACTTTCTATTAAAATCCATTTGAGAGACTTCCAACTGAACCCTATAGTTCATGATATATTTCAAGTAAAAATCTACTCAGTAAACTATGGTTATACCTCTTTTTTTAGAGAAAATGGTTCTACCTTTCCCCATTTCTCACCCTACCTCATATGGCATGTAGCAACTGTTTGGTAGGTGCTGGTCAACCCCATTAACATTGAGAGGGAATGTTGGAAGCCATGCGCACAATGGGTGGCGGAGCGCCCTGACCATCGCACGACTGGGTCTTCATGTGATGTGAGTAGTAGCATCTACAAGCTTTCTTACCAGGAGTAAAAGATGGAGGCGCCGTGCTTAACCTTTTTGCATTTTGTAGGCAACGGAAATAACAGTCACATAATGGTAGCCTCCAAGTCATGGAATATTGTTTAATTCTCGCTGCCAGAGACAGTTTTGTGCCTTTGGTTGTCCTGATTCCTCACATTCCCAGATCAAGTCCATGAGCTCGCTAACAGAGATAAATTAGTATGCTTATTTGCATCTAAACCACTCACTTGGTAACATACTATATATGTGAGAATGCCATCTGAAATCACATCATCAAATTTGAATTCACAACACAACATGTAGTAGTAGATAGCGCTACTAGGATGAAAGGTAGAGTACTCATATAAATAAAGAAGGCACAAAGAACATGGTGTAAGTAGAATTGTAGATAAAGAGGTGGTAGTGTAAAGACGGAATAAAGTACGAAAATTGAATTAATTACTGATGGTACAGATGAGGACATGTTAGAATTGATGGTTTCCCTGCAAGATTGTTTCAACGGAATTAGATTTTAATGAAAGAGGATATTGTTCGTGCTGTCGAATAAAGAACATACGACATATGTGACTAATGATATAACTATTGTTCTCATTCCGTGAAGAATACGGAGTGAATCAAAGTTTTTCGGCCTATTGATTAAATCAATGTTACTTACAAGATTATTCAAATCTTCTTACTTACAGGCTGAGGCCGATCCTAAATGGTAGGATATTCTATAACCGTAGTGCATTCATTCCTAACGTATTAATTTATCATGATGTCTTATTTTCTTTTGAATGTATGAAATCATTGATAAGTTAAAAGATAATTGAGAGGCGGGGGGGGTTCTGTTCTGACAAATTGAATCATGCAAAAGCTTATGATCGTGTGGATTTGTAATTTTTGAGAAGTATGATTGGGGCTCTTGGTTTTGCATCTGTCTGATGATTTATGTGAGATCGATGAAATTTTTGGTGCGCCTTACCTGGCAGTTGTTGGAGTTTTTATCCAACTTGTAGTCTTATGGAAGGGGATCCTTTGTATCCATACTTGTTTATGTTTGTGGATGAAGCGCTTTCCTTATTTCTAAATGATGCTTGTGAAAAAGGGGGCCTTTGAGGATTCTTGTTGAAAAAACGTGCTCCAGGTATTTCTCATTTTTTTGTTCTTCCATCATAGTATTCTATTCTTAATGGGTCTATTGATTGATCCTTGACCACTAAAAATATTCTGACGGTGTTTGAGGTAGGGACTGGTCAATTGTTGAGTCCTTATAAATGATCGATCATGTTTGGGAAGAAGTGCGTTGTGGAGAATCAAGTTTCCACGATAGTTACACTAAAAAGTATTGCACATGGTTTTAAGGATAAATATCTTGGTGTACCAGTGCTAGAGGGAAGAATGGATGTTGGTAAATTTCAGCCGACCAAAGATAAGGATCTCAAAAAGCTATAAGATTGGATTGAAAATATAATTCTAGTGGGGCAAAGAAAATTCTTATCAAATTATTGATGAAGGAGCTTTCAGTTTATGGATGGAAATTTCCAAATTTCTGGTCCTAGATTATCAGGAATTTTTGTTGGGGTGACTAGGAGGACATGAGGAAAACTCGTTCGCTAGCATGAAACAAACTTGCGAGAGCAAAGGGCGAGCGAGGCCTGATGTCTACTATGCAATTTTATTTTTGTAAACTTTGTTGGGCCTCCAAGAGAAGAGTTCTATAGGACAACAACAATTTTTCCTCAAGTGGATGACCTAAGTTTTATCAATCCGCGAGATATGTAGGATGAAGGTGGTTCTCTCTCAAACAACCTACAATTAAATAAAAGTGATCACTTGTGTCCGCGGACACCCAATACAATTGTTAGTTGTATAGGCGCACTAGTTCGGCGAAGAGATGGTGATACAAGTCTAATATGGATGTAAGAAATAGGGTTTTGTAATCTGAATAAATAAAAGCCGCAAGGTAGCAAGTAACAAAAGTGAACAAAATGGTGTCCCAATGCTAAAAAATAAGGCCTAGTGTTCATACTTTTGCTAGTACTAACTCTCAACATTATTAACATAATTGTATCATGATAATCTCTCAAAGTGTAAGAAAGGATCACTCCAAATTTTCTATATCGGAGAAAAAAGGAGGAAATCATGTAAGTAGCAAACCACCACAAAGTTGTCTTTCCAATCTATCTATCGCCACCCCCAATGTGTCATGGATAGCCCTAGAGATCATACTATGAAAATACAATATGATACTATCGTTCAACCTTTATGCTTAGAGTACCCCAATGTTACCATGGGTATCCGCAAGTTAATTACTACACATGCTTCATGTAATCTCAAATTAAAAGTATTCAATCCAATATAAAGAAACTTCAAACAACAGGACTCAAATCACCACTAAAAGAATAGTGGGACATGAATATTATAAAATCCAACTTTATTAATAAAGCTCATGATACAATCAAGATAGGAATCCATCAAGAACATGGGAGAGAGATAGAGAGATCAAACACATAGCTACAGTTACAAATCATGAACCCCGAGGATGAACTACTCACACATCATCATGGAGGCAACAAGGTTGATGAAGAGGACTTAGTAGATGGGTTCCCCCTTCTACACAGTGTCAGAAAAGGGCCCTAGATAAGATTGTCGTGAAACAGGAACTTGCAGGAACAATTTTTTTTCTAAGGACACGAGGAAGGCTTCTGGTATTTATATGAATTTTCGGCATTGGAATTATGTCAAAAGGTTGATCAAGGGGCCCACATGGACAATGGGCACGACCTACCCCCTTGTCGCGCCACCTGTCCAAGTGGAGGGCCTTGGGGCTCTTCTTGATGTTTCCCGAAGCTTACAGGCTCCTCCTTAGTCCAGAAAAAGCCGTCAAAAATTGGCATCGTATTTGGACCTTGCTAAGTATTGATTTCCAGCGAAACAAAAAATAAGCACAAAACAGGAACTAGCACTGTGCACTAGATTAATAAGTTAGTCCAGAAAATTAATATAAAGTGCACCAAAACCATTAATAAATGATGGAAATATAGAATAAATATTTCATACATTATAGATACGCTGGAGACGTATCAAGGCATGACTTCGGTGGTATCGGGTTATTTAATCAAGCACTTTTGGATAAACAAACATGGTAGCTATCAATATTTTCGGACCCATTATGTGCAAAGTTGACGAAGGCAAAGTATTACCATAAAGGCCATCTTCTTGATAATATTTTTCGCAATTAACATTGGTGACTTGGCAGGGGATTATGCATGGACTTGATTTTCTTAAAGAGCGGTGACTTGGAGTGTTTTTTACGGTTATTGTACGAATATTTGGAGAGTTAATTGGCTTCCAATGATTTTCGCACTCAAATTTGAGCTAAAAATTATAGAACTAGACTCAAGTGGGTTTTTGATTTATTCATGAGTGGGAAGTGGAGATGGGATGAGAAGTTGATTAGGAACCTATTTTATCGCGCAGGAGATCCTAACGACGTGTATTAAATTTTGTGCGGATGGCGATCTTGTTGATTCACACTAGGAGAAGAATGGACTATTCTCTGTTAAAAGTATGTACAATTTAGCATTGAGTCTAAAGGATCAAAAGGAAAAGTTGGTGCAATCTAGTGCCGCCGTGAGTAGGAATGTAGGCTTTGGAATATCATTTAGAAAATCAATGTTCCCTAGAAGATCAGAATTTTTGCATGGCAAGTCGCGTCGAGCAACTTGGTGGCTCGGGTTAACTGAGTTGTGCACCATGAAGCTTATTTATGTATGTGCTCTATTTGTGGTGTGAAAGATGAGGGCCTTCCATTTGACTATGGGAAATGACTGGAATATTCCTGGCGAATAGATGTTCAAGTATACAGGGCCGGACTGGTTACTTATCCTATAGGACTAGTTTAATTCGCCTCTGCGTGAGCAAACACTAGTAGAAAAACACCTATTAGTCCCGGTTCGTAAGGGCCTTTAGTCCCGGTTCATGAACCGGGACTAATGGGTCGTTACTAATACCTCCCCCCTTTAGTCCCGGTTCTAACACGAACCGGGACAGATGGTCCTCCACGTGGCCGGTGCGCCGAGCTCAGGCAGGGGGGCCTTTGGTCCCGGTTGGTGGCACCAACCGGGACCAAAAGGCATCCACGCGTCAGCATTCCAGTGGATGTGGTTTTTTTTTTTTTTGGAAGGGGGTTGGGGGTTTTGGGGGTTAATTTAGGTGTTTCATATTTTGTTTTAGCTAGCTAATTAATAGAGAGAAGTGTCCTCTCTTATGTACGTGCTTGGTCGATGCTACGTACTATATACATATAGCCCTCGACACGCTAGCTAGTAAAAAAAAGAAGGGAACCATCGAGTACAGAAGTTCGTCATGCATACCGAGAGAAATGATCGATCGACCTCTCCTTCTCCGAGAGATTGGCCGAACAACAAGTTTTCGTATCATGTACGTCCGACGCTATTGGCTACATACATGTACAATATATAAGATCTCTCAATTACAGTCCCCTAGCATTTGAAATCAACTTCCACATGGTATTCTCTGGCTTTATTGATGACGTGGTCAAGAAAGAATCCTGCCAATTCCTCTTGAATTGCTTTCATGCGATCTGGTTCTAGGAGTTCATTCCGCATCTGTCACGTCTAATTTGAAGAAGGGGGTTAATTAATACATATATATGAATGAAACTCAACAGAAATAATGGTTTAATAACATGAAATTGTGAATATTATTAATTGCTTATGCACTTCATATTGTCTTTGAGAGTAGCCCAGCTTGTTTTTCAAAGTCGCAGTGTGGATGAACTCGCACACGTAGTATCCACAGAAATCATTCTCTTGTTCCTGCCACAAGCACTTTACAAGAAATAGAGGTCAATCAAACTGATAATGAAGCATTATAAATGGCATTGATGAAAGTATAGCTATAGAATTAACGGAAGATGCGCACAACTAGCTAGCTAGTAGTACTTACTTTCGGGTATGTATATCGCAGCTCCTTCGGCAGTCCCGGAGCTTGTGCGGTGAACTCTTTCCAAACCCTGCAAGACAAAAATTATTATTATTATTACTTGAGATATCAGGAAATGAACAAAAAGTTGCCAATATGGTGCGATAATGATCGATTGAACTTACTTGCTGAGCATTTCAGTCATGTCCGCATAGGTGCTGGGATCTTTCCGTCTTGAGTCTAAGACGGTTACTAGTCCACGCTCAAGCTTAATCTCCAGAAGAATATAGTGGAAACTGCGCACGCATGCATAACTCATCAATTACATTACTATAACCTCGCTCGAGTAATAAGGGAAACCGAATATGCAAACGATCAGCAACACTCACTTGCCGTTGTAAGGAAAGAGTATGGTATCCTTGTTTTGATTTTTGATCAACGATTGTAGTAAGTTGTCCTCGGCCTCTTGGCGTCCTTTTAAACCAGAAATACATTTATGATATTTGTGTTAATGAACCCAATATCGTAGATTTCATTTTTTTTGCACTCGACGATCTTCAATCTGCATAATATATTGAGGATAATTAATTATAAATACATGCAATGAAAGAGCCAAGCTATATACAGAGACTTAATGACAGAAATAGTACTTACAGGCAGTAGCAAAAGACTGTTAATTTATCAAGGGCCTTTTGATTGAAGAACGCGAAGAAGTCCTCAAATGGAACACACAACATATCAGTTCCAACAAGGTCGTGCTCCTCTTTAATGTGCAGATACAAACTGTCCGCCCCCAGACTCTCTGCAGGTTTTCATGTACCAAGTATGGAACCTTCGCATCATCGTTGTTAGAGATTTTTCATCTTTGACGAGAGGCTTGCCGTACTCGTATCTGTGTTCTTCCACCATCATGTAATCAGGAAGTGCATCATCAGGCAGGTAATCTTGTAGATTGCCATAACCGGCCACCATCCCCGGAACATTAGCGACGATGTTGCCGCTAGACACATTGAGCGGGGGGCACGATTGGTTTGCTTGTTCGCCGAGCTGGTCAATTTTTTTCGCAGCTGCTCGTTCTTTTGCTCTTTGATGTCTGACAGTACTTCCCGACCGCTCCGCTTGGAGATATGTCTGTCCAGTCATGCGCTCATAGTTGGTTCTCGGTGGAGACTTTGCCGGTTTCCTCAGGGCATCGAGAGTGCGCATTGCTTTCACCGGATCTACCTTCTCCTCCGGAGGTGGATGTCTCTTTGCTTTCACCCCTTCAAAGAACTCCTTCACGTGGGTCTGCACGATTGTATTGTTTTCCTCCTCGGTCCTCTTGTACGGTAACTTCTCTAGAGGCTTTAGAGGTGGACCTTATCTGTATTGCCTCTCTCCTCTTCTTATGCTGCTAGACGCCGGAGCAGACGGAGCGGCTGCGGCGTCTGTCTTCTTTCGTGCTTGCTTACGAGGAGGTGGAGAAGGACTACGACGCGCCGGAGCAGCCGTGACGGCGGCGGGTCTCTTCCACCCTTGCTGGCGAGGCGGAGAAGGAGGAGGCTGCTGGCTGCTCGGGAGCGCCGGCGCAGGCGGCGAAGGAGGCGGAGTACCGCCACGCGCCGGAGAAGGAGGCGGAGTGCCGCCACGCGTGCCCTGATCGTCACTCACCGGAGGAGGAGGCGGTGGAGGAGGCGGAGCGCCGCCACGCGTGCCCTGATCGCACTTGCCGGAGGAGGAGGCGGTGGAGGAGGCGGAGTGCCCTGACTCGCCGGAGGAGGAGGAGGAGGAGGAGGCGTCTAGTTCAGAAGGTTGATGAGCAACTTCCGCCATAGGCATGGAGTCTTCAGAGTAGAACCCAGCCTAGTCTCCCCTTCACCGGTAGGGTGGTCAAGCACGAGGTCCTCAAATCCCTCCGTTATTTCATCCACCATCACCTTAGCATATCCTTCTTGAATCGGCTGGCAGTGATAAGTTGTGCCGGGTCCACTAGGATAAACTTGGCCAACAGCCGCCTTGACCTTCAAATTCATCCATCGCGCCATAATGTGGCAATTTTGAGACTCCGTGATACCATCCACGGGATAGCTGGCAGGAGCCGTCAAGACATGCTCCGGCTGAAGCAGCTCGGTGGAAGCCACGCTGCTTCTCCGCTGAGATGGCAGGGTAGCTTCGGGGGAAGCTTCGGCAGGTCGTTTGCTGCGATCTGCTGCTTCTCGTTCCTCTTCTCGTTCCTCTAGCCCCATTACCCTTTCGTGCAGCGCCTGCAGTTGGTCCTGCTCCAGTTTCTTCCTCCTCTCGGACCTTGAGTGGGTCTACATGAGAGTGTCTTCTTCCTCAAGAGCAAAGGGAACATAGCAGCGAGGAGATGCCAGTCACCCAACTTTGCAGGAGAGAGGGTTCTTCTGAAGCACAGCTCCCAGTTATTACGGGACATATCAACAATTGAGATCTCAGGGTCGGAAATGTATGAAAACATAATAGGAAACAAAGTAGCTAAAGGAGCATCACCATGCCACCAATCTAACCAAAAACGAGTAGAGGCACCATTCCCCACAACAAACTTAACATGCTCCTGAAATACATCACGAACTTTGACCAGATCTCTCCAGAACTAGGAACCATTGGAGGCGGAGGCAAAGATGGGGCTACCGTGTGGGAAGTAGTTGGCTTTAAGGAGGGAGAACGACAATGTGCCATTACGTGAAGTCAAAATCCTCCACGGCCACTTAATAATTACACACTTGTTCATCACAGACGTATTAGAAAATGCCCAGCTCCTCAAGGCTTTTGAGCCTACACATAATATTCCCTTTGACTAGCCGATATTTGCTCCTGTATCCGCAACATTCCAATAGAAAGCACCTCTATGCTTGTCAAAGCCGTCATGGGTCCCTTTAGATAAACGATAGAAGCCCATGGTGAACATGGGAACAGACGAGAGGCACGCATTGATAAGACAAACCTTGCCTGCGTTAGTGTTGTATCTACCAGACCACAGCATAAACCAATTGCTTACTTTAGTAACCAGAGGAGCGAACTCCTTGGCACACATACGGGTGGAGGAGATAGGAAGACCGGAATATTTGAAAGGAAAGGAACCAAGGCTGCAATTAAGTAGCTGAGATACCTCTCAGCCTCCTCTGAGAGACACCAATCAAAATAACCTCACTTTTAGAAAAAATGATCTTGTGCCCTCACAAGGCCTCGAAACATAGGAAAAGGAACTTGACATGGGCAAGACAGGAATCATTCTGCTCAACGATAACAATCATATCATCAGCATATTGCAAATGCGAGATGCCCTCACGCTAAAGATAGGTAACAAATGGGTTTTTGTGGCCTGGGCCCGAAGCCAGAGAAAGAATACAAGATAGCCAATCAGCAATGAAATTAAATAAAAGAGGAGAGACCGGCTAGAAAATTACTTATTGTTTCTTCCATTAACCGACACGGCAGTGTGACCACCGGACACAAGTTGCATCACCCTATGCACATAAGTGCCATGGAAACCTTTGCAAGTAGGACTTGGCGAAGAAACTCCCAGATGACAGAGTCGTAAGCCTTTTCGAAATCAAGTTTAAGTATAATGGCTTCGGTACCCCTAACAATAAGTTCATGAACAATCTCATGCAAGCACAAACTCCCATCAAGGATAAATCTACCCTTGACGAAAGTTGATTGTGTGGTGATAAGAACCCATTGCGCCAAAGGAGAAAGACAAGTCACAAACCCCTTTGCACGGAATTTAGTAGAGTTATCAATAAGGGAGATAGGGAGAAATTGAGTTATAGAATTAGCACCTTTCACTTTGGGGATTACAGACAAATTTCATAATTTAACCTGGATATATCCACCGCATTCAAGGCGAAAACTTGAATAACAGCAGAAACTAAGCCACACAACACCGGCCAGAATTTCTTAAAGAAAGGAATCGATAGCACATCCGGGCCCGACACCGAATTCACATTGGCAGAGTTGATAACTACCTTAATCTCCTCGATAGATAAAGGAACCATTATACCAGCATTTTCTTGATCAGAGACACGTGAACAATGAGACCAAAAGGAGTTAGAGATCACAGAGCCAGAAGCTAGCCTGGCCACATGCAGGGACGCAAAGAACTACTTATAACATCATCTAAAATAAGCTGAGGGTCTGAAGCCCTAATGCCATCCACAACTAGGATATCAATAGAGCACCTATGCCGTCTCTTATTAGTAATAGCAAAGAAGTAAGTTGTGAGGTTATCCCCTTTGAAGGTCCAATTGATCGTGCCTCTATCTCCAATAGACTTCGGCTTGCTGTAAACACTCATGTTCTAGTGGTTTGACGCCAGAGACAAAAATGTAACATGCAATTCAACTAGTAACCAGACACTTTCAACTAGGGAACTTTCAACGGGAAAATCTGACTTTGAGAAAATGAGGAATTTTCCATTAAATTCCAACTTTCTATTAAAATCCATTTGAGAGACTTCCAACTTTCTATTAAAATTTTTCCTACGGTTTCACCAAGATCCATCTATGAGTTCATCTAAGCAACGAGCAACGGGAGAGAGTTTGCATCTACATACCACTTGTAGATCGCGTGCGGAAGCTTGCAAGGTGATGATGGAGTCGTACTCGAACGTGATTCAGATCACCGATGTCCAAGTGCTGAACGGACAGCACCTCCGTGTTCAACACACGTACGGGACGGGAGACGTCTCCTCCTTCTTGATCCAGCAAGGGGGAAGAAGAGGTTGAGGAAGACAGCTCCACCGGCAGCACGACGGCGTGGTGATGGTGGAGAAGCAAGATCTCGGCTGTGGCCGCACGAGCTCTTACGGAGGAGGAGAGGTGTTGGGAGGGAGGGCTGCGCCTTGGAGATGGGCACAGCAGCCCCTCCCTCCCCCTTATATAGGCCCCTAGGGGGTGGCGGCCCTGGAGATCCAATCTCTGTGGGGCGGCAAGGGGTGGAGTGCCCCAAGCCAAGTGGGCGCCCCACCCCTAGGGTTTCAACCCTAGGCGCAGGGGTGGGCCTGGGGCGCACCAGCCCACTATGGGCTGGTTCCTCCCACTTCAGCCCACGGGACCTCCGGATAGGTGGCCCCACTGGTGGACCCGGGACCCTTCCGGTGGTCCCAGACATTACGGAGACCCCAAACTTTCCCGATGGCGAAATACCACTTCCTATATATTATTCTTTACCTCTGGACCATTGCGAAACTCCTCGTGACGTCAGGGATCTCATCCGGACTCAACAACATTCGTAGTCACATACTTGACTTCCTACTAACCCTAGCGCCACCGAACCTTAGTGTGTAGACCCTACGGGTTCGGGAGACACGCAGACATGACCGAGACGACTCTCGGGCAATAACCAACAGCGGGATCTGGATACCCATGTTGGCTCCCACATGCTCCTCGATGATTTCATCGGTTGAACCACGATGTCGAGGATTCGATCAAACCTCGTATGCAATTCCCTTTGTCAATCGGTACGTTACTTGCCCGAGACTCGATCGTCGGTATCCCAATACCTTGTTCAGTCTCGTTATCGCAAGTCACTTTACTCGCATCCGTAATGCATGATCCGTGGCCAACACCTTGGTCACCTTGAGCTCATTATGATGATGCATTACCGAGTGGGCCCAGAGATACCTCTCCGTCATACGGAGTGACAAATCGATCTCGATTAGTGTCAACCCAACAGATACTTTCGGAGATACCTGTAATGCACCTTTATAGTCACCCATTACGCCAGACGTTTGATACACCCAAGGCACTCCTACGGTAACCGGAGTTACACGATCTCATGGTCAAAGGAAGAGATACTTGACATTGGCAAAGCTTCTAGCAAACGAACTATACGATCTTTTATGCTATGCTTAGGATTGGGTCTTGTCCATCACATCATTCTCCCAATGATGTGATCCGTTATCAACGACATCTAATGTCCATAGTCAGGAAACCATGACCATCTGTTGATCACAACGAGCTAGTCAACTAGAGGCTCACTAGGGACATATTGTGGTCTATGTGTTCACACGTGTATTATGATTTCCGGATAATACAGTTATAGCATGAACAAAAGACAATTATCATGAACAATGAAATATAATAATACTTTTATTATTGCCTCTAGGGCATATTTCCAACAGTCTCCCACTTGCACTAGAGTCACTAATCTAGTTACATTGTGATGAATCGAACACCCATAGAGTTCTGGTGTTGATCATGTTTTGCACGCGAGAGAGGTTTAGTCAATGGATCTGCGACATTCAGATCCGTGTGCACTTTGCAAATCTCTATGTCTCCATCTTGAACATTTTCACGGATGGAGTTGAAACGACGCTTGATGTGCCTGGTCTTCTTGTGAAACCTGGGCTCCTTGGCAAGGGCAATAGCTCCAGTGTTGTCACAGAAGAGTTTGATCGGCTCCGACGCATTGGGTATGACTCCTAGGTCGGTGATGAACTCCTTCACCCAAATCGCTTCATGTGCTGCCTCCAAGGCTGCCATGTACTCCGCTTCACACGTAGATCCCGCCACGACGCTCTGCTTGCAGCTGCACCAGCTTACTGCTCCACCATTCAACATATACACGTATCCGGTTTGTGACTTAGAGTCATCCAGATCTGAGTCGAAGCTAGCATCAACGTAACCCTTTACGACGAGCTCTTCGTCTCCTCCATAAACGAGAAACATGTCCTTTGTCCTTTTCAGGTACTTCAGGATATTCTTGACCGCTGTCCAGTGTTCCTTGCCGGGATTGCTTTGGTATCTTGCAACCAAACTTACGGCAAGGTTTACATCGGTCCAGTACACAAGATGGCATACATAATAGATCCTATGGCTGAAGCATAGGGATGACACTCATCTCTTCCTTATCTTTTGCCGTGGTGGTGATCGAGCTGAGCTCAATTTCACACCTTGTAACATAGGCAAGAACCCTTCTTGGACTGATCCATTTTGAACCTCTTCAAAATCTTATCAAGGTATGTGCTTTGTGAAAGACCTATGAGGCGTCTCGATCTATCTCTATAGATTTTGATGCCTAATATATAAGCAGCTTCTCCAAGGTCCTTCATTGAAAAACACTTGTTCAAGTAGGCCTTAATGCTATCCAGAAGTTTTGTATCATTTCCCATCAAGAGTATGTCATCTACATATAACAGGAGAAATGCTACGGAGCTCCCACTCACTTTCTTGTAAACGCAGGCTTCTCCATAAGTCTACATAAACCAAAACGCTTTGATCATCTCATCAAAGCGAATGTTCCAACTCCGAGATGCTTGCACCAGTCCATAAATGGATCGTTGGAGCTTGCATACTTTGTTAGCGTTCGAGGATCGACAAAACCTTCGGCTGCATCATATACAGCTCTTCCTTAAGGTGTCCGTTAAGGAATGCCGTTTTGACGTCCATCGCCATATCTCATAATCATAGTATGCGGCAATTGCTAACATGATTCGGACGGACTTCAGCTTCGCTACGGGAGAGAATGTCTCGTCGTAGTCAATCCCTTGAACTTGTCGATAACCCTTAGCGACAAGTCGAGCTTTATAGATGGTAACATTACCATCCGCGTCCGTCTTCTTCTTAAAAATCCATTTGTTTTCTATCGCTCGCCGATCATTGGGCAAGTCTGTCAAAGTCCATACTTTGTTTTCATACATGGATTCTATCTCGGATTTCATGGCTTCAAGCCATTTGTTGGAATCTGGGCCCGCCATTGCTTCTTCATAGTTCAAAGGTTCATTGTTGTCTAACAACATGATTTCCATGACAGGGTTGCCGTACCACTCTGGTGCGGAACGTGTCCTTGTGGACCTTCGAGGTTCAGTAGCAACTTGATCCGAAGTACCTTGATCATCATCATTGTTTTCCTCTTCAGCTGGCGTGGGCATTACAGGAACGGTTTCCTGCGCTGCACCACCTTCCCGTTCGAGAGGTAGTACTTCATCGAGTTCTACTTTCCTCCCACTTACTTCTTTCGAGAGAAACTCTTTTTCCAGAAAGCATCCGTTCTTGGCAACAAAGATCTTGCCTTCGGATCTTAAGTAGAAGGTATACCCGACTGTTTCCTTAGGGTATCCTATGAATACGCATTTTTCCGACTTGGGTTCGAGCTTTTCAGGTTGAAGTTTCTTGACATAAGCATCGCATCCCCAAACTTTTAGAAATGACAGCTTAGGTTTCTTCCCAAACCATAATTCATACGGTGTCGTCTCAACGGATTTAGACGGTGCCCTATTTAAAGTAAATGTAGCCGTCTCTAGAGCGTATCCCCAAAATGATAGCGGTAAATCGGTAAGAGACATCATAGACCGCACCATATCCAATAGAGTGCGATTACGACGTTCGGACACACCATTTCGCTGAGGTGTCCCAGGCGGCGTGAGTTGTGAAACGATTCCACATTTCCTTAAGTGTGTACCAAATTCGTGACTTAAGTATTCTCCTCCACGATCTGATCGTAGGAACTTTATCTTTCGGTCACGTTGATTCTCTACCTCACTCTGAAATTCCTTGAACTTTTCAAAGGTCTCAGACTTGTGTTTCATTAAGTAGACATACCCATATCTACTTAAGTCATCAGTGAGAGTGAGAACATAACGATATCCTCCGCGAGCCTCAACGCCATCGGACCGCACACATCGGTATGTATGATTTCCAACAAGTTGGTTGCTCGCCCATTGTTCGGAGAACGGAGTCTTGGTCATTTTGCCCAAGAGGCATGGTTCACATGTGTCAAACGATTCATAATCAAGAGACTCTAAAAGTCCATCGGCATGGAGCTTCTTCATGCGCTTGACACCAATGTGACCAAGGCGGCAGTGCCACAAGTATGTGGGACTATCGTTATCAACTTTACATCTTTTGGCATCCACACTATGAACATGTGTAATATTACGTTCGAGATTCATTAAGAATAAACCATTGACCATCGGAGCATGACCATAAAACATATCTCTCATATAAATCGAACAACCATTATTCTCAGACTTAAATGAGTAGCCATCTCAGATAAACGAGATCCAGATACAATGTTCATGCTCAAACATGGCACTAAATAACAATTATTAAGGTTCAAAACTAATCCCGTGGGTAAATGTAGAGGCAGCGTGTCGACGGCGATCACATCGACTGAACCATTCCCGACGCCAAGATCGTCACCTCGCCCTTCGCCAGTCTCCGCTTATTCCGTAGCTCCTGCTGTGAGTTACAAATATGAGCAACGGCACCGTATCAAATACCGGGAGTTACTACGAGTAATCTTGGTAAGGTACACATCAATTACATGTATATCAAATATACCTTTGGTGTTGCGGCCTTCTTATCCGCTAAGTATTGGGGCAGTTCCGCTTCAAAGGACCCTTCCCTTGCAATAAAAGCACTCGGCCTCGTGCTTGGGTCCATTCTTTGACTTCTTCCCGCAACAAGCTTATCGGCGCGGCAACATCTTTGCCGCCCTTCTTGAAGTTCTTCTTACCCTTGCCCTTCTTGAACTTAGTGGTCTTATTGACCATCAACACTTGATGTTCTTTCTTGATTTCAGCCTCTGCTGATTTCAGCATCGAGAACACTTCAGGAATGGTCTTTACCATCCCCTGCATATTGTAGTTCATCACAAAGCTCTTGTAGCTTGGTGGGAGCGATCGAGGATTCTGTCAATGACCGCCTCATCTGGGAGGTTAATGTTCAACTGGGTCATACGGTTGTGCAACCTGCACATCTTGAGGATGTGCTCACCGTGTAACTGTTTTCCTCCATCTTACAACTCAGAGAACTTGTCGGAGACATCATATCTCTCGACCGGGCATGAGCTTGAAAACTAGTTTCAGCTCTTCAACATCTCATATGCTCTGTGATGCTCAAAACGCTTTTGGAGCCCGGTTCTAAGCTGTAGTGCATGCCGCACTGAACGAGGGAGTAATCATCGAACGAGTCCGCCAAACGCTCAAATCGCCTTGCAAAGTCTTTGGGAGAACAGTGGGTCACCTAGCGGTGCTTCTAGGACATATTGTTTCTTGGCAGCTATGAGGATGATCCTCGTGTTCGGACCCGCACCGTATAGTTGCTGCCATCATCTTTCAGCTTGGTTTTCTAGGAACGCTGAAGTTCATGTTGACATTAGCGTTGGCCATTGATCTACAAGACATATTTGCAAAGGTTTTAGACTAAGTTCATGATAATAAAGTTCTAATCAGAATTATGAACTCCCACTTAGATTAGACATCCCTCTAGTCATCTAAGTGTTACACGATCCGAGTCGACTAGCCCGTGTCCGATCATCACGTGAGACGGACTAGTCATCATCGGTGAACATCTTCATGTTGATCATATCTTCCATACGACTCGTGTTCGACCTTTCGGTCTCCGTGTTCCGAGGCCATGTCTGTACATGCTAGGCTCGTCAAGTTAACCCTAAGTGTTTTCGCTGTGTAAAACTGTCTTACACCCGTTGTATGTGAACGTAAGGATCCATCACACCCGATCATCACGTGGTGCTTAGAAACGACGAACTGTAGCAACGGTGCATAGTTAGGGGAGAACACTTCTTGAAATTTTGTAAGGGATCATCTTATTTACTACCGTCATCCTAAGTACACAAGATGCATAAACATAATAAACATCACATGCAATTATATAGTTGTGACATGATATGGCCAATATCATAAAGCTCCATTGATCTCCATCTTCGAGGCTCCATGATCATCCTGTCACCGGCTTGACACCATGATCTCCATCATCATGATCTCCATCATCGTGTCTTCATGAAGTTGTCACGCCAACGACTACTTCTACTTCTATGACTAACGCGTTTAGTAATGAAGTAAAGTAGTTTACATGGCGTTCTTCAATGACACGCAGGTCATACAAAAAATAAAGAGAACTCCTATGGCTTCTGCCGTTGTCATACTCATCGACATGCAAGTCGTGAATCCTATTACAAGAACATGATCTCATACATCACAATTCATCATTCATCACAACTTCTGGCCATATCACATCACATGATCAATCGCTGCAAAAACAAGTTAGACGTCCTCTAATTGTTGTTGCATCTTTTACATTGTTGCGATTGGGTTCTAGCAAGAACGTTTTCTTACCTACGAAAAACACCACAACGTGATTTTGTCAACTTCTATTTACCCTTCATAAGGGCCTTGTTCATCGAATCCGCTCCAACTAAAGTGGAGAGACAGACACCCGCCAGCCACCTTATGCAACTAGTGCATGTCATCGGTGGAACCGGTCTCACGAAGCGCACGTAAGGTTGGTCCGGCCGCTTCATCCCACAATACCGTTGAGCAAGAAAAGACTAGTAGAGGCAAGTAAGATGACAAGATCAACGCCCAAACAAATTGTGTTCTACTCGTGCATTAGAGAACTACGCATAGACCTAGCTCTGATACCACTGTTGGGGAACGTTGTAGAAAATTAAAAAATTTCCTACGGTTTCACCAAGATCCATCTATGAGTTCATCTAAGCAACGAGCAACGGGAGAGAGTTTGCATCTACATACCACTTGTAGATCGCGTGCGGAAGCTTGCAAGGTGATGATGGAGTCGTACTCGAACGTGATTCAGATCACCGATGTCCAAGTGCTAAACGGACAGCACCTCCGCGTTCAACACGCGTACGGGAAGGGAGACGTCTCCTCCTTCTTGATCCAGAAAGGGGGAAGAAGAGGTTGAGGAAGACAGCTCCACCGGCAGCACGACGGCATGGTGATGGTGGAGAAGCAAGACTCGGCTGTGGCTTCACGATCTCTTACGGAGGAGGAGAGGTGTTGGGAGGGAGGGCTGCGCCTTGAGATGGGTACAGCAGCCCCCTCCTCCCCTTTATATAGGCCCCCAGGTGGCTGCCCCGAGATCCAATCTCCGTGGGGGGCGCGCCAAGGGGTGGAGTGCCCCCAAGCCAGTGGGCGCCCCACCCCTAGGGTTTCAACCCTAGGCGCAGCTGGTCGGCCTGGGGCGCACCAGCCCACTATGGGCTGGTTCCTCCCACTTCAGCCCACGGGCCCTCCGGGATAGGTGGCCCCACCGGTGGACCCGGGACCCTTCCGTGGTCCCAGACATTACCGGAGACCCCAAACTTTCCCGATGGCGAAATACCACTTCCTATATATTATTCTTTACCTCCGGACCATTCCAAACTCCTCGTGATTTCCGGGATCTCATCCGGACTCGAACTACATTCGGTAGTCACATACTTGACTTCCTACTAACCCTAGCGCCACCGAACCTTAGTGTGTAGACCCTACGGTTCGGAGACACGCAGACATGACCGAGACGACTCTCGGGCAATAACCAACAGCGGATCTGGATACCCATGTTGGCTCCCACATGCTCCTCGATGATTTCATCGGTTGAACCACGATGTCGAGGATTCGATCAAACCTCGTATGCAATTCCCTTTGTCAATCGATGCGTTACTTGCCCGAGACTCGATCGTCGGTATCCCAATACCTTGTTCAGTCTCGTTATCGAAAGTCACTTTACTCGCATCTGTAATGCATGATCCGTGGCCAACACCTTGGTCACCTTGAGCTCATTATGATGATGCATTACCGAGTGGGCCCAGAGATACCTCTCCGTCATACGGAGTGACAAATCCAGTCTCGATTAGTGTCAACCCAACTGATACTTTCGGAGATACCTGTAATGCACCTTTATAGTCACCCAGTTACGTTGTGACGTTTGATACACCCAAGGCACTCCTACGGTAACCGGGAGTTACACGATCTCATGGTCAAAGGAAGAGATACTTGACATTGGCAAAGCTTCTAGCAAACGAACTATACGATCTTTTATGCTATGCTTAGGATTGGGTCTTGTCCATCACATCATTCTCCCAATGATGTGATCCTGTTATCAACGACATCTAATGTCCATAGTCAGGAAACCATGACCATCTGTTGATCACAACGAGCTAGTCAACTAGAGGCTCACTAGGGACATATTGTGGTCTATGTGTTCACACGTGTATTATGATTTCCGGATAATACAGTTATAGCATGAACAAAAGACAATTATCATGAACAATGAAATATAATAATACTTTTATTATTGCCTCTAGGGCATATTTCCAACAACCCTATAGTTCATGATATATTTCAAGTAAAAATCTACTCAGTAAACTATGGTTATACCTCTTTTTTTAGAGAAAATGGTTCTACCTTTCCCCATTTCTCACCCTACCTCATATGGCATGTAGCAACTGTTTGGTAGGTGCTGGTCAACCCCATTAACATTGAGAGGGAATGTTGGAAGCCGTGCGCACAATGGGTGGCGGAGCGCCCTGACCACCGCACGACTGGGTCTTCATGTGATGTGAGTAGTAGCATCTACAAGCTTTCTTACCAGGAGTAAAAGATGGAGGCGCCGTGCTTAACCTTTTTGCATTTTGTAGGCAACGGAAATAACAGTTACATAATGGTAGCCTCCAAGTCATGGAATATTGTTTAATTCTCGCTGCCAGAGACAGTTTTGTGCCTTTTGGTTGTCCTGATTCCTCACATTCCTAGATCAAGTCCATGAGCTTGCTAAAAGAGATAAATTAGTATGCTTATTTGCATCTAAACCACTCACTTGGTAACATACTATATATGTGAGAATGCCATCTGAAATCACATCATCAAATTTGAATTCACAACACAACATGTAGTAGTAGATAGCGCTACTAGGATGAAAGGTAGAGTACTCATATAAATAAAGAAGGCACAAAGAACATGGTGTAAGTAGAATTGTAGATAAAGAGGTGGTAGTGTAAAGACGGAATAAAGTACGAAAATTGAATTAATTACTGATGGTACAGATGAGGACATGTTAGAATTGATGGTTTCCCTGCAAGATTGTTTCAACGGAATTAGATTTTAATGAAAGAGGATATTGTTCGTGCTGTCGAATAAAGAACATACGACATATGTGACTAATGATATAACTATTGTTCTCATTCCGTGAAGAATACGGAGTGAATCAAAGTTTTTCGGCCTATTGATTAAATCAATGTTACTTACAAGATTATTCAAATCTTCTTACTTACAGGCTGAGGCCGATCCTAAATGGTAGGATATTCTATAACCGTAGTGCATTCATTCCTAACGTATTAATTGATCATAATGTCTTATTTTCTTTTGAATGTATGAAATCATTGATAAGTTAAAAGATAATTGAGAGGCGGGGGGGGGTCTGTTCTTACAAATTGAATCATGCAAAAGCTTATGATCGTGTGGATTTGTAATTTTTGAGAAGTATGATTGGGGCTCTTGGTTTTGCATCTGTCTGATGATTTATGTGAGATCGATGAAATTTTTGGTGCGCCTTACCTGGCAGTTGTTGGAGTATTTATCCAACTTGTAGTCTTATGGAAGGGGATCCTTTGTATCCATACTTGTTTATGTTTGTGGATGAAGCGCTTTCCTAATTTCTAAATGATGCTTGCGAAAAAGGGGGCCTTTGAGGATTCTTGTTGAACAAACGTGCTCCAGGTATTTCTCATTTTTTTTGTTCTTCCATCATAGTATTCTATTCTTAATGGGTCTATTGATTGATCCTTGACCACTAAAAATATTCTGACGGTGTTTGAGGTAGGGACTGGTCAATTGTTGAGTCCTTATAAATGATCGATCATGTTTGGGAAGAAGTGCGTTGTGGAGAATCAAGTTTCCACGATAGTTACACTAAAAAGTATTGCACATGGTTTTAAGGATAAATATCTTGGTGTACCAGTGCTAGAGGGAAGAATGGATGTTGGTAAATTTCAGCCGACCAAAGATAAGGATCTCAAAAAGCTATAAGATTGGATTGAAAATATAATTCTAGTGGGGCAAATAAAATTCTTATCAAATTATTGATCCAGGAGCTTTCAGTTTATGGATGGAAATTTCCAAATTTCTGGTCCTAGATTATCAGGAATTTTTGTTGGGGTGACTAGGAGGACATGAGGAAAACTCGTTCGCTAGCATGAAACAAACTTGCGAGAGCAAAGGGCGAGCGAGGCCTGATGTCTACTATGCAATTTTATTTTTGTAAACTTTGTTGGGCCTCCAAGAGAAGAGTTCTGTAGGACAACAACAATTTTTCCTCAAGTGGATGACCTAAGTTTTATCAATCCGCGAGATATGTAGGATGAAGGTGGTTCTCTCTCAAACAACCTACAATTAAATAAAAGTGATCACTTGTGTCCGCGGACACCCAATACAATTGTTAGTTGTATAGGCGCACTAGTTCGGCGAAGAGATGGTGATACAAGTCTAATATGGATGTAAGAAATAGGGTTTTGTAATCTGAATAAATAAAAGCCGCAAGGTAGCAAGTAACAAAAGTGAACAAAATGGTGTCCCAATGCTAAAAAATAAGGCCTAGTGTTCATACTTTTGCTAGTACTAACTCTCAACATTATTAACATAATTGTATCATGATAATCTCTCAAAGTGTAAGAAAGAATCACTCCAAATTTTCTATATCGGAGAAAAAAGGAGGAAATCATGTAGGTAGCAAACCACCACAAAGTTGTCTTTCCAATCTATCTATCGCCACCCCCAATGTGTCATGGATAGCCCTAGAGATCATACTATGAAAATACAATATGATACTATCGTTCAACCTTTATGCTTAGAGTACCCCAATGTTACCATGGGTATCCGCAAGTTAATTACTACACATGCTTCATGTAATCTCAAATTAGAAGTATTCAATCCAATATAAAGAAACTTCAAACAACAAGACTCAAATCACCACTAAAAGAATAGTGGGACATGAACATTATAAAATCCAACTTTATTAATAAAGCTCATGATACAGTCAAGATAGGAATCCATCAAGAACATGGGAGAGAGATAGAGAGATCAAACACATAGCTACAGTTACAAATCATGAACCCCGAGGATGAACTACTCACACATCATCATGGAGGCAACAAGGTTGATGAAGACGACTTAGTAGATGGGTTCCCCCTTCTACACGACGAAGGCTTCTGGTATTTATAGGAATTTTCGGCATTGGAATTATGTCAAAAGGTTGATCAAGGGGCCCACATGGACAATGAGCGCGACCTACCCCCTTGTCGCGCCACCTGTCCAAGTGGAGGGCCTTGGGGCTCTTCTTGATGTTTCCCGAAGCTTACAGGCTCCTCCTTAGTCCAGAAAAAGCCGTCAAAAATTGGCATCGTATTTGGACCTTGCTAAGTATTTATTTCCAGCGAAACAAAAAATAAGCACAAAACAGGAACTAGCACTGGGCACTAGATTAATAAGTTAGTCCAGAAAATTAATATAAAGTGCACCAAAACCATTAATAAATGATGGAAATATAGAATAAATATTTCATACATTATAGATACGCTGGAGACGTATCAAGGCATGACTTTGGTGGTATCGGGTTATTTAATCAAGCACTTTTGGATAAACAAACATGGTAGCTATCAATATTTTCGGACCCATTATGTGCAAAGTTGACGAAGGCAAAGTATTACCATAAAGGCCATCTTCTTGGTAATATTTTTCGCAATTAACATTGGTGACTTGGCAGGGGATTATGCATGGACTTGATTTTCTTAAAGAGGGGTGACTTGGAGTGTTTTTTACGGTTATTGTACGAATATTTGGACAGTTAATTGGCTTCCAATGATTTTCGCACTCGAAATTTGAGCTAAAAATAATAGAAGTAGACTCAAGTGGGTTTTTGATTTATTCATGAGTGGGAAGTGGAGATGGGATGAGAAGTTGATTAGGAACCTATTTTATCGCGTAGGAGATCCTAACGACGTGTATTAAATTTTGTGCGGATGGCGATCTTGTTGATTCACACTAGGAGAAGAATGGACTATTCTCTGTTAAAAGTATGTACAATTTAGCATTGAGTCTAAAGGATCAAAAGGAAGAGTTGGTGCAATCTAGTGCCGCCGTGAGTAGGAATGTAGGCTTTGGAATATCATTTAGAAAATCAATGTTCCCTAGAAGATCAGAATTTTTGCATGGCAAGTCGCGTCGAGCAACTTGGTGGCTCAAAGTTAAGCGAGTTGTGCACCATGAAGCTTATTTATGTATGTGCTCTATTTGTGGTGTGAAAGATGAGGGCCTTCCATTTGACTATGGGAAATGACTGGAATATTCCTGGCGAATAGATGTTCAAGTATACAGGGCCGGACTGGTTACTTATCCTATAGGACTAGTTTAATTCGCCTCTGCGTGAGCAAACACTAGTAGAAAAACACCTATTAGTCCCGGTTCAGAGGGTTTTTAGTCCCGGTTCATGAACCGACTAATGGGTCGTTACTAATACCTCCCCTTTAGTCCCGGTTCTAACACTAACCGGGACAGATGGTCCTCCACGTGGCGGTGCGCCGAGCTCAGTAGGGTTTGGTCCCGTTGGTGGCACCAACGGGACCAAAAGGCATCCACGCGTCAAGATTCCAAAGGATGTGGTTTTTGTTTTTTTGGAAGGGGGGTTGTGGGTTTTGGGGGTTAATTTAGGTGTTTCATATTTTGTTTTAGCTAGCTAATTAATAGAGAGAAGTGTCTCTCTTATGTGCGTGTTTGGTCGATGCTACGTACTATATACATATAGCCCTCGACACGCTAGCTAGTAAAAAATGAAGGAACCATCGAGTCTGAAGTTCGTCATGCATACCGAGAGAAATGATCGATCGACCTCTCCTTCTCCGAGAGATTGGTCGAACAACAAGTTTTCGTATCATGTACGTCCGACGCTATTGGCTACATACATGTACAATATATAAGATCTCTCAATTACAGTCCCCTAGCAGTTGAAATCAACTTCCACATGGTATTCTCTGGCTTTATTGATGACGTGGTCAAGAAAGAATCCTGCCAATTCCTCTTGAATTGCTTTCTCGCGATCTGGTTCTAGGAGTTCATTCCAAGATCATCACGCCTAATTTGAAGAAGGGGTTAATTAATACATATATATGAATGAAACTCAACAGAAATA
Source organism: Aegilops speltoides (assembly GCA_021437245.1). Classification (NCBI taxonomy): domain Eukaryota; kingdom Viridiplantae; phylum Streptophyta; class Magnoliopsida; order Poales; family Poaceae; genus Aegilops; species Aegilops speltoides. The sequence continues at coordinate 506,291,113 of CM038147.1, forward strand.
ATGGTGTAATAACATGAAATTGTGAATATTATTAATTGCTTACGCACTTCATATTGTCTTTGAGAGTAGCCCAGCTTGTTTTTCAAAGTCGTAGTGTGGATGAACTCGCACACGTAGTATCCACAGAAATCATTCCCTTGTTCCTGCCACAAGCACTTTACAAGAAATAGAGGTCAATCAAACTGATAATGAAGCATTATAAATGGCATTGATGAAAGTATAGCTATAGAATTAACGGAAGATGCGCACAACTAGCTAGCCAGTAGTACTTACTTTCGGGTATGTATATCGCAGCTCCTTCGGCAGTCCCGGAGCTTGTGCGGTGAACTCTTTCCAAACCCTGCAAGACAAAAATTATTATTATTATTACTTGAGATATCAGGAAATGAACAAAAAGTTGCCGATATGGTGCGATAATGATCGATTGAACTTACTTGCTGAGCATTTCAGTCATGTCCGCATAGGTGTTGGGATCTTTCCGCCTTGAGTCTAAGACGGTTACTAGTCCACGCCAAGCTTAATCTCCGTAAGAATATAGTGGAAACTGACGCATGCATAACTCGTCAATTACATTACTATAACCTCGCTCGAGTAATAAGGGAAACCGAATATGCAAACGATCAGTAACACTCACTTGCCGTTGTAAGGAAAGAGTATGGTATCCTTGTTTTGATTTTTGATCAACGATTGTATTAAGTTGTCCTCGGCCTCTTGGCGTCCTTTTAAACCAGAAATACATTTATGATATTTGTGTTAATGAACCCAATATCATAGATTTCATTTTTTTTTGCACTCGACGATCTTCAATCTGCATAATATATTGAGGATAATTAATTATAAATACATGCAATGAAAGAGCCGAGCTATATACAGAGACTTAATGACAGAAATAGTACTTACAGGCAGTAGCAAAAGACTGTTAATTTATCAAGGGCCTTTTGATTGAAGAACGCGAAGAACTCCTCAAATGGAACACACAACATATCAGTTCCAACAAGGTCGTGCTCCTCCTTAATGTGCAGATACAAACTGTCCGCCCCCAGACTCTCTGCAGGTTTTCATGTACCAAGTATGGAACCTTCACATCATCGTTGTTAGAGATTTTTCATCTTTGACGAGAGGCTTCCCGTATCAGATATCGTGTTCTTCCACCATCATGTAATCAGGAAGTGCATCGTCAGGCAGGTAATCTTGTAGATTGCCATAACCGGCCACCATCCCCGGAACATTAGCGACGATGTTGCCGCTAGACACATTGAGCGGGGGGCACGATTGGTTTGCATGTTCGCCGAGCTGGTCAATTTTTTCGTAGCTGCTCGTTCTTTTGCTCTTTGATGTCTGACAGTACTTCCCGACCGGTCCGCTTGGAGATATGTCTGTCCAGTCATGCGCTCATAGTTGGTTCTCGGCGGAGACTTTGCCGGTTTCCTCAGGGCATCGAGAGTGCGCATTGCTTTCACCGGATCTACCTTCTCCTCCGGAGGTGGATGTCTCTTTGCTTTCACCCCTTCAAAGAACTCCTTCACGTGGGTCTGCACGATCGTATTGTTTTCCTCCTCGGTCCTCTTGTACGGTAACTTCTCTAGAGGCTTTAGAGGTGGACCTTATCTGTATTGCCTCTCTCCTCTTCTTATGCTGCTAGACGCCGGAGCAGACGGAGCGGCTGCGGCGTCTGTCTTCTTTCGTGCTTGCTTACGAGGAGGTGGAGAAGGACTACGACGCGCCGGAGCAGCCGTGACGGCGGCGGGTCTCTTCCACCCTTGCTGGCGAGGCGGAGAAGGAGGAGGCTGCTGGCTGCTCGGGAGCGCCGGCGCAGGCGGCGAAGGAGGCGGAGTACCGCCACGCGCCGGAGAAGGAGGCGGAGTGCCGCCACGCGCCGGAGAAGGAGGCGGAGTGCCGCCACGCATGCCCTGATCGTCACTCACCGGAGGAGGAGGCGGTGGAGGAGGCGGAGCGCCGCCACGCGTGCCCTGATCGCACTCGCCGGAGGAGGAGGCGGTGGAGGAGGCGGAGTGCCCTGACTCGCCGGAGGAGGAGGAGGAGGCGGAGGCGTCCAGTTCAGAAGGTTGATGAGCAACTTCCGCCATAGGCATGGAGTCCTCAGAGTAGAACCCAGCCTAGTCTCCCCTTCACCGGTAGGGTGCTCAAGCACGAGGTCCTTAAATCCTTCCGTTATTTCATCCACCATCACCTTAGCATATCCTTCTGGAATCGGCTGGCAGTGATAAGTTGTGCCGGGTCCACTAGGATAAACTTGGCCAACAGCCACCTTGACCTTCAAATTCATCCATCGCGCCATAATGTGGCAATTTTGAGACTCCGTGATACCATCCACGGGATAGCTGGCAGGAGCCGTCAAGACATGCTCCGGCTGAAGCAGCTCGGTGGAAGCCACGCTGCTTCTCTGCTGAGATGGCAGGGTAGCTTCGGGGGAAGCTTCGGCAGGTCGTTTCGTGCGATCTGCTGCTTCTCGTTCCTCTAGCCCCATTACCCTTTCGTGCAGCGCCTGCAGTTGGTCCTGCTCCAGTTTCTTCCTCCTCTCGTGGGTTTTGTAACCCCCTACGTCCGGAAAACCAACCTTCCACAGAATGGAGCCTGGCGTGCCTCGTGTCCGTCCAGGGTGCTCAGGATTCCCAAGGGCCATTGTGAGCTCGTTCTTCTCCCTGTTTGGAAGGAACGTCCCTCACTGCGCTGCATCGATATAGTGTCGAAGGTTCTTGACTGGTATTTGCAGTTGCTCGTCCGTCCACTGGCACTTCCCTATTACAGGGTCCAAGGTTCCGCCAGCCTCAAGAACCAAGTCCGCAACGGTCAGCCAAGACATTGTCTCTGGTTCGATCCCTTTTTCAAGCAGATCATTCTCAGCCTTGGACCACTTAGGACGGGCTTTGAGGTAGCCACCTGACCCCGTGCGATAGTGAAGCTTCTTCTTCGCAACATTTTTCTTGTTTGTCGCCGACATCTTCTTACTCTTTTCCGATGTCTTGTGGGCCACAAATGCGGGCCAGTGATCTTTGATCTTCTTATATTTGCCGATAAATTCTGGTGTCTTTTCTTTCTCGACAAACTGGTTCAGCTCTTTCCTCCACCTCCTCATTAGGGTTGCCATCTTCTTAAGAGCACAAGACTTGATTAATTGCTCTTTAACTGGCTTCTCCGGATCCTCCTCTGGCGGTAGGGTGAAATTTGCCTTCAACTCAGTCCAAAGATCTTCTTTCTGCATATCATTGACATAAGACACCTCAGGGTCTTCCTCCTTAGGCTTATACCATTGCTGGATGCTGATCGGGATCGGGGTCTTCCTCCTTGTCCGGATGGGTCAATCGGTTCGCCGTCGGGCGCGATTTCTATGATCTCAAACTTTTCATCCGAGCTCAACTTTTTCTTCGGGCCTCGTCTCCTTACTGAAGTTGTGCTCGATCCAGAGGGCTAGAAATTATAAGGAAGAAAGACGAGAGTAATTAGTATGTGTACATATACCAAAACAATGGATGCATTAATTAACTAGTCAGCACGGGCTTAACTAATATATATATACCTGGCCAGACTCGGTTCGGTGACCGGAGCAGTCAGCACGGTCTCCTTCTTGTACCTCCATTGTGTCACCGGAGCCATCATGAACATAGTCCTCTTCTTGTACCGGCATTAATGGGTCGAAGCCATCATGAACATAGCCCTCTTCTTTACCCAGTCCTTCCTGACCATCGGTCTCGTTGATAAATGACGCAACTTCATCACTTCCTTGTGCGATTATGTCCCCCAACATCGCTTCTGTTTCTTCGTCTCGGGAATGCTCCATAGTTTCTCCAAATATTTACAACATGTCAATTATTATTCAAACATGGTACAGATGGATATATATATATATATATTAGTGGCAAACATAGAACTAGCTAGCTAATCACAATAAGGAATCATGTTAGTGGCATCGATGCTGCTTCTCTAGGGTTTGGGGTCGCCTCGACACAACGTTTCAAGGGTTTGGGGTGGCCTCGACGACAACGCTCTTTTAACTTGATAAATTTGGGTGGCCTCGAGAGAGTTAATTTTTCGGGTAGGGGCGCGGCGGGAGGGGGTAGGAGACCAACATCGTTTTCTCTCTAGGGTTTGGGTGTTGAGGGAGTCCTGGACTAGGGGGTGTCCGGACAGCCGGATTATCATTATCCGCCGGACTATCATTATCCGCCAGACTCCAAAACTATGAAGATACAAGAATGAAGACTCCGTCCCGTGTCCGGATGGGACTTTCCTTGGCGTGGAAGGCAATCTTGGCAATACGGATATGTAGATCTCCTACCATTGTAACCGACTCTGTGTAACCCTAGCCTCCTCCGGTGTCTATATAAACCGGGGGCTTTAGTCCATAGGACAACATACATTACAACAATCATACCATAGGCTAGCTTCTAGGGTTTAGCCTCCTTGATCTCGTGGTAGATCCACTTTTGTACTACCCATATCATCAATATTAATCAAGCAGGACGTAGGGTTTTACCTCCATCAAGAGGGCCCGAACCTGGGTAAAAACATCGTGTCCCTCGTCTCCTGTTACCATCCGCCTAGACGCACAGTTCGGGACCCCTACCCGAGATCCGCCGGTTTTGACACCGACATTGGTGCTTTCATTGAGAGTTCCTCTGTGTCGTCACCGATAGGCTTGATGGCATCTTCAACCAGTAACGCTGTCCAGGGTGATACTTTTCTCCCCGGACAGATCTTTGTATTCGGCGGCTTCACCCTGCGAGCCAATTCACTTGGCCATCTGGAGCAGATCGAAAGGTACGCCCCTGGCCGTCAGGTCAGATTTGGAAGCTTAAACTTCACGGCCGATGCCCGCGGAGACTTGATCTTCGACGGACTCGAGCCACAGCCGAGCGCGCCGCACTGTGACGACGGGCATGATCTAGCTCTGCCACCGAACAGTGCCTTTGTGGCCGCACATGGTCCGCTTCGGCCATTAGCCCGGAGCCGATCGCCTAGATCGAGGGACGGTGGATAGACGCCGCCCTGGGGGCTCCAACATCCACGACGATGGAGCCGAACACTAATCTTGTCCCCTGCGAAACTCGTGATTCCGAGGCGCCGGACTCCTCGCCGGACTCCGAACCTCCCGTGCCCCTACCAATCAATTCGGACTGGGTGCCGGTTATGGAATTCACCGCCGCAGACATCTTCCAATACTCGCCTTTTGGCGATATCTTGAATTCACTAAAGCATCTCTCTTTATCAGGAGAGTCCTGGCCGGACTATGGCCAGGATGGTTGGGGTACGGACGACGAAGAAATTCAAAGCCCACCCACCACCCACTTTGTAGCCACTATCGACGATCTAACCGACATGCTAGACTACGACTCCGAAGACATCGATGCTATGGACGACGATGCCGGAGACGAACAGGAACCAGCGCCTATAGGGCACTGGAAGACCACCTCGTCATATGACGTATACATGGTGGATACCCCAAAAGATGGGGACAGCGAAGAAACAGCTGAGGCAGATCCCTTAAAGAAACAGCCCAAGCGCCGGCGTTAGCGGCGCCGCTCTAAATCTCGCCACAGCAAGAATAGAGATTCCGGCACAGGAGATAACAATACCCCAGAGAGTGCCGAAGACAATCCCCTCCAGCAGGACTCAGCGCAGGAGGATGCAGAAGCAAGCCCTCACGAGAGGGCGGCAGACGAAGAGGTTGAGGATCATAACTATATGCCTCCCTCCGAAGACGAAGCAAGCCTCAATGACGACGAACTTGTCGTGCCCGAGGACCCCGTCGAACAAGAGCTTTTTAAGCGCATGCTCATCGCCACAGCCAGAAGCCTGAAGAAGGAAAAGCGGAAGCTCAAAACAGCGGAAGACACGCTCAGAATGAGATGGAGCAAAGTGCTCAAAACCGCAGATAAATACGGCAATGGCAACCAATCGAAGAGCTACCCGAAGCGTAAGCTGCTACCAAAATTCGACGAGGAGGCCATAGAGCCTCCACCGTCAAATGGCCCAGCCAGGTCCATCTACGGACCCAAAAAGAAGGCCCCAGGAAGCAAGGTAACATGTCAAGTGTCCGATGATAGCGGCACATACAAGTACAGGGGCGCCGCACACCCACTATGTTTCACCGATGAGGTGCTGGACCATGAATTCCCAGCAGGGTTTAAACCCATAAACATAGAGGCCTACGATGGAACAACAGACCACAGAGTGCGGATAGAAGATTATATACTACATATACACATGGCCGAGGAGACGATCTCCACGCCATAAAATATCTACCCTCAAGCTCAAAGGGCCAGCCCGTCATTGGCTCGAAGCCTCCCGAAAACACTGTTGGAAGTTGGGAAGAGCTCGAGTGCAGCGTTTAGAGCGAATTTTCAAGGGACTTATGTCCGTCCTCCGGATGCAGATGATCTAAGTCATATAACTCAACAGCCCGGAGAGTCAGCGCGGAAATTCTGGAACAGGTTTCTTACCAAAAAGAACCAAATAGTCGACTGTCTGGATGCCGAAGCCTTAGTAGCTTTCAAGCACAATGTCCAAGATGAATGGCTCGCCAGGCACCTCGGTCAAGAGAAACCGAGGACAATGTCCGCACTAACAAGCCTCATGACCCGCTTACATGCGGAGAGGATAGCTGGCTAGCAAGAAGCAGCACCAGCGACCCAAGTACATCCGAGATAAGAGATGGAACAGAAAATCACGGCGCAGAAAAGAGCAGCGCCGAATAAAGAGAAAAGCCCAAAGAGCACGGCAGTCAACGCCGGATTCAAAAGCTCATGCGCCCAACAACAAAACACAGCCTCTCAAGGATGACAAGCGGTAATTGTCAAACTTAAACAAGATTTTGGGTCGGATATGTCAAATCCACAAGACTTCTAAGGCACGCAAACCACACCCACAGGCATTGTCGGGTTTTTAAACAGTCCGGCCGACTAAATGCCGAACACAAGGGGCTCAACGCGTCAAGCGAAGAAGATAAACCCCACCAGCAGAGCACCGGAAAACAAAAGACTTTCCCACAAGGGGTCAAAGCAGTAAACTCACTTCATGTGATAATACGGAGGAATAGTGCGGCACTTTCTAAAAAGAGCTTCGCGCGGTCCAACCTAGCAGACCGTAGAGATTGGATATCAAAACCAATCGCCGACCACTGGACTATTCGAAGCGTTCAAATGCGGACGGACTTCGATATTGAATCCCATAATAGACGGATTACAATTTACTAACGTCCTAATGGACGGAGGCAGTGATCTAAACCTGCTACATTGAAACACAATCCGTCGGATGGGGATAGACCCTACCAAAATCCGACACAGCCCCACTTCCTTCAAAGGAGTGACGCCAGGCCCTTACGCCAAGTGCACAGGCTCCATATTACTCAAGTCGTGTTGGATCGCGAACAATTTTCGACGCGAAAAATTAATTTTTCACATCGTCCCATTTGAAAGTGAATATCAAGCACTCTTGGGACGAAAGGCTTTTGTCCGCTTCAACGCCATACCGCATTACGCGTCTCTTACACTCAAGATGCCCGGTCCGCGTGGTGTCATTTCAGTGCGAGGGTCACTTAAAGACCCCGGACTCGGATAGACGAATCCGGCTTCAGCAGGCTAGGGGCTCCCTAGCCGCATACCTCTTCACAGGGGGCTGCACACCGCGGGTTCATACAAACCCCGCTTTAATTATTTATATTTCTTCTTTTACACATATTTTTCGCACGATTTATTTTCAAACTAAACGTTCCTCTATTTTTACAGATGAACAACGTGCATACCCGTCGGGATAACAGACAACGGAGACACAGCGCAGACGCAAGAGGGACCCGTTGCAGGATTCTTTTCAGATTAAGACCTGCGTAGACCTTTTTACCGTCTCTTGTTGTTACTCTCCTTGGTTTCTTCCTATAGCCAAAGCGGAGCTCGACGTTTTGGCATCGGCGCGTCGAAGACCATGCCCGCACGGACACTGGGCTTAGGGCATCTCGCCCATTATTATAAAGACCGAACACCTTAGGGAGTGTTCGGCGTCTCGAGTTAGGCATTATATGCATCAACTCCGAATCATGTCTTTGGTCAAATGTTGGGTTTGCCCGGCCTCGTGTTTTGCTGCCTTACGCCCGCTTTCACCGCTAACGCAGCACCGGAGAACTATCGCGATTGTGCCCCGGTTAAATTTCGCCGGGCGAGCACCTCAAGAGAGAAAGCCGAAACTGATCGTCATGATAAAGCGAGAGACTGGTCAACCACTCGATCGACTACCGGAATGTTTAGAATTCCCCGCTTTGACGAAGGACCGTTTCCCGGTCAGGCCCATACGCACTCCGAATTCGGATATGTGCGGTGCCACCAGGGGCTATATCGTAGCCCCACCCTCGAGCTCCACTGGCTAAGTGAAAGTGATAAAGCATTATAGTCTGGATTGCCTCGTTTGCTACGCTACCACCTCCTAAAACAGGACCGAGACGTCGGATTAAGTGTGAACACGCTCTATTTTTGCGAACACCCCCGAACCCTGTGTGTGGGGGCTGAAGCCGAAGACTGCAATCTTTCAAGTTATACAACTGTATACGTAAACGGCCGCACAGGAGAAGTTTTACTACTTGGGATGCACAAGTATAAAAAGAAGTTATAACATAATCATCCTTTTACAAGCTAATACGTTCATTTGAACGTGATATTTTTCAAGCACTGCGACTCTATTACACGAGCGCCACGCATAACTTCCCCGAAGTAGTGCTCGGCAGGGAGCCGGCTTTCGTCCGAACCCTGGGCGGCAACAGCGGTGGCATCCATCTCCGGACAATGCGCCTTCACACGGGCAAGAGCCATCCGCGCGCCCTCGATGCAGGCCGACCGCTTCATGTCCTTTATATGCGGCACCGCCCAAGGAATTGCTGCGAGAAGTCGAAGTAGCTCGTCGCCTTGGACCTCTCGCCGGACATGGGCCACGATGTCAGTCATGGCAAGTTCGGAAAATCTATTTAGCTCGGCCCATTCGGCTAACCGGTCTGTCAACGGAAGTGAGCGATCCGGACTGTGGAATTGAGACCAATATAGCTCTTCCGTCTCATGATCCCCCTGGCTCCGGAAGTGCTTAACGGCATCGGCCGCACTTGCAGCTAAGTCCATATACGGATCCTCCGGACTCCACAGCCGCTCAAATTGAGCATAATTTCCATCCATAAACCGGTGACGCAGTAGAAAGGCTTGCCAGCCACGATCTCTCCGGCCTGGCGCAGTTCCTCCTTCATAGCCCGCATTGCAGAGCGGGCATCCTTGGCTTCGGCGGTGGCCTTCTTCAGGTCTTCCCGCTCCGATAGGCGCTCCTTTTCAAGAGCCTCATTGCGGTCGGTAGCATCCTTTAATTTCATGGCCAATTCGGCCACCTCTGCCCTGCTTAGGCAGTGCGCAGCCTTCTCGGCTTTCAACTCTTCGGCCGCCCTCGAGGCAGCCGCGTCACTCCTTCGGGCTTGCTCCTTAGCTTGGGCAAGTTCGGCCCGAAGGTTCTCCACAGCAGCAGCGCCGTCTGTGCAACAGCATAAAATTTATCAGAGGAGGGCTTCGACCCCCTTAAATAAAGCGACTGCGGAGAATTTATTTACCTTGCGACTCGTCAAGTCGCCGGTTGACAAGTGCGATGTCTGCATCGGCCATGTCAAGTTGCCGACTTAACCCGGCAAACTCACCAGTCCGGCTAGCCCCCGGACTATCCGCCACCTGCATAGGAACGACGGAATTCATTACTTTAGATTTCGATCCTCGATGCGCCGTCAGATTCGACAACCCATCGAGTCTCGGGGCTACTATCTATACAGGCGCATTTTTATGTGTGAGACTGTTAAAAACAAAAGGATGCGCTATTCAAGATACCTCAAATCCCGCCAGCAAACTCATGGCGGCATTGCGCAATCCGCTCTCGGCGGACGAAATCCTTCCAATCACCATACGCATCAACGCATGGTGATCTTCTGAAATGGACGCCCTCTCAAGCAGATTCTTCAGTTCTCCCGGCCGGATACTAGTGGGTGCCGAGCTCTATGGCCCCTCCGGACTCGGGGATACCCTCCGTGGCGATACTTCGTGCTCGCCCGCTTTATCGATGGCGCCCAGACGGCGAAGCGTTTGCTCTCCATCATCTCCGGAAGAAGGTCCCCCGAAGATGAAATCATCTGAGAAGGATGCAGATCCGAACTGCAAATATAAATATTTCGGTTACCCACAGAAGCACGAACGAAGGTATTTCTTTACTAATTAACTCCCTCTTTCATACTCACGGCTCGCTGGAGGGCTGATCCTTTGGCGATGATTGTGCGTCCGGATTCTCTCCGGACGCCGGACCCCCCGGGGAAGATCTCTTCCCACGTTTAGGGGCTTGGGCCTCCGGATCTTCGGAGGCGGTCCTCTTCTCCCCTAGAAGGGAGGGGTTCTTGGTTCCCCCCTCTTCAGTCGCCCCTTTGGGCGAAACATTAGCTCCTCTATTTTCCCCTTCGCCCCCTTCTGTGGCGCGACCTCCAACATTCTGACCAGCACGGGCTCCAGTGCGGTCTCTGGGAGGGGGGGGGGCGAAAAGTAACGGGTCAGGAGGCGAACTCTAGAGAGGCATATAAACAGAATGTCCGGACTCTGAGCTTTTTACCTGAGTATCCGGGCGATTATGGCTTAGGCCTGCGTCCTCGGCTAATTTCGGACACGCCATCCGCGGTCCGAAGAACAACTTGTACATCTCCACGGGTGTCGCACCCATAAAGTGTTGGAGAATCCGAGGTCCCTCCGGGTTGAATTCCCATAGACGGAGAGGACGGCGTTTGCAGGGCAGAAGATGCCTGATTATCATAACCTGCATCACCTTGATCAGGTCGATCTCCCTCGCTTGGAGATCTCGAATCCGGCCCTGCATTGAGGGCACGTCTTCGGACGGCCCCCAACAGAGCCCTTGGTTGACCCACGACACCAGCTGGCGTGGAGGTCCCGGGCGGAATAAAGGCGGCGGCTTTTGCCTGCTGCCCTTCGGAGCGGTGATGTAGAACCACTCCTATTGCCACAATCCGATTTCCTCTTGGAAGGAACCTTCGGGCCACGGGGCATCGGCCTTTTTGCTTATGGCCGCCCCGCCGCACTCCGCTTGACGCCCCCCGACCATCTTCGGCTCCACCTTGAAGGTCTTCAGCCACAGGCCGAAGTGGGGAATGACCCGGAGGAAGGCTTCGCAGACGATAATGAATGTGGAGATGTGGAGGATGGACTCCGGAGCCAAGTCATGAAAGTCCAGCCCATAGTAGAACAGAAGCCCTCTCACGAAGGGGTCCGTCGGGAAGCCTAAACCCCGGCGGAGGTGGGATACGAAGACGACGTATTCACCGGGCTCAGGGGCGGGCACAGCCTGCCCTTGGGCGGGAAACCTGTGCGAAACCTCGTAGGCCAGGTACTTGGCTTCTCGTAACTTCAATATGTCCTCCTCCGTGACGGAGGAGGGCATCCCCCGGCCCTGGATGTCGGAGCCGGACATGGTTGAGGATCCGAAGCGCTCGAATCTGAAGCTCTGGGTGTTGGAACTGGGAGCGAGGAGGAGATTTGATGCGAGATTGAAGAACAAGGACAAGCCTTGGTCCTCTTATAAAGAGGAAAAAAATACCAAGAGCCGTCTCCGTGACCGTTTGGGATTCACCTTCGATAGAGGAGGCGTGGCGATGGGAACGGTTGGGTTACCCACGCACGTATTGATGAGAATCCCAGAATAAGGGGAACATGATCTCTGCTTCGACAGGACGTGCCAAGGAAACCGCCTCGCTAAACGTGCTGAGGTGGTATGGTAAAAAACGATTCAAACAAAGGCTTGGTAGCGATGTGATGTCACGCGCTGTAATACGCCGGCAGATTGAACTAAGTGTACATTTTATTCTCTCTACGGTGGAATGTGGATTTTATTTTGCGAGCGGACACTATCACGGTGTTCATGATCTTCTCGGATTATTCAAGGAGGAACCCGCCTTGCAATGCCAAACATTATGCGCGCCGGACTAATCGTCATTGAAGCCTGGTTCAGGGGCTACTGAGGGAGTCCTGGACTAGGGGGTGTCCGGACAGCCGGATTATCATTATCCGCCGGACTATCATTATCCGCCGGACTCCAAGACTACGAAGATACAAGATTGAAGACTCCGTGCCGTGTCCGGATGGGACTTTCCTTGGCGTGGAAGGCAAGCTTGGCAATACGGATATGTAGATCTCCTACCATTGTAACCGACTCTGTGTAACCCTAGCCTCCTCCGGTGTCTATATAAACCGGGGGGCTTTAGTCCGTAGGACAACATACATTACAACAATCATACCATAGGCTAGCTTCTAGGGTTTAGCCTCCTTGATCTCGTGGTAGATCCACTCTTGTACTACCCATATCATCAATATTAATCAAGCAGGACGTAGGGTTTTACCTCCATCAAGAGGGCCCGAACCTGGGTAAAAACATCGTGTCCCTCGTCTCCTGTTACCATCCGCATAGACGCACAGTTCGGGACCCCCTACCCGAGATCCGCCGGTTTTGACACCGACAGGTGTCCTCGAGAGTTTGGGTGTCGTCGAGAGGGGGTATATATATCGACCGCCCCTCATGTCGAAGTTTCTTCGAGGGGGTTATATCGACAACGACGCGACATACATATACATGGGAAAATAATGTTATCGGGGATGGGGTATCGGTACCCCCCACCTCGTGTTGAAGTTTCTTCTTTCTCCTCTATTCCTTTCTTTCTTCTTCTCCTCTTCTTTTTCTTCTTCTCCCTCGAGAAAGGAAAATAATTAAGGAAAAGAAAGAAAAGAGGAAGAAGGAAGAAGGAAGAATAAGAAGGAAAAAAAGAAAAAAAAAGAGGAGAAGAAGAAAGGAATAGAGGAGAAGATGAAAAAATAGAAAAAAATTTCTATTTTTACTTCTTCTCCTCTATTCGTTTCTTCTTCTCCTCTCTTTTTCTTCTTTTTTCTTCTTCTTATTTATTTCTCCTCTTCTTTTCCTCTCCTCTTCTTCTTTCTTCCTCTTCTTATATTCTTCTTTCCTATCTTTCTTTTTCTAAAATTGTAACTTTTGCATATATAAAGCTTTTCTAGAATTGTAACTTTCTATATATGAACAAAAAACTTTGTATGAACAAAAAAACATTTTTAACATATATATTTAGCAAACCGGTTCATGGCACCAACAAGGACCAATGGTGGTGGGCGAGGAGCGAGGCCCATTGGTCCCGGTTCGTCCCTCCAACCGGGACCAATAGGTCCAGATGAACCGGGACCAATGGCCCACGTGGCCCGGCTGGCCCCCGGGGCTCACGAACCGGGTCCAATGCCCCCATTGATCCCGGTTCTGGATTGAACCGGGACTAATGGGCTGGCCCGGCCTGGACCATTGCCCCCTTTTCTACTAGTGGTATGTCCCTTGTTTCATCGTTGTTTATAGAAACAAATTCTTTTTATAATCAAATAAAACTTGGTGCAATCAAATGTTCTCGAGGGAAGACTTCTGCTTGAATGTTGTACACATATAAAATTTAATCCATGAAGTTGTTTTAAGATAAAACTCGATCGTAATTCTGAGGCAAACACAAAGATTTATGTTTTTCAGGTAGCGAATAGAAATGAGCATATATGCTACAACAGGGAACTTGATTATATACCTATTGAAAACTTATATGTAACAAATACACGATACACGCAACAAGAAGTGCTAGCCCGTGCAGACGCACGGGTTAATGACGAATTAAACTAACCTAAAATGTACTAAATCTAACTTTTGCATATATGAACATATATACACAAAGAACATACAAACATATATACATTTTTATAAAAAAGCAAAAACATCATATTCTATAAAAAAATCATATACATATAATCTGAAAAAAACATCATAGTCTATAAAAAAATCATCATACATATGAACAAAAACAATTATCACATATATTAAAAAAACAGGGGAGGGCGCCGCCGGACCAAGGTGAGGAGGTGTAGGGGCGCAGGGTTGGGGCAGGGCGGCGAGCGGCGACGGCGAAGCGCGCTGGTAGGGCCGGGCAGCAAGCTGTCGGGCAGGGCGCCGAGCGGCGACGGAGACGCTGCCGGGCAGGGCGGCGAAGGGCGCGGCGGCCAAAGTAGGGCGCGGGCGATGGCGTCGGGCAGGGCGGCGGCGCCGACGGTGTCGGGCGAGGGCGCTGGCGACGGCGCCCACTATCGAATTGGCGGTTTGCCATCTGCCATGGCAGATGGCAAAGGCATGGTCGGCGGATGGCAAAGGCTTTGCCATCTGCCAGCAGATGGCAAACCAGTCGTCCGAAACCCTGCCGATAAAGGCTTATTTGCCGTCTGTTGGCTGATGGCAAAGAGCCTGTGGCTTTGCCATCTGCTGGCTGATGGCAAAGAGCCTGTGGCTTTGCCATCTGCTGGCAGATGGCAAAGCCTCTTAACGGGGTTAGCTCCGTTAGAAGGCTAACGGCATACTTTGCCATCTGCCAGCAGATGGCAAAGGCTACATGCTTTGTCGTCTGCCAGCAGATGGAAAAGAGATTTTCCATCTACTGGCAGATGGCAAAGAGCCCAAATAGGCCAGCCCAAACATGACACGTGGCCTCTTTGCCATCTGCCAGCTGATGGCGAAGCTCTTTGCCATCTGCCAACAGATGGCAAAGTGCCTATATTGCCCCATTTAATTTTATTTTTTCTTATATCAATTCATTTTCACAGAAAATCAAACACAAATATATTTATATGACCAATATAGCATATTCAACACATATTACCAATAGTCATGAACACATATATATATATATATATATATATATATATCCAACACATGTTACCAATAGTTTCATCAATATTACACAGTTTTATCCATAGGTAGCAAGTTTCACAAGGTCAAAACAAAAACTAAATACAAGCACTCCATCAACCTAAGCTTCCGTGATCTTAAGCAAATCTGTAAAATGGGAAAAAAGAAAGTTAGAAGAAGAAGACTAGAAGAAGAAAATTATTATGATGCAACTAAAATGTGAAGATTATTATGATGCAACTTATATCTGTAAAATAGGTCATTTTGGAGCTAAGTAAGGTCATTATGTCATTTTGGAGCTAGCTAAGCATATGAAGTCATTTAGGAGCTAAAATATGTCATTTCTTAAGCATATTATGTCATTTTAGAGCTAGTTAAGCATATTAAGTCATTTTGGAGGAAAAGATGCTAAGTATAGGTCATTTTAGAGCTATCCTAGGTTAAATATATCATTTTTAAACTAGCTAAGCATATTAAGTCATTTTTGAGGGAAAATGCTAAGTATAGGTCATTTTAGAGCTATCCTAGGTTAAATATGTCATTTTGGAGCTAATTAAGCTTATTATGTTATTTTTGAGCTAGCTAAGCATATTGAGTCATTTTGGAGGAAAAAATGCTAAGTATATGATTATGTTGCTAGTATCCATATGGCAGAGAACCCGGGCCGACATGACTAGTCATTGAACAAGCAGTCCGTGCAGAATTATACTCAAGTCAACGACGAGCTTGCCTGCAACGGCAAGGCAAATGACAATTGATTTATTACTTCTCACACAAGACAGAAGTAATAAATATGTGTCAGCAATGGAACAGATCACATGTTGCTTTGGTCATAGCATGTGTAAAACCCTAGGAAATTCTAATACTACCTCCTTTTCAGTTTACAAGTCCTACGCGTACACCTAGGTTGCCAATTTGATCACCTTAATAGAAACTATATAACACAAAAATTATATATTTTGAAAATAGAACATCTAAAGTTTATGTTGGTATACTTTTTGTAATATATGACTTGTATTAGGTTGGTCAAATTGACGACCTAGGGGTACGCGCACGCCCTGTAAACTGAGAGAGGTAGTAGTTTTGGGGAGTAATAGGAGAAACACAATATTTAAGACAAGTGCATGGGCATGCGCATCAGTGTATAAAATTGAAAAACATGGATATCTCCCCTAAAATCCAAAGATTCAGGTTAGATTTGGATTATTATATACTTTCTAAGAATTGGTTTAGATGCTAAGGATACCAATTCCCACAAATATCTATTAAATTTCTCCATCCTAAATGTGTGGACCTAGTGGGATAATATAATATCTTAGCTTGCAGAGGATCCGATGCTACTATCGGATTTAGCGAAAATAAAGATGATGAAGAGCAGCTTTCAAGTATTTAGTCTATAGACCATAGAACCCTCGATCGAGCTAATTAAGCTAAAGGAAATAAACCATAGATAAGAATACGTAAACAATTATGAAGATAATGGGCGTATATACTAAATAGCTTCATCAATAAGAGGCTCGTAGTGCAAGACAAATACAAAATTATCCTTTAACCAGTAACATTTTCTACTAGCACAGTGACCAACTTAGACTAGAAAAATACAACTGAACTTTGCATTATCTAATAACGTATAATGGATCTTTTTTCCATTCAAAAATAAAAGGAGCGCTACTACCTTAAGGTTCTAAAATTGTACTTGCAGATGTTCTGGGATCCTAACCTTACTTTCGTATCCCTTGGAATGTATATAGTTCTAAAGAGAATCACTCATATGTCCAAGGTTTGGAAACCTGAAAGTATTCTTCAGTTATAACTATCCCCAAGATAACAGTGTCATCATTATATTTAGGAAGTTGACATGATGGCATTAAATAGAAGATACTCTACAAACAAACAGAAGTCATGGCAATTTTACAACCCTACACTTAATGTCCTGAGCTCTACATGAAAGAAGCAACTGCAAAAGGCTATAAAATTCTGAAGTTGTAGAGCGAGGGAGCTCTCAAACAGTTCACAGCTAGTATGTAGCTAAAAACTTGAAATGAACATCCCGTGTACTTCTAATTAGTTCCTACTCCCTCCGTCCGAAAATACTTGTCATCAAAATGGATAAAAAAGGGTGTATCTAAAACTAAAATATGTCTAGATACATCCTCTTTTATTCATTTTGATGACAAGTATTTCCGGACGGAGGGAGTATAAATCTACACTATCATCTGAATCCAACTATCTAGTTGAACGCCTCATTTGGCAAAATAACTAACTCACGCTCAAGGCAAGGCAATGCACACACCAATTCTCGGCAATGGCAACAGCGATTTGTGCGAAGTGTAACATTGTCTTGAATCGAGACCCTTATACTGGTCGTCCATCAAACAAAAATGCGACAAGTACTAGACAAGTGCAGCAGCACCTAGGCGGCTGGGGCGTCACGGCGTCATGGCCAGTGCGGAGGTGGAGGTGGGGCGGGCTAAGGTCATCTGGATAACGGTGTAGTTGTCCGAGCCGAGTGGACAACAGCGACGGCCGTTGAGCGGCGCTGCCACCGGCAGCTCGTCCACGGCCAGCACCAGCAGCCTGTCCTGAATGGCGGCACGGCCTCAATCTGTCCGTTCAACATCCCTCCCTAGAAGCTGCATCACACACAAAAAGGGGTATGCCGTGAGATCCAGGATCTAGAACACAAGATAAAGCGCTCCCTACCAAGCAATGGCGAATGGGGCCGTGGATCTGGATCCGGAGCGGATGAGCGTGTCAGAGGCAACAGCAAGAAGCCAACAACTAATACTAATACTACCAGTGTGAATTACTGAAACATGACAATAAGGAAGTTGCACACTGTGATGGCTTCTCTTGTTATAAAACCAACTTAAAAGATTTTGCCCGTATCAAGTACAGAATGGAAGGGACAACTTAAAAGATCACACGGTTAGATACACATGAGGGTTCACCTATGAGCGTGCCCGCACAAATTCATCCAGCCGATCCCACACCTCGAGCAGCCGGTCTGTCTTGATGCCTTTTATTCTTGCTTATCTCGCACCATAGGTTAATAACACAATTAATAAAGCAGCTGTAAGTGGGAGCAAAATAGAATTAGGGAAGCTATGGTTGGAGGAACACAGTAAAAGATCACGGTTCGTCGAATTAGCCGAGTCGTTCCGGTTCCTCTCAGCCCACAAATTAGTGTATTCATGCAATGTAAACTTTCAAATAAGTCCATACAATTTCTATCCTCAAAATACTATTAATCTTGGTACCACACAAATCACACAGTGAAAAGTGTGCAAGTGTCTCTCAGCCAGCCTACAAACGAATGTACCCTTATAAACCATCACAAATAACCTTAACAGAAATTAAAACAATTAATTTGCAAAATAGCAGAAGTCATGATCCGGAAAGGACAGAACTAAATTCATTGTAGTGTTCTTCCATGTGAACCTAACAGTGTGAAACAGTGAACAAAAAATCATAGTGGTTACTTCTTACATGCTCATGCAAAGACTGGAAACTAGTCCATCTACGGTGGCATTACATAACACAAGGTATTTACCAGACCTGGCTTAGATGGCATAGCGAATTACTCGACGATTTCTAAAAAGTTAGGAAGATGTCTGTGATGAGATCATTGCATTCAAGGTCCAACATCACAACACATGCCCGGTATCTTGCAACTGTTTCCAAAATAGCAACTCTCCTGCTAAAGTAATGGCTATTAACATCGGCGAGTCCACCAAATGTACCAACAATCAGACGAAATATGGTCTGCAAGAAAGAAAAAAAGAATACTCAAATATTGAACAAACATTGTAAGCTCAGTCAAAGTAATTTATTCAGCATTTTTTGTGAGCACAGGGTTACCCTTAAAACATCATCACTATATGGAGCTTCAGGTGCAGTTATTCTTGTAATTTCATAGAAGCAGGTTGCATAAGCAGAAAAGGAAGGATTTCAAGCAAACATGTCATTATAGCCAGACAGTACTGCAATACTGTCAGTCTGCTCCCTATGACCCTTTGCTAGGAAAGAAATTAACAAGGCAGAAAATTAATTTCAGAACAATACTGCTCCCTGTGATCCTGTGCTAGGATATAAAGGACACACAATTAACTTCAAAACAATTGATCTTTTTCTATCATTGATGCCAAGTTACAGATTTCTTATGAAAAGATAAAAGGCCTATTTTTTCAGCTTCAGCTATGAGCCATGGACCAGCAAATTATGTTGTGTAAAACAAAAAAGTTCAAACCTTTGGAAATTCCTACGCCAATTACACAGATGTTATTTACTACCATAGATTTGGGCACAAAAAGTACTCCCTCCGTTCCTGCCGCCGCCAAAGTGCAAAAAAAGCTAACCCTAAATCAGAAATTGGGTTGCTCTTGCTCACTTGCCCGCTTGCTGCCGCAGGGGACTGGTCACTGGTGACTGAGAGGGAGGGCAGCGACTGCCACCGGCTTTGCAGGGAGGCAGGGCGGGGCAGTGCAGGGCAGGGGCGCCAGGAGGTCGGGGAAGGGGCGCAGCCAAGCCCAGCAGAGCGGGCGACGCAGGGAGGAAGGTCTGCTGGCTGGATCCAGGAGGGCGCGAAGGAGGGGCGGGGTGGCTGGGCTCGGTCACGAGAAACGACGAGCTCGAGGGTGGTGGGGTGGTGGGACGGCGGGTGCTTGGCTGCGGTGGCGGGGTGGTGGGGCGGCGGGTGGTGCGGGCGCGGGCGGCGGGGTGGTGGGGTGGTGGGGCGGCGGCGGGATGGTGGGGTGGTGGGGGTGCTTGGGCGGTGGCGGGTGAGATGCGTGGGAGGGAGGGAGGGAGAGGAGGGGAGAGAGGGAGGGGATAACCCCATAGTTTTTTTAACTGGAAAAAATAACCCCATCTCTTTGCCATCTGCCAGCAGATGGCAAAGAATCTTTGCCGTCTGCTGGCAGATGGCAAAGAGGTAGGGCTGGTACGACGTTACACGCTTGACGGCCATAGGGTTTGCCAACCTCTTTGCCATCTGTTGGCAGATGGCATAAATTATTTGCCATCCACTAGCAGATGGCAAAGAATTGGCTGATGGCAACCATGTTCTTTGCCGTCTGTCAGTTCTTTGCCATCTGTTTTTATAAGCAGATGGCAAAGACGTTCTTTGCCATCAGCTGGCAGATGGCAAAGAGCTGGCTGATGGCAAATTCCCTGTTTCCAGTAGTGGTCGGGGCAGGGCTCGGCGGCGACGGCGTCGAACGAGGGCGCGGGCGACGGCGTCGGGGCAGGGCTCGGCGGTGACGGCGACGAGGAGCAGCGTGGGGGCGTCGGGGCGGAGAAGAAGTGATTTTTGCAGAAACTGCTAAGGGTTTCTTATATACCCAAGGCATTGGTACCGGTTCGTGGCACCAACGGGACCAATGCCTTTAGTCGGTTGGTGGCACCAACCGACCAAAGTGACGACCTTTGGTCGGTTAGTGGCACCAACCGACTAAAGATGGGCATTGGTACGGTTGGTGCCACGAACCGATACCAATGCACCCCCTTTAGTCCCGGTTGGTGCCACCAACCGGGGCCAAAGGCCCCTGTGCTGCCCGCATCGCAGCCAAAGTATAGTCCCACCTCGCTAGTTGAGAGGGGCACGCAGTGGTTTATAAGCCCCACTGCCGCACCCCTCTCGAGCTCCTCTCCACTGTAGGCTTACGGGCCTACTTGCTACTGCTTTGCCTGATGGGCCTTCTGGGCCTACTGCTGGCCTGAATCCTGGCCCGTAGTAGGGTTTCAAGTCGATTCAGCCGTGGGGCCCGATGGGGGCATTTTTTTGGTTTTTGTTTTCTTTACTTATTGTTGCTATTTTTTCCAGTTTTTGTTTTGTTTTCTGCATTATTTATTTTCTTTTGTTTTTTGCTTTATTTTTGATTCTTTTTGCTTTTAGTTTTAGGAAAATTATAAACTTTCGTTAGTGCCATTACTTTTCAAATTTGAAAACACTTTTTTTTTTTTTTTGTTTTCTTTCTTGCTTTATTTATTTTATTTTGTTTCTACTTACAACAAAATACTTATTGTTGTTTTTTTGTTTTGTTTTCTGCATTATTTATTTTCATTTGTTTTTTGCTTTATTTTTTAATTCTTTTTGCTTTTAGTTTTAGGAAAATTATAAACTTTCTGTTAGTGCCATTACTTTTCAAATTTGAAAACACTTTTTTGTTTTTTGTTTTCTTTCTTGCTTTATTTATTTTATTTTATTTCTACTTACAACAAAATACTTATTGTTGCTATTTTTAATTATTACGAGGGCCGAACCATAAGACATTAAAGCATTTCAAATGAACTCTGAAAAAGTTGAAAGTTGGCATGGTATCATAAGTTGACCCACATAGCATGTGCATGTACAAAACGGACAATGATATCATACTGCTCGGCCACAAAGTTGGCATGGTATCATCATAATAGTTATGGAGAAAGTCTTCACTTTTTCTTCGCTTGTGTCATTTGCTTATTGCGCTGTAACCATGGATAATCTTCGTTGTTTATCAGGATGCTGGGGTCAGCCTTGACTTTAAAGGGAAGAATTTCATGAAACTTTTCATAATCTTCAGACATGTCTGTCTTGTCCTCCACTCCCACGATGTCCCTTTTTCCTGAAAGAACTATGTGGCGCTTTGGCTCATCGTATGATGTATTCGCTTCCTTATCTTTTCTCTTTCTCGGTCTGGTAGACATGTCCTTCACATAGATAACCTGTGCCACATCATTGGCTAGGACGAACGGTTCGTCAGTGTACCCAAGATTTTTCAGATCCTTTGTTGTCATTCCGCATGTGGGTCTACCTGTACCCCGCCTCCTGACAGCTTGACCCATTTGCACTTAAACAAAGGGACCTTAAAATCATGTCCGTAGTCAAGTTCCCATATGTCCACTATGTAACCATAATATGTGTCCTTTCCTCTCTCAGTTGTTGCATCAAAGCGGACACCACTGTTTTGGTTGGTGCTATTTTGATCTTGGTCAATCGTATAAAATGTATTCCCATTTATCTCGTATCCTTTCCAAATCAATACAGTCAAAGATGGTCCCCTGGACAACAAGTACAGCTCATCACAAACAGTGTTGTCACCTCTGATACGTGCTTCCAACCAACTGCTGAAAGTCCTAAGTGTTCACATGTAATCCAGTCGTCGCACTGCTCCGGGTGTTTGTAGCGCAGACTATTCTTGTGTTCATCGACATACGGGGTCACCAAGGTAGAGTTCTGTAGAACTGTAGTGTGCTTGAGACCAAGAATATCCGCCCCTGCATATTATTGAGTCCCTTCCAAACGTGTTTTTTCAAATCGGTCTCCCCTCATACCGCGATTTAGGGAGACCTATCTTCTTAAGGCCAGGAATGAAGTCAACACAAAACCCGATGACATCCTCTGTTTGATGGCCCATGGAGATGCTTCCTTCGGCCTAGCGATTCTGGACATATTTCTTTAGGACTCCCATGAACCTATCAAAGGGGTACATATTGTGTAGAAATACGGGGTCCAGAATGACAATCTCGTCAACTAGATGAACTAGGACGTGCGTCATGATATTGAAGAAGGATGGTGGGAACACCAGATCGAAACTGACAAGACATTAGACCACATCACTCCTTAGCCTTGGTATGATTTCTGGATTGATCACCTTCAAAGAGATTGCATTGAGGAATGCACATAGCTTCACAATGGCTAATCGGATGTTTTCCGGTAGAAGCCCCCTCAATGCAACCGGAAGCAGTTGCATCATAATCACGTGGCAGTCATGAGACTTTAGGTTCTGAAACTTTTTCTCTGCCATATTTATTATTCCTTTTATATTCGACGAGAAGCCAGTCTGGACCTTCATACTAAGCAGGCATTCAAAGAAGATTTCCTTCTCTTCTTTGGTAAGAGCATAGCTGGCAAGACCTTAATACTGCTTTGGAGGCATGCCGTCTTTTTCGTGCAAACGTTGCAGGTCCTCCCATGCCTCAGCTGTATCTTTTGTCTTCCCATACACACCCAAGAAGCCTAGCAGGTTCACGCAAAGGTTCTTCGTCACACGCATCACGCCGATCAAGAGCGGACCTCTAGGTCTTTCCAAAGAGGGTAGGTCCCAAAATATAGATTTCTTCTTCCACATGGGTGTGTTTCCCCCAGCGTCACTCGGAACAGCTAGTTCATCGGGACCCTTTCCAAAGATTACGTGTAAATCATTAACCATAGCAAGTACGTGATCACCGGTACGCATGGCGGGCTTCTTCCAATAATCTGCCTCGCCTTTGAAATGCTTGCCTTTCTTTCGACATTGATGGTTGGTCGGAAGAAATCGACGATGGCCCAGGTACACATTCTTCCCGCAGCTTGCGGTATATACTATCGGTGTCAAGTAAGCGGTGCGTGCATGCGTGGTATCCCTTGTTTGTGCGTCCCGAAGGTTCTTGAGAGTGGGCCAATCGTTGATGGTCACGAACAGCAACGCCTTTAGGTTAAATTCTCCTGTTTGTGCTCATCCTACATCGTACACCGCTTCCATTCCACAGCTGTAAAAGTTCTTCAACTAATGGCCTTAGGTACACATTAATGTTGTTGCGGGTTGCTTAGGGCCTTGGATGAGAACGGCATCATAATGAACTTCCGCTTCATGCACATCCAAGGAGGAAGGTTATACATACATAGAGTCACGGGCCAGGTGCTTTGATTGCTGCTCGCTTCCCGAAAGGATTAATGCCATCCACGCTTAAAGCAAACCATATGTTCCTTCGCCACTTGCAAACTCATCCCGTACTTTCTCTCGATTTTTCTCCATCTGCGACCCGTCGCCGGTGCTCTCAACTTCCGTCTTTCTTACGGTCCTCACTGTGCCATCGCATCAACTTGGCATGCTCTCCGCTTTTGAACAGACGTTTCAACCGTGGTATTATAAGATCATACCACATCACCTTCGCAGAACCCTCTTCCGGGGCTCGCCATCAACATCACCAGGTCATTTAAATCTCGATCTTATACCGTAATGCACCGCATACCGCATGCGCTCAGATCCTTGTACGCACGCATGTAGAGGATGCAGATCATTAGGGCATGCATGTATCTTCGCACCTCCAATCCTAGAGGGCATATGACCTTCTTTGCTGCGTTTGTACTGTCGGGCAATTCGTTATCCTTTGGAAGCTTCTTCTTCAATATTTTCAGTAGCTTCTCAAATCCTTTGTCAGGCACAGCATCACTACTAGGAAAAGGGCTATAGATAGGATTGATTCTAATGGCGCACCGTGGAAGCAGTGCGCCACTACTATATACTAATGGTGCACCAGTTTGTGATACGCCATTAGTGTGGAAGACACTAATGGCGCACCGTAAACAGGGTGCGCCACTAGTATGAATTTTTTTTTTCATTTTCCCGTACACACTAATGGCGCATCTGGTCCATAATGCGCCATTACTATCTATAACTACTAATGGCGCACCAAGCAGGCAAGGCGCCATTACTGTAAATTTTGTTTTATTCTTTTTTGCAAAACTACTAATGGCGATCGTCAAGACAAAGGCGCCATTACTAGTTTAAACTAGTAATGGCGCACTCAGAGGAGATGCGCCACTAGTATATATACTTATTATTTTTACTTTTTGCAAAACTACTAATGGGCACTTTAAATCGTAGTCTTCATTTCTCGATTGTATTTCATGGGCACTTTTGATATCATGAATATTTTTAAATTTCATGGGCACTTTTTGAAATCGTGAGGACACTTGATCTCGATTCCCCTCCATCTCGATCGCACCGCACCTCCCGCTAGCTCCACCCATCGCAACCTCCCCGCTCCTTCGCCGAGCACCCGCCCCCAAGACCAAGACTTTTTGAACATATTTTTAAATTTTTTACTATTTTATAAAAAATATTACTGTTATAATTTAAACAAGTTTGAACATATTTAAACACAAATAAATATAAAAACAGCATTTAAAATGCATAAAAATATTCTTGTTATGATTTAAACAAGTTTGAACATATTTAAACACAAATAAATATAAAAACACCATTCCCACTCCACCGCCGACCCCTGCCCACACCCTCCCACTCCACCGCCGCCACGACCCCTGCACCCTTCCCCACTCCACCGCCCGACGTCCCACCGCACCTCCCCGCTCCACCGCCACTGCCGCCGACCCAGCCAAGACTGCCCCCACTCCACCGCCGCCGATGACCACTCACACCCTCTCCCCGCACCTCCCGGCCCGCTCCACCGTCACAAATGGATGCAACTAAAATTGCAAAAAAACAAATTTGATTATATTTCCAAATAAGAAATTTGATGATATTTTCAAATAATAAATTTGATGATATTTTTTCACATTCATAAATATTTTCAAATAACAAATTTGATGATATTTTTAAAAAATTATTTCTATTTTGATAAAAAATATTACTGTTATGATTTAAACAAGTTTGAACATATTTAAACACAAATAAATATCGAACAATATTTTAAATGCATAAATACAAAAAATGGGGAGCCTGGGAATCGAACCCAGGACCTCCTGGTGTGTAGTGCTGCATGCTGACCAGTCGGGCTAGTAAATTCTAATGGCGCACCTGGTAGGGGTGCGCCATTTGATTGGTTGTACTTATGGCGCACTAGGGTTGTGGTGCGCCATTGGATCCCTCCCCCCAGTTCGTCCCCTCTCACTGTTGCCTCCCTCCCTCCCTCGCCAGATCCACTCAACCCAACCATACACCACCGTCCCCTTTCTCCGTCCCCTCCGTCCGCCAAGACTTTGCACGGCGCCGGCGCCGCCGCGCCGCTGGCTGTGGTCTTGCGCGCTGCCCACCGCCGCCCGACCCCCGGGACTCCACCCCGCCGCCCGCGCCCATCAAACAGGATCGGCCGAGCGCGCATCGCCCTCCTCTCCTCTCCTCCTCCGGCGATCGAGGGCCTCCTCCGGCCCTGCAGCAGCCGAAGGAAGGCCCCTACGCGCCCACCCTGCCTGCCCCTTCCGTCCTCCGCCACCGGCCCTTGCTCTCCTTCAACCGCGGTGAGCGAGGACCCGGACGAGCTCCGACCCCGACCCCGACCCCTTCGCCGACCCCGACCCCTTTGGCGACCAGGTACCTCTCCTCCTTCCTCCTTCCTCCCTCTCTCCACCATTCCCCATTCCTTCCAACCGATGCTCCAAAAGGAATTTCAAGACAGAAAGCACATGCTCCAAAAGTTAGGGTTCACGATTCAAATTGCACTGCATTTTTGTACTACATTTTTTGTAACTATATAGAAGAATCAGAGTTCCTGCTACTTTTGTTTGTTTTCTTTTTGAAACTGTGCTATCTTTTCATTAGAGATGGGATGTTTCTACTTTCTAGCGGTGAACATGAGAAGGTTGTGTTAGTTGCTCAGCCTGGGATAGGAAAATAGACCGTGAACTTTCTGAGATGGTAAAATAGATGAGGGCATTGTTCTCCAGGGAAGGTGCAATGGATGTGATTGAAGATTCAGTTCGGTTGTTCCATTAATGATGTCTAGGAAGAATGCTTAATAAGTTTCATCTTGCAGCAAACAACAAGAACTGCAGGACTGCCATGTTGCTAGGTAGTAGTAGAGTACATGCGCTTGCAAGTTCCAACTAGTTGCTTCAGGGATTGAGTTAATTCATAGATGTTGACCTTCATCCAGTGGCATATAGATTGGAACAACTGAGTTCTGTTTCTTGTTATTTTAGATTGTATTGTGGATTTGATTTATTATCTGCAAAGTGATAAATTTTGAATTTGAACTAATTCAGATTCTCCTATGAAGAAGGCCAGGCCTCAGAAATTGGTTAGTTTGAAGGCCAGGCCCCTTATACTGTCAAAAACTTGAGCTACTGTCAAAAGATTCGGTTAGGAGCTACTGTTAGGAGCTACTATCAAAAACTTGAGCTACTGTCAAAAAATTCAGTTATGGCATCTAGAATTATGTCAGTTTTGTTTTGTAACTAGAAGACCAAAGTGTTAGGAATTACTGTCCAAGCTGTAGTTTTCAGATTCTGTCCAAACTGAAAACTGTTAAAAAGCATGATGTTTCTTGGATTTCTGTAATGATGATGATGATGGAACACATGGTCTTGGATTTCTGTAATGATGATGGAACATTATAAAGCATTGTACTCTAGTGTGTATGAAGGATACAAAAAATTTAGCAACTTCTTTGATTTTATAAAGTTGTTCTTATATGGGTGAAACTTCACTTGTTTTTAGGCTAGTGCAGGGTGCTGCTTTATTGTGATGCCTCTGAATTACTTGTGATCACATTGAGAAAGACTTGCTAGTTTGTTGGGTTTTGTCTCCGACCATTGTGTCGTGATGAATTTGCAGGTACCCCGAGAGGCCCTTGAGTTTTCCGGAATGTCGATTAACTTCCGTTCCGGCAAATTCGGGCACTCCATATGTCCTATTTTCAGCAAAAGGTCATGCTGAAATTTTCCGTGAATTTTAGCATGACTATGCTAAAAATAGGACATATGGGGTACTTGCGACTAATGCATGTTTTATCATCTGTTGTAAGGGTACTAATTGGTCTCTTCTGCTGCTTATCAGAGATGGCGGGAAGCAGCCACCACCGATGTGCGACACCGCAGTACGAGTTGGATGCTTCCGAGTTCTTCACTATCATACTTGAGGCTTTAGTATCATCCATGACGCAGGTATATAAAACGAGAGATCTCCCCTTCACCCATCTCATTATGATATCTGTTGTTTGCTACACCACTCATTTTCCCAAACCGCAGAGGCTGCCCGACAGTTTTATGAACATCTTGATGGGTGAAGATCCGCCAATAATGTGAAGCTGCGACAGTCGGCAGCGGGTTTCGCAGCGATGGGATGTGCGGTTGGCGATCAAGAAGGGCCACATGTACTTGTCTCGTGGGTGGGAGAAGTTCTACCGTGCTCACGACCGCAGCTGGGGTACTTCCTTGTCTTGAGTACGACGCACGACGCCAACATGCTCATCGTGAAGGTGTACAACAAGACTATGTGTGATGCGCCACGCTGCCGATGATGATGCCGACGTTCGCCTCTTCTTATTCCTCTACATTTGGCTTTGTCTCACATCGATTGTTAACGGTCATTGTTGCATTTTGGACAGGTAGGAGCAGCAGAAGGCGACATGACAGCTACTGACCAAAAGCGGCGACTATGGCTGTAGCGAAGCAAAGAAGCGATTCGGCAGTAGCGAAGCAAGCAGCGATTCGCACCAGCATAGACAACAAGAAGGATGATCCGGACTGGAGTGCGGGAGAAGAGGAGCAGAGTGAGGATGAGGAGCTGCATGATGACGATGGGCATCGGTGAGGATGACCTAGCTGGTGGTGGTGACCAAGGGCAAGAGATGGTGGTGGTGACCATGGGCAAGAGATGGAGGTGGCTGAGGATGACCTAGCAATGGTTGTGCTCAAGGTGGCCTCGCGATGGTGGTGGTGCTCGACAATGACCACGCACCGGTGGTGGCGCCGGCGATCCCACACCGGGCGACGTGACCACGCCAATTGTGGTAGAAGACTACATCCCACTACCTCCATCGCCTCCACCGCCTCGCCGCTCTAGGCGATCAGGAGATGAAGGAGAAGAAGGAGAAGAACTGCCTACTTTGTCGGGTATGTCGATCTCCTATAGGTTAGCTATCCAAAATGTTATATATATATATATACTTAGTTACCTATGTTATCTCTAATATGCTTAGTTTCCTATAGGTTAGCTTCGTTTTACCTAAGTTGGCTCTAATATACTAACTTAGAGCTTATATGCTTAGTTTCCTATAGGTTAGCTCCAAAATAACTTATGTTAGCACAAAATGATCAAGTTTACATAATAAGCTTATAGTCTTTTTCTTAATCTTCTTCTTTTCCAAAATGACTTAGGTTAGCTTCATTTTACCTAAGTTGGCTCTAATATACTAACTTAGACCTTATATGCTTAGTTTCCTATAGGTTAGCTCCAAAATAACTTATGTTAGCACAAAATGATCAAGTTTACATAATAAGCTTATAGTCTTCTTCTTATTCTTCTTCTTTTCCAAAACTCTTCTTATTCTTCTTCTAGTGTTCTTCCTCTTCTAGTATTCTTCTAGTCTTCTTCTTTTTCTTCTTCTAACTTCTTGTTTATCATTGTGCAGATTTGATTTAATTGACGGAAGCTTGCGTGGATGGAGTGCTTCTTTTCCATTTGTGTTTTTATTTTGTATCAATGTGAAACTTTTGTGAATTGATGGATAACGGTGTTGGATGAACAATGTGAAACTTTTGTAACGACGGAACTATGTGTTGGCTATGTATGTATATATGATGAAACTTGTGTGTTGGATATGATTGCTATATGGATGCTTGTTGTATATATATGTGTGTTGAATATCTCATATGTGAAATAGTGACCTGAGATTAAGAAGAAAAGAATTAAAAAAGTTGTTACTAATGGCGCACTACCATGTGTTGCGCTATAAGTATAGCAGATAATAGTGGCGCACTGTGGGCAGGACTAATGGCACACTGCCTGGTGCGCCATTAGAATAACAGATTCTAATGGCGCACATGTGGTGCGCCATTAGAAAAAAATTCTAATGGCGTGAGTCTAGTGGCGCACCAGCCATGCGCCATTAGAAGGCAAAACTGGTGCGCCACTAGCATGCCTTTTCCTAGTAGTGCATTCTCTGCCTTCCACTGCAGCAATTCCAGTACGGTACCGAGCTTTGTGTTGCCATCTTCGCAATTGGGGTACAACCCTTTTTTGTGGTCCTCTAACATGCGATCGAACTTTAGCTTCTCCTTTTGACTTTCGCATTGCGTCCCTGCATCGACAATGACCCGGCAGAGATCATCATCATCGGGCACATCGTCTGGTTCCTCTTGATCTTCAGCAGCTTCGCCCGTTGCAGCATCATTGTGCACATCGTCTGGTTCCTCTTGATCTTGATTAGCATCACCATATTCAGGGGCACATAGTTGTCATCGTACTCTTCTTCTTCGCCGCCTTCCATCATAACCCCTATTTCTCCGTGCCTCGTCCAAACATTATAGTGTGGCATGAAACCCTTGTAAAGCGGTGGGTGTGGAGGATTTTCGGTCGAGTAACACTTCAGATACCACATATAGGGCATGGACAACACATAAAACCATTCTGCTTGTTTGCCTCAGCCACTTCGAGAAAATCATGCACGCCTTAATGTACTCGGAGGTGTGTCTTGAACCGTACATCCATTGCCGGTTCATCTGCATGCATTATATATAATTAAGTGTGTCAAAAATCATTACAGAACATCATGAATAGATAATTAAGTGACCAAATTAATAGAAGTTCATCATCACATTAAAACCAAAGTACATACATAGTTCTCATCTAACAACATAAAGCTCTGCATAGCATCTAAATTAATTAAACCATACACTGAAACTATGTAAAACATTTCAATGCGAAAACAAATGTGATCATAATCGCAACCAATATAACAACTGATCCAACGGCATAATGATACCAAGCCTCGGTATGAATGTCATATTTTCTAATCTTTCTAATCTTCAAGCGCATTGCATCCATCTTGATCTTGTGATCATCGACGACATCCGCAACATGCAACTCCAATATCATCTTCTCCTCCTCAATTTTTGTAATTTTTTCCTTCAACAAATTGTTTTCTTCTTCAACTAAATTTAACCTCTCGACAATAGGGTCGGTTGGAATTTCCGGTTCAACAACCTCCTAGGTAAATAAAATCTATGTCACATTGGTCGGCATAATTGTCATAAACAATAACTGAACCAATAGTTATGAAAACACAATATATACCACATCCGAATCATAGACAGGACGAGGGCCGACGGGGGCGGATACCAAAACCATCGCACTATATAAGATGCAATAATAAAAAGTAAGAAAATAATACAAGTATCTATCAAAACATACAAGTAAGAATATTTTTCCTTTCAGAAAGAAGATAAGAACAAGAGGCTCACCACGGTGGTGCCGGCGATGAGATTGGCGCGGCTGATCGACGACGGTGAAGACGGGGACGGGGCATGACGGACCGCTAAATCTAGACAAATATTGAGGAAAATGGAGCTTGGCGGTCGAGCTTGGAGAGGAGAAACCTTAAGTAGTGTGGCTCGGGCATTCCATCGAACACCTTGTGTGCATAGGAGGTGAGCTAGAGCACCACCAAGCCCTCTCCCCCTCAGCTAGAAAAAACAGAGCAGTGTGCTCTACTCTTGCGCGAGGGGGTATATATAGGCACCACCATTGGTCCCGGTTGGTGGCTTGAACCGGGAATAAAGGGTTGCCTTTGGTCCCGGTTCATGCCACCAACCGGGACCAATGGTGGTGGGCTAGGAGCGAGGCCCATTGGTCCCGATTCGTCCCACCAATCGGGACCAAAAGGTCCAGACGAACCGGGACCAAAGGCCCACGTGGCCCGGCCGGCCCCCGGGGCTCACGAACTGGGTCCAATGCCCCCATTGGTCCCTGTTCTGGATTGAACCGGGACTAGTGAAAGCATGTTCATGGTATGGAGAGCTTGGCACTAAAGAAATGATTTCATTTTGTGTAAGGGGGAGGATTCTGTATCTGGATTTCTCGTGTTGTCATTCTATCTTTGAGGTGGTGTCGAATCACAAAGGTAAGGGGGCGGTGGATGGGATTAGCCTCACCGCTACTTAGTTGAGAACACACGTAGTGGACGTGGGAGCATCCCCTGTTAGATTATATTAATATTAACATCGCTGCTAGTTTTGGGGAGAGTATCAGTGCTTCAAGTGTAACGCCCTCGATGCGGCTATATCTCCCACGTGTCGAAGCACGACTTAGAGGCATAACCGCATTGAAAGCAATGTCGCAAGTGAGGTAATATTCACACAACCCAAGTAATACATAAGGGAAAGAGATACATAGTTGGCTTACAATCGCCACTTCACACAATACATGAATAAAACATTACATCATCCAAATACAATCAAGGTCCGACTATGGAACCAAAATAAAAGAAGAACCCCAAATGCGACAAAGGTCCCCGATCGACCCCAACTAGGCTCCACTACCGATCAACTAGAACGAAACAACACAAAAGGCAAGATCTTCATTGAGCTCCTCTTTGAGCTTGGTAGCGTCACCTGCTCGGTAACATAGGCACCTGCAAACTGGTTTTGGAAGTATCTGGTGAGCCACGAGGACTCAGCAATCCCATTACCATGGGTATCAAGACTAGCAAAGCTTAATGGGAAAAGGAAGGGGTAAAGTGGTGAGGTTGCAGCAGCGACTAAGCATGATATGGTGGCTAACCAATGCAAATAAGAGCGAGAAGAGAACAAGCGGAACGGTTGTGAAGCTAGCAATAATCAAGAGGTGATCCTGAACACCTACTTACGTCAAACATAACCCGAAGACCGTGTTCACTTCCCGGACTCCACCGAGAATAGACCATCACGGCTACACACACGGTTGATGCGTTTTAATTCGGATCAAGTGTCAAGTTGTCTACAACCGGACATTAACAAATTCCCATCTGCCACATAACCGCGGGCACGGCTCTCGAAAGTTTATACCCTGCAGGGGTGTCCCAACTTAGCCCATGACAAGCTCTCGCGATCATCGAAGGAATAGACCTTCACCCGAGACACTCCGATCAGGCTCGGTATCCCGGTACATCAAGACATTTCGACAATGGTAAAACAAGACCAGCAAGACCTCCCGGCGTGCCGACATCCTGATAGTAGCCGCGCGTATCTCGTCTCAGGCCACGACCGGATGAGCAATCCGTACAACTAAAACCAGACCTCAAGTTTCCCTGAGGGGGCGCTGCAAAGGGCTCTAGTTTGGACCAACACTTAGACAAGCATTGGCCCGGGGGGGCTAAAATAAAGATGACCCGTGGGATGCGCGACTCCTAAGGAAAAAAAAGGTAATAGGTGAGGCAAATGGTAAAACCAATGTTGGGCCTTGCTGGACAAGTTTTATTCAAAGCGAACTGTCAGGGGGGTCCCATAAATCACCCGACCGCGTTAGGAACGCAAAATCCGGGAACATAACACCGGTATGACGGAAACTAGGGCGGCAAGAGTGGAACAAAACACCAGGCATAAGGCCGAGCCTTCCACCCTTTACCAAATATATAGATGCATTAATAATATAAGAGATATTGTGATATCCCAACATAAACTCTGTCCACCATGGAGCAATCTTCAACTTCACCTGCAACTAGCAACGCTATAAGAGGGGCTGAGCAAAAGCGGTAACATAGCCAAACAACGATTTGCATAGGAATGGTGTCAAAGGTTAGAGGTTCATGGCAATATGGGATGGCTTGATAAACAGGTAATAGGTAGCGCAACATAGCGAAAGAACGAAGCAACTAGCATAGCAATGATAGTAGTGAGATCCAGGGTAGCGATCATCTTGCCTGAGATCCCGCTAGGAAGAAGAACGAGTCCATGAAGAAGACAAACGGACGTCGTCGAACGAATCCTCACAACTCCGGAATGGAACCGAAGCTAACGAGAGAAGCAAACCGGAAAGAAGCAAACAACATGGTAAACAACCATCGCATAATCATGGCATGATGCACAACCAAGTATGATGCATGTCCGGTTTAATGAGGCATGGCATGGCAAACTGCAACACACAAAACTACAAGTTAAGTGGAGCTCAATATGCAACGAGTTGCATATTGACGGAACACCAAATCAATTATTTAGTTCTCTCTTGTTTAAGCTGCCCAACAATATTAAATGTTGATTAACATGGAAAGGGGTGAAGCATAACAAAACTACCTAACTAGGCAAGTTTAAATGAGGCCGGAAACAACGAACAACAAGTCCGGAAAATCCTCATATGCAATATTCGAATTTGGTACTGTTCTGCCCTAAAACATATTTTAAAGTTGTTAAACAGGAAAATAAAGTGTACCATGTTAAACTAGGCATTTTTCCACCCCATTTACATATAAAGTTTATTAAATTTGGAGCTACGGTTATTTAGTTATGAAATAAATCATTTTAGCATGGCATTTAGCAAATTTAATCAAACAACATTTTAAATATTTTAAACATGGATGAAAATGGCATATTATGAAACTCGATGAAATTCTAATCATTTTTCATATTTAAATCATTTAAATCCGATGCACGGTTGTGGAGTTATTATATGCATGAAAATGAGGGTGCAAACTGTAAAACAGTAAAACACAGGATAATGCTAAAATCGTAGTGCAGGGAAAAAAAACACACTGGGCCGAATCTGGATCACTGTAGGCTGAACAGAGAGGATGGGCTGCTGTGCTCACCATGGGCCAAGCCCAGTCGGTGGAGAGGGAGGCGGCATGGGGGCTGCTGGGCCTTGAGGCGGTCGGCTTGGAGAGTAGGTGGGCCTAGGGAGGCGCTAGCCCACGCTGGTCTTGGAGGCCCTCTGTTGGCGATCGTCAACGGGACGATGAGTCAGCTGCTGCTGCTCGTTGCAGGACAAGCAGAGGATGCAGGTTCAAGCGAGCGAAGCAGAGGCCGGCGACGGTGGAGATGGGGCGGATCTGGCTGGCCGGCGCCGGATCCGTGCAACGCCGGCGCGGGTGGAGCTCGGGGGCGGCGTCCGTGGTGGTAGGAGACGAGGCGAGGAGGAGGCGGCCCAGGCGCGTGCGGTCGCTCGAAGCTGAGGATGAGCGGGCGTCGCGGCTCCGCGAACATGGCGGGGGCGAGATACGGCGGTCTTGGCGACAGGGATGGCGCGGAAGCCGCCGGAACGGGCGGAACGGAGAGCGGGGAAGCCGTGACGTGGGGTTGTGAGGGCTGGGTCGCCGGAGCAACGCGGTGACGAGGCCAAGGCCGAATGCATTCGGTCCCTGCGAGAAGACGCAGAGGAAGAGAGAGATGAGATGATGGGGATGTAAACAGAGGGAAGAAGGAAAAGGGAAAGGGCGAGGGAGGCTCATCTGCTGGTGGCGCTGCTTGCGGCCGGCGGCGACGCAAGGGAGCACGGGCGATGGATCGAACTGGGCGCAGCGAGGCTAGCGGTTGCGGGCGCTGAGCTGTGGGAGGGAGGCAGGGAGCTGCGGGAGGCTCTGTCGGTCGTCGGATCTTCGATCCGATGGTCGGGATGGAAGGGCGGCCTGGATCAGATCTGGTTGACTGGATTGGAGGGGAGAGGTGGAGGAAGGGGGTTGGCTCGCTGCAGACTGCGAGGAGAGAGTGGCGGCGGCTGCGGGATTGGAGGGAGTTTGTCTGCCTAGGGTCTAGGGTTGGACCTAATATTTATAACAGATGGAAACAGTTTAGGGTGGTTAGGTCCCTTCGATCGTAATCGGACGGACACGAATAAAATATCTAGGGAGCCCAAATAACAAAACGGAGATGTTTTGTAGACGTTAGGGGATGATCCGGACCCAACGGTAACGACAGACCGGTTCGGGTTTGGGCAAGTTTCGGACACACGCGAGAGCGGGCTGCGAGCTGGCAAGAAAGGTTAGGTGGTCACGGTCAAGAGGGAAGCAAAACCCGGTTGGTCTCGGAATGGTCCATGAAGGCAACGGGGTTTGACGAGAAGGTCAAGAAAGGCAAAGCGGTCCGAGGAGGTCAACGAGGACAAGGGCCCGACAAAATGCCAACGCAGGCAAGGAAAGAAAGGGCAACTGCGAATGGTTACGAGTTTTATGAAAATGATGCCGATGCAATGCGCATGATGCATGAGATGAAATGCATGACAAGAATAAAATGCAAAACAAAAGACAAAAACTCAACCACGAAGGAAATATCATATCGCATCTCCGGAAAAGGCAAGAGTTGGAGTTACGAATATGGAAAGTTGCATCGGGGTGTTACAACACTCCACCACTACGAGAGGATCTCGTCCCGAGATCTAGGATGGCACCGGAGGGAAAAGGAAGAGGAAGAGAAGAGGTAAAACTAAGTTTCTTCTTCGACAAACGAGTGAAACCACGGACCTTGAGAGGTTGAGCAATTTAAAAGAAACAATACAATAGAGAAGAACGAGATTGCAACAAATCCGTTAGAAAAAGAGTAACAAGGAACATTACGAGAACTTGACGGTTGCAAAGACACGAATCAAGAGTTTAATGGACAAGATAGAATTCGAAACCACTCCGGTTAAAACAAGATGAGAGAGGAAGAATGATATAATTTGGGCAGCACTCCGACTGTAAATGGAAGGAATTGAACATGAACTTGACAAGATAGAGGATACTTGATGAAATCAACAACACACTGCCTCCGGAATTGAAAGAATGGCACAAGGGGTAAGAAACATTACAAACCGCACTCCGGTTGAGAAGGGATGCAAAACTTAATAAGATGAGAGAACTCAAATGAAAACACGACACTCCGGCTAAACGAATAAGCAAGGAAAATTGCATGATATTTACAAAATGAGATGATGGGTCGAAGAGAGTAACATCACAACACCTCTGGAACAAAAGAATAGAAGATAGATCCTTTGGAATAATGAATGTAGGAGAAAATGCAAACTTCTGCCACAAATGGGCTCGGAAAGCACCCTTCCAAGAAGGTTATAACGGAGTTGTTGGAAAACCAACAACGAAAAGAATAAGCTTGTAGTGGGCTTATGGAAAACTTCTCAAAATTTGAGGTGAAATTCTGCCACTCCCGAAAACAAAAGCTTGCTTGAGATCAACGAAGAGATGAAAACTGCTTTTGCCAAGATGATAAAGAGATAACTTGGATCATTCATAAGCACCACAAAAGCAACAGTCCTTAGGGAAGGCTTTAGGTGAAATATGACACAAGATAACTCCAACAACGAGGTTGATGGTTGAAAAGATCTCTTGAAGAAAGAGAAAATGATGGATTTAAAATACCTCACTCTTGACAACATATGAATCATGAAACATGAAGGAAATTGACAAGAGTGACATAACACCATCTCAAAAGATAAGATAGATGGAATTGCACTTTGGAATGCAAGGCGGAGAATACTTGAGCTTCTCAAAACAAAACAAGTGTTGGGCACCCTGTTTAATTTTGAGTATAGCTTGGCTGATCTTAACTTTAAGAGAAATCTTGAAGAACAATTGAAGAATGAAAAGAATCCTTGAGGAACCACCCTGAAGAAACTCCGGTATTAAAAGGATGGTGGAAAGAAGGAGAAATTGAAAACACAAGGTGAAGCCTTGCAATGATTTAGATAGAGCTCCGTGATAATTAGAGCTTGGAACTCCGTGAAAAGAGAAGATGAAACAAATGAAACCGAGAATTTTAAGGGCCTCCGGAATAAAGAATTAATCACTTGGATGAACAAGAATAAGAATTACGTTATGCCTATCCTTCACCAATTTAAATTGATGACAATCAACGGATTTGGCATACTACTTATTCCCGTAGAAAGGATTAAAAGAAATATATCGAAACTTGAGAAGGTCTTCAACGAACCACCGGTAGGATTGGAACAACAAATGAATTGATATGATGAACAAGGAAGAGAGATCTTGAAGGAACCACCGTAAGAATTGAAAATGATCGAAGTAGGGGTGCATCACTGGTAAGAATTAGCAAATGAACGAAGGTGCTTGAGACAAACTAGATACATGAGAACAAAGAGATCAAGAACTGATTAGAGGTTATTTGAAAGAATCACCAGTAAGATTTGGAGAACGATAGCTACACGCTGAGAATGAAGAATTATGACATGATGGCCTTCGGAGGAAAGAAATGGAAACAACTCAAGAAATGCTCCGGATGGGTAAAAAGAGTTCTCACCATCGAAAACAATTATGAGAGGATGGCATCAGGCTAGAACCATGAATCTTGAAGAGAATAGAGCAAGATTAAAGAGAAACTCTTCTTCGGTCTTCAAATGTTGAGAATGATGATGATAACCACCATGAATTGTTGAGATACTCCGGGAGAATTAAAAGAGGAAAGGTTGAGCCAAAGATGTAAATAATTTGAAAACAATCTTGGAGAAGGCATGGGACTGATGGAATCCATTCTTATGTCACACTTGAAAAACATTTAAGAATAACTCCGGAATAATTAGAAGAGTCAGGTAAGATCCTGGGAAAAGACCTGTGGGTTAGGGCCCACTCAAAAGAAAACACCGTTGGAAGTGATTTAAAAGAGATGTTGCACCGGTTGAATTAAATGACTTGAATGAGATACCAATCTCGAAAGAGCTTGAACGAATTAAGAATGGAAACACGAATCTTTGAGATATCTTGAGCACTCCGGAATAACAAATAGCGAGAAGTAGAATGATAATGAGGTGCATCGGCATGAGAAGACATTGAAATGAGGAAAAAGGTATATGATCAACACTGAAAGCTTGAATTGGATCCACCGGAGAAGAATACGAGAATGAAGAATGATGAACTTGAAGCTCGTGAGCATCTTCACGAGGGATCACCGGATCAGAATTTTGATTGAAAAGAGTGAAGAGACTTCACATGAATAAATGGATACTTGATTAAGAAATCTGTGTCCTTGAAGAAAAGGGTGGGAGGGTGGGGAAAACAAAGACAACTTGGGATGAACGAAACAAACACCGTTGAGAAAACTTAGAATTGATCTTGCGGATGGGAAAAATGATGGAATCCACTTGAAGAGAAGCACGCCGGTTGAAAAGGATTGACATGACAATCTCGATTGTCGAGAAGGATTGGTATTCACATCGGAGTATGAGAACACCATTTAGGAAAGGTACGGATTCAACATTTGACATCGAAGCAACTTGAATACCACAAATAACACAAAACAAAGGATTTGGCTTGCAGAATAAGCCGGAACAAATACATATGATAGAGATTTACCCAATCCCATATCATGCATCTGTAGGAAAGATGTTCTAGGAGCTACTTGAATTCCCACCTATAAACTCCCGAAACTTTCTGGTTATGCAATCTGGTGTTCGGGATACAGGGGAAGCAATATATCTCACCCAAACTAACAATACCTACATCCAGTTGTATCCATCCGTCAACACATAACCAAGAAACCTTCGGAAATCGTCTACCTCAACCTTCGAAAAGCATCGGTTATACGAGTCATGGCAATACTCCCGTACTCACCTCAGTACTGGGTTAGCGGGGTTATCTCACCAACAACTGCATAAAAGAGATTTTCGATGTCGGCGTACTAAACTCAGGTATTCCAGAACTGCCACGATAAAATTATGACGACAACACCTCGGAGCTCAACTCCCCGGGACACCTCCAATAAAAAAACCCCTTCTGATGGGAGGCACCAAGACAATGTTGTCATCATAAAACCATCGGAACGATTCTAAGATACCCGCGTGATCCTAAAATTTTTTTTAGTGAAATTTGAGAAGAGAAGAGTCAAAACTCTACGGGATACCTCACCGAGCGACGAAGGGACCGAGGAGTAAAAAGAATTCTAACTCTCCGATATATATAATCCTAAATGACTCAAAACATTTGTTTCTAGACACAACTCGGCCGCTAAAAAACGATCAAGCAGTGGGGCTCCTAAGGTCGGGATGGCTCGATTACCAACTTGAACGCATACGGATGCGGCTATATCTCCCACGTGTCGAAGCACGACTTAGAGGCATAACCGCATTGAAAGCAATGTCGCAAGTGAGGTAATCTTCACACAACCCAAGTAATACATAAGGGAAAGAGATACATAGTTGGCTTACAATCGCCACTTCACACAATACATGAATAAAACATTACATCATCCAAATACAATCAAGGTCCGACTACGGAACCAAAATAAAAGAAGAACCCCAAATGCGACAAAGGTCCCCGATCGACCCCAACTGGGCTCCACTACCGATCAACTAGAACGAAACAACACAAAAGGCAAGATCTTCATCGAGCTCCTCCTTGAGCTTGGTAGCGCCACCTTTCGGTAACATAGGCACCGCAAACTGGTTTTGAAGTATCCGTGAGCCACGAGGACTCAGCAATCCCATTACCATGGGTATCAAGACTAGCAAAGCTTAATGGGAAAAGGAAGGGGTAAAGTGGTGAGGTTGCAGCAGCGACTAAGCATGATATGGTGGCTAACCAACGCAAATAAGAGCGAGAAGAGAACAAGCGGAACGGTCATGAAGCTAGCAATGATCAAGAGGTGATCCTGAACACCTACTTACGTCAAACATAACCCGAAGACCGTGTTCACTTCCCGGACTCCGCCGAGAAGAGACCATCACGGCTACACACACGGTTGATGCGTTTTAATTCGGATCAAGTGTCAAGTTGTCTACAACCGGACATTAACAAATTCCCATCTGCCACATAACCGCGGGCACGGCTCTCGAAAGTTTATACCCTGCAGGAGTGTCCCAACTTAGCCCATGACAAGCTCTCGCAATCATCGAACGAATAGACCTTCACCCGAGACACTCCGATCAGGCTCGGTATCTCGGTACATCAAGACATTTCGACAATGGTAAAACAAGACCAGCAAGACCTCCCGGCGTGCCGACATCCCGATAGTAGCCGCAGATCTCGTCTCGAGCCACGACCGGATGAGCAATCCGCATAACTAAAACCAGACCTCAAGTTTCGAGGGGGCGCAAAGGGTTTCTAGTTTGGACCAACACTTAGACAAGCATTGGCCCGGGGGGGCTAAAATAAAGATGACCCTTGGGATGCGTGACTCCCAAGGGAAAAAAAGGTAATAGGTGAGGCAAATGGTAAAACCAATGTTGGGCCTTGCTGGACAAGTTTTATTCAAAGCGAACTGTCAGGGGGGTCCCATAAATCACCCGACCGCGTTAGGAACGCAAAATCCGGGAACATAACACCGGTATGACGGAAACTAGGGCGGCAAGAGTGGAATAAAACACCAGGCATAAGGCCGAGCCTTCCACCCTTTACCAAATATATAGATGCATTAATAATATAAGATATATTGTGATATCCCAACATAAACCCTGTCCACCATGGAGCAATCTTCAACTTCACCTGCAACTAGCAACGCTACAAGAGGGGCTGAGCAAAAGCGGTAACATAGCCAAACAACGATTTGCATAGGAATGGTGTCAAAGGTTAGAGGTTCATGGCAATATGGGATGGCTTGATAAACAGGTAATAGGTAGCGCAGCATAGCGAAAGAACGAAGCAACTAGCATAGCAATGATAGTAGTGAGATCCAGGGTAGCGGTCATCTTGCCTGAGATCCCGCTAGGAAGAAGAACGAGTCCATGAAGAAGACAAACGGACGTCGTCGAACGAATCCTCACAACTCCGGAACAGAACCGAAGCTAACGAGAGAAGCAAACCGGAAAGAAGCAAACAACATGGTAAACAACCATCGCATAATCATGGCATGATGCACAACCAAGTATGATGCATGTCCGGTTTAATGAGGCATGGCATGGCAAACTGCAACACACAAAACTACAAGTTAAGTGGAGCTCAATATGCAACGAGTTGCATATTGACGGAACACCACATCAATTATTTAGTTCTCTCTTGTTTAAGCTGCCCAACAATATTAAATGTTGATTAACATGGCAAGGGGTGAAGCATAACAAAACTACCTAACTAGGCAAGTTTAAATGAGGCCGGAAACAACGAACAACATGTCCGGAAAATCCTCATATGCAATATTCGAATTTGGTACTGTTCTGACCTAAAACATATTTTAAAGTTGTTAAACAGGAAAATAAAGTGTACCATGTGAAACTAGGCATTTTTCCAACCCATTTACATATAAAGTTTATTAAATTTGGAGCTACGGTTATTTAGTTATGAAATAAATCATTTTAGCATGGCATTTAGCAAATTTAATCAAACAACATTTTAAATATTTTAAACATGGATGAAAATGGCATATTATGAAACTAGATGAAATTCTAATCATTTTTCATATTTAAATCATTTAAATCCGATGCACGGTTGTGGAGTTATTATATGCATGAAAATGAGGGTGCAAATTGTAAAACAGTAAAACACAGGATAATGCTAAAATCGTAGTGCAGGGAAAAAAACACACTGGGCCGAATCTGGATCACTGTAGGCTGAACAGAGAGGAGGGGCTGCTGTGCTCACCATGGGCCAAGCCCAGTCGGTGGAGAGGGAGGCCGGCATGGGGGCTGCTGGGCCTTGAGGCCGGTCGGCTTGGAGAGTAGGCTGGGCCTAGGGGAGGCGCTAGCCCACGCTGGGTCTTGGAGGCCCTACGCTGGCGACCGGTCAGCGGGGACGATGAGTCAGCTGCTGCTGCTCGTTGCAGGACAAGCAGAGGATGCAGGTTCAAGCGAGCGAAGCAGAGGCCGGCGACGGTGGAGATGGGGCGGATCCGGCTGGCCGGCGCCGGATCCGTGCAACGCCGGCACGGGTGGAGCTTGGGGGCGGCGTCCGTGGTGGTAGGAGACGAGGCGAGGAGGAGGCGGCCCAGGCGCGTGCGGTCGCTCGAAGCTGAGGACGATCGGGCGTCGCGGCTCCGCGAACATGGCGGGGGCGAGATCCGGCGGTCTTGGCGACGGGGATGGCGCGGAAGCCGCCGGAACGGGCGGAACGGAGAGCGGGGAAGCCGTGACGTGGGGTCATGAGGGCTGGGTCGCCGGAGCGACGCAGTGACGAGGCCAAGGCCGAATGCATTCGGTCCCTGCGAGA
This sequence comes from Aegilops speltoides, assembly GCA_021437245.1. Lineage (NCBI taxonomy): Eukaryota > Viridiplantae > Streptophyta > Magnoliopsida > Poales > Poaceae > Aegilops > Aegilops speltoides. Next base: position 506,333,431 of record CM038147.1, read on the forward strand.
AGACGCAGAGGAAGAGAGAGATGAGATGATGGGATGTAAACAGAGGGAAGAAGGAAAAGGGAAAGGGCGAGGGAGGCTCATCTGCTGGTGGCGCTGCTTGTGGCCGGCGGCGACGCAAGGGAGCACGGCGATGGATCGGGCCTGGGCGCAGCGAGGCTAGCGGTTGCGGGCGCTGAGCTGCGGGAGGGAGGCAGGGAGCTGCGGGAGGCTCTATCGGTCGTTGGATCTTCGATCTGATGGTCGGGATGGAAGGGCGGCCTGGATCAGATCTGGTTGACTAGATTGGAGGGGAGAGGTGGAGGAAGGGGGTTGGCTCGCTGCAGATTGCGAGGAGAGAGTGGCGGCGGCTGCGGGAATGGAGGGAGTTGGTCTGCCTAGGGTCTAGGGTTGGACCTAATATTTATAACAGATGGAAACAGTTTAGGGCGGTTAGGTCCCTCCGATCGTAATCGGACGGACACGAATAAAATATCTAGGGAGCCCAAATAACAAAACGGAGATGTTTTGTAGACGTTAGGGGATGATCCGGACCCAACGGTAACGACAGCCCGGTTCGGGTTCGGGCAAGTTTTGGACACACGCGAGAGGGGGCTGCGAGCTGGCAAGAGAGGTTAGGTGGTCACGGTCAAGAGGGAAGCAAAACCCGGTTGGTCTCGGAACGGTCCATGAAGGCAATGGGGTTTGACGAGAAGGTCAACAAAGGCAAAGCGGTCCGAGGAGGTCAACGAGGACAAGGGCCCGACAAAATGCCAACGCAGGCAAGGAAAGAAAGGGCAACTGCGAACGGTTACGAGTTTTATGAAAACGATGCCGATGCAATGCGCATGATGCATGAGATGAAATGCATGACAAGAATAAAATGCAAAACAAAAGACAAAAACTCAACCACGAAGGAAATATCATATCGCATCTCCGGAAAAGGCAAGAGTTGGAGTTACGAATATGGAAAGTTGCATCCGGGGTGTTACATCAAGCCTGGGGTTTGTCGCTATGGACTTTGTTGGAGAAGTCATCATGTATTCATTGGACTTTATTGGGTTATCCTTGGACAGGGTCTTAGAGTCCCCGGATTAGGACATCCGCTGTTCCCTAGCCTCCCTCCGCGCCATCACTCGGATTGGCTCTGATCATGCCCCCTGCTTCTCTCCTCCGCGGACGAGCATCCGCCGATCCCCCCTCTTTTCCGCTTTGAGACTTTCTGGCTCTCACAGTCTGGATTTACCGACGCCGTCTGCGCTCGGTGGATCGAGGCTCGGGCCCACTCCCACCGTCGTCCCCCCTTGGCCATTGACGCGTAGCACTTCTGGTGCGAAACGTGGCACACAGTTTATGAAGGGTTGGGGGGCCAATTTGGGCCGCGATTCCAGGGAGCGTAAGAAGGCGCTGCTGTCCGCGATTCAGGCTCTCGACCTTCGGGCTGACGCGGTGGGTCTCTCTCCGGACGAGTGGCTCTCCCGATATGACCTCGAAGACCAGCTTTCCGTGATCTATACCGATGAGGAAGCCTATTGGCGCCTTCGGGGCACGCAGAGATGGGTCCTGAAGGGAGACACGAATACAACATACTTCCAGGCTATCGCCAACGGCCGCCGTAGACGCAACACCATCCCCCTTCTCTGGGATGGGGAGACTCTCCTTTAGGACCCTCGCGACATCGGGGCCCACGTCAACGGCTTCTATAGGTCCCTATTCTCTGCCGCTCCTAGGAGAGGCATCTCTCTCGCCCCCGATTGTTGGGCTGGTTCCCAGCTGGTCTCCGACTCGGAGAACGAGACCCTGTCGGCCCCCTTCTCTGAGCAGGAGGTTTGGGAGGCCATCAAGGGCATGAATGCTTCCTCGGCGCCGGGACCGGATGGTCTCCCGGTCATATTTTTCCAGACCTTCTGGAACGTGATTAAACCTGAGGTCATGGCCATCTTCGATGAATTCTATGTTGGCTCCATTGACCTGGGTCGCCTCAACTATGGGATCATCTCTCTCATCCCCAAGGTCCCTGGGGCGTCCGACATCCGCCAGTTCCGCCCAATCACGGTGATTAATGTGATCTTCTAGATCCTGGCCAAAGGGTACGCCAATAGGGTGACCTTGCTAGCGGACCGGGTGACCCACCCTAAGCAGTCGGCCATCATTAAGGGCCGATACATCCTGGATGGGGTCCTTGTCCGTCATGAAGTCCTTCATGAGGTCCGTGTCAAACGCCTTAAGGCGGTTTTTCTGAAGATTGATTTCCACAAGGCATACGATTCTGTTAGCTGGACCTTTCTCAGGGAAGTCCTTCTACGGAAGGGCTTCGATGACCGGTGGATCGCTAGAGTCATGCAAATGGTCTCTTGCGGTCGCACGGCGGTCAACATCAACGGCGAGATTGGTCCTTTCTTCCCTACCCTTTGTGGGGTTCGCCAAGGAAACCCCTTCTCCCCTTTCCTGTTCAATATGGTAGTTGACGCTCTTGCCTCCATCCTTGATAAGGCAAGAGCCACTGGCCACATTCGTGGGATTACCCCCCACCTTTTCGGGGGCTCTGGGATCTCCATCCTCCAGTATGCTGACGACACGATCATCATGGTCGAAGGCTCGGAGTTGGACATCGCCAACCTCAAGTTCCTCCTTCACTGCTTCCAACAGATGTCCGGCCTCAAGATGAACTTCGACAAGAGTGATGTTATGGTGATGGGATACTCCCCCTCTGAGTCTGTGGCCATCACCAACAGACTTAACTGCCGCCTGGGCTCTCTCCCCACCTCCTACCTGGGGACGCCCATTAGCGATTCGCAGCTCTCCGTCGCGGACTTGCGGCCCTCCGTGGCTAAGCTCCAATCTTGGCGCGAGCCCTAGCAGGGGAGGTGGCTATCCAAGGCCGCCATGACTATTCTCATCAACTCTTCGCTCTCCAGCCTCCTCTTGTTTCTTATGAGTTTCTACAGCCTCCATGAATCTCTCCACAAGGAGATCTCCAAGATCCAGTCCCGCTTTTACTAGGCTGGCGATCATGACAAGCAGAAGTACCATATGGTCAGCTGGCCCGACATTTGCAAGCCCAGGGAGCAAGGTGGCCTGGGCATCATGTGCTCTAAAAGGATGAATATTGCCCTTCTCTCCCGTTGGCTTTGGCGCATCGCGCAAGGTCAAGGTGGCCTCTGGCTCGACATTATCCAGAATAAATACCTGCATGGACAACCCCTAGCCTTCTGCCAGAAATCGGGCGGCTCTCAGTTCTGGCAGTCCATTGTCCAGCTTCTCCCGGTCCTCCGCATTGGAACCTCCATCTCGGTGGGGTCCGGTCTCTCGATGCTCTTCTGGTTTGATCACTAGGCCGGGGACTCTCCCTTTGCGGCCCGCTTCCCTGCACTCTTCTCTATCTCCGTCGACCCCATGATTTCTGTTGATAGGGCCCTTCTTGACTTAGGGCGCCTTGCTTTCCGTCGGCCTTTTGGGCCCGCGGAATCCGCCGCCTGGCGTGAGTTCCTTGATTGCGTTGCTCTGCATGAGCCGTTGGTGGATGGTGGTCCTTACCGTGTGCGCTGGCGCCTGGAGCCGTTGGGCCAGTTCTCCACCAAGTCACTCTACCTGGCCATTGCCCCTTCCTCCGTCCCCTCCCCCTGTCGATGGTTTGGTCCATCCGCGTTCCCCTGAAGATTCGCATCTTCATGTGGCAGTGGATTCGCGGTTGGGTCCCGTCTGGGGTGGAGGTCTGCAAGCGCAATGGCCCGGGTACTTGTATCTGCCCGCTCTGTGGTGTTCCTGAAGACTCGAACCACATCTTGTTCTCCTGCGTCTCCGCCCAATTCCTCTGTAGCTGCTTTCGCGAGGTGGCCGGTGGAAGTTGGTGCCACACCAATTTCCCGGACTTATTTGCTGAACTCCAGCTGTCCCCCGCGACCTCTCGCCACATTAGGTGGCTTGCGGTTGGGGTACTCGCCTGGACCCTCTGGACCGTTCGCAATAAGCTAGTGATTCAGCATACTCCCCTTCGACGGGCTACTGACGCTCTCTTCAAACTCTCGGGTTTCTTGCAGCTTTGGGGGCCGCTTAGCCGCCCCCGGACCGTGACGCCATCTCAGCCTTCATCGCTGACCTCCGTTCGATGACCGTCCGCCTGTCGCCGCCGCCTCCTCCACCTCTGCCGGATCCAGACTAGGCTCCCTGCATCTGGCGCGTGTTGTTTTTTTTTTTTGGGCTTGTTGAGTTGTGCCCTCAGCAGAACCTGTGTACTTTGCCGTGAGACTTGGGTGGGTGTGTGTGGACTAGCTTCTGTTTGTATGCTCTGTGACGGTTTGCTTTATTTATAAAGCGGGGCGAAAGCCTTTTTTGGTAAGAAGCAGAATTAAGGGCCTGCCTAGCCGGTTTCTATATCCGTGTTATCCCTTATAAGTCTATTATTTTGGAAACCTATTATTCTTTTGTGGCTTCCTGTCTTGCAAAGAAATACTTTGATAGGTCCCATCTTGTTCATCTAAAGAAGGAGGCGCTGAGCATCCCCAAGCTTCTCAAAAGTCTTGACATGTCTAAAATTAATCGTCATACCAAAGATGTGGCATATGGGATTGCTAAGTTTAGTTCTTATAGTAGGATGATAGAGTTCTTGTTATCAGTTTTTGACCTTGCTGGTGTATCCTGTAATGAATGGTTATAATAACATTTTAATTAATTAGTATATGGGCCGTTAAAAAATGACATGCAATATGAATTAAGATTTTAAATACGAACATCCAAAACTTAACAGGGAGAATCCAGGAGGGGAAAAGCTAGCTCCATGGCGACCCTTCATTTTATCGTTTGATATCCTAACAAATATAGGTGATTGACAATGAGATGTCAATTAACTCATGCTGATGCTCGCTCCCAGAATAGTGGATCGCCCCCATGTCGTCGGTGGCACTCCGGCTCCAGCAGCTGCTATGCCCGGGCGCCGGGAGGCGAGGCGAGGCGAGGCAGGTCCCGGCGTGGGTGTTGAGTATATGTATTATGTGTATATTGTGTATTGGGTTCGCCTTCTAGTTCCTTGTATATAGTTGAGATCCATGGCCCACCTTTGTACATCATATAAACGTGCCTATGCACGAAGAATAATACATCATGCAATCATAACCTCACATGGTATCAGTTTTTAGGTTCTAAACCCTAGTCTTCCGCCGCCGCCGCCGTCGCCGCGCATCGTCCCTCAGCGCCGCCGCCCAACCGCGTCAACCGCGCCGGCCGCTGCTACCTTCTCTCCCTCCCTCGTGCGCTGCTACCCGCCAGCCGCCGCTAGCCCCGCCTGCCCGTTGCTACCCGACCCGCTTCGCTAGCCCCGCCCGCCCGCATCGCCAAGCCGCTGCTTCGCTAGCCACGCCCGCCCGCATCGCAAGCCGCTGCTGCCGCGCACCTCGCCCACCCAGTCTTCGCGTCTCACCGCCAGCCCCACCCACGCACATCGCCAAGCCGCTGCTGCCGCGCGTATCGCCCGCAGCTACACGTATCGCCAAACCGCTACTTCGCACATCCTCACCCGAGTCGTCCGAGCCGCCCAGCCCGTCCCGTCCTCGCTATGTCGTCCGTCACCTCCTCCGCGTCCACTAACTCCAACCCGTTCGCCGATGCCAACCCTCCCGACGTCACCGACATCCGCAACGTCAAAATCTTCGAGCGGGTGCCAGTTCGTGTTTCGCAGGCGGACTCCACATACTACACATGGAAGACATATTTTCCCCTCGTATTCCGGTAGTATCACCTCATCGACCACGTGGATGGCACCGTCGAGTCCAGCCTCGTCCCCGAGTTCCATGACTGGTCCACCATCAACACCACGATCATCCACTGGTTCTTCCTCACCTTCTCGCCGGACCTCTTCCAGATGGTCATGCAGGACGGTGACGATGCCTACGCCGTGTGGACCAAGCTGAACGGGCTCTTCACTGACAACCAGCTCCAGCGTCGCGTTTTTTTGCAGCAAGAGTTTTTTGGGTGTCACCAGGACAACATCTCCGTCGAAGACTATTGTCGCCGCCTGAAGATTCTCGCTGACGATCTCCGTGATATTGGCGCGAAGATCGATGATGACCTCCTCCTCAGCACGCTCACCGCCGGGCTCGACAAGTACTTCGGCAACACCACGGCGAACCTCAGCCTCATCCCCAACCCGTCGTTCGCCAAGTTCGTTGCGTACCTCCGCTTGGCGGAGCGGTAGATTAAGCAGGTGAGGGCACGGACCATCCACAACGCCCTCGCCGCTGGCACCCCGTGGTGGCTCCTCGGCGCCTCCAGCCGCCCCGGCCACGCCCCCGCTGCCACCGCCGTGCCCGGCCACCCTCAGCCGGGGCTGCTCCCACTGCCCTATGGGCCGCCTGCCCTCCCGTCCCTCCCGCTGAACGGCGCTGCGGGGGTCGGCGCGGTGGGGGCCATCATGGCGGTCAACAGCAGAAGCCGCAAGGCGCCGGCCAGCCCCATCAACAGCCGCAGCAGCAGCAGTTCCAGGTGCTCCCTCCATGGGCCTCCAGCTAAAACGCATGGACCGGTGTCGTTCATGCCTACACCATGCCAGTTCCATGGGCTCCTGCACCGACCCTTCCCATGCTGCGCCCGCCGGCGCATCAGGCGTACTACGCGGCCCCGCAGCCGTACGGAGGATACCCACTGCCGTAGCTGAGCGGCGCCTACGGTCTCCCTGCAGCCCCGCCGCCGCCCTCTCTGGCCCTGCCGCCGGTGCCTTGGGATCCAGCGCTCCTCGCCGTGCTGCACACCGTGCCTACGCCGAAGAACCACACTGAAGGCGGTGATTGGTACGTGGACACCGGGGCGACGGCTCACATGTTTGCTCATCCTGGTAATCTTTCTTCCTTCACTCCCGTCACCACCGACCACCGCATCATTGTCGGCGACGGTTCCACACACCCTATCACCCATGTCGGGCACTCTTCTTTTCCTTCTAATTCCATGCCCATTACTTTGTCTAACATACTTGTGTCACCTCATCTTATTAAGAACCTTGTTTCCGTTCATTGTTTAACTCGTGAAAATCCTGTTACTGTTGAATTTGACGAGCTTTGTTTTGTGTCAAGGACGCTCGAACCAGGATGGTACTTCGCGGATGTGACAGCCTCGACGAGCTCTATCCGGTGCATCCGCCGTCCACCTCCACCACTGCACCGGTTGCTCTCTTCGCTGGCATCAATCTCTGGCACGCTCATTTGGGTCATCCCAACCCCGTCACACTTCGTCATATTCTTAGGAGTTTCAGTTTCAGTTGTAATAAGATAGAGGATCACACCTGTCATGTCTGTCGTGTCGGCAAACATGTTCGCCTCCCATTTAATAACTCCACGACCATAGCTTCTTTTCCTTTTAAGTTGATTCATAGCGATGTGTGGACCTCTTTGGTTCCTAGTAATTCGGGCTATTTATATTATCTGGTTATCCTTAATGATTATTCTCACTATGTATGGACGTTTCCTTTAGACGAAAGTCGGATGCATTCTCCACTTTGACGGCTTTTTACTCCTATGTCAGCACACAGTTTGGGCGTCCCATCCTTGCACTTTAGACTGACAATGGAAATGAGTTCGGCAACCTTGCTTTCCACACCTTTTTGTCGCACCACGACACAGTTTTTCGTCTCACATGCCCGTATACTTCATAGCAGAACGGTCAAGCCGAACGCATCTTTCGCACTCTGAATGACTGCGTTTGCATGCTCCTGTTCCATGATGTGTTGCCTCGTTTCTGGCCAGACACACTCGCTACTACTTCACTTCTCCTTAACCTTCGCCCTTGCCGCCCACGATGGAACTATGCACCTCACTATCTTCTCTTCGGTACGCCCCCATCTTATAATGGCTTGCGTATTTTCTGGTGCCTTTGTTATCCTAGCACTGCTGACTCTGCTCCTCACAAACTCGCACCTCATTCTGTCGCTTGCATCTTCATTGGCTACCCCTCCAACTCCAAGGGATATCGGTGCTACGATCCCGTCTCCCACCATGTGTTCACTTCCCGACACGTTTACTTTGATGAGCATGTGTTTCTGTTTCAGTAGGTACCCTCGGCTGTTCCTCTCGCCACCTGTGACGCGGGCTCCTCGACGCATCTCCCAGGGCTCTCGCGTGCCTCTCTTGGCCCGCCCCCGCCTTTAAGGTGCCCCCTCCCCCCCGCATGCGGTGCCTCCTATAGCCATGGCGTTGGCGCCCCCGATGTTGGCGCCCGCGGCCTCCTCGGCGCCATCGACCCCTCGGCGCCCCCGGCGCCCCCAACGCCCCCCCCCCCAACGCATGTGGCCCGTCCGGTCACCCGCGCCCGTACGGGCGTTTTTTGCCCGGGCTCGCCCTATGCCTCGGATGACTACGTGCATGCGGCGTCCACCTCTGAGTCGTCGTCGTTGCTGTCCTCCGTTCGAGCCGCTCTTTGTGACCCGCTCTGGATGGCTGCGATGCAAGAGGAGTTTGACGCCCTGTTGCCTAACCAGACGTGGCAGCTTGTTCCCCGTCCCCGACACGCCAATGTGATTAACGGGAAGTGGGTCTTTAAACACAAGCTCCGTCCTCATGGTACCCTTGATCGCTACAAAGCGCGCTGGGTCGTTCGTGGCTTCCGATAGCGTGCTGCCATCGACTTCACCGACACCTTAGCTCAGGTCATCAAGCCCGGCATGGTACGCACGATTCTCCACCTTGCGGTCTACCGTGCTTGGCCGGTGCACCAGATGGACGTCTCCAATGCCTCCCTCCATGGTCACCTCGAGGAGCAGGTCTTCTGCCAGCAGCCCACCGGGTTTGTTGACTCGACGCTTCCCGACCACGTGTGCCTACTTTCGCGGTCCTTGTACGGACTCAAGCAGGATCCGCGCACTTGGTACCAGCGCATCGTGGCGTTTCTCCACCATCTTAGGTTCCGCTCTACCCGCTCAGATGCCTCGCTCTTCGTCTACCGTCAGGGCTCTGACACGGCCTACTTGCTGCTCTATGTCGACGACATCATCCTGACGGTATGCATGGCTGGTCTCCTCAGTCAGCTCACGGCTCGTCTTCGCACTGAGTTCGCCATCAAGGACTTGGGTCCTTTGCACTAGTTCCTCGGTGTCGAGGTGGTGCGCCCTCCGGATGGCTTCATCCTTCATCAGCGTAAGTATCCTCATGAGCTCCTAGAGCGCGCCGGCATGCTTAACTGCAAGCCCGCCGCTATGCCTGTTGATACGAAGGCCAAGCTTTCTGCCATGATGGTTCTCCTGCTTCGGATGCTGCTTTCTATCGGTCTATTGTTGATGCTCTCTAGTACCTCACTCTGACTCGACCGAAGATCCAGTATGTCGTGCAACAGGTGTGTCTTCATATGCATGCTCCTCGAGACGTTCACTGGGTTGACGTCAAGCGGATTCTCTGTTATATCTGTGGAACTATGAATCTTGGCGTCATGCTTCACGCCTCCGCCGACACCGCCATCACCGCCTACTCCGACGCAGACTGGACGGGCTGCCCTGACACTCGTCGCTCCACTTCAAGCTATTGTGTCTACCTTGGACCCTCACTTATCTCGTGGTCGTCCAAGCGGCAGCCTATGGTCTCTCGCCAGTGCTGAGGCCGAGTATCGTGCGGTGGCCAATGCCGTGCCGATGTTTGTGTCTTCGCCAGCTGCTTCAGGAGCTCTCTTGCCCTGTTGACCGTGCCACAGTGGTCTACTGCGACAACGTCTCAGCGGTCTACCTCTCCCCTAACCCGGTGCATCATCGACAGACCAAGCATATTCAGTTGGATATTCATTTTATTCGGGAACAGGTGGCCCTTGGCCATAACACGTCCCTACTTCCCAACAATTTGCCGATATGATGACCAAAGGGTTGCCTACGGTGTCATTTGAGGAGTTTCGGTCCAGTCTTTGCGTCAGCCGCGATGCAGCTTCGACTGCGCGGGGGGGGGGGGGTGTTGCGTATATGTGTTATGTGCATATTGTGAATTGAGCCCGCCTCCTAGTTCCTTCTGTAGTTGAGGTCCGTGGCCCACCTTTGTACATCATATATACGTGCCTACGCATGAAGAGCAATACATAATGCAATTATAACCTCACACAGTGGGTGCATGGTGGCCTTATGGGCGAGACAGAGAAAAAGGAGAAGAGAGAGAGGTGGGAGGTGGTGGGTCTATAACACACTGGGCAGCCTCGCATGCAGCGAATAAAGAGGACACACAGAACGCTCGCTTTGTGTCCGTCTCCGAGACTCGGACCCAAATTTAAGAATAAAATGGGCCCAAACAGAAACTAAACAGACAGAAAATAAAAATGAGTCAGTGCGTTGGGCAATTTTATTTTGACCACGCTGATCCAAACAGACACGAGGACGAAATGCGTCTGAAGTTGCTCTAACACAAAAATCTCGTCTCGTCTCTCTCCGATGTTATATCCACGCCCAGAAACTCAACTCTCTCTCTCTTATCTCTTTGTCTCTCTCTTCTCTCAACACGGTGGCGCTCATCAACACCGGTAGCAACGCAGCCCAACGACCTGTCTCCGACCTGCACCAAGCAACTTCACCAGCAGCGGCAGAATTGGCTGGTGCCGAGTTGTCCTCCACAACGCAAGCTGAGGCACATGCCATGGCGAGCTGCTCGCCAACGTTGGCCCAATGGCTCCGGCAAATCGACTCTGCTCTAGATCTTGTCTGGCTGATGTTGGAACCGCTCTCTCACAGATGGATCACTTTTTCTGGCAACCAACGCCTCGGCGATGAACGCCCAGCGCCCAAACGCCTCCTTTATATTCAGCACACAGGCTACGTCACGGCTCTCCGCCGGCTCTTCTACAAGCGTACATCAGGGAGGTATTTATACCCAGGCTAACACACGGGCGCACGCACAACTGCCACTCTTGACCACGCACGCACACGTTCAACACTACCTGGCCTAACCTCACGCAACGGCCACACACAAGCTAACCAGCTAACAACCATGCATGCACACGATCACATCTAGTCCTATGCATGTGCTAACTAACTAACAACACGCACCACGTCTGCGGATCTCCACAACGGCACAACCACGTCCGCCAACGCACGTGCTAAGTCAAGATTAATGCTATCAATTTCCTTCCTAATCTTGACATGCCTTGCCGTCTTGAACGCCTTCGCTCGACATCATCAAGAGCCTCCGTGCCCGCTGCGACGTGCCGTGTGCCTGCCGTCGCCGGAGTTGATGCAGCCCACGTCGTTGTCGTCGTCATAGCGGTGAGCCAGCCCGTGGATCCAACCTGGCGCACCGACGCCGGTCGCACCGTGCTCCGGCACGACTCCGGCGACACACGCCGAACTCTTTCTCCGCCGGCGACACACGCCTGGCGTCCCTCCGTGTCCCGCACGTCCCACGCGCACCCGACATGCCCGACGAGCCCGACCGCACCAGTGCGTCCCGCACGTCCCGCGCGCACACGACGCGCCCGACGAGCCCGACAGCACAGTGCGTCCCACACGTCCCGCCCGCACACGACGTGCCCAACGAGCTGGACAGCACCAGACGCTAACCGCGTGCTGCCTCCGCGTCCGCCATGGCTGCCTCCAGCGTGAAACGCCGGAAGGATGTAGCCGATCTCGAGCACGGACTCGAGCACGGACTCGAGCACCACGGCAACATACGCCTCCTCCCAACATCAACCGCACGCTCGTACGCGCGCCCGCGGTCCCGACGCACCCGACGCGTCCAGTGCGCACCCATAACACGCACCGGTCGCACCCGGCTCGCCGCCGCGTCTTATTGCCCTGCACCGCCGCGGCCTCCATGCCGCCATGCAGTGCCTCCACGCCGCCACGCCGTACTGCGCCACCGTGCCACCACGCAGCGCCTCGGCGGCCTCCGCTGTCGCCAGACGACGACGTCACCGCTGCCGCCTCCGCCACGCGTCATGGCAGCCGATGCCTCCATGTCGGCGCGCCGCGCCGCGTCGCCCGCGGCCACCGCGGCCTCCTCGCCGCGCCGCGCACCTCCATAGACCGACACACGGCCCAGAGCTTCACCGCGCAGCCACCGGCCAACGCCGCCACCGCCGCCACGCCTCTGACACGGCAAGCACGCCCAAGACACCAAGCTCTGATACCAAGTGTTGGAACCGCTCTCTCTCACAGATGGATGGAGGTAGAAGGAGCACTTTTTCTGGCAACCAACGCCCCGACGATGAACGTCCCGGCGCCCAAACGCCTCCTTTATATTCAGCACACAGGCTACATCACGGCTCTACACCGGCTCTTCTACAAGCGTACATCAGGGAGGTATTTATACCCAGGCTAACACACGGGCGCACGCACACCTGCCACTCTTGACCACGCACGCACACGTTCAACACTACCTGGCCTAACCTCACGCAACGGCCACACACAAGCTAACCAGCTAACAACCATGCATGCACACGATCACATCTAGTCCTATGCATGTGCTAACTAACTAACTACACGCACCACGTCTGCGGATCTCCACAACGGCACAACCACGTCCGCCAACGCACGTGCTAAGTCAAGATTAATGCTATCAATTTCCTTCCTAATCTTGACATGCCTTGCCGTCTTGAACGCCTTCGCTCGACATCATCAAGAGCCTCCGTGCCCACTGCGACGTGCCGTGTGCCTGCCGTCGCCGGAGTTGATGCAGCCCACGTCGTTGTCGTCGTCATAGCGGTGAGCCAGCCCGTGGATCCGACCTGGCGCACCGACGCCGGTCGCACGTGCGTTCGCACGACTCCGGCGACACGCCGAACTCTTTCTCCGCCCGGCGACACACGCCTGGCGTCCCTCCGTGTCCCGCACGTCCCACGCGCACCCGACGTGCCCGACGAGCCCGACCGCACCAGTGCGTCCCACACGTCCCGCGCGCACACGACGCACCCGACGAGCCCGACAGCACAGTGCGTCCCACACGTCCCGCCCGCACACGACGTGCCCGACGAGCTGGACAGCACCAGACGCTCACCGCGTGCCGCCTCCGCGTCCGCCATGGCTGCCTCCGGCGACAAACGCCGGAAGGATGTAGCCGAACTCGAGCACGGACTCGAGCACCACGGCAACATACGCCTCCTCCCAACATCAACCCCACGCTCGTACGCGCGCCCGCGGTCCCGACGCGTCCAGTGCGCACCCATAACACGCACCGGTCGCACCCGGCTCGCCGCCGCGTCTTATTGCCCTGCACCGCCGCGGCCTCCATGCCGCCATGCAGTGCCTCCACGCCGCCACGCCGTGCTGCGCCGCTGTGCCACCACGCAGCGCCTCGGCGGCCTCCGCGTCGCCGCCGACGTCACGACGTCACCGCCCGCCGCCTCCGCCACGCGCCATGGCAGCCGATGCCTCCATGTCGGCCCAAGACGAGCGCGTCGCCGCTGCTGCCACGCGGCCTCCTCGCCAGCGCCAAGACACCTCCATAGACCGACACGGCCCGAGCTTCACCGCGCAGCCACCGGCCAACGCCGCCACCGCCGCCACGCCTCTGACACGGCAAGCACGCCCAAGACACCAAGCTCTGATACCAAGTGTTGGAACCGCTCTCTCTCTCACAGATGGATGGAGGTAGAAGGAGCACTTTTTCTGGCAACCAACGCCCCGGCGATGAACGTCCCGGCGCCCAAACGCCTCCTTTATATTCAGCACACAGGCTACATCACGGCTCTCCACCGGCTCTTCTACAAGCGTACATCAGGGAGGTATTTATACCCAGGCTAACACACGGGCGCACGCACACCTGCCACTCTTGACCACGCACGCACACGTTCAACACTACCTGGCCTAACCTCACGCAACGGCCACACACAAGCTAACCAGCTAACAACCATGCATGCACACGATCACATCTAGTCCTATGCATGTGCTAACTAACTAACTACACGCACCACGTCCGCGGATCTCCACAACGGCACAACCACGTCCGCCAACGCACGCGCTAAGTCAAGATTAATGCTATCAGCTGACTCCTTCAGTCCACGTTCTTGTCTCCAGACCTCCACGGCTACAGCTCTCTGCATGGGCAGCCGGGATCCACGGGCCCGACAACGCTGGCGGAGGCGGCTGCTCCATGCCAAGCTCGCCAACGTGTCATTCTCGAAAAAAAAAAAAGCTCGCCAACGTGGCCAGCACTAGCAGCCGGCTGCACTGCGCTGACCGGCATGGGGCATGGCGGAGCGCACGGGGCGGCAAGCAATACTAAAAGCGGTGCATGCGATGCGACCATAGCAGCGCCGATGCTAGGATTTGGCCACCATTGAATCTGAGATGTGACTGAGCGGCACTATTTTTTATTTTTATTTTTCACCCCCTATGCCGAATGGTGCTCTCAGCAAAGCACCTGCTCCCTCCGTTTGTTCAATTTTTTCTCCGAGTACATGCATTTGAGGCTTGAAAAAGTCTTTGTCGAGCGTCCGACAAAGGGAATTCGGCAAACTCCTATTTGCCTGAAGGGTGTATACCGTGTACCCTTTACCAGGTACAACACTAGGCACATGCACAAAAAACTTTGGCCAAGGGCGCGTGTCGCACCCCTATTTTCCTCTTTATTGCTTCTCCATATTAGCTTCTTTTTCTCTTTGCTTGGGGCTTGTCTTGCTGTGTCCCCAGTGATGATTTGAGACTTGAGATCGGCTTGTACTTTGAACCGTTTGTTCGATACTTGGGGTTGTTGCTTTATAATATAAAGTGGGGAGAAACCCTTTTTCGTAAATCTACCGAGAGCAGTAACCAATCAGGATATCCCCTGATCTAACCTTGCACTACTAGCCTGCTAGGACACGAGCAAGTCATGGCATGCAAGCCATCACACATAGGTATGTTTGGATTATTCCAACAATCTTTATTACCAAAGTTTAAATCGGCCTTTGCCGAACTTTTTGGGTACTCGGTAAAGATAGAAATTCTGGCAGTGACACCAAGCGTAATCCATCAGTGGAATAGGGCAAAGATGAACTGGTATGGGCCATCGGGCCTTAGTTGCTTGTTAGTGTTGAAAAACGTATAGGTAAGGGACCTAAGACTACAGAGTTACTTAGGGTCAATTTTCGATTTGGATCAGCAGCAAACAAATTAGCTTCTAATAAAGTAAAAGGTAAATTTACCCTTTTGAGTTTTTGATAGGAGGTGTCCTAAAGCAAATGCAGTGCAGCTTTTGCGTTAGAAGAGAGAGAGAGAGAGAGAGAGAGAGAGGGAGAGAGATTGTTGCGGAATTTGATGCGTGCATTACTGAGCCTCGAGGCGAGTATATATTGAGTACAAGACTTGGAGGGCAAGAAGCCTCTCCTGGAGATAAGGTAGGAGACGGATTACAAATCCTAAACTATCAAACATATATAACGCAAATATATCTCTAACATCCCCTCGCAGTCGTAGCGGTAGCGTTGCGAACAACAGGAGCGACGCGGACGGTCAGACTGGAGAGAAGAGCAGCCGACGGGCTGACATCCCCCCGTACTCCTAGCGGGAGTGTCGTGGACGGTGTCGCGCCGCGGACGCGTTGACTGTAGAGGAAGCCGACGAGTTGCTCAAGCGGATACTAAACCTTTGTGCCGATGTCGATGTAGTCGAGAGCGTTGGGTGGTGTAGCCGTGCGAAGAATGCCATGGTCTATGTTGAGTCGGGGTAGCCGGTGCCGAGGGAGTCGCCGTGGAGCCGCGGGCGCAAGGAGGTGCCGAGTTAGTCATGGGCGCAGCCGTGTCGAAGAAGTGGTGCGCCAGGAAGGAGAATGGTGTTGACGATGCGTTGCGCTGGGTTTGCCAAGTCCGGAAACACATCGTGGAAGAAGATACACATCGGTGTTGCCGGCACCAGGCATGCGTAGACGGACAAAGTCGAAGTTGATGAAGCACCGCACCAGGCTTGCCAGGCCCGAGGACACGTTGTGGACGAAGGCACACATCGGTGTTGCCAGCACCGGGCATGCATAGACGAGGGACCTACACGAGCTGTACGCCATGCCGGAGAAGTCGGAGGGGCCAGCAAAGAAGGACTCGACGACAGTTGCGGTGCCAATCGACGCGGTGCCGATATCACCTGCAGTTATCGGAGTAGACGAAGTGGTCGGGGTAGATGAGGGCGATGCTAGCGACGGGCTGGTGCTTGGACGAAGACGAAAGGGGTGGACGGGAGGCGGCAGCGGCCAAAGAAGAGTGGCGGCGGCGGCGGTGGCGGTGCTTGAAGTAGGCGAGGAACCCGGCAGCGTGACAAAGACCAACGCGGACCATAGCATTCCCACGCCATGGGAGGTGGAGCGGCGCATACCACACGAAGTCGACGGGTGCGGACGACGGAGTGGACCGCGGGCCGCGTCGCTACGGCCCGAAGGGGTGACGCAGCGGCGGCTGGCAGGTTGGAGCGACGGCGGGAAGACCTCGGGGCGGCGGCGGGGACCGCGATATGCAGCGCTACAACCCGAAGAGGTGGTGTAGCGGTGGCCCGTAGGTCAGTGCAACCACGGTGACGGTCTCGGGCGGCGGCAGTGACTGCATGCCGCAGCGCTACACCCCGGGGAGGCGGTGTAGCGGCGGCTCGCAGGTCGGGGCAGCCACGTGGAGAACCACTAGCCGGGGGCGATGGCCCGACGGGAGGGGGCGTGGACCGCGTGCCGTGGCGCAACAGCCCTAAGGGGCGACGCAGAGGCGGCGGCGGGCTACATGGGTAGCCGGCGGGAGGATCTCAGGGCAATAGCGTGGACCGCGAGCCGCGACGCAACAGCCTGAAGGGAAGTCCGCAAGAGTGGCGCGCGAATCGGGGCAGCGATGGGAAGACCTCGGGCGGCGACGCAGCTGCTCGAAGGGACGATACGACGGCAACCTATGGCTCGATCGGCAGTAGGCGCGTACTCAGGGACGGGCTTGGCGAAGACACGTGCGTGATCGGTTGATCAAACCGACGGCGACGCTGTACGTGCCATGGCGGGGATGACGCGCAGATCGGAGTCGATGGCGATGTTGTCAGTGATGTCCCGGGCGATGACGACGAAGACGGATCGGCGATGGAGACCGTGCGGGCGAGCGGCCGGTAGCGACGCCCGAAGGCGTCCCTTGGGCGGCGCGTCCAGCCTTGCCGCGTGGTTGATGATGAAGCGGCCGGTGTAGTCGACGCCGATGTCGGAGTAGAGGCGCGGGGGTCGACAACGGCGGTGGGTGATGCAAACGATCAAGTATAGATCGGGAAACCAAAAAGAAAACGCCGATCAAAACGACAGGCCAGAGAGCGAAAAAAACCCGAAGCAAGGCTCAGGAAAAAGACTCTTTAGAGCAGCCGGTCAACATGACCGACGGACGAACACTAGGTACGAGCGGCGCGGCCGCCGGCGATGGTCATGGAGGCCAAACATCCCGGGGCTGTGCGGAGCGGAAGCAGCAGGCGATGGCTAGGGTTGGATCGGTTAGGTTGATACTATGTTAGAAGAGCGAGAGATTGTAGCGGAATAGGATGGATGTATTATTGAGCCTCGAGGGTGAGTTTATATTGAATACAAGACTTGAAGGGCAACAAGGCTCTCCTGAAGATAAGGTAGGAGACGGATTACAAATCCTAGACTACCAAACATATATAACCCAAATATATTTCTAACATATTGAATCACCAACCCACTTTCTGCAACTCATGTGTTGATGTTGGCCACAATTCCTATGTCGATTATGAGTATCGCTACGAATACAAGGTTGAGGGGTATGGTCTAGCTTCATTGCCTCTATTCTGACATTTTCAATTTTGATTCAGTGACAGCAGGATTGCCTTCCGATGGGGCCTGGTTGTTTGATGTTCCTTTGTGGCGACCAAGTAATTGTTAGCCTCACCATCGAGAAGGCCATGACCGAGATGACAAGCTTGCAAGCAAGAGTCAGGAAGATAGCGGGGGAGTCTGCGTGCAGTACCTAGGAACTTACCACCTAGAGCCTACCCCCAGCCTGCACTGCTAGATCGATCCTAAACAGTGTACTAATGCTAATCACCCCGCATGGCGCCAGAATGAACTCGTCATTGTCACAAATCTCAGAGAAAATGAACGATCTAGATAAATGGGGTGCAGTGCGCCTGACAGCAGCCACAACTTTCCCCATGACCCAATCTCAGTCTCCGCACCAACTTAGCCGATGCACATCTGCACATCCCGATGCTTCTCATGCCAACAGAACTAACAGTGGGTTAAGGTCTACATGTCTCTTGTTTCGTGGAATGGGATCCTCAAAGGACCTCTTCTATTTGGTGAGTATATATGCACATTCAGCAAGAAATGTGTGGGTGCTATTTGGTGCAAGGTATTAATATTAGTACTAGTGAGGGTTTGATTTAGTTTTTTCAAAAGTCAAACGAGTGCATGTTTGACCGAGTTTTTAGAAAAATATATTAGCATTAATACTTTGCACCAAACAGTACCCACACATTTCTTGCTGAATGTGCATGTGTGCTCACCAAATAGCACTGTTCAAAAAATCTTCCGATTCAACGATTAATCTTCCGATTTATTGCTAATCGGGGGGTGACCTATAAGATTATGCCTTATCTTCATCATTTATCTTTTGGACCGATTTTTCGCTCTAACAAGCGATTTATGGGGAATCTACTGATAAATCGGACCTATTCATAGCACTATGTTTGCAAAAACTATGTTTTTTTTTGGATCTTGTTACGCAATATGTAGTGTTGTCCTAATTTGTTTGCCATCATACAAGGATTCAAAGGCTAGGAATCAAGGTGAACTTATGTTTAATATTGTTTTGGTGTTGAATATAACGTATTTTAGTGTTGGGAACCTGTGATTTGCAAAAAATAGTCGATTAATAGTCGACCGATAAAATCGATTAATTGGCCGATTTCCAATTAATCTCTAATCCCTAGCTGACCGAGACGATAACGATAAGCGATATCCTCAACATTGCCAAATAGAAGGACGTCCTTGGAGGAACTCCAACATAAGTGGATACTCAGTACTAATTAACCAATTACCATAGAACCCCCACCTCAGCAGAGGTAACATAACGTATAAATTTGAGCCCGTTGATTGATGAAGGTTTAGTTTGTCCTTAACAGAAATAATGCTAATCAGGAAATTTATCAGGCATGAATTCTTTCATGAGAAACGATGAAAAAAATCTTTAAAAAATGGTTACTATTGGAAAAATCAACTACGCCAAGTGTCTTCCCCTGCACCGAGGGCCAAATCGCGGGATCTCGGCAAAGACAGGCTAAGACGAATGCAGCTCTCAGCAAAGGTAGGACACAGCAAAGTCAAACCATTGCCGAGAATCCAATAAAAGAAACTCGGCAAATAAAAGGAACTCAGACACTTGTGCTATATGCCGAGAGCTAAACACTAAGCTCATGGTAATAAGGTGTCACGTGGCAAGTTTGTTTGCGTGATTGACACTTTGACAGCTCTGTGACGTCGGGGGTACATTTACCGAGAGCTGCTCTTCGAGGTCTCGGCATACATTTTTGAAAATTCATTTTTTTCTCGTCACAAAATGATTACCAGAGCTGCACCTCTTCCTCTCAGTATACATTTTCGAAAATCCATTTTCTTCCTAAGGCTTTGTTCGGTTACACCCTGTCTCAAGAGTATTGGAGTGGATTTGGGGTGGATTTGACTTGTATGGGATTTAATCCCTGCCAAACCCCTTCAGAACCATGCCAACCGAGCGCAGCCTAAGAGAAAATGTTTGCCGAGACCAGTCTGCCAAGACTCTCGGTATACCTCAGCGTTTTTCTTCCTAAGGGAAACTGTTTGCCAAGGTAGGCTTTCAGACAAACGTTGACGTGTAGCCTCCTATTCGTTGGAATTTGCCGAGACCTGAATATTAGAAACTCGACAAAGATGTGCCAACGTGGAAACCGCCGTCTCCATCCGAGGGCCGGCAAGTCGTTCTATATTGTTGGAAATATGAGCAATTTACCAAATGATTTTATTAACAGAAATAGTAGATAAAACATGACTAAAATAGCAAGTATAAAGCAAGTCATGCAATCTGACAGAGAGAAGGTAAACATTGTCTGCATATATGAACTTGAGGTAAACACATTTAGAACAGTCACTAGATGAAGTTGGTTATACGACATAGAACCTAACATACGTAGGACAGAAATTAGAGCCAAGAACTGTAGCAGGACTTCTAACAGAAAGGAGAAGAACACGTACGGTACAGCAGCAGCAGAAGCGCTGGACTTGGGGTCGGTGTCCTCGCCTGCCATGTCGTCGAGGAGGTCGTGGATGTCGGGGAAGAAGTCGTCGTCGGGGAAGTAGTCGTCGGCGACCGGATCGTCCGTGATGAAGCAACCAGTAGTCGCGCAGAGCGCTCCCCAAAAACCTTATCACCCTTCTCCCGTACAGGACTCAAAGAGTTCGGTTTCGGAGGCCTACTATCCCGACCTGCGGTGCACGCCGCAAGCCGGGATGGAGAAGATCGTAGCAGCAGCGCAGTGCTTAGGAACCGGTGGCGAGAGGAAGAAGTAGTTCTGGTGCGTCTTGCTGAGAGGAGCGACTTACCTTTTATAGCCGCAAGAGAAGGAGGCGAGAGGGCAGCGTCGGGAGCTGAAGGGACTGAGGGAGATGAAACGAACAGACAGCAGCCGAAGGGTGCAACGTTCGCATTTAATCTCCACTACAGCAAAAGCTTTCCATCTCCTGATTGACATTTCGTATACCCTTAGTGCGTGGCAAAAATTTAGACATCGGCTCGGCTCATTCCCGCAACCCGCGGCGCGTCGTGACGAGGCGAGCGGCGGAGGAGGAGCGCGCGTGGATGTCCCTCTTATTCTCATGCTCATACAAGTGGGGAAGGAGCCTCCCTTATAAAGAGGTCCAACTCCCTCTAAACTAGCAATGTGGGACTAAACTTTAATTCCACCTCTTGCCTTTTACAAATGGGCTGCGTGGGCCTCTAGGATTTATTAGGAATTTCTGAAACTGCTACTAGGCTAGGCCCAAAATGGACAAAATTCCAGCAATCCCCCAGCAGATCCCAGAGGCACACAAAATTAGCCTTTGGTTCCAAAACACTGTTTTATATACCGGTTCTGCAGTGGAGATTGTTAAGTTGAACTTCCACCTAGAACTCTATGCTACACTAGTAAGCAACTTGAACAGTGGACTGGGCCTTGAACTGCAAGTTTTCTGCGAATCTAGCTTTACATAAAGCCTTGACCGACGTGGCTACTGTGGGTCTTTCCCGCGGGTGGAGCTTATGAGTCACACTCCGTGACCTTTCATGAGTTTACTAGAGAGAACCCTACTCTCATAGATTGCGACGTTTGACAATCAGACTCATATAGGTGTGTTCTTCAAAAGATGTTCTGCAGGACAACATCTCTGCTTCAAAGAGCCACTTAGAACACATTAAGATATACATCAACCTGCCTTGCAGATTAGGAGAGTATTGCATCTTCATGGAGTGGTATTTTTAATAGTAAGGATACTCTCCTCCCAGTTGACCAACAGCTTGTCTTCCACATCTAATTCACGGGATCTCCGATCACAAAGAATAGGTTACCACTGTGAACAACTTATATTGTGGGTCTCATACCCATCTCCCTCGATGTATTATCTATAACATTATGTGATAGACCCTTAGTGAAAGGATTTGCCAGATTTTTAGACGTTTGGATATAATCCAATGCAATAACTCCGGAGTTGCTTATTTTCCTGACAGACTTTAACCTTCTCTGAACGTGTCTTGATGACTTCATGTTATCCTTAGAGCTGTTCACTTTCGTGATCACAGTTTGATTGTCACAGTTCATAAGGATACCCGATACAGGTTTCTCAACGACCGGCAAGTCATTCAAGAGTCGGCGAAGCCAATCTGCTTCGACCATAGCTGTATCTAGTGCTGTGAGGTCTGCTTCCATAGTTGACCTCGTTAAGATGGTCTGCTTGCAAGACTTCCAAGAAACAGCGCCACCTTCATGAGTGAACACATATCCGCTCGTGGCCTTTATCTCATCAGTATCTGAGATCCAGTTTGAGTCACTATACCCTTCAAGCACCTTTGGGTGCCCAGTGTAGTGAATTCCATAATTTACAGTGCCTTTCAAATAACGCAAAACTCTCTCTAGAGATTTCCAATGCACATCTCCCGGTTTTGAGACAAACCGGCTCAGCTTGCTAACAGCAAAAGAGATGTCAGGTCTTGTAGCAGCTAAGTACATAAGCGAGCCAATAATGCGAGAATACTTCAATTGATCTCTAGCAATTCTTGATTCTTTCAAGCAAGACGCTAGCATCATATGGTGTTGGAGAGGGCTTGCAGTTACTATAGCCAAAGCGACTCAAGATCTTATCCACATAGTGAGATTGAAGCAATGTAATCCCACCATCATCATCTCTCAACAACTTGATGTTCAGAATGACATCAGCCACTCCTAAATCCTTCATCTCAAAACAGCGAGATAGGAAATCCTTGACCTCCTTAATAACATTCAGATTTGTTCCGAAAATCAGTATGTCATCAACATACAAGCAAAGCATAACTCCCTCGCCCCCACCATGGCGATAGTACACACATTTGTCAGCTTCGTTCACAACAAAGCCTGCAGCTGTTAAAGTTCTTTCGAACTTCTCATGCCACTGTTTGGGTGCTTGCTTGAGTCCGTACAAAGACTTCAGCAACTTGCACACTTTCCCTTCCTGGCCATTTATTACAAACCCATCTGGTTGTTCCATATAAATTTCCTCATCCAACTCTCCATTCAGGAAAGCAGTCTTAACATCCATTTGATGAACGAGAAGACCATGTGAGGCAGCTAGTGAAAGTAGAACTCGAATAGTGGTCAGTCGAGCCACAGGTGAGTAAGTATCAAAAAAATCTTCACCTTCCTTTTGGGTATAACCCTTAGCCACGAGCCGAGCCTTGTACTTTTCAATAGTACCATCAGGCCTAAGCTTCTTCTTGAATACCCATTTGCATCCTATAGGTTTGCACCCATAAGGACGATCAGTTATCTCCCAAGTTTCATTCGCCAAGATGGAATCCATCTCGCCATCTTAACTGCTTTCTTCCAGTAGTCAGCATCTTCAGATGCATAGGCCTCTGAAATAGAACTGGGAGTGTCATCTATGAGATACACAAGAAAATCATCACCAAAGGACTTTGCAGTCCTCTGTCTCTTGCTCCTAATAGGAACTTCATTGTTCTCCTCCACGGGACTTTCAAAGTGTTCCATCGAAATGGCAGGTTCAGTAATTGTAACTGGTTCCTGATTCGTTGAACTAGGCATCTCCTGATTAGATGAGGTAGCCATATCCTTCATGGGAAAGATATCTTCAAAGAAAGTCGCATCATTTGACTCCATGATCGTACCGACATGCATGTCAGGTACCTCAGATTTTACAACCAAGAATCTATAGCCAATGCTATGAAAAGCATATCCCAAGAAAACACAATCCATAGTCTTTGGTCTAAGTTTCCGCTTCTTTGGAATTGGAACATTGACTTTCGCCAAACAACCCCATGTTCGCAGATAAGAGAGTTTTAACCTTTTCTTCTCCCATTCCTCGAATGGAGTTATCTCTTTGTTCTTTGTGGGTACTCGATTTAGGACATGACATGCTGTCAATATCGCCTCCCCCCACCATGCCTTGGAGAGACCCGATGTGTCTAACATGGCGTTAACCAAATCAGTTAGAGTACGGTTCTTTCTTTCGGCCACCCCATTTGACTGAGGTGAGTAGGGAGGCGTCCTCTCATGGATTATACCATGTTCCGCACAAAAAGCATCAAATTCGTTGGAAAAATACTCTCCACCACGGTCGGACCTAAGCCTCTTGATTTTCCGATCAAGTTGGTTTTCCACTCAGCTTTATAGATCTTGAAAAAGTTCAAAGCCTCATCCTTAGATTTCAGAAGATACACACAGCAGTATCTAGTGGAGTCGTCAATTAACGTCATGAAATATTTCTTTCCACCTTTTGTCAAAACACCATTCATTTCACATAGATCTGAATGTATAAGTTCTAGTGGTGCAAGATTTCTCGTCTCCGCAGTCACGTGAGATTTACGATGTTGCTTAGCTTGCACACACACTTGACACTTAGATCCCTTAACGGTGGTGAAACTAGGGATTAAGTTAAACTTCGCTAGTCGCGACATGCAACCAAAGTTAACATGACAAAGTTGTGAATGCCACACATTTGATTCACTATTGTTGCAAATATGATTAACAACTTTATTGCAAACGTCTGATAAGGATAAATGAAACAGGCCTCCTGACTCATAGCCTTTACCAACAAAGGTTCCATACTTGGATATTACAAATTTATTCGACTCAAAGACAAGCTTATAGCCATCTCTACACAGAAGAGATCCGCTAACAAGATTTTTATTGACGGAGGGGACATAATGCACGTTCTTCAGCCGCACGATCTTCCCCGAAGTAAAATTCAGATCGACCGTGCCAACACCACGAACAAAAGCACTTGAACCGTTGCCCATCAGCACGGTTGAAGTCCCTGCGGTCTGATAAGACGAAAACATGGAAATATCACCGCATACATGCACATTAGCACCCGTGTCAATCAACCAATCAGGAGAATGACATACTGAAAAAATAGTGGGAAATATACCATACCCAACATCCTTCATGTCAATGTCTCCGATGACAACATTAGCGGTCTTGCCGCCTTTCCCAGGATGACGCTTGTCATAGCGATTGGGGCAACTAGGAGCCCAATGATCAGGATCTCCACACACATGACAAGCACCTTTCTTCTTGTCATTCTTCTTCTTGAAGTTCGTGTGCTGCACAGCCTTGTTCTTCCCATCAAACTTTCCTTTACCATCAAACTTGCCCTTGTTCTTGAACTTGTGGGACTGGAAGTTTTTCTTCTGTACCAGATTGGCACTAGATCCTCCCTCAATACCTCGAGCACGTGTGTCCTTTGCTCTCGCCTTTTCTTCCACATCAAGAGTGCCAATGAGATCCGGAACGGAAAACTCCTGTCTCTTATGCTTCAGTAAGGTAGCAAAGTTCCTCCACGAAGGAGGAAGCTTAGTGATGATACCCCCGGCAAAAAACTTGTCCGGTAGGATACAATTGAAGTGCTCAAGTTCTCTAGCAAATGACTGTATCTCGTGAGCCTGCTCAACCACGGAGCGCTCTTCAGTCATCCTGTAATCATAGAATTGCTCCATGATGTACAGCTCAGTGCCGGCATCGGAGACCCCAAACTTGGCCTCGAGAGCGTCCCACATATCTTTTCCATTGTCAATTGACGCATAAGCATCTACTATGTTCTCACCAAGAACACTCAAGAGGGCAGCCTTAAACAAGGTATCCATTTTCTGAAAAGCTTGTGCTTGTTGGGCATCTTGCTCTTCTTCAGGTTTGCCAAGAGTGGCGTCATAACAACTTATGGTTTGAAACCATAAGACTGCTCTCACGCGCCACTCTTATAGTGGATACCCTCAAACATAGGAGGTCTCATGGAAGCAGCAAAACAATTTGAGGTAAATTGCATATAATAAGGTTTTTGGATTGTTGGAAATATGAGCAATTTACCAAATGATTTTATTAACAGAAATAGTAGATAAAACATGACTAAAATAGCAAATATAAAGCAAGTCATGCAATCTGACAGAGAGAAGATAAACATCGTCTGCATATATGAACTTGAGGTAAACACATCTACAACAGTCACTAGATGAAGTTGCTTATACGACATAGAACCTAACATACGTAGGACAGAAACTAGAGCCAAAAACTGTAGCAGGACTTCTAACAGAAAGGAGAAGAACACGTACGGCACAGCAGCAGCAGAAGCGCTGGACTTGGGGTCGGTGTCCTCGCCTCCCATGCCGTCGAGGAGGTCGTGGACGTCGGGGAAGAAGTCGTCATCGGGGAAGTAGTCGTCGGCGACCGGATCGTCCGTGATGAAGCAACCAGTAGTCGCGCAGAGCGCTCCCCAAAAACCTTATCACCCTTCTCCCGTACAGGACTCAAAGAGTTCGGTTTCGAAGGCCTCCTGTCCCGACCTGCGGTGCACGCCGCAAGCCGGGATGGAGAAGATCGTAGCAGCAGCGCAGTGCTCAGGAACCGGTGGCGAGAGGAAGAAGTAGTTCTGGTGCGTCTTGCTGAGAGGAGCAACCTCCCTTTTAGAGCCGCAAGAGAAGGAGGCGAGAGGGCAGCGTCGGGAGCTGAAGGGACTGAGGGAGATGAAACGAACAGACAGCAGCCGAAGGGTGCAACGTTCGCATTTAATCCAGCAAAAACTTTCCATCTCCCGATTGACCTTTCGTATACCCATAGTGCGTGGCAAAATTTTAGACATCGGCTTGGCTCAATCCCGCAACCGGCGGCGTGTCGTGGCGAGGCGGGCGGCGGAGGAGGAGCGCGCGTGGATGTCCCTCTTGTTCTCATGCTCATACAAGTGGGGAAGGAGCCTCCCTTATAAAGAGGTCCAACTCCCTCTAAACTAGCAATGTGGGACTAAACTTTAGTTCCACCTCTTGCCTTGCACAAATGGGCTGCGTGGGCCTCTAGTATTTATTAGGAATTTCTGAAACTGCTACTGGGTTAGGCCCAAAATGAACAAAATTCCAGCATATATTGCCGACAACATGCCTTATGTTCTAGGAAAACTGTATGCCGAATGCCTGACAGACAACACTCAGCAAAGGTCTTTTTAGAGATTGCACTATGAACTACATACGGATGTATATAGACATATTTTAGAGTGTAGATTCACTCATTTTGCTCCGTATGTAGTCTCTTATTGGAATCTCTAAAAAGACTTACATTTCGGAATGGAGGGAGTATATTTTTCTCCCAATTAGTATTGGACGAACTAAAGGAAAATGAATGCATTATATAACCTTAGGGCTAAAGTACAGAACCACATGATGTGCATTCCTTGTAGGAGCAGCTCCTACTACCACCACTCCTGGATTCCACAGCCGGCGCATGCAATGTTGTATTAGCTGCAGCGTGATATGGAGCGGGATGCGTAATTAGGCGGCGCCACCATAGGGGCAGGTACGTGCTCACCAAGTCCCTACCTCAACCCCGATTCGTCCGTCCCAGTAGCCAGAATACAATCGATTAGTTTTGGAGGAGGAGACGAATAAAGTGAGATAAGAAACAAGAAAACAATTCGGTTGGACGTGCAGGCCACTGTGGACGTGGGCTAGTGCTTTAGTGAAAACACGGGCTAGATGCAGCCGAGTTGCAGCCCAAATTAGACCTATTTTCAATTAGTAATGCTAACTTTCTTGTGCATCTAGTTTGTGTACTTGCTAAGTTAATTGTCCGCCCTGGGTGAGTTCAAATACTGGATACGCCACTCTCTTCCAGTATCCTCCTTTGTGTATTTCTGGGCCTGCCTGGCTAACCCAAAGGCTAGTTCTACACTTTCTCGCGTCCTGATACTTCCCATTCCTAGGGTAGAACTAACAACATATTGAACGGAGCAATTTACTTCACACATTAACCTTTAGGCCTCAGTTGATTTGAGATCTCTTGTGATGGGAGATGACGAATATATAACGTTTACATGGTATAGAGATAGAGATTGGTACGGTGATAAGGCTAGTTCAGATTCACTTTATTTATTGAGAACGGTACAAAATGATGGGCTATATAGGCTAAGATACGAACCAAAGAGAGCGGAAGTGAGTTAATATAGAAGCAACACATACGAATCCTGTATAGATACACACCATTTTTCCATTGTTCTCTAGGTGTTATAACCTTTGCCATTCCAAAATGCAACCATCAGTTTTCAAGATTTTTAGATTTTGATTTAGTCCCGCAAGTCTTTGAAGATGTGTGTTCTTTTATAAAATGCGTCCGCGAATCCACTCGTCCCGCCTCGCTTACTTCTTATTATATGATTAAGGTTTCCTTTGATTCGAATACTATATTTATCCTGCTCTTGCATTTTGAGAAACCTACAAACGAATGAGGTCCTAAGGGATATTCGCCGAATCAGATGACCTAGATTAAAAAATGTCAAGGACGTGTGATCATCAAGCTGAGCAAAGATTTTAGGATGTTCTTAAAATTAAAAGGGCTTATTTTATGGTGATAAATTGTCCACAACATTGCATAAATATTGTGGTCGGAATTTTAGACATGGTAATTATTATTTTTAAAAAGAAGAAGTGGTATACTCCCTCCTTTCCGGTTTATAGGGCTTATC
Source organism: Aegilops speltoides (assembly GCA_021437245.1). Lineage (NCBI taxonomy): Eukaryota > Viridiplantae > Streptophyta > Magnoliopsida > Poales > Poaceae > Aegilops > Aegilops speltoides. Next base: position 506,361,510 of record CM038147.1, read on the forward strand.
TCAAAATTTTAGTTTTTCCGTTTTATAAGTTTCAATTTGGTTGTTTTCCATCACATGTTCAGATTCCAAGGTGCATTAAATCATTGCATGCAAGAATTAAGAGAAAATTGACCAATGCATGTATTTTATGCATGCATGCATTGCAATTAATGCATTGATAAACATAAGTTTTTGAAGATAACAAGAGCATTAATTAGGTGCTTTTGCAAAACTACAAAAAGTATTCCACCACTCGCCATCTACCTTGATTGGTGAGATTTTTGAATTGAGCATTATAAACCGGAAAGAATGGAGTATTGATCTAGGGTGGATGGTAAAATTAATGGAAACGTTCCCCTATTTATGACGGGCTCTCCATGATGCAATATGCAAGTGACATGATTAATTCTATGGATTATGACCTAAAACAAGCTACAAATATGAAGCGCACCCTTAGTGTTTTTGAACAGATTTCACGATTAAATTTTAACTTCTTTAAATAGTAAGAGCCATGCAACATGAAGCCAAATATATGCAATCCATTGGTTATGGTGCCCCTGTCTTCTAGCTCAAATACATCGTATCTCTATTTTATTACTAGAAAACAACACAGTCATCAATAAAATGTAGAAGATAGAGTGTGTCCTCACGTTCTTTGATTCTAATCAACTCACCTTTGAGTAGTCTAGAAACATTCGTGACGTAAGCTTTCAAGATTCTTAAAAGGATCGGAAACATTTTAATGTCCATTGACATATTTTATGGAGTATCATTAAAAGCGATGACGGGGAGGGTTTTCATTCACCCGCATCGGACCGTTCTAGGGTTGGCCCCCGTGTCGCTCCTGCGAGCGAACGGGAGCCCCTATCCCGCCGCCACTTCTAGCCCCGTCCTCCTTCCCCTCCTCCTCGCCGTTGCCGGAGGGCGTCACCGGGCGAAGCCCGGGCGGCGGCGGGGTCCCTTCTCTTCCTCGTTCGGCGGGTGGCGGCCAGGGACGTCTGCCGGCGTGGACGCGGCGAATGCTAGGGGCACGACGGCGTGGCTCTGCGACTGCGGCGTTGAGGGGAGGCCTTGCATCGGCGACACAGACTGACCTCGCTCGGGCGTGCTCGGCGTTATGGCTTCAGGCGGCGCGCACCGCTTTCCTCTGCCCTAGCTTCAGCTGGTTGGGGAGTTCGGGCTGTTCTGGACCCGTGGGCCGGCGGCGAGGGGCTGTTTGGCCTGGGTCAAAAAGGCGGCGGCTCTAGGGTTTCTTCCCGTGACTGGATCCTTGATCTACCTGAAACTGGTCTTCCTTAATCCGGCAGCCGACGAGTTTCGGAATTTCTCCGCCGGAGATCTACTTGGATGGTGCAAGACACTCCTAGATCTCTGGGTCGGACGGGATCTGGTCGTGCATGCCCCTACATCAGACCATGCGGCTTCAAGAGGGCACGACGCGAAGCTTCGGTTTCTATCGGCACTATGGGACATGTCTACTTCTAGATTTTCATGGGATTGACAGAGGCGGATTATGTCATGGCGGCTGCGATTGGAAGACCTGAACAATTGGTGGAGAGGGCCTTTGGATGCGTTGAAGATTTTGCTTCACTGGTTGTTGCACAGGCATGGCTTGCAGGGTGTTCCTGTCCATTCCAGACACATGATCTGTGAGCCCGGTGATTGGTGACTTGTACTAGCAGCCTTGGCAAGTGGGGGTGGCAGCATTGGAGGACTGCATTTTTGGTGGTGCTCGTCGAGTACCGAGTCTCGATTCCCAGGGTGAAAACCCAAGGTCTGGCCTTTATAGGTTGTACCTGGCAATGGCCTTGTTGAAGGCATTTTTTTGGGATGAAATCAGACTTTCTTCAGGGTGAAACCCAAGATCTTTGATCGGGCAACGGCAATGCTTGTGCATTGTTTCCTTCATGGAGACGTTGCTTTTCGAGAACCATTTTTGTAATCCGGGTGTTGTCTTCGGTGGTGGTTAGAGTGCTGCGGATGCTAGTGATTGTTTACCGTAGCGGGGTCTTTTTTCTTCTGTTCTTTTTATTTTCTTTTTTGGTTGTGTGTATTCTTGATGTTTTTGGACGTCTTGTTGATATAAAGGCTGGATGTAATTGATATCTTTGTGATATTAATATATTCCCTTTGTTGAAAAATTTAAAGCGATGATACTAATTGCAAGAGTTAGTTTTAGATTTTTACCCCTAAGTTTCAGGTTATGATAGATTATACCTTATTTAAGGAAAGAATATATCTACTTTTACTCAATTTAAGCAAACTAGTGCCGTTTTTTACCCCATCTAATTCCTTTTTCGTGCAGACTGTTTCAGTGTCAACTTAGATGCCACGTAAATTGTTTAGTTTAGCTAAGGCTGGCCATAATAGGAAGTAACTTATAATAGCGCATATGACACTCGTGCGTTATGTGCCGGTAACATAATATGTCTTTATAGTGCAAGGTACTATAATAAACGAGTACAGAGGGATGGATCCAAGAGTTACTGTTATTTTCTTGCATGACATTTTTCACATATAAACGAGTACAGAGGGATGGACCCAAGAGTTATTGCTATATCATTGTCGCAGTCAAGGGCCTCAGGATAGAGATCCAGTGAGGCTAATGCAGTAAAGGTGTATGGGGACTAGCAGTTTCAGAAAGGAACTAGCAGTAAAGGTGAGGCTAATGCAAATGTTGGTGAGATCCGCACTATGGTAGAAGAGTTCTGCACGAAAAACTCCGGATAGGAACATGGAAATTAGGAGAATCATCGACTCATCGCTGCACTGTCCGCGACAACGGGTGGCGATCTAAGGAAGCCACATTCTGGCGTGCAAGTTGCCTAGCTCATCATGCATATATTTTTTTTGAAACGGAGGCAAAAGCTTTTCCTCATATATTACATAAGAAGGAGAGAGAGTTTGTTACAACACACACTCAAGTTACGGCATGACAATTATTCTCGTAATAAAAAAGACCCTACTTTTTTTGCCCCAACTTTGATCCAAAGGTTTGCCTCGTCTTCAATGATGCTGAGCAAGATTTGCGGCGGTGCGCTCCTTTGCCTGAACACTCTTGCGTTGCGCTCATTTCAGATGACCCATGACACTAGCATGGTAATCGATGCCTTTGCTTTTCTGTCGGTGGTGCCCGTGGTGCATGTGCTCGCCCACCAGGCATGAACGGAGTCAAACAGGTGCCATGTGGACATGTCCATGTCATGGAAGCGAAATTTCTGAATAACCATGTTCCAAAAGCGGCATCTAAAGAAAAGATGTGGGCCACATTCCTGCACCCGTTGGCACAAGGGCAGGTGTTTAGTGCATATCTGTAGGCACGCGTGTTTAGTGCACAAAGAAGATGACGGACTTGAGCCTGCTTGTTCCCCAGTCTTCACGCCGGAGTGGATTCTTTCACTTGTGCATACCTGCGTTTATCTCTCATGCTGAGCCAACTACTCCCATTTGGCCAATGATCGAGTAAACCTAAATGGATCATCCAACACATGAATTATTCACGACTGTAGTTTTCCTTATGCTTGGTTGAGCAGGAGGGCCTAACAATATCGTGTGGCATGGATCCTCAAAAAATGTACGTGCTACTAGTGATGGTCTCACGACAAGGATAGCTAGCTTGAAGATTAAAAGTGAACTGTATACACAGAGCAAATAAAAAACGGAAATGTTAACGTCCACACATGTGGGTGTTTGCACATCGCCCACACGCCTCAATCACCACTCATTTTGCCACGTATGAATAAATGACATCAGCAGAAATCTTTTTGGTTTTCGGCTTAAAAATATTTTATCTCTTAATTAAAAAAGCGAATCAAAAATCCGTTTTCACCCTTAAATCCGTCTCGACGAGATCTTCAAAACTAGACCCCATATTGATATGTTTCGACGAAATTTTTTTTTTGTCCAGAAGTTGCCACGATGTTTACACTGCAGTTGCCATGTGGCAATTTTAGTTTGTAGATCATGGCAATTTTAGTATTTTGATGATGGCAACTTCGGTACTTTGATCATGAAAATTATTTTTTGTATGAACCATGGCAATTTTACATGCATGTATCATGGCAATTTTAGTTTATGGTTCATGGCAAGTCTAGTTTCTTAATTCCTCGTTTTATAAATGTTAAAATTTACTTTTAAATGTAGAAGAAAATAGCTGAAACATATCCTGGCAACTTCAGTGTAAAAATCATGGCAATTCATATGCAATAGACATGACAACTTTTAATCCAAATTTTTTTTTCATCAAAACATATCAACATAGGATCTAGTTTCGAAGATCTCATCGCAAGGGATTTAATGGTGAAAACGGATTTTCAATCGGATTTTTCGTTTAAGAGATAAAATATTTTAAAAACTGAAAATCCAAAAAGATTCCTGCATGCGTGCATGCGATGACGTGGCAATCTGTTTACATTAGAGACGTGTGGTGCATGTTCCTTCCTGCCACACGTGTGGCAGTTAGCGCGACCCATAAAAAATCATTCGTATATCTAAGCGAAAAAGTTTGTTCTGTGGTCCCTCAACTAATAAACAAATGTGTTTTTTGTTATACAACTTTAAAGCGTTGCATTCTAAACTTTCAAAACCAGACAAGTTTTGTTCTTTCCGCGGTTTCGATGACAACGTGGCATGGTTTTAACCAATGTGATGTGTGCACACTAGAAGTCTAAGATGACATTCATCTCATTTTCTTCTTCCTCCTAGTCACTTTCATGTCATAGAATGCTCACCACGACCACCTAAATAAAATGCTCACCGAAACCGGAACGGAAAAATAAAATGCTCACCACGACCACCTAAATATTTACGTTTACTACTCGAGCAAATAATATTCATATAGTCCGAAATATTACCGGAGCAACTACACATTTTTATGCAACCAGTTAGTTGACATCTAAATAAAATGCTAACCGAAACGGGAAATAAAATGGTCACCACGACCACCTAAATATTTACATTTACTACTCGAGCCAATAACAATAATTGCACGCAACTTCGAAAAATAAATGTTTGCTCAAATATACCCTTGAAGCGTCTTGTATGAACATTTAACGGCGGCCTTCAATCACGGAACCGAGCGGAAACTCCACCAAACTCCTGCAGCTTCACCTCCACCACCACCTCCACCTCCACCACCGCCACAACCTCCACCTCCGCCTCCACAACCTCCACAAATGAGCTGAAAAAATGCTCCAACAAAATCTTCAGCACAACCACCACAAGCTACCCCATCAGTAGATCGAGGTGTCTTTTGGCTCCTCTAGCTAAGTAGAACCCATTCACGGTGCCAAATCCGCAAAAAAACGGGCCATTTTGGTGTATTAATTGGAGCTATTTCGGGTTGGAGAGAGGAGGAAGGAAGAAGAACAAAGAAGGAGAAGTGTGCTGCGTGAGGTGGGAAGGAAAGGAGAAGGAGATGGGAAAGAAAAAGAAAAAGGGAGGCAGCTGCGGGCCCGCTCCCTGTCGGCCTGCCGCTGGCCGATCGGTCGGCAGCTGGCCGACTGGGGCGCCCGTGCCTCAGCCCGCGCCGACAGCTCCCGGGCCACGTCGCCCGGCCAATAGTCGGCCTCCGCGTGGCCGATTGCACGCCTGTCGGCCTGCAGTTGGCCGAGAAGTACCTGTCGGCCTACTGTGGGCCGACTAGGCTCAGTCGGCCTGCTGTAGGCCAATTGGATAATATTTTCGAAAAATATTATTTCTACGTAATATTTCTGTAAATTAATAAAAAAATGTATTATTTAAAAAAAATTAGCTAGATAAAGTGGGCTTGAGGGCAGGAAAACATGAGCTCTGCTGTGTGCTGGCCCGCCCAGGAATTGTACTGTAGCTCCGACACTATTCCTAGTGTCCGGGCATTTCATCAAATGCTTGGTAGGCGGCAGAGCCAACCAGCGCTGGTGGCTGCGCACGGTGTATCCAGCTCGCCACGGACCATCATTTCGCTCGCCTATGCCATTGCCAGCACTGTATGGCTTCCCCTGGTTGCAAGCCATGCGCAGGCGGGCAAGGGGCGTCGCACCCGCACTTCGTCGCAGCGCAGCTCGTGTCGCCGCGGGGTGGTTCGTGCAGGGCTTCGCGGACAGGACGTCGGCAGTGGATGTAGGTTTTACAGTAGTACATCATTTCGCTCTGGAGCAAATACACGTGCAATGCTACCCAAAGAAGCAGTTGGTCAACATATTCTTTGCCACAAAAAACGCTCAGCACATGCATATGCCTCTAAGCAGACAACACATGTCACATGGATGATTCTCATGGGAGTCAAGTCTCTTATTCTTCATTTACGTTGTAGTTAACTAGAACGTCAGTCATATGTTGATCATTTTGCTGAAATACGTTTCATATTTATATATCCACACTGTGTAAGGGAGAAGCACTGTGAATACGAAAACGGTTTGCATGTTCAAGCCACTTAATACCCGCCTTAAGTAGAAAAAGATGGTCTCTCCTAAATTCAAATAAAATAAGATCCTTTGTAGAAAAAGACTCTAGTTTTGCATTAGTTAATTGACGAACCAATTAGCTCGTCAAGAAAACACGCTGAATCTTTTATGGCATCCCAATGTCTCAAGAGGCAGGATGGGGCACTACAAAAAAGGATATTTGTTCCTTGTGGTGGCAACTTAGCTGATGTGCTTATTGATGCAATGCCATCATGCAGACGTGGGCAAGGTCATCGTACTGCTATGGACTTCAGTTCTGGACACCAACTTAGCTGATGCACGTTTGCACGTCCTGATACTTCTCATGCCGACCTAACCAATGATGACCTCAGTTCTCCATGTCTCTTGTTTCGTGGCATGGATTCCTCTAAGGATGTGCTGCTGCTATTTGGGGAGTATATATGCACATTGAGAGAGAAATGCGTGGGTGCAATTTGGTACAAGGTATTACTGCGAGTGACAACTGCCAGCTGCGGCATTACATGCCTATGTCATCCATCTTTTTTCAAAAGGACGATTACCCCTGTCCTCTGCATCACGCGATGCACACAATCATCTTTATTAATTATTCATCAGCGTCCGACAAAATAGATACATGGACCAACACAAAGTTATATTCCTGGCGACCTCAATAATTACACCTACAAGTCTTATGGAGTGCCCAGGCGCATGCACGCACATATCTAATCCGGTGGCCATCCTAGGCCGCCTGACAACGAACCGAGAGCACCAACCGGTGTAGCAGACCCTCGGTGCACACCGTAATCGCACACTGAAGAATCCACTGGCGCCATCTTCCGTCGTTCCATCTTCAGGAGAGATCAATGCATATGCCTTGCCAGGCTCAATTGCCGTCGACGCCACCATGACGCCAGACAACGCCACCATCCTATGCGCGTCCATCAACATGCAAACATGGCCCAGAGCTCGCTGCCACATCCCCTCTGCATGCATGTCCTCTAACCGAGTACCCAAACGCCCCAGGCGGCGCCTCCAAGAAGGACACGGCAACACGTTGTGCCGCCGCTGCCCGATCCAAGGGGATTTTGGGTCTTCACCCGGGCATGGGGTCAGGTGGGTGTGGGGAAGACCCCGACGGTGCTTGCGAGAAGGAAAGTGGCGACGTGGTCGTCGTCACAATCGGGACGGCCGGGCCATCCAGAGATTCCTCGGGTCCGAAGCTGCCTCTAGCAACTCCCCCAAAGTTGCTATGTATCAGTGTAGAAATTGACAATGAACTGGTATTGAGAGTAGTAATGGACACAATATCATTTGAATAACTTTGGCAAAGTTGCTATGCTCTATCCTAATGAAAATGCCAATGAAATGGAATTGCCAGTCGGTAATAAATGATATTTTGAACAAGCATACTGTACAAAAAAAGATACTGGAATTTTGCTAGATGTGGAAAAACACATAGGCATTTTGTCTGAATAGTTGCCATATGTTATCATTGGTAATTACAAATTGTCAATGTTTTTGAGCAAGTGTTCATACCTCGCTCGTTGCGGCCAAGGTTTCTTCTAATTTTATTGCTGAAAGCTAAAGGAAATAGAAAAAGGATAAAATATATTTTATTTGATTATGGTGTGTGTGTGTGTGTGTGTGTGTGTGTGTGTGTGTGTGTGTGTGTGTGTGTGGGCGCGTGTGTGTGTGTGTGTGTGTATGTGTTGAAAGAAGCATAATTAATGTCATTCATGAGGTCAGATGTGTGGTGCGTTGGGATGTGCACATGTCGAGAAAATACAAATAGCCTTTTCATGCGTGCTAAGAGAAATAATTAATGAATGATGAGGTGGCATGTTCGCATGTTGAGAGAATTGTGATAGTCGGGTTGAACTATTTCGATATACAAGATACCTTGTGCGTTGCTACGGTAATTTGTTGAAAAATGCATAGATAGTTCCTAAAAAAATAACTAAATCTGATGAAAAGAAGATATAAACTTGAAAATCCATAAAAGAAAGTCTGTAAAATTAGAATATAAACTTTTGAGTTATTGTTAAAAATATCATTTCGAACAAAAATGTGAAGGATGACTAATATGCATGTATGATGTGTGGGAGGGTTACATGCATATACTAATGCAAACATAATTGTAATTTAGAAGTTTGCCAATGTGGAAGATTCTGCATGGCTTAGTGGAAGAGAAGACTTAAATGCATGGCCTTAGTGGGGGCGTTCCCTTATGTGGCAGATTTTGCATGACTTAATGGGAAAGAAGACTTAAATGCATGACCTTAGCGGGGATGAGGTGAAGACTTCGCATGTTAAGATAGTTGGGACCAACTTCTTAAGAAGCTAAGATATATAGGATATAGGATTTCATCTCATTGACTTCTTGATTTTACTTTTTTTTTAGTGTGTAGTGACACCTGCCATCAGTTCAAAACATGAAAGACATCTGTATAATGCACGTACCTTGCGAAGGATATACTCCCTTTGTCTAGGTGTATAAGTCACCTTATGAAATTAAATAATTCCAAAACACTTAGGCGTGGTGCATTAACTCCCACCTCGTTTCTTGATTCTTGACATATCAACCAATAAGAGATGTGGGGCATGCATGTTTTCAGTGACTCGAGACTACCAAACACGACACGCAGTGGTCAGTTCATTGCATGCAATGTTATTAATTAGCAAATAAACATTAAGTCCTCTCGCTTTCCCATCCTTCTTGGTCACCGTGCACAACCTAAGATGATTTATTCACCTAGACGAAAGGAGTACTAACAATCTTTGAGACTCAAGCGGAAAAAAGGGTCGACCAAGTACAAAGAGAAAGGTTGTTATGGTCATATACAACCAATCATGAGAGTTGACAACAAGTGCATTATAACTGAATGTAAAGCTGGAAGGAGGAATTAAGAAGGCACCGTGTAACTTCATGAATGTGATGTCCGAGGAAAAACATTTCTTTGAAGCCTCCGCATGAGTCACTATACATAGCACGTGCCAAGACGGATCAAACTCGATCAGGAATTGGAGGGGCCGAGGGGGTTTACTATGCCGCCACCGGCCTTGTGGAAGGCCATCACCATCTGCAGATCTGACTGCCACGCCGTTCACACGACCACGGCGCCGCAGCCATCGAAGAGACATGGCTGCTACCCCTATCTCCCCACTAGCGGCACCGCTTTTAGATCATGACGATTGCCGCCATGCGCCGCCGCCATTATGACAAAGCCGCATAGCCACCACCGAGGCACCGCAGCGAGTAAAAATCTGTCACGCGGATCAACACTACTCCACCCCATGCACGAGGACCGCCGGGGACAAAGATTGGTGCCGCGATCTACTCATTGAGGGCATGGTTTGTCTCTCCCGATGAGGAGCAGAAGAACCCGGGCTCTGCTGATGTCGCGTTTGCATTACCCGTCTGCGTCCTTGATGGACGGAGAGGGAAAGAGGGACGGGAGGACACGTGCAGCATCGGCTGGGATTTCTCCCGGCCCGTCTGCGGGGGCGACACAGGAGTCCGTGCGATGTCTCGTGAAGGAATTATTTTCTTTTTGTCTTTGCTCGATCACTAGTCTAATAGTTATTGCGCATGACAGATTTAGGGAAATCCAAATATGTAGCATTTCTTCAGAAGCCACTTTGGCATGACGACCGGCGAACATTTCAAACTTCAAAGCTCTATTCTTTTCTTTTCTTTGGGCAGAATTTCAAATTCTATTCGCAAGTGCAGTTGTGTATTTTAGTATGTCACTAAAATGCCAAGATGAAGATGAAGGCATGCAACAATCGTACATGAGTACGATTTTGTTTTGTTCTTGACGTAAGTCTAATAACGATGAATTTTTGATGAGTTGTTGGGTAACTATGGCTTAAGATGTAAAGTAAGATTGTACTCCCGCCGTTCCTAAATATTTGTCTTTCTATAGATTTCAACAAGTGACTACATACGGAGCGAAATAAGTGAATCTACACTCTAAAATATGTATATACATCCGTATGTGGTAATCCATTTGAATCTCTAAAAAGACAAATATTTAGGAACGGATGAAGTACTACAGAACCTTGTTTGAAAGGCATGACAGAAAGTGACTATGCACCGAAGCTTTTGTATTGGTGATAATGATATACAAGTACAACCATCTTGAAATATATTCAGGTGGGCATTCTCTTTCCACCCGGTGAAAATTTCAAAAAAAAAGAAACAACCATCTCCCTTTGAAGCGGATCATGCAGAACATTAACCACTAACACAAAAATGTTACAAGGAACAGCGAGAAGCTCCAAATCACAAGACAACTAGAACATCACAAGCTATTCATTAACTGGTCACGTGTCTTGAAACTGTGGGAGCAAAATACGGAGCACCACCTAATTTGTCAGCCTTACCTATGATGTGTTTGGGTGCTCTAGCTCTCTTTCCTTCTTCTTGCTCACTCTCATGTGAAGAGATTTCTCGTTCTTTCCTTGAAGTATTTCCCTTTCAATTTACGAAAGTGGCATTTCTTTTCTTTGATTATGGACCTCAGGGACAGCATTAACCATGAAATCATTCTTCAGAGGTCAGCGGGATGAAGATTATCTGCTTCATGTATCTAACTCCAAGCATCCCCTGATTTTACAGTAAAACTTTAACTAAGCTAACAAGCACCGCGTCTTAACGTTGGCAAGGCTTCGTCCGGTGATCCGCCTCACCTTTGAAATGCTTGTCTTTCTTTCTTACGGGATGCCTACTCGGAAGAAATCGACGATGTCCCAGGTACACATTCTTCTTACAACTATTCAAATATATACTGTCGGTATCATCCAAACAGTGCGTGCATCTGCGGTATCCCTTGTTTGTCTGTCCTGAAAGGTTACTGAGAGCAGGTCAATCATTCATGGTTACGAACAGCAACGCCTTTAGGTCAAATTCTTCCCCCATGTGCTCATCCCACGCACGTACACCTGTTCCATTCCACAGTTGTAAGAGTTCTTCAACTAATGGCCTTAGGTACACATCAATGTCGTTGCCGGGTTGCTTAGGGCCTTGGATGAGCACTGACATCATAATGAACTTCCGCTTCATGCACAACCAAGGAGGAAGGTTATACAAACATAGAGTCACAGGCCAGGTGCTATGGTTGCTGCTCTGCTCCCCAAAAGGATTAATGTCATCTGCGCTTAGACCAAACCATACGCTCCTTGCGTCATCTGCAAACTCCTTCCCGTACTTTCTTTCGATTTTTTTCCACTGCGACCCGTCAGCGGGTACTCTCAACTTTCCGTCTTTCTTACGGTCTTCTCTGTGCCATCGCATCGCCTTGGCATGCTCTTTGTCTTGGAACAAACGTTTCAACCGTGGTATTATAGGAGAATACTACATCACCTTGGCAGGAATCTTCTTCCTGGGGCGCTCGCCCTCGACATCACCAGGCTCATCGCGGCTGATCTTATAGCGCAATGAACTACATACCGGGCAGGCGTTCAAATCCTCGTAATCACCGCGGTAGAGGATGCAATCATTAGGGCATGCATGTATCTTCCGCACCACTAACCCTAGAGGGCAGACAGCCTTCTTTGCTTCGTACGTACTCTCGGGCAATTCGTTGTCCTTTGGAAGCAGATCCTTTATCATTACCAGCAACTTTCCAAATCCCTTGTCAGATACACCATTCTCTGCCTTCCATTGCAGCAATTTCAGTGTGGTGCCCAGCTTTTTCTTGTCACCTACGCAATTCGGGTACAACAATTTTTTGTGATCCTCTAACATGCGCTGCAACTTCTTCTTCTCCAAATCACTTGCGCAATTTCTCTTTGCATCGGCAATGGCCCGACCTAGATCATCAACGGGCTCATCTGATGCCTCTTTTTCAGCTTCTTCCCGCATTGCCGGCTCAGCTTCTTTCCGCATTACCGGCTCAGCTTCTTCCCCCATTGTTGTATCGTCGTATTCAGGGATCCCATGTCCAGGATAGCTGTCGTTGTCCTCTTCTTCTTCATTGTCTTCCATCATAACCCCTCTTTCTCCGTGCTTGGTCCAAACATTATAGTGGGGCATGAAACCGGACTGAAACAGGTGGACGTGAATGGTTCTTGACGTAGAGTAATTGCGACCATTCTTACAGCCAGCACATGGACAAGGCATAAAACCATCCGCCCGCTTGTTTGCCTCAGCCGCAAGCAGAAAAATATGCATGCCCTCAACGAACTGGGGAGAGCATCGGCCATCGTACATCCATTGCCGGCTCATCTTCATTACACAACACCGAATAGACCAAATTAATACAAGTTCATACATAAAGTTCATACAACACTTAAATGCAACAAACAAATAACTCTCTAGCTAAAGCATTTAAATGCAACAACAAATGCGATCAAGATGCAACTAAGATAACAATTGATCCAACAGCATAATGATACCAAGCCTCACTATCGATGGCATATTTTCTAATCTTTCTAATCATCAACCGCATTTTCTCCATCTTGATCTTGTGATCATCGACGACATCGGCAACATGCAACTCCAATTCCATCTTCTCCCCCTCAATTCTTTTCAATTTTTCTTTCAAGTACTCGTTTTCTCTTTCAACTAAATTTAACCTCTCGACAATAGGGTCGGTTGGAATTTCCGGCTCACATACCTCCTAGATAAAAATATCTATGTCAACTTGATGGGCATAATTTGTCATAAACACGAAATGCAACAAATAGTTTTAAAAGAGAATATACCACATCCGAATCATAACAAGGACGAGGGCCGACGGGGACGGATATCAAAACCATGGCACTATGTATAACAAACAACGTACGAGTAAGATAATTATTACACGATTAACTATATATCCAAATCACACAAACATCAATTTTTTGTATAAAATTTCATGAACAAGAGGCTCACCACAAGGTGGTGCTGGCGACGGGACGGTGCGGGCAATCGACGGTGGTTACGACTGAGATTTAGAAGGCACTAAGTAAACCACACCTACATATGCAAACTAAGTGTTATTTTTGACCTCGAATTGCATATAAATCAAATACTAGCACATATATATATTTCCTCCCAAATTACTAAACTCACAAATTAATAACTATATAAAGCATTGCAAGAGCTAATCTAGCAATGAGAGATGAAAGGACAAAGTTGCTAACCTTTGTGATCACTTGAATGGATGGGGGCCTTCAAATATTGACAAATTTTGGGCGAAATGTGTGATGAGATCGAGGGGAAGAGGGAAGAACGGAGAGGAGAGGAGAGGGGAAAGGGGGAAGAACAGAGCGAGCTGGACGAAGGGTTTATATGCAGGAGGACCTATAGTACCAGTTCGTGGCACGAACCGGTACTAAAGGTGCTGGAGGGGGCCCAGACTGACAACATCCTGCCACCACCCTCATTAGTACCGGTTCGTGGCACGAACCGGTGCTAAAGGTTAGCCACGAACCGGTACTAATGAGAGCGGCCCGGCTAGCCGTTGGAACCGGCACTAATGTATACATTTGTGCCGGCTCTAATACAAACCGGCACTAATGTGTTTCACGTTTGGCCCTTTTTCTACTAGTGGGGGGCAACACGGGAGTCCGTGCGATGTCTCGTGAAGGAATTATTTTCCTTTTGTCTTTGCTCGATCACTAGTCTAATAGTTATTCGGCACGAGAGATTTTGGGAAATGCAAATATGTAGCATTTCTTCATAAGCCACTTTGGCAAAACGACCGGCGAACAGTTCAAACTTTAAAGCTCTTTTCTTTTCTTTTCTTTGGGCAAAATTTCAAATTCTATTCGCAAGTGCAGTTGTGTATTTTGGTATGTCACTAAAATGCCAAGATGAAGATGAAGGCATGCAACAATCGTACATGAGTACGATGTTGTTTAGTTTTTGACATAGTTCTAATAACAAAGTTGATGAATTTTTGATGAGTTGTTGGGTAACTTTGGCTTAAGATGTAAAGAAAGATTGTACTACAGAACCTTTTTTGAAAGGCATGACAGAAAGTGACTATGTACCGAAGCTTTTGTATTGGTGATATACAAGTACAACCATCTTGAAATATATTCAGGTGGGCATTCTCTTTCCACCCGGTGAAAATTTCGAAAAAAGAAACAACCATCTCCCTTTGAAGCGGATCATGCAGAACATTAAACTCTAACACAAAAATGTTACAAGGAACAGCAAGAAACTCCAAATCACAAGACAACTAGAACATCACAAGCTATTCATTAACTGGTCACGTGTCTTGAAAACGTGGGAGCAAAATACGGAGCACCACCTAATTTGTCAGCCTTACCTATGATGTGTTTTGGTGCTCTAGCTCTTTTTCCTTCTTCTTGCTCACTCTGATGTGAAGAGATTTCTCCCTCTTTCTCTGTCATTGCTGCTGGTTATCATTCTCGTACTTTCCTAGAAGTATTTCCCTTTCAATTTAAGAAAGTTGTATTTCTTTTCTTTGATTATGGACCTCAGGGACAGCATTAACCATGAAATCATTCTTCAGAGGTCAGAGGGACTCCAAGCATCCCCTGATTTTACAGTAAAACTTTAACTAAGCTAACAAGCACCGCCTCTTAACGTTGGCTGCATTGTTTAGATCAACTCATCAGTTAACAACCATTCATAGATAGGAGCTTCACCGCCGACTTTAGGTTAAGCCTTTTATACTGAACTAAATAGCACTGGCGCTGCTGAACAAGAACTCCATTTCATCTCAATGCTGCAGTTATTTACGCAAGAGCAGTTGGTGGCGCAGTCAGGACATCCTGGGCCTCATTGGGCAAGTAGGTCTCTTTCTGTCCTGGACGGTCCAGTGAAGACAACAAATTAACCATCGTCTCTGTTGGAGTTAACCACAATGTGCTAGGCTAGCCGACACATACGCCCCTGTTGTTATCAAATCCAGTGTCCCACTGTTCGCGTTCGTGTGATTTGTCGCGAGGAAGAAATGATCCAGCGAGTTGCTTCTTGCTTCAGAGTACCGTGCGTACATCCAGCCGGCCTATTGCACTCCGCCTTGCAAGATTGATCGAGGAAACAAACTTAGCTTTCTTCAGCCTACGCGTCCATGTTGTGGCCAATAGCACCGGCCAGCTATAGGAACCGCGTCTAGAAAGAAGTTGGACGGGTAGAGAGGCTGGAACCGTGCCAGCAGTCTCTAGTATCCCAATGCTTTCACTGGGCACCCAGGAGGCCAGGACACGGTGGACACCTTGGTGGCCGCTCGGACTTTGAATTCTGGGGCATGTTGATCCTGGTGAAAGAGGCAAAAGATCGAACTGTGTCCGAGATCAAGACTCGACTGCTTGTGCCCATGTGCACGTCCCTATACCTCCCATGCCGACTAAACTAGGCATAGTTTAAGTTCAGCTGCATGTCTCTTGTCTAGTGGAAAGAAATCTTTCAAAGAAATACAACTATCTGGTCGGGATATATATAAACGACCAACCAAAAATGTGCATGTACCAGATGCAAGATACTTGGCGGTGTATGTTGGAAGGGCTAAAGTAGCTAGCAATTCATGTGGCTGAAAGATGGAGGAAGTGAGAGGATATGAGACTTATGTAGGACACCGAGGGAAATAGAGGATAATAAGTGCAAGCGTGTCGGTGTTTTTGTAAGCATGAAAATATGAGTTGGACACATGTATGCTCTCTTCGTTCTTTCGAGAAAGGGTGGATTTTATTGGCTCAAACAAAAACATTAAGAGGATAGAAACCTAAAGAGCACACACCCGACCTCTATGTAGTTAGGATGCACCTAGCCAGCACCAACGTACGCACACAAAAACACGGATGCAAGTAGCAATGTGAAATAAGACCAAAGCTATGCGTAGCCGAGGAAAAAAAAACTCAAAGCGGTCAGATCCACGATCGGCAAACTACGGTAGAGACCTTTGTTTGCTTACTTTGCCACATCTCCATCAGCATTAGGCTCTGATTCTTCGGGAGGTTGTGGGATCCATCCCTCGGTCACCTGTTTACACCTACTGATCTTGAACCAGGTGCGCTGATGTTAACCTCTTGGCAAATTACTCTAACTAACCTCTTCCAAATATCGCTGAATGAACATGTGGGTAAAAAAAGGACTTTGGAACTCCTGGTCATGTGTAACATTGCGCCCGACACACCAAATCACCCACATGATGATGAAAACTGCCACAAATTGTTCCTTCTCAAGTATGTTGCATAAGCAAAGAATCCAGTACTTCGCATCCATTGTTTCATGCTGACTAGCGGGATCGTTGCATCATCATCATCTCTTATAGCCCCAACATACTTCTCCATATTGCAATCAAGTAGTGGATACCTCCATGATTTAGTTGTCACATTGCAAACAGAGCACACTAAACATGATGGAAGGCGCCATATTTCTTCTCTTGCCCGTTGCTGGCCTGTCGTAATGACGACCACACAACTTTTATGGAAACTTTACCTGGCAAAGTTTTTTTCCAGGTGCTCTCTTGTTGATTCACATCCGATGCCCTTGTCTCCCCATTCAACCATGCTTCGCGCCTGCTCTTTGTCTCCACAAATATTTTTTATGCATATCGCATGGAATGAACTATGGATTTCTCAAAGTTCCAGGCTGGATTTCTCAAAGTTCCAGGCTCAGAAGTACAACCAAGGAACATGGCTGATCGGGATTTGGGGAACAACCTTGATGTGTTCAGAGCCTGCATGTCCCATGTCTTCGAAGCAATACATATGAGGTCGGCGACAACTGCACGTTATAGTCACCAGGCATCCAATTGTCATTCAGGATACTCGGGCTATTCCCATCTCCTATACTTTTAACAAGCCAACCTTAAGCAAGTCACGTATATACATTGCAGATCAAGCGCCACACCTGACCTGAAACAGAAGAGACCTGCCATTTGCGGAAATGATATCACCATCTGGGAAGCAAACTACTATGAGAATTCGAGAACTTAATGAATCCTGTTCTTGGATAATTCTCAAGGCTCGCCTAGGGAGCTTGAGGAACATTCTTTGAACAAAACTGGGTACACCGCTCTAATTAATCATTAGCAGTGGACCAAGTCCGGAGTCCAGAGTCCAAACCCACCTACTCTGTTGTACATTGCATGATGATCTCTATTGTCCTCCCCTCTCTCCCACTGCTCGCACACCCTACTCCCGATCTAGCATGTGTTACATGGAGCCTGTTGTCCACGATGTTAGCTAATTAAAGCCTTAGTTGTCTTAGAAAATGTAGGTGTAACCCCTGAACAATGGGTTGCCTGCAAAACAATGGCCGCAGATGAGACATAGACATATGAAGAGCCCCCCTTTGAGCATGACCTGAACAACGCGTAGAGGCACATAACTCAGTGGCGACCAAGTAGATAGTAGAATAGTTGTTTGCGACATCATGAATCGATTGCCTTTCACAGGGAGGAGGACATTGCGGAGGGTATGCATACCGCGTCTTTTTATAGATAAAGCCATCAGGCAGAGTACGACAAAACACCAACAACTAGAAAGAACCCAAACAAGACAGTAGCAAAGGCCTACAACCACGGCACACGGGCCAAATATGTTTATGAGACGCAGGCCACCATAAGAACCACAGTAAAGGCACGTAGGCAAACAAGGTACCCCTACTAATCAAAAGAAGGACGACTAAAGCTCGAGCATCAGGGTCTGGAGATGACAATGATGCAGCAGAAGCCCGAACCTTCAAAATCAGCACGACAAAAGGATTCCTAATCAATAATCTCCACTGTTGTAAGAAGATGGAGATTTTAAAGAGAAAATCAGCAGGCTTGCTATGGAAGACACACTCAATCGTGAACTTGTTCCTAGTAGTGCAGAGCGCCCAACAGAGGGCGGGAAACCACACCCAAAATAGTCGCTTGGCCTGGCTCTGGAGCCCCGAAGCTAGCAAATGAAGCTCAGCAAAAGAGTTGGGGGCCCACATCACACCAAGCCAGGAACGAATGCAACAACAAGCAACCTAGCTTTGCCAGAACAGACCCAAAGAAAATGTGGTTGGAATCCCCCAAATCAGAACATAAAGCACAACGATAAAAACCTGGCCAGTCCTCTTGCGGATTTGGTCTGTCGCAGGAACCCTACACCAAATAGCTTGTCGCATAAAGATCTTGATCTTGGGAGGCACCCTGGCCTCCCAAACGGCCTTAAACATGGAAGTAGGGGAGCCCGAAAGAAGTCTAGAGTATGAAGATTTAGCCATAAACCTCTCGGGCCATGAGTGGGTCTACATGAGAGTGTCTTCTTCCTCGAGAGCAAAGGGAACATAGCAGCGAGGAGATGCCAGTCACCCAACTTTGCGGGAGAGAGGGTTCTTCTGAAGCACAACTCCCAGTTATTACGGGACAGATCAAAGATTGAGATCTCAGGGTTAGAACTGTACGAAAACATAACAGAAAACAAAGTAGCTAATGGAGCATCACCGTGCCACCAATCTAATGAAAAACAAGTAGAGCCACCATTCCCCACAACAAACTTAACATGCTCCTGGCAACACATCCCGAACTTTTTTTTGCGAAAGAACACATCACGAACTTTGACCAGATCCGAATCCCATACAAGTATTGTACTATGGATGGAGTCCTACCGGACTACGGCACACCAATCGTGCTAGACGTAGCATGACTACAACTCTGTTTCGTGTCCACCAAGAAAGAGAGTTGTTTGCCCCTTTATAGAGTACCAGCTAGTCATAGAATAGATGAGAGAGATCTCCACCAGATTAGCACGTAGATGGTTTGTCCTCTCGTGTAATGTAATACTCCTCCCAATTATAGTGATACGCCTTCGTGCGTTCCGTGGTTTTCTCCCGCAAGGGTTTCCACGTATCTGTCCAGAACTCCGAACCATTGGAGGCGGATGCAAAGAGGGGGCTACCGTGTAGGAAGTAGTTGGCTTAATAATGTGCCATTACCTGAAGTAAAACTCCTCCACCACCACTTAATAATTACACACTTGTTCATCACTGACGTATTAGAAAATGCCCAGCTCCCCAAGGCTTTTGGGCCTACACATAATATTCCATTTGACTAGCCGATATTTGCTCCTGTTATCTGCAACATTCCCATAGAAAGCACCTCTATGCTTGTCAAAGCCATCATGGGTTCCTTTAGATAAATGATAGAAGCCCATGGTGAACATGGGAACTGACGAGAGGCAAGCATTGATAAGACAAACCTTGCCTGCGTTAGTGTTGTATCTACCGCACCACATCATCACCCGATTGCCTACTTTAGTAACCAGAGGAGCAAACTCCTTGGCACACATATGGGAGGAGGAGATAGGAAGACCGAAATATTTGAAAGGAAAGGAACCAAGGCTGCAATTAAGAGCTGCGATACGCTCTCAGCCTCCTCATGAAAGACACCAATCACAATAACCTCACTTTTAGAAAAAATGATCTTGAGCCCTGACACACTTGTAACGCCCCGGATACGACTTTCCATATTCGTAACTCCAACTCTTGCCTTTTCCGGAGATGCGATATGATATTTTCCTTCGTGGTTGGGTTTTTGTCTTCGTTTTGCTTTTGTTTGTTGCATTTCATCATTGCACCTTTTGCATTGCATCATGTCATCTCTTGCATTGCATCATGTCATCATGCCATCATATCATTAATTTTTAAAACCTCAACTAAATAAATTGCATAGATCTTTTGATCTATTTAAATCGAGGGATATTCACATGGTGATTTCTCTTTAAAACATATTCAAAGTCTCCTAATATTATTAGGGAGCTATAATAAAATTATTCCATTTTTTTGGAATTAACCTTTGACACACTTGCAAAATAAATCCCAATGCCTTTGTTGTCTTAATTCTTGGTCTCCAACCTTTGCCATTTATTCTTTCATCATTTTTCGGAGCTCCACCAAAAATCCGTACATTTTTGGACCTTCCTTTTATCAAGTCCTAGTTCAAACCCATTTGAATTAAATTCAAATGAGTTTGAATTTAAACCTTGCAATCATGGCCTTTCTATTTTTCTCGAAACAAGCACATTTTTGTGAGTCCGGGAAAATTATCCCCATGTCCAACTTCTTTCCCTAACCCTCTTTTTCTTTTCTTCTCTCTAATTCTTTTATGTTAAAGAAAATAAGAGAGAGGGAGAAGAGAGCCCAGCAACCTATGCCCAGGCCGGCCCATTAACCAGCCAGCCCACCTAAACCTCTAACCCTAGCCGCAGGGGAGAGCTCTGCTCGATCCCATCTCTCCCTCTCCTTCGTCCTCCTCCAGCGCCGCACCCATAGGCAGAGAGGAGTGAGAGCTCCTCCACTCGATCCCCATCTCCCTCCCTCGCGCTTCCCCTCAGCGCCATCAACGCCCTCGATCCCCTCCATCTCCTCCTCCCTCGTTCCTCCCTCCAGCGCCGCCAGGAGAGGAGCGCCCGCGCCCGAGTCCTTCTCTCCCTCGATCCCCTCGCTCGTCCTCCTCCAAACCCCGGCGCCACATGCCTCTGCTCTGCCTTGGCCCGCCTCTCCACTTCCGCGTTGGCTGCTGCTGGCATTCTTTGCTGTCGGCGACCACCAAGAGGCTGCCTCGCGTCGCCATCCGTCCTCTCGCTTGCTCCGAGGCCCCGCCTGCTTCCAGCGCCACCAAGTCAGTTTCAGCGTCCCGTCGCCGAGCCCCTCGCCGCCCGCTCGCACCTCGTCTCCGCCCTGCCCGTCGGAGCCACGCCTCCCGGTGCCTGCAGCTGCGTCGCCGGTCTTCCTCCTCGACGCTGTCGCCTCGAGCCTCCCCATGCCTCGCGCGACCGCCGTGCCAAGTTCCCGCCGCTGCCACTGCAAGTCCCGCTCGGAACCAGCCTCCTGCTTCGCGCCAAGTCCCGCGGCCGTCGCTCCTGCATCACGCCCCTGCTTGCTGCTTCGACTCCCTGCCCGAGTTTCGTTTTTCGTCATGGACGTGGGGTAGCTGCTGAACCTCGCCATGGTTCTGTCCAACGCCACAAGTCCGACGCCAGGAGCACCTCAAGTTCGACTACATGTAACAGCAAGTACCACTACGAACCCGAAGACCTCGGATACTTCAAGTTCCACTACGATTGCGTGTACATCTACGGACGCCAAGACCGGACCAACAAGTACCCCGGCAACATGTGTACCACTACCGTCGACTCTCGAAGACTCCGTGGACGTCAAGTTCCTCGTCGTGACCCCGAACATCTACGAAACATGAACCACTACTTCCACTACCGTCGCCGTGTACCACTACGTCCACTACCGTTGCGTGAACGACTACTTCCACTACGAACGTGTACCACTACTTCCCTCGACGAACTCGAACCGCTCCAAAAACGCACGCTTCGAAGGTATAACCCCGAGATGATCACCCGAGGACCGAATGCATGTTGTATGAGATGCTCATGTTCGAACCGTGTCCGAGTTATCATTGCACGTTCCTCCTCGGTTGCCAAGCCGTCGACCCATGGGGAACCCGGTATCCGGGATCACCCCATCACCTTTTGCATGACACACTCATCCGCACACTTCTCTCTTGCATCGGTATCTCAATCGAGTTACCGGGACCGGAATGTTGCCGTGGCACCATTTCCATTTCGCCGCCGTGGCACCCTTTTTGTTCCGCCATGGTAACCAAATACTTCATAACATGCTCATGTCAACATTTCCATAAATATTGCCTAAAACTTGCATATGTCATCCGCATCATGATAACAACAATTAAAATGTTTAAAATTGATGTTTGCATTAAATTGCTAAATAACATATGGGGATTTCCGGAATTATTGTTTGTTCTTCCGGCCTCATTTAAACTTGCCTAGTTAGGTAGTTTCATTATGCTTCACTCTTTGCCATGTTTAACAACAGTTAATATTGATGAGTTGCATAACCGAGAGATAACTAAATAATTGATGTGGTTTGTCAATATGCAACTCATTGCATATTGAGCTCCACTTAACTTGTAGTATTGTTTGTTGCACTTTGCCATGTCATGCCTCATTAAACCGGACATGCATCATACTTGTTTGTGCATCATGCCATGTTTATGCTTGTGCATTTACCATGTTGTTTGTTTCTTTCCGGTGTTGCTTCTTAGTTCCGGTAATGTTGCGATTGTGAGGATTCGTTCGACTACTCCCGTTCGTCTTCTTCATGGACTCGTTCTTCTTCCTTGCGGGTTTTCAGGCAAGATGACCGCTACCCTGGATCTCCCTACTATCATTGCTATGCTAGTTGCTTCGTTCTATCGCTATGATGCGTTACCTATCACTTGCTCTTCAAGCCTCCCAAATTGCCATGAACCTCTAACCTCTGACACCATTCCTAGCAAACCATTGTTTGGCTATGTTACCGCTTTGCTCAGCCCCTCTTATAGCGTTGCTAGTTGCAGGTGAAGTTGAAGATTGCTCCATGGTGGACAGGGTTTATGTTGGGATATCACAATATCTCTTATATTATTAATGCATCTATATACTTGGTAAAGGGTGGAAGGCTCGGCCTTATGCCTGGTGTTTTGTTCCACTCTTGCCGCCCTAGTTTCCGTCATACCGGTGTTATGTTCCCGGATTTTGCGTTCCTAATGCGGTCGGGTGATTTATTTGACCCCCCTGACAGTTCGCTTTGAATAAAACTCCTCCAGCAAGGCCCAACATCGGTTTTACCATTTGCCTCCCCTTTTACCGTTTTCCCTTGGGACTCGCGCATCCCAAGGGTCATCTTTATTTTAGCCCCCCCAGGCCAATGCTTGTCTAAGTGTTGGTCCAAACTAGAGCCACTTGCAGCGCCACCTCGGGGAAACTTGAGGGCTGGTTCTAGTTATACGCATCGCTCATCCGGTCGTGGCTCGAGACGAGATACGCGGCTACTATCGGGATGTCGGCACGCCGGAGGTCTTGCTGGTCTTGTTTTACCATTGTCGAAATGTCTTGATGTACCGGATACCGAGTCGATCGGAGTGTCTCGGTGAAGGTCTATTCCTTCGTTGATCGCGAGAGCTTGTCATGGGCTTGTTGGGACACCCTGCAGGTTTAAACTTTCGAGAGCCGTGCCCGCGGTTATGTGGCAGATGGGAATTTTTTAATGTCCGGTTGTAGATAACTTGACACCAGATCCGAATTAAAACGCATCAACCGAGTGTGTAGCCGTGATGGTCTCTTCTCGGCGGAGTCCGGGAAGTGAACACGGTTTCTGTGTTATGTTTGACGTAGGTAGGTGTTCAGGATCACCTCTTGATCATTGCTAGTTGACGACCGCTCCTTTGTTTCTCTTCTCGCTCTCATTTGCGTATGTTAGCCACCATATCATGCTTAGCCACTGCTGCAACCTCACCACGCTACCCCTTCCTTTCCTATTAAGCTTTGCTAGTCTTGATACCCATGGTAATGGGACTGCTGAGTCCTCGTGGCTCACAGATACTTCCAAAAACCAGTTTGCAGGTGCCTATGTTACCGAGCAGGTGACGCAACCAAGCTCAAGGAGGAGCTCGATGAAGATCTTGTCCTTTGTGTTGTTTCGTTCTAGTTGATCAGTAGTGGAGCCCAGTTGGGGTCGATCGGGACCTTTTGTCGCTTTTGGGGTTCTTCTTTTATTTTGGTTCCGTAGTCGGACCTTGATTGTATCTGGATGATGTGATGCTTTATTCATGTAATTGTGTGAAGTGGCGATTGTAAGCCAACTATGTATCTCTTTCCCTTATGTATTACATGGGTTGTGTGAAGATTACCTCACTTGCGACATTGCTTTCAATGCGGTTATGCCTCTAAGTCGTGCTTCGACACGTGGGAGATATAGCCGCATCAAGGGCGTTACAACACTAGTAGAAAACGGGCCAATGGTCTAGGCCGGCCCAGCCAATTAGTCCCGGTTCAATCAAGAACCGGGACCAATGGGGGCATCGGACCCGGTTCGTGAGCCCCAGGGGCCGGCCGGGCCACGTGGGCCATTGGTCCCGGTTCGTCTGGACCTATTGGTCCCGGTTGGTGGGACGAACCGGGACCAATGGGCCTCGCTCCTGGCCCAAAACCATTGGTCCCGGTTGGTGGCTTGAACCGGGACCAATGTGCTTCCATTAGTCCCGGTTCGAGCCATCAACCGGGACTAAATGGTTGGTACCCGTTGCGACCAGAGTTTAGTCCTACCTCCCCAACCGAAGGGGAATGGGACCGGTTTATAAGCCCCTCCCTCTCTACCTCATTGAGCTCCTCCGAAAATGAAAATAGATGCGCTTATATAGGTAATTTAGCATAAATTCATACGGATTTCTAGAAATGCGCTATGAATTTAAGTTGAATTTCCTCTATAAGCGCATCATCTCATTTCGAGTAGTTTTTTTCTTTTCTGCTATATTTATTTTTTCTATTTATTTCTGAGTTGTAATAAGCCATTAAAAATAAGCATATGTGCTCCTTTTTAGTATAGTTAATCACAACTATTTTTTGCTTCTATTCATTTCTGAGTAGTTTTTATGTAGTTTTTTCTTTTCTGCTATATTATTATTTTTTATTTCTGAGTTGTAATAAGCCATTAAAAATAAGCATATATGCTCCTTTTTTAGTAGAGTTAATCACAACTATTTTTTGCTTCTATTCATTTCTGAGTAGTTTTTTATAAAGTTTTTTTTCTTTTTCTGCTATATTATTTTTTCTTTTTATTTCTGTGTTGTAATAAGCCATTAAAAATAAGCATATATGCTCCTTTTTTTAGTACAGTTAATCACAACTATTTTTTGCTTCTATTCATTTCTTAGTAGTTTTTTATATATTTTTTCTTTTCTGTTATATTTTTTCTTCTATTTATTTCTGAGTGGTTTTTTATATATATTTTTCTTTTCTGCTACATTTATTTTTTTCTTTTTTTTCTGACTTGTAATAAGTCATTAAAAATAAAAAAGAGGCGCAATGCTCGTTAATTTGCTTCAGGCCTTTTGGAATAGTGTCAACTGCACTGCACATAGCTCTGTGCAGTCTACCATATTCCGCAAGGCTTGAAGCTAACCAACGTGCAGGAGCATTGAGCCTCTTCGTCATTGTATCTGCACTCAGGGCTTATAAACAGCTGCGAGTGCCTCTCGCTTGGCGAGGTGGGACTAAAACAACAGCTGCAGGAAGAATCAACAAAAAAACAGCTGCAGAAGATAAAAAAGTAGTTAGACGGGTCCATTGGTACCGGTTGGTGGCAACAACCGGTACCAATGCCACTCTTTGGTCCCGGTTGGTGGCACGAACCGGGACCAATGCCCTTCTTTTGTCCCGGTTGGAGCCACCAACCGGGACCAAAGGTCTTCGTTTCCCGCCCTTTGGGCTGCTGAAAAGAGGCATTTGGTCCCGGTTGGAGGCAGCAACCGGGACTTATGGAGGCATTGGTCCCGGTTTGTGCCACGAACCGGGACCAATCCCGTTGCTATATATACAGCACTTAGCGTCCTCCTCTCCCGACTTCGATCTCTCCGGCCTTTCCTCCTCCGCCGTCGCCGCGTCCCCTGCCGCTATCTCGCCGTCGCCGCCCCGCCCCGACGCCGTCGCCGCCCCGCCCGCCACGCCCGTCCCGACGCCGTCGCCGCCCCATGCCGCCCGGCTGCCCATGCCGTCGCCGCCCGCCTGCCCGCGCCGCCTCGGACGCCGTCGCCGCCCCACACAAGACCTCGCCGTCGCCGTTGCCGGCTGTGAGCCTCTTTTTAATTTTTGTTACATTTGTTTTAGATTTTTTGTAGTTCATAGATTTTTTGTTAGATTAGATGTGTAGTAATTTAGATATGTAGTTAATGTAGATTGTGTAATTAATTTGTTCATATTATGTTAGATTTTTTTCTGTAAATAGATTTTTTATGTTAGTTTTTTATGTTAGATTTTTTTTCTATTAGATTTGTTCATATTGTGTAATTTAGATCTTTTTGTTAGATTAGATGTGTAGTAATTTAGATATGTATTATATTATGTTAGATTTTTTTCTGTAAATAGATTTTTTATGTTAGTTTTTCATGTTAGATTTTTGTTCTGTTAGATTTGTTCATATTGTGTAATTTAGATCTTTTTGTTAGATTAGATGTGTAGTAATTTAGATATGTATTATATTATGTTAGATTTTTTTCTTTAGATAGATTTTTATGTTAGTTTTTTATGTTAGATGTTTTTCTGTTAGATTTATTCATATTGTGTAATTTAGATCTTTTGTTAGATTAGATGTGTAGTAATTTAGATATGTATTATATTATGTTAGATTTTTTTCTGTAAATAGATTTTTATGTTAGATTTTTTTCTGTTAGATTTGTTCATATTGTGTAATTTAGATCTTTTGTTAGATTAGATGTGTAGTAATTTAGATATGTATTATATAATGTTAGATTTTTTTTTGTAAATAGATTTTTTATGTTAGTTTTTTATGTTAGATTTTTTTCTGTTAGATTTGTTCATATTGTGTAATTTAGATCTTTTTGTTAGATTAGATGTGTAGTAATTTAGATATGTATTATATTATGTTAGATTTTTTTTGTAAATAGATTTTTTATGTTAGTTTTTTATGTTAGATTTGTTTTCTGTTAGATTTGTTCATATTGTGTAATTTAGATCTTTTGTTAGATTAGATGTGTAGTAGTTTATATATGTATTATATTATGTTAGATTTTTTCTGTAAATAGATTTTTTATGTTAGTTTTTTTATGTTAGATTTGTTTTCTGTTAGATTTCTTCATATTGTGTAATTTAGATCTTTTTGTTAGATTAGATGTGTAGTAATTTAGATATGTATTATATTATGTGTAGTAATTTTAATGATTTTTTTGTTCATAGTATTTAGAAAAAGGAAAAAAAAGAAGAAGTAGTTTATATATAGTTGAACTAGCTAGCTGATTTAATAAACTAATTTATTTTACTATATAATGAAGTAGTTTGTTTTTAGTAAGTACTACTTATTTATTTATAGCAAGTGTTTAGTAGTTGAACTAGATAGTTGATTTAATTAATAAGACTACTTTTATTTAACTATATATAGAAGTAGCTCCCGCGTCGACGTCGGCGATGCCTATCCCGCATCCTCGTCGTCGTCGACTCGGCGGTGGAGGCCTGCTTGATCAGGGTCATGTTCGGGACTAGGCTCCGCCGGGTTGGTATTGGGAGGTGCTACCTTCCGGGGGACGTAGGTTGGTGAGGAGGCAGCCCGTTTTTGACCCGATCCTGGTGGCGGTCTCGTGGGCCAGTGACGGTGGTGAGGCATCCGGACACCGAGGAGGTGGTACGTCACCGTGTCAGCGAGGAGGACGAGCACGTCCGTCGCTACATGGTTGCATTGGAGGGGAGGTTCGACAATAACTGGCAGGTTCTTCAGGGATCTCACTGGAGCTATGATCCTGTGATGGTTCCTTATCTTTGGGTGTCCACCGCCCGCGTCGATACCCGTCGGGCGCTACGGTTCTAGTTGTATTAGTGATAATATTCGATGATGTACGGACACCAAGAGATGATGTACTTTTGCTTATAATTATTGAATGCATGCTAATTTGAATACTATACTTTATTTTGTGATTTGGTTTTGCTTATTGAATGCTCATATTGGATAAGTTCTCCTTCATTCCCGTGATTAATGATAATGATCTAGTTTAATATTTGAATTATGAACGTAGGCCGGAAATGTCGTACTCATCGGACGACGAAAATCGCCCGAGGGAGTGCGACTGGTGCCACGACGACCGAGGTATGTGCGATCGATTCATTGAGCTGGACGAAGATCGGCGCTTCAACATTAAGCTCGAGGAGACTTGCGATGTTCATACGGTACGCAACGACTACAATAGTTTTTTTTCGTAATTAAGCACGACTTCAACTATTTTAACGTGTATTTTTCATCTTTTCCAATTCGACTAGCTTATCGCATGCTTTGCAAGACGCTATGTCTTGGAGAGGATGGATTTTGAAGACCATGAAAATTTCGAGACCAAAAAAATTATCCTAAGTACCGAACATGGTGTGGATTTTCAAGTAAAGCTGTACAATGCTCAGAGTGTAACCCATTTTGGTTGCAAAAATTGGGATGCATTTTGCAAGATGTATGGTCTTGATGAGGGTATGATTGTCACCATGGATCTTGGTGATCCTACAATCGAGCAAGAGACACCTTCGATTTGGGTCTTTGTGGATACACCTCCAGTTCTTCCCTCATGTGAGCTAAACATAGTTATTAAGTAATTTATATTGTTTATTTCAAAATATATAGTTGACAACTTATCTCCATTGACAGCTTATTTTAATTCTTCAAAGAATGTGCGGAAGATGGTAGACAGAACGTACTACACCGAAGGCTCCGAATTAACTTATTAGGAGAAAACACATCTGGTCGGATTTTGTACTGATCTTGAGAATTACAATATCTACAATCAAACTCCTCAACATTATGGTCAATACGTGCCACTAGTGCACGTGTTGAACTACGGTAACTACCATGGAGATACCTTGGTAAGATTATTTTTTACTATTACAACATCCGTGCATCTTTTTGCACACTTCTAAAACTAGTACATCATTGCTAACTACGAAGTTATTACTATGGTTTTCAACAGATAATGCCGAATGATTGTGTGCCTTATCTGATGTATACGCGTGGTAGCCTTCATGTTTTGAACATACGACCAGGTCGTCATACAAATCTCAACTGTCCATACCGGGTTTCTAAAAGAAGTGGAGACATAACAATCAAAGAATGGAAAAAATGTATGGACAGTCGTAAGGAGCTTCTTGGAAGCAATAAGCAGCGAAAGGCAAGAATTGGAGACAGGATGATCGCCATTCTTCATAATGGAGAGTCAGGGTCTATATTGTTTTATGCTATTTTACCTTAAGGGTGTTTAGGTCCTATACCTGATACTGATGATCATGTGCTAAGAACAATTATGTAGGGTTGGGTTCGATGACTATATATGAGGATGATGATCGTATGACTTATTATTAATAACGAGTAGAAGTTGTATGATGATGCATGATTAGTAGGACTTTATTATATACATATATATGATGATGTATGATGCAAAGCATGCATGAGCATGTCATATCTGCGGGTGCAATGAACATAGCAGCAGCGTTGATAAACCAAGGACGAAGATAAGAGAGGACACTTCTCTCTATTAGCTAGCTATAATAACAACCTAAAAATAACCCCCAAAACCCCTAAAGCAGCCACTTTTGTAAAAAAAATTGACTTTTGGTCCCGGTTGGAGCCACCAACCGGGACCAAAGGCCCTCTGACTGGGATCGGTGCACAGGGCCACTTGGAGCCACATTGGTCCCGGTTCGTGTTTGAACCGGGACTAATGGGTGGTGGCATTAGTAACGACCCATTAGTCCCGGTTCATGAACCGGGACTAAAGGCCCTTACGAACCGGGACTAATGGGTGGTTTTCTACTAGTGACAAGGCCTCGAAACATAGGAAAACACTATTAGGGAAAACCTTATACAAAGAATGTTACCAGTAGCGCTTGTTAAAATGAGGCGCTACTGCTACTTAGCAGTAGCACGTCTGCTAGAACGGCGCTACTGTTACCCGCTTAGCAGTAGCGCGACAGGAACAGAACGCACTACTACTATAATTGCCACACCGTTCCCGACGTTCTCGGTATAGTAGTAGCGCCCTTCTATGAACAGCGCTACTACTACGGATTTTAGCAGCAGCGCGTTTTGCCTCCCCACGCTACTGTTAAAGCTATTTTCACCTAACCCCCCGCGCGGCCTGATTCCCTCTCCTCTGTTTCCTCCCCCAATTCTCCTCTACTATTCCTCGTCGCCTCCGCCTCGCCGCCGTCTCCCCAACCCCGCCTCGCCGCTGTCTCCCCCGACCCCGCCTTGCCGCCATCTCCCCCGACCCCGCCTCGCTGCCGTCTCCGTCGACCCGCCTCGCCGCCGTCTCCCCCGACCCCGCCTCGCCGCGCCTCGGTGCCGCCGTCTCCCCTGACCCCATCTCTCTCCCGCCCTCTGTAAGCACTCTCCCCTTCCGATCCCTCTTCTCTGCTTAGTATGAACCTTAGCTATTTAGTGCTAGTTAGTATGAACCCTAGGCTATTTTTAGTGCTACTTAGTTAATTACTTAGATGGTAATTAGGGAAGTAGTTCCTAGGTACTAATTAGTTAGTAAGAACTAGGTACTAATTAGGTATTAGTTTATTTTTATTTATAGTAAGTTTATTTTTAGTAAGAACTAATTGAATAAATAGAACTCGTTAGTAAGAACTTGTTGCTATTTTTTAGTTAAAACAATTTTTCCCGCATCGACGTCGACGATGCCTATCCTGCATCCTCGTCGTCGAGTCGGCGAAGGACGACACCTGCTTGACCAGACGGGCCATGTCTGGGACTGGGCTCCGCCGGGGTGGTACTGGGAGGCGCTACCTACCGGGGGGCACAGGTTGGTGAGGAGCCAGCCTGTCGTTGACCCGAATCTTCTTTGGTGGCGGTCGCGTGGGCCAGTGATGGTCCAGAGGCTCGAGGACCCTGCGGAGGTGGTGCGTCAACATGTCAGTGAGGAGGACGCGCACGTCCGTCGCTACTTGTTTGCGTTGGAGCACAAGTTCTCCAATACCTGGTAGGTTCTCCAGGGATCTCACTGGAGCTATGATACCGTGATGGTTCCTTCTCTGTGGGTGTCCACCGCCCGCGCCGATACCCGTCGTGTGCTAGGGTTTTAGTTGTATTAGTGATGTTATATATATGATACTATTCGGGATGTATTAGTGATAATATTCGACGATGTACGGACGCATGAGATGATTTACTTTTGCTTATTGAATGCATGCTAATTTGAGTCCTATAAGATATTTTGAAATGTATATCTTGTGTTTCTCAAATAAGATATGTGCTTGCCCAAGTGGCCGGTCATGTTTGCAGGTTACACCTCCGAGTTGCCTATGTTTTGCCGAAGTGTTGATTCATTTCCGTTCCGGCAAATTTTAGGCGCTCGATATGTCCTATTTTAGCAAAGGTCATGCCGGATTTTTCCGTGAATTTTGGCATGACTTGTGCCAGAATATGTAGGAAATATCGAGTGCCCCGGATTTGTGTGTTGAGTATTCTGGTAGTTGTCTTCGATCGATTTTCAATTAATGTTTTAACTATGAACATAGGAAATGTCTGACGACGAAAAGGATTTCGGTATTTGCAAATACTGCGAAGACGAGTGCGGCCTGTGCGACGGAATCTTGCTAGATGATGATAGGCGCTTCAACATCAAGCTGGACGAGAACTTCGAAGTGGATACAGTAAGTCACAACGACAAGTCTTTTTTCGTAATTAAGCATGACATTTGCTTCATTTGCTTCAACTTATAATTTAAGCATGACAAGTCTTTTTTACTATTCTATTAGCGTATCCCCTGCCATGCAAGAGTTTTTGTATTGGATAAGATAGGTTTCAGTCGTACTATGGAGGAAAAGAAATTTTACATGAAGACCAAGCATGGTTATATTTTCAACGTAAAATTATACAATTCAGACGACTACACCTATCTTGGATGCAAAACATGGCGAGCACTATGCAAGACTTATGCATTTGAGCCTGATATGGTTATCACCTTTGATATTCGTCCGGAAGATGATATTGAAGGTAATACCGACATCTGGGTCGATGTGCAGACGCCTCCAGTTATACCATTATGTAAGTTTCTCAACCATATTTATGTCTTTAATATTGTTTATTCAAAAATAGTTGACAACTAATTTGTATTGTCAGCTTATTTCGATGCAAGTAAACATGTCCAGCGCTTGGTAGACCAGGGCTGAACTCAACTGCGAGGAGCTCAGTCATTATGTTTCATGGCTTGCGGATCTTGATACTGTCAAGACAAATTTTCTTCCTGCATTTAGAAATGTTAGTACTGAAAACGTGCGACCAATAGTGTCCGTAATGAACTACGGTCACA
Organism: Aegilops speltoides; assembly: GCA_021437245.1. Taxonomy (NCBI): domain Eukaryota; kingdom Viridiplantae; phylum Streptophyta; class Magnoliopsida; order Poales; family Poaceae; genus Aegilops; species Aegilops speltoides. The sequence goes on from CM038147.1 coordinate 506,393,701, forward strand.
TCTATTTAGGAAGGATGGTAAGATTTTTACTATTTATCCTCAGTGCATCTTTTCCATACATTATTTTTGAAGCTAAACTTCATTGCTAAGTACGTTACCATACGATGTTCTTCAACAGGGACTCCCGATGAATGTTGTGCCTTATGGGATCGAGACTAAAGGTACCATGAGTATTATTAGCTTACGACCAAGATATCCTACATATTACTTCAGTGCATTCAAGATTAGCGAGAAATGCTTAATAGTGCAAGGCTGTACCAAATATGTGATGGGGGAGCGCAGAGAAGTACCAGGGGGCAGCAAACAGATGCGCTACCCACGATTAGGAGGCATGTTCATCTGCATGCTCCAATTTGATGAAGGAGGAGAGCTATACATGTTTTATGTTATTTTACCTAAGAGAGAGCAGCAGGAGTGATTAGCTAGCTAGAAATGAGTTTGAGGATGATGATGTGCTACACTATTACTATGATGATAAAATAGCTAGTGTTGGTGGTAATGACTATGATGATTATTATTAGCTAGTGTTAGTGGTGATTAAATAAATACTGATGGTGGTAATAACTATGATGATGATTAAATAGCTTGTGCTGGCGGATTAGATTCAAGTGGAGGTAATATGTGGTGCACATCGAAAGTACTACTAGTCCAAACTAGATCAAGTTTGGATTAGTAGCATCCTGTTGACATGCACCACATATTGCCTCCAGTTGAACCTAATCCACCTTCATTTGACACACTGTTATGGACATAATGATGTAAACCTCATAACTGGTATTGTACCAATATTGTACGATGGCGCATAAATACACTAAAAATAAAAAAGAATACTAGTAGCGATGGAGAGAAAACACTAGCAGTAGCGTGAGAGTGAACAAACGCTGCAGCTATTTGTCCTAGCAGTAGCGCGTGCGGGCATGTGTTACTGCTAAGCAATAGTTGTAGCGCCTTATTAGTAGCGCGCCTACCCGCGCTACTAGTGAGCACAAAACCAGCGCTACTGCTAGGGTTTTCCCTAGTAGTGAAAGGAACTTTACATGGGCAAGACAGGAATCATTCTGCTCAACCATAACGATCGTATCATCAGCATATTGCAAATGCAAGATGCCTTCAGGCTAAAGATAGGTAACAAATTGGTTTATGTGGCCTGGGCCCGAAGCCTGAGAAAGAATACAAGATAGCCCATCAGCAATAAAATTAAATAAAAGAGGAGAGACCGGCTCACCCTGCCACAGGTCCCTACCATTAGAAAATTAGTTATTGTTTGTTCCATTAACCGACACAGCGGTGTGACCACCGGACACAAGTTGCATCAACCTATGCACATAAGTGCCATGGAAACCTTTGTCAAGTAGGACATGGCGAAGAAACTCCCAGCTGACAAAATCGTAAGCCTTTTGAAATCAAGTTCAAGTATAATGGCTTTGGTACCCCTAACCCTAAGTTCATGAACAATCTCATGCAAGCACAAAATTCCATCAAGGATAAATCTACCCTTGACGAAAGTTGATTGTGTGGGGATCAGAACCCATTGCGCCAAAGGAGAAAGACAAGTCGCAAACCCCTTCACAGGGAATTTAGCAAAGTTATCGATAAGGGCGATAGGGAGAAATTGAGTTATCGAATTAGCACCTTTCACTTTGGGGATTAAAGACAAAATTTCATAATTTAACCTGGATACATCCACCCTACCAAGGCAGAAAACTTGAATAACAGTAGAAACTAGGCCACACAACACCGGCCAGAATTTCTTAAAGAAAGGAATCGAGAGCACAACCGGGCTCGACACCGATTTCACGTTGGTAGAGTTGATAACTACCTCAATCTCCTCGATAGATAAAGGAACCATTATATCAGCATTTTCTTGATCAGAGACACGTGAACACTGAGAACAGAAGGAGTTAGAGATCACAAAGCCAGAAGCCAACCTGGCCAAAAGCAGGGACGCAAAGAACTACTTAACATCATCTAAAATAAGCTCAGGGTCTGAAACCCTAATGCCATCCAAAACTAGGATATCAATAGAGCACCTATGCCGTCTCCCATTAGTAATAGCAAAGAAGTAAGCTGTGAGGTTATCCCCTTTCAAGGTCCAATTGATCGTGCCTCTCTACCTCCAGTAGACTTCGGCTTGCCGATGCAACTGCATAAGGAGATCATCCAGATTATAATGTTACTGCCAACGTCTAGGAGGAAGCTCAACGGTGGCTGCAACCGAATCCATAGCACTAATCTGGCCCATCAAGTTGGACTTTTGCCTACGCACCTCCACCGCCCTATTACGGACCCAATCTCTTAAAATCTTCCTAAGATGATAAGAACAAAAATGCTAGTCATCCATTGGCCCAAAAGAGCACGCCCGCGGGGTCAAAAAGGACAAGATTTTACCCGACAACATGTCACAAAACACCTCCACCAGCAACCAGGAAGCATCAAACTAAAAACGCCTAGACAAACCCGAGGAAGCCACACCCAACTCTACCATAATAGGAGAATGATCAGAACCAATGTGGGGAGGCATGCAGAAACAACGAATCTCGCCCAAAATTGATGAAAATGCGGTCCAACACAGACCGAACAGGGGAAGATTTATGATTGGACTAAGTAAAATGGGCTGCCATCCTGGGCATCTCCTGCATGGGGAACTACGCGTCAGCCAAAGGCCAGGAGAAATTACCATTGTTCTTGTCAAAAGGAACTCTAAGTAAATTGAAATCACAACCGATCAACAAAGGAAGGTTGCAAGAATCAATCTTAGCAGTCACCTGATCCAAGAATAATGCAGATGCAGAGTGGTCCGCCGGGCCATACACCACCACCACCACCACCCAAGGAACATTAAGGTTCTTGTGCAGCACCACCATGCTAGCCTAAAAGATCCCATGATCAAACACCACCATGTCAAAAGAATATCATATGTCTCCAATAAGGATGCCCCCAGAGTGGCCAAAAACAGGAAGGCGCCGCCAAGCGAAACGATCGGCACCAGCAATGCGCAGAAGTTCATTATTAGAAAAGGATACTTTAAACGTTTCAAATAGACAAACCAAATCAGCGTCAGCATCCCAAACCAAATGACGAATCTTCTTTCGGCGTCCCCTAGCGCCAAAACTCCTAATACATCAAAACATGACCTTCATTTGAACGATATGTTTTTGATGCGGAGACTCGACCTGCACGGGGCATCACAGGGTTTGCTACGTTTAGACTATACCCGTTTATGTGTAACCGTGGACGACTGGTCACCACTAGCCCGCACCAGATTGCCCACAGCCTCGGAGGAAGATGGCAACTTCCCAGCTACTATCTCCTGTAGACATTAACCTTGTTGTGTCCGTGTAGGGGTAGATTAGTGGAGTTCTAGTAGGATTACTAGTCCTGGTCGGATATCTAGCCCCTGGACGTGTATATAAAGCACCGGGAGGGTAGCTTTTGTATCACCAACGAAAAAGAAAAAGCAATACAAAGGAAAGGCTCGACACGGGCCTTTAGCCATCAAAACCAATCAGTTTCGTCTATCGTTTCGTTCGCTAAGTTTACCAGGAGTTTTCGTCGAGACGTTGCGCCGAGGCCGCCGGCCGGGTCAAGTTTATCGTATACGTCTACGTGTACGTGTGTGTTGCTTGAGAATCAATCAAGCTCGTCTAGCTAGCTTTGCACTCAGTGTGCATAGTTCCTGGGTGATCTGATCTAAAGACCAAAAGCCAACATTTGGTATCTAGAGCCTCGACGATCTACGATCTACGATGACGGATAGCAACGCTGAGTCCGTCAAGTCCGGTAACAGCGGTTCCAAGGCAAACAAGAAAGGCGACAATGACAAGTGGTGGCGGAACGGGCGGCGCCAACGTACAGGCGCATCGCAACATCCCCATCCAGTACCCGATGCTCAATGACGCCAACTACGGCGTGTGGGCGGTGAAGATGAAGATTATTCTCCGAACCCTTCGAGTGTGGCAGGCCATCATGGACGACGACGTCGACGAGGAGTGCGACGAAGGTGCCATGGCCGCCATAGCCCAGTCTGTGCCAGATTCCGTGCTGATGACTTTGGCGGAGTTCGAGACAGCAAGAGAGGCATGGAACGCACTCAAAGAGATGAGGATCGGAGAAGATCGCGTCACCAAGGCTCGGGCACAAGTGCTGAAGCGCCAATTTCACAAGTTGCAGATGGAGGAAACTGAATCGGTGAACGACTATGGCATGCGTCTGACTACATTGGTGGGAGAGATCCGCGCGCTTGGTGCAAAGCTCGAGGAGACCGAGATTGTGGAGAAGTTTTTCAGTTCGGTAACTGATAAATTCACGTACATCATTGGCACGCTCGAGCAGCTTTACGACATCGACGACATGACCATAACGGAGGCGATCGAAGGCTTGCGGACATGGGAAGAGAATGCTCGTGGTTGTCGGAAAGGCAAAGGAGGAGGTGGTGACCAACTCATGTACTCACGCGCAGATTGGGAGTCCCCAAGTAGCAAAGGAAGGTGCAACGTTGGCGAAGGCTCAAGCAGCGCGAAGCGCAGCGGACAAACTGAAGAAGGCAAAGGAAAAGGCAAGCCACAAGGTCGTGGTAAGGCGGACCGATCTAAAGAGCGGAAGCCACGGAACTTGGATATGTCCGAGGTCAAGTGTTATAACTGCAACGAGATGGGTCACTTTGCAAAGGATTGTCCGGAGCCTAACAAGAGGGAGATCAAGGCAAATTTGGCGAAGCAGGAAGACGAACGTCCAGGTCTTCTGATGGCCGAAGTTTGTGATCTCGTCCAAACAGCGGCTGTGAAACCAAACCGGAAGGTGCTACTTCATGAGAAAAAGGTAACACCAAAGTTATCCGGGAGCCAGAACGTGTCATGGTATCTCGACACGGGTGCCAGTAGCCATATGACGGGGTGCAAGGAGAAGTTCCTCGAGCTGGAATATGATGTTCAAGGATCGGTCAAGTTCGGTGATGGTTCAAATGTGGAGATTTGCGGGCAAGGCTCTGTCCTCTTTGAGGGTCTCACAGCAGAACATCGCATACTCACCGGAGTGTACTACATCCCATGGCTTCGAAACAACGTCATCTCTGTCGGGAAACTTGACAAGAATGGATGCAAGGTGGATATCGAGAACGGAGTGATGACGATCTTCGACAACCTCCGAACACTAGTAGAAAACCACCCATTAGACCCGGTTCGTAAGGGCCTTTAGTCCCGGTTCAAGAACCGGGACTAATGGGTCGTTACTAATGCCTCCACCCATTAGTCCGGTTCAAACACGAACCGGGACCAATGTGCCTCCACGTGGCCCTCTGCGCCGAGCCCAGTCACGGGGCCTTTGGTCCCGGTTGGAGGCTCCAACCGGGACCAAAAGTCAGTTTTTTTACAAAAGTGGCTGCTTTAGGGGTTTTGTGGGTTATTTTTAGGTTGTTGTTATAGCTAGCTAATAGAGAGAAGTGTCATCTCTTATCTTCGTCCTTGGTTTATCAACGCTGCCGCTATGTTCATTGCACCCGCAGATATAACATGCTCATGCATGCTTTGCATCATACATCATATATATATATATATATATATATATATATATATATATATATATATATATATATATAGAAGATCTATTAGACACCCTGGGTGAAGAATAAGTAATTCTTCACCCCGGTCAATTGATGGAGCCAGACGATGGTACTCAACCACGTATATCTCACCGCTGTAAAAATTTATTGGCACCATGGTAATTTTACCTTTTTAAGATTACCTTGGCGTGCGGTTAGCCCATCGTGGGGATTAGGAGCTAGCAGCACCCATATCTCCCGATCTGTCCTCATAATTTCGAGTTGAGAGTCTCGACGGCGAGTATCGCTTGGCCGTAGTGTGCGGCGGATTGGCTCGACCAGTGGCGGAGCCAGGATTCGAGTATATGGGGGGCCGAGTATGTATATTGATCTAATTTCGTTGGTAGTTACTCATAGTTTCTACTAAAATTGTTGATCATTGGGGGGGGCCAGGCCCCTGCTCGTCCCCCCTGGCTCCGCCCCGACGACAAGTCCTCGCCGGCCTAGCGGGCAGCATGTCTGCGCGGGGTCTTGGTGTCGGTGCAGGTGATGGTCGTGGCAGCGCTTCTGTGGCATCGGTGGACCGGTCAGCGGCCGGCGAGGAAGCATCACGACGGCCGCGCCATGTCCCGCGCGATTAGTCGCCGGATGGCCCCGGCGTGGTGGATCCGCTGTAGGAAACCACTACCGCGTCCCACGCGAGGAGGCCGCGGTGACTCACTTGGGCGACCAGCCCCTGTTTAGGGTTCCGCTCCTGTACAACGCCCGGGTCCTCCAGTCCTTCAATCCATCCATTTTGACAGCACCGTCACCCCTGAGATGTGTTATGAGCTTGAAGTCTGCATCCGTTTTTGTTCCAGATGGTGTGCTGCACACCTACATCTCAAGTGATTAGGTAATTAGGTATATCTCAGATGTTATTCAACTTTGATTTCGCCCCAAATTTAATTGTTTTGGGCATATCCATACTACAAGCTTAATACTCAGATTTTGATTTAAATTTCACAGGGTTAAAAACAATGTCAATGCTTGGTGTTTTAAGCAACAACTCATGCCTGGCGGCTAGTAATCTTCTTTGGCCAACATTATAAAACACATATTTTAGTTTAGGGAAAGCACCATTGTTTTCAACCCTTCTTTGTGTCTGACGAGTAGTAATTTTATTTTGTTATCTATCTTGATGGATAGATCAAGTGTCCTGCATTATGTGGTGAAATACTTTTGTTTCATTATCAATGGTACTGGAATCGGCCAGAGGGTCGTCTGGGAAAAAAGATGAAAGTGAGGATTGGAGCAAAGAAGATGAATCTCTTATCGAATTTAATTATGTAAGAGGAAAGTCACCATTCTAAATAATCAAATTCAGAGCAAGGAAGCATGATGTTGGCATCGCTTGGTTGACCAGATTTCCAATCCAATTTATTTCCTGTGCATACATCGTTCTTTCATCTACTCCAAATATTTCTGCAACTAGAGATATTCAGATAAAACGTTTAGTTGTGAATGGCAATCATCGAAAGTTGTTTTATGCTGGAAAATTATTTTCAGTTACAGTTCTTGCATTTTTCACAAATCAGTTCATCACTAGCTTATTTGGCATCAATAGTAATATATATAGCTCGATTTGACATAAGTGAGTCATTAGTTTTTACAATGCCTTGTTTGTTATTATTATTGTAGAAGATCAATTTTAATGGAAAAATATTTATTTGCAGGTATTGAAAGCTAGGCCGATTAATGGTGCTTTCCCTGAAATAAAAGGTATGTTTTATAAGGTTACACAACCTTGGACTTTTGAGTTGTTCTGATTTATATCAGATGTTCTATCTTTTGGTATTTTCAGGTTGTGTTACTGTTTCTTAAGTTCAGGTCGGGAGAGTATGAATATTGATAATTGTCGTGATTCTGGTGGAGTAATTTATCGCACAGTTTCTTTCAGGCTTGCGCCATATCACAAATGGACCATATGGAACCGATGTTTTCACCATGTTTTAGTTCCATGTGCTTACAAGTGACAGCTGAGAGCATGGTGCAATTTGTTTAACCATTGCTCTATGTTAGATGTCTGCCTGTGACATGAACATTAACTTCACTGTACATCTCACTATCTCAGTCAGGATCAAAGGAAGAATGAAGTTCTTTTATGCCGTTAGCTGATGGATATTAGTTTACCACTGGACAGGAAACGGCAGGCATCCTATGTGCACGGTCCTATGTAGAATCAATTTGGAGCAAGAATGGTAAAATTACGACAGTCACTATTTTTGAAAACAAACGTAACTTGCTGGAATTTTGAATAGCAAATAAACAGTATTTCTAGTTCTCTACTGCCTATTCATGCCAATCTTCATTCTTTAGGTGAAAGCAACCTGCTATTCTATCTTCAGCCGACTGCATGAGTAACATTAATTATTTAACTGACAACACAAGTAATTTAATTTTTCTCGTCTTATGATGTTCGGAGTAATGCTAGGTTAGTGCTAGCCTCCAGTTTGATTTATTTCCATTTCAAAGAGCTGGATACTGACCTTCTTCTTGGCATCAATCGTTGCTGGCTTTTTAAATTATTTATCCTTTTGTTTCATTACAGTGAGTTGAAGCTTACTGGCGCAACCTATTCACATATGTACTGTAGCTGTTCAAGCAAAAGTTATCTGCACAGGTCAGGAAAGGACCTTCACTACGTAGTAGTAATATGTGCTTTCCTTCATGACTGTTACTAGTACATAAATGAAATAAACATGTAGAAGTACTTATCAATAAATATGCCCCCCTGGCCTGCCTATAAGAATATATGCTCCCAGCATTTCTGTTTTGTGGTCTTCGGAAGTTGCTTCCTTGGAACATAGCGTTGCTATTACTTTTCATATTGCATTATTATATATTATCTTTATTTTGTTGTGGATGACAGTACTCCCTGATTATCAGAAGCTAAATCTCATCTTCTGCGTCCATCTGAATTTTATTATTGAACATTCACATTGTCCCTGAATGTCACAACTATGCCGAGGGAAAAAGTAATAGCGCCTTCTTCCGCGTATAACTTTTCTTTTTTATTTCATCGTAAATTTTACTTTTATATCATATAGCTGATTCTCTCAAAATTATTATCACATTGTCCCTAAATGTCCCAACTATGCCGAGGAGAAAAGTAAAAACTGTAGCGTCTTCCGTGTATAACTTTTTTTCTTTTTTATTTCATCTTAAATTTTACTTTGTAAATATCATACAGCTGATTCTCTCAGTATATTGACGACATGATGTCATGTTGAACAGAAGGGTTTAGAATGGAAACTAAGATTCTTCAAGTAAGAGCACGGGTATCATGTAAGCAACTGGTCTTCCCTGTTCATGTCTGTAAATCATGAAAGGTGACTTCAACATTTTTGGCACATAGCAGCATCTTCAATCGAGGGTGAAGGCTATGGTTGTCCCTGCAATTGTGAGATGAATGTTCGTACGGCACTTATCATGGTGAAAGGCCTTATTGACTATCCCTCCTAAAATGCATTTGGATATGAAGAAACAAAGGAACATATGGCCGCCGTTCATCCTAACTCAACTATTTACTTGTCCTTGATCCTCTGTTAAGGTAGAATCTTGAGATCAGAGTGAGTCAGCCACCATGGAGGCTGACCAGATGGTCTCTGGGATCGTTTAATATAAATGATGTGACAAAATAGTCTGAAATATGCCTTTAATGTACTCTCTCCGTTCCAAAATAGATGACTCAACTTTATGCTAACTTTAGTACAAAGTTGGGTCATCTATTTTGGAACGGAGGAAGTAATACATCTGCCTATCATTCCACAACTTAATTCCTACGCTGACATTACATTCAATTGGTGGACCATGCGTTCTTCGATTGCGTATCTCGATTGCGCGTGCTCCAAATTTACGCCTGCTCCCAAATTTCTTGTGGCTGCCAAATTCCTACTGCTCTCAACTGAATTAGTAAAATGTGTTTCTCGATTCCGTTGGATTCCAAATTTCTCACAGGCCTGGGAATTAACCGGAAGATTTATAAAGAAAATAATGATCAATTATAAAGAGACATATCCAGTAAAGTCCGTTCAGAAAATTATTCAACGCATCATAGAAAACGTTGATCAATGTTCCTACAAGTGTTAAGAAAGACATGCAGTAGAGCCCGTGTAGTACATGGTGGTAATTTAATTACCAAGTCTTTCGGCCATAAAGTTACGTGACCAAGTCTTTCGGCCATAAAGTTACGTGACATGCAGAGTGGGTTCGCGCATGCCGCTAGTGACCATCATTCCCGCGCGCCGTAAGATTACACCGCATGCAAAGATTCTTACATCGGTCAGGCTGCTCCACGGACGGAAGTGTGCGGACTGGTTTCAGGCAGGTGCACCGGCCGGCTGGGGTGAAGAATAACAATTGTTCATCCTATATACTCCCTCCGTTCCTAAATATAAGTCTTTTAAGAGATTCCACTAGAAACTACATACGGATGTATATAGACACATTTTAGAGTGTAGATTCACTCATTTTGGTCCGTATGTAGTCCATAGTATAATCTCTAAAAAGACTTATATTTAGGAACGGAGGGAGTATATATATATATATATATATAATGACAAGTCCTACTAATCATGCATCATCATACAACTTCTGCTCGTTATTAATAATAAGTCATACGATCATCATCCTCATATATAGTCATCGAACCCAACCCTACATAATTGTTCTTAGCACATGATCATCAGTATCAGGTACTCCCTCCGTCCGAGAAAAGTTGTCCACGCGGACATTTTACGAATACCCCCTTCCCTTTCCTCCGACAAGCCACGCAGCCCATCGCGCCTGCTCGGTCACCTCGCCATGCGCCGACCGCCTGCTCCGCCGCCTCGCCGACTGCTCCGCCGTCTCGCTGCCTGCTCCGCGCCTCGCCACGCGCCGGCCGCCTCCTCCCCATGGTCTCGCCGCTTCTCTTCGTCCGCACCAGGAGATCCAGAGGGAAGGATCCCCTTTTCTACAAAGCCCGCGACTTGCCGGCTCCGGCGGCGGCGCTATGTCCTGGAGCGAGTTGGGGCTCGACCTGGAGGCATGGAAGATCCTCGAGTTCCTCGTCCTCGAGCTCCTCATCCACCGGCTCCTCCTCCACACGTTGAGCGGCTGCTGCGAAAGTCGACGGCGTGGGGAAGACGACCACGGCATTGGGAAGACGAAGACTTGCTCCAGCCACATGCCACTCCCCCGTGCTCGTCTTGCCGCTGCCGCTTCTGCTGCCTGCTTCCCGCTTGCCCACGGCAGCGCAAGTCCGTCTTCTAGCTGCTGATTTCTGTCAGGTGAAGCAAGAAGGTGAGCTGATTTTGTTCTTGGTTTAACAGAGAAAAAGTCTAAACTCTAGGCTATCCCTTTTGTGATCTAAGATTCGGTCCTTGATTAAAACTGTGATGCCTTTTTTTGCTTGTTCTAATCTGTTTAACAAAAAAATAGTCAAAAGTTTGTTAAGAGAAGCAACTTTTTGCCCAAAGAAAACTAAATTTAGAGTAGCATTCATTTACTGTCAATATCTAGTTACCTTAATGTTTTTCTATTGCTTGTTGATCTTGACATAATAGAGAAATTGACAGTTTAGAAACAGAAATTTCAATCATGGCAACCTAAAGATTGTTCCATCATCATTAAAAAATTTGACAATAATCTACTGTAATATTCTTATTGGAATTACAGAAACAAAATTGACAGTACTTAACACTCCATGTCATAGTGAACATTACAGAAATTGACTGAACACTTATAACTGGTGAAAATGCTACAGACCATGAATGATTCTAGAGTTGTTTTCCTTCTCCCATTTTAGACCATAACAGTTAACTGAACTTTTTTTTTGTAACATTTCTTCAGAGGACATGATCAGTTGTGTTTCAAATTATAGAGCAAGCAAGGTACACAGTGCAATGTAAGAATTGTGTTCAAAATTGGAGCTTGGAGCACATTTTCTCACCGCAGCAGCACAAGTAGGAGCTTGAGCAAGGTACAGGCCAAGCCCTGTACTTCTCGGAGTGCTTGTAGAGGAGATCTGGGAGCAAGGTACAGCTCCAGTCATGGAGATGAAAAAGCAAGGAGCCCTGTAGTACTTATTCTCACCGGCAGAAGACGAGCAGGGGACCTCTGGTGAAAGCAGACGAGCGGGGGGAGCTCCGGCGGCAACACGAGCAGGGAGGAGAAGCAAAGGAGCTCTAGCTTGAGTTCCAGGCCCGCAAGAGAGAGCTTGGGATCCAGCGCGGCGGGAGCTCATGGTCCAGCACTCGAGACGCCTTGGCGCTGCAGGTCTGGGCGGCGGCGGTGCAGGTCGTGGGTGGCGGGAGGGATATCGGCGGCACAGTCCTGGTGGTGGAGGAGCACGTCTGGCGACGGCTTAGCAAGAAATTAGGCGGCGAGGAGCACATCCAGGCAGCGACGGAGCAAGAAATCGGGCGGCGCAAGGCGGCGGAGCAAGCAATTGGGCGGCGCACGACTTGGGCGGCGGAGGAGCACGCCCTGGGCGGTGGAGCAATCAATTGGGCGGCGCGGGTCTGGAAGGCTGAGGAGCAAGCCTCGGCGGCGCCGCAGAGGTCCTGGCGAGGATCGACCGCAACAGCAAGGCATGCATGAGAGGAAGAAGGAAGGGGACGACCACCAGTTTGTAACAGATTTAAAGCTGCGAGGGCGTTTTTGCAAAATTGGTAGTACACTACGCTGGTGACAACTTTTCTCGGACGGAGGGAGTAGGACCTAAACACCCTTAAGGTAAAATAGCATAAAACAATATAGACCCTGACTCTCCATTATGAAGAATGGCGATCATCCTGTCTCCAATTCTTGCTCTTCGCTGGTTATTGCTTTCAAGAAGCTCCTTACGACTGTCCATACATTTTTTTCTATTCTTTGATTGTTATGTCTCCACTTCTTTTAAAAACCTGGTATGGACAGTTGAGATTCGTAGGACGACCTGGTCGTATGTTCAAAACATGAAGGCTACCATGTGTATACATCAGATAAGGCACACAATCATTCGGGATTATCTGTTGAAAAACATAGTAATAACTTCATAGTTAGCAATGATGTACTAGTTTTAGAAGTGTGCAAAAAGATGCACGGATGTTGTAATAGTAAAAAATCTTACCAGGGTATCTCCATGATAGTTACCGTAGTTCAACACGTGCACTAGTGGCACGTATTGACCATAATGTTGAGGAGTTTGATTGTAGATATTGTAATTCTAAGATCAGTACAAAATCCGACCAGATGATTTTTCTCCTGATAAGTTAATTCGGAGCCTTCGGTGTAGTACGTTCTGTCTACCATCTTCCGCACATTCTTTGAAGAATGAAAATAAGCTGTCAATGGAGATAAGTTGTCAACTATATATTTTGAAATAAACAATATAAATTACTTAATAACTATGTTTAGCTCACATGAGGGAAGAACTGGAGGTGTATCCACAAGGACCCAAATCGAAGGTGTCTCTTGCTCGATTGTAGGATCACCAAGATCCATGGTGACAAGCATACCCTCATCAAGACCATACATCTTGCAAAAAGCATCCCAATTTTTGCAACCAAAATGGGTTACACTCTGAGCATTGTACAGCTTTACTTGAAAATCCACACTATGATGGGTACTTAGGATAATTTTTTTGGTTTCGAAATTTTAATGGTCTTCAAAACCCATCCTCTCCAAGACATAGCGTCTTGCAAAGCATGGGATAAGCTAGTCGAATTGGAAAAGATGAAAAATACATGTTAAAATAGTTGAAGTCGTGCTTAATTACGAAAAAAACTATTGTCGCTGCTATGCATCAGTATGAACATCGCAGGTCTCCTCGAGCTTAATGCTGAAGCGCCGATCTTCGTCCAGCTCAATGAACTCATGAGATATACCTCGGTCGTCGTGGCACCAATCGCACTCCCGAGGCGGTTTTCGTCGTCCGATGAGTACGACATTTCCGGCCTACGTCATAATTCAAATATTAAACTAGATTATTATTATTAATCACGGGTTGACTATCGATGATCGATGTACGTACGTAGCTCCTCTTTCATTCCCGAATGCATTATTATACCAAATTGTCTAGCACACGGGAATGAAGGAGAACTTATCCAATATGAGCATTCAATAAGCAAAACCAAATCATAAAATAAGCAAAACCAAATCATAAAATAAAGTATAGTATTCAAATTAGCATGCATTCAATAATTATAAGCAAAAGTACATCATCTCTTGGTGTCCGTATGTAACGCCCTCGATGCGGCTATATCTCCCACGTGTGGAAGCACGACTTAGAGGCATAACCGCATTGAAAGCAGTGTCGCAAGTGAGGTAATCTTCACACAACCCATGTAATACATAAGGGAAAGAGATACATAGTTGGCTTACAATCGCCACTTCACACAATTACAAGAATAAAGCATTACATCATCCAGATACAATCAAGGTCCGACTACGGAACCAAAATAAAAGAAGAACCCCAAATGCGACAAAGGTCCCCGATCGACCCCAACTGGGCTTCACTACTGACCAACTAGAACGAAACAACACAAAGGGCAAGATCTTCATCGAGCTCCTCCTTGAGCTTGGTTGCGTCACCAGCTCGGTAACATCGGCACCTGCAAACTGGTTTTGAAGTATCCGTGAGCCACGGGACTCAGCAATCTCGCACCGCGAGATCAAGACTATTTAAGCTTATAGGAAGGATGGAGTAATGAGGTGGAGCTGCAGCAAGCGACTAGCATATATGGTGGCTACAATCGCAAAAGAGAGCGAGAAGAGAAGGCAAAGCACGGTCGATAAAAGTATGATCAAGAAGTGATCCTATAGCAACCTACGTCAAGCTTAACTCCAACACCGTGTTCACTTCCCGGACTCCGCCAGAAAGAGAGCATCACGGTTACACACACGGTTGATGTATTTTAATTAAGGTCAACTTCGGGTCTTCTACAACCGGACGTTAACAAATTCCCATCTGCCACATAACCGCGGGCATGGCTCTCGAAAGTTTAAATCCCTGCAGGGGTGTCCCAACTTAGCCCATGACAAGCTCTCACGGTCCACGGAGGAATAGACCTCCACCCGAGACACTCCGATCAGACTCGGTATCCCGGTACAACAAGACATTTCGACAGGGTAAAACTAAACCAGCAACACCGCCCGAATGTGCCGACAAATCCCGATAGGAGCTGCACATATCTCTTTCTCAGGGCACACTCAGATGAGACTAGCTACGAGTAAAACCAACCCTCAAGTTTCCCCGAGGTGGCCCCGCAGGCAGCTCGGTTCGGACCAACACTCGTGAGGAGCACCGCCCGGGGGTTAAAATAAAGATGACCCTTGAGTCTGCAGAACCCAAGGGAAGGTGGTAGGTTGTTAGTGCAAATGGTAAAACCAATGTTGGGCATTGCTGGAGGAGCTTTACTTAAGGCGAACTGTCAAGGGGTTCCCATTATAGCCCAACCGTGTAAGGAACGCAAAATCCGGGAACATAACACCGATATGACGGAAACTAGGGCGGCAAGAGTGAAACAAAACATCAGGCATAAGGCCGAGCCTTCCACCTTTTACCAAGTATATAGATGCATTAATTAAATAAGGTATATTGTGATATCCCAACAAGTAAACATGTTCCAACCAGGAACAGCATCTCCATGTTCCAACAAGGAACAAACTTCAATCTTCACCTGCAACTAACAACGCTATAAGAGGGGCTGAGCAAAGCGGTAACATAGCCAATCAACGGTTTGCTAGGAATGGTGTCAAAGGTTAGAGGTTTGACATGGCAATTTGGGAGGCTGACAAGCAAATGGTAGGCATCGTAGCATTGGCATAGCAAAAGAGCGAGCAAACTAGCATAGCAAAGATAGTAGTGATTTCGAGGGTATGATCATCTTGCCTGAGATCCCGCAAGGAAGAAGAACGAGTCCATGAGGAAGACAAACGGTCGAGAACGAACGAATCCTCACAACTCCGAACGAAACCGAGCTAACGAGAGAAGCAACCGGAAAGAAACAAACAACATAGTAAACAACCATCACATAAACATGGCATGATGCGCAAACAAGTATGATGCATGTCCGGTTTAATGAAACATGGCATGGCAAAATGCACAAAACAATCTTACAAATTAAGTGGAGCTCAATATGCAACGGAGTGGCATATTGAAGAAAACACCACATGACTTATTTAGTTCTCTCTCGTTATGTACCCAACAATATTAAATATTGTTAAACATGGCAAGAGGGGTGAAGCATAATTAAACTAGCTATTTAGGCAAGTTTAAATGAGGCCGAAAGCAACAAACAACACTTCCCGAAAATCCCCATGTCATTTAGCAATTAAAGCAAACAACAATTTTAAGCATTTTAATTGTTGTTATCATGATGCGGATGACATATACAAGTTTTATGCAATTTTATGAAAATGTTGACAAGAGCATGTTATGAAGCATTTGTCGCCATGGCGGAACGAAAGGGGTGCCACGGCAACGATAACGAAAATGGTGCCACGGCAACGATAATGAAAATGGTGCCACGGCAACATTCCGATGATCCGATAACTCATTGAGATACCGGTGCAAAAGAGCAAGTGTGCGGATGTGCGGAACATGCAAAAGATGGTGGGGTGCTCCCGACTACCGGGTTCCCACGGGATAGTGGCATGGAAACGAGGAACGTGCAAAGACCTCTCGGGCACGGTGCAAACGTAGGGTGCAACTCATACAACATGCATTCGTTCACGGGCATCGTCTCGGGGTTATACCTTCAAAGCGTGCAAACGGGACGGTTCGCGTCGTCGAGGGAAGTAGTCGTTCACGGGACGGTCGTAGTGGAAGTAGTGGTTCACGGACGTCGTGGAAGTAGTCGTTCGGGCTCCCGTGCGGACTTGGTGGTCTTGGTGACAGAAGTTGTACACAGGTCGTAGACGTTCGGTGCGGTACTTGTCGAAACCCACATCGGATGTAGTCGTACACACACGTAGATGAACTTGACGGGTCCCATGAGTAGTCGTACTCGGCGAATTCAGAGACGGCGAAAGACGAACTTTGCGGTCCTTGTTGGCCTGGTACTTGGCGGTGGTCTCCTTGGGTCAACAGCGATGACGAACAGAACCCACGGAGAAGCAGGGGGGTGCAGCGGCGTTCGTTCTCCACCTGAACAAGGACGACGTGGAGGCAGGAGGAAGATGCAAGGCAGGGGTGCGAGGGGCGCAGGAGGATGGCCGGAGATCGCTGGCCTTGAGAGGCGCCGCCACGGAGGTCGGGGCGGAGGCGAGGAGCTCCTGGAGACGACGGGCGAGGCTTGGCGCGCAGAGCTTGGCAGCGACCATGGCGCCATGGGAATGGAGCCGAGGAGAAGGCCGGCTGTAGGCGCGGGCGCCCGAGGAGGCGAGGCGGACGCCGGTGGTGGAGCACGGGCCCTGGACGGAGGTGGGGACGCCGAGGCGGACGGCGCCGGGAATGGAGTAGGTGGGCGCGGAGGAGGGAGATGGAGGCGCGGGCTGCGGCCTGGCGACGCGGTGGAGGAGGTCGAGGGGGAGAGGCAGGAGGCGCGGCGGCGGCTGCTTGGTCGGCGCGAGGGGATGGCGCTCCTCTCTGTGGGTGGGTGCGGAGGAGAACGATGGAGAGAGAGGAGATCGAGCGATGGGGGGAAGAGCGATGGGTGTGGGCGCTCCTCTGCGTGCGAGTGAGAGGGAGAGATCGAGAGGGAGAGGCGGCGGGCAGAGGGAGCGAGAGGGAGAGATCGGGAGGGAGAGATGGGGAGCGGGCAGGCCGCTGGGCCGGCTAGGGTTAGGAGCTGATGGGCCTTTGGGCAGGGGTGGCTGGGAGCAGCTGGGCTGGGAGGCCCAGCTAGGCTGCAATCTCTCTTCTTCTCTCTCTCATTTTCCCATTTAAAACAAAACAGAAAAAGAGAAAGAAAAGAAAGAGAAGGATAGGCAAAGAATTAGCGCCTGCAAAAAATATTCTTGGACTCACAAAAATGCGCAAGTCCCAAGAAAATAGAAATGAGCAAGATTGCAAGATTAAATTCAAAATCATTTGAATTTAATTCAATAGGTTTGAACTAGGACTAGGAAAAGGAAGGTCCAAAATGTTGTGATTTTTGGGAAGCTCGGAAAAACAAGAAAGAATATATGGCAAAGTTAGAGGCCAAGAATTGAAATAATAAAGGGCATTGGGATTTTGCAAGTGTGTTAATGGGTGAACTCCAGAGAATGGAATTTTATTATAACTCCCTAATAATATTGGGAGTATATATTATAAAGAGAAATCACCATCGTGAATTCCCTCGATTTAAATGGACCGAAGATCCATGCAATTTAATTAGTTGAGGTGCAAAAGATTTATGAGATGATGGCATGATGACATGATGCAATGCAAAAAATAAAAGAGCAAGCACAAAAGAAACACACGACGAAACCCGGAATAGCTGGAAGTCTTCTGGAGCGTCGGTCTCGGGGCGTTACACCGTACATCGTCGAATATTATCACTAATACAACTAGAACCGTAGCGCCCGACGGGTATCGACGCGGGCGGTGGACACCCAAAGATAAGGAACCATCACAGGATCATAGCTCGGTGAGATCCTCAAGAACCTGCCGGTATTGTCGAACCTCCCTCCAATGCAACCATGTAGCGACGGACGTGCTCGTCCTCCTCGCCGACACGGTGACGTACCACCTCCGCGGTGTCCGGATGCCTCACCACCGCCATCGCCCACGCGACCGCCACCAAAAAGGATCGGGTCAACAACGGGCTGCCTCCTCACCAACCTACGTCCCCCGGAAGGTAGCACCTCCCAATACCAACCCGGCGGAGCCCAGTCCCGAACATGACCCTGATCAAGCAGGCCTCCACCGCCGAGTCGACGACGACGAGGATGCGGGATAGGCATCGCCGACTTCGACGCGGGAACTACTTCTATATATAGTTAAATAAAAGTAGTTTTATTAATTAAGTCAACTATCTAGTTCAAGTACTAAGCACTTACTATAAAAAAATAAGTAGTACTTACTAAAAACAAACTACTTATATATATAGTAAAATAAATTAGTTTATTAAATCAACTAGCTAGTTCAACTATATATAAACTACTTCTTTTTTTTTCCTTTTCTAAATACTATGAACAAAAAATCATTAAAATTCTATGAACAAAATTAATTACACAATATAAATATCACCAAAAATCTATTAACAATAATATCACCAAACATGCATATTCAATAATAATATCACCTAAAAAATCTATTAACAGAAAAAAATCTAACATAATATGAACAAATTAATTACTACACATATCTAATGTAACAAAAAAATTTAATTAATCTAACAAAAAACTAACATAATATGAACAAATTAATTACTACACATTTAATCTAACAAAAAAATATAATCTAACAAAAAAATCTAATTAAATCAACTATCTAGTTCAACTACTAATTAAGCACTTACTATAAATAAATAAGTAGTACTTACTAAAAACAAACTACTTCATTATATAGTAAAATAAATTAGTTTATTAAATCAACTAGCAAGTTCAACTATATATAAACTACTTTTTTTTTTCCTTTTTCTAAATACTATGAACAAAAAATCATTAAAATTCTATGAACAAAATCAATTACACAATCTAAATATCACCAGAAAAAATCTATTAACAATAATATCACCAAACATGCATATTCAATAATAATATCACCAAAAAATCTAACCTAAAAAAAATCTATGAACTACAAAAGAATCTAAAAAATCTAACAAAAATAAAAAATGCTCACGTCGGCGTCGGCGGCGCAGGCAGGGGACGACAGGCTCGGTTTTGGCTGGGCAAGGCAGGGGCGACGAGGACAGCGGGCTCGGGCGGCGACGGGACGGCGCGGGCTCGGGCGGCGAGGGGAGCGGCGCTGGCTCGGGCGGTGCGGGTGACGGTTGGCGGCGACGTCGGGGCGGCGGGACGCGGGCGGCGATAGGGGCGGCGACGACATGCTGTGAGCGACCACGGCGGGCTCGGGCGGCAAGGGCAGGGCTCGGCGGCGCGGTGACGAGGAGCAGAGGCGTCGGGCGAGAAAGAGATGGGTTTTGGCGAAAACTGCTAAGTCCAGTATATATAGCAAAAGCATTGGTCCCGGTTGGCGGCTCCAACCGGGACGAATGCTACCTTTAGTCCCGGTTCTTGCCACCAACCGGGACCAAAGGCCTCTTTTCAGCAGCGCAAAGGGCGGTAAACGAAGACCTTTGGTCCCGGTTGGTGGCTCCAACCGGGACTAAAGAGTGGCATTCGTCCCGGTTGGTCCAACCAACCGGGACCAAAGAGTGGCATTGGTACCGGTTGGTGCCATGAACCGGTACCAATGGACCCGTGTAACTACTTTTTTATTTTCTGCAGCTATTTTTTTGTTTATTCTTCCTGCAACTGTTTTTTTAGTCCCACCGCCAAGCGAGAGGCACTCGCAGCTGTTTATAAGCCCCGAGTGCGAGAGGCGATGACGAAGAGGCTCAATGCTCTCAAGACGTTGGTTAGCTTCAAGCCTTGAGGAATACGGTAGACTGCACAGAGTTATGTGCAGTGCAGTTGACACTATTCCAAAAGGCTTGAAGCAAATTAACGAGCATTGCGCCTCTTTTTTATATTTAATGGCTTATTACAACTCAGAAATAAAAAGAAAAAAAATAAATGTAGCATAAAAGAAAAAAAACTATATAAAAAACCACTCAGAATTAAATAGAAGAAAAAATAATTTTGAATAACTTTACTAAAAAAATAGCATACATCATATCTGTTCTGACCGTTGCAGCCGGCGATGGTGGTCATCTCTTCAGTCAGAGGTGGTCGGCCTGAGGCTGGGTGTTCGGATCCCGGATCCGCTATCCGCACCATTGCGAGTCGGGAGACGTAGTTGCCGGTGAAAACCGAGCTGACGGCGGGCGATGGCGGCGTTCCATGTCGTTACCATGATGAAGGCATCGTCGTGTGACTACCGTTGACCCACTCGTATTGCTCCCGGGGAAACCCTAGGATCTGGTGTTCCAGACCGGACGATGGCGACGCTGCGGTGTTGTTTCTCTCTTGGGAGCATTGTTTTGTGGAGCAGCGCTGGAAGTCAGAGGAAGGAGGAGCGGCTTTGTCTTGCACGGAGCTTCGGTGGAGCTGTCAAGTCATGCCTGGCCAACAGGTGCTATGCTTGGTCATGCCTGGTCGGAGGTGTGCTACGCACGACAGATCCACCAAGGGCTTCAAGCTGTGTCGGCTGGTGGTACTTGGCAGCATGGCGCTGAGGTGTATCAGTGGCGACCGTGACGTGTTCAGCTGTTTGCGCGGGACTAAAGATGAGCATTTTCCCGGTTGGTCCTACCAACCGGGACCAAAGAGTGGCATTGGTACCGGTTGGTGCCATGAACCGGTACCAATGGACCCGTGTAACTACTTTTTTATTTTCTGCAGCTATTTTTTTGTTTATTCTTCCTGCTGTTGTTTTTTTAGTCCCACCTCGCCAGCGAGAGGCACTGCAGCTGTTTATAAGCCCCGAGTGCGAGAGCGATGTGAAGAGGCTCAATGCTCCTGCACGTTGGTTAGCTTCAAGCCTTGAGGAATAAGGTAGACTGCACAGCGCTATGTGCAGTGCAGTTGACACTATTCTGAAAGGCTTGAAGCAAATTAATGAGCATTGCGCCTCTTTTTTATTTTTAATGACTTATTACAACTCAGAAATAAAAAGAAAAAAAATAAATGTAGCAGAATAGAAAAAACTATATAAAAAACCACTCAGAAATAAATAGAAGAAATAATAATTTTGATTAACTTTACTAAAAAATAGCATAGATGCTTATTTTAATGACTTATTACAACTCAGAAATAAAAATAAATGAATAAGTATAACAAAAAGAACAACAAATATATAAAACTACTCAGAAATGAATAGAAGCAAAAAATAGTTGTGATTAATCAGTACTAAAAAAGAGCATATATGCTTATTTTAATGGCTTATTACAACTCAGAAAAAAGAAAAAAATAAATATAGCAGAAAAGAAAAAACTATATAAAAAACTACTCAGAAATGAGTAGAGATGCGCTTATAGAGGAAATCCAACTTAAATTCATAACGAATTTCAACAGAAATCCGTATGAATTTATACTAAATTCCCTATATAAGGGCATCTATTTTTATTTTCAGAGGAGCTCAATAAGGTAGAGAGGGAGGGGCTTATAAACCGGTCTGATTCCCCTTCGGTTGGCGAGGTGGGACTAAACTTTGGTAGCAACGTGGACCAACCCTTTAGTCCCGGTTGATGGCACGACCCGGGACGAATGGTCAGCCTTTGGTCCCGGTTCGTGCCGCCAACCGGGACCAATGGTGGTGGGCCTGGAGCGAGGCCCATTGGTCCCCTTTCGTCCCACCAACCGGGACCAAAAGGTCCAGATGAACCAGGACCAATGGCCCACGTGGCCCGGCCGGCCCCCGGGGCTCACGAACCGGGTCCGGTGCCCCTATTGGTCCCGGTTCTGGATTGAACCGGGACTAATGGGCTGGACCTGCCTGGACCATTGGCCCCTTTTCTACTAGTGGAAACGTGCTAGCGCGTGTGAATCGCACGGAGAACAGGCTCTATATTCTCAACCTTGATCAATCTCAACCGGTGTGTTGGCTCGCCAAGAGTGATGATGATTCGTGGTTATCGCATGCTAGATTTGGACACGTTAACTTCTACGCCTTGAAGAAGATGTCGAAGATGGAGATGGTATCTGGGATGCCGTTTATCGACCATGTTGATCGAGTATGTGATGGGTGCTTGGTTGGAAAACAGCACTGCAGGCCGTTCCCTGCTCAGTCTACCTATCGTACAAGTGATGCACTCGAGCTGCTCCATGGTGATCTATGTGGCCCTATCACCCCAGCAACTCACGGAGGAAAGAAGTAGTTCTTCCTTGTGGTAGATGACTACTCGAGATACATGTGGGTCGTTCTCCTACGATCTAAAGATGAGGCATTTGAAGCGTTCAAGAAGCTGAAGGCTGCAACGGAGATGGAACACAAGCTGAAGGTTCGCGCTCTACGGACAGATCGCGGCAGAGAGTTTACGTCAAACGAGTTCAACGACTACTGCGACAAGATTGGCATAAAGAGGTTCCTCACGGCACCTTATACGCCGCAGCAGAACGGTGTTGTTGAAAGGCGCAATTGAACCGTCGTTGACATGGCAAGGAGCTTACTCAAGAGCAAGAATCTGCCGGGAACATTTTGGGGAGAAGCTGTCTCGACGGCGGTCTATCTTCTCAACCGGTCTCCAACGAAGGCAGTGATCGGCAAGACTCCGTATGAAGAAATTTACGGACGTAAGCCGAATGTGTCTCATCTACGGACGTTTGGATGTGTGGCGCATGTGAAGACGGCGGAGCCGCATCTCTCAAAGCTTGCCGATCGTAGCACCAAGATGGTGTTTATCGGATACGAGAGGAGTTCCGGCACCAAGGCCTACCGCTTCTATGATCCACAAACCAAGCGTCTACGGATTTGACGCGACGTTGTGTTTGAAGAAAACCAAGCGTGGAATTGGAGCGCAGCAGCCGACAATGCTCCAAACGGTAACATATTCACAGTTGAATTTCCAACAGATGATGATGCAAGGGAGGACGTCCAGGTGGTTGGCGAGACACCCAACCAAGGTGACCACAATGGAAGTGATCATCATGGTGCCGCCACCGACGACGACATGCATGGGTCGCAAGGTGATAGCGACAACGACATGCACGACATGGGCGGAGATCTCGACAATGAGGCGCATAGTGATGATGACAATCAAGATGATGGTCACGATCACGACGACTACGCCGACGAAGCGGATGCGAACGACCCGGCATCTACCACGCCCGATACTCAACCATGTTCCTCAAGTGCATCGATGCCGACACAATTTGTGTCGCCTCCTTCGCAAGCCATAACGGATTCTTCCGGGCCTCGTCGCTACAAGCCCCTCAAGAAAGTCTACAAGTACGTAAAGCCAGTTACACTCGAGTACTCCGATTTGTGTTTACTCGGAATTGAGGAGCCGGTGAACTTCATAGAGGCGAGCAAAAGTTTGATTTGGATGCACGCCATGGATGAGGAGATGAGGCGATAGAGAGCAATGTCACGTGGACTTTGGTAACCCGACCTCCGAACCAAAAGGCCACAGGTTTGAAGTGGGTTTACAAGTTAAAGGACACGAAGGGTGCCATTGTGAAGTACAAGGAAAGACTCGTTGCAAAGGGCTACGTACAACATCAGGGAGTTGACTATGAGGAGGTGTTTGCACCGGTTGCTCGAATCGAGACGGTGAGAGTGCTCCTAGCTTTGGCAGCACAAGAGGATTGGAAGGTTCATCATATGGATGTGAAATCCGCTTTCCTCAACGGCGACCTCAAAGAAGAAGTGTATGTGGAACAACCCCTCGGCTACGAGAAGAAAGGAGAGGAAGGAAAAATTTACAAGCTCAAGAAGGCACTTAACGGGCTGAAGCAAGCGCCAAGAGCTTGGAACTCAAAGTTAGACCAAAGTTTGGTCTCACTCAAATTCAGAAGATGTTCCCTCGACATCTGAAAGACAGTCTACCAAACACCGAAGAACAGGTGAAGGTTGAAGACGCGACCAAGAAGGAGCGTCGGCGTCAAGCTACAGATGAGCTGACAATGCCAAAGTCGGTGACTGGGATTCTGCAAGGAACGGCGAAAGCAATGCCAAAGATAAAGCATACGAGTAGTCGTATTTGGGACCCAGGTCGTAATCGAAGGTCAACAAGGTTAAGGAGGTGAATGTAGACATTAACCTTGTTGTGTCCGTGTAGGGTAGATTAGTGGAGTTCTAGTAGGATTACTAGTCCTAGTCGGATATCTAGCCCCTGGACGTGTATATAAAGCACCGGGAGGGTAGCTTTTGTATCACCAACGAAAAAGAAAAAGCAATACAAAGGAAAGGCTCGACACGGGCCTTTAGCCATCAAAACCAATCAGTTTCGTCTATCGTTTCGTTCGCTAAGTTTACCAGGAGTTTTCGTCGAGACGTTGCGCCGAGGCCGCCGGCCGAGTCAAGTTTATCGTATACGTCTACGTGTACGTGTGTGTTGCTTGAGAATCAATCAAGCTCGTCTAGCTAGCTTTGCACTCAGCGTGCATAGTTCCTGGGTGATCTGATCTAAAGATCAAAAGCCAACATCTCCTTGGCCTTACCAATCGTTGCCTGTGCTACGACCTACAAGTGAGGAAACATTAGCAGAGTTACCGATCCCTTAATGCAGTGGTGGTTTTGTTTTCTGATTCAAGATTTTGGTGTGCTTTAGAACTCATGCAGTCCCCAATCCCCCTCAGAATCATAGGAGAATGTCTCTCCCAATCATGATCTTGTTCTGCTTAAACGTCTTGTGACATAGATATTACAAAGTTGCTTGTAATTGCCAATTATAATGTCAAAAGAAGAACATCAAGGAAAAATATCTTTGTACTCCAATCAAGTAATCATAAAGATCCATTTGAAAGAAAATAGTTCGTAGAAATACATTGTTACTTAATATAACGTGTATCTTTTATATAAGCACAACAGCTGTGCATCTTCTATTATTTGAGCCAAATTTTAAGCTCAAGCTAGCATGATTCTGGAGGTCGTAGTTCATGAATAAGTATTTCACGAGACATAATGTAAACACATTAGTTTTTGTGTTAATATAACTCATGTCCTAGACATGCCGGCGTTCGCTCTAAAAGCAGGGAACCACTTGGCACTTGCACAACTTGATAACTAGTGTTGCGTTGGGGGGAAATTATAATGTCATTACCTTTGCGCATCATGATGTTTCTCCCATGCCTAATTAACAAAGTAAAAATAGTATTATAATTTTCAGATTGACAGCATCTCGATAAATCAGCCGACTATACAAGCTCACACCGAACTAGCTATAGCACTTTGAAATAGAGCACGTTGAGGGAATAATTAGTCTAAAAAGTGGGTCAGTGTGTGAAGCTTCAAGGGTTAAGGCCCTTGATCATCCATGTGTCATGTATTAATGGGTACAGTGGCAGGACTACGACTAGTGCTCGCAGAGTTGTAGCCCTTGTGTCGCCCAAGTGCAGAATGCATGAGAGATGTATGGATTATTCCGACCAAACACGGTTGAAAAATAGATAATCTAGGGCCCCTAAAACCAGATCGCATTGTCACTAATCTATCTTTACTCGCCCTTAAGTGGCTACTGTCGCAGCTTCTTTGGCCAATGGATAATTCTACACTTTCTAGCATCTTTCTACATCTCATGACTAGAGCAGAACAAACAAGTCATAGAATAGAGAAGTAGAGGACCCAACAACCCCAAAATCTCAACTGATTCCACATCCCTTTTGCAATGGAAGGTGACGAATATATAAGCTGTACATGGCATGGAGGATGGCAGGATGCTAGGGTAGATCAATTTTTTCGTTTAATGAAAAGGGCACAAAACGATGGGGTATTGAAGAGGGCTAGCAATCCATATTGGCAACCAGCACCTACACGGCCCCAAACCCTCTTCGCTCCAACCCCCCCCCACCCACGCCCCCAGCGTGCACACACACACACACACACACATTTTTCATTGCATTTCTCTCTATTTGTGGACACCTCTGAAACTCTAAAATTTGTAATTTTCAACTTTCTTGATTTTCACTTAGTGCATCTAGTCTTCGGATAAGTTTTTTCACCTTTAATTATATGTCATCGAAGAGATTGTTTTTAGAAATTCCTACTCTCTCCAGGTACTAACTGGAAATCCACTAGGTTCACTACCCTTAGTATCCGTTCTGTGTTTAAGGTCTCCATCTATTGTAATCATATATTTACCTATTCTTGCAATTATGAGAATCCCATGAATCAAACAGGCCCTGGGGGTTTTCTCCTAATGAGATGAATTATTTTTTCCCCATAAAGGCTGATTATATTAACTCAAAATATCACACCAATTGGATACAAAGTTTAATGAAAAACACCTAGCCACTGCATAGCAAGGATGCAGGGATGTGCATAACCAAACACGAACAGTCTAATAAAAATAAAAAATGCATAATAGCACAGTAAAGCCATAAAAGACCAACACTATGTGTATGCCTATGTCGCAGGAGAAGGTGGACCGATCGAGAGGTTATGTTGCCATCCATAATGTACAAAAAACTACCTAACCACTTATTCCAATCGCATAGGCGCCGCCTTGAAGAGCGGTTCGTACTCCATACAGAGTAGCGTAGACTACGTTCAAAATAAGTGTGTAAAACGAAAAATAGTCTGAAGAGGAGAAGAGTTTTTGTTATGAAGAATAAAATCAATTTTTACATAGCCAAAGCGACCATAATAAGGCAATATATAGTAGCATTTTAAGCTATCTGTAATTCCATCCAGATAGGGACCATAAATGTTGACAACACTTGTGGGCAGATAGAAATTATAATGTGATCGAGTTCGTGCGTAGCATTATAAGAATTCACCAAAATATATTAGCAATTGCGATAAATTTATATAGTCCAAGCCTTTTAGTTTCTAAAATACACATTTTTGCAACATTAGGTATAAAAATATGCAACATCCTAGTATGCATATCTCTTAGTACAAAATTGCATTTAATTTAAAATATGAAAAAATTCATGTAACAGTTAGATTATAAAAAACAATGTATAAAAGTGTAAGTATGAAGATAGAATGACTTTCTTTGCTTGAATGATATTTAATTATTCTAATATCAATTTGTTCCTTGTACAAA
This sequence comes from Aegilops speltoides, assembly GCA_021437245.1. Classification (NCBI taxonomy): domain Eukaryota; kingdom Viridiplantae; phylum Streptophyta; class Magnoliopsida; order Poales; family Poaceae; genus Aegilops; species Aegilops speltoides. The sequence goes on from CM038147.1 coordinate 506,420,986, forward strand.
ATAGTTATACTCATAGAAATTTCCTCAACATTACTTGTAACTTTCACAATATTGCTACCATCCTGTCAAAAATTAAATATGCAACACTAGGTAATCTAAAAAAAGGTAAATAATGCAACTAGAAATACCAAGGAGGCACTCGTTCATGCGCGGACTGGTAGCAATTTCAGAAACTGAAACAACACTCGATGGATTGATACATTCAATATCAAATTTGGTTCCGATATGCGGCAGTGACAGAAATGATACAAATGTGGACTGATTTACATAGTAGGTTGAAGATTTTTATCAGACATAGCAAATGTCTATTCTCCGCGTAAGAATAGATATAGTACAAATGAGGACTGATTTAAATAGTAGGTTGAAGATTATAAGAAAAAACAATCTATTTTTCTTGCAGGTGTGCCCAAATGATTTATATTGCGATTAAACTCGACACGAGCATCGTCCTTTATTCAATTACAACTTACAACCACAAAATATATTTTGAATACATGATGTTCTAAATTATGAAGCCTATCCTCGTGTTGATCCCACGAAAAAGAAATTAGTTGCTAAACATGCCCGGAGTTCATGCAGCAATGGGACATTCACAACCCTATATGCTGGATGGTCTACTATATAGGTTTGTAGTTCAGTTTATATCCATCTTTCTGGGGTAGAAAATATGCACATGATTCACCATTTTGCTGGAGCAAGAGCCTTCTAATGAATGTGAGATTGAGAAAACAAACAACAAAAATAAGAGATTGAAAGGGATAGAGGTTAGGGAGCATACCGGTGTGGAGGAGACACAAGGGCGTGACTGGCAGCAAAGAGATCGGCGATACCAGGGAGGAGACCGGTGCTCCGTGCCGCGCACTTTGGCACACGCGACCTTGTTCGCCGGCGAACGGCCGCCTTGCGTGTGTCCACGTCCCCGTCGGTGATGACCTGGCAGAGGACGGAGCGGTTAATCTTCTGTCGGGATGGTGTGGCGGCACGAGCAAGGTGAGGGGTGCGTCGGCGAGGCCCTCTAAGACTTTTGGCACTTTTGGCAGGCATAGCCGCATAGGTGTGTGTGCCTAAGGATGGGACTGAGCAAATCACTTTGAAGACATTTTTTTTTGGAAAAGGGGACGTGCCCAAGCCTCTGCATCAGAAAGATGCATACGGCTCATATTATTAAAAGGATAGACCAGTAGCATAGTGTCGAAAAGTCATAGTACAAACTAAAACAAAATCTGTAAATAAGAAAAGCCCAAAGCCACAACCGGCTGGCAAAACAATAGGATCACTACATGTCTATCCTATTACATGACCGCCATCCAAACCCACTAGTAGAAAAACACCAATCAGTCCCGGTTCGTAAGGGCCTTTAGTCCCGGTTCGGGAACCAGGACTAATGGATCGTTACTAATACCTCAACCCATTAGTCCCGGTTCAAACACGAACCGGGACCAATGTGCCTCCACGTGGCCCTGTGCGCCGAGCCCAGTCAGGGGGCCTTTGGTCCCAGTTGGTGGCTCCAACCGGGACCAAAAGGCATCCACGTGTCTGCATTCCAGTGGCCTGTTTTTTTTGAAAGGAGGGGGGTTGGGGGGTTTTGGGGGTTTTGGGGGTTAATTTAGGTGTTTCGTATATTGTGTTAGCTAGCTAATTAATAGAGAGAAGTGTCCTCTCTTAATTATGTCCGTGCTTGCTCGACGCTACGTAGTATATATACATAAGTGATCGAGAGAACCATTCAGTCTGAAGTTAAGTCATGCATACCGAGAGAAGTGATCGATCGACCTCTCCTTCTCCGAGAGATTGGTCGAACAACAAGTTTTACTGGCTACATACATGTACAATCTATATAAGATCTCTTAATTACAAACCACTAGCATTTGAATTCAAGTTCCACATGGTATTCTCCGCTTTCTTGATGGCGTGTTCAAGAAAGAATCCCGCCAATTCCTCTTGAATTGCTTTCATGCGATCTGGTTCTAGGAGATCATCCGCATCTGCCACGTCTAATTAATTTGAAGAAGGGGTTAATTAATACATATATATGAATGAAACTCAACAGAAATGATGGTGTAATAAAATGAAATTGTGAATATTATTGCTTACGCACTTCATATTGTCTTCTAGAGTAGCCCGCTTGTTTTTCAATGTCGCGTTGTGGATGAACTCGCACACGTAGTATCCACGTAAATCATTCCTTCCTCCTGCCACAAGCACTTTACGAGAAATAGAGGTCAATCAAACTGATAATGAAGCATTATATAAATGGCATTGATGAAAGTATAGCTATAGAATCAACGGAGATGCGCGCCCGAGAGTACTTACTTTGGTATACATATTGCAGCTCCTTGGCAGTCCGGAGCTTGTGCGGTGAACTGTTTCCAAACCCTGCAAGACAAAGAAAATAATTATTATTACTTGAGATATCAGGAAATGAACAAAAAGTTGCCGATATGGTGCGATAATGATCGATTGAACTTACTTGCTGAGCATTTCAGTCATGTCCGCATAGGTGTTGGGATCTTTCCGTCAGAGTCTAAGACGGTTACTAGTCCACGCTCAAGCTTAATCTCCAGAAGAATATAGTGGTACCTACACGCATGCATAACTCATCAGTTACATTAACCTCGGTCGAGTAATAAGGAAAACCGAATATGCACACGACAGTAACACTCACGGGCCGTGGTAAGGAAAGAGTATGGTATCTTTGTTTTGATTTTGATCAATGATTGTAGCAAGTTGTCCTCGGCCTCTTGGTAGCGCTTTTCAACCAGAAAACATCTATGATATTTGTGTTAATGAACCCAATATCATAGATTTCATTTTTTGCACTCGACGATCTTCAATCTGCATAATATATTGAGGATAATTAATTATAAATACATGCAATGAAAGAGCCGAGCTATATATACAGACTAATGACGAAATAGTACTTACGAGCAGTAGCAAAAGACCATTAATTTATCGAGGGCCTTTTGATTGAAGAACTCAAGAACTCTTCAAATGGAATAGACAACAGATCATTTGAAACGAGGTCGTGCTCCTCTTTAATTTTCAGATACAAAGTGTTCGTCCCCTCGGACTCTCGAGGGTTTTCATGTACCAACTGTGGAATCTTCGCATCATTGTTGTCGAGACTTTTCATCTTTGACGAGAGGCTTCCGTGCATCAGATCTGAATAAGTCCACCTCCATGAAATCAGGAAGTGCATCGTCAGGCAGGTAATCTTCAAGATTGCCATAACCGGCCACCGTCCCCGGAGGATTAGACACATTCAGCGGGGGGCACGATTGCTGTGCTTGTTCGCCGAGCTGGGCAATTTTTTTCCCCTTTGCCCGTTTTTCTTTTAACCTTTTATCAGTGACAGTAGTTCCCGACCGCTTGGCTTGGAGATATGTCTGTTCAGTAATGCGCTCATAGTTGGTTCTCGGCGGAGACTTTGGTGGTTTCCTCAAGGCATCGAGAGTGCGCTTTGCTTTCACCGGATCGACCTTCTCCTCCGGAGGTGGATGTATCTTTGCTTTAACCCCTTCAAAGAACTCCTTCACTTGGGTCTGCACGATCGTATCGTTTTCCTCCTTGCTCCTCTCATACGGTAACTTCTCTACAGGCTTTAGAGGTGGACCATATCTGTATTGCCTCTCTCTTCTTGTGCTGCTAGACACCGGAGCACACGGAGCGGCTGCGGCGTCTGTCTTCCTTCGTGCTTGCTTACGAGGCGGAGGAGAAGGACTACGACGCGTCGGAGCAGCCGGGCGGGCGGGTCTCTTCCGCCCTTCGGGCGAGGCGGAGAAGGAGGAGGCGGAGTGCCGCCACGCCCGGAGAAGGGGGCGGAGTGCCGCCACGCGTGCCCTGATCTTCACTCACCGGAGGAGGAGGCGGTGGAGGAGGCGGAGTGCCGCCATGCGTGCCCTGATCGTCACTCGCCGGAGGAGGAGGCGGTGGAGGAGGCGGAGTGCCCTGACTCGCCGGAGGAGGAGGAGGAGGCGGAGGCGTCCAGTTCAGAAGGTCGATGAGCTCCTTCCGCCATAGGCATGGAGTCTTGAGAGCGAAGCCAGCCTAGTCTCCCCTTCACGGTAGGGTGCTCAAGCCGAGGTCCTCAAATCCTCCGTTATTTCATCAACCATCACCTTAGCAAATCATACCGAATCGGTGGCGGTGATAAGTTGTGCGGGTCCACTAGGATAAACTTGGCCAACAGCCGCCTTGACCTTCAAATTCATGCATCGCGCCATAATGTGGCAATTTTGAGACTCGTGATACCATCCACGGATAGCTGGCGAAGCCGTCAAGACATTCTCCGGCTGAAGCAGCTCGGTGGAAGCAACGCTGCTTCTGCGCTGAGATGGCGGGGTAACCGGGGAAGCTTCGCATGTCGTTTGTTGCGATCTGCTGCTTCTCGTTCCTCTTCTTGATCCTCTAGCCCCATTACCCTTCCAAGCAGCGCTGCATTTGGTCATGCTCCACTTTCTTCCTCCTCTCGTGGGTTTTGTAACCCCTGCGTCCGGAAAACCAACCTTCCACGGAAGCGAGCTGGCGTGCCTCGTGTCCGTCCGTGGTGCTCGGGATTCCCAAGGGCCATTGTGAGCTCGTCCTTCTCCTTGTTTGGAAGGAACGTCCCTCATTGCGCAGCATCAATATATTGTCGAAGTTTCTTGACTGGTGTTTGCGTTGCTTGTTCGCCCATCGACACCGCCTCACATAGGTCCAAGGTTCCGCCAGCCCGAAGAACCAAGTCCGCAACGGTGCGCCAGCGATCGCCTCTGGTTTGATCCCTTTTCAAGCAGATCATGCTCAGCCTTGGACCACTTAGGCGGGCTTTGAGGTAGCCACCGACCCGTGCGATGGTGAAGCGTCTTCTTCGCAGCATTTTTCTTGTTTGTCTCCGACATCTTCTTACTCTTTTCCGATGTCATGTGGGCCACAAATGCGGGCCAGTGATCTTTGATCTTCTCATATTTGCCGATGAATTCTGGTGTCTTTTTTTTCTTTACAAACTGGTTCAGCTCTTTCCTCCACCTCCTCATTAGGCTTGCCATCTTCTTAAGAGCACAAGACTTGATTAATTGCTCTTTAACTGGCTTCTCCGGATCCTCCTCTGGCGGTAGGGTGAAATTTGCCTTCAGCTCATTCCAAAGATCTTCTTTCTGCATATCATTGACATAAGACACCTCAGCGTCTTCATCCTTAGCAGCTTATACCATTCTTTGGATCTGATCGGGATCTGTCCCTAACAAGAACCCCGTGACCGAGCGAAAATGCCTTCTTTGTCCGGATGGGTTCAATCGGTTCGCCGTTGGCGCGATTTCTATGATCTCAAACTTTTCATCCGAGCTCAACTTTTCTTGGGCCTCGTCTCCGTCGAAGTTGTGCTCGATCCGGAGGGCTAGAAATTATAAGGAAGAAAGACGACGATTACTTAATATGTGTACATATACCAAAACAATGGATGCATCAATTAACTTGTCAAGACGGGCTTAACTAATATATATATACCTGGCGGACTCGGTTCGGTGACTCGGCTCGCACGGTCTCCTTCGTCTTGTACCTCCATTGTGTCACCGAGCCATCATGAACATAGTCCTCCTCTTGTACCGGCATTAATGAGTCGAAGCCATCATAATCATAGCCCTCTTCTTCATCCATCTGACCAACGGTGTCGATGAGAAATGACGCAACATCATCACTTCCATTTGCGATTATTTCCCCCAACATCGCTTCTGTTTCTTCGTCTTGGGAGTGCTCCATAGTTTCTGCAAATATTGACAACATGTCAATTATTATTCAACATCGTTTTCTCTCTAGGGTTTGGGTGTCCTCGAGAGTTTTGGTCGAGCGAGAGGGCCGAGGGGGGTGCTGCAGTTGTATCTAGAGGGGGTTAATTATATCGACAACGACGCGACATACATATACATATCGGGGAGAGGGTATCGGTACCACCCCCTCGTGTTTAAGTTTCTTCTTTCTCCTTTCCTTTCTTTCTTCTTCTCCTCTTCTTTTCTTCTTCTCCTCGAGAAAGGAAAATAATTAAGGAAAAGGAAGAAAGAGGAAGAAGGAAGAAGGAAGAAGAAGAAGAAGTAAAGAAGAAAAAAGAGGAGAAGAAGAAAGGAATAGAGGAGAAGAAGAAAAATAGAATTTCTCCTTTCTCCTCTATTCCTTTCTTCTTCTCCTCTCTTTTTCTTCTTTTTCCTCTTCTTATTTATTTCTCCTCTTCTTCCTCTCCTCTTTTCTCCTTTCTTCCTCTTCTTATTTTCCTTTTCCTCTCATTCTTTTATTATTGCTTGTTTTTAAAAAAATGTTCAAATAGAAAATTCCAAAAAAACAAAGGTTTTGCCTAATGCATTGTTCATATGAATATACCAACATTTGCATATTCTACAATAATTAATATCAACAAAAAAATCTGTGAACAGAAAAAAAACCGAACTTTTCTAAAATCTATCTTTTGCATATATATAGCCACATATGAACAGAGCAGCATATATACATACACATATATGAACAGAAAAAAACTAATAAAATGAAACATATACATAACACATATATGCATTGTTCATATGAACAGAAAAAAACTAAACTAATAAAAATGAAAAAAACAGAGCCGCATATATATATATATATAGCCACATATATACATACACATATATATATATATACATTGAACAAAAAAAAAACTAATAAAATGAAAGAAAAAAAAAGCCGGCAGGGCGTGCGGCTGGCAGCTGTGGTGGAGCTGGGCCGGGCGACGGCGACGGCGACGGCGACGGGCGCAGGCGTGTGGCGCTGCGGCGGCGGCGACGCTGGCGGAGTGGCGGCGGCGGCAAGGAGGCTGGCGGCGACGACGGCGAAGCGCTCGGGGAGGACGGCGACGACGACGGGCGCGGGTGACGGCGACGGCGACGGCGACGGAGGGAGCGGCGGCGGTCGGGGCAGCTGGCGGCGTCGATCGTTCGGCGTCGTCGGGGGCAATGTGACGATGAACTGCAAAAGCGCAAAGTGCCACTTATATACAAGGAGCATTGGTCGGTTGGTGGCACCAACCGTGACTAATGCCCCTTTAGTCGGTTGGAGCCACCAACGGGACCAAAGCCTCAATTCGGCAGCCCAAAGGGCGGGAAGCTGCGCCTTTGGTCCCGGTTGGTGGCTCTAACCGACTAAAGCCCCTTTAGTCGGTTGGTGCCACCAACCGGGACCAAAACCTCGCTGCCAGCGTCGGGGCCCTCGCTAGTTGAGAGGGGCGCGATGGTTTATAAGCCCCACCGCCGCTCCCTCTCGAACTCCTTTGAACTGCAGGCTTATGGGCCTACTTGCTCCTTCGTTGCTGTTGGACCTTACGGGCCTTCGGGCCTGAATCTGGCCCAAATAGGATACCAATCGTATTCAGGCCGTGGGGCCCAGTGGGTGGCATTTTTTTCTTGCTTTATTTAATTTATTTTGTTTCTACTTACAACAAAATACTTATTGTTGTTTTTTGTTTTGTTTTCTGCATTATTTATTTTCTATTGTTTTTGCTCTATTTTTAAATCTTTTTGCTTCTAGTTTTAGGAAAATTATAAACTTTCTATTAGTGCCATTACTAATTTTCAAATTTGAAAACACTTTTTTTGTTTTCTGTCTTGCTTTATATAATTTATTTTGTTTCTACTTACAACAAAATACTTATTGTTGTTTTTTGTTTTGTTTTCTGCATTATTTATTTTCTTTTGTTTTTGCTCTATTTTTAAATCTTTTTGCTTCTAGTTTTAGGAAAGTTATAAACTTTCTGTTAGTGGCATTACTAATTTTCAAATTTGAAAACACTTTTTTTTGTTTTCTGTCTTGTTTTATTTAATTTATTTTGTTTCTACTTACAACAAAATACTTATTGTTGTTTTTTGTTTTGTTTTCTGCATTATTTATTTTCTTTTGTTTTTTGCTCTATTTTTTAAATCTTTTTGCTTCTAGTTTTAGGAAAATTATAAACTTTCTGTTAGTGCCATTACTAATTTTCAAATTTGAAAACACTTTTTTTTTGTTTTCTTTCTTGCTTTATTTAATTTATTTTGTTTCTACTTACAACAAAATACTTATTGTTGCTATTTTTAATTATTACGAGGGCCGAACCATAAGACATTTCAAATGAACTCTGAAAAAGTTGGAAGTTGGCATGGTATCATAAATTGACCCACACATAGCATGTGCATGTACAAAACGAACAATGGTATCATACTCATCAGTTACAATATAATGGTATCATAAACGAACAATAGTTGCGGGAGAAAGTCTTCACTTTTTCTTCGCTTGTGTCATTTTCTTATTGCGCCGTAACCATGGATAATCTTCATCGTTTATCAGGATGCTGGGGTCAGCCTTGACTTTAAAGGAGGAATTTCATGAAACTTTTCATAATCTTGAGACATGTCATCTTGTCCTCCACTCCCACGATGTCCCTTTTTCTGAAAGAACCATGTGGCGCTTTGGCTCATCGTATGATGTATTTGCTTCCTTATCTTTTCTCTTTCTCGGTCTCATGGACATGTCCTTCACATAGATAACCTGTGCCACATCATTGGCTAGGACGAACGGTTCGTCGGTGTACCCAAGATTTTTCAGATCCTTGTTGTCATTCCGCATGTGGGTCTACCTGCATACCCGCCTCGACAGATTGACCCATTTGCACTTAAACAAAGGGACCTTAAAATCATGTCCGTAGTCAAGTTCCCATATGTCCACTATGTAACCATAATATGTGTCCTTTCCCCTCTCGGTTGTTGCATCAAAGCGGACACCGCTGTTTTGGTTGGTGCTCTTTTGATCTTGGTCAATCGTGTAAAATATATTCCCATTTATCTCGTATCCTTTCCAAATCAATACGGTCAAAGATGGTCCCTGGATAACAAGTACAGCTCCTCACAAACAGTGTTGTCACCTCGACACGTGCTTCCAACCAACTGCTGAAAGTCTGATGTGTTCACATGTAATCCGATCGTCGACCTTGCTCACGTGTTTGAAGCGCAGATCGTTCTTGTGTTCATCGACATACGGGTCACCAAGGTAGAGTTACGTAGAACTGTGTAGTGGGCTTGAGACCAAGAATATCCGCCCCTGCATATTATTGAGTCCTTTCCAAGCGTGCCTTTTCGGTCAGTCTCCCCTCATACCGCGATTTAGGGAGACCTATCTTCTTAAGGTCAGGAATGAAGTCAACACAAAACCCGATGACATCCTCTGTTTGATGGCCCATGGAGATGCTTCCTTCGGCCTAGCGTTACGGACATATTTCTTTAGGACTCCCATGAACCTCTCAAAGGGTACATATTGTGTAGAAATACGGGCCCATAATGACAATCTCGTCAACTAGATGAACAAGAACGTGCGTCATGATATTGAAGAAGGATGGTGGGAACACCAGCTCGAAGCCCGACAAGACATTGCACCATATCACTCCTTAGCCTTGGTATGGTTTCGGATCGATCACCTTCGAGATATTGCATTGAGGAATGCACATAGCTTCACAATGGCTAATCGGACGTTTTCGGTAGAAGCCCCTCAATGCAACCGGAAGCGATTGCGTCATAATCACGTGGCGATCATGAGACTTTAGGTTCGAAACTTTTCTCTGCCATATTTATTATTCCTTTTATATTCGACGAAGCCAGTCGGGACCTTCATACTAGCAGGCATTCAAAGAAGATTTCCTTCTCTTCTTTGGTAAGAGCATAGCTGGCAGGACCTTCATATTGCTTTGGAGGCATGCCGTCTTTTTCGTGCAAACGTTGCAGGTCCTCTCGTGCCTCACCTGTATCTTTTGTCTTCCCATACACGCCTAAGAAGCCTAGCAGGTTCACGCAAAGGTTCTTCGTCACGTGCATCACGTCGATCAAGAGCGGACCTCTAGGTCTTTCCAAAGAGGGTAGGTCCCAAAATATAGATTTCTTCTTCCACATGGGTGCGTGTCCCTCGGCGTCACTCGGAACAGCTAGTCCGCGGGACCCTTTCCAAAGATTACGTGTAAATCATTGACCATAGCAAATGCGTGATCACCGGCACGCATGGCGGGCTTCTTCCGGTGATCTACCTCGCTTTGAAATGCTTGCCTTTCTTTCGACATTGATGGTTGGTCGGAAGAAATCGGCGATGGCCTGTGTACACATTCTTCCCGCAGCTTGCGGTATATACTATCGATATCAAGTAAGCAGTGCGTGCATGCGTGGTATCCCTTGTTTGTCTGTCCCGAAGGTTCTTGAGAGCGGGCCAATCGTTGATGGTCACGAACAGCAACGCCTTTAGGTTAAATTCCTCCTGTTTGTGCTCATCCCACGACGTACACCGTTTCCATTCCACAGCTGTAAAAGTTCTTCAACTAATGGCCTTAGGTACACATCAATGTCATTGCCGGGTTGCTTAGGGCCTTGGATGAGAACGGCATCATAATGAACTTCCGCTTCATGCACATCCAAGGAGGAAGGTTATACATACATAGAGTCACGGGCCAGTGCTGTGATTGCTGCTCTGCTCCCGAAAGGATTAATGCCATCCGCGCTTAAAGCAAACCATACGTTCCTTGGCTCACTTGCAAACTCATCCCAATACTTTCTCTCGATTTTTCTCCACTGCGACCCGTCGTGGTGCTCTCAACTTCCGTCTTTCTTACGGTCCTCACTGTGCCATCGCATCAACTTGGCATGCTCTCCGTTTACGAACAGACGTTTCAACCGTGGTATTATAGGAGCACACCACATCACCTTCGCAGAACCCTCTTCCGGGGGCTCGCCGTCAACATCACGAGGTCATCTCGTCGATCATATACCATAATGCACCGCATACCGGGCATGCGTTCAGATCCTTATACGCACCATGTAGAGGATGCGATCATTAGGGCATGCATGTATCTTCGCACCTCCAATCCTAGAGGGCATCGATCTTCTTTGCTGCGTATGTCTTGTCGGGTAATTCGTTATCCTTTGGAAGCTTCTTCTTCAATATTTTAAGTAGCTTCTCAAATCCTTTATCGAGCACAGCATTCTCGCCTTCCATCGCAGCAATTCAAAGACGGTACCTAGCTTTGTGTTGCCATCTTCGCAATTGGGGTACAACCTTTTTTTGTGGTCCTCTAGCATGCGATCGAACTTCAGCTTCTCTTTTTGACTTTCGCATTGCGTCCTTGCATCGACAATGACCCGGCGGAGATCATCATCATCGGGCACATCATCTGGTTCCTCTTGATCTTCAGCAGCTTCTCCCGTTGCAGCATCATCGTGCACATCGTCTGGTTCCTCTTGATCTTCTGGAGCATCACCGTATTCAGGGGGCACATAGTTCTCATCGTACTCTTCTTCTTCGCCGTCTTCCATCATAACCCCTATTTCTCCGTGCCTCGTCCAAACATTATAGTGTGGCATGAAACCCTTGTAAAGCAGGTGGGTGTGCCGGATTTTCCGGTCAGAGTAAGACTTCGTATTCCCACATATAGGGCATGGACAACACATAAAACCATTCTGCTTGTTTGCCTCAGCCACTTCGAGAAAATTATGCACGCCCTTAATGTACTCGGAGGTGTGTCTTGAACCGTACATCCATTGCGGTTCATCTGTGCATTATATATAATTAAGTGTGTCAAAAATCATTAGAGAGATCATGAATAGATAATTAATTAAGTGACCAAATTAATAGAAGTTCATCATCACATTAAAACCAAAGTACATACATAGTTCTCATCTAACAACATAAAGCTCTGCAGAGCATCTAAATTAATTAAACCATACATCTGAAACTATGTAAAACATTTCAATGCGAAACAAATGCGATCATAATCGCAACCAATGTAACAACCGATCCAACGACATAATGATACCAAGCCTCGGTATGAATGGCATATTTTCTAATCTTTCTAATCTTCAAGCGCATTGCATCCATCTTGATCTTGTGATCATCGACGACATCCGCAACATGCAACTCCAATATCATCTTCTCCTCCTCAATTTTTCTAATTTTTTCCTTCAACAAATTGTTTTCTTCTTCAACTAAATTTAACCTCTCCACAATAGGGTCGGTTGGAATTTCCGGTTCAACAACCTCCTAGATGAATAAAATCTATGTCACGTTGGTCGTCATAATTGTCATAAATAATAAATGAACCAATAGTTATGAAAAGATAATATATACCACATCCGAATCATAGGCGGGGACGAGGGCCGACGGGCGGATACCAAAACCATCGCACTATATAAGATGCAATAATAAAAGTAAGAAATTTATACAAGTATATATCTATCTAAACATACAAATAAGAATATTTTTCCTTTGGAAAGAAGATAAGAACAAGAGGCTCACCACGGTGGTGCCGCCGATGAGATCGGTGCGGGTGATCGGCGACGTTGAAGACGGGGACGGGGCGTGACGGACCGCTAAACCTAGACAAATATGGAGGAAAATGGAGCTTGGCGGTCGAGCTTGGAGAGGAGAAACCTTAAGTAGTGTGGCTCGGGCATTCCATCGAACACCTTGTGTGCATATGAGGTGAGCTAGAGCACCACCAAGCCCTCTCCCCCTCGACCAGAAAAACAGAGCAGTGTGCTCTGCTCTTGCGCGAGGGGGTATATATAGGCACCACCATTGGTCCCGGTTGGTCGCATGAACCGGGACTAAGGGTTTCCTTTGGTCCGGTTCGTGCCACGAACCGGGACGAATGGTGGTGGGCCAGGAGCGAGGATCATTGGTCCCGGTTCATCCCACCAACCGGGACTAAAAGGTCCAAACGAACCGGGACCAATGGCCCACGTGGCCCGGCCGGCCCCCGGGGCTCATGAACCGGGTCCGATGCCCCCATTGGTCCCGGTTCTGGATTGAACCGGGACTAATGGGCTGGACCGGCCTGGACCATTGCCCCCTTTTCTACTAGTGACCGGTTGAAAATATCCCGAGCTACCATCTCCCATCGGGTAGACGCAGTAACCAAACGCTCCCTGGCCTCCGTCGGAGTGAGTAGCGACCACATACGGATGAACGCCGTGGCCCTGAAGATAACCTGCAAAAAGTGAATGTTTGTTGATCGGTTAAAGACTAAGTCATTTCTGCAATTCCATATTGCCCACAAAAGTGCACAAACGCCAACCCGAATGTGTCTTGCAATGTCAGAATCCATCCCATCGAGCCATGTTCCAAATAATAAGCTAATAGAGGTGGGCTGACTAATATTAAAAGCAATATGAACCGACCGCCACAGAATCTTAGTCAACGGACAATCGAGAAAGAGGTGTTTGATGTTTTCATTATGATCACAGAAGCTACATCGAGACGGACCTACCCAATTACGTTTTGCAAGGTTATCCTTAGTCAGAATGACTTGTTTATGCACAAACCACATAAACACTTTAATACGTAAGGGTACCTTAACTTGCCAAACATGTAACGAGGTAGGGATGACAGTAGAGTTAATGACATCCTGATACACTGATTTGACCGAGAACACACCGTTCTTAGTAAGTTTTCAGTGCAACTGATCAGGGTGTGGAGACAACCGGACATCCATTAGACGACGAACCAGATGGAGCCAGGCCTCCCAAAGATTTCCAACAAGCGTCCGCCTAAAATTGATATTGAGGGGAATGGATTGTAAAACAGTAGCAACATAGGCACCTCTACGTTGGACAATGTTATACAAAGAAGGATATTGAAGTGCTAGTGGGGTCTCCCCAAGCCACGTATCCTCCCAAAACCTCGTCGTGGTACCATTCCCAACAATAAATTTAGTCTTGTTGAAAAAGATTTGTTTAACTCTCATCAAACCCTTCCAAAAGGGCGAGTCGGAAGGTCTCACAGTCACCTGAGCAAAGGTTTTAGCAAAGAGATACTTATTGCGTAAAATCTGTGCCCAAGTGGCCTCCGTCTCAGATGACAACTTAAAAAGCCACTTGCTAAGGAGACATATGTTTTTGATTTCCAAATTTTCAATACCTAGGCCACCTTGGTCCTTAGGTCTGCAGATAATATCCCACTTCGCAAGTCTATACTTCCGTTTAAGCTCATCAATTTGCCAAAAGAATCGAGATCGATAGAAATCTAACCTTTTCCTAACTCCGACCGGAACCAAGAAAAAGGATAATAGAAACATAGGCATACTAGTAAGGACCGAATTAATCAGAATTAATCGACCTCCATATGACATGAGCTTTCCTTTCCAACAGCTCAGTTTCTTTTCAAAACGATCCTCAACACATTTCCACTCAATATTAGTTAGCTTACGATGATGAATGGGTATACCTAAATACGTAAATGGTAAAGAACCCAATTCACATCCGAACAATTGTTGATACGAGTCCCGGTCATCATTTTCTCTTCCAAAGCAAAACAATTCGCTCTTGTGGAAGTTGATTTTAAGCCCAGACAATTGTTCAAATAAGCACAGCAGCAGCTTCATGTTCCTTGCTTTCGCCATATCAGGCTCCATAAATATGATAGTATCATCATCATACTGAAGAATGGATATCCCGCCGTGTACTAGATGCGGAACCAGGCCACCTACCTGTCCTGCATCCTTTGCCCGACCTATTAAAATAGTCAGCATATCAGCCACTATGTTAAACAGGATCGGTGACATAGGGTCTCCTTGGCGTAGACCCTTGTGTGTTCGGAAATAATGACCCACGTCACCATTCACCTTAATCTGGACACTCCCTTTTTGGTTAAAGAATCAATTTGGTTTCTCCAGGCCGGATCAAAACCTTTCATACGCAAAGCTTGTTGAAGGAAAGGCCATTTGACTTTATCATATGCTTTTTCAAAATCCACTTTAAAAACTACGCCATCAAGTTTTTTGGAATGGATTTCATGGAGCGTTTCATGCGAGACAACAACCGCTTCCAGGATGTTTCTATCCGGCATGAAAGCAGTCTGGGACGGCTGAACTACTGTGTGTGCTATTTGTGTAAGCCTATTTGTCCCCACCTTAGTGAAGATTTTGAAACTCACATTTAGCAGACAAATGGGTCGAAACTGCTCAATCCGAACAGCCTATGTCTTCTTAGGAAGAAGAGTTATCGTCCCAAAATTTAGCTTGAACGATTGAAGCTGCCCCTCAAAAAACTCGTGAAACATGGGCATCAAGTCTCCTTTGATAAAATGCCAACACTTATTGTAAAACTCCGCCGGAAACCCGTCCGGACCTGGAGCCTTATTATTCTCCATTTGAGTAATAGCCTCAAACACCTCTTTCTCCGAGGAAGGAGCAGTCAAGAGCTCATTCTTGGCAGTCTCAAGTTGAGGCACATCCTCAACCCTAGACTCATCCAACGACACGAAAGTCTCTACCGGGGGACCAAACAACTATTTGTAATAATTGGTAATATAAACTTTGAGACTATCCTGACCAACTATCGTCCCTTCATCTTGTTCTAATTGGAAAATTCTCTTTTTACGATGCTTCCCAGTCGCAATCATGTGAAAGAATTGAGTGTTATCCTCGCCTTCTACGATTTTGCGAACCTTGGCTCGCAATGCCCACTTCAGTTCCTCCTCATGGAGAAGCTTTTTAAGCTGCATCTCTGCATCTATCTTTGTTTCCAACTCATTGGAATCCAAGATAGAGGTTTCTGCTTTAGCTTCGAAGTTTTGAATAATTAGAAGAAGTCGGTCCTTCTCCACCTTATAAAACCCATGCGTGTGCTTAGCCCAGCCACGAAGGAACCGACGGAGATGACGAATCTTGGATTCCCATCTGTCGATAGGCGTCCTACCTCCCGAGTCCATAGCCCACTCTCTAGCTAGCAACTCGAGGAACCCTTCTCTTTCAAACGAGGCAAGTTCAAACGAGAAAATGTTCTTGTTACCCACGAAATTTTGAACTCCAGAGTCGACTAGTAACGGTGTATGATGCGAGACACCTCGAGTCAAAGCCTGCACTGTTACTAGGGGAAACTTCTGTTCCCACTCGACACTAGCTAGCACACGGTCAAGTTTCTCAAAGGTCGGGACCGGTAACGAATTAGCCCAAGTGAATTTCCTACCCGAGAGCTCGATCTCTCTGAGATCCAAACTTTCAATGATAGTGTTGAACATAAAGGGCCATCGACCGTCAAAATTGGCATTATTCTTGTCCTCTTTTCTTCGGATTATGTTGAAATCCCCTCCCACTAAGAGAGGTAGCTGTTCATTACCACATATGCGCACCAAATCCGCCAAGAAATCTGGTTTGAGTTCTGGTTGTGCAGCTCCGTAAACTGCCACCAAAGCCCAATCAAACCCATCTGCCTTAGATCTAGCCCGAAACTTGACAGCGAACTCACCCATAACTACGCTCCGAACCTCCAATGTATCACACTTAACCCCAAGTAAAACCCCGCTGGATCTTCCCCGAGGTGGGAGGCAATGCCAATCAAAATCTACCCCCCCAGACAAAGTAGCAAGAAATTGAGTAGTGAAATTGCTTCTTCCAGTCTCGGACAAAGCAATAAAATCTAAATGATGTTCAAGAGAAGCATCCGCTAGAAACCTCCTTTTAGCCAAGTCTCTAAGACCTCTGCTATTCCAGAAAATGCCTCTCATAAGTCATCGTGAAATTTTTTGGCAGTACGAATCCTAGCACTCCTACGCACTGTGGAGACTGGATAAACCTTTCTTTTCCATGTCCACTTAGGCTTCACTTGACCATCAACCTGAACATCACCATCATTCTCAACTTCTAGCACTAAAGGCTCATCTACATGAAGAGACGTCTCAGGATGGGTGTCTTCCTCTATCTCTAGACATGCAGGGTCAAGATCGGCACACATACCATCGAGAACCCTAACCCCAAGCGCATCAATCTCCGAATCATTCATTGGTTTAACTGCAGCTATGTGACGAATCATATCTACCGCACGCTCAGCTTCCAAATCAAGAATGTCGTTAACTGATTTAGCAATCTAAAGATCATTATTACCAAGTGAAATTCCTAGTTGATTTGCATTATGGATGAATTCATTATCAGTGAAATGCAAAATGGAATTTGACTTAATAACAGACATACCAGTGGTGCTCTCGACGTCCTGCAACTTGGCAGCCCTCAAAGCACACCGCAGTTGTATGTCATTGATGTCCGGCTGCTCCTGCAACCTCCCGTTGATCCGCCTCCCCTGGGAGACAGGATCCGGGATACCACCAAAGGCGATGACCTCCTCGCGGGAAGCCCTGCAAGGGGAGAGGCCGCCTGCCCATCCCCCCGCAGCGACGCCCCGGGTCGCCGTCACCAACGTAGGAGAAGAAGTCGGCGGCGGCGCCTGCAGCCCGTCCACAGGCGACCCGCCAGCAGCTGGCTCCGGGGCAGCCCACACACCGCGCACCGAGGAGGAGGTAGTAGCAGCGGTGGCTTCACCCAGCCCACCCAACACAGTGGGGACTGGTAAGCCGACTGCCCCCTGCCCAGGCGCACTCACGGCGGCGTGAAGAGGTGAGGACGCCGCCCGAGCCAAAGGGGCCGGACTGGCCGGTGAAGCCACCGGTCTGTGACCAACAGCCGACCCTCCCAGAAGATCAGTAGCCGCCTCTGATGCCGGCAAGGAAGGGGAGCGCGATGCGCGGGCCTCCTGCCCGCTAGACCCATCCGAGGCCCGCCGAGCCTCCGGAGTGGTCGTTACTACTGCGCTGGCCCTGAGCCCCAACGAACCGATCACCGGTAAAGCACAGAAGGACCTGACCGTACTCCCGGCCAGCTCCGCCGAGTCGTCCACAAGAGTCGTCATGTCCAGCCGTGGCACCGGCGATGAAGGAGGAGAAACAACCTCCTGTGCGGAAAGTCCGTCCGGTTCCTCAGCCCCCAAGACCTCCGAAATCACCGGTGGCACATGCTCAGAGGGATCATCCAACTCCACACGATCACTCCAAAGACGAGGAGTTGCTGAGAAAGCCCCTACGGAGCCAAGCTGAAGCATATTGGATGGTGCTGAAACCGGTGTTTTCCCCTGAGCAGACTCTGCTGGCTTAGACGAATCGACAGGTCTGGAACCCCTGTCACCATCACCGGGTGCGTCATCTCCACGGTGCCCAGAAGCACCTCACCCCTCAGAAGTATCCATAGGTAGCAGCTCCTCAAAATCCTGAAACAAGTCCGGGTCCTCATACTCGACATTCAACATGTAAGCAATATCCTCATAACACCATCTGACCACATCCGGCAAGAACTGAATGTTAGCCACGCTAATCAACAAGCGAGCCACACCGTGAGCACGAGTGAAAGGCATATCCACCTGCTCCGTCTTACCGAGCAAGGACCCCAAGCTCCATGTGACAAAGAAATCATCCAAGGGCTCGGAAGGTGCCCCCGAAAAATGAACCCAGATCCGAGTCAGTGGTGTGCCCTGCGGTTCCTTCTTTTTCCACTCATCAAACTGCAACACAAAGCTAGTTCCAGTAACTCGACTCATGCCAAACTTGAGAATCCTCTTCTAATCCTCTTTAGAAGGAAAATCCACTTTGTAAGACTTATCAGAAAGTTTCAACAAGGACCATTTGAAATTCCCCGGAGCCAATTCCTGCAACTGCTGAATAATCTGAGCTTTAGTGAGCGGTCCGGTGACCACCTTAACCACCCCAGGGAAGGAGGTTTCCACGACAGGAGCCACCGGAGCCACACTTGGTGACTCAAAGAACATCAACTCAGAGCAACGGAGCCCGTAGATATTAAGTGTTGGTTTGGGTCCGAGAAGAAGCAGACACTCAGCCGCAACATGCTTAGGTTTCCGACAAATATCACATAACTCGGCAGAGCAGTCAACCATGAAGTGACCAGTCTCCCCGCACCGGAAACAGACTAATTTTTTCTTCTTAGCCGCCCACTTGGACAACTTGTCACCTCCGGCCTTCTCCGAAACTTTATCAGACTCCGCATCATCCGATTGTGCTATCATCGGAACAGACACCTCAGCGAGAGCCTTAACCGTCTCCACCACTGCCTGGGTTAGACCCGCCTCATCAGTGGCCATCTCAGAAGTTTCCGAGGCTGCTGCAGCGGGCAAGTTACGCGGAGGGCGCCGATATCCACCGCGCCCACCACGGAAACGGCCTCGGAAGCGGCTCGGGCCAACCGCGCCCTCAACAAAGTTCCCCGGTGGTCCTTGAAAGCCACGGCCAGCATTACCATGATCAGTCCAAGCGTAGCCTCGCCCACCACCGTTGGACGACGAACCTTGGTGAAGACCCTGACCGTAAGCGTCGTATCCATCATCTCCCCACTGACCGCGGGGAGGATTGCGGCTGTCCCCCGCGAACGCACCCGATCCACGGCCGGCTACACCATTGGCAGCACCTCCCCGACCGGCAGCCATCTGCCTAGGCCAAGGTCGTTATGGCGGCGGTGGTGTGGCCCCATGCGGTGGCGGCGCCGCAGCCCTGGCTGCAGCCGCCGCACCGGCGCCGTGCGAAGCAGCGGTCGGCGAGCACAGACGCAGCCGGACCCCCCGGCGCAGCCCTCGCAGGCGGCTTCGCCAGAGGCGGTCCCTTGGTCGGCGGCGGGGCCTTGGGCGGCATGACGTCGCCGCCAACCGCAGGCACTCGCTTCACCCGTTGCACCACAGCCGGCGGAAATCCAACGTGCCCGCGGCGGCGAACCCTAGTGTATACGTATCGCTAGACGGGCAATGATCGTGCATGAGATGGCACTCAGTCTGATGCGATCTCCTGTGCGTCGAGGGCAGCTGGTTTTGCCTGGGTCTGTAACCCAGCTAGTCCCG
Organism: Aegilops speltoides; assembly: GCA_021437245.1. Taxonomy (NCBI): domain Eukaryota; kingdom Viridiplantae; phylum Streptophyta; class Magnoliopsida; order Poales; family Poaceae; genus Aegilops; species Aegilops speltoides. The sequence goes on from CM038147.1 coordinate 506,440,656, forward strand.
GCCCAACCCTGGTAAATAACCCTTGGCCCAAAGGCGCAGCAACGGACGGGCCCTCCGAAGCATCTTCCGGTTGGAGCCCATCAGCGCTATGTCACATCCCTAGTTCTGGCCTGACCTATGCTAGCTTCCATGTGAGCATCATGTTTAAATTCAAATGAAACTTGAATTGAGGAATTTTCAAAAGCCTCAGAAAACCTCTAAAAATAACCAACATTAAATCTTCTCAAATGAATCCAAGAAAATGTTCCTGTTATTCTATAGAAATATTGGTAAGAGGTAAAATTCAAACCAATATTTTTGGGAGTCACAGAAATATTTGTTTTGGCCATTTGAATTAATCCAATAACTATTTGCTTTGGATTTATATTTAATATATATTAAATATGACTCCAATAATTCTGGAAGTTTGTGAGTGGCTTTGTATATATTCTAGCAAGCGACATAATAAACTACAGAATTTATTAAAATGATTTGCTAAACTAAATCAAAATAGAGAAAGAAAAATAGAAAACAGAAACTAATAGAGAGAGAGATTACCTCGCGCTTACCTGGCCGGCCTAGCACTGTAGCAGCCCACCAGGCCCATCTGCCAGTCATCACCGACCCCTCGCCAGGAGGACAAGTCGTGGCAGAGGGCACGTCGCCGGTCGCCACCTCCTGCTTCGACGTGTCCTAGCCACCCCCGACCCCTCCAGCGCACCGTTGGAACGCCCCGTGTCCCCTCGCTCCTCTCCCTCACTCGCTGCACCCTCTCTCCCTCCCCTGACTCTCTCCCCCGAGCTCACCCGAGAGTCGCCGTCGCCGCCACCCGTTGTTACCGTGGCCACCAGCATCCCCACGCCGGCCAGCGCCCCCACGAGCTCCGCCGTTCCGCCCTCGTCCTCCTCGTCGTCTCACGCGACCAGAAGGGCCCCGAGCAGCCGCCATCGTCATCGTCTTCAAGCTTCGGCTCCGGCGCCCTTCTCCGTCGATTCGGCCACTCCGGCGCGCCCCCGAGCCCACTAACCATCCCTGCAGCTCCGCGGTGGCGTTGACCGATTCCCCTTCCTCGTGCCCTTCGCGAGCTCTAGCCCCGATCCCCAACCATGACCGAAGCATCTCGCCGCCGGCCATGGCGTAGCCGTGGCCACAACCACCGCAGCTTGTTCCCGAGCCCACCGTCGTGCTCAGCACGATCGCATGAACCCGTAGACACCCACAACGCTTCCTCCCGTGCTCTGTAACGCCACCCCGAGATTGCCCGAACTCCGGCCGCCGCTTTGGAGCTCGCCGTCGTCAGCTCCGGCCTCCCCACGACCCAGCACCAGCACCGTTCGACGCGCGGGAGCAAGGGCTTTCCAATGAGCCCAAGCACGGCCTCGCCTGTGCCCTGTAGCGTGTTTCCGACGGCCGCCACCTTCCGGGCCTCTGTTGGCGTCGAGGCAGCGCGGGATTGACCCTCTTGACCGGGGTTTGACCCGTTGACCATCGAGCATATGGGCCTGTTTGACCCTGTGGTCAGCAGCGCGTGGGCCATGCCCTATTTAGTTTAAGTGTGAGTTTAATTAGCACTAATTAACTTAGTTAATTAGTTGACTCACTCACAAGTGGGCCCAGGCTCTAATTAACCTAGGTTAGTGCTAACCTAACGCTAACTAACTCTGTTAGTTAGTTGTTACACTGACATGTGGGTCCCAGCCGTCAGGTTTGACCTCGGCTGGCGCTTTTGACCTGCTGACGTCACCCTGACGCAAAGCTGACGCAGTAATTGTTTTCTGGATTTAAAATAATTCAGGAAATTCCAGAAAATAGTCTAAACTTCTAAAAATCATATAAAATCAACCGTAACTCCAAATGAAACAAATTATATATGAAAAATGATCAGAAAAATCCAATCTATCCATCTGTACCATTTTCATGCATGTTAGAACAACTTATAGCTGCTGTTTAGCACAAGTCTTATAAATGGCATTTAAACCTTCACATATGGAGTTTGAATTTGAATCTTGGATTCAAACCAACTCCATTTAACCTGCTGCTAGTTGCATTAGCTCAAACCACATCATTTTACCATGTCATGATCATGCATCATATTGTGCATTGCATTGATGGTGTTTCTTCTCTGTTGCCGGTATTTGTCCCCTCTCGATAGACGTGGTTCTGACGACGAGTTCGATGACACGGATAAAGAACTATAATATCTTCAGAAGTGCCAGGCAAGCAAAACCCCCTTGTTCATTCCGATACAATCCCACTCTCTCGCCCTGCTCTCTTTTACTGCATTAGGACAACAACGATTCATCTGTTACTTGCTGCGGTAGCTGAACCCCTCTATCCTCTGCATGACCTATCATTGCCACAGTAAATAGATGAAACCCACTAGCATGAGTAGGAGTTGTTTGAGCCCTGATGTGCCTACTCATTCTTGTTTGTTTGTCATGCCTGCTACTGCTTAGAGTTGAGTCAGGTTTGATTCATCGAGGATGAATTAGAGGTGTGTGAACATGTCCTACTGTGTGAGCTAAGTGTGTGAACACGATTTGGTAAAGGTATCGGTGAGAGGCCATGTAGGAGTACATGGTGGGTTGTCTCATTGAAGCCGTCCTTAGGAAATGAGTTCTGTGTTTGTGATCCATGATTCAGCTACTACCATGCATTGGGCCCTGAAATATGACCCCGCTCGACTTCTTATTCACCCTTGTCCTCTGTCTAGGAGTTGCAAGTAGTTTCTGGTGTTTGTAGTATGCTGGAGGCCGTGCGCAGCGCTGACCGGAGGGGTGGGCTATGATGCGGTAGGCACGTGGCCGGGTAAACCGGGCGCCCGTTTGGTGTCACGGAACCCTGTTCACATTGTTTGGGGTTGTGAGCGAAACTCCGGCCGGATCTCCTCATGGATGGAACCCGAATAGGCGATAAACCTGGACTAGAGACTTGAGTGTTTAGGTAGGTCATGGTCTACACCCCCGTCGGCTTTAAGCTTGAAGTCCGCCGAGCACATGTCGTGTGCTGACGCTAAGTGGTGGAAACATGTATGAAGAAGTACACCCCGCAGGTTAATATCATCTATTGAATAGCTGTGTCATGTAAAGGACTTGGGTTGCCTATAACAGTTCATAGACAAGTGAAAGTGGATACTCTAAAATCGCAAGATAAGTGTGAGTGCTATGGATGGCGTTCTCGTAGGGAGACGGAGGCGGGTCCATAGTGGAGTATTGATATGGTGAATATGTGGACTCGTGTGCCACCTCAAAAGAGTTACTTGCAATGTAGTTTAGGATAGCCACCGAGTCAAAGCTGGCTTGTTGCTGTTAAACTCCACCATCCCTTTGTTGATAATGATGCATATGTAGTTAGTTCGATGTAAGTCTTCTTTGGGTACATTTGTACTCACGTTTGCCTATTTTATGTTTTTGCAGAGAGACTTCAGTCTCATTAGTAGTTCCGCGTGGACTTCGACGTTTAGCTTGTTACCTCAGCTACGATCTTGTGCCCTCGGCAGGATCCGGTAGATAGTCAGGCTTCTTAGCCTTTTTCATTTATAGTTATGCGTACTCGGACATGTTAAGCTTCGCGTGTGTTTTGACTTGTATGCTATGAATGTTGGGTCATGAGACCCCTGTTTGTAATATCTCGCTCCTCGGAGCCTATTGAATAAATACTTGAGTCAGAGAGTCATGTTGTGATGCCATGTTGTATTTGCACATATCAAGCATATTGTGTGTATGTTATTGAAATGCTTGGTATGTGTGGGATCTGACTATCTAGTTGTTTATCTTTAGTAGCCTCTCTTACCGGGAAATGTCTCCTAGTGATTCCATAGAGCCATGGTAGCTTGCTCTTGCTCCGAACACTTAGGCTGGCCGGCATGTGTCTTTCTTCGTTCTGTGTACGTCCTTCGGGAAATGTCACGCGATGAATACCGGAGTCCTATTAGCCCGCTACAGCCCGGTTCACCGAGTCCTGCTAGCCCAGTGCTACAGACCGATTCACTTTCGTGATGACCGACACGTTCGATCTTGGGTCATGGATGCTTGTCCTCGTAAGTTTGTGCCACTTTGGGTTTACGACTAGCCATGTCAGCCGGGCTCCTTATCATATGGATGCTAGCGACACTATCATATACGTGTGCCAAAAAGGCTAAACGGTCCCGGCAAAGGTAAGGCGACACCGTGGGGATACCGTGCGTGAGGCGCAAAGTGATATGAGGTGTTACATGCTAGATCAATGTGGCATTGAGTCGGGGGTCTGACAGTTTGGTATCGAGCTTGATTTGCTGAGGATTACCAAGCCAAACTGGTCGAAGTTGTGTCTAGAAATGCTTTAGTTATGTAAGGGAATTGATTGTGGGATGGAACGTAAGGCTCTTTTTACTCCTTATACCTCATGGCCTTCTGATCTGAGTCATCTTCTTCTCTTCTACGGGGATTAAGAACTAGGCCTTCTCATCTATCTATCAGGATGACGTGTTACTAATCCATGGACTTATAGAATTGTTAGTTTCAAATCTCAGTTCAGTTTTACTACTTCTGTATGTTCATAACTGTTGATCTCAAAACCTTGATATTGTGCTTCGGAGTGGCTAAGCCACAATTTGTGTAGCATGTCTCCAATCTTTTTGAGCATTTACAGCCGTTATGCTGTCCGAGTCATCCCAGGTTTCTAAACAATCTGATGCACTCGCAAATCCTTTCCCTCTGGTTTTGATGTTCCTTTGGGCCAGGTTAATCACACTAATTGCTGAGTTGAGGTATTCTATTGCCTCGACATATATGTTGTAATTATTATTATGACCCTAGGTGTCTTAGGGGATCATCTAGTAATCTAGCAATGTTTTGTGTTCCCAGTGTGATGATTCTGGCCTTTATTCTCGAAAGCATCCCGTTATGCCACGTAGTAGTAGGTATTCTACTTCTGGGTTTTGAACCCGAGACTCACCCTACTTACCTCATGTTGATAGTCTTTGCTCGTTCCTTTAGGTTATTAGTAACCTTGCGATAGTCCTCGAGGTCCGTGGTATTTCCTTCTTCCAATACCATGAACCATTCAGGCAGAAGTTATTTGAACCAAAGGATCACAATCAGAGTACTCCTGAGGAGTTCTCCATTCATAATTGTGAATCTGCCAGTCCTTCCTTCCCCGCATGGATTATCCGGAAGAAACCTGTTGAACCTTGTTCGACACATTAATTTATGCATCCTCAACTCAGAAAGTTATGTTCCTTTGAGGTTCCTTTGAGTTGGCCCTCTCTAGCTGTTTTCTGACCTCCATCTATCAATTGATAGTTAGGAGTAATTGTGCATTCGTGTTATCGATGCTTATTATTCTTGTGGTCCGTCAAGCCATTCTATTCAGGATGACTAGGAGAAACAAACTCCAGTAACTTGTCCATTTCCATGATTGGATCAAAGCAGTCGTACTCCGCAAATCAAATTGCTAATCTAGCTTTTGCTCTGTTCTACCTTGGAGTATTACATCTTTATATCAAGAATGTCATGGGAATTGCACACCATCCTATGAACTCTTGATACAGTGATACTTCTTGCCATCATTGTTCATTCCTCAGTTTCCTTGTTATTGTAACCGGAATGCCGACAAGTGAACCGTGATGTGTGAAATCTATACTCCTAGCAACTCTGTTGCTTGGTAGTTAAAGGACAATAATTTCACTCTTAGCGTGTTGGTTGTTGAACCATCACCCTAAGATTGATCGTGCCACCTAGTCCATTTTCCCTGGTGCACTCCTCTATCGATGAGTTAGATTTATTTCAAATATTCGCTCTATTGATCATATCATCTTGCCCTAAAAAGCAAGATTGTTCTAGAGCTTAGTAACATATCGGTGGTTCGTGATTTCCCGAATATCTTCTCGGAAGTTTGACCAGGTTGTCACCTGACCGCTATGTTCAGTTCGTGATCAAGATGGTTTCTTGTAAACCACCCCTTCTCCAAGAATCTGTGTGGGTTACCCCTGAGCTAGTTGGTCAAGCTAAACAACAACTTGGAGAGTTGGAAGATGAAAGCTTGTTCGACTTAATTCATTTTAGGGGATATTTTGTATGTATGTTGAAGAAAGATGATATCTTCATTGATTGATCCTCGTGCTCAATTGTTGGATCTATTGTCTGACCCCAAACCTTTGATTTGAGTATGGGCTATCATCAAATCAAATCAGAACCAACAATGTTCGTAACGTTGTCTTACTCGTGGTTGTTTCCTCGAGCATACAGCATTATATCTTTTGGGTCTGACCAATACTATCATCGCCTTGTTCACATAGTTATGGAATTCCATCACCATGGGAATCTTGATGACTTGTTGTTGAGCTCATCAGCAGCATTTTATCCCCTCCATGACTCATGTTGAACATCTAAGCTAGCATTGGCAACTTGTGTAAGCATTTTCTTCATGACCCGTTCGTGAAGCATATGTTTGGACGAAAGAAGTGAGTCCCTCTAATTCATGTGCACTTGATGCAAGTTGCCGCCATGAATTTGAGAAGGCTTGTTTTACCTCCTCTGGAATCATTCCAAGTTATTCATGCACGTGCGATGTATTCTATGGTCTGATAGACTGATCATCTTCATTCCATACGTATCCCTAGCACACCAACCACTGATTGATTTGTTCAAGGATAAGAAGTTCATCGATAAGTGCACAAGGACTTTGATATCCTCGATGATGGTTCTGAACCATAACTCGGTAGTGTTTTATTATAAGACTACCATGTGTTCATGCTTGTCTGGGACAGCATGTTCACATGTGAGTAGCGGAATCAGCTCATGTTTTGGAGCTTGCTATCATAGTTCATTCCCCGAGAATCTCGCAACGCCATCTCGTCGACTTGTGTTGCAAACTTTCATTTTTCTTCTAGACTTGATGAGTCTGGAATTTTCTGACACCAACCAGATCTGAATCTCAGGCAGATATGATGGTTGGAACGTGTTCCAAGAATTATAATATCGATCTCTCTGTAACCCGGTAAAGTGGATGTCGTGGCTAACACACCCAGCCAGAAGACCTATTATTGTAGTGTCTTGATTGACAAAGTTGGCCACCTCCCCATAAGGATCTCGTAGAATTTATACTAGTAGTTGTTCCTTATGGATTTTTGGTGTTCCCGAAGTCCGACCTTTACTTGATGTTCTAGATACCAGACCATTTCAATGGATGGGATACACTAGCACATCAAGGAGAACATTAGAAGCGGAGTGCTAAATGTCTCTCGGTCGATCATCCAGATTTTGTTCCTTGGCCTCGCTAAGGTGAACTCTGAGGAGGTGTTTTCTTCCTTTGTATCTGCATCGTCCATCGCTACTCATCATGGTAGTATGTTGTGTTGTCAGCACCCTTGACACGGATGTTGATAAAACCTTGATGATTATGGAAATGCTCAAGTTCTTGAAAGCACGCACAAGCACTGGGTGCTATCATAGTTACTAACCGGGATTGTTCTTAGTTTCCCCGGTTATGCTATAACCATTCCAATAGTGGAATCACTCTCTACTATTGAGTTTCTCCCCAGATACCTGAATCATTCCCAGCACTTGTATTTTGTTCCCAACTTGCACTGTCATTGTGCCATCCTATCTTGGGTCCCATCCATTTCCGATGATAAGAAAAATCATCCCTTGTGTTGTCTTCAACAAGGTAATCAACATCATCCATTCTGGCCCGAGAATGTCTTTCTTTCGGACTCTTACAAATGATCGATTGTGATTTGCCTTAAGCTGGTATAAAGAGCCTCAGTGATCTTTGAATCAAAGGTAATTCTTTTTGCCACTTAAGGGATGATTCTACGTGCCACCTTCCCTAAGGTGCCCCGTTATGGAATCATGGCAGTTTATCCTCGCTACTTGAAACCCTCGTCAAATTGCTTCCTCCGTCCCTCCTGATGCATGTTTTGCCTCTCAGCTCCAGAGATGTTTCTATGTCTCATTACGTGAATTGATCTTGTGATCATTAATATAATCCTAAGTTGCTCGAATCTCAGGAAGATCGATTCTTCTAAAATTCTTCCTTTCTACTTGTTGTCATGTGGGATGGAGTCCTCAGAGCAAGACCTCGAGACAATGATGGTGAACGAATCAACGTTCATTTGAAGTGCAACCTGGATCGTGAAGATTATATTAGTTTGCGCTTCCCCCTTCATCTTACCCTAAGCTTGAATCTCGGGACGAGATTCTTGTTTAGTGGGTGAGCTGTCACATCCCTAGTTCTGGCCTGACCTATGCTAGCTTCCATGTGAGCATCATGTTTAAATTCAAATGAAACTTGAATTGAGGAATTTTCAAAAGCCTCAGAAAACCTCTAAAAATAACCAACATTAAATCTTCTCAAATGAGTCCAAGAAAATGTTCCTTTTATTCTATAGAAATATTGGTACGAGGTAAAATTCAAACCAATATTTTTGGGAGTCACAGAAGTATTTGTTTTGGCCATTTGAATTAATCCAATAACTATTTGCTTTGGATTTATATTTAATATATATTAAATATGACTCCAATAATTCTGGAAGTTTGTGAGTGGCTTTGTATATATTCTAGCAAGCCACATAATAAACTACAGAATTTATTAAAATGATTTAGTTGCTAAACTAAATCAAAACAGAGAAAGAAAAATAGAAAACAGAAACTAATAGAGAGAGAGAGATTACCTGGCGCTTACCTGGCCGGCCTAGCACTGTAGCAGCCCACCAGGCCCATCTGCCAGTCATCACCGACCCCTCGCCAGGAGGACAAGTCGTGGCAGAGCGCGCGTCGCCGGTCGCCACCTCCTGCTTCGACGTGTCCTAGCCGCCCGACCCTCTCAACAAGCCTTGTTGAACGCGTGTCCCTCGCTCCTCTCCTTCACTGGCTGCACCCTCTCTCCCTCCCCTGACTCTCTCCCCCGAGCTCACCCGAGAGTCGCCGTCGCCGCCGCCCGTCATTATCGTGGCCACCAGCATCCCCACACCGGCCAGCGCCCCCACGAGCTCCGCCGTTCCGCCCTCGTCCTCCTCGTCGTCTCACACGACCAGAAGGGCCCCGAGCAGCCGCCATCGTCATCGTCTTCAAGCTTCGGCTCCGGCGCCCTTCTCCGTCGATTCGGCCACTCCGGCGCGCCCCCGAGCCCACTAACCATCCCTGCAGCTCCGCGGTGAGCCTTTGACCCGATTCCCCCTTCCCTCGTCGTCCTTCGCGAGCTCTAGCCCCGATCCCCAACCATGACCGAAGCATCTCGCCGCCGGCCATGGCGTAGCCGTGGCCACAGCCACCGCAGCTTGTTCCCGAGCCCACCGTCGTGCTCAGCACGATCGCATGAACCCGTAGACACCCACAACGCCTCCTCCCGTGCTCTGTAACACCACCCCGAGATTGCCCGAACTCCGGCCGCCGCTTTGGAGCTCGCCGTCGTCAGCTCCGGCCTCCCCACGACCCAGCACCCGCACCGTTCGACGCGCGGGAGCAAGGGCTCTCCAACGAGCCCAAGCACGGCCTCGCCCGTGCCCTGTAGCGTGTTTCCGACGGCCGCCACCGTCCCGGGCCTCGCCGGCGTCGAGACGCCGGCGGGATTGACCCTACTGACCAGGGGTTTGACCCCGTTGACTACTGAGCATATGGGCCCAGTTTGACCCCAGGGTCACTGACGCGTGGGCCATGCCCTATTTAGTTTAAGTGTGAGTTTAATTAGCACTAATTAACTTAGTTAATTAGTTGACTCACTCACAAGTGGGCCCAGGCTCTAATTAACCTAGGTTAGTGCTAACCTAACGCTAACTAACTCTGTTAGTTAGTTGTTACACTGACATGTGGGTCCCAGCCGTCAGGTTTGACCTCGGCTGGCGCTTTTGACCTGTTGACGTCACCTCGACGCATAAAGTCGACGATAATTGTTTTCTCGGATTTAAAATAATTCAGAAATTCCGAGAAAATAGTCTAAACTTCTAAAAATCATATAAAATCAACCGTAACTCCAAATGAAACAAATTATATATGAAAAATGATCAGAAAAATCCAATCTATCCATCTATACCATTTTCATGCATGTTAGAACAACTTACAGCTGCTGTTTAGCACAAGTCTTATAAATGTCATTTAAACCTTCACATATGGAGTTTGAATTTGAATCTTGGATTCAAACCAACTCCTTTTAACCTGCTGCTAGTTGCATTAGCTCAAACCACATCATTTTACCATGTCATGATCGTGCATCATATTGTGCATTGCATTGATGGTGTTTCTTCTCTGTTGCCAGTATTTGTCCCCTCTCGATAAACGTGGTTCTGACGACGAGTTCGATGACAAAGATGAAGAACTATAATATCTTCAGAAGTGCCAGGCAAGCAAAACCCCCTTGTTCATTCTGATACAATCCCACTCTCTCGCCCTGCTCTCTTTTACTGCATTAGGACAACAACGATTCATATGTTACTTGCTGCGGTAGCTGAACCCCTCTATCCTCTGCATGATCTGTCATTGCCACAGTAAATAGATGAAACCCACTAGCATGAGTAGGAGTTGTTTGAGCCCTGATGTGCCTACTCATTCTTGTTTGTTTGTCATGCCTGCTACTGCTTAGAGTTGAGTCAGGTTTGATTCATCGAGGATGAATCAAAGGTGTGTGAACATGTCCTACTGTGTGTGAGCTAAGTGTGTGAACAGGATTTGGTAAAGGTATCGGTGAGAGGCCATGTAGGAGTACATGGTGGGTTGCCTCATTGAAGCCGTCCTTAGGAACTGAGTTCTGTGTTTGTGATCCATGATTCAGCTACTACCATGCATTGGGCCCTGAAATATGACCCCGCTCGACTTCTTATTCACCCTTGTCCTCTGTCCAGGAGTTGCAAGTAGTTTGTCGTGTTTGTAGTATGCCGGAGGCCGTGCGCAGCACTGACCGGAGGGGTGGGCTGTGATGCGGTAGGCACGTGGCCGGGTAAACCGGGCGCCCGTTTGGTGTCACGGAACCCTGTTCACATCGTTTGGGGCTGTGAGCGAAACTCCGGCCGGATCTCCTCATGGATGGAACCCGAATAGGCGATAAACCTGGACTAGAGACTTGAGTGTTTAGGTAGGTCATGGTCTACACCCACGTCGGCTTTCGCTTGAAGTCTGTCGAGCACATGTCGTGTGTGCGACGCTAAGTGGTGGAAACATGTATGAAGAAGTACACCCTGCGGGGTTAATATCATCTATTGAATAGCCGTGTCCATGTAAAGGACTTCGGGTTGCCTATAACAGTTCGTAGACAAGTGAAAGTGGATACTCTAAAATACGCAAGATAAGTGTGAGTGCTATGGATGGCGTTCTCGTAGGGAGACGGAGCGGATCCATAGTGGAGTATTGATATGGTGAATATGTGGACTCGTGTGCGCCACCTCAAAAGAGTTACTTGCAGTCGTAGTTTAGGATAGCCACCGAGTCAAAGTTGGCTTGCTGCTGTTAAACTCTACCATCCCCTTTGTTGATAATGATGCATATGTAGTTAGTTCTGATGTAAGTCTTGCTGGGTACATTTGTACTCACGTTTGCCTATTTTATGTTTTTGCAGAGAGACTTCAGTCTTGTTAGTAGTTCCGCGTGGACTTCGACGTTTAGCTTGTTACCTCAGCTACGATCTTGTGCCCTCGGCAGGATCCGGTAGATAGTCAGGCTTCTTAGCCTTTTTCATTTATAGTTGTCTGTACTCAGACATGTTAAGCTTCCGCGTGTGTTTTGACTTGTATGCTATGAATGTTGGGTCATGAGACCCGTGCTTGTAATATCTCGCTCCTCGGAGCCTATTGAATAAATACTTGAGTCGTAGAGTCATGTTGTGATGCCATGTTGTATTTGCATATATCGAACATATTGTGTGTATGTTATTGAAATGCTTGGTATGTGTGGGATCTGACTATCTAGTTGTTTATCTTTAGTAGCCTCTCTTACCGGGAAATGTCTCCTAGTGATTCCACTGAGCCATGGTAGCTTGCTACTGCTCCGGAACACTTAGGCTGGCCGGCATGTGTCCTTCTTCGTTCCTGTGTCTGTCCCTTCGGGGAAATGTCACGCGATGAATACCGGAGTCCTATTAGCCCGCTACAGCCCGGTTCACCGGAGTCCTGCTAGCCCAGTGCTACAGCCTGGATTCACTCGCTGATGACCGACACGTTCGATGCTGGGTCATGGATGCATGTCCCTATAAGTTTGTGCCACTTTGGGTTTACGACTAGCCATGTCAGCCCGGGCTCCTTATCATATGGATGCTAGCGACACTATCATATACGTGTGCCAAAAGGCGCAAACGGTCCCGGGCAAAGCTAAGGCGACACCCGTGGGGATACCGTGCGTGAGGCCGCAAAGTGATATGAGGTGTTACATGCTAGATCGATGTGGCATTGAGTCGGGGTCCTGACACGCTAAGCCAAAGATTAAAACGCGAGATCCAATCCGCACGGATCGCGCTGGTTCTGTCAATCGCCGGCGCCGGCGCCTGCGCCGCCGATGATCGCCGAAACTTCTTCCTCTTCACCACTCTCCACGACCCCTCAGTAATGAAATCGGACAAGGTTGGTTTTGGAAGACTTACCTTTGGGATCGGCTCCTTCCATGGCCGGATCGCTGCTGCCGCCGTCCGCCTATGAACAATCCGACGCACGATCTCGATCTTGTCCTCTGGTCCCAAACCTTGCCGTGCTGGATCATCAACTGGCACAATGCCATCGACAATGGCGGCCACATCGTCTTCCGAGTAGCCAGGGTCGAAAGCCTCGCAGATCACCGACGACGGCGTCAGCGAGTAGGCTTCCGGCGAGCCTCCGGCGCTGTCCCCGTCATCTTCGTCCTCTGCTTCAGACTCCGCGAGAGCCCAAAACCTCCCACCGGCGCGCCCCACACCGGAGATGGTCGCCGGCGGCAGACCCGTAGTTGACGCCGCTGGCGTCGCCCGTGTCGCCCTTACCATAACGCGTTACGAAGGGAGGGAAAAGAAATGGGAACCGGGATGCGGATCCAGACCTCCTTGTGGCCGGTGAGGAAGCTCTTCTCCTTGTGAAGATGGCGATGTCGAAGTCAAGCAACGACATGGCGCTGCCTACCTTGACCGGGGCCGTGACCATGCAGAGGTGTGCTCTCGAGACGACGAGGGCGCATGCGGGGTGGGATGCGGCCGGGGATAAGGCGTCAGAGGAGGGTGAGCCGCCGGTGGCGGCTAGCTTTTTGGTTTGAGCAGAAAGACCGACCGTGGATGTCATGGAGAACGTGGGCGGCGGCGGTTGGGAGACGGTCATGGCGCATGGCTGTTTGAAGGGGTTGAAGAAAAGTTGGGCGGGCCGAATTTTCCTCTGCGGTGGAGTTCGTTCTATAAATGTAAATTACTAAGTGCACATCAAATAATGGATTATGTTAAAGCTAGCTGTTAGATTGAGTCATGGAGGCATAATCATGCGATGGTAATGGTTACCTGTACGTTTTGTTGGACGAGTTTAGAGAACATAATATTTGCACTTTTGTTAGTAGTAGAGATGTCTTACACCATCCAGAAAGACTAGCATGCAGAAAATACAGCAACACCAATCAGCTACAAGGTTACCATGAATTGGAAGCGGTGCATTTTTGTCCCCAATATATACATCCGATAAATATAGATAGAAATGAGACGTGACAGTGCATTACAAGGGGTGATATTATTCTAATAATTTTTGTGGGACTACGGCCTGTACATTGCAAGGGGCGAGATTATTCTAATAATTTGGACATAAAAAATTCAATGGACTGAAGACCGGGAGAGATAAACAGAGGGCAAACATGTATGTATTATGCTCCAACGGAAGGAGGGCAAAGCTTAATAAAGTCATTGGTTGAGGTGATTCTTGATAGAATCGCATGATCATAACACCCATGCATACATGAGTGTTCTTCCACTGTAACGCACAAACACTTAGTAAATAAAAGCAAATGTTGGCATTTTGGTGACTTCTCCAATTTTTGGACAGTGCTGTGTGTGTGCATGTAACGGTGTGTGCGCAGCTATGTTAAACTTGGTGGTTCTTAAAATAATTAAAATAAACACCGTACTTTTTCTAACATCTGAAATAAGCAAAACAAAGGCATTTCTCCTAGCTTTTGGGGATAAAAAAAGTAATCCAGACAGCATGTCGCTGGCTACCGAAAGTCTACATCTTGTGTGTGGAACACCATACACTTTGCTTCAGTGGGTTGACAACGATGATGGTTAGAGCCAGGCAAACTCTACGCCTGCCTAAGCGGAAAACCAAGGACTGGGCTTTCATCCTGAATCAACACCCTTGAACACGACTGTATCTTTGGGGCCTAGTAAAATACACTTGTTGTGAGAGCATCTTCAACAGCCGTGCTATATAAGCGCCGCACTAGAAAATTTGTGTTTTTTGCACGCGCGGGCAACCGCTCCCTGCGCTCCAGCGGAGGCGCAAAAACCGCGCGCGCGGCATAAGTTGTTCAGCGCGCGGGTTGAAACGGCATCACGCACCCGTGCGCCTGCTTCCACACGTTGCACACTCGAGCGCCCGCGACGCACCATCTCGGCCGCGCCGCTTTCGCCCCACCCGCGCCGCCGCCGGCGAATTCGCCCGATGGACGGACGCGCCGACATCCCCCCACCCGTTCCTACACCCGCGACCCCTCCGCCGCAAACCATAGCACATGGAGCTTTGGCTTCGCCTCCGCCGGTGCTCCTCCAAGCACCGGTATCACGCGGGGCCTTTTCATGCCACCACGGACGACCTCGGCGGCGGGTGGCGCGCCGGCGCCCACCGTGAGGCCACGTGCCCCCCCTCTCGAAGCTCCCAAGGGCGGCGCGGGTGAAGGCGGGCAAGGTTTCCGGGAAGAAGAACAAGGTGGCGGACGGCTCCTCTAGGCGGCCGAAGAAGAAGCTTGCGTGGCGTGCAATGGATGCGGCGGCGACCGAAGCGTCGGCGAGCTCACTTATTGCGCCGGCAGCCGACGCACACAAGGTGTTCCATCAAATGCCCAAAAGGTAAAATTTTGCCGACTTTTTTTGTTGTTCTTTTTTGAATGCATACATATGCCACTAGTGCAGAACCGGGCATTAGCACCGGTTCGTAAGGCCCTATAGTGCCGATTACATAACCGGCACTAATTAGTGGTCACTAAAGGCCCCCCCCCCTTTAGCATCGGTTCAGCACGAACCGGTGCTAAAGGGCGACCACGTGGCACGAGCCAGCTCCGGGGACCTGGAGCCCTTTAGTACCGGTTTGTAATACCAACCGGTACTATAAGGTTTGGAGGGTTTTTAGTTTTATGATTTCTTTTTCATTTAATTTTGTGTTTTTTAATTCTTTTTCGTTTGCTGGTATTTTACGATACTACACATTGTACACGTTATGTATATATATATATATGCATATATATATATATATATATATATATATATATATATATATATATGTATGTATCCCTAATAATAAAGCATGGATTGGGTCTCCGGGTTCACCGTCACAATACGCTTTCATCCTATAAATTTTACGCTTTCAGTTTCGAAAAACCCATATTTGAGGTGGTACTAATTTTTTTTACCAAAAACGGCTCCTTAAAAACAAGAACGTTAAGAAAAACGCCATCGTTGCATTGGGCCTATTTCGGCCTGCCCTTGTTCAGCTCGGCCCCGTCGTCGCTCTCTTCCATCTCGATCCACCCTTCCAAAAATATCTCTCGATGCAATCGTGCTCTCCACTCTCCGCTCGTTGCCGTCGTGCTGCTGCACGTTCTCACCCTGCTGCCGCCGCCCTGCCCTGGTGCACAGCACGCGTGCTTGATCGCACCGATGTTGGCCGCTCCGCTCGCCACTGCGTTGTAGCCCTTGCTTACTGCACGCACCACCAAGCAGCCATAACGGCTGGGATCTGATGGCTGGCAGGCGAGGCACCGGAGGCGGACAGCCCAGGCCTCAGGAGTGCGGAGGCGAGGTTGGGTGGTGGCTCGGCGAACTACAGCAAGGTGCGTCAAGGTGCAGGCTTGGCCGGAGGAGGTGGGCCCAGATATTCGGGGGGACAAGGAGGATGAGAGGGAACCTCCTGAAGTGGGCGACGAAGAAGGGGAGTAATACCCCTCCTCAGCGGACCAAGATGACCTACCATGCCGGAGGCGAAGTGTTCAGCGGCAGCGGATTTGAAGGTGGCGGCAGTAGCAGATCGGCGTGAGCATCCTGCTCTCTCTCTCTCTCATCCTGCTCTCTCTCTCTCTCCGCATTGATATTTGTTTTGTGGCGTGGGAGCTTCAAGACGGCCATGCGTACGAATCTCAATCGATAGGCAGCAGCATACGGCCAGCCGACGGCATCACAGTAGCTCAGCTCTGTTACAATGAGAGGATGAGAAGGGAAGGAATTATGCAGTACGCACGCCGCCGTATACTACCAGACAAACTCAAAGAACATGTCCAATTAACCTTGGATGCCGGAGTGTCCATCAGGGGCGGGAAGTTTGCGAGGTGCTGAAGCACAGCGCAAGGGAACCATCTCCATGGCCAACTCCGGCACCAAAGCGATACACTTTTTTGGCTGGTTGTTGGTGATTTCTCCCATGTCTCTGTTGTTTTCTTGTTCTTTACAAAATTTAGTTCTATAATATCATCATTCAGTTACCTGAATTTTATCTACCTGCAAGAACATGATATGAGTTGCTATTCCCTATTCTCTAAGGTAATGCATTAATTTGCTGCTTAGTTAGGAAGAGGAGGAGGAGTACGGTGGGCTCGACCTGCTGGTGGTGGACGTCGGGATTGACGAGATGCACAGTTCCTATGGTGGCTGTCGAGCTAATAGGATTTGTAGGAGGAGGAGGACGGGTGGGAGAGACCTGTTGCTAGAGGACGAGGGTCGATGAGATGCATGATTCCTATGCTTCTCTTGAGACAGCCATGATGGGAACACGATTCATATGCTTTAGTTATCTATTTCAACTGATCCATGGTTAGAGTTGTACACTGTATGGGCTAACTTCTTCAAATTCGGCTTTTTTTTTTCTAAAGTGACGAGAGATCTTAGTTATATAGGAGTAAATGCGCCTTTTGGCGAGTACAATTTAAAGCTTTATTCTTTGCTGATCATATAGACTGTTTAATACAACAACTTACTGTCATCTACAAGCAATATAAGCCCATTATTCTTCGCAGAAAAAAGAGAGCAAACTGCAAGTTGTATAGCCATGTATATCAGTATTCTGTATGTAATTGCTATATTAACAAATTAACAAACTGTTCATCACATTAGGTTGTCATTATATTTCAGATGTTCTTTTTACATTAATTTTGTTTCAATTCTAAGGTAGGTATTCGTATTTGTTATGATTATTATTTATTTCCTTCTTTACCAGCTTACTGTTGGATTGTTGGTTGTATAGCCCATGATTTCCATCTTTCTTGGTTCCCTGTAGGAGTTGATTGAAAGGCTTCTAATATGTGATATTCACTCACAATTTGCATGAAGGAATGCCCACATCAACTATATATCAAGAGGACCTGGGTAATTCATGTTATCTTTAATTTCATTGATACTTCAGTAATAGTATGGAATACTACTATGCAATCCAATTCTTTCTCCAGGAGTCAATATCCCAGTTCATACATTTTCTGTTTTTAAAGATGTCCTACTATCAGTTCTATTGTGTATAAATGCTTCGGTCTATGATTTGTTGCGGATTGTTGTTTGCAGGCAATATCTGAAAACCTGAAATTATTGAACATGCAGGCATGAGTTCTGTTTACATATTTTAAAGAAATTTGGAACATGTACTCTTAATATTATATTATAATTTCTGCGATCGCAATTAAGGTATACACCCACCACACGCACAAGACACACCAAAAGTCACCGCCTTGACCGACGTATCAATAGACATGTATTGAACGATGAAGACCCGGGATGAATCTGCCTCTTGAAATTATCTGATCTTGCACAACGGCCATGTATCTAATCGGATAAAACATGTCAATAGTGCACATTTTATGCCTATTGATATTTATTATTAATAGGCATAAAATGTGCACTATTGACATGGTTTATCCGATTAGATACATGGTCTCCGGTGAACCCGGAGACCCAATCCATGCTTTATTATTAGGGAGAGATTAGTTTCCCGGTGTGCGGCTTTTTTAGATGCACAGCAATGAAGTAGAGAATCATGCTGTGGCAGTGACAGTTGATGATTTCGGACGGAATTTGCTACTTGAAAGTGTGACATCCATGTGTACTATTGTTTCCAATCCTCTATTTTTTCTTCCTTGCAAGTTACTAATATTTTCCCCAACTTTTTTATTTTGAAAATTATTTAATACCCTAGGAATTTATTTACAAAAAATAAGAATGCTAGGATACTTTGCTTATAATTCGGTGATTACATTATTGTTCCTTTTGTTTGTGGTTTGACAAACCGTTACAGAAAGATTTCTACATCATACATTGTGGCACTCGAAAAGATCACTCACGTTTCCTGTTAATTTAATAATTTAAGAGATGTTTGACTACTGTTATGTCAAGTTGTATGTTTTGCATCACTTAAAGAAGGCACTGATATATATATGTGCCAGATATATTGTTGCACAATAAGAATAAATGCACGAGGATTTGAAACGCATACATATATGCCCCGTAGCAACGCAAAGGCTTTTTACTAGTATATATATATATATATATATATATATATATATATATATATATATATATATAAATATATATATATATATATATATAATTTCTAGTAGAACCAATCATGCATATATATATCACATCAATGTCTCACAAATTAAACCACCATATTAATTAATTCACACATACACACATGTACAGATATATACAATTTCTACTACATATGAATGTTGCCTTGAGCCAGTCTAATTGGTGCCTTGAGCACGATGACAATTGAAAGTGGTTTTCATTGGGGCGGTAGCGGTAATAGAATTCTCCATTCGGATTTATGACCTGGTCGAGCAAAAATCCCGCTATTTCCTCTTGAATTGCTTCTACGCGCTCCGTTTCTATGAGCTTCTCCCACCTCTTTGAACTGTTAAGAAGGAGATCAATATGCATGTGTATTAGTTGTGTGACTAGCTAGATATCGATAATGGTGTAAAAATTGTGAATAGTGTTCTGACAAGCGTACCCATTGCTGTATTTGAGATCTGCTCCTTTCGGACACCATCATGCGAATATTCTCGCAAACGCAGAATGCACACAGATCAGTACGCTACCGCTTGAGTGGCCTTTACGAGAATGGAATTTGATCAGATAAAAATTAATCAAGCATGATAATTAAAGAGATGGCAGCTAGCTAGCTAGCTAGCTAGCTAGTACTACTTAATTACTTACCTCGGGTCGAAACCATTCAAGCTTTTGTTTCCACGGGCCGGGCGTGACGCTGATGAATCTTGCCCAAGCCCTGCACGCCGACAAATAAAATGAATAAAGGGGTTATTAAATAGTTTATATCATCAAATGACGAACTAAATAGGCCGAGATATATAGTTAATAATGATTGAAATTACCTGTTGACTATCCCATACAAGATGTTAAAGTCAGTGTTTTTTGAGACTAGTGAGTCCAAGACTTCAACTGTTCAAGGCCAACTTTAATGATACACAAGACCAGTGAAATCTGCATGCACACACGTTTACATGTCTTCATTAAGCGGGCATATGTTAGCAAAAACATGTAGCTAGCTAGTAGGCAAAAACAGAGAATTTGTAGTACAAGACAGTGTGACTCACCCAAAGTGGTAAGGAAGTAGTATATCTTCACTGTATTTGAGGCGCTTCAAGAACTCTAGCATGCTGCTTTCTACTTCCTTTGCATGATGTTCATTTATCTTCCATGTGAATTCATTAACGGTGTTTGGGTCAATGAACCCAATGCCATAGCGTCCACCTTTTCTCATTTCACATATCTTCATCCTGCATAATACCACATAAAAGAATATATATAGTGAGGATAATTACAGGTAATGATTGATCTCAAAAGGATCACTACAGCTAGCTTGAGACTTAAATTATAGAAAGAAATCACTTACAGACAATAGCAACTGACGATAGATTTGTCGAGTGCTTCCTTATTGTATAACTGAAACAGTTCTAAATACTCAACGGACCCAACTTTCTCATGGTAGTAATGGTCCTCCTTGACATTCACCATGAGGGACACTCGATCTGAAATCTTGGTAATGTTCATGTACCATTGATGCAATACATACATTCTCGTTGGGAGGTTCTTGACCTTGTCTGGCGCGACCAAAGGTTGGCCCCGGACATATTGCCGTTTTACTTCAACCTCTCTAAGCAAAGGCATGGGCTCGATCTCGAGGAGTTGTCCAACAGTGATGTTGAGAACTTCAGCCTGCATTATATGCTCCTCCGTTATTACCACATTGCCCACCTCGGGAACATGCACTGTTTGCCCACAATAATATTGGGAGCACGTACTGTCACCTGTTGTTGGCACAACAAGCGAGGGGATCGATTGCGCCGCCTGTTCTCCCAGCTGGGGAATGGTTTTTCCGCATTTTTTGGCAGCTGCTTCTTGTTTGCTCGATCCCGATGTAGACGTGCTCGCCTCCCTTTGTAGACGTGCTCGATTTAACTTCCTGATGTGGCGCTCATAGTCTATGTCAACAGGCTTGGAAGCTGGTGGTTGAGCCATACGAATGAAGTGGTCAATCGTTTCCTCAGGCACTTTCTCCCTTGGCGGCGGTGGCGGTTTCAGTGAAAAATGGGCTTCCACCTCGGCCTTCGATATGGCTGTGATTTCCTCCTCGGACTTGTCATAAGACCTCTGCGGACGAGGCTTCAGGCTTGGACCATATTTATACCGCTTGCTTCCGTCTGTACTTCCTGTACTACCTCGACCAGACGGCTACTCGCTTTTGAGCTGCGGGGTGTCTCTGCGATTGCCGAGGCGGCGGAGATGGTGACGGGACTGAGTTGGACGAGGAGGAGTGGCCTGAGGTTATGCCGGACTTGGAGGAGGAGTGGACGTCTGACGCTGTGGCGGACTTGGAGGAGGAGGATTGTCCTGACACTTTGCCGGACTTGGAGGAGCGGGAGTCTGCTGACTCGGCGGCGGACTTCGACGAGGACTCGGGTGACGCGGTGTCGGTGGCCTTGGAAAGATGATGCAATCCTTTTTCCATAGGATGATACGATGTTTGGCCTCTCCGAGAAAGCGCTCGCCGTCACCTCCAGCAATGTCAAGCTGTAGCACCGAATATGGGTCCAGCACCTCATCAACCACGACACGAGCAAAGCCCGCTGGAATCGGGTTGCAATGGAAGGTTGCCTCGGGGGGAATTGTGAAAGCACAGCCGTCCGCCACCTTCATGGATATGTTCTTCATTTTGTAGTGTAGCTCGCAGTTAGTGTTCTCCGTGATGTCATCCACGGGGTATCTACCCAGCATTGGGTCGTCCGGGACGGAACCCACGCTGCTTCTTGGCATGGATGGGCCGGTGCTATCCAATGCTGGATCATCCGCTAGCTGCTGCAGCTGCTGAGACCCCCTTTGATGGGTAAGTGAGTCGATCTGCTCCTGCCGCCGCTGGAATTTGACTGCCAATTCCGCTTGACTTGCTTCTAGGCATTGAAGGCGTTCATAGTCCCACTTCCTCTGCTCCTCCTCCATCTTCCTCTTCTTCTCCTCCGCAATCTTCTTTCTCGCACGGGTTCTGTAGTCGTTTTTCCAGTCTGAAAACCGCTCATACCACGGCAGAGCGCCCTTGCCTCATGTTCTTCCGGGGTGTTCAGGATTTCCCAGGGCACGCGTAAGCTCGTCGTTCTCTCTGTTGGGCTGGAACACCCCTGTTCGTGCCTCTTCTATTGCAACAAGTATCGCATCGTCGGCTCCCTTCAGACTTGCCCTCGTCCAAACATTTCCTGTCTCCCGGTCCAACTCCCCCCATGCGCATAGAACCAAGTCCTGACCCTGGCGGGCCAGCTCTTAGTAGCCGGAGTGACACCTGCATCCTCCATCTCTTTCTCAGACTTATCCCACTTAGGCATTGCCACCGCATAGCCACCTAGCCCCAGCTTATGGAACTTATCCTTTTTTTCGGCATTCTTCTTGTTTATTCTCGACCGTTCCTTAGCAAATTCCGAATCCTTTAATTTCACGAAATTGGCCCAATGACCACGTTGGTTCTCCAGTGTTCCCTTGAATACTGGAGTCTTCCTTCCTCCGTTGACGTACTTGTTCCATTCACCATTCTTGTAGTTCTTGAATGCAGTCGCCATCATCTTAAGAGCAGCCTCTCTGACTTTCTGCACATCTACTTCTGTGAAATGATCTGGTAGGGTGAAATGTTCCATGAGAGTGTCCCAAAGCAGATCTTTTTGATTCTTGTCGACATAAGTAACATCTGGACGTAGCTTTGCTGGCGCTCTCCATTCTTGAAGTTTGATCGGGAGTTGGTCCTTCACAAGAACTCCGCACTGACGAACGAACTTGTCCGCAATCTTCTTAGGCGCTATTGGTTTTCCAGTAGGGCCGCATGCCTCAATATTGTACTTTACGCCCGGCTTCAACTTTTTGTTCGGGCCTCGTTTCGTCCTTTTGTCTGAAGATTTGCTCGATCCGGATGGTTGAAAGAACAAAGATCGATTCATTAATATATCTTCAAGTCATTTAAAACATGTGATGATCACCAGATGCCTGCTTATATAAATATATATACCTCGTCGGTGTTTGTTGTTTCAGGATCATGTTCTTCGTCATCGTCATAATAATTCATGACTTCGTCGTGATCGAATATCATATCACCCTCTCCGGTGTTGTTTAGAAATTCGGAGCCGTCAAAATCTTCTTCATTTTGATTATCATCGCCTGCGTATCATATTGAACATGGTCATTTCTCCTCTCTCGTCGGTATTATGCGCCATAGCTTTTGTTTAACTAATCCAAAAGAAATATAAAACAATTTAGTATTCAAATCTCGAATAATAGATATAATCTCGAATACATCGTCGAGAATAATAGATATAATCTCGAATACATCGTCCAGAATAATAGATATAATCTCGAATACATCGTCCAGAATAATAGATATAATCTCGAATACATCGTCTCGAATAATATATAATATTGAATAGTACATCAGTGGCTATTAGCTAATAAAGATCGAATAGTACAGAAGAATCACTACTAGGGAAAAGGCTAGCAGCAGCGCGGGTTTTACATGTATCGATGGCGGTACACGCGCTACTAATACTGGCGCTTAGACTAACTCATAGCAGAGAGCGCGTGCACCCCATCGCCATCGCTATACAAGTGTAACAACAGCGCTGTTGCGGAAGCTCGCTATCGCTATTAGCGCTTAGCGCTCTTTGGCGGACGCGCTACTGCTATAACGGCGCTGCTGCTAACTTTTGTACACTCGCCATCGCTAATTTAAGTAGTTTTTTGGCATATTTGTTTTGTATTTGCACCGCTTTGTAGAAGAATCTTTAGCACATAGAAATTTCATCATGATACACATACAAATGCTGCGAGACCACAAACGTAATCATAGCATGTACATACAAATAGTCTCTTCATAATCATCATCCAACACAAAGTGATATCTTGTTATCATCTCGAAAATAGCAATACATGCAAGTCTCGAATACTTGCAACTACAACAACGTCATCCATCTAAACAAAGGCATACGCAAGAAGTGCTATCACTATGAGTGAGAGCGGAACCATGCAGTACATGAGGTGGCGGTTACGAGTCCTCTCTCGCGCTAGCGTGAACCTCAAGTAACTAGCTTCTCCTTCTTGTCTGCTTTTGAAGCCTTTATGGCTGGCGCCCGTGAACCCATTCACTTGCGCCTGACACTCATGCCACTCGTTGTACACCCCCGGAACCTTCCCTTTGTCCACGACATAGCATTTCCATCTCGCCATCAAGAAACTAGGTACCTGTTAGAGATGCATATGTTCATGAAGAGGATGTACAATCATATATATGCAAAAAAATATACTAGAGCAACACCAAAAAAGAAAGGTTAGCAACTAGATGCAACATATACGAGACGCAAATTAATTAACTAGAGGTACGCAGGTCATCGTGACGCCAACTAACAAAGTAGCGTTACGCAAGTTCGGCATGGACCGTGGACATCACAAAGTTTCATCGCTACAAAAGTATACAAGTTCAACCGACACATATCATCATCATCGGCATCATAAATCACTAGAAGTTCCATCCTTCCATATCATCGAGGACGAACCCTAGCTGCTTGAACGGCGTGAGGTCTAGACGTTGCATGCCTATGCGAGTTCGGACGTCAGCTCGCGATATAGGGCCGTGGTGGAACATCCCCTTCTCATCGACGACTTCTTTCATGATGATCGTCGCAATGTCGCTTTGGATGCGAAAGAAGTCATCTCTAAGTTTATAATTCGCTTCTCCATGAGATTCTAGCCACTTGTGGATATGATCATCATTTCTGCTGTTAATGTGAAGCTTTTGGTGATCCGTGTTGAACTGAATCATGAGATGGACGATGTAGAATCCATCCTTCTTGCTTGGTTTTGGGACATGGATGCAGGAGAAGTTAGTTTTATGCGCGAAACCCATCTTCTTGTTCCTTTGTTTCCTGATATGCACGTGGCCACCTCTATAGCTGAAGCCTTGGAGAGCATCATCTAGAATATTCATTATGTGGGTGTAGTCCCTTTTCTCGTAGTCTCTCGAAGGGTCAAAATACGGCGTGGGAGACTTGCGGTAAAGAACGATAAGAACGGCGCGCCCGTTGCTGCGGGAAAAGACACCTCAAATTATTACCCATATGAGAGAGAAGGAATGATTGAAATGTACGAAAGGGTTGTCCGAACTGACTTACTTTGGATGATAAGGCACGAGGACAATTTCCGGTCCTTATTCGTACCATGAAGTTTTGGAGGTACTCCCTAGCAGTTTCACGCTCAAAGTCGCCGAGACTCAAGAAAGACTCGTGCATGTAGTACGGATCCGCCACACAGATTTGCAAGACTTCTTCACTCTTCACGACGGAGCTCATATGTAGCGCAAAAAGGCGGACGATAGTAAAATCAAGCCGCCTTTGTTAGAAACATCTCAAAGATATGGTCAAACCGCGGGAAGAACACCTCCGCTGGCCGTGTGTCGACGTAGCACTTCCCTCGTGCACACGAGCAGCGTATGTCGGATATCCCGGATCCTTTGAGGCTAGTAGGCTTTTCTCGGTCAACAGACATGGTCGTGCAGTCTCACGAGATCCTCGATAGTGCCTCCAGCGGTTTTGGCGGTAGCATCGGCTCGCCCGTGAGATGGAACATGACTGCACCTTTCACGGGTACACGCTCTTCGTAATGCATCGTCGGCTGCTGTGTGCTCGCTTGTTTGGAGGCGATTACCTTCCCGATCTCTTCCTCTCCTCTTTCTTGGGCACACCTTCCGACCCTTCCTTAACCCCTGCCCAAGTGTTCCCGGGCTAGCATCTTGACAACCCTCGCCCGGCTAGTTGAGCCTGTGTTGAGGCGGCATCTTCAGCGTGTCTGTGAGGATTTCATGAAGAGAGACTTTTGCATTCCATGGTGCGGCCCTGCCCGGCATATCATCCATATCCTCATTAGCAAGTTGATAGCCCGATTAAGTCATATGGTTGACTCATCATATCTATGTCACAGTCATACGCGTTTGTATTGAGGTAATCCATAGGGTCGACCTCCGCCTCATCATCCATTCTCTGTTCTCTGGTACATCAGCCAAGACTATTGCACCCCTTCATCATGTCGTCCGCCGCTCTCACCCGCACTACTACAGAGCTGGTAATTGCGTAGGTGGGGTGGTGGTCTCCGCACATGCTTGTTGATGTGTGGTAGTTATTGGTGTGCTCTCGGCGGCTCGCATTTAATAAGATTCTTCGCCATAGCAGCACCCAACCCTTGCATCGTCCAATCCGGCGGGGTCTCGTCGTCCGCTCCCACATCTTTGTCATCGAGGAGGCAAATCCTCGTGCCCGATTTCACACTGGTCAAGCTAACCTCAAGTGCCCAGTGGGATCGGGTGGTTGTGGAATGTGCGTTGAGAGGGTCCATTATCATCCCCTTTCCCACGCCGACCTTCCGCCTTTGATCAAGTAGAGTATGGTGCATGGGGTTTTTTTCGCCGCAAACACATATGTTTGTGGTGTAAAACAACCGAAAGGCAACAAAAATGGAATATTATCTATATATATATGTTGGTGCGACATGTATTAACCGTGACGGCGTCAAGCTCAGCCAAAGACGAAGGTCCACCTAGCGCGCCTGAGACCGAGGACGGCTGCTATGAGCGGAGCGGGCTGCGAGAGGAGGCCCGGTTGCTTGAGCAAGTGATGGTGCGATGGTGTTGTTGTTCATGGAGTTGCTTTCGATTTAAGCGGGCATCGAAATCATGTACCGCCTTGTCGGATTTTCCTTCGCCAGATTGATGATAATCGAACCAAGTTAGTAGCGAAATCATTTCGCAGGCGATTCTGCTGCATTGATTTTCTTTGTAGCAACTCATATTTGTCCTCGGCTGCTTTTTCGCGTCCTCGGCTGCTTTTTCTCGACCGCAAGCTTCACCTTTGCGTCGATGTCCGCCTGACTAAACTTCTTTTTCGCTTCTTGGCCTCCGGGCCGTCGTTGTAAACACCTTCCACGTGGCGCCGTCTCGGCGCCGTGCACACGACCATATTGCGGCCGCTGGTCCAACGGGAGTCCCTTAAGTTCGCTCAAGGCCGGTTGAGAGGGTGTCCCACTTGGGCCTCATCGAGAAGTAGGGCTTTGGCTGCAAGCGGTGTTGCTTCTCCAAGAGTCTAATCAATTTCCTCGTGACCTTGTCCGTAAAAACCTTTTCTCCTTGTCCCACTTGTAGCGGGCCCTGATGAAGTCATGCTCCAAGGGGTTGGTGAACTTCGCGAAGGGGTGCAGGAGACCCGCGGCTTCACGTTCGCGCCCTCCTTATCCCATATGGGCCTTTTACCGAGGTAGCCACGGCTTCCGAGGCGATGCTTCCGTGTTCGGAGCTGAAGGCTTTTGAATTTCGCAGCCTTAGCCTTGGCTGCCTCGGTAGTGCAAGTGTCCTTGAACTTTTCGAACTCCTCTTCCGTAAGTGTCGGATTTTCCTCCAGAATCTTGGACAGGGGTTCATCAGCCTCAATAGCTCGTTTCACCCTCCCTTTCCAGGAGGCCAAATCATTGCTGAACATGCCCATGGTGTGATTGTTAATCTTTTTCATCTTCGGATCATCCCACGGTTGTTCTATGTTATCATCCCGGTCGGGAAACTTGAATCTCTTGTGCAACTTCGTTAGGAGCAACTGCGTCAAATGTTCTTTACTCCTTAAGTCATCGTCGTTGATGCTCGCAAGATTCCCGTAGGATGCATCCTACTTGGTTCCCATAGCACTTGCGAGGTTCTTCCGGCTCTAACGGCTCAAACTTGCCAGGTGCCATCTTTGTGATCACAAGTCATCCAATCCCTAGTTTGTTAGGTTTTCGTATCCTCTGCTTCTTATGCTTCCTCTTTTCGGTATCGGCATCGAGGCCGGTACCTTCCCCGCCGGTACCTTCCCCACCGGTCTCGGCGCCGCCATCGGTGCCGGCGCCGTCGGTGCCGGCGCCGTCGGTGTCGATGTCGGCGTCAGTACCATCATCGAGGCCGACCTGCAAACCTTGCTTAGCACTCAAATAGTCGAGGTACTCTTGTTCACCATCATAATCCATCTAAATGCGCATCTTGGTCAAGGCCCGTTTCTTCGTTGTTCGACATGTTTCCTATGATTAAGTGGCCTCATTTATTTCTAAAAGTATGAATAAATGAGAAATGACGTAAAAAGAAATCTATGTGCCAGCACTCGATATGCCAACTATGTAGCACAAATCATGCCTTTATTCACGGGAAATTTCGGCATGACCTTTGCTAAAAAATGGACATATCGAGCGCCTGAAATTCACCGAAACGGAAATGAATCAACATTTCGGCGTAACATAGGCCACTCGGATAATTTTCCAAACATGACATGTCCAAAACATGACATATGCACATATCACATGTCCAGTTCAAATTTCCATATAAATTCAGCTAATTTTGAAACCTAGCTAAATTCATAACTAAATAGATAACCTAATTAATTAACATGAACCCTAGCAGAGAGGGGGGAGTTTACAGAGAGTGCAGGGGCGAGGAGGGAGGCGAGGGCCGACGGGTCGGGGGCGAGCGCGCCGGGGTCGGGGGCGAAGGCTGGTCGGGGCCCAGCCTTGAGTCGGGGCCGAGCAGCCTGAGTCGGGGCGAAGGCTGAGTCGGGGCGAGCGCCGAGTCGGGTCGAGGGCAGGACGGGCGAAGGCTGGCTAGCGCCGCGCCTTGCGGAGTCGGGCGAAGCGCTGGGCTGGTCGGGCGCGGCGGAGCGACGGGGGCGCGGCGGAGCGACGGGAGAGAGAGTGGGGATTTGGGGGGAAATGTGGCGGGATGAAGCTGCGCGAGTGCAAATTTTGGGTTAAGTGGACGTAGCAGTAGCGCGTTATGCAGAAACGCGCTACTACTATGATCTGTAGCGGCAGCGGTTTATAAGAAACGCGCTGCTATTATGGTACGTAGCGGCAGCGGTTTATAAGGAACGCGCTGCTACTATGTTATGTAGCAGCAGCGGTTTTGTGGAAACGCTGCGCTCTGCCGTCGCCATCGCCAGTTTTCATTTTTCTTTTCCTTTATTTTATCCCACTTTTATTTCCGAGGCAGTGAACGAAGGGAGGCGATATATATTGCATCATTTGACGGTTAAATATGTATGCAAAATAGGAACATATATATTACACATCATATGGCTAAGTGTGTATACAAAATAGGAACATATATATATTACACATCATTGGGCCCATAACATACGTTTCCTCGGTCTTCGACGTTTTCTTTTTGAGTCAGCTTCTTTCCTTCTTGTTCGTCAAGAATAATTGAGCCCCTCATTGTGACTTTGCCTTTTCCATGGAGTGCGATTTTTCTTAGGTAACGTAGTATTGATTCTTCTTTTGACGTATACTTCATCATCGTCGTCATCTTCCCTCATTGGGTTGCCGTACTGATCATAGTCTTCCTCGTTGGCGACTCCATCCATTCCAATGATGTTCCTTTTGCCTCTCCTCATGACAACACGGTTGGGATTGCGCTGGTCGCTTATGAAGAAGCATTGTGTCACGTGCTTAGCGTGTACCCATGGCTCGTTTTTTGCGATAGCGTTGACGGTAGCGCTCTTGGCGTCGGGTATAGTCATGGTAGTGAACATCCGCTTTCTCTTTCGACATTCTTAGCCCATCGACACGGAACATCGCGTGTTGTGCAGTCCGAGTAGTCAAGCTCCCTGATCTCCTCGACCCTTCCATAAAATCGCTCGGTTGTGCGTTGTCGCTGCCGGTCATGCATTCCATCGTCACCCCGAGTTACGATCATCCTTGTCCATATCTTTTGCCTCCGTAGAACGTGTATCCGTTGATATCATATGCCCGATAGGTTACGAGGTTGGGCGAGGGCCATGTGCTAAGGCGATATGAGCAATCCGTCCTTAGAGCCCTCCTCCGGGATTAGCAATAATATGCTCTTTGAACCAATGCAGGAAAGTGGAGTTGTGCTCTCTAGTAACCGGCGTCCGTCCCGCATACCCCCGGTCACGATACTTCTTTGCGATAATTTCTTTGTGCAAGTGCCACGAAAGGATCTACCTCGTCTAGGTGTTGTAGCACTACCAAGTTTGCTCTGTCAAAATCGCTGCGCCGATCTGAGTATGCCACGTGCAGTTCCTGCGACCGTTCTGATGACCATCTCCTTCG
Source organism: Aegilops speltoides (assembly GCA_021437245.1). Classification (NCBI taxonomy): domain Eukaryota; kingdom Viridiplantae; phylum Streptophyta; class Magnoliopsida; order Poales; family Poaceae; genus Aegilops; species Aegilops speltoides. The sequence continues at coordinate 506,470,416 of CM038147.1, forward strand.
AGCCTCCCATCGTGCTTGTTAACGGGCAAACCAACACTAACACCAGCGGCTGGTCTGCACCATATAGAAAATTCTCACGTAAAGAGATGCACTCTTGTGCCAAATAGCCCCGACGATGCTTCCATCCGGACGGGACATGTTCTTAACGAATCCTTTGATGATCCCATTCATCCTCTCAAACGGCATCATGTTGTGCGGGAATGACGGCCCCTGTGTCTATTATGTCATCCACAATATGGACACACAGATGCACCATCACGTCAAGAACGCGGGCGGAAGTACATCTCAAGCTCATTCAAGATCACAACGATCTCTTCCTGTAGCCTTTGGAGCTGCTTCACACCGATCGACTTTCGAGAGATGACGTCAAAAAGTTGCAGAGACCAATAAGCGTTTCACGGACGTGCTTGTCCATTATCCCTCTAAGGGCAACAGTAGTATCTGCGTCATCATCACATGACAGTCATGAGACTTCATCCCGCCGAACCTTTTCTTGTCCGTGTCTAGATATCCGCTTATCTTGCCACAAGAATCGAACTAACTTTCACTCCGTAAGGCACTTAAAGAATTGATTGATCTCAGCCGACTTAAGGTGAAGCAAGAGGGGGCAATAATCTTCTTTCTTTAATTTCTTGCCCTTCTTCTCCGTGCCTCTGTCTCCGTCTCTGTCTCGTCGACATTTTACGGGCGGCATGTGCAGATCTTCCTTGATTTTCAAATCTTGCAAGTCTTTTCTTGCCTTCGCCCATCCTTGGTCTTATCCGCATGTTCATCGGTGTTGCGAGCAAACTCTCAAGGACATTCTTACAGATATGCATTTGATCTAGGCAATGAGGTGTATCGAGTTTGTGCGATACTCAAGTCCCGCAACATAGACCTCGTCTTCCATACCTTCAGCAGCTGCTCTGGCGCCTTTCTCATCGTCTTTCGGCGCGGGGCACTCATTCCAGCTTTTTCAACAGCTCATCGATTTGGCACCGCTCCGCTTACGTGGAGGTCCTCGATGCTCAGCGTGACCATTGAATAGATCTCCACGGTTTCTCCACGGTCGTCTGTTCAAGCCATCTTCGATGCCCCATGTACACGATTTTCCTGCACCGCCATCTTTCCTTGACGTTAGCTGCTGAGACGTTGTATCATCCATGCACCGCGTGCATCCGCAATATCCATGGCACACCGGCCCGCCACATATCCGTAATCGAGATAGTCCTGCCTTTGTCGTGATCAGCGCTGGCTCTCATGTTGAAATACTCACCTTTGCTAGCGCCCCATGTCTTGGCGGTGTTTTCCATAACGTGTCTAACTCCTCTTGAAGTAGCCCCGGATACAAATTAATATTATTTCCTGGTTGTTTGGGCCCTTGAATAAGCATGCTCATGTGAATGTACTTGATTTCATGCACAACCGTGGGGGAGGTTGTACATCCATACAAACACGGGCCATGTACTATGGTTGGTGTTCGGTTGCCAAACGGATTCATGCCATCGGTACACGCCACGAGCACGATGTTCCTTGCATCACATTCAAAATACCGATAGAAGCTGTTCAACGCTCTCCACCGCTTCCATCCTTCACGTGTCTCGCCTTCGGATCATCTCCATCGTCGGGCTTCTTCCTCTCCGCGTGCGGCGCATTAGCTTTGCTTCCTTGGGATGTACAAAATACTCGAGACGGGAGTGATCGGTAAGTACCATACAACTTTCTGGGGACATTTCTTCCCGGCCTTCTTGTATCGAGAAGCATTGCACACCGGACAGCTTGTTTTTTTCGCGTGCTCCTTCCGATAAATTATGCAATCGTTGATGCATGCATGGTATCTAACGTGTGGCAGATCAAGAGGGCACACGATCTTCTTGGCCTCATCAACACTAGTAGGACATAGATTACCCGCGGGAAGAACATCCTTTAGGTACTTGAGATGCTCATCGAGGCTAGTGTCGGTCCATTTGTTTTTAGCCTTCGTCTTCAGGAGTTGGAGCGTGAAACTCAACCGGGTCACCTCAGGATTGCAACCATCATACAATGGAGTGTTCGAGTCTACCACCAGTTGCTCCAGCTTAGCCTCCTCTCTAGAAGCAGCTCTCTCAAGATCGTCTCCTTGCGAAGCAATGCTTGAACATGAGGGTCCCGCACAATTGAACTTAGCACCGATTTAACTCTGCTGCGTGGAGTCCATGTCGTTCTCTCCGCCGCCATGTCCGCCCCTTCTCCTCCGCCATGTCCGCCCCTTCTCCGCCGCCATGTCCGCCTCTTCCCCGCCGCCATTATCGATCATCTCTTCGTCTTGCCCCGTGTCATCATTTCCTGCCCCGTCGGCATCCTCAACATCGTCATCCTCATCTTCAATTATCCACCTAGTATAGCCATCCATGAAACCAGTCATGAGCAGGTGCGCTCGACACGACCATCGTCATGGGGGTCGAGCCAAACTATTCCTTTGCATTTTCGACACGGACATAAAACCTCTGTCCGGTTATTTTCTTTCATGTCTTGCACCGCCGACCGCAACCACCTGTCCACCATCGTTCCACTGACCATCGTCAACTCTGCACGGTAATAATAAAAAAATTGATTGTAAAAATGCATGCATGCATCAAAGTCATAAAAAAATTTGGCATGACCTTCCCTAAAAATAGGACATATATGGATCTAGAGTTTGCCGAATTACCAAACGGAAATAAATCGACATTTCGGCAAAACATAGGCAACTCAAAAGCACAATTTGGCGGCGTCAACTCATGCCACACACACAATTTCCACAAACATATCACACACACATAAACACATTTCCATTTTGCAAAAGCATGAAAGTTTCATCACCTCTATCTTGATGGCCGAAGATGATGTTGTAGGGAGATCAACAAAAGTGCACAAATTAAGCTCTTCTTGACAAAGATAGATCTAGTTAGGGGGCAAATAGGTCACTTAACTAAATCCTACATCTACCTAGCTACCTAATTTGGAAGGAGACAACTTCAACTAGTGGAGGGGAAGGAAAAGAGAAAGGAGATGCATTAATGGAGGTGGTGTAGTTATGTAGGAGTAATGAAGAGAGGAAGGTGGATAGAGAAGAGAGGGAGTAATGGGGGAGAAGTATTGAGAAGAAGAGAGTGAGAGTGGGAGCATGTGGTGGAGGGAAGAGAGGAGAGGGGAGGTAGGGGAAGGGAAAAAAGTGAGAGTGGGAGCATGTGGTGGAGGGAAGAGAGGAGAGGGGAGGTAGGGGAAGGGAAAAAAGCAAGGGGAGGGAGGGACGGTTTGGGGTTCTTGGGGTTAGCGATGGCGCCGGTGGGAAACCGCGTTGCTGCTAAAAAGCGTAGCAGCAACGCTGCTTTGTAAGGCGCCATCGCTAACCGGGACAAAAATGGCGGCATTTTGAAACTTACCAGCAGCGATCTCGAGGAAACCGCGCTACTACTATGTAGTTAGCAAGAGCGCTGTTTCTGCGATCGCCATCGCTACCTAGAGGTGGGGAACACCGCGGTCGATATTTGTAGCAGCGTGTTTACGGCGGCGAGCGCCATCGCTAAATATTTAGCAGCAGCGAGTTTAGGCGAAGCGCGCTACAACTACTTACCAGCAGCGCTCTATTTTGAACCGCGCTGCTGCTAAGATTCTGTGTATAGGCTTTTCCCTAGTAGTGAATCTAGGACACTCGCGGTTCCTCCGGCGCGGGCAGTGGACACCCAAAGAGAAGGAACCCTCACAGGATCATAGCTGAAGTGAGATCCCCGAAGATACTGCCACGTATTGGAGGACCTGCCGCCCTCTAACACAACCATGTAGAGATGGACGTGCTTGTCCTCCTCCCTGATACGACGACGTACCACCTCCGGCGGGCCGGTCCCTCCGACAAATCGCCCACGCGAACGCCACCAAACGAGATCAGGGTCGACGATGGACCCGCGGCCGGGTTCCTCGTCAGCGGCGCGCCTCCAAGCAGCACCTCTCGGTGCCAGCCAGCGGAGCCAGTCCGGACATGGGTCGGCTGGACGTCATGAGACGGGTCGACAGCGAGGATGCGGGCGGGCATCATCGAGAACAAATACTAGCTATATGGCATAAAAAGTAACATTTTTTAATGATTGGATTTTGATAACTAAAATTTCTAACATTTCTATATATATAACTAACATTTCTATAACATTTCTAACAATGCGATATATAACTAACATTTCTATAACATTTCTAATATTTTAGAACTAAAAAACAGAAAAAAATTATAACATTTCTATATATATAACTAACATTTTTATAACTATTTCTATAACTAAAAAACAGAAAAATTTCTAACAATTCTAACTTTTTTATAACTATATATTTCTATAACTAAAAAACAGAAAAATTTCTACAATTTCAAACATTTCTAACAAATCTAACAATTCTAACATTTCTAACTATTTCTAAAAAACAGAAAAATGTCTAACAATTTCTTAAAAACAGAAAAATCTATAACTAAAAATGTATGTGTGTGTGTGTGCGCGCTCACCGGCCGGCTAGGCGAGAGGCGACGGGGGGCAGCGGCGACGGGACGGCGACAGCGCGGCGCGACGACGCGGCGGCGACGACGGGACGGGACGGCGACGGGAGCGGCGACGGGTGGCGGCACGACGGGGCGGGCGGCGACGACGGGACGGACGGCGGCGATGGGGACGGGCGGCGACGGGGGCGGCGACCACAGGGACGGGGCGGCGATGGGGGCGGTGACGGTGCAGAGGAGAAGAAGCAGAGGGAGATGAGAAACTGACGAAATTTTGAAGTGTTTACTTATATAGAAGGCACCTTTAGTACCAGTTGGAGCCACCAACCGGTACTAAAGGTCTGTTTTGGCCAAGCCAAGCGGCGGGAAGCGACCCCCTTTAGTATCGGGTGGTGGCACAAACCGGTACTAAAGGCCCCCCTTTAGTACCGGTTTGTGCCACGACCCGGTACTAAAGGGGGTGCACTGGCGCAGGTGCGGTACGGAAGTTTAGTCCCACCTCGCTAGTCGAGGGGCTACCGCACTGGTTTATAATCCCCAGTGCGGTAGCTCTCTCGAGCTCCTCTCCTAATCAGGCCTACTGGGCCTACCTATCCTCCTCGCCTTGTGGGCCTACTGGGCCTTCGCGGGCCTGCATCCTGGCCCAATGAAAGGTTGTGTCGCTAGTCGTATGCATGCCGCTTTGGCCTAGTAGGCGGGCTTTTTTTTGCTTTATTTTTTTTGTTTTATTTATTTTTGAGTTGTTTTTTGTTGTATTTAGAATTTCTTTGTGAATATTTTTGCTTTAGGTACAAAAAATTACAAACTTTCTCTTAGTGCCGGTAGATTTCAAATTTGAATAGTTTAAATTTTGAACTATTTGAAATTTGTGTGAATCACTAGTTTGTGAATAACTTAACTTTGAAAAAGTTTTTCCAAAGTGATTCTTTTTCTTATGTTCAATATTAGTGTGTTTTATCATTATATTCAATTTAGTAATGCTTAGCTTATTTAAAAATGAAATGCCTTTGTAACAGTTCAGTTTTAATTGAAACCCCGATACTTGAAAGTGATTGTCCATTTTGTACACGAAGTTCATCCAGCTTTTTGCCGTAACCCTCTCTACTTTCTGCACATGCTATTTGTATGAAATTATGATACCATGCCAACTTTCAACCTTTTCTGAGTTCATTTGAATTGCTTTTCAATTTCAGGGTCATTTAATGGAAAAAATCAGTAAATGCATGAAAAGAATTTGTTTGCACATAAAATTTCTTAGCGTTTCAAATGCCAAAACACATAACTACCCTAACTATTACAGACATTCCCTCCTGGGTGTGAAACACAGAAGAAAGTGATGATAGTGAAGCCGATCACATCCCAGATCTTTGGGTGTGAAACTTTTTCTTCGCGTGTGTCCCTTTCTTGCCGTAACCATGGAAAATCTTCATCATTTAACGGGATGCTCGGGTCAATATTCTTGTGAATGGAGCAATTTCATCAAACTTTTCAAAATCTTGACTTGTCTGTCTTGTCATCCACTCCCACGATGTTTCTCTTCCCGTAAAGAACTATGTGCCGCTTTGGCTCATCGTGACGATGCATTCGCTTCCTTATCTTTTCTTTTTCTTGGCTTGGTAGACATGTCCTTCACATAGAAAACCTGTGCCACATCATTGGCTAGGACGAATGGTTCGTCTGCAGATGCAAGATTGTTGAGATCCTTGTTGTCATTTCGCATCTGCGGGTCTTCCGTTACCCGCCTCGTGTCATATTGACCCATTTGCACGAAACAAAGGGACCTTTAAACCACGTCGATAGTCAAGTTCCCATATGTCCTGTATATAACCATAATATGTTTCCTTTCCGTCTTGGTTTTCGCATCAAAGCGGACACCACTGTTTTGGTTGGTGCTCTTCTTATCTTGGGCAATCGTGTAAAATGTATTACCATTTATCTCGCCCTTTGAAAGTCATTATATTCGAAGATGGTAGCGGGACAGCAAGTGCAGATCATCTTCAATAGAGGTGGCATGCATGGTGCGTGTCCGCAACCAGTTGGCGAAACTCTGGTTTGTTCACGTGTAATCCACTCATCGACCGCTCCGGGTGTTTGGGCGTAGCAAATTCTTGTGTTCATCCATATACGGAGCCACCAAGGTGGAATTCAGTAGAAGCTGTGTAGTGTGCTTTCGGTGAGAGAATGTCCGTCCATACATATTATTTGTTCCCCTCCTAGCGTGCCTTTTCCATCCGATGCGCCCTTATGTCGCGATTCAGAACACCAATCGGCTTAAGGTCAGGAATAAAGTCAATACAAAACTCAATGACCTCCTCATTTTGATGGCCCTTGGAGATGCTTCCTTACGGCCTAGCACGGTTATGAACATATTTCTTTAAGACTCCCATGAACCTCTCAAAGGGAACATATTGGGTAGAAATACAGGACCCAAAACGTTAATCTCTTCAAGATAGGTGAACTAGGGCGTGCGTCATGTTGTTGAAGAAGGATGGTGGGAACACCAACTCGAAATCGACAAGACATTGCACCAAATCATTCTGTAACCTTGGTATGATTTCGGATCGATTACCTTTCGAGATTGCATTGAGAAATGCACATAGATTCACAATGGCTAATCGAACGTTTTCCGGTAGAAGCCCCCTCAATGCAACCGGAAGCAGTTGCGTCATAATCACGTGGCAGTCATGAGACTTTAGGTTCTGGAACTTTTTCTCTGCCATGTTTATTATTCCCTTTATATTCGACGAGAAGCCAGACGGTACCTTAATACTAAGCAGGCATTCAAAGAAGATTTCCTTCTCTTCTTTGGTAAGAGCGTAGCTTGCATGACCCTGATGTATGCCGTCTTCTCCGTGCATACGTTGCTGGTCCTCCCGTGCCTCAGGTGTATCTTTTGTCTTCCCATAAACGCCCAAGAAGCCAAGCAGGGTCACGCAAAGATTCTTCGTGACGTGCATCACGTCGATTGCGGAGCGGACCTCTAGGTCTTTCCAATATGGCAGGTCCCAAAATATAGATTTCTTCTTCCACATGGGTGCGCGTCCGTCCGCGTCCTTCGAAACAGGTTGTCCGCCAGGACCCTTTCCAAATATCACCTTCAAATCCTTGACCATATCATGTACATCAGCACCAGTACGATGGCGAGGCTTCGTCCGGTGATCCGCCTCACCTTTGAAATGCTTGTCTTTCTTTCTTACGGGATGCCTGCTCGGAAGAAATCGACGATGTCCCAGGTACACATTCTTCTTACAACTATTCAAATATATACTGTCGGTATCATCCAAACAGTGCGTGCATCCGCGGTATCCCTTGTTTGTGTGTCCTGAAAGGTTACTGAGAGCAGGCCAATCATTGATGGTCACGAACAGCAATGCGTTGAGGTCAAATTCTTCCCCCATGTGCTCACCCCACGCACGTACACCTGTTCCATTCCACAGCTGTAAGAGTTCTTCAACTAATGGCCTTAGGTACACATCAATGTCGTTGTCGGGTTGCTTAGGGCCTTGGATGAGCACTGGCATCATAATGAACTTCCGCTTCATGCACAACCAAGGAGGAAGGTTATACAAACATAGAGTCACAGGCCAGGTGCTATGGTTGCTGCTCTGCTCCCCAAAAGGATTAATGCCATCTGCGCTTAGACCAAACCATACGCTCCTTGCGTCATCTGCAAACTCCTTCCCGTACTTTCTTTCGATTTTTCTCCACTGCGACCCGTCAGCGGGTACTCTCAACTTTCCGTCTTTCTTACGGTCTTCTCTGTGCCATCTCATCGCCTTGGCATGCTCTTTGTTTTGGAACAAACGTTTCAACCGTGGTATTATAGGAGAATACCACATCACCTTGGCAGGAATCTTCTTCCTGGGGCGCTCGCCCTCGACATCACCAGGCTCATCGCGGCTGATCTTATAGTGCAATGCACCACATACCGGGCAAGCGTTCAAATCCTCGTACTCACCGCGGTACATGATGCAATCATTAGGGCATGCATGTAACTTTTGCACCTCTAACCCTAGAGGGCAGACAGCCTTCCTTGCTTCGTACGTACTCTCGGGCAATTCGTTGTCCTTTGGAAGCATATCCTTTATCATTACCAGCAACTTTCCAAATCCCTTGTCAGATACGCCATTCTCTACCTTCCATTGCAGCAATTCCAGTGTGGTGCCCAGCTTTTTCTTGTCACCTACGCAATTCGGGTACAACAATTTTTGTGATCCTCTAACATGCGCTTGAAACTTCTTCTTCTCCAAATCACTTGCGCTAGTTTCTCTTTGCATTGGCAATGGCCCGACCTAGATCATCAACGGGCTCATCGATGCCTCTTCTTCAGCTTCTTCCCGCATTGCCGGCTCAGCTTCTTCCGCATTACGGCTCAGCTTCTTCCCCATTGTTGTATCATCGTATTCAGGGAACCCATGGCCAGGATAGCTGTCGTCGTCCTCTTCTTCTTCATTGTCTTCCATCATAACCCCTCTTTCTCCGTGCTTGGTCCAAACATTATAGTGGGGCATGAAACCGGACTTAAACAGGTGGACGTGAATGGTTCTTGACGTAGAGTAATTGTGACCATTCTTACAGACACCACATGGACAAGGCATAAAACCATCCGCCCGCTTGTTTGCCTCAGCCGCAAGCAGAAAAGTATGCATGCCCTCAACGAACTAGGGAGAGCATCGGTCATCGTACATCCATTGCCGGCTCATCTTCATTACACAACACCGAATAGACCAAATTAATACAAGTTCATACATAAAGTTCATACAACACTTAAATGCAACAAACAAATAACTCTCTAGCTAAAGCATTTAAATGCAACAACAAATGCGATCAAGATCGCAACTAAGGTAACAATTGATCCAACAGCATAATGATACCAAGCCTCACTATCGATGGCATATTTTCTAATCTTTCTATTCTTCAAGCGCATTTTCTCCATCTTGATCTTGTGATCATCGACGACATCGGCAACATGCAACTCCAATTCCATCTTCTCCCCCTCAATTCTTTTCAATTTTTCTTTCAAGTACTCGTTTTCTCTTTCAACTAAATTTAACCTCTCGACAATAGGGTCGGTTGGAATTTCCGGTTCACATACCTCCTAGATAAAAATATCTATGTCAACTTGATGGGCATAATTTTTCATAAACACGAAATGCAACTAATAGTTTTAAAAGAGAATATACCACATCCAAATCATAACAAGGACGAGGGCCGATGGGGACGGATATCAAAACCATGGCACTATGTATAACAAACAACGTACGGGTAAGATAATTATTACATGATTAACTATATATCCAAATCAGACAAACATCAATTTTTTATATAAAATTACATGAACAAGAGGCTCACCACAAGGTGGTTCCGGTGACGGGACGGTGCGGGCGTTCGACGGTGGTTACGACGGAGATTTAGAAGGCACTAAGTAAACCACACCTACATATGCAAACTAAGTGTTATTTTTGACCTCAAATTGCATATAAATCAAATACTAGCACATATATATATTTCCTCCCAAATTACTAAACTCACAAATTAGTAACTATATAAAGCATTGCAAGAGCTAATCTAGCAATGAGAGATGAAAGGACAAAGTTGCTAACCTTTGTGATCATTTGAATGGATGGGGGCCTTCAAATCTTGACAATTTTTGGGCAAAATTTGTGGTGAGCTTGAGGGGAAGAGGAAGAACAGAGAGGAGAGGAGAGGGGAAAGGGGGAAGAACAGAGCAAGCTGGACGAAGGGTTTATATGCAGGAGGACCTATAGTACCGGTTCGTGGCACGAACCGGTACTAAAGGTGCTGGAGGGTGCCCAGACTGACAACATCATGCCACCACCCTCATTAGTACCGGTTCGTGGCACGAACCGGTGCTAAAGGTTAGCCACGAACCGGTACTAATGAGAGCGGCCCGGCTAGCCGTTGGAACCAGCACTAATGTATATATTAGTGCCGGCTCTAATACAAACCGGCACTAATGTGCTTCACGTTTGACCCTTTTTCTACTAGTGTGGATAGCTTATTTGCTTTGTTGTATATACTTTGTTGTTTCAATGATAAGACATATATGTCATCTATGGGTGTTGGCTCCAACAATTTTCACTGGTCTCAAACAAATGAGATGCATTTTGACGACCATGAGTTTGAGGTGGACGAGGATGGTGAGGGCATCGTCGACGCACTTAAAGGAAGAGGATGAAACTACACCATGGACAAAGACATCTTGCTATGCAATACTTGGTTGCAATTGTTGAAGGATCCCGCCGTTGGATGGGATCAAAGTAGAGATGCATATTGGTTCCGGATGAAGGAGCACTTTGATCTACACAACAAAAAGTGGAATTGACCGCTCATGAAGATCTCTTTGCTCCCGGTGGTCGACAATCAACCGAGATTGTCAAAGGTGGGTGGCTGCACTTTAGGCGGTTGACACGTTGAACCAAGTGGCACTAACGATAGAGATAGGGTAAGTGCCATTTCTTTCATGATTCTTCCATGTTTATCGTGCTTCTTCTTGGTGTTTCAAGTGCTAACTTGTTCTTTTTTTGTAGCTCACTATTGCACAAACTTATTTCAAGGAGAGGAGAAGAAGACCAAGAAAGGGAGACCATTTACCTTGCCTCATTGCTATGAAGAGTTGAAGGATGATGAGAACTGGAAGCCCCGTGATGGTGTCGATGATGAGGAGAGCAACAAATGCAAGCGAACTATTTATTTGGATGATGATGGTGAGGAGGCATTAAGTGCTGACGGCAAGAGAAGCACTACACCAAACTCGGTTGCGTACTCCAAGCCACAAATACCAAATGGATGCAAGAAAGATGGAAAAGAAAAGAAGAAGAGGAAAGGAGACACGAGCTAAAAATGCTATGGAAGCTATTGTGAGCTCAATAAAGGAAGCGAACGAGGTGAGGAAGATGGAAAGGAATCAAGATGTCGCGGCCGAGGAGAGGAGGGTGGCGGCCGAGGAGAGGAAGGTGGCATTGGAGGATAAGAAACTGGTCATGGAGGAGCGAACTAGATTGTTTGAATGGGAGAAGTACTTGTTCTTCATGAACACATCTACCCTCGATAGAAGCAAAAGGAGTACGTCAATCTTGCCCGTGAAGAAGTCTTGGTCCAGAAGAGAGCCATGGTTGGCATGCGAAGCAAGGGTGGCATGGGCGGCATAGGTGGAATGCAAGACATCGGTGGCTTCAGAGCTACCATGGGTGGCATGGGAGGCATGGGTGGCTTCGGAGCTACCATAGGGGCCATGGGAGGCATGGGTGGCTTCGGAGCTACCATGGGAGGTATGAGTTTTGCGTCTCTCATGGGACGCATGGGAGAAACTCCGGATGACATGGGTGGATGCATGTCTTCCGGTGTGCCTCACATACCTTCACATGATGCCGTTGGAGATCTTGCGCCTCCCGAGCTCCCCATGATGATGCGGCGTGACACAATGAAGAGGAGGAGGAAGAATCATCTTCGGAGGATGAAGAATCGAAGGAAGAGGAGGACGAAGATGAGGATGATGTGGCATGATTGTTATTGTGCCATTTGTTTGTATGAACTTTTATGTCATGAACTGGTTGCATGATTTTGAACTTGGGTGGATGATGATGTGATGTGGCATGATTTTGAACTTTTATTAATTTCATGAACTTGTTTGGGTGATTTTAAACTATGCTATTTCTTGTTTTGATGTTTGAAATATCATCATATTGTCTTCAAAATGAAACATGTGGCAAGCGCCGACTGCTCGCTGATGTCTATTACGCAACTATATTCTTGTAGACTCGTGTTGGGCCTCCAAGCGCAGAGTTTTGTAGGACCGTAGCAATTTTCCTTCAAGTGGATGACCTAAGGTTTATCAATCCGTGGGAGGCGTAGGATGAAGATAGTCTCTGTCAAGCAACCAAGCAATTACATACATGAAATCTCTTGTGTCCCCAACACACCCAATACAATGGCAAACTGTATAGGTGCACTAGTTCGGCGAAGAGATGGTGAGAAAAGTGTAGTATGGGTAGTAGATATGAGTTTTTGTAGTGCGAACAATAAAAAACAGCAAGATAGTAAATAGTAAAACAGAGCACAATTGATATTGCAATGATGGAAAATGGGGCCTAGGGTGCATACTTTCACTAGTGCAATCTCTCAACAATGCTAACATAGTTGGATCATATGATTATCCCTCAAAATGCAATAAAGAATCACCCCCGGGGTTCCTATTAGCGGAGTACAAAAGATAGAAATTGTTTGTAGGGCATGAAACCACCTCAAAACTATTCTTTCTAATCAATCTATACTAGAGCTCATACTAAAATAACACAAAGCTATTCTTTCGGATCAATCTAACCAAGAGATCGTATTAAAATAATACCCTAGACACACATCAACCAACTCTAATGTCACCTAAATACTCCAATGTCACCACAAGTATCTGTGAGTTAATTCTACGATATGTATCAAACAACTTCATGATCTAAATTCAATCCACACAAAGAACTACAAGGAGACCTCAAAGTTTCTATCGGAGAAAAGATAATAAAAACATGCATCAACCCCTATGCATAGATTACCCCAATGTCACCTCGGGAATCCGCAAGTTGAGTGCCATAACATACATCAAGTGAATCAATATGATACCCCATTGTCACCTCAAGTATTCATACCGCAATACATACATCATGTGTTCTCAGATCGGAACATTCAATCCGATAAGACAAAACTTCAAAGGGTAAAGATTCAATTCATCACAACAATAGTAGAGAGGGGAGAAACATCGTATGATCCATCTATGTTAACAAAGCCCATGATACATCAAGATCGTGACATCTCAAGATCACGAGAGAGAGAGAGAGAGAGAGAGGGAGAGAGAGATACTGGTAGAAACCCTCAGCCCCGAGGATGGACTACTCCCTCCTCATCATGCTGGCCGCCGGGATGCTGAAGATGGCCACCGGTGATGATTTCCCCCTCTGGCGGGGTGCCGGAACGGGGTCTAGATTGGTTTTTTGTCGCTGCAGAGGCTTGCGGCGGTGGAACTTCTGATCTAGGTTCTCCGCAAGGTTTTTTTGGAATATCTGACGATTTATAGGGTGAAGAGGAGGTGTGGGAGGCCACCGAGGTGAGCACAACCCACCGGGCCACGCCTGGGTTGTGCCCCCCTCGGGGCACCCCCCAGGTGCTGCTCCGGCCCATTAGATGTCTCCCGGTCCATAAAAAATCCACAAAAAGTTTCACAATGTTTGGCCTCCGTTTGATTTTGATTTTCTGCAATGTAAAAAACAAGCAAAAAACAGCAACTGGCACTGGGTACTGGGTCAATAGGTTAGTCCCAAAACATGATATATAGTTGCTATAAAATGATTGTAAAACATTCAAGAATGATAATATAAGAACATGAATACTTTATAAATTATAGATACGTTGGAGACGTATCACTCGCGCACATTGCAGTTTAGTACGTCTACTGGAGCGGCTCGCGCGGGCTATATTTTGCAGCGACCGCTGGAGCGAGCACTCTGCGGAACGCAAAAACTCACGATTCCGGCGCAGTAAACATTTTTTTAGTGCGTCGCGCGTTGTGCGCCTGTTGGAGATTCTCTGAGATGTTTTCAAGGCAGAAACTTGCAGTGCTCAAATGGGTGCTAGTATTTGAGTTGGCAGCGGTTGGAGTCATTCCAAGGAGCAAGAGAAGTGCAAGAAAAAAACAGTGCAATGTATACACACTTACTAGGGACGGTACTGAGTTGTTGCTCTTGGTTTCATTTTGGAATATGATATATTACTAAGTGAATAAGTTCCTTTCTTGTGATTGCACTATCCTAGCCGACCAGTACAACTTTTGTTGTCTTATTTTCTACGTGCTTCTATATTTTAGACAATCCTTTGCAGGCCCTAGCTTTTCCCACATCTATATGATGAACTTTGACCTTCAGATGGGCAACTATGCCAGCCAGGTTAAATCCACATGTGCCAGTTCCACCAGGAATCCACTTTTCGCAAATCATGTCAATGCACACCATTTCAACGTACTTTGGTCTGAGTATTTCCCATAGAGAGTACTAATAAACACAATCTAATCATTAGCCTTCCTACCTCTATCTTGATGAATCCCATTCCGATCCAGCGCTAACTATAAGGAACCAAGAAAGAGTAAAAGGAGAAAAACGAACCAACCATAGTAACACTCGGAAGGTAACATCTCAATAGAACAGTGGGGAGCGATTGGAGGCTGTGTAAATTTTCAGGAATGAGATCACAACATAGAGACAAAGCTATTTGATACCATGTAATGGACAGACCGCGTAAAATATTAGGTGAAGAGAGTTACTTGCTTTGCAGGTTGAAGTTAACATGAGTCTAAAACTGCACATGTTGTAAAGTGAAGAGAACCCAATAATATTCGAATTCAGGAAGTGCATCTATGCTCTCAGACAAAAATGGGTACACAAATTGCACAACACTAATTAATCATTGCCGTCTAGGTGAAGTCCAGACTCCGGACCAAGCCTCTCTGTCGTACTTCTCAAGATGATCTCTGCCGCACTAGTAGAAAAGAGGGCTTTGGTTCAGGCCTGGTCAGCCCATTAGTCCCGGTTCAGTCCAGAACTAGGACCCATGGGGGCATTGGTCCCAGTTCGTGAGCCCAGGGGGCCGGCCGGGCCACGTGGGCCATTGGTCCCGGTTCGTCTGGACCTTTTGGTCCCGGTTAGTGGGACCAACCGGGACTAATGGGCCTGGCTCCTGGCCCACCACCATTGGTCCCGGTTGGTGGCTTGAACCGGGACAACAGGCTGCCCTTTAGTCCCGGTTCGTGCCACGAACCGGGACCATTGAGTTGACTATATATACCCCTCGCCCGCGAGCAGGGCACTCCACTGCTCTGTTTTTCTCTGGCCGGGGAGGGGAGGGCTTTGTGGTGCTCTACCTCACCTCCTATGCACATGAGGTGTTCGATGAAATGCCCGAGCTACACTAGTTAAGCTTTCTCCTCTCGAAGCACGACCTCCGAACTCTATTTTTCCCGAGATTTGTCTAGATTTATATTAGCGGCCCGTCACGCCCCGTCCCCGTCTTCCCTGTCGTCGATCGCCCGCGCCGATCTCGTCGCCGGCACCACCATGGTGAGCCTCTTGTTCTTATCTTCTTTCTGAAAAAAAATCTTGCTTTAGATAGATACTTGTCTAAGTTTCTTACTATTTTATTGCTTGCTATTATATAGTGCGATGGTTTTGGTATCCTCCCCCGTCGGCCCTCGTCCTGTCTATGATTCAGATGTGGTATATATTATCTTTATAACTATTGCTTCATTTATTGTTTATGAAAATTATGCCGACCAACGTGACATAGATTTTATTTATCTAGGAGGTATGTGAACCGGAAATTCCAACCGACCCTATTGTCGAGAGGTTAAATTTAGTTGAAGAAGAAAACAATTTCTTGAAGGAAAAAATAAAAAAATTGAGCAGGAGAAGATGATATTGGAGTTGCATGTTGCGGATGTCGTCGATGATCACAAGATCAAGATGGATGCAATGCGCTTGAAGATTAGAAAGATTAGAAAATATGTCATTCATACCGAGGCTTGGTATCATTATGCCGTTGGATCAATTGTTACCTTGGTTGCGATTATGATCGCATTTGTTTTCGCATTGAAATGTTTTACATAGTTTCAATGTATGGTTTAATTAATTTAGATGCTCTGGAGAGCTTTGTGTTGTTAGACGAGAACTATGTATGTACTTTGGTTTTAATGTGATGATGAACTTCTATTAATTTGGTCACTTAATTATCTATTCATGATGTTCTGTAATGGTTTTTGACACACTTAATTATATATAATGCACGCTGATGAACCGGCAATGGATGTACGGTGACAGACACACCTCCGAGTATATCAAGGGCGTGCATGATTTTCTCGAAGTGGCTGAGGCAAACAAGCAGAATGGTTTTATTTGTTGTCCATGCCCTAAATGTGGGAATACGAAGTCTTACTCTGACCGGAAAATCCTTCACACCCACCTGCTTTACAATGGTTTCATGCCACACTATAATGTTTGGACGAGGCACGGAGAAATAGGGGTTATAATGGAAGATGGTGAAGAAGAAGAGGACGATGACAACTATGTGCCCCCTGAATACGGTGATGCTGCAATGGGGGAAGCTACTGAAGATCAAGAGGAACCAGATGATGTGCCCAATGATGCTGCAACGGGAGAAGCTGCTGAAGATCAAGAGGACCTAGACAATGTGCCCGATGATGATGATCTCCGTCGGGTCATTGTCGATGCAAGGACGCAATGCGAAAGTCAAAAGGAGAAGCTGAAGTTCGATCGCATGTTAGAGGATCACAAAAAAGATGGCAACACAAAGCTTGGTACCGTACTGGAATTGCTGCAGTGGAAGGCAGAGAATGTTGTGCCTGACAAAGGATTTTAGAAGCTAATGAAAATATTGAAGAAGAAGCTTCCAAAGGATAACGAATTGCCCGACAGTACATACGCAGCAAAGAAGGTCGTATTCCCTCTAGGATTGGAGGTGCAGAAGATACATGCATGCCCTAATGACTGCATCCTCTACCGCGGTGCGTACAAGGATCTGAACGCATGCCTGGTATGCGGTGCATTGCGGTATAAGATCAGACGAGATGAGCCTGGTGATGTTGACGGCAAGCCCCCCAGGAAGAGGGTTCCTGCGAAGGTGATGTGGCACTAGTAGAAAAGGGGGCAATGGTCCAGGCAGGTCCAGCCCATTAGTCCCGGTTCAGTCCAGAACCGGGACCAATGGGGGCATTGGACCCGGTTCGTGAGCCCCGGGGGGCGGCCGGGCCACGTGGGCCATTGGTCCCGGTTCGTCTGGACCTTTTGGTCCCGGTTGGTGGGACGAACCAGGACCAATGGTCCTCGCTACTGGCCCACCACTATTGGTCCCGGTTGGAGGCATGAACCGGGACCAAAGGTTGCCCATTAGTCCCGGTTCATACCACCAACCGGGACTAAAGGATTGGTCCTCGTTGCGGCCAGAATTTAGTCCCACCTCGCCAACCGAAGGGGGCTTACACCGGTTTATAAGCCTCTTCCTCTCTGCCTTGTTGAGCTCCTCTCAAAATGAAAATAGATGCCCTTATACAGGGAATTTGACCTAAATTCATACTGAATTTCTCTGAAGTTAGTAGAAATTTATTATGAATTTAGGTTGAATTTTCTCTATAAGAGCATTTATGCTCATTTTTTTAGTAAAGTTAATCACAACTATTTTTTCTTCTATTTATTTCCGAGTAGTTTTTTATATAGTTTTTTTTTCTTTTTTGCTATATTTATTTTTTTATTTTTATTTCTGAGTAGTAATAAATAAGCATCTATGCTCATTTTTTAGTAAAGTTAATCACAACTATTTTTTCTTCTATTTATTTCTGAGTAGTTTTTATATAGTTTTTTTCTTTTCTGTTATATTTATTTTTTCTTTTTATTTCGAGTTGTAATAAGTCACTAAAAATAAGCATCTATGCTCATTTTTAAGTAAAGTTAATCACAACTATTTTTTCTTCTTTTTATTTCGAGTAGTAATAAGTCATTAAAAATAAGCATCTATGCTCATTTTTTAGTAAAGTTAATCACAACTATTTTTTTCTTCTATTTATTTCTGAGTTGTAATAAGTCATTAAAAATAAGCATCTATGCTCATTTTTTTGTAAAGTTAATCACAATTATTTTTTCTTCTATTTATTTCTGAATTGTAATAAGTCATTAAAAATAAGCATCTATGCTCATTTTTTAGTAAAGTTAGTCACAACTATTTTTTCTTCTATTTATTTCTGAGTAGTTTTTTATATAGTTTTTTCTGCTATATTTATTTTTTCTATTTATTTCTGAGTTGTAATAAGTCATTAAAAATAAAAAAGAGGCGCAATGCTCGTTAATTAGCTTCAAGCCTTTTGGAATAGTGTAAACTGCACTGCACATAGCAGCGTGCAGTCTACCCTAATCCTCAAGGCTTGAAGCTAAGCAACATGCAGGTGAGCATTCAGCCTCTTCTTCATCGTCTCTGCACTCAGGGCTTATAAACCGCTGCGAGTGCCTCTCGCTTGTCGAGGTGGGACTAATTAAAAACAGCTGCAGAAAGAAGCAACTAAAAAACAGCTGCAGAAAATAAATAAGAAATTAGACGGGTGCATTGGTCCCGGTTGGTGGCACCAACCGGTAACAATGCCCCTCTTTGGTCCCGGTTGGTGGCACCAACCGGGACCAATGCCCTTCTTTTATCCCTGTTGGAGCCTTCAACCGGGACCAAAGGTCTTTGTTTCCCGCCCTTTGGGCTATTGAAAAGAGGCCATTCGTCCCGGTTGGTGGCATCAACCGGGACTAAAGGGGGCATTGGTCCCGGTTTGTGCCACGAACCGGGACCAAAGCCTTTGCAATATATGTAGCACTTAGGAAAATTTCAGAACCGCATCCCCACTTCGATCTCCTCCTCCTCTCCCCGACGCGCTCCCTGCCGCCTCGACGCGTCGCCGTCGCCCGCCCTCCCGCCCGACGCCGCCTCGCCCGCCCGCCCGCCCAGCGTTGTCGCCGCCCTGCCGCCGCCCCGCCGCCCGACATCGCCGCCCCACCCTGCCGCCTGGCGTCGCCGCCGCGGCCCGCGCCGACTGCCGTGCAAGACCTCGCTGTCGTTGTCGCCGTGAACAACTTTTTATGATTTTTGTTAGATTTTGTTAGATTTTTTGTAGTTCATAGATTTTTTGTTAGATTAGATGTGTAGTAATTTAGATATGTAGTTCATAGTATGTTAATTTAGATTGTGTAACTAATTTGTTCATATTGTGTTAGATTATTTTGATGATATTATTGTTGAATATGCATGTTTGTACATTCATATATATGCAAAGATCTAATATGTCAAATGTTTATGATTTTTTATGTTCATAATTTTGTTCATAGAATTTTAATGATTTTTTTGTTCATAGTATTTAGAAAAAGGAAAAAATAAGAAGATAAAGTGTTTAATATAATAAGTTAGAAAAATACTAGTTTATTTTTAGTAAGTACTATTTTATTTTATTTATAGTAAGTGCTTCATATATAGTTGAACTAGCTACTTGGTTTAATAAACTACTTTATTTTACTATATATAGAAGTAGTTTGTTTTTAGTAAGTACTACTTTATTTATTTATAGTAAGTGCTTAGTAGTTGAACTAGCTAGTTGATTTAATTAATAAAACTACTTTATTTAAATATATATAGAAGTAGTTCTCAGATCGGCGTCGGCGATGCCTATCTCAAGATCCTCCTCGTAAATCGACTCGGCGGTGGAGGCCTGCTTGATCAGGGCCATGTTCGGGACTGGGCTCACTGGCTGGTATTGGGAGGTTCTACCTTCCGGGGACGAGGTTGGTGAGGAGGCAGCCCGTTGTTGACCCGATCCTTGTTTGGTGGCGGTCGCGTGGGCGATGATTTGTGCTTTGAGGCTTCCGGACACCGCAGAGGTGGTACGTCACCGTGTCAGCGAGGAGGACGAGCACGTCCGTCCCTACATGGTTGCATTGGAGGGCAGGTTCGACAATACCTGGCAGGTTCTTCAGGGATCTCACTGGAGCTATGATCCTGTGATGGTGTCCACCGCCCACGACGATACTCGTCGGGCGCTACGGTTTTAGTTGTATTAGTGATGCTATATTAGTGATAATATTCAACGATGTACGGACACCAAGAGATGATGTACTTTTGCTTATAATTATTGAATGCATGCTAATTTGAATACTACTTTATTTTATGATTTGGTTTTGCTTATTTTATGATTTGGTTTTGCTTATTGAATGCTCATATTGGATAAGTTCTCCTTCATTCTCGTGTGCTAGACAATTTGGTGTAATAATGCACTCGGGAATGAAAGGAGGAGCTACGTACATCACCGATAGTCAACCCGTGATTAATAATAATGATCTAGTTTAATATTTGAATTATGAACATAGGCCGGAAATGTCGTACTCGGACGACGAAAACCGCCCGGGGGAGTGCGACTGGTGCCACGACGACCGAGGTATGTGCGACAGGTTCATTGAGCTGGACGAAGATCGGCGCTTCAGCATTAAGCTCGAGGAGACCTTCGATGTTCATACGGTACGCAACGACGACAATATTTTTTTCGTAATTAAGCACGACTTCAACTATTTTAACGTGTATTTTTCATCTTTTCCAATTCGACTAGCTTATTCCATGCTTTGCAAGACGCTATGTCTTGGAGAGGATGGGTTTTGAAGACCATGAAAGTATGGAAACCAAAAAAAATATCCTAAGTAACCATCATGGTGTGGATTTTCAAGTAAAGTTGTACAATGCTCAGAGTGTAACCCTTTTTGGTTCCAAAAATTGGGAAGCACTTCAAGATGTATGGTTTTGATGAGGGTATGCTTGTCACCATGGATCTTGGTGATCCTACAATCGAGCAAGAGAGACCTTCGATTTGGGTCCTTGTGGATACACCTCCAATTCTCCCCCCATGTGAGCTTAACATAGTTATTAAGTAATTTATATTGTTTATTTCAAAATAGTTGACAACTTATTTCCATTGACAGCTTATTTTCATTCTTCAAAGAATGTACGGAAGATGGTAGACAGAACCTACTACACCGAAGTCTCCGAAATAACTTATCAGGAGAAAAATCATCTGGTTGCATTTTGTACTGATCTTGAGAATTACAATATCTACAATCAAACTCCTCAACATTATGGTCAATACGTGCCACTAGTGCACGTGTTGAACTACAGTAACTACCATGGAGATACCCTGGTAAGATTTTTTACTATTACGACATCCGTGGATCTTTTTGCACACTTCTAAAACTAGTACATCATTGCTAACTATGAAGTTATTACTATGTTTTTCAACAGATAATCCCGGATGATTGTGTGCCTCATCTGATGTATACGCACGGTACCCTTCATGTTTTGAACATACAACCAGGTCTTCCTACGAATCTCAACTGTCCATACCGGGTTTCTAAAAGAAGTGGAGACATGACAATCAAAGAATGGAGAAAATGTATGGACAGTCGTAAGGAGCTTCTTGGAAGCAAAAGGCAGCGAAGGGCAAGAATTGGAGCCAGGATGATCGCCATTCTTCGTAATGGAGAGTCAGGGTCTATATTGTTTTGTGCTATTTTAGCTTAAGGGTGTTTAGGTCCTACCTGATACTGATGATCATGTGCTAAGAACAATTATGTAGGGTTGGGTTCGATGACTATGAGGATGATGATCGTATGACTTATTATTAATAACGAGTCGAAGTTGTATGATGATGCATGATTAGTAGGACTTGTTATTATATATGATGATGTATGATGCGAGCATGCATGAGTTATTATATCAGCGGGTGAAATGAACGTAGCAGCAACGTTGGTAAACCAAGGACGAAGATATAAGAGAGGACACTTCTCTCTATTAGCTAGCTAATGACAACCTAAAAATAACCCCCAAAACCCCTAAAGCGGCCACTTTTTTTAAAAAAAACATGGACTTTTGGTCCCGGTTGGTGCCACCAACCAGGACCAAAGGCCCCCCTGACTGGGCTCGGCGCACCGGTGTAGGACCTTGAGAACAGGTGTCTAGAGGGGGGGGGGAGGGGGTAATTAGACACTATGTACCAAAGTTGCAGTTTTTAAGATTTTTTGGGTTTAAGTGGAGATGGAGCACAATTTCAACAATCACAATACATATCAAGCAAGCATGCAAAGAGTATATGAGCAGTGGAAAGTAAAGCATGCAACTTGCAAGAAAGTAAAGGGAAGGGTTTGGAGGATTCAAACGCAATTGGAGACACAGATGTTTTTGGCGTGGTTCCGATAGGTGGTGCTATCGTACAACCACGTTGATGGAGACTTCAACCCACGAAGGGTAACGGCTGCGCGAGTCCACGAAGGGCTCCACCCAAGAAGGGTACACGAAGAAGCAACCTTGTCTATCCGACCATGGCCGTCGCCCATGAAGGACTTGCCTCACTAGCGGTAGATCTTCACGAAGTAGGCGATCTCCTTGCCCTTACAAACTCCTTGGTTCAACTCCACAATCTTGTCGGAGGCTCCCAAGTGACACCTAGCCAATCTAGGAGACACCACTCTCCAAGAAGTAACAAATGGTGCGTTGATGATGAACTCCTTGCTCTTGTGCTTCAAATGATAGTCTCCCCAACACTCAACTCTCTCTCAATGGGTTTGGATCTGGTGGAAAGAAGATTTGAGTGAAAAGCAACTTGGGGAAGGCTAGAGATCAAGATTCATATGGTAGAAATGGAATATCTTGGCCTCAACACATGAGTAGGTAGTTCTCTCTCAGAAAATGTATGTTGGAAGTGTAGGTTTGTTCTGATGGCTCTCTCCACGAATGAAGAGGAGGTGGAGGGGTATATATAGCCTCCACACAAAATCTAACCATTACACACAATCTGCCAAACTCGGTGGGACCGAATCGTTAAACTCGGTCAGACCGATTTAGGAAATAATGTGACCGTTAGTGTTTTCGGTGGGACTGAAATGCAACTCGGTGAGACCGATTCAGTTAGGGTTAGGGCATAACGTAATCTCGGTAAGACCAATTACACAAACTCGGTGAGACCGATTTGGTAATAAGCTTTCCAGAGAGTTGGTCTGGTAAACTCGGTGGGACCGATTACTCAAACTCGGTGGGACTGATTTTGGTAATAAGTTTCCAGGGAGTTTGCATTGTAATCTCGGTAGTACCGATTTCTCAAACTCGGTGAGACCGATTTGATAATAGACATACACAGAGAGATTACAATCCCATCTCGGTGAAACCGAGATCCCTATCGGTAAGACCGATTTGCTTAGGGTTTGTGGCAGTGGCTATGACTTGTGGAATCGGTGGCGCCGGATAGGAAGCTTCGGTGTGACCGATTTTGGCTTAGGGTTTAGGTCATTTGTGGAAGTGGGAAAGTAGTTGAGGGTTTTGGAGCATATCACGAAGCACATGAAGCAAGAGGCTCATTAAGCAACACCTCATCCCTCCTTGATAGTATTGGCTTTTCCTATAGACTCAGTGTGATCTTGGACCACTAAAATGTAAAATGAAGAGTCTTGAGCTTGAAACTTGAGCCAATCCTTTGTCCTTAGCATCTTGAAGGAGTTCCCACATCCTTTAGTCCATGCCACTCCATTGTTGAACTTATCTGAAATATACTAGATAAAAGTGTTAGTCCAACAAGAGATATGTTGTCATTAATTACCAAAACCACCTAGGGAGCACTTGTGCTTTCAATCTCCCCCTTTTTGGTAATTGATTGCAACATACATCAAAGCTTTAGACAAAGATATAAAGAATAGCAAGAAAAGCTTTGGAAAGACATGTAACAAGCATAGGCTCCCCCTACATGTATGCATTCATGTGAATATGGAATGTAGAAGCATGTGAGAGCATAAACATGATAGAGCAGGCAATGTGTTACATGTATCTTGTGTTGGGGAACGTAGTAATTTCAAAAAATTTCCTACGCACACGCAAGATCATGGTGATGCATAGCAACGAGAGGGGAGAGTGTTGTCTACGTACCCTCGTAGACCCGAAGCGAAGCGATCACAACGTAGAGGAAGTAGTCGACGTTCTCCTCGCGATCCGACCGATCCGGCGCCGTTACTCGTGTGCCCCGAGTTCTTGACACACGACAGCTCGATGACGTCCCTCGACTCGATCCAGCTGAGTGTCGAGGAGAGTTCCACAAGACGACGGCGTGGGACGATCTTGATGTTCTACGGCGCAGAGCTTCGCCTAAGCTTTATGACGATATGACCGAGGTGGAATATGGTGGAGGGGGCACCGACACGGCTAAGGAACGATCCGTAGATCAAACTTGTGTGTTCTAGGGTGCCCCCTGCCCCAGATATAAAGGAGCAAGGGGGGGGGTGCGGCCGTCCTAGAGGAGGCGCGCCTGGAGGAGTCCTACTCCCACGGGAGTAGGACCCCCTTCCTAGTTGGAGTAGGATTGGGGGAGGGAAGAAGGAAGGCGCCGCCTCCTTGTCCTATTCGGACTAGGGAGGGGCGTGCCTGCCCTGGCCGCCCCTCCTCTTCTCCCTCGAGGCCCACTAAGGCCCATTTAGTTCCCGGGGTTCCGGTAACCTCCGGTACTCGTAAATTCGATTTCACCGGAACCATTCGAACTCCAAATATAGGCTTCCAATATATCAATCTTTATGTCTCGACCATTTCGAGACTCCTCGTCATGTCCGTGATCACATCCGGACTCAACTTCTTGGTACATCAAAATACATAAACTCATAATAACCGCCATCGAAACCTTAAGCGTGCGGACCCTACGGTTCGAGAACAATGTAGACATGACCGAGACACGTCTCCGTCAATAACCAACAGCGGACCTGGATGCCCATATTGGTTCCTACATATTCTACGAAGATCTTTATCGGTCAGACCGCATAACAACATACGTTGTTCCCTTTGTCATCGGTATGTTACTTGCCCGAGATTCGATCGTCGGTATCCAATACCTAGTTCAATCTCGTTACCGGCAAGTCTCTTTACTCGTTCCGTAATACATCATCTCACAGCTAACTCATTAGTTGTAATGCTTGCAAGGCTTCGGTGATGTGTATTACCGAGAGGGCCCAGAGATACCTCTCCGACAATCGGAGTGACAAAACCTAATCTCGAAATACGCCAACCCAACATCTGCCTTTGGAGACACCTGTAGTACTCCTTTATAATCACCCGATTCGTTGTGACGTTTGGTAGCACCAAAGTGTTCCTCCGTAAACGGAGTTGCATAATCTCATAGTTACGAGGAACATGTATAAGTCATGGATAAAAGCAGTAGCAACATACTAAACGATCGTGTGCTAAGCTAATGGAAATGGGTCATGTCAATCAGATCATTCTACTAATGATGTGACCTTGTTAATCAAATAACAACTCTTTGTTCATGGATAGGAAACATAACCATCTTTGATTAACAAGCTAGTCTCGTAGAGGCATACTAGTGACATGTTGTTTGTTTATGCATTCACACATGTATCATGTTTCCGGTTAATACAATTCTAGCATGAATGATAAACATTTATCATGAAATAAGGAAATAAATAATAACTTTATTATTGCCTCTAGGGCATATTGCCTTCAGTCTCCCACTTGCACTAGAGTCAATAATCTAGATTACATGTAATGATTCTAACACCCATGGAGTCTTGGTGCTGATCATGTTTTGCTCGTGGAAGAGGCTTAGTCAACGGGTCTGCAACATTCAGATCCGTATGTATCTTGCAAATCTCTATGTCTCCCACCTGGACTAAGTCCCGGATGGAATTGAAGCGTCTCTTGATGTGCTTGGTCCTCTTGTGAAATCTGGATTCCTTCGCTAAGGCAATTGCTCCAAGATTGTCACGTAAGATTTTCATTGGACCCGATGCACTAGGTATGACACCTAGATCGGATATGAACTCCTTCATCCGCACTCCTTCATTAGCTGCTTCCGAAGCTGCTATGTACTCCGCTTCACATGTAGATCCCGCCACGACGCTTTGTTTAGAACTCGCACCAACCGACAGCTCCTCCGCTTAGTGTAAATACGTATCCGGTCTGCGATTTAGAATCGTCCGGATCGGTGTCAAAGCTTGCATCAACGTAACCATTTACGATGAGCTCTTTGTCACCTCCATATACGAGAAACATATCCTTAGTCCTTTTCGTATTTCAGATGTTCTTGACCGCTGTCCAAATGATCCACTCTGGATTACTTTGGTACCTCCCGCTAAACTTATAGTAAGGCACACATCAGGTCTGGTACACAAGATTGCATACATGATGAAGCATAGGGAACATCTTTCATTTTCTCTCTATCTTCTCGCAGTTGGTCGGGCATTGAGTCTTACTCAACTTCACACCTTGTAACACGTGCAAGAACCCTTTCTTTGCTTGATCCATTTTGAACTTCTTCAAAATTTTGTCAAGGTATGTGCTTTGTGAAAGTCCAATTAAGCGCCTTGATCTATCTCTATCGATCTTAATGCCCAATATGTAAGCAGCTTCACCGAGGTCTTTCATTGAAAACTCTTATTCAAGTATCCCTTTATGCTATCCAGAATTCTATATCATTTCCGATCAGCAATATGTCATCTACATATAATATCGTAAATGCTACTGAGCTCCCACTCACTTTCTTGTAAATACAAAGCTTCTCCAAAAGTGCAGACAAACCCAAATGCTTTGATCACACTATCAAAGCGCTTATTCCAACTCCGAGATGCTTGCACCAGTCCATAGATGGATCGCTGGAGCTTGCATACTTTGTTAGCTCCCTTTGGATCGACAAAACCTTCGGTTGCATCATATACAACTCTTCTTCCGTAAATCCATTCAGAATGCGTCTTTACATCCATTTGCCAAATTTCATAATCATAAAATCGGCAATTGCTAACATGATTCGGACAGACTTAAGCATCGCCACGGGTGAGAAGGTCTCATCGTAGTCAATCCCTTGAACTTGTCGAAACCCTTTGCGATAAGTCGAGCTTTGTAGACGATAATATTACCGTCGCGTCGGTCTTCTTCTTGAAGATCCACTTGTTTTCTATTGCTTGCCTACCCTCGGGCAAGTCAACCAAAGTCCATACTTTGTTTTCATACATGGATCCCATCTCGATTTCATGGCCTCAAGCCATTTTATGGAATCTGGGCTCACCATCACTTCTTCATAGTTCGAGGTTCATCATGATCTAGTAGCATGATTTCCGAACAGGATTACCGTATTCACTCTTGTGCGGATCTTACTCTGGTTGATCTACGAGGTTACGTAGTAACTTGATCTGAAGTTTCATGATCAACATCATCAACTTCCTCACTACTTGGTGTAGATGTCTCGTAAACCGGTTTCTGCGACAAACTACTTTCAAGTAAGGGAGAAGGTACTATTACCTCATCAAGTTCTACTTTCCTCCCACTCACTTCTT
Source organism: Aegilops speltoides (assembly GCA_021437245.1). Lineage (NCBI taxonomy): Eukaryota > Viridiplantae > Streptophyta > Magnoliopsida > Poales > Poaceae > Aegilops > Aegilops speltoides. Next base: position 506,497,848 of record CM038147.1, read on the forward strand.
TCGAGAGAAACTCCTTCTCTAGAAAGGATCCATTCTTAGCAACGAATGTCTTGCCTTCGGATCTGTGATAGAAGGTGTACCCAACTGTCTCCTTTGGGTATCCTATGAAGAACACATTCGATTTGGGTTCGAGCTTATCAGGTTGAAGCTTTTTCACATAAGCATCGCATCCCCAAACTTTAAGAAACGACAACTTTGGTTTCTTGCCAAACCACAGTTCATAAGGTGTCGCTCAACGGATTTCGACGGTGTTCTATTCGGTGTGAATGCGGCCGTCTCTAGAGCATAACCCCAAAACGATAGCGGTAAATCTGTAAGAGACATCATAGATCGCACCATATCTAGTAAAGTGCGATTCTGACGTTCGGACACACCATTACGCTGTGGTGTTCCGGTGGCGGAGTTGCTAAACTATTTCGCATTGTTTCAAATGTAGACCAAACTCAGAACTCAAATATTCACCTCCACGATCGATCGTAGAAATTTAATTTTCTTGTTACGATGATTTTCAACTTCACTCTGAAATTCTTTGAACTTTTCAAATGTTTCAGACTTATGTTTCATTAAGTAGATATACCCATATCTCGCTTAAGTCATCTGTGAAGGTGAGAAAATAACGATATCCGCCACGAGCCTCAACATTCATTGGACCACATACATCTGTATGTATGATTTCCAACAAATCTGTTGCTCTCTCCATAGTACCGAGAACGGGTTTTAGTCATCTTGCCCATAAGGCACGGTTCATAAGTGCCAAGTGATTCATAATCAAGTGACTCCAAAAGTCCATCAAGATGGAGTTTCTTCATGCGCTTTACATCGATATGACCTAAACGGCGATTGCCACAAATAAGTTGCACTATCATTATCAACTCTGCATCTTTTGGTTTCAACATTATGAATATGTGTATCACTACTATCGAGATTCATCAAAATAGACCACTCTTCAAGGGTGCATGACCATAAAAGATATTACTCATATAAATAGAACAACCATTATTCTCTGATTTAAATGAATAACCGCCTCGCATCAAACAAGATCCAGATATAATGTTCATGCTCAACGCAGCACCAAATAACAATTATTTAGGTCTAAAACTAATCCCGAAGGTAGATGTAGAGGTAGCGTGCCGACCGCGATCACATCGACTTTGGGACCATTTCCCACGCACATCGTCACCTCGTCCTTTGCCGGTGTTCGCTAATCCGTAGTCCTGTTTCGAGTTGCAAATATCAGCAATGTAACCAGTATCAAATACCCAAGTGCTCTGCGAGCTCTAGTAAGGTACACATCAATAACATGTATATCACATATACCTTTGTTCACTTTGCCATCCTTCTTATCCGCCAAATACTTGGGGCAGTTCCGCTTCGGTGACGACCACCGCTTGCGGTAGAAGCACTTTCGATTTCAGGCTTAGGTCCGGACTTGGGTTTCTTCTCTGAGCAGCAACTTGCTTGCTGTTCTTCTTGAAGTTCCCTTCTTCTTCCTTTGCCTTTCTTCTTGAAACTAGTGGTCTTATTGACCATCAACACTTGATGCTCCTTCTTGATTTCTACCTCCGCAGCCTTTAGCATTGCGAAGAGCTCGGTATAGTCTTTACTAACCCTTGCATATTATAGTTCATCACGAAGCCTTTGTAGCTTGGTGGCGTGATTGAAGAATTCTGTCAATGACACAATCATCCGGAAGATTAACTCCCAATTGTGTCAAGTGATTGTAGTACCCGGACATTACGAGTATGTGCTCACTAATGTAACTATTCTCCTCCATCTTGCAGCTATAGAACTTATTGGAGACTTCATATCTCTCAATCCGGGCATTCTGTTGGAATATCAACTTCAACTCCTGGAACATCTCATATGCTCCATGACGCTCAAAACGTCGTTGAAGTCCCGGTTCTAAGCCGTAAAGCATGGCACACCGAACTATAGAGTAGTCATCAGCTTTGCTCGCGCAGACGCTCATAACATCCGGTGTTGCTCAAAGAAGCGAGTTCGCACCCAGCGGTGCATCCAGGGCGTAACTCTTACGTGCAGCAATGAGGATAATCCTCAGGTTACGGACCCAGTCCGTGTAATTGCTACCATCATCTTTCAACTTTGCTTTCTCAAGGAACGCATTAAAATTCAACGGAACAACAACACGAGCCATCTATCTACAAACAAACATAAACAAGCAAGATACTATCAGGTACTAAGTTCATGATAAATTTAAGTTCAATTAATCATATTACTTAAGAACTCCCACTTAGACAGACATCCCTCTAGTCATCTTAAGTGATCACGTGATCCAAATCAACTAAACCATAACCGATCATCACGTGAAATGGAGTAGTTTTCAATGGTGAACATCTTATGTTGATCATATCTACTATATGATTCACGCCGACCTTTCGGTCTCCGTGTTCCGAGGCCATATCGCATATGCTAGGCTCGTCAAGTATAACCCGATTATTCTGCGTGTGCAAAACTGGCTTGCACCCGTTGTAGATGGACGTAGAGCTTATCACACCCGATCATCACGTGGTGTCTGGGCACGACGAACTTTGGCAACGGTGCACACTCGGGGAGAACACTTCTTGATAATTTAGTGAGAGATCATCTTATAATGCTACCGTCAATCAAAGCAAGATAAGATGCATAAAGGATAAACATCACATGCAAATCAATATAAGTGATATGATATGGTCATCATCATCTTGTGCTTCGTGATCTTCATCTCCGCAGCACCACCATGATCACCATCGTCACCGGCGCGACACCTTGATCTCCATCGAGCATCGTTGTCGTCTCGCCAATATTATGCTTCTCGACTATCGCTACCGCTTAGTGATAAAGTAAATCATTACTGAGGCGATTGCATTGCATACAATAAAGCGACAACCATATGGCTCCAGCCGATTGCCGATAACTTCGGTTACAAAACATGATCATCTCATACAATAAAATATAGCATCACGTCTTGACCATATCACATCACAACATGCCCTGCAAAAACAAGTTAGACGTCCTCTACTTTGTTGTTGCAAATTTTACGTGGCTGCTACGGGCTTAAGCAAGAACTAGTCTCACCTACGCATCAAAACCACAACGATACTTCGTCAAATAGACTCCGTTTTAACCTTCTCAAGGACCGGGCATAGCCACACTCGGTTCAACTAAAGTGAGAGAGACAGACACCCACCAGTCACCTTTAAGCAACGAGTGCTCGTGGCGGTGAAACCAGTCTCGCGTAAGCGTACGCGTAATGTCGGTCTGGGCCACTTCATCTCACAATACCGCTGAACCAAAGTATGACATGCTGGTAGGTAGTATGACTTGTATCGCCCACAACTCACTTGTGTTCTACTCGTGCAAAACATCAAACCATAAAAACCTAGGCTCTGATACCACTGTTGGGGAACGTAGTAATTTCAAAAAAATTCCTACGCACACGCAAGATCATGGTGATGCATAGCAACGAGAGGGGAGAGTGTTGTCTACGCCCTCGTGAGACCAAGCGGAAGCGATCACAACGTAGAAGAAGTAGTCGACGTTCTCCTCGCGATCCGACCGATCCGGCGCCGTTACTCGGCGCCCGAGTTCTTGACACACGTACAGCTCGATGACGCCCTCGACTCGATCCAGCCGAGTGTCGAGGGAGAGTTCCGTCAAGACGACGGCATGGTGACGATCTTGATGTTCTATCGGTAGCAGAGCCGCCTAAGCTTCATGACGATATGACCATGGTGGAATATGGTGGAGGGGGCACCGACACGGCTAAGGAACGATCCGTAGATCAAACTTGTGTGTTCTAGGGTGCCCCTGCCCCGTATATAAAGGAGCAGGGGGGGTGCGGCCGCCCCAGAGGAGGCGCTGGAGGAGTCCTACTCCCACCGGAGTAGGACTCCCTTCCTAGTTGGAGTAGGATTGGGGGAGGGAAGAAGGAAGGCGCGCCCCCCTCCTTGTCCTATTCGGACTAGGGGGGGGCGCTGCCTGCCTGGCGGCCCTCCTCTTCTCCCTCGAGGCCCACTAAGGCCCATTTAGTTCCCGGGGGGTTCCGGTAACCTCCCGGTACTCCGGTAAATTCCCGATTTCACCCGGAACCATTCCGAACTCCAAATATAGGCTTCCAATATATCAATCTTTATGTCTCGACCATTTCGAGACTCCTCGTCATGTCCGTGATCACATCCGGACTCGAACTTCTTCGGTACATCAAAATACATAAACTCATAATAAGCGTAAATCGAAACCTTAAGCGTGCGGACCCTACGGTTCGAGAACAATGTAGACATGACCGAGACACGTCTCCGGTCAATAACCAACAGCGGGACCTGGATGCCCATATTGGTTCCTACATATTCTACGAAGATCTTTATCGGTCGACCGCGTAACAACATACGTTGTTCCTTTGTCATCGGTATGTTACTTGCCCGAGATTCGATCGTCGGTATCCAATACCTAGTTCAATCTTGTTACCGCAAGTCTCTTTACTCGTTCCGTAATACATCATCTCACAGCTAACTCATTAGTTGTAATGCTTGCAAGGCTTCGATGATGTGTATTACCGAGAGGGCCAGAGATACCTCTCCGACAATCGGAGTGACAAAACCTAATCTCAAATACGCCAACCCAACATCTGCCTTTGGAGACACTGTAGTACTCCTTTATAATCACCCGATTACGTTGTGACGTTTGGTAGCACCAAAGTGTTCCTCCGTAAACGGAGTTGCATAATCTCATAGTTACAGGAACATGTATAAGTCATGGATAAAAGCAGAGCAACATACTAAACGATCGTGTGCTAAGCTAATGGAAATGGGTCATGTCAATCGATCATTCTACTAATGATGTGACCTTGTTAATCAAATAACAACTCTTTGTTCATGGTTAGGAAACATAACCATCTTTGATTAACAAGCTAGTCTCGTAGAGGCATACTAGTGACATGTTGTTTGTTTATGCATTCACACATGTATCATGTTTCCGCTTAATACAATTCTAGCATGAATGATAAACATTTATCATGAAATAAGGAAATAAATAATAACTTTATTATTGCCTCTAGGGCATATTTCCTTCATCTTGGTCATATGCATTAGAGCAAAGAATGTTGAAGAAAATACCTTCATGCTCATGAGTTCTTCTTGCAAACAATATGTACATCAGCAAGAATTCCTCATACACATGATTGTGATGAATATACTTACCTTGTAGTCCTGAGTTGTCTTAGGATGAAATGAACCTGTGGAAACAAGGTTAGATAACACAGATACATCTACTAGCTAGAGCAAACAGAAGAAATCACACGAATACAAAGACTGGGATGACATGTAGAGAGTGAGTACCAAGTACCACATTGGATTGGACATGTCCCCAAGAGTAAAGATATGCAATGAATTTAAATGATCTCTTTCCCTTAGATGTCTTGCTCCCCCTGATCTATCATGGGATACTGGGAGAAGATAGGGAACAGAGAATCAGAGCTGAAAGACAATAGACCTGAAAGATATGAATGATGATCAGAGCTAATATTTAGAGCTAATGCAAATAAGCAAATAAGCATAACAGAACATATGAACATGTATCTCCCCTCAAGAAGACATGTGTACATCTCTCCTCTTGAACACCAAGCATCTTGGACATCTCCCCCTGGAGATCTCTCTCTCTTCTTTTGAGGGTCTCTCCCCCTAGAAGGTCTCTCTCTCCCTTAAGAAGGAAGGTGATAAGCTTTGATGCTCTCTCTAAATGATAAGCTTTGATGTTCTCTCTCTCCCCCTTTGACATCAATTTCCAAGAAGGACCTTCTGGAATCTGTCGAATGGGTTTGATCCTTGAGACACAGAACAAAGCAATGGTAAAAATGTGATGCTTGTAGAGGACAAGATTCATTGAGTGGAGCTGGATCTGAAGAAACACAGAATATGTGGCAAAGAGTTTTTCCTATTATGAAATTGGTGGCACCGAGTGGTATACTTTGGTCGTACCGAGAGGATTCGGTGGGGCCGAAAATAACAAACCGGTGAAACCGAGTTCATCGCAGAGAAAACACTTGTCACCCCAGCTCACTTAGACTAGTAAGATCTCTCAAAGTTTTGCAAGGAATTTACTGAAAGATGTGCAATGAATTGGAATGCAGAAAATACAGAGCAAACAGAAAGAAATCTAGATGAAGTTTTTTTTTGAAAGGGGAACCAAATATGCATGAGACAAATGCAAAAACACAGAAAAGAACACAAAAGAAATTCATTTAGAGATGGTCGGCGACAAAGTCACCTATGTTAGAGTATATTGACGTAGGAGTCAAGTGAGATCACTTGATCATAGGTCATACTCATTGTTTAAGCTCAAAATGGGGTTGCCATTTTTCGTTTAAGCATCTTGATGTATTCACATCTTGTCGAGTTGCTTTAGCTCATGACTTGGAGTAAAGCTTCTCTAAGATGGAATGACATACCTTGGTTGGTGATGTAGTCCATGTAGTTGAGCTGGTGTGGGTTGCTCAAGGTTGATGTAGCTCATCAAGAATTTGGAGCACCACTTGGAGTTTTAGTCCATCTACCTACATGGGTTAGTTCTTGCAAGGAAGAGCACTTGTGTATCCAAAAATGACAATCATGAAGCTCAACATAGAATTTGTCAAAGGATATATTTAAGAGGTTTCGTGCTTCCTTGACTTCATCCACCATTGTGTAGAGACTTGGTGATGTAGAGATTGCTCAAGATGTGAGTAGATTACAATCTCATGGAGTTGGATTCCACAAAGTACCTACAAGAGTTAGATAACATGCAAGATACAAATATACCCAAGACATAAGATTTTCATCATAAGAGAAATATCAAGGATTAGTCATAAGCTCATGTCTTGCATGTATCCAATGGAGTTTCTACTCCAAGTTCGAAGCATTAGTGATGTTCATTTCTCCTCTTAACCTGCAAAACACTTTCTCATCAAGAGGTTTAGTGAATATATCCACTAATTGCTTTTCGGTGCGAACATGCTTAAGATCAATGTCACCCTTAGCAACATGATCTCGAATGAAATGATGACGAACTTCAATATGCTTAGTTCGAGAATGTTGCACAGGATTATGACCGATTTTGATAGCACTTTCATTGTCACAAAGCAATGGAACATGTCTCACGTATATCCCATAATCCTTAAGAGTTTGGGTCATCCAAAGTAATTGAGCACAACATGAACCAGCGGCAATATATTCAGCTTCGGCAGTGGACAAGGATACCGAGTTTTGTTTCTTAGAGGACCAAGACACAAGAGATCTACCAAGAAATTGACAAGTACCAAGTGGACTTTTCATCAACCTTGTCTCGACATAGTCCGAGTCGGAATAGCCAACAAGATCGAAGAGGCCCTCTTAGGATACCAAATGCCAAAGTTTGGTGTATGGATTAAGTATCTCACTATCCTTTTCACGGCCTTAAGATGACATTCCTTAGGAGCAGCTTGATATCGTGCACACATGCACACACTTAGCATGATATCGGGACGTGAAGCACATAGATATAACAATGAACCGATCATAGAGCGATAAAACTTTTGATCAACCGGTTCACCATCTTTGGTCAAGTCATTATGTCCACTAGTAGGCATGGGTGTCGACATACCTTTGCATTCTTGCATATTGAACTTCTTGAATAAGTCCTTGGTGTACATTGTTTGAGAAACAAAGGTACCTTCCTTAGTTTGCTTGATTTGCAACCCAAAGAAGAATTTGAGTTCACTCATCATGGACATCTCAAACTTCTGCGCATTAGCTTTCCAAACTTTTCACTAAAATCAGGGTTAGTTGAACCAAATATGATATCATCAACATAAATTTGGCACACAAATAATTCTCCATTAACCCTTTTAGTAAAAAGAGTAGAATCAATTTTCCCAATTTCAAAGCCTTTTTCAATAAGGAACTTGGTCAAGCATTTATACCACGCTCTAGGAGCTTGTTTAAGACCATAAAGAGCTTTGTGAAGTTTATAAACATGATTGGGTTTCTTAGGATTGACAAAGCTGGGAGGTTGCTTAACATAAACTTCCTCCTCTATTTCACCATTTAGAAAAGCACTTTTAATGTCCATTTGGTACAAGGTGATATCATGATGATTAGCATAGGCAAGTAAGATGCGAATGGACTCAGTCTACCAACGGGGGCGTAAGTCTCACCATAGTCCATACCTTCGACTTGTGTGTAGCCTTGGGCGACGAGACGTGCCTTGTTGCGAACTACTTGTCCATCTTCATCTTGCTTGTTGCGAAACACGCATTTGGTACCGATGACGTTGTGGTTGTTCTCGGGCTTCTCAACCAAAGTCCAAACTTGATTCCTCTCAAAGTTATGTAGCTCTTCATGCATAGCATTTATCCAATCCGGATTTTCCAATGCTTCTTCGACCTTCATAGGTTCAATGCTAGAGATGAAAGAATAGTTTTCACAAAAGCTAGCTAAACGAGTTTTAGAGCGAGTGATTCTCCCGGTTTGAATGTCATTGTAGATTTGCTCGACAGGATGATCTTTAGCAACTCTTGCTCGAACTCATGAAAGCTTTTGCTTGGGTCTTCATTGAACATCTTCTTCATCTTGTTCTTCTTCTTCTTCTTGGCCACCTCATTGCATTGTCGTTCTCTTGTGGTGGTGGAGAAGGAGGTTGTTGACGTTCATCTTGATGCACTTCCTCGTTTCCTTCATCTTGGTGTGTCCCGCTTGTCGATGCTTCCGTATCAACTCTTGGTTCACCTTGTCGTGAAGTTTAAGCTTCCACTTGGACGGACAAGGTACTCTCCTTCACCTCCGTTGGACGAACCTTGCCAATAGACAAGTCTTGGATTGCTTCCAAAGGATCTTTGTCACCTACATCAATTGGCAATTGCTCTACTTGCGAGCCGTTAGATTCATCAAACTTCACATCTACCGTCTCTTCAACCTTTCGGGTGAAATTGTTGTAGACATGGTAAGTGTGAGAGTTTGAGCCATAATCTAGTAGGAAACCTTCATGAGACTTAGGAGCAAATTTAGAGCGACGATGCTTATCAAGAATGTAGCACTTTGAGCCGAATACTCGAAAGTATCCAACTTGGGGTTTGTTACCGGTGAAGAGCTCGTATGCCGTCTTGCCGAGTAGCTTGTGAAGATACAAGCGATTTGTTGCATGACAAGCTGTCTCAAATGCTTCTGCCCAAAAGTGCTTCGGCGTCTTGTACTCATCAAGCATTGTTCTCTCCATTTCGATGAGCGTCCGGTTCTTCCTCTCAATAACTCCGTTTTGTTGAGGTGTGTATGTAGCCGAGAACTCGTGTGAAATCCCTTCTTCGTCAAGAAAGGTGTCCACATTTGCGTTCTTGAACTCTGTTCCATTGTCGCTGCGAACCTTCTTGATCTTCACTTCAAATTGATTTTGGGCCTTCCTAGCGATGTTTTTGAAGATCTTTTGGACCTGCGATTTATCATCGAGAAAGAACACCCACGTAAATCTGGAAAAATCATCAACTATAACTAGACCAAAAGATTTTCCACCGAGACTCTTGTAAGAGTTGGGACCAAAGAGATCCATGTGAAGTAGCTCGAGTGGCCTCCTTGTGGTCATGATGTTCTTCACGGGATGCCTTCCTCCAACCTGTTTACCTGCCTAACTAGCGCTGCAAAGTCCATCCTTATCAAATATGACATCATTAACTCCAAGGATATGATTTCCTTTAATAAGCTTGTCAAGGTTTCGCATACCAACATGACCTAGTCGTCTATGCCATAGCCAACCTTTTGAGGATTTAGCAATGAAGCAAGTTTTAGGCTGAGCCTTTTTAGTGAAATCAACAACGTATAGATCACCTCTATGAACACCGGTAAATACCATTTTATGATTGTCTCGAAGAAACACTTGGCAATCTACTTCAGCAAATAGAACATTGAAACCGAAATCAGCAAGTCTAGATACTGAAAGTAAGTTGTAACCAGGAGATTCAACGAGCATGAAATTTTGTATGGAGCTATCATGTGATATGGCCACCTTACCGAGGCCAACCACCTTACCCTTTGAGTTGTCACCGAAGGTAACATACTTTCGAGGACTATCATTATCAGCAAGCTCACGGAACATGTCTTTATCTCCAGTCATGTGATCGGTACATCCACTATCAAGAACCCATTCCTTTCCTCCTGACATATATCCCGAAGATTTGCCATAAGACCAAAATGTCTCATTGCATCATCAAGATCGAAGTCACTCTCATCATCCTCATCATAGTATCCATGTTCAACATCGTCATGTGGTGGATCAAGTCCTAGAGAGGGTGATTCATTAGAATGAGTTTGATAATCTTGCTTATGAATTTTTATAGCTTCGGAAATAATGTCACTAATGATAACAACATTTCCTTTGGCACGCATAAGGTTTGGAAGCTCAAATAGACGATCACCAAACATAGGATCACTAGTATTCATCTTACTCAAGGCAGTAGACTTATGGAGAATTTCATCAAGATTTTTCAAGGAATAATCGGGAAATCGTTCCTCAAGAAATTTCCATATGGTGTAGGCACACTTAAAGGTAGGCAGGCATCCAAGCAAGTTTCTAGGCAATCCTCTAATGATAAGATCGGCAGTTCTAAGATTCCTAATCATGTCAATTGACTCATCATGGGTAGGATGCAAAGGATCAACATAAGGTGCACAAGGACTAGCAATGTACTTGTTAAAATGATATTGATTGAAAATAACAAGCATCTCATTTTTCCACTCATGAAAATACTCTCCATCAAGAATAGGCACTCTATGTCTAATACTCCCAATAGTAGACTCATCCATCTTCCTCCAATGGTGATTAAACCAAAGCGATGGAGACCAATGCTCTGATACCACTTGTAGGACCTTGAGAAGAGGTGTCTAGAGGGGGGTGATTAGACACTAAGTACCAAAATTGCAGTTTTTAAGATTTTTTGGGTTTAAGTGGAGATGGAGCAAAATTTCAACAATGACAGTACATATCAAGCAAGCATGCAAAGAGTATATGAGCAGCGGAAAGTAAAGCATGCAACTAGCAAGAAAGTAAAGGGAAGGGTTTGGAGGATTCAAACGCAATTGGAGACACGGATGTTTTTGGCGTAGATCTTCACGAAGTAGGCGATCTCCTTGCCCTTACAATCTCCTTGGTTCAACTCCACAATCTTGTCGGAGGCTCCCAAGTGAAACCTAGCCAATCAAGGAGACACCACTCTCCAAGAAGTAACAAATGGTGCGTTGATGATGAACTCCTTGCTCTTGTGCTTCAAATGATAGTCTCCCCAACACTCAACTCTCTCTCCATGGGTTTGGATCTGGTGGGAAGAAGATTTGAGTGGAAAGCAACTTGGGGAAGGCTAGAGATCAAGATTCATATGGTAGGAATGGAATATCTTGGCCTCAACACATGAGTAGGTAGTTCTCTCACAGAAAATGTATGCTGGAAGTGTAGGTCTGTTCTGATGGCTCTCTCCACGAATGAAGAGGAGGTGGAGGGGTATATATAGCCTCCACACAAAATCTAACCGTTACACACAATCTGCCAAACTCGGTGGGACCAAATCATTAAACTCGGTCAGACCGATTTAGCAAATAATGTGACCGTTAGTGTTTTCGATGGGACTGAAATGCAACTCGGTGAGACCGATTGAGTTAGGGTTAGGGCATAACGTAATCTCGGTAAGACCGATTACACAAACTCGGTGAGACCGATTTGGTAATAAGCTTTCCAGAGAGTTGGTCAGGTAAACTCGGTGGGACCGTTTACTCAAACTCGGTGGGACTGATTTCGGTAATAAGTTTCCAGAGAGTTTGCATTGTAATCTCGGTAGTACTGATTTCTCAAAGTCGGTGAGACCGATTTGATAATGGACATACACATAGAGATTACAATCCCATCTCGATGAAACCGAGATCCCTATCGGTAAGACCGATTTGCTTAGGGTTTGTGGCAGTGGCTATGACTTGTGGAATCGGTGGCGCCGGATAGGAAGTTTCGGTGTGAACGATTTTGGCTTAGGGTTTAGGTCATTTGTGGAAGTGGGAAAGTAGTTGAGGATTTTGGAGCATATCACGAAGCACATGAAGCAAGAGGCTCATTAAGCAACACCTCATCCCTCCTTGATAGTATTGGCTTTTCCTATAGACTCAATGTTATCTTGGACCACTAAAATGTAAAATGAAGAGTCTTGAGCTTGTAGCTTGAGCCAATCCTTTGTCCTTAGCATCTTGAAGGAGTTCCCACATCCTTTAGTCCATGCCACTCCATTGTTGAACTTATCTGAAATATACTAGATAAAAGTGTTAGTCCAACAAGAGATATGTTGTTATTAATTACCAAAACCACCTAGGGAGCACTTGTGCTTTCAACCGGCCACGTGGAGGCACAGCTGTCCCGGTTTGTGTTTGAACCGGAACTAATGGGTGGAGGTATTAGTAACGACCCATTAGTCCTGGTTCATGAACCGGGACTAAAGGCCCTTACGAACCGGGACAAATGCCCCCTTTTCTACTAGTGTGGTATGCTCCTATAATACCATGGTTGAAACGTCTGTTCAGAAATGAAGAGCATGCCAAGTTGATGCGATGGCACAGTGAGAACCGTAATAAAGACGGGAAGTTGAGAGCACCCGCTGATGGGTCGCAGTGGAGAAAAATCGAGAGAAAGTACTGGACTGAGTTTGCAGGTGACCCAAGGAACGTATGGTTTGGTTTAAGCGCGGATGGCATTAATCCTTTCGGGGAGCAGAGCAGATATCACAGCACCTGGCCCGTGACTCTATGTATGTATAACCTTCCTCCTTGGATGTGCATGAAGCGGAAGTTCATTATGATGCTAGTTCTCATCCAAGGCCCTAAGCAACCCGGCAACGACATTGATGTGTACGTAAGGCCATTAGTTGAAGAACTTTTACAGCTGTGGAATGGAAATGGTGTACGTACGTGGGATGAGCACAAACAGGAGGAATTTAACCTACAAACGTTGTTGTTTGTAACCATCAATGATTGGCCCGCTCTCAGTAATCTTTCAGGACAGACAAACAAGAGATACCACGCATGCACGCACTGTTTAGATGACACTAAAAGTATATACCTGGACAAATGCGGGAAGAATGTGTACCTGGGCCATCGTCAATTTCTTCCGACCAACCATCAATGTCGAAAGAAAGCAAGCATTTCAAAGGCAAGGCAGATCACCGGAAGAAGCCCGCCATGCGTACCGGTGATCACGTACTTGCTATTGTCAATGATTTACACGTAATCTTTGGAAAGGGTCCCGGCGGACTAGCTGTTCCGAATGACGCTGAGGGACACGCACCCATGTGGAAGAAGAAATCTATATTTTGGGACCTACCCTACTGGAAAGACCTAGAGGTCCGCTCTTCAATCGACATGATGCACGTGACGAAGAACCTTTGTGTGAACCTGCTAGGCTTTTTCGGCGTGTATGGGAAGACAAAAGATACACCTGAGGCACGGGAGGACCTGCAACGCTTGCACGAAAAATACGGCATGCCTCCGAAGCAGTATGAAGGTCCTGCCAGCTATGCTCTTACGAAAGAAGAGAAAGAAATCTTCTTTGAATGCCTGCTCAAGATGAAGGTCCCGACCGCTTTCGTCGAATATAAAGGGAATAATAAATATGCCAGAGAAAAAGTTCCAGAACCTAAAGGCTCATGACTGCCACGTGATTATGACGCAACTGCTTCCGGTTGCATTGAGGGGGCTTCTACCGAAAAACGTTCGATTATCCATTGTGAAGCTATGTGCATTCCTCAATGCAATATCTCAGAAGGTGATCGATCCAGAAATCGTACCAAAGGTAAGGAGTGATGTGGCGCAAGTTCTTGTCAGTTTCGAGTTGGTGTTCCCACCATCTTTCTTCAATATCATGACACACATCCTAGTTCATCTAGTCGACGAGATTGTCATTCTGGGGCCCGTATTTCTACACAATATGTTCCCCTTTGAGACGTTCATGGGAGTCCTAAAGAAATATGTCCGTAACCGCGCTAGGCCAGAAGGAAGCATCTCCTTGGGCCATCAAACAGAGGATGTCATTGGGTTTTGTGTTGACTTCATTCCTGGCCTTAAGAAGACAGGTATCCCTAAATCGCGGTATGATGGGAGAATGACTGGAAAAGGCATGCTTGGAGGGGACTCAATAATATGCAGGGACGGATATTCATGGTCTCAAGCACACTACACAATTCTATAGAACTCTACCTTGGTGACCCCGTATGTCGATGAACACAAGAACAGACTGCGCTCCAAACACCCGGAGCAGTGCGACGACTGGATTACATGTAAACACATCAGGACTTTCAGCAGTTGGTTGGAAACACGTCTCAGAGGTGACTAGACTGTTTGTGATGAGCTGTACTTGTTTTCCAGGGCACCATCTTTGACTGTATTGATTTACAAAGGATACGAGATAAATGGGAATACATTTTACACGATTGAACAAGATCAAAAGAGCACCAACCAAAACAGCGGTGTCCGCTCTGATGCAGCAACCGAGAGGGGAAAGGACACATATTATGGTTACATAGTGGACATATGGGAACATGACTACGGACATGATTTTAAGGTCCCTTTGTTTAAGTGCAAATGGGTCAATCTGTTAGGAGGCGGGGTACCAGTAGACCCACAGCACGGAATGACAACAGTGGATCTGAAAAAGCTTGGGTACACTGACGAACCGTTCGTCCTAGCCAATGAAGTGGCACAGGTTATCTATGTGAAGGACATGTCTACCAAACCGAGAAAAAGGAAAGATAAGGAAGCGAATACATCATACAATGAGCCAAAGCGCCACATAGTTCTTTCAGGAAAAAAGGACATCGTGGGCGTGGAGGGCAAGACAGACATGTCTGAAGATTATGAAAAGTTTCATGAAATTCCTCCCTTAAAAGTCAAGGCTGACCCAAGCATCCTGATAAATGATGAAGATTATCCATGGTTACGGCGCAATAAGCAAATGACACAAGCGAAGAAAAAGTGAAGACTTTTTCCCGCAACTATTATGATGATACCATGCCAACTTTGTTACAGACGAGTATGATACCATTGTCCGTTTTGTACATGCACATGCTATGTGGGTGAAATTATGATACCATGCCAACTTTAAACTTTTTCAGAGTTCATTTGAAATGCTTTAGTGTCTTATGGTTCGGCCTTCGTAATACCATTAATCCCGGTTTGCTCCTTGTCAACTATGTTCTCACCAAGAACACTCAAGAGGGCAGCCACGTGGGCCATTGGTCCCGGTTCGTCTGGACCTTTTGGTCCCGGTTCCACGCACGAACCGGGACCAATGCGCCTCGCCCCTGGCCCATGACCATTAGTCCCGGTTTGTGCCACAAACTGGGACTAAAGGGTTGGTCCTCGTTGCTGTCAGAGTTTAGTCCCACCTCGCCAACCGAAGGGCGCTCACACCGGTTTATAAGCCCCTCCCTCTCTGCCTTGTTGAGCTCGTCTCAAAGTGAAAATAGATGCCCTTATACAGGGAATTTGACGTAAATTCATACTGAATTTCTCTCAAATTCATAGAAATTTATTATGAATTTAGGTTGAATTTTCTCTATAGGCGCATCTATGCTCATTTTTTTAGTAAAGTTAATCACAAACTTGTGATTCACACAAATTTCAAAGAATTCAAATTTTAACTATTCAAATTTGAAAACTAATGGCACTAACAGAAAGTTTATAATTTTTGTGACTTAAAAGAAAACTAATTAAAAATAAACTTTAATAAAATAAATAAAAATAGCAACAATAAGTATTTTGTTGTAAGTAGAAACAAAATAAAATAAATAAAGCAACAAAGAAAACAAAAAAACAAAATATTTTTCTAAAACTAATGGCACTAACAGAAAGTCTATAATTTTGCTGACCTAAAAGCAAAAAGAATTAAGAAATAAAGCAAAAAACAAAAGAAAATAAATAATGCAAAAAACGAAACAAAAAATGGAAAAAATTTGAATTTTAAACACAGTAATTTTAACTATTCAAATTTGAAAACTAAAGGCACTAACAGAAAGTTTATAATTTTGTGACTTAAAAGAAAAATAATTAAAACTTTAATAAAATAAATAAAAATAGAAACAATAAGTATTTTGTTGTAAGTAGAAACAAAATAAAATAAATAAAGCAACAAAGAAAACAAAAAAACAAAATATTTTTTCTTAAACTAATGGCACTAACAGAAAGTTTATAATTTTGCTGACCTAAAAGCAAAAAGAATTAAAAAATAAAGAAAAAAACAAAATAAAATAAATAATGCAAAAAACAAAACAAAAAAACTGGAAAAAATACTTTGAATTTTAAACAGAGTAAAATTAAACACCAGTAATTTTAACTATTCAAATTTGAAAACTAATGGCACTAACAAAAAGTTTATAATTTTTGAGACCTAAAAGAAAAATAATAAAAAATAAACTTTAATAAAATAAATAAAAATAGTAACAATAAGTATTTTGTCGTAAGTAGAAACAAAACAAAATAAATATAGCAACAAAGAAAACAAAAAAAAGTGCCACCTACTGGGCCCCCACGGCCTGAATACGACTAGAAACCCTACCATGGGCCAGGATTTAGGCCTGCAGGAGGCCCAGTAGGCCCACAGGCACATTACGTACGGTTAGGCCCGAAAGCCTACAATTGAGAGGAGCTTGAGAGGGTGGGCGCAGCAGCGCTTATAAACCACTCTCGAGCTCTCTCAGCTAGCGAGGTGGGACTAAACTTTGGCCGCGACGCGGGCAGCACAGGGGCCTTTGGTCCCGGTTGATAGCACCAACCGGGACTAAAGGGGTGCATTGGTACCGGTTCATGGCACCAACCGATACCAATGCCCGCCCTTTAGTCCCGATTGGTGTACCAACCGGGACCAAAGGTCGCCGCTTCCCGCCCTTTGGGCTGCTGAAAAGAGACCTTTGGTCCCGGTTGGTGCCACCAACCGGGACTAAAGAGTGGCATTGCTCCCGGTTGGTGCCACGAACCGGGACCAATGCTCTCAGTATATAAGAAAGCACTAAGCGTTTTTCAGATTCATCTGCATCAGTTCCCCCACCCCGACGACACCGCCAGGCTGCCCGAGCTCGCCCCGTTGACACCGTCGCCGCCCTCTGCTGCCTCATCGGCCGCTGCCCTCTGCCCGAGCACGCCGCGGCCTTCGCCCCAACATGCCGCGCACCCCTGCCCCGACCACATCGTCGTCGCCCTAGCTGCCCAGACAACGCCGCCGTCGCCTCTGCCTCGCCCTGCCCCGACCACGCCATCGTCGCCTCTGCCCCTGCCCCGACCACGCCGTCGTCGCCTCTGCCCCTGCCCCGACCACGTCACCGTCGCCTCTACCCTGACGCGCGCCGTTCCTCTGCCCCTACCACGACCACGCCGCACCTCTCATCCTTTGGTCAGTGCCGGCAACGCCCCTTCCTCCCTGTTTTTTCTGCACATATATATGATGTTTTTTCCTGATTATATGTATATGTATGAGTCTATGTATGTGTGTTTATCTGTTTATATGTCCTTTTTTAGATCTTTTCTTTTTTGTATTTTTATAAAAATGTATATATGTATGTATATATGTTCGCTGTGTATATATATGTTCATGTATATATGCAAAAGATAGATTTTTAGAAAAGTTAGGATTTTTTTCTGTTCATAGATTTTTTTGGT
Organism: Aegilops speltoides; assembly: GCA_021437245.1. Classification (NCBI taxonomy): domain Eukaryota; kingdom Viridiplantae; phylum Streptophyta; class Magnoliopsida; order Poales; family Poaceae; genus Aegilops; species Aegilops speltoides. The sequence goes on from CM038147.1 coordinate 506,515,520, forward strand.
GATATTAATTATTGTAGAATATGCAAATGTTTGTATATTCATATGAACAATGCATTAGGCAAAACCTTTACTTTTTTTCGATATTTTCTATTTGAACATTTAAAAAAAACAAGCAATAGAGGAGAAGAAGAAAAAGGAAAATAAGAAGAGGAAGAAAGGAGGAGGAGAGGAGAAATAAATAAGAAGAGGAAAAAAGAAGAAAAAGAAGAGGAGAAGAAGAAAGGAATAGAGGAGAAGAAGAAAAATAGAATATCTTCTTCTATTTTTTTCTTCTTTTTTTTCTTCAATCTTCTCCTCTATTCCTTTCTACTTCTCCTCTTTTTATTTCTTCTTTGTTTTCTTATATGTTTTATGGGGTCTGTCGTCGTCGATATACCCCTCCCGATAGCTTCAACACGAGGGGGGATCGATATACCCCCTCCCCGATAATATTATTTTCCCATGTACGTATGTCGTTGTTGTCGATATAACCCCCTCCCGATATCTTCAACACGTGGGGGGGGGGGTCGATATACCCCCTCCCTGATAACATTATTTTTCCGTGTATGTATGTCGGCATTGTCGATATTACCCCCTCTCGACTGTGATAAATTATACCAAAACTCTCGAGGACACCCAAATCCTAGAAAAAACGATGTCGGTGTCCTACCCCCTCCCCCCGCGCCCCTACCCGACAAACTCTCTCGAGGCCACCCCCTCTCGCACGACCAAAACCCTCGAGGACACCCAAACCGTAGAAAAAAAAGGATGTCGGTCTCCTACCCCTCCCGCCGCGCCCCTATCCTTGAAGCGTTGCCGAGGCCACCCCAAACCCGGAATAAGCTCGGTCTACGTTTGCCACTAATATATACACCTGATGTCATGTTTGTGTAATAATTGCCATGTTGTAATATTTGCAGAAACAATGGAGCACATACGAGATGAGGAAGCAGAAGAGGTGTTGGGGGACATAATCTTACCCAGAGGTGATATCTTGTCGTATCTTAACGACAATGATGGTCTGGAAGAACAGGGTGAAGAAGCAGGCTACGGTGATCGAAGAATGGAGGAGGAAAGACATGATTATGATGACTCCGGTGACCCAATGACGGTGCAAGAAGGAGACCGTGATGACGGCTCCGGTGACCGAACCAAGTCCGGCCAGGTATATATATTAGTTAAGCCTGTGCTGACTAGCTAATTGATGCATTCATTGTTTTGGTATATGTGCACATATTAATTAACTCTTGTCTTTCTTCTTTTTTCTAGCCCTTCGGATCGAGCACAACTTCGGTAAAGAGACGAGGCCCGAAGAAAAAGTTGCGCTCGGATGAAAGGTTTAAGATCACAGCAATCGCGTGCGACGACAAACCGATTGAACCCATCCGGACAAAGGATGCATTTGCTCTCAGTGCGGGGTTCTTGTTAGGGACAAGATCCCGATCAGCATCCACCAATGGTATAAGCCTAAGAACAAAGACCCTGAGGTGTCTTATGTCAATGATATGCAGAAAGATGATCTTTGGACTGAAATGAAGGCAAATTTCACCCTACAGCCAGAGGAGGATCCGGAGAAGCCAGTTAAACAGCAGTTAATCAAGTCTCATGCTCTTAAGAAGATGGCAGGCCTATTCAGGAGGTGGAAGAATGAGCTGAAAAGGTTTGTCAACAAAGAAGAGACACCAGAATTCATCGGCAAATATGAGAAGATCAGAGATCACTGGCCCTCATTTGTGGCCCACAAGACATCGGAAAAGAGTAAGAAGATGTCGGCGACAAACAAGCAAAATGCTGCGAAAAGAAGTTTCACCATCGCACGGGGTCAGGTGGCTACCTCAAAGCCCGGCCTAAGTGGGCCAAGCTGAGAATGATCTGCTTGATAAGGGGATCGAACTAGAGACAATGAACTGGCCAAACCGTTGCCGGACTTGGTTCTTCGGGGCTGGCGGAACCTTGGACCCTGTATCAGGGAAGTGCCTTTGGATGGACGAGCAAATGAAAATACCAGTCAAGAGGCTTCAGCACTATATCGATGCAGCGCAGGAAGGGACATTCGTTCCAGACAGAGAGAACGACGAGCTCACAATGGCCCTCGGGAATCCTGAGCACCCTGGACGGACACGAGGCATGCCAGGCTCCGTTCTGTGGAAGGTTGGGTTTCCGGATGTAGGCGGTTACAAATTCCAGGAGAGGAGGAAGAAAGTGCAGCAGACCGAACTGCAGGCGCTGCATGCAAGGGTACAAGCGATAGAGGAACGAGAAGCAAATCACAGCAAATGAATTGTCGAAGATTCCCCTGAAGCTACCCCGCCATCTCAGCGGAGAAGCAGCATGGCTTCCACCGAGCTGCTTCAGCCGGAGCATGTCTTGACGGCTCCTGCTAGCTACCCCGTGGATGCTATCACGGAGTCTCAAAATTGCCACCTTATGATGCAATGGCAGAACTTAAAAGTCAAGGCGGTTGTTGGCTCTGTTCGACCTTCTGAACCCGGCGCAACTTTTCACTGTCGTCCGATTCTAGAAGGATATGCTAGGGTGACGGTGGATGAAATAATGGAGGGATTTGATGACCTCCAGCTTGACCACCCTACCGATGAAGGGGAGACTCGACTGGGTTCTACTCTGAAGACTCCATGCCTATGGCGGAAGAAGTTCATCAACCTTCTGAGCTGGGCGCCTTCGCCTCCTCCTCCTCCTCCTCCGGAGAGTCAAGGCACTCCGCCTCCTCCTCCGGCGAGTGACGATCAGGGCACTCAGCCTCCTTCTCCGGCGAGTGACGATCAGGGCACTCAGCCTCCTTCTCTGGCGTGTGGTGACACTCCGCCTCCTTCTCCGCCTGCGCCGGCACGCCCGAGCAGCCAGCAGCCTCCTGCTTCTCCGCCTCGCCAGCAAGGGCGGAAGAGACCAGCCGCCGCCCCGGCTGCTCCGGCGCGTCGTTGTCCTTCTCCTCCGCCTCTTAAGCAAGCACGAAAGAATACAGCCGCAGCTGCTCCGTCTGCTCTGTCGTTTAGCAGTACAGCCAGAGGCGGGAGGCAATACAGATACGGTCCACCTCTCAAGCCTCTAGAGAAGTTACCGTACGAGAGGACCGAGGAGAAAAACACGAAGATCGTGCGGACCGAAGTGGAGGACTTCTTTGAAGGGTTGAAAGCAAAGAGACATCCACCTACGAAGGAGAAGCTAGATCCGGTGAAAGCAAAGCGCACTATCGATGCCCTGAGGAAACCACCAAAGTCTCCGCCCAAAACCAACTATGAGCGCATTACTGAAAAGGCATATCTCGAAGCGGAGCGGTCGGGAGGTACTGTCAGACATCAAAGGTCAAAAGAACGAGCAGCTGCGAAAAAAATTGCGCAGCTTGGCGAACAAGCAAAGCAATCATGCCCCCCACACAGTGTGTCTAGCGACATCGTCGCTAATGCTCCGGGGACGGTGCCCGGTTATAGCAATCTTAGAGATTACCTGCCTAACGATGTACATTTTCATTTCATGGAGGTGGACAAACACAGATACGAGTACGGGAAGCCTCTCGTCAAAGATGAAAAATCTCTAACAACGATGATGCGAAGATTCCATAATTGGTACATGAAAACCTGCAGAGAGTCTGGGGGGGGCGAATACTTTGTATCTGAGAATTAAATAGGAGCACAACCTCGTTGGAAATGATCTGTTGCCTGTTCCATTTGAGGAGTTCTTCGAGTTCTTCGATCAAAAGGCCGCCGATAAATTAACGGTCTTTTGCTACTGTCTGTAAGTACTATTTCTGTCATTAAGTCTCTATACATAGCTCAGCTCTTTCATTGCATGTGTTTATAATTAATTATCCTCACTATATTATGCGGATTGAAGACCGTCGACTGTAGAAAACAAGAAATGTATGATACTGGTTTTATTAACACAAATATCATAGATGAATTTCTGGTTACAAAGAACGCCGAAGAGGCCGAGCCAACTTGCTACAATCGTTGATCAAAAATCAAAACAAAGATATAATACTCTTTCCTTACAACTTCGAGTGAGTGTTACTGTCGTGTGCATATTCAGTTTTCCTTATTACTCGAGCGAGGTTATAGTAATGTAATTGATGAGTTATGCATGCGTGCGCAGCTTCCACTATGTTCTTCTGGAGATTAAGCTTGAGCAGGGACTAGTAACCATCTTAGACTCGAGACGAAAAGATCCCGAAACCTATGCGTACATGACTAAAATTCTCAACAAGTAAGTTCAATCGATCATTATCGCACCATATCGGCAACTTTTTGTTCATTTCCTGATATCTGAAGTAATAATAATTATTTTCTTTGTCTTGCAGGGTTTGGAAACAGTTCACCGCAGAAGCTCCGGGACTGCCGAAGAAGCTGTGATATACATACCCGAAAGAAGTACTACGAGCTAGCTAGTTGCGCGCATCTCCTATTGATTCTATAGCTATACTTTCATCAACGCCATTTATAATGCTTTATTATCAGTTTGATTGACCTCTATTTCTCGTAAAGTGCTTGTGGCAGGAACAAGGGAATGATTACTGTGGATACTACGTGTGCGAGTTCATCTACAAAGCGACTTTGAAAAAGCGGGGTTACTCTAAAAGACAATATGAAGTGCGTAAGCAATAATATTCACAATTTCATTTTATTACACCATCATTTCTGTTGATTTTCATTCATATATATGTATTAACCACCTTCTTCAAATTAGACGTGGCAGATGTGGAATAAACTACTACCACAAAATCGCATGAAAGCAATTCAAGAGGAAATGGCGGGATTCTTTCTTGACCACGTCATCAATAAAGCCGGAGAATACCATGTGGAAGTTGATTTCAATTGCTAGGGGATTGTAAGAGATCTTACATATTATATATGCATGTAGCTAGTAGCGTCGGATAGATAATACGAAAACTTGTTGTTCGACCAATCTCTCGGAGAAGGAGAGGTCGATCGATCACTTCTCTCGGTATGCATGACGAACTTCTGTACTTAGTGGTTTCCTTCATTTTCTTACTAGCTAGCGTGTCGAGGGCCTCTCTATGTATAGTACGTAGCGTCGACCAAGCATGGACATAAGAGAGGACACTTGTCTCTATTAATTAGCTAGCTAGCACAATATATGAAACACCTAAATTAACCCCCCAAAACCCCCAACCCCCCTCCCCTCCTTTTAAAGCGTGGATGCCTTTTGGTCCCGGTTGGTGCCACCAACCGGTACCAAAGGCCCTCCTGCCTGGGCTCAGTGCACCGGCCACGTGGAGGCCCATCTGTGCCGGTTCGTGTTAGAACCGGGACTAAAGGTCTAGGGAATTAGTAACGACCCTTTAGTCCCAGTTCAAGAACCGGGACAAAAGGCCCTAACCAACCGGGACGAATGGGGCTTTTTCTACTAGTGCCGTTGTTCCACTCTGTCCCACTGCTCCCACAAGCAGACATCTTGGTTTCCAGGATGAAATCACTGGTTTGACCTTAAACACAAAGATTAGCACGATTTGACCATGTTTGGAAAATAATTTCATATCTGGCCTTTTTTGATCAAACCAAAATTGCTGGCATTTTGTTTTCACGGAAAACACCATGGTCTATGGCTTTTTTACACTAGCCCACACTCACCCATCTGGCGCTGACGTGGCCAAGTAAAAGCTCTATAACTTATGGCGTTTATGGAAACGGTAATGGCCCTGGTTTTTGGGCCCAACAGAGTACTTAAAGAAGTAGATCCGGACCTGTTGAAAACATACTAAGAGCATCTCCGGCCGTTCGCCCCTGAGGCGCGAAAAAGCGTCTGGGTGCGCCGTCGATAGAATCGATTTGAATGATTCGGCACCCAACCGTTGCCCAGTCGCCTCAGCGCCAAATTCAGCCCAGCTTTCGGCCCAAATATGTCCAGAAATGGCCCGATAACTGCGTGAATAGGTCCATATTCGGCGCGGCTTGGTGGGTTTCGGTGTGAATTTTCGCAAACAAATAGGAATGAATTAGCCCTCACATAGTTTGGCGTGTTTTCGACTTGTTTCATCACATAAGTCAAATAGTTCACTACAAATTATATCATTTAACAAATAAAAACTCAAGCTTCATCTCCTTTCCCGGCCTCGCCCTTGAGCCTCCATAGGTGCTCCACCAGATCATGTTGCAGTTCTTGATGCACATGTGGGTCTCAGATCTCCTGACGCATATTGAGGTATTCAGTCCAGTTTGCCGGTAGCTGGTGATCAACTTCGGCAAGAGGATCCTGCAAGTAATATGGTTCAGTGTCAAACACTGCTCTTCCTGCTCGCTCTCAATGATCATGTTGTGCAAGATGACACATCAAGTCATGATCCCTCACATTTGATCTTTCGACCAGGTCTAAGCAGGGTACCGGACAACAGCAAATCGAGATTGGAGCACACCAAATACCCGCTCGACATCCTTCCTGCAAGCCTCCTGAATCTTCGCAAACCAGGCGTTCTTGCCTCCTGGCATAGGGTTTCAGATGGTCTTCACAAATGTCGACCATATTGGATAGATTCCATCAGCTAGATAGTACCCCTTGTTGTACTGCCGCCCATTGACCTCGAAGTTCACCGGAGGAGAATAACCTTCAACAAGCTTGGCAAAGACTGGGGAGCACTGCAGGACGTTGATGTCATTGTGAGTTCCTGGCATCCCAAAGAAAGAGTGCCAAATCCACAGGTCCTGTGTGCCCACTGCCTCAAGCACCACACCGCAACCGCCTTTGGCGCCATTGTACAACCCCTGCCAAGCAAATGCACAGTTCTTCCATTTCCAATGCATGCAGTCGATGCTTCCAAGCATCCCAGGAAATCCTCTTGCTTCATTCTGTGCTAGGATCCAAGCAGTGTCTTCCGCATTGGGTGTTCGCAAGTACTGCGGTCCAAACACTGCCACCACTACCCTGCAGAACTTGTAGAAAAACTCAATGGTGGTGGACTCGTCTATGCGCCCATAGTCGTCGAGTGAATCACCGGGAGCTCCGTATGCAAGCATCCTCATAGCTGTCGTGCACTTCTGGATCAAGGTGAATCCAAGTGTGCCTGTGCAATCCTTCTTGCACTTGAAGTAGCTGTCGAACTCCCGGATGGAATTCACAATCCGGAGGAAAAGATTTTGGCTCATCCGATAACGGTGCCGAAAAGTTTTCTCACCGTGCAATGGATCATCGGCGAAGTATTTCGAGTAGAGCATGCAGTAGCCTTCCAGACGATGCCGGTTCTTTGCTTTCACCCACCCAAGCGCCGAGCCACCTCGGCGCGGCTTCTCACTGCTCGTGAGCAGGCCGGCGAGGGCGGCGAGCACCATGAGATGCTCATGCTCCTGGACGTCGACTTCGGCTTCCTCATCCAGCAACGCCCCGAGCGCCTCCTCATCTTCGGAGTCCATCGCCGGGCCGGGCAATTCACCGAACACCTTGTGGGCGAGGTGGGCGCAAGCCCGCCGGCGTACAGGCCCTGCGCGGCCGGAGCGCCGGAAAAGGGGCCGGGCGGCGGCGAAGAGGCTGCCTCGGCGACGCTCCTTTTTCTAGGTTGGCGACGGTCTACCTAGCTGCGGCGGGCGGTGGTCGGCGCTGGGATCGGCAGGGTGGCGGAGTGTGGCGGCCGAGCGCGGGGGGCAGGAGAGCGAATCTGGGCGGGTGGATTGACTTTTCACCTGTCAATGTGGCACTACTAGGGAAAAGCCTATACACATAGTCTTACCAGCAGCGCTCCTCAAAATACCACGCTACTGCTATTTAGCAGCAGCGCGTGATATCAAAACGCGTTGCTGAAAGGAAAATAGCAGTAGCGCGTCCACCACAAACCGCACTACTGCTATAATTGCCATGACCTCGCCCCCTGCTATTTATAACAGTAGCACCCTATACTGAACCGCGCTACTGCTATAGAAGTTAGCAGCAGCGTGCTTCAAGGAAAACCGCTACTGCTAAGATCATCCCACAAGTTTAGTCCCACCTCGCTCCGTGAACAGGTTGTTTACCACCTTAAATATGTTATTTATGAAACTACCACAACCAGTTGGTCTTCACTGAACTCTATGTGTAAAATTTGTGGCCGCAATATGAGTCCTCTCAGGTTCCTACCGGAGAGGACTCATATTGACAATTCAGATTATACACAAAAAGATCATTGATGGCCAATGTATTTTTGCATTGACGTATTTTTTGTATAGTTACACTTAGCAGTAGCGGTTTATATGCAAAGCGCTACTGCTATTCAGATTAGCTGTAGCGCGTTTTGGCAAACGCGCTACAACTATCCCTACCTTATCCCCACGCGCACGACCGGCCCTCACTCACACTCTCACTCTCGCCCGCGTGTCGATAACCGTCGTCGTGCGTCGCCACCGCCGCCGCCTTCGTCCGTTCGCCGCCGAGGTACTCCCCTCCTTTCGTCCCTCCTCCCTCCTCCTCGCACATCCTCCCTCCGCCTGCGGCCGCCCCTCCCTCCTCCGCCGCTGCCCTCCTTCCTCCGCCTGCGGCCGCCCCTCCTCCCTCCTCCGCCGGTAGCCCTCCTCCCACCGCCCTCGACCTCGCCGCCCCTAGCTACCTCTCCGTCGCCCTCACCCCTGCCACTAGTTAGTACTAGATTTAGTAATAGTAGATGTTAATTTATGGTTCATAGCTAGTACTAGATGTTGCTTAGTTAGTACTAGATTTTTAGTAGTAGTAGATGTTAATTACTAGTAGTGATGGTACTAGTTAACTAGGGCAGTATGATTAATAGTAGTTGTAGTTGAACTACTTTATTTGTAGTTGAATTAGTTTAGTAAGTAAATTAATAAACTAGTTGAACTAGTTGAATTAATAGAACTAATGTATTTTTAGTAAGATAATTAATATAACTAGTTGAACTACTTTATTTTTAGAAAGAACTAGTTTTTTTCTATTTATAGTAAGTTTGTATTTATTAAGAACTAGTTGAATTAATAAAACTAGTTGAACAAGTCATATTTGTTGTTATTTTTTCGTTTAAGCAATTATTCGGGATGTATTAGTGATAACTTATACGGTTTCAGGTGACAACCGTCGTCCCCGTCACCGACCCCCTCCGACATCCCCGCCGTCGTCCAAGTCACAGACCCCTCCGTCATCGAGGTGAGACCAGCCAAATATCCTTGTATATCTTGTGTTGTTGCTGAAATAGGATATGTTGTTGCCCAAGTGGCCATTCATGTTCAGTTAACATCTCCGAGTGGCCTATGTTTTGCCGGGGTGTTGATTAATTTCCGTTCCGACAAATTTCAGGCGCTCGATATGTCCTTTTTTAGCAAAGGTCATGCCGGATTTTTTCGTGAATTCTGACATGACTTGTGCTAGAATATGTACAAGTTTAATATTTGAATTATGAATGTAGGAAATGTCGTACTCGGACGACGACAGTCTCCCGGGGGAGTGTAGCTGGTGCCACGATGATCGAGGTATGTGCGACAGGTTCGTTGAGCTAGACGAAGATCGGCGCTTCAACATTAAGCTCGAGTAGACTTTCGATTGTGAAACGGTACGCAACAACGACAAGTGTTTTTTTCGTAATTAAGCATCACTTCAACTATTTCAACGTCTAATTTTCATATTTTAAAATTTGACTAGCTTATCCCATGTCATGCAAGACGCTATGTCTTGGAGAGGATGGGTTTTGAAGACCATGAAAATTTCAAATCAAAGGAAATACACCTAAGGACCCATCATGATATGGATTTTGAAGTAAATCTGTGCAATGCTCAGAGCGTAACCCATTTTGGTTGCCAAAATTGAGAAGCACTTTGTAAAATGTATGGTTTTTATGAGGGTATGATTGTCACCATAGATCTTGGTGATCCTAACATCGAGCAAGACAATATGGACATTTGGGTCCTTGTTGATACGCTTCCGATTGTACCGCTATGTGAGTTTCTCAAACATAGTTATTAACTAATTTATATTGTTTATTTCAAAATAGTTGATAGCTTATTTCCATTGACAGCGTATTTTGTTTCTTCAAAGACTGTGCGGAAGATGGTAGATAAAACCCACTACACCGATGACACCGAATTAACGTATAAGGAGAAAAATCATCTGATCGCATTTTGTACTCTTCTTGAGAATTACAATAACTATTATCGAACTCCTCCAAATTATGGTGAATACGTGCCACTAGTGCATGTGTTGAACCATGGTAACTTCTCTGGAGATACCCTGGTAAGATTTTCTACTATTACGACATCCGTGCATCTTTTGTATACTTCTAAAACTAGTACATCATTGCTAACTACGAAGTTATTGTTATGTTTTTCAACAGAAACTCCCGATGGATTGTGTGCCTCATCTGATGTCTTTGAATGATCGACTCTCAGTTCTGAACATACTGCTAGGTAAATATAGGGAGCTCACCTGTGCATATCGGATTTCTAAAACCGGTGAACACATGTTCATCAAAGAACGGAAGAAATGTATGCATGGACATTCGCAAGGAGGTTCTTGCAAGTAACATTCAGCGAAAGGCAAGAATTGGAGACAGGCTAATCTCCATTCTCCATAATGGAGAGTCAGGGGCTATCTTTTTTTTGCTATTTTACCTTAGAAAATGTAGTAGGTCTTAATCGAATGTAGTAGGTCCTATGAGGTACAATATGTTTATTATGTGGTAATGTGTTAGAGTTGATAATGAGGAGTACTTGTGATTACGACTAGTGACCAATTTGCTACGTGATGTCATTGATGAAAACGATGATCTTGAGGAGGTGTTATATGACAATGATGTATTATGATGATAAGTTGTTAATGATATGATGATGATGATATTATTATATCATTGGGTGAAAGAACCGCGGATTAGTTTCAAGTGGAAGGACATCCACATGAAACTAGTCCACGGTTCTTTCACCCCGTGATGTAATAACTCATTATGATCTAAAAAAATCTCTAAATTCCTGTTGTATAAAAACTTGTGTAAAGGTGTATGAATACAACATGAAATAAAAAAGAAATAAAATACTAAATAATAGTAGTAGCGCGGGAAAGGAGAAGCGCTACTACTAATTACCGAAGAGCGCTGTTCTCAAGAAGCGCTACTACTAAGTCAATTAGCGATGGCGTGGATCTAGGCGCTATTGCTAAGCTTTAGTCAGAACGCTTTATCGATGGCGCTCCTTCGCGCTCTTGGTAGGCCTAAACCGATGCTCTTGCTAGGCTCTTCCCTAGTAGTGTGGCCCCAGGAACACTTTTCGCTTGCGCTGGAGCCCCCGAGCGCCCCCCAGTGCGCCGGGCGCAAAAACGGCCCGAGCCGGCGGAATTCGGCGTCCTGGGGGCGCGATTGGGATGTTTTTTCGGCGCCGACGCAAATAAATCGCCTGGGGAGGCCTTCCTGGGGGCGCGGTTGGAGATGCTCTAATAAACGAAATACGTATTATGGGCCCATCATGATATTTTATAAAAAAAATCCCCTGATATTTCTGTTAATCAACCAACAGACCAACTTTAAGTCAGATTTTCAAAAACTCCCCTGATAATTATGTTAATCAATCCACAGTCCACTTTTAAGTCAGATTTTTACTTTCTCATAAAACCCCCCTGATGTTTTTGGTAATCAACCTGCAGGCCAGTTTTAAAGTTCTAAGTCAGTTTTTTGCTTTTGCGGGAAACCCCCAGGTAATCTTAAAAAAAATCTTTAAAAAAATTCATATCATTTAAACCCTAACTCTAATTTTAACATGTTATTATATATATATATATATATATATATATATATATATATATATATATATATATATATATATGAAATTTTCTTAGAAATATGTGTAGAATATGAATATGATGTTATTTCACTTGTTATCAATTTTAAAAATGCTATTTAGGGTGCAATCTTAATCAATAGCGCATGATTTTTACTTCTTTCATACGAGTGATTGGAAATGAACAACTCAATAATAATAAGATTGGAGATGAAAGAAAACATCTATAAGCACGCATGCCAGCCTTGTCAAAAGCTGACGGGACAAAAAAGCAAATTTCTCATCATATGCCTATAGAGACGCCTTACGATTGACAATATTGAAATGTTTTGTGATTGTATAAGCACTGAGGCCACCGCCAGGGAGGGTGGGAAGGAGAATAAATGGAAACACAGATGTGTTTTCAGTCGTGATTGTTGGGTTAAGGGAGTGTGGTATTTTTTTTCCATTGCAACATATGGGCTCACTTGCTACTACAAACACAACTTATTTGTTTGGTGGCTAGTGCGTGCCTTCCATTAGAAGAAGATCTTGAGTTCAAATCTTGTAATGCTACATTTTTTTTTTCGTTCTAATTTGTGAGCAAACAGATTATTCTGAGAAGAATGGCTAACATGTATTGTACTGCATCCTTCCCGAATTACTTGCTGCGGAAATGGATGTATCTAGACGTATTTTTAGTTCTACATATGCACATTTGTATCCATTTATGCGACAAATAATTCGGGGCGGGAGGGAGTATAAAATAATTTACACACCAAAGCCAATATTGACATGTATATATATTATTGCAAGAAAATATGATGTTGATGTTTCTGTGTTGAAAATATTTCCTATCGGTGGGGGGGGGGGGGGTGTTTGCTTTCTTGAACAAATCACCATTTATAATCTTACTTCATGAATTTGGGAAGTAGCTTGAACACATAAACAAGTTTGTTCTAAGATAAATTCAGATATGTTTCTTATTTGCTAATAACTTTATTTATTTTTACTATGCACAATGGAGCATATGAGCACCAATCCCATGGTTAAATTTCCATTCTATTCCACTTTTACGTATTTTAGCGAGCAAAACATATATTATAATAAGTCAAGTCGATAATGTCAGGTATTTAACATATGCGACTGAAGAATAATGTCACTATTCATGCTTGGATATTTGTTCTAACATACGCTTGGGTAATTCAATAAGTGCCCACTATATTCGCAAAAAAATGAAAGAATAAGTGGCCACTATAGGAATGCCATGTTTCAAATGGAATATACATTTCGTCATTAATATACCGTAATGTTATTTGGCGAACGCTAGCTGGAAGAGGGTGCAAAGAGAATGCATACTTTTGCGGGGTAAAGAAAATTCCATTACTTAAGGACGCCTATCAGCCTTGACCAAGTTTACAAAAAAGTCTGGTCCTCCTGCAAACCATACTGCCGTACGTGGGGTACTACAGCATACGCGGCCAACTCATGACCCGCGGTATTCTGCCAACGTCTACATTGCATGAATACAAGCTCTCTATCAAAACGGCATGCTAAGCTGTTAATCTCTTCAACGAGAGAACGGTGCCGTGATCTATCCATCGTGGATGCTCTGAGCATCGCCACAACCTCCGCGTGAGGGCGTGAAGACCAGACAAAATGTACAGCTCCCCCAACAACCAAACCGACGGGCTACCCATAGGTGCTTGGTTGGTCGTTTTTGGGCTGTAACATTTAGGGCGGTACACTGAAGTCCCCTGTATCAGCCGGTATTCGATACACACCACGCCCGTTGTTTTTCCCCCAGAACCCGTAATCCTTTCCTCTCTCAAGACATGCAAAGTCGGGGGCTTTGCCGCCCCAAGCACAACGGATGGGGCAGGCGCCGGCGCCGGTGCCTTCGATGTCAACCCAGCAAACCATCCCATGGGCACGGGCGCCCATGGCCACCCGACCCGAATGGGTAGGATATGGGTCACCGACTTCGCTCGTGGGTCTTATCCATGGATAACCCGATTAATCGTGGGTAGGGTATGGGCACAATTTTATGCATACACGGGTTATCCGACGGGTCACCCGTCTAAGATTATTATTATAATAATTATTTATCATGTATTACATCTGCTTATATAAATGCACTGCATATATTAGTAGTAGTATGTACTAACCTGCTCCATAACATTCTAACCTCAAGCTGCAGTAGCAGTCGTCACGCGCCAAAAAAGGAACAGAAACAAGGCACAACAAGTACACTAATTTGCTAACTCCGCTTCGTGCGTGTGGTATGGCCCAAAACGAGTGCAGTCATCAGCCCATGCCAAATAGTAGTTGCAACAGACAGCTCAAATTTAGTACACAGGCTTGCTGCATACGAAAGGTAAACATAAGAGAACTGCTTCACTAGACCCCCACGCGCGCGCGCGCACACACAACGTAGAAGGGCATAATGGTGATACGGAAGAAATGTATACCCACCATCTATCGTACAATATAGACCGACGTACGTATACCAGCGCGCATGCGAAAAAAAAGGCCGCCGCGCGTGTACGGGAAAAAAAAGAGGCATCAGCACGATCTTCTCGCCCGCCCAGCGATCACGCTCCTCCCGTTCCATTTTGCAAACTGGCCGATTGCCGCCGCGGCCGATCGCCGCCGTCTCAACCTCGTCCGACACCGTATCTCACCGTCCTCTTCCGACGCTGCCTCCCCCGCGACTGACCGCGCTATGGTCCCCCGCCGCGGATCCGGCCCCTCGTCTTGCACGGCGCCGCCGGCTAGAATCACGCCGTAGACCCCTGCGTGAAGGCCCGTCGTCCTACGACGGCGACGTCTACACCGCGGCCGAAGGTTTGCCATCTAAACCTAGCATGATAGATGGAAGTGATGAGTTCATATAGTGATTTAGGGTTTAAGGTTCATGTAAACATGCTGCCGCGGCGCCGCCTCCATGGATGACCGCATGATGTAGAGAACTAGTCTGACACTTGGGCTTGATCCACTGTACGAAGCTTAAGAGACGATAATTTTTCAATGTTATGCAGTTTTGCAAGTTAGGCGTGTTGACATGGACGAACAAACCGCATTCACAGGGGATGAGAATGATACTGATAAGGTGACACAGACTGATAAAGATAATTTTAACGAATATTATGACAACAGCGACAACGATTTGTGCTCGTCATATGATATCTTACCTTCGGAGGATTTTGATAATAATGAACATGGCGCGGATAGTGAAAATGTAAGTGGCGTATATTTTGATTTCATTTTTGAATTTTCAAAGTATGGCAAGGATAACTATATATCTATGTTTACAATTTTGCAGAAGATGTGGATGTTGACAATGTGTAAAATAGTTTCCAGGAATCATTACATAGATAACTTGAGCCAGGTTCGTTTATAAATGTTGTACATTGTGCAATAGTATGAATTAAATTGTAGTAATTGGGATACTTTCATATGAAATTTGTAGGAGTCAGATGGTGCTAGCGGTGATCACGATGAGGGGGAGATGGACATTGAGAAGGCTCAAAGGCAGCAGCAGATGCCGGAGACACATCAGAAGGTCATGTCTATGACATTTCAGTCGCAAGGGGATGCATGCATATTCTACAACAATCACGCCAAAGAGCACGTGTTTAGCATCAGGAAACAGAAGGTCAAATGAGTTGCTTCAAATATGGTACAGTATTGGCGGTTTCTTTGCTCCAGTGTAGGGAGAAGGCAGAGAAAATTCATAACCATGGAGGGCCTCAAGCACATGCTTAGACCGAAGACTCGTTGCGACTGCGGTGCACATATGGTGATGAAGCTGGGCAGAGAACGTGGCGTTTGGTTTGTTGCGTCATTCGTGGATGATCATAACCACGCGATGGCTCGGACCAATGAGGTTTGTTTTTTTGGTCACACAGACGGATCGGAGATGGCAAGAGGGTAGAGATATTGGCGATGGAAGCAGCTAGGATAAGAAAGCATATAATAATGGACAACTTCATCAGCAGATACGGTTCGTACGCTAAATGCGGGCTTATCAGGCGGGACATTTACAACCTTTGCTGCAGAGAGAAAATGAAGCTCATTGCAAAGGGTGATGCTGAAATGGCAGTTGTCATTATGAGGAGCAGGAAGGAGAAGGACCCTGAGTTTTTTTTGAGTATGTGCTTGATAAGAAAGGGCAACTGAAGAGTATGTTCTAGTGCGATGCATAGTCGTTGAGGGACTATCAGGACTACGAAGATGTGGTCGTGTTTGGCATCACATATAAGATGAACAAATATGATATGCCGTTCATCCCCTTTTTCAGAGTTAACAACCACCGTTGCACCATGGTGTTTGGTTGTGCCATTCTTTCTGACGAGACCGAAAAGACATACGTGTGGCTGCTGCAGACATTTATGAAGGCAAACTGTCAGGTGAAGCCAAAGTCAATAATCACAGATGGTGACGCTTCAATGATCCGGGCTATTCGGACTGTCCTTTCATATGTGTTCCATCATCTTTGCTCGTGGCATATCGAGAAAAATATCCAAAGGCACCTGCATTACAAGTCACTGGATGAGTTCAGATCACTCTTGTACTATGCCACCTCTCAAGCCAACTTTGAGCAGAAATGGACCGCTTTCTATGATAAATGGAAGACGAATAGAACTGAAGAATGGCTTAACAGGATGTACGGGAGGATGACACTTTTGGCAGCTTCTTCTCTTTGCGATGGTTTTTTCCTTGGTATGCGAACTA
Source organism: Aegilops speltoides (assembly GCA_021437245.1). Taxonomy (NCBI): domain Eukaryota; kingdom Viridiplantae; phylum Streptophyta; class Magnoliopsida; order Poales; family Poaceae; genus Aegilops; species Aegilops speltoides. The sequence goes on from CM038147.1 coordinate 506,531,914, forward strand.
ACCAGAGGAGCGAAGGCCTAAGCTCCTGCCTTCATGTTCACCTGGACTTCGGCAGGAGAGGCGACAGGGCTGTCGGGTGGTAGGCGGCACGCAATGTGACGGGGCAGGGCAGCGGCCGACAGCAATGTGACGGGGTAGGGCAGCGGCCGACAGCAATGTGACAGGGTGGCGCACGGCAACCGATCCGCGGCAGTCCCATGCAGCCATGTTGACTGTGGGCTGCCGCGTCGACCACGGGCGGGTGAGAATTTGCATGCACGCCACCATCATGGGCGGGCGGATCGCATGAAAAAAAATCTGGATTCAAATATGTATACGCTCCGGCGGGCGCGCGGGCGGCGGGTCTCTTTTTTCAAATATGCCCATCGTGCCCTTTGTTATGAAGGGGTATCGAACAATCCTGGCCGTCCTTGTGTTAGAGGGGGTCTACCGAAGCGAAGAAGTGTAAAAAATATATATATGGACCCGATGGATGCCCTAATGGGCCGGGTTGCCAGCCGGGTTTGGGCATGGGTATGAAAATAGACCCATGGGTAGGGTTGTGGTTTGAGATGAACCAGATAATTATTCGGGCATGGGTCTAGTATAGGTTAACCCGATGAAACCCGACCCCACTGTCAGGTTGACTCGATCGGATACCGACAAAGGAGATGGGTTGAGGTGTCGGCGGCGTTGACCGCGACGGGGCTAAGCATCGGCAGCTGTAACCTTGATTGCGACGGCGACTTGCTCCTCCTCCTTACTGCGGGATCGAGCTTGCCCGCCTCCGCCACGAAGCCAAGGTCGTAAGTCCGTATCCTCCTTGCTGCTTTCTTGACTTTGGCCTTCTGCCGCGTAACGGAGACGCCGGCCTCCTTGACCGCGTCAGATATCAGCGGGTCCTCGTGGAGGCCCATAAGAGCAACTCTAGCAGATCCCGCATCCCGACGGCCAGCAAAACGCATTTGCAGTTCGCGCAAAACCACTTTTGCGAGCCAGCACGGGCTAGCACAGATGCAGACCCCCCAAACGGATCCGTAAAAAAGTATATTCGTGGAATATACCTTTTTACGGGTCGACTTCTGCGTGTTCTGCTCGGGAAACACCGCGACGACCCGCATACAGGAAAGCTGCAAATCTCGCATTTGACATAGGGTTTCGCAAACAAGTTCAAATTCAAACAACATAAACAGTTTGCGCACAAATAAAAGTGGAAGTATTGATCATCGATCCTTTGCCAATATCTCTTCGCGGTTTGAGAAACACCCGTGCATTCATCAAGAGACACCGCACTCCATGCTTGGGTCAAAGCTTGATCTTCCATGTTCGTGTAGTTCTTCGATCTTTGGCTTTTCCCAGTCTTTGATTGTGATTGCTCAAACGCTTCCGCTTTGATCTCCTCCAATTCGTCCGCACAACCATGCTCATCCACGCCGCCGTCCGTTTCATTGTAGTCGAATGGTTCGAAAGGGGCTTGATCAATGTCAACCGCGTTCGTGTCCAACAAGTTCACAAACTCAGTTGTTGCATTGTTCGAACCACCGCTATAGCGAACGATAACAAGTCACGAGCTATCGAGACTAATGGCGAAAAATGAAAGGGAATCGCGAAGACCGAAGAGGCATACCTTTCGGCCATTTCGTCGAACACCTCGCTAGCAGGGGGAGCGGCACCGTTGAACGGCATCGCCGGAACACCTCCTTGCGGTGGGGATGGAGTGGGAGTTTGAAGAAGATGGCTTCCTTGAAGCCGGAACCTTCCTCCGCCTTACGCCCGCGGCCTTGCCGGCCTTCTCCACTGCCGGCCGGGATCGCACTGCGGCGTTGGCGCCCGGAGCGCGGGCCGTCGCGGCGGGGGCAGCCAGATTCATGCCCTGCACGACCACGTTGCCCTGCCGCTTGCGGGCAGGCGTGGCATGTGTTTGGGCGACGGCGGCGGAGGCAACATGGCCGGCGACGAGATCCGCCCGAGGGGAAGGAGCATGCGCGACCTCGACGGTTACGAGGGACAGCATGGGGTCCTCCATGATGGCGAGGAATGGCCGGGGAGAAGGAACCGGAGCTTGCGGAGGAGGGGGGGCAATGGTGGCGAAGGGTGCGGGGAGCGGGAAAGGGCGCACGGAAATGTTCCTCCCGCGAAATCTCGCGCCGGATAGGGGTCAGCTCGGGTCGGCCTCCCAGCCCGTGAAGATAGAGGTTGGGGGAGAAGATTTGCGGGCCGGGGCGGGATGCGGGGTCTGATTGTGTGGATTTTCCGGCCCCGACCCGCAATTTGGTAGTTATTTTGCGGGCCGGGGCTAGAGTTTCTCTAAGCAGTTGTTCAACGGTGAGGTGTGATTATGTTGGGGAACGTAGTAATTTCAAAAAAATTCCTACGCAGACGCAAGATCATGGTGATGCATAGCAACGAGAGGGGAGAGTGTGAAGGAAATATGCCCTAGAGGCAATAATAAAGTTATTAATTATTTCCTTATTTCATGGTAAATGTTTATTATTCATGCTAGAATTGTATTAACCGGAAACATAATACATGTGTGAATATATAGACAAACAGAGTGTCACTAGTATGCCTCTACTTGACTAGCTTGTTAATCAAAGATGGTTATGTTTCCTAACCATGGACAAAGAGTTGTTATTTGATTAACCGGATCACATCATTAGTTGAATGATCTGATTGACATGACCCATTCCGTTAGCTTAGCACCCGATCGTTTAGTATGTTGGTATTGCTTTCTTCATGACTTATACATGTTCCTATGACTATGAGATTATGCAACTCCGTTTACGGAGGAACACTTTGTGTGCTACCAAAGCGTCTACGTATGCTGGGTGATTATAAAGGTGCTCTACAGGTGTCTCCAAAGGTACTTGTTGGGTTGGCGTATTTCGATATTAAGATTTGTCACTCCGAATGTCGAGAGGTATCTATGGGCCCTCTCGGTAATGCACATCACTTAAGCCTTGCAAGCATTGCAACTAATGAGTTAGTTGCGAGATGATGTATTCGGAGCGAGTAAAGAGACTTGCGATAGCGAGATTGAACTAGGTATTGGATACCGACGATCGAATCTCGGGCAAGTAACATACCGATGACAAAGGAACAACGTATGTTGTTATGCGGTCGACCGATAAAGATCTTCATAGAATATGTAGGAACCAATATGGGCATCCAGGTCCGCTATTGGTTATTGACGGAGGCGTGTCTCGGTCATGTCTACATTGTTCTCGAACCGTAGGGTCCATGCGCTTAAGGTTTCGATGATGGTTATATTATGAGTTTATGAGTTTTGATGTACGAAGGAGTTGAGATACCGGATGAGATCGGCGACATGGCGTGGAGTCTCAAAATGGTCGAGGCGTAAAGATCGATATATTGGACGACTATATTCGGAGTTCGGAAGGTTCGAGTGATTCAGGTATTTTTGAGTCTGGGAGAGTTACGGAATTCGCCGGGGAGAAGTATTGGGCCTTATTGGGCCTCAAGGGAAAGAGAGAGGGCTGCCTAGGGAAGGCTGCGCGCCCCCATGGCCTAGTCCGAATTGGACTAGGGGAGGCCGCACCCCTCCTTCCTTCCTTCTCTCTTCCCTTCCTTGTCTCCTACTCCTAATACATTCAAGGACTCCTAGTTGGACTAGGAAAGGGAATCCTACTCGGTGGGAGTAGGACTCCCCTAAGGCGCGCCATAGAGAGGGCCGGCCTCCCTCCTCCACTCCTTTATATCTGGGGCAGGGGCACCCCATGGAACACAAGTTGATCATTGAGATCGTTCCTTAGCCGTGTGCGGTGCCCCCTCCATGATATTACACCTCGGTCATATTGTGGCGGTGCTTAGGCGAAGCCTGCGACAGAGAACATCAAGATCGTCACCACGCCGTCGTCTTGTGGAACTCCTCCAGCGCCTCTGCTGGATCAGAGATTGGGGTGCGTCATCGAGCTGTCGCGTGTCAAGAACTTCGGAGGTGCGAATGCGGTGCTTGGATCGGTTGGACCGGGAGGGCGTCGACTACTTCCTCTATGTTGCGTCAGCGCTTCGCTTCGGGTCACGAGTGCGTAGACAACACTCTCCCCTCTCGTTGCTATGCATCACCATGATCTTGCGTGTGCGTAGGAAATTTTTTGAAATTACTACGTTCCCTAACAGTGGCATCCGATCCTAGGTTTTTATGGTTTGATGTTATATGCACGAGTAGAACACAAGTGAGTTGTGGGCGATATAAGTCATACTGCTTACAACATGTCGTACTTTGGTTCGGCGGTATTGTTGGATGAAGCGGCCCGGACCGACATTACGCGTACGCTTACGCGAGACTGGTTTTACCGCCGTGCTTTGCACACAGGTGACTAGCGGGTGTCAGTTTCTCCAACTTTAGTTGAACCGAGTGTGGCTAGGCCCGGTCCTTGCAAAGGTTAAAACAACATCAACTTGACAAACTATCGTTGTGGTTTTGATGCGTAGGTGAGATTGGTTCTTGCTTAAGCCCGTAGCAGCCACGTAAAACTTGCAACAACAAAGTAGAGGACGTCTAACTTGTTTTTGCAGGGCATGTTGTGATGTGATATGGCCAAGACATGATGCTATATTTTATTGTATGAGATGATCATGTTTTGTAACGAAGTTATCGGCAATGGCAGGAGCCATATGGTTGTCGCTTTATTGTATGAAATGCAAACACCACATAATTGCTTTACTTTATCACTAAGCGGTAGTGATAGTCGTAGAAGCAATAGATGGCGTAACGACAACGATGCTACGATGGAGATCAAGGTGTCGCGCCCGGTGGCGATGGTGATCATGATGGTGCTTGGAGATGGAATCACAAGCACAAGATAATGATGGCCATATCATATCACTTATATTGATTGCATGTGATGTTTATCCTTTATGCATCTTATCTTGCTTTGATTGGCGGTAGCATTTTAAGATGATCTCTCACTAAAATTATCAAGAAGTGTTCTCCACGAGTATGCATCGTTGCCAAAGTTAGTCGTGCCCGGACACCACGTGATGATCGGGTGTGATAAGCTCTCGTCCATCTACAGCGGGTGCAAGCCAGTTTTGCACCATGAGAATACTCAGGTTAAACTTGCGAGCCTAGCATATGCAGATATGGCCTCGAACACGGAGAGCGAAAGGTCGGCGTGAATCATATAGTAGATATGATCAACATAGTGATGTTCACCATTGAAAACTACTCCATCTCACGTGATGATCGGTTATGGTTTAGTTGATTTGGATCACGTGATCACTTAGATGACTAGAGAGATGTCTGTCTAAGTGGGAGTTCTTAAGTAATATGATTAATTGAACTTAAATTTATCATGAACTTAGTCTGGTAGTATTTTGCAAATTATGTCGTAAGATCAATAGCTTGCGTTGTTGCTTTCATATGTTTATTTTGATATGTTCCTAGAAAATTGTGTTGAAAAATGTTAGTAGCAATGATGCGGATTGGATCCGCGATCGAGGTTTGTCCTCATTGTTGCCTGGAAGAATTATGTCCTTAATGCACGCTAGGTAGCAGACCTATTGCAGGAGCGGATCACGAGGCGTTATGAGCGTTTGGCTAGCTCAATATGATGACTACTTGATAGTTTTGTGCACCATGCTTTATGGCTTAGAATCGGGACTTCAAAGATGTTTTGAACATCATGGACCATATGAGATGTTCGAGGAATTGAAGTTAATATTTCAAGCAAATACCGAGTTGAGAGATATGAAGTCTCCAACAAGTTCTATAGCTAAAAGATAGAGGAGAATCGCTCAACTAGTGAGCATGTGCTCAGATTATGCAGGTACTACAATCGCTTGAATCAAGTGGGAGTTAATCTTCCGGATAAGATAGTGATTGATGAATTCTCTAGTCACCATCACCAAGTTAGTAGAACTTCGTGATGAACCATAGTATGCAAGGGATGATGAAAATGTTTCCGAGTTTTCATGATGATGAAATCAATGAAGGTAGAAATCAAGAAAGAACATCAAGTGTTGATGGTTAACAAGACCACTAGTCTCAAGAAAGGGCAAAGGGATAGAAGGGAACTTCAAGAAGAGCGGCAAGCAAGTTCTGCTCAAGTGAGAAGCCCAAGTCTGGACCTAAGCACGAGACTAAGTGCTTCTCTTGCAAAGGGACTGGTCCTTTGGAGCAGAACTACCCCAAGTATTTGGCGGATAAGAAAGGATGGCAAAGTGAACAAAGGTATATTTGATATACATGTTATTGATGTGTACTTTACTAGTGTTTATGGCAACCCCTCGGTATTTGGTACTGGTTCAGTTGCTAAGAGTAGTAACTCGAAACGGGAGTTGCAGAATAAACAGAAACTAGTTAAGGGTGAAGTGACGATGTGTGTTGAAAGTAGTTTCAAGATTGATATGATCATCATCGCACACTCCTTATACTTTCGGGATTAGTGTTGAACCTAAATAAATGTTATTTGGTGTTTGCGTTGAGCATGAATATGATTTGATCGTGTTTATTGCAATGCGGTTATTCATTTAAGTAAGAGAATAAACTGTTGTTCTGTTTGCATGAATAAGACCTTATATGGTTACACACCCAATGAAAATGGTTCATTGGATCTCGATCTTAGTGATACACATATTCATAATATTGAAACCAAAAGATGCAAAGTTAATAATGATAGTGCAACTTATTTGTGGCACTTCCGTTTAGGTCATATTGGTGTAAAGCGCATGAAGAAACTCCATGCTGATGGGACTTTGGAATCACTTGATTATGAATCACTTGATGCTTGCAAACCATGCCTCATGGGCAAGATGACTAAGACTCCGTTCTCCGGAACGATGGGCGAGCAAGCTGACTTATTGGAAATAATACATCTTGATGTATGCGATCCAATGAGTGTTAAGGCTCACGGCGGGTATCGTTATTTTCGACCTTCACAGATGATTTGAGCAGATATGGGTATATCTACTTGATGAAATATAAGTCTGAAATAGTTGAAAGGTTCAAAGAATTTCAGAGTGAAGTGGAAAAATCATCGTGACAAGAAAATAAGGTTTCTCGATCGATCGCGGAGACAAATATTTGAGTTATGAGTTTGGTCTTCAATTAAAACAATGTGGAATAGTTTCACAAATTCATGCCACAGGAACACCACATCATAATGGTGTGTCGAGCGTCATAACCGTACTTTATTGGATATAGTGCAATCTATGATGTTTCTTACCGATTTACCAATATCGTTTTGGGATCATGCATTAGAGACAGCTGCATTCACGTTAAATAGGGCACCATCTAAATCCGTTGAGACGACACTATATGAACTGTGGTTTAGCAAGAAACCAAAGTTGTCGTTTTCTTAAAGTTTGGGGCTGCGATGCTTATGTGAAAAAGTGTCATCCTGATAAGCTCAAACCCAAATCGGAGAAGTGTGTCTTCATAGAATACCCAAAGGAAATTGTTGGGTACACCTTCTATCACATATCCGAAGGCAAAACATTCGTTGCTAATAAATGGATCCTTTCTAGAGAAGGAGTTTCTCTCGAAAGAAGTGAGTGGGAGGAAAGTAGAACTTGATGAGGTAATTGTACCTTCTTCCTTATTGGAAAGTAGTTCATCACAGAAATCTATTCCTGTGACTACTACATCAATTAGTGAGGAAGCTAATGATGATGATCATGTAACTTGAGATCAAGTTACTACCGAATCTAAGTAGGTAAACAGTGAGATCCGCGCGAGTGTTACGGTAATCCTATTGCGGAAGTCGTGTAACTAGACCATGATGAAACCTCGAACTATGAGGAAGCGATGATGAGCCCAGATTCACGAAATGGCTTGAGGCCATGAAATCGAGATGAGATCCATTTATGAGAACAAAGTGTGGACTTTGGTGGAGTTGCCGACGATCGGCAAGCCATATTGTATAAATGGATCGTCAAGAGGAAGGCGGACGTTGATAGTAGTGTTACTATCTACAAAGCTCTACTTATGCATAAAAGGTTTTGACAAGTTCAAGGTGTTGACTACAATGAGATTTTCTCAAGCTGTAGCGATGCTTAAGTCTGTCGAATCATGTTAGCAATTGCGCATTTTATGAAATCGGCAAATGGATAAACAAAACTACATTCCTTAATGGATTTAAAGAAGAGTTGTATATGATGCAGCGGAAGGTTTTGTCAATCCTAAAGGTCTGACAAAATCGCAAGCTCTAGTGATCCATCTATGGTGGTGCAAGCATCTTGGAGTTGGAATATAAGCTTTGATAAGTTGATCAAAGCATATAGTTTTATCTGAGACTTGCGGTAAAAGCCTGTATTTACTAGAAAGTGAGTGGGAGCACTACGAGTTTACGATAAGTATATGTGAATGACATATTGTAGATCGAAATAATGTAGAATTATTACGCAAAGCATAAAGGAGTGTTTGAAAGGAGTTTTCAAAGAAAGACCTCGGTGAAGCTGCTTACATATTGAGCATCAAGATCTATAGAGATAGATCAAGGCGGCTTGATAAGTTTTTCAATGAGTACATACCTTGACAAGATTTTGAAGTAGTTCAAAATGGAGCAGTCAAAGAAAGAGTTCTTGCACGTGTTACAAGGTGTGAAATTGAGTGACATTCAAAACCCGACCACGGCGAGAAGATAGAAAGAGAATGAAAGTCATTCCCTATGCCTTGGCCATAGGTTCTATAAAGTATGCCATCTGTGTACCAGATCTATTGTATACCCTACTGATTTTGGCAAGGGGTACAATAGTGATCTAGGAGTAGATCCTTTGGACAGCGGTCAAAATTATCCTTAGTGGAATAAGGATATGTTTCTCGATTATGGAAGTGACAAAAGGTTCGTCATAAAGGGTTACGTCGATGCAAGTTTTGACATCGATCTGGATGACTCTAAGTCTCGATCTAGATACATATTGAAAGTGGGAGCAATTAGCTAGAGTAGCTCCGTGCAGAGCATTGTAGACATAGAAAATTGCAAAATACATAACAGATCTGAATGTGAAAGACCCGTTGACTAAGATCCTCTCACAAGCAAAACATGATCACACCTTAGTACTCTTTGGGTGTTAATCACATAGCAATGTGAACTAGATTACTGAATCTAGTAAACCCTTTGGGTGTTGGTCACATGGCGATGTGAACTATAGTGTTAATCACATGATGATGTGAACTATCGATGTTAATCACATGGTGATGTGATCTAGATTATTGACTCTAGTGCAAGTGGGAGGCTGAAGGAAATATGCCTAGAGGCAATAATAAAATTATTAATTATTTCCTTATTTCATGATAAATGTTTATTATTCATGCTAGAATTGTATTAACGGAAACATAATACATGTGTGAATATATAGACAAGCAGTGTCACTAGTATGCCTCTACTTGACTAGCTTGTTAATCAAAGATGGTTATGTTTCTAACCATGGACAAAGAGTTGTTATTTGATTAATGGGATCACATCATTAGTTGAATGATCTGATTGACATGACCCATTCCGTTAGCTTAGCACCCGATCGTTTAGTATGTTGCTATTGCTTTCTTCATGACTTATACATGTTCCTATGACTATGAGATTATGCAACTCCGTTTACGGAGGAACACTTTGTGCTACCAAACATCTGGCGTACGCTGGGTGATTATAAAGGTGCTCTACAGGTGTCTCCAAAGGTACTTGTTGGGTTGGCGTATTTAGGATTTGTCCTCCGAATGTCGGAGAGGTATCTATGGGCCCTCCGTAATGCACATCACTTAAGCCTTGCAAGCATTGCAACTAATGAGTTAGTTCGAGATGATGTATTGGGCTATGCACATCATTAGTTGAATGATCGATTGACATGACCCATTCCGTTAGCTTAGCACCCGATCGTTTAGTATGTTGCTATTGCTTTCTTCATGACTTATACATGTTCCTATGACTATGAGATTATGCAACTCCGTTTACGGAGGAACACTTTGTGTGCTACCAAACATCTAGCGTAAGCTGGGTGATTATAAAGGTGCTCTGGTGTCTCCAAAGGTACTTGTTGGGTTGGCGTATTTCGATATTAGGATTTGTCCTCGAATGTCGGAGAGGTATCTATGGGCCCTCTCGGTAATGCACATCACTTAAGCCTTGCAAGCATTGCAACTAATGAGTTAGTTGCGAGATGATGTATTCGGAGCAGTAAAGAGACTTGCGTAGCGAGATTGAACTAGGTATTGGATACCGGCGATCGAATCTCGGGCAAGTAACTATACCGATGACAAAGGAACAGCGTATGTTGTTATCTTGATCGACGATAAAGATCTTCGTAGAATATGTAGGAACCAATATGGGCATCAGGTCCCACTATTGGTTATTGACGGAGGCGTGTCTCGGTCATGTCTACGTGTTCTCGAACCGTAAGATCCATGCAGCAAGGTTTGATGGCGGTTATATTATGAGTTTATGAGTTTTGATGTACCGAAGGAGTTAGTCCCGGATGAGATCGGGGACATGCGAGTTGAGTCTCGAAATGGTCGATCCACATAGTTCATAGGTTTATCATGGTCTAGTAACATGACTTTCGAAATGGATTACCGTGCCACTTTCACTGGTGCGGACGGTACTCTGGAAGACCTACAAGGTTCAGTAGTAACTTGATCGAATGTTTCATGATCATCATCATTAGCTTCCTCACTAATTGGTGTAGGAATCACTTGGAACTAATTTCAGTGATGAACTATTTTCAATTCGGGAGAAGGTACAATTACCTTATCAAGTTCTACTTTCCTCCCACTCACTTCTTTTCGAGAGAAACTCCTTCTAGAAAGAATCCATTCTTAACTAGCGAATGTTTTGCCTTCGGATCTGTGATAGAAGGAGTACCCAACAGTTTCCTTTGGGTATTCTATGAAGACACACTTCTCCGATTTGGTTTGAGCTTATCAGGTTGAAAACCTTTTTCATATAAGCATCGCAACTCCAAACTGTTGCTATTGCTTTCATGACTTATACATGTTCCTATGACTATGAGATTATGCAACTCCGTTTACGGAGGAACACTTTGTCTGCAAACATCTAGCGTGGCGATTATAAAGGTGCTCTACAGGTGTCTCCAAAGGTACTTGTTGGGTTGGTATTTCGATATTAGGTTTGTCACTCCGAATGTGGAGAGGTATCTATGGGCCCTCTCTTAATGCATCACCAAGCCTTGCAAGCATTGCAACTAATGAGTTAGTTGCGAGATGATGTATCTGGAGCGAGTAAAGAGACTTGCGTGTAGCGAGATTGAACTAGGTATTGGATACCGACGATCGAATCTCGGGCGATATTATCTGACAAAGGAACAACATATGTTGTTACGGTCGGCCGATAAAGATCTTAGTAGAATATGTGAACCAATATGGGCATCAGGTCCCACTATTGGTTATTGACGGGAAGCGTGTCTCGGTCATGTCTACATTGTTCTCGAACAAGTAAGAATCGCCTTAAACAGAGTTTCGATGGCTGTTATATTATGAGTTTATGAGTTTTGATGTACCGAAGGAGTTGAGTCCGGATGAGATCGGGGACATGGCGAGAGTCTCGAAATGGTCGAGACGTAAAGATCGATATATTGGGCGACTATATTCGGAGTTAGGAAGGTTCGAGTGATTCCGGTATTTTTGGAGTACGGAGAGGTTACGGAAGGGGGCAGAAGTATTGGGCCTTATGCATACCGCCACAGAGAGAGAGGGCTGCCTAGGGAAGGCTGCCACGCCCCCATGGCCTAGTCCGAATTGGACTGGGAGGAGCCGCACCCCTCCTTCCTTCCTTCTCTCTTCCTTCCTTGTCTCTACTCCTAATACATTGGAAGGACTCCTAGTTGAACTAGGAAAGGGGAATCCTACTCGGTGGGAGTAGGACTCCCCCAAGCGCGCCATAGAGAGGGCGGCCCTCCCTCCTCCCTCCTTTATATCACGAGGGCGAGGGCACCCATGGACACTAAGTTGATCATTGAGATCGTTCCTTAGCCGTGTCAGGTGCCCCCCTCCACGATATTACACCTCGGTCATATTGTGGCGGTGCTTGGCGAAGCCTCACGGCGACGAGAGAACATCAAGATCGTCACCACCCGTCGTCTTGAAAGGAACTCCTCCCAGCGCCTCTGCTGGATCGAGAGATAAAATTAAATCATCGAGAAACTGTCTGGCGTGTCAAGAACTTCGGAGGTGCAGAGATGCTTGATTGCTTGGATCGGTTGGACCGGGAGGAAGCGTCTGACTACTCTCCTCTGTATGTTGCGTCCAGCGCTTCCGCTTGGTCTGAGTGGTAGTGAACAACACTCTCCCTCTCGTTGCTATGCATCACCATGATCTTGGTGTGCGTAGGAAATTTTGAAATTACTAATTCCCTAACGTGTGTTGTCCCACGTACCCTCGCTAGACAGCGAGCGTTATGACTGCTGTGATTTGATGTGATCGAAATGTCATTCGCGATCAGGCGATCCAATCGACGTGCGACACCTCCGAGTTACAGCACTGCGTTCATTTCGATGGCGATCCTCCGGACTCCGATCCGGCCAGAGTGTCGAGGGATGAGTTCCGTGAACCTGACCCAGCGGCAAATGATGTTCTACCGGCGCAGGCCCGACTCAACTGCATAGCGATGGTGACCGAGGTGGAATATGGTGGAGGGCACACCTGCGACTAAAGGCGATCCTGAAGACCAACGTGTGTGATGAATGTCCCCTGCCCCACGTATATTGGAAACAAGGGAGGGAGGAGGCCCGGCCCTAGGAGGGTCGCCAAGGGGAGTCCTACTCCCCACCGAGAATAGAAATCCTTCCTGAGCCAACCTAGGAGAAGGGGGAAAGGAGGGAAGTGGAGAGAGGAGAGGAGAGGAGACCCAGCGCCCCAAAGCCTTCTCCAGTCCGGATTGGAGGCTTGGGAGAGGCTGGCGCCACCTGGCTCCTTCCACTAAGGCCCAGTGGGCCCAATACTTTCCTGTATTCCGTATGCTCCCCGTACTCAAAAAATAGCAGAATCACTTTCGGAGCCTTCAGGCGTCAGAAAAAGGGTCATACGTGAAGCCCAATAGTGCCGGTTTGAATTTCAGCCGGCACTAATGTGTACAATAGCACCGGTTCGTGGCGGCGATCAATAGCACCGGTTCGTGGCGAACATTTAGTACTGGTTCATGCCACGAACCGGTACTAAAGGGGATGTGTCAGCCTGCGGTCAGGGTATGGCCCCACCATCACCATTTAGTGCCGGTTCGTACCACGAACCGGTACTAATGAGGTTATGGCAAGCTGTTTTTAGTCCCACCTCGCTCCCCTAACAAGCCTTTTACCACCTTCAATATGTTATTTCTCAAACTATCACAAGCACTTGGTCTTCATTGAACTCTATGTGTAGAATTTGTGGCCGCAATATGAGTCTTCATCGGTTTATAAATCATTGATGACTCATATTGACAATTCAGATTGTACACAAAGATCATTGATGATCAAAGTATTTTTGATGTTATAAGATCATATTGACAGTTTAGACTGTAAAGAAATATAAGATGATGATGTAAATGCTCTTATATTTTTTGCATTCAGTATGCACCATTCAAAGCGACGCCATCAACTTTCAACCATTTCTGCCTTCATTTGCTATTTTTCATGCATTCAATGATTTGTTTTGAGAAATAAATGACCTGGAAATTGAAAAGCACTACAAATGAACTCTGAAAAAGTTGAAACTTGGCATGGTATCATCATTTCACCCACATAGATTGTTCAAAAAAGTAGAGAGGGTTACGGCAAAAACTGGATGCACTTCGTTTACAAACTGGACAATCTCTGTCGAAGTATTCAGGTTTCTAACGAAATTAAACTCATCTGTTACAAAGGCATTTCATTTTTTTTAACTTATTACAACTCCAGACTTTTCGTGCATTCAGTATGCATCATTCAAAGCGACGCCATCAACTTTCAACCATTTCTGCCTTCATTTGCTATTTTTCATTCATTCAATGATTTGTTTTGAGAACTAAATGACCTGGAAATTGAAAAGCACTACAAATGAACTCTGAAAAAGTTGAAACTTGGCATGGTATCATCATTTCACCCACATAGATTGTTCAAAAAAGTAGAGAGGGTTACGGCAAAAACTGGATGCACTTCGTTTACAAACCGGACAATCTCTTTCGAAGTATATATTTAGGTTTCTGACGAAATTAAACTCATCTATTACAAAGGCATTTCATTTTTTTAAATTTATTACAACTCCAGACTTTTTGTGCATTCAAGATGCATCATTCAAATCGGCGCCATCAACTTTCAACCATTTCGCCTTCATTTGCTATTTTTCATTCATTCAATGATTTGTTTTGAGAACTAAATGACACGAAATTGAAAAGCACTACAAATGAACTCTGAAAAAGTTGAAACTTGGCATGGTATCATCATTTCACCCACATAGATTGTTCAAAAAAGTAGAGAGGGTTACGGCAAAAACTGGATGCACTTCGTTTACAAACCGGACAATCTCTTTCGAAGTATATATTTAGGTTTCTGACGAAATTAAACTCATCTGTTACAAAGGCATTTCATTTTTTTAAATTTATTACAACTCCAGACTTTTTGTGCATTCAGTATGCATCATTCAAATCGACGCCATCAACTTTCAACCATTTCTGCCTTCATTTGCTATTTTTCATTCATTCAATGATTTGTTTTGAGAACTAAATGACCTGGAAATTGAAAAGCACTACAAATGAACTCTGAAAAAGTTGAAACTTGGCATGGTATCATCATTTCACCCACATAGATTGTTCAAAAAAGTAGAGAGGGTTACGGCAAAAACTGGATGCACTTCGTTTACAAACCGGACAATCTCTTTCAAGTATATATTTAGGTTTCATTTAAATTAAACTCATCTATTACAAAGGCATTTCATTTTTTAAATTTATTACAACTCCAGACTTTTTGTGCATTCAAGATGCATCATTCAAATCGACGCCATCAACTTTCAACCATTTCGCCTTCATTTGCTATTTTTCATTCATTCAATGATTTGTTTTGAGAACTAAATGACCGGAAATTGAAAAGCACTACAAATGAACTCTGAAAAAGTTGAAACTTGGCATGGTATCATCATTTCACCCACATAGATTGTTCAAAAAGTAGAGAGGGTTACGGCAAAACTGGATGCACTTCGTTTACAAACCGGACAATCTCTTTCAAGTATATATTTAGGTTTCGCGAAATTAAACTCATCTGTTACAAAGGCATTTCATTTTTTTAAATTTATTACAACCTGACTTTTTGTGCATTCAGTATGCATCATTCAAAGCGACGCCATCAACTTTCAACCATTTCTGCCTTACAAGTTTATTATTTCTGAGAACACTTTTTTAAAATAATTACCGTATTACAAGTTTATTATTTTTCCTGGAAACTTGGTCACATATAATGACACAATGTGAAGGTTTTCTAATTTTTTGATTTTTTTTTGAATTTTTTATGCCCGTTTCAAAATGCGGTCAAAACGGCGGGCTTGACCGTTCCTACCTAGTGGTTGAATCTTAGAATTTTTTTGGTGTTTCTATGATTAGATACTTATGTACCTAGAAATGATTTTTGTAAAAAATAAAGAGCAAACTATGAGGCAGCTACAGTTCAAATTTCACCCGCTTCCACCTGAATCGACGACAATTTGTCTTTTTCACCAGAGGTGGATCAAAACTTTTTTCACCCAACCATTTTGTCAATTGTGCATTAAACATGGCCTAGTATTTCATAAAATTGATTTGGTCCATTTTTGCAACAATTATTTGGTAGTTCCTTCATAAAGAAACCTCATTTCGGGCACTCGAAAAATGGAAAATGAATTTTCCGTGCAAAGAAAATGAAAACTCCCTTTGGCAACATTGTTTGTAATTCCAAGATGCACCCTTGTGCACAATATGAGATCATTTGAACAAACTATGCCATGAATGTGGCCATAAGATTGATCGTTTGGGTTGAAATCCTGCTGAATCGGCAGGAATTTGTCTTTTTCACCAGAGGTGGATCAAATCTTTTGACACCCAACCATTTTATCAATTGTGCATTAAATATGACCTAGTATTTTAGAAAAATGATTTTGTCTAATTTTTTGACAATTATTTGCTAGGTTATTTGAAAAAACTCATTTTTGGCACTTGAAAAAGGAAAATGAATTTGGCATGCTGCATCCTTAGCAATGAGCAATTTACGGTGGAGGTGCTAGAAGTGGTAAAGTAATTTTCTGGAACCGGCAAGATGGTATGGTCCAATATTGCAACACACATTTGTAGGCATTTGTAAAAAAATCAGAGATTTGGGTCCAAAATTTGGATTTTCGAGCGTGAGCCAGCCAGCCAATGAGAAGCGAGGAACCACCTCCACGCGGATCACCAAGTTGGACACGATCCAAGCCATCCATCACGCGCCCATCCAACGGTTGATCCTCTCCTGAAAAAACCAAAACCCTAACCCACCTACCCACCCACCGTTTCTCCAGATCCGATCCATCCCCACCCTCCTCTCCCTCATCTCCTCTCCGCCTTCGTCTCCCTCATCTCCCACCGCCGCCATCCCCACCCACCACCACCGCCATCCCCACCCACCGCCGACCCCCTCCCCTCGCCTTCAACTCCCATATCCACTAGGCCAAGCACGGCCATGGCGTCCCCCTCCTCCTTCTCTTCTAGGGTTAGGATTTCCACCTAACCCTCCCCCGATCTGGCAGCCACGTTGCTCCACCAGCGACCTCCCTACCCGTCTTCGGTCTCCCCCACCGGCAGTCCCCCCCACCCCGACGCCCTCCCCTCCGGGCGGCACCACACCCTCTTCCCCTCTCCCACCTTCTCTCTCACACCTTGCCGCCGCCATCGGGATGGGGATCTTCGACCTGCTCGACCTGGCCGATGGCGCCTCGGGCAACGAGGCCGTTGCCCGCGTCGTCAAGAAGGTCGTCCCGCCCGACAACCCCGACAAGCCCACCAGGGCCAGGAAGAAGGCCGCCAAGTACAAGGCCAACGCCGCCGCCGCCCCCGACGCCCACGAGGACCAGCCGCCGCAGCACCACCACCAGCAGCTCTACCCCGACCCCAGGAGGTAACGTCCCACGATCTAACCTCCCCCTTCTTCTCCGACCTCTCTTCTCCTCAATCCCCCTCACCACCCTCGTTGTTTTTTTCAGGGGAGGCCATGTTGATGACGGAGACCAGCCGGACCAGGGAGAGCAGGCGGACCCCCATGGCTACCAGGAGGAGACCTATGCGGATCGTGAGGATTGGGACAGGTGACCATCTCATTTCCCCATCTATCTTATTAATTGATGACATCTAGGGCTCTGACATTATTATCTTCCCAATCTGAAATACATGCTCAGATGTGTGTCTATTGTTCATGTTCAAATGTGTGGCCTGCTTGTTTCTGTCAAGATAAAGATTGCCCTATGCATGCCATTATTATTCCTGAAACTTGCACGGGACAGATGGATATCCTGTGATGTTCATGTTTTTTTGAATGCATCTCTGATGTATTTTTTGATGTGCATCCTGTGACGTTTTTCTAGTATGCATGGTCACTTGAATGGCATGATCACCTTCCAGAATCTAAATCTAAATCTTTGTTAGTTCTTTAGTTTATCTACACCGTAAAGATTAGTATAGCCTGCAACTTGGGCCAGTTCAGTGTTCTACTTTGTATGGAATAGTCAGAAAGCAACAGGGGTTGGGTTGATTCCTCTAGAAATAGTCAGATGAATCATTGTTGTAATTTGTAAAGCTGTCAAGGAAAGTAGTTTAGCCAAAATATTTATTGTTCTACTTTGTATGGAATCATCTCACTATTATGAACATCTGAAACTTGCTATGTGCAGGGTGAGGAGGTGGAGGAGTAGGGGTGCACCCAGCCGGCAGCCCTGTCCTGCTTGAGGGGGTGGGGGGGCAAGAGGGGTCTGCTCCTCTGCCTCCATTGCGACCGCGGCAGGTAGCTCCTCCATCTCCCTCCCACTCTTCTCGTGCTCACTACTTCTGATGCTAAGTTGATGAATATGTGATGCACTTGTGCCAAGGTATTTTAGAGGGATCTGTACTCAATATTGAACTGGATGTCCTGATCAACTTAGTTCCAGTTCAATATTGAGTACAGATCAACTTAGTTCCATTAACAAGTAGATGTTGCTGCTGTACTCAATATTTGAAGTTGCTTTTTTCTTTTTTGAGAGAAGTGTATTAGGTTGATGAGATTAATTAGCTCAGTTGGCTAAAGTAGCAACAACAGCAGCCACACTTTTCCATCCACTTTATAGCTGGACTGTACTTACATGCTTAGTATAACCTTGGACGTGTAGCTGGACTGTACTTACATGCTTAGTATAACCTTGTACATGGTCCGTTTAATTTATAAATGATTATTTGTTGCTGCTGCAGGAGCAATGTTGCTAATGGCGACGGGTACATGATGGTGGCTAGCGTGGTGGACGACCCGACCAAACCAATGATGCAAGGCTTCTCCTGCTGCTACTGCGTGTCCTGATCAACTTAGTTCTTCAACAGGGAGAGATAAATTTTTCACTTGTTCACTGTGTAATCTGCAGATTACTTCCATTAATCACCTAGTGCTCCTGTTAGTGAGATTCATCTAGTATTTCTTTTTGCAAAGCATGCGATGGTCTGGAGTACTTGATCATGGCCTGATGGAACATGTCGTTACAACAGCTAGAAGCAATCCATTTTATTAAATGCATTCTGGTTAGGATTTGGTCATGGCAGCACCTTGCTATTTTCTTTTCTTTAAATCTGGTTGCAAGTTTACTATCTTTCTAGAACCATCATCTTACATTTTGGGCATCGGGCATTGAAATTTAGGCATTTATGTATAATTTTAGTTCTCGATATGTCCTATGCAAACATTACTATCAATTGTCAAGTTGATTCTAAAATGTCTCATTAACTAAATTTTAGATGGTGATTTCTAGATTTAGTACCAATTTATTGTTGGCCTGGTCTATGCTCAGTACCTTGCTCTATACCAATTTATTGCATTATTCTGTTATTTACGGTTAAATATGCTATCATTAACTCTGAGAAAATGTTATGTTTTTGCTGATTAGTGGCAGTACATCTTTGCTTTACTATTCCTAGCAGCTGCAGTTCATCTACCATAAACATGCTGTGTACATTTTGAACCCCCAAACATGACACAAGTGATATGTATATGCAGCAGGGAATCGTCAGCTTGTACAGTTTGTTTACTGGAATGTAACTTGTACAATTTTTACTTGAATATGTTCAGTTATGAAGTCGTGTAGTTGTTTTTCTCATCAGTTCTAAACTGCAGTACTTTACTGAATTGTTGATGATGCTGAATGAATCTAGCTTGTTGGGTTCAGTCTCTAGTTTAGATGGAATAGCACCCCATCACCTGTTGTTGTTGTTATTCACCTTATCCTTGCTGTTATGTTTTCTTGTTGGCAGATATTTTGAGTTCGGGCCGGGCTTAGGCCCAAAAAACAGGCCCGATGGCTGGGCCGGGCCGGGCCCGGGCCTGGGTTTTTTCCGTCGGGCTTGGCTAGGCCCGGCCCGAAGCCCGACCCGGCCCGAGGTATGGCTAGGTATAGGTGTGAGGCACTTCCACGCAGACTGCACGCGGCGGACGGGCTTGACCAGAGAGGTGGACAGGAAGCGACGTGCTCGGTCGAGCGTAGTTGTCGCCGGACGCATGGGTGATGGCCTGTGTTACAAGCGATAGGCTGTTACGCAATCCCGGGTCCGCTATCACCAGCGTTTCCGACCCACATGCGGCAACCAGGCCCAACCGGAGAGCAACACCGACTTATGACAGGCCTTGGGCCCTCTCCCCCCAAAAGACTAGCCTATTAGGAGGGGACACCTCCGCCCTTATAAATCGTGTTATGTCTCCGCCCACAACCGATGTGGGACTAAACCCAACAATCTCCCCCTCACACATCGTTCATCCATGGGCCCGCTAACACCAGCGTTTTCAGCCCACCAACCATGACCGACCACCCGTGAGTCTACGGAGATTCATTCCGGGCACCTGGACTCTGATACCAATTGTTGGCACAGACCCTCTATACGTCGCTCGTAGACGAGTTCTTTCCGTCAAGAGCACTCCTGTTTGTCGAGCCGGCCGAGTACTTTCCGGCCGTACGCAAACTGTACGTACAGAACTAGGCTAAGCTAGCAAGCAGCCTGGCTAGCAGGTGGATGCTTATGTGATGGCTAGCTACGATCTAGGCAACGCCGCCAGAATCAACGATTTGAACTAGCACAAGTCGCCGAGAACACACGTAGCGATTTTATGGCAACAGGTGCGTGTCGCACCTGTGTTTTATTCCTTTTGTTCTGGGTTCAAGTTACAGGGGTATACTACGTATATATAGCAGTTAGGATCAAACACAAGCAAACCTACACGGCTACAAGTTCTAATCCTAGTATACTATGTGGTGACTTGCTCCTGTCCAAACCGGACTAGGACTACTCATCGTGGTTAATTCCAACAATCACCCCCCTAAACACGATGTCCTCATTTCACAGCTTGAACACCGATCCTTCGCCGCATCTTCACGAACTTCTGCCGTCCCAAAGATCTAGTTAGGATATCTGCAAGCTGGTCGTCGGTGCAAACGTAGTTGATGTCGATCTTGCTTTTTTCCACACACTCCCTTAGGTATCGATACCTCGTACCGATGTGCTTGCATCGAGCATGATGCACTGGATTCTTCCACGGAGAGATTGTAGAGTTGTCATCAACATTGAGCACCACTCGTTCCGGTTCCTTACCTGTGAGGTCACCGAGTAGCCATCCAAGGCACACGCCTTGACACACCGCTGTTGCAGCTGCAATATACTCCGCTTCACGAGATGATAATGCGAGCGCCTTCTGTTTTTGTGATAGCCAACTCACTATGCTTCCTCCCAAGAAATATGCCACGCCCGATGTACTTTTACGGTCGTTCACAACTCCTGCCATGTCGCTATCACTGTAGCCAAGTAGCTCCACCATCTCCTTCTTCTTCTTTCTCAAATAGACACAACCGAAGTTTGTTGTGCCTTTGATGTACCTGAGTATATTTTCCACAGCTGCCCAATGCTCCATCGTGGGTGCTTCCATGAAGCGACTCACCATGCCAACGGAATAGGTCAAGTCCGGTCTAGTATTCGTGAGATACCTCAGCTTTCGGACCACACTACTATACTCCGTTGCATCAACCGCGGGTGCTTCACTTTTCTTGCTTAGCATATGACGAGGCTTCATCGGAACATGACTTGGATTGCAATCTTTCATGCCACAGCTTTCAAGTACCTTCTTTGCATATGCCTCCTGGCATATTGTGATCGCCTCCGGCTTTTGCTGTACCTCAATCCCAAGGTAGTAACTCAAGAGCCCTAGATCAGTCATCTTAAATAGCTCCTCCATTTGTAGCTTGAAGTTTGCAATCACCTCTTCGTCTGCTCCAGTTATCAATAGATCATCCACATAGATGCCCACTAAGAGACGATCCTTGCCTTTACCTCGCTTGTACATTGCATGCTTCAGTGGGGCTTTCTCAAATCCAAGAGAAATCAATGTACGATCAAGCTTGATGTTCCATGCCCGAGGAGCTTGTCGTAGCCCATACAATGCCTTGTGTAGCTTCAATACCTTGTGCTCCTCTCCTTCTTGGATGTACCCCGGTGGTTGCTTCACATACAACTCTTCTTCTAACTCCCCAGTCAACAACGTGGAGTTCACATCCAGATGATGTATCCTCCAAGATTCTTGAGCTGCGAGAGCTATAAGTAGCCTCACCGAGTTCGTCTTGTCAACTGGAGCGAACACTTCTTTGAAGTCCACATCTTGCTCTTGCACGTTTGGTTTAGCCACGAGCATTGCTTTATGCTTCACCAAGTACCCTTCGGCATCCTTCTTGACTTTGTACACCCACTTGAGCTCTATGGCATTATGTCCGTTGGGAAGATCCGCGAGTTCCCATACTTTGTTGTCTCGGATCGACCACAACTCTTCATCCATAGCACGACGCCAACACTCCTCCGTATTTGCATCTTCAAAAATTTCCGGTTCCTCGATGTGCAAACTTTGTTGCCCTTTACTTTTCATCTTCACCGAATTTTTCTGAAGCCCTGCTTATGAAGAGAGATCCAACACGCGTCGCATGCGTACTGGTTTCGTTGGCTGTTCCATCGTCTCTTGTACTGTCAGAGGCGATGCCACTTTTTCTGGAGTTGCCAAACCTCCCGTTGAAGGCGTTTCTGGACCTCTTGGTCCGCTTCCTGGGTGCTTAGAACCACTCGTAGAGCCTGCAACAGCTGCACTGCTACTTGCTGGGCTGCTATATTCCTCTTGCCCGTCTCTTTTTCCTGAACGTTGCACACCATCTAGCCCATCCATCACTAGAAACCCACGTGGTGGCGAGCTTCCTAGTGGAGCTGATGTACACTGCTTGTACATGCTGCTGTTGCGCTGGGTAGATCCTGGCCCATATGGCCAGCTAGTGCCGCCACCTGCCTGTGCATTGCCTAGCGAGCTGCTGCTGCCTTGGGGCACGTCACCCGTTGCATCTCCGCTCGCATGCAACCCATCTTGCCTCGTATCGTGTTCTTCTGGTGACACGTATTCGCCAATTTTCTGTGCAACCACTTTATCACACCCTGCGACGTGTTCTTCTGGCAACACGTTTTCGCCGTCTTCTAGTGTGATCACATCATCACACATTGCGTCGTGGACTTCTGGCACCACGTCTTCGCCGTCGTTTAGCGCGACCACACCATCACGCCTTGTGTCATGGACTTCTGGCGCCACGAATTCGCCTGATTTTACCGGCATGACCACACCATCACGCCTTGTGTCATGGTCTTCTGGCGCCACAACATCGCCTGAGTTTAATGGCATGACCACACCATCACGCCTTGTGTCATGGTCTTCTGGCGCCACAACATCGCCTGGGTTTAATGGCGCGGATGCACTGACCAGACCCGTGTCCAGCTGACCAAGATCATCTGGATCCTCCTCGTCCACTAGCTCGCACATCAGCATCATATCCCCATCGTCTCCTTCCTCGGCAATGAGCGCTGCTTCGGTGCTTCCTCACAGTTAGCCTTGAAGTGACCGAGGAGGCCACACTTATGACACCTCACTTTTCTGATGTCAAACTTCCTCCTCGGTGGTGCAGGCGCATCCTCGTCGTCCGAGTCGGCGAAGTTCTTTCTCGCCGAGCGCTGCTTCCCTTTCCCCTTCTTCTTGCCACCGCTCGTGGATCCGCCTTGCTTTTCTTTCGACAGGGCGATCCATTGCGCCTTTGTCAACATCAGGTGCTCACTCGCCTCCGCGTCGCCGAAGCTGAGACGAATTCTCTCGTCGTGGGCCTTGAACCTTCCGACGAGATCCTCGACCGTGAGAGTTTTCAGGCTGAGACATTGTTCGATCGACGTGACGATCTGGATGTAGCGCGTCGGCGCGGCGCGCAAAAATCGTCGGACGATCGAAACTTCTTCTAGGGTTGAACCATAGCTTCGGATGCCGTTGACGAGGGTCTTGAGACGGGCGGCAAACTGATCAACCGTCTCACTTTCATCCATCTTCAGGCACTCGTAGCTTCTCATCAGGGACTGAAGGTGTGCTTCCTTGACACGGTCATGACCCTGGTGCAGGATCTTGATGGTCTCCCATGCCTCCTTCGCCGAGTTCTTTCCGACGAGGTGTTGCAGCACATCCTTCGGCATGGCGGAGTAGATCGCCGTTAACGCCTGACGATCCTTCCGGTACTTCGTCGCGCCCTTTGCGTACTCGGCGCCGCCGGGGTCGACAGCTTCCTAGAACTCCGCTCCCTCCATCGCGACCTCCATGTTCATCGCCCATAGTGCGTAGTCCTCTCGATCCAGGCGGGGGAATTGCGACACCCCCACCATCGGCATCGGCGCTCCCGCTGCTGCCGTCATGATCTCCTTGCCTGTGTTCGACATGATCCTTCGAGTGCTTTCCGAAGATCGCGACCGACAAACCAAGCTCTGATACCAATTGTTACGCAATCCCGGGTCCGCTATCACCAGCGTTTCCGACCCACATGCGGCAACCAGGCCCAACCGGAGAGCAACACCGACTTATGACAGGCCTTGGGCCCTCTCCCCCCAAAAGACTAGCCTATTAGGAGGGGACACCTCCGCCCTTATAAATCGTGTTATGTCTCCGCCCACAACCGATGTGGGACTAAACCCAACAATCTCCCCCTCACACATCGTTCATCCATGGGCCCGCTAACACCAGCGTTTTCAGCCCACCAACCATGACCGACCACCCGTGAGTCTACGGAGATTCATTCCGGGCACCTGGGCTCTGATACCAATTGTTGGCACAGACCCTATATACGCCGTCGAGACGCGAGTTCTTTCCGTCAAGAGCACTCCTGTTTGTCGAGCCGGCCGAGTACTTTCCGGCCGTACGCAAACTGTACGTACAGAACTAGGCTAAGCTAGCAAGCAGCCTGGCTAGCAGGTGGATGCTTATGTGATGGCTAGCTACGATCTAGGCAACGGCGCCGGAATCAACGATTTGAACTAGCACAAGTCGCCGAGAACACACGTAGCGATTTTATGGCAACAGGTGCGTGTCGCACCTGTGTTTTATTCCTTTTGTTCTGGGTTCAAGTTACAGGGGTATACTACGTATATATAGCAGTTAGGATCAAACACAAGCAAACCTACACGGCTACAAGTTCTAATCCTAGTATACTACGTGGTGACTTGCTCCTGTTCAAACCGGACTAGGACTACTCATCGTGGTTAATTCCAACATAGGCGTGTGTTGCCTTCCGGCCAGGATTCAAGCGATCCAAGCATCGGTTTACAACCTGAAAAAATGTCCTCCGTAACAGACTGGTTTCTTACCTGGAGTGGTAGAATGCGTTGGGCTAATAAGGCGCGGCGCCGACCAGCGCACGTATGGGCGCGCACTGGAAGAGTCGGACACGTCGGCTCCGCGGCGGGTCGAGTGTGTTCATGTGTGTGTGGAGTACATGGGCATGTCTGTGGACTCGTACACCGTGTGCGTGTGTGTAGGGGGCGGCCGTTGGCTAGACGTGCGGGGTGCTCGCGCAAGATCTGTTGGAAGCGCGCTATGAGCAGCGCGCGTCAGAGCGTGTCGTGGGCACGAGCGAGGCGGGCGGATCACGGGCGCAAAGGGGGAGGGAGCGTGGGTGCGTGCCCAGTCGCTGGCTCCGGGTATTAAACCCGCGAGGTGATCGTTGTAATTGTGTGGTGGTGTGCTCAAGTTCGTGCTTGAATGGACTGGCCGTTCGTCTTTTTCTTCCTTCTTCCTTCTTCCTCCTCTGTTCATCTCAGAGAGAGAGAGAGAGAGAGAGAGAGAGGTAGAAATGAGCTAGGGCAAGCTAGGTTTTAGGGTTTTTCAACAACATTTGGTATCAGAGCCTCGTTGCGGGAGGAGTGCGCCAGTGATGTCGCTCGTGCCATACGCCGGCGGAGCGTGCAGCTCGCTGCCGCAGCCGGTGCCGATGCTCACTGGTGATAACTACACCACATGGGCAATCAAGGTCGAGGCTAACCTCGACGCGGCTGGGCTGTGGGAGGCGGTGGTGCTGCTGGAGGACGTGGCGGTGGTGGTGATCACCAAGAAGGACAAGCCGGCGCGGGCTTACCTGCTCTGGGCGCTCGCGGAGGACCTCCTGCTACAGGTGGGGTCCAAGAATACAGCAACGAAGGTGTGGAGCAGCCTCAAGGCGAGGTTCCTTCCTACCAAGGCAGCGCGGCTGGGCACCCTCTGCGGTGAATTCAAGCTGCTGCGCATGGCGGACGGCGACACGCTGGATTCGTTCGCTGGCAAGCTCAGTGGCATGGCGGCGCCCTTCACGGGGCTTGGATCGAAGCTGGAAGATGCCGCGCTGCTGTAGAAGCTGCTGGACTCCGTGCCAGACCGCCTGTACGTGGCGGTGGCCGGGATCGAGCAGTTTTGCAACGTGTCGACGATGGCGTTCGAGGAAGCGTTGGGTCGTCTGAAGGCGTTCGACGAGCGGCTGCGACAACGTGGACAGGCGGGCGGCGAGCGGGCTGATGGCCAACTCATGTACACGGCGGCGCAGTGGCGGGCGCGGGAGCGGCAACACACCAGGGCTTGGGGCGACAACGACGGCAGGAGCGTGGCATCCGGCAACGGCGGCAACAGACGCGGAAGCTGCTACAAGTGCGGCGAGCATGACCACTTCAAGAGGGAGTGACCTCAGGTGCGCAAGGAGCCGGCGGAGGAGCGCGCGCTGCTGGAGGATGGCGGCGTCTAGGACGACGGCCTTCTCTGAGCCGCGGCTTATGAGGTGAAGTGTTCGGATATTAAGCCGCGGCGCCGTGTCGGACGCGACGACCGCGTCTATGGGCGTGCCCTAGACGAGTCGGACACGTCGGCTCCTCTGCGGGTGGAGTGTGTGCGTGCGTGTGGAGTATGGGCATGTCCGTGGACTCGTACGCCGTGTGCGTGTGTGTAGGGGGCGGCCGTTGGCGAGACGTGCAGGGTGCTCGCGCGTGATCTGTTGGATACCCGCTGTGAGCCGCGCGCGTCGGAGCGCGTCCTGGGCACGAGCAAGGCGGGCGGATCGCAGGCACCAGGGGGGAGGGCGCGTGGGTGCGTGCCCAGTCGCTGGCTCCGGGTACAAAACCCGCGCGGTGATCGTAGCAATGGTGTGGTGGTGTGCTCGAGTTCGTGCTTGAGTGGAGTAGCCATTCGTGTGGCTGTGGCGTTCGTGCGCCTGAAAATCTCCTGTCCACCGCGTCTTCTTCTTCCTTCTTCGTTCTTCCTCCTAGGTTCATGTCACAGAGAGAGAGGGAGCGCGAGAGGTAGAAAAGAGCTAGGGCGAGTTCGGGTTTAGGGTTTGCAACAGCAGAATGCACTTGTATGAATTTTACCGTCGTACAATATTACAAGGCTCCCAATCTAGGCCATAGGAGTATTGATTTTTTTTAAGAGAAAGCAAAGCTTTATAACTTAACGGTGTTCAGGTAAATCGCCCGACACACAAACAGATACATGGGGCGGTACAATTTTTGGTCCAGCCAATGCTATCATTTGGCAAACATAAACTACCAAGTTTCGCAAGTTCATGTGCTACCGAGTTCGCTGCGCGTCTACAGAAAGTAATAGATTGCTTAGAGAACCACAATTTAAGCTGAAGCTTGATGTCCTCGATGACAGCCGCGTACGGGGACGAGTCAACCTTGGACAAGTCGAGTGCATCCTGCAGTAGCTGTGAATCGGTCTCGAAGAAGACAGGGAGGGCGCCAATGTCAGCTGCCATGGCCACTGCCTCAGACATGGCCGCAACCTCTGCTCCGAATGGGTCATTTATCTGCTCCTTCCTACCAGCTCGGGCCAGCAGCACATCTCCCGCCTCGTCACGGACAACCGCTCCCCATGCAGTAAAAGTATCGCCCGGCGTATACGCTCCATCCACATAGGAGTATTGATTGGAAATACCTTTTGGAGGAGATGGTTTACTCATTATAAGTGTTACCTAATGAAGGGGCGGTAAGTAATTTCACTTGCTGGCAGAGAACGTGCGAGCATGTTCAGACTTAGTCATCTAATCCTTGCCCTACTGATGCACATCCATAGGCCCTAATGACCAACACTGAGGCAAGCAAAAGAACAGTCTTCCCTTCCAGCAATTCTCTTGATGGTTAGTTGCTCCACGATAATACTGACAAATGTAAGGGCAATGTATAATGGACGATAATGACTTGCACGTGGTTTGCAAATGTCAATAAAAGCATGTCTACAATGGAATATGTCTTAGCATTATCTATAATAACTAGATAGTTCTAAAACATGATGAGACATATTATGCTAAGAGATAATATTTTAAATAAAAGAAGGCAAACCTTCTGTTATGAATTCTATTTCCTCCACCTCAGCATGTATACTACGTGGCACTCCTAAGATAGCACCATTGTACATGTCCTAAGTGATTTGGATACATTGATGCATGTAAACTAAATGATCTGACTTTGGCTGGTTTTTGAGCAATATATTCAGGTGGGAGAACTCCCCCCTCCGGTGATTCTTCAAAAAAAAAAAGATAAGTACTTCTTTTTCTTTTTCCTTTTGGATATGCTAATGAACCTGGATTAACGTTGCAGCCTTTCAGCCTCTCAAGCGCTGTATCCGTGCGCCTGGTTTTTCTTTTATGTAATGTCACACAGCTTCCAGGGTGCATTCTAGGAAGTAAATATTCATCTGGATTTCGTATTTCTATACCAAAAAGGCTTTCGCCGCGCTTTACAAATAAAGCAACCACCGAGCACAAAGTATCAAGGTTTCAACCACACAAACACACGCACACCAAGCCACCGCAGGCAGGTCCGACGAACATACACACATAGAAGAAACCCAAGTTCAGCTGTGGGCACAGCACAACAAACCCAACACCGGCACGAGACACACCCAACAAAAATAACGGCGGTGGCAAGGTGTAGAAGATCTAATCCGGCTCCGGCGGTAGTGGGGAAGCGGTGGAGCCATCCGGCGAGCCATCGAGCGAAGCTGGGTGATGATGGAGGTGATGGCGTCTCTCTCCCGGGGACGGCTAAGCAGCCGCCAAAGCTGCAAGTAGCCAGACCATTTAAATAAAGCGTCAGTAGCACGTCGAAGAGGAATGCGCTGAATCACAAGTTTATTCCTAACAGTCCACAGGTCCAGGTTAGCACCCCGATGATCAGCCACCTAATGTGGTGAATTGCGGGAGCTAACACCTGGAGTTCAGCGAAAAGAGTGGGGAAGTTGTTGTGGTCCCAGCTTCCACCCACTATTTCGCGGAAACAGCTCCATAGGAACTGCGCGGACACGCAGGTGAAGAAGATATGGTTCGAATTCTCTTCAGGCCCACAGAGCGGGCAGCGCCCATCCCCTGGGCCGTTGCGCTTCAGGACCTCCACACCGGATGGGAGGCGGCCGCGAATCCGTTGCAACAAGAAAATCCTAATCTTCAAGGGGAGCCGAATCTCCAAGATGGTGGTGAGAGCCTCATGACCTAGTGAAGGTGCGATGGCCTGGTATAGAGATTTGGTGGAGAATTGCCCAGATGGCTCTAGCCGCCACCTGGCACGGTCTTCTCCAACCTCAAGATCAGGCTCGTGCAGCACGATGCATTCCAGCAGCTCATGCCAGTCCGCGTTCTCAGCCGGGCCAAACGCTCTCCGGAACGCGAGCTGCTCTAAGTCAATAAGGGCCGTCGAGACAGAGATCCGCGGGTCAACCGCGATGGAGAACAGGTCGGGAAAACGTGCCGCTAGGGATAAGTCTCCAGCCCATCTATCGGATCAGAACATCGTGGAGGTGCCCGATCCAACCGCAATCGAGGTGCCGATGCGGAGGATCGGCAGGAGCTGTATAATGGATTGCCAGAACTAGGAACCTCCAGACCACTGGCAGAAGGCCACCCTCAGTGTTAGCAATCCGCCACAACCATCTCGTTAGGACGGCAATGTTTATGTGTTTGGAGTACATGATTCCGAGACCAACCTGGTTGCGCGGTTTACAGATCTTAGACCAACCAACCATGTGGTATTTCTGCTTGTCGCCCTCGCCGGCCCAGAAGAAGCGTCCCTGAACTGTGGCAATCTCATGATGCAGAGTCTCCGGAAGGCTGTAGAAGCTCATGATGAATAAGAGCAGGCTAGCAAGGGACGTGTTCATAAGCACTATCCGGGCCACCTTCGAGAGCCATCGGCCCTGCTAAGGCTCGATGCGGTGTTGAAGCTTCCCAACCGTGGGGTGAAGCTCAGCCTCCGTGAGTCTCGAATCACTAATTGGAATCCCCAGATAAGTCGTGGGGAAACACCCAAGCTGGCAATTGAGCCGATCCGGGATGCTCCGCCGTTCGTCTTGGGAGTATCCAAAGACCATTACCGCACTCTAATCGAAGTTGATCCTGAGGCCAGACATCTGCTGGAGGCACAGCAAGAGGAACTTCAAGTTCATGATGTCAGTCGTCGAGCCTTCCACCATGATAATGCTGTTATCCACGTAGTGGAGGAGGAAGATCCCGTTCCCACCAACTAGATTCGGGACTATGCCCTTAATGTGGCCCATCGCCTTGGCTTTATCTAAGATGGCTGCTAGGGCATCGACAACCATGTTGAAGAGGAACGGTGAGAAGGGTCGCCCTGGCGGCTGGCGCACCCCACAGGACGTGGGGAAGAATGGGCCAACCTCGCCATATATGTTCACCACGGTCCGGCCCAAGGATACCAGTTGCATCACTCGGGACACCCACCTGTCGTTGAAGCCCTTCCGAAGCAAGCATTCCCGAAGGAAGGGCCAACTAACCGTGTCATACGCCTTATGGAAATCCAGTTTCAGGAAGACTGCCTTGAGGTGTTTGGAGTAAACCTCATGGAGTGCTTCATGAAAAACCTGAACTCCGTCATACCGGCCTGAATAAATGCCGACTTATCAGGGCGAGTGATCCTGTCAGCAATGGAGGCCACCCTAATGGCGTACCCCTTCGCGAGGATGCGGAAGATGGCACTAATCACCGTAATCGGCCAAAACTGGCGAATAGCCGAAGCCCCGGTTACTTTCGGGACGACGGTGATGATCCCAAAGTTCGGCCTGGTGAGGTCAATGGACCCTACGAAGAACTCCTCAAATAGGGCCATCACCTCCGGTTTTATTACCTCCCAGAAAGTCTGGAAGGACTTCACTGGGAGGCCATCCGGACCGGGGGCTGAAGTCAATTTTCTTTGAATCAAAGGATATATTGTTTAAGGAGCGTTCAAACAGTGGGCCTGATAGGGGTCAGCAATTTCACGGTTTTCTTTTTAAATATCATTTTTATATAAAAATTTATTAATATATGACCTAATTCGTAAATTGCAATTATATGACCCCGTCGCCCTTCTGTAGGTTGAAGAGGGACTCTTCGGTCTCCCTTAAGCCGAAGAGCTCTTTTCAGAATTATTTACACTGATGACGGGACGACCTGGCCGAAGAGCAACCTTCTGTGTGCTGTTGGCCGAAGAGGTCTTCGGCCTCGTGATGGCCGGAGAGTGTGCATGTGGCCTAAACGCTTGCCTCACTGCAGCTGCACTTAAGCTGTCTGGCTGGCTTGCTATCATATTATTCCTATACGTTCCCATGCGCGTTGGGCTATACGTTCCTCCCTACCTTCTGAAATACACTAGATGGCTTCCCAACTCAGCAACTCCTCACCACGGCCTGCAGCATGCAGCATTTTGTGCACCAGTACGCAGCTATAGGAGCAACTCCAATGCAGCGACCTATTCCTATTTTCTATTTTCTATCCGATTTGTGTCTACAGAAGGCTGACGGGGTTATAATTATAATTTACGAACTAGGCCATACATTATAAAAAAATTATAAAAAGAATAATATTTAAAAAAAAAATCCAAATTCACTTAGTCCATGTCGCAGCCAAACTGCTGTCCTAGTGTTAAGGATGAAATCATTGTTCAGATGGGTTATATTTATACCACAAATAACTGGTAAGAAAGAATTAGTTATCTACTTCTTGCATCTACCTCCATGCATCCTCTGATTTTACGGTAAATCTTTTACGGAACATTGTCGATTAATAGCTTTAGCACGTGACACTATACTTTAGTTGCATTATTTAGATCAATTCATTAGTTACCAACTGTGTATTCATAGAAAGGAGCTTCACTGCCGATTTTAGTCCAAAGGAAAAAAATGAACAAGCAGCTAGGACAGGAACTGCGAACATACACCAGGAGCACCGCTCAGCTTCTCCTAAGCCCTACATTGGGACGAGACCGCACGTTTCACTTGCGCAGTAACACGGAAAAGGTAGCTTCTACGGGTTCCTACAACCGACTTAGCATTTGTTGAATCTGCCGAGTTAAATCCACAATTAAAGTGGACTCGCCTCTAATGCTCGTGCACCTCTCTGACCAGGACACACACCACGAGGATTTGCAATGACTGAGATAGAGGGGTGTATTTGTACCTGGGCTCAGCCACATACACCTTTTCCATAACATATCGATCTTGCCGACGGACACGAGATGTGACAAACAAAACTGAAGTTCAAGTTCCCAGAAGTGATGCAGATCTACATGTCCCAATACCTCTCATGCCGACTCAACTTTTCTTATCGGATGGCATGAAATCCTCCAAATGAGAGAAGTACATATAAATATGCACGTTCAACAAGAGATGTACGTGTTAATACCTGCTAGGTGCAATATGTTTGGCGGTGCATGTTGGAAGAACTAGAAGCAGCTAGCACTTCCTGCAAATGCAAGACAGAAGGTTTGAAAGGAAGGGACACTTAATAGAGGATGCTGGATGGCAAGCTTTTCGATGTTTATTTATGAGCCCGAAAGTACAAGGTAGATACTACTGTAGATGCTTGTATTCTCTGAAGTGCTTCACAATTTAATACTCCATTGCCTTATGGCAGTAAGAAACCAGATAGATGCTTCTGACTTTTTGATGATTGCGCTTTGCACTCTCCGGTCATTATTCATCTTTTTGTGTGTGTGTTTTCGTGTTCTTGCCTCGGCAGGACGTATTTCCCCTCGGGCTGTTCAACTTTTTGATTCGATTTCTCTTATAAACTGGGCCAATCACTTCTCTAAATGAGAGGTAGATTTCTCCTATGTTCGTTGTTTGAAAAATATATGATCTTGCATTAGTCTAAACATAAACAATTGAGAATTGTGCACTGAGATTTTGGAGAAAGTATGGAGTGATCATCGACGTTCATTACACTCGGTATTCCCATACAATTGGGCATATGTTAGGAAACTTGTTTTGAATATTGTCATCACATGTAGAGTGGGTTTTGTAAAATTTGGGAGTGCCGAGAGTTCTCTATGATCTCGGGAGTAACTAGTAATTGTTGTTGAGCATTGTAACTTATTGCCATTGTTTTGACTGTACCATCACGTGATCCACTCAAAGGCTCGACCACCATGTTCTGTCTTGATCCGCCATGCCACGGCTAATTACTGTTACCACTACATCCCAATCCGACCTAGCAAAAAAGGATGTCGGATGCCTGTGATATAGGAAACATTAGGGCCTGCTCATTAGCCCTCCACGACCGTCAACTCCTCAACTCCATCGCCATCTTCTTGCGAGAAAGCTGACAACAAGTGAAGCGTTCGGTGACACAGCTTCTCTCTTGTATGAGTGGCCCATTTTGTTGGAAAGTTGTAATAGGCTCATAGCTCAATTCGCTGGGAAAGTTGGATGGTCTATAGGCTTGCTGGTTTGTTTCTGTTATCGAACTAGCCTATCCGTCGTTTCACTCGTTGAAATTTGTCGCACTAGCAGTCAACTTGAGCTCACCGGTGGACGAGCATGGGAGGCCGCTCAATGGAGTCACGCAAGGGGGCATAAGGCAGAGGCACATGTCCCCACACAACAGTGCATGGCACGGGTGCTGGGGGATCTTGGAGCGGCAGCGGTTAGGAACCTCAGCCGTGTAAGACAATAGAGTTGGGGGAACCGGCTCAACCCTCTAGGGGTGGCCTATCTCATATATATATAACCAACGGGTACAAGTTACATCATACGTATACAACTACAGAGACTATACAGTCTAACACCCTCCCTCAATCTTAGCCACTTCCTAAAGAATCTAGAAGGGTAAGATTGCGCCTACAAGTCTCAAACTGTGGAAGAGGTAATGGCTTGGTGAAGATGTCTGCAAGTTGATCCTTAGAAGAGATAAACTTGATCTGTAGTTGCTTCTGAGATACTCGTTCCCGTACAAAATGATAGTCCACTTCAATGTGTTTCGTTCGGGCATGAAATACCGGATTAGCAGATAGGTATGTAGCACCAATGTTATCACACCAAAGAATAGGGGACTGTGACTGAGATATTCCCAACTCCTGAAGCAAAGACTGTATCCAGATAATTTCTGCAGTTGCATTAGCCACAGCCTTATACTCAGCTTCAGTACTGCTACGTGAAACAGTAGCCTGTTTCCGAGCACTCCAGGCGATCAAAGTAGAACCAAAGAACACAGCATAGCCCCCCGTGGATCGCCTGTCATCTGGACTGCCAGCCCAGTCCGCATCAGAATACGCCGAGATGACCCCAGAGGGATTCGGTCGAATGTGCAAGCCATAGGATAACGTGAAACGAATGTAGCGCAAGATGCGCTTCACTGCAGACCAATGAGTATCACGAGGTGCCTGAAGATACTGACATACTCTGTTAACAGCAAAAGAGATGTCAGGACGTGTGATGGTCAGGTACTGCAGACCACCAACAATACTCCTGTACTGTGTCGCATCAGCAGAAGACAAAAGGTCACCAGCAACAGCCGTAATCCTGTCGGTAGTAGACATAGGTGTAGTAGTTGGTTTGCACTTAAGCATCCCAGCCCGCTGTAATAGATCCAAAGAGTACTTCTTTTGCGTCATAATCAGACCACTGGACACAGAAGCAACCTCGACTCCAAGAAAGTAGTGAAGTCGCCCAAGATCTTTGACCGCAAAATCAGCACCAAGAGACCGAACAAGAGCATCAGCAGCCGACTGAGATGAACTGACAAGGATAATATCATCCACATAAACAAGCAGGTACATGGTAACTGCAGGCCTCTGAAGAAGAAACAACGAGGAGTCAGCAGCCGACGATGCAAATCCATGAGCACGAAGGGCCGTCGCAAGACGAGCATGCCAAGCACGAGGAGCTTGCTTCAGACCATAGAGTGCTTTAGTAAGCCGACATAGATAATCAGGACGATCGGGATCAGAGAACCCTGGAGGCTGCCGCATATATACCTCCTCTTCGAGAACACCATGGAGAAAAGCATTCTGCACATCCAGCTGACGAAGAGACCAACCCCGAGTAACTGCAAGAGAGAGAAGAAGCCTGATAGTAGTAGGTTTAACCACTGGACTGAAGGTGTCTTCATAATCAAGACCATAACGCTGCCGAAAACCTCGAGCAACCAGCCGCGCCTTGTAGCGCTCAATAGAACCATCAGAATGCTTCTTCACTTTGAAAACCCATTTGGAGTCAATGACATTAACACGGGGTGGTGGCGGAACAAGAGTCCATGTCTTGTTACGAAGGAGAGCATGATACTCCTGCTCCATAGCCTCTCGCCAATGAGGTATACTCAAAGCAGCCTGATACGTGCGCGGTTCAGAGGAAGGATCCGCACGAGCAGCAGCCATACAGGCAGCCAGCCAAGCAACAGTCCCATCATGTCGCTGTTTAGGCTGAAAGATGCCACTGCGACTCCGTGTATGTGGTCGCTGAGGGAGCACAGTAGGTACAGGAGCTGGAGAGGACTCTGGTGATGATGGCGACGATGGCGAGGACAGCTCGGTAGACGACGGAGAGGCCTCGGAGAGTACCGGTGAGGGCACACCGGAGACCGGTGAGCTTGGCCCAGGCGTGACCGGCGAGGAAGGCCGAGGAGGCGACGAGGCCGGCGTGACCGAGCAAGATGGCGAGGCCGGCGTGACCGAGCAACGCGGCGAGGCCAGGGGCGCCGCGGCTGACGGGGCCACCGAGCTGTATGGTGCCGAGGCCGGCTCAGGAGCCGAGGGCGTCGAGGCCGAGGGGGCCACCGAGCTGCATGGCGCCGAGGCCGGCTCAGTAGCCAGGGGCGACAAGACCGGCCCAGACTCCTCTGGTGCTGTAGTCACAACCGGCCGAAGCAGTGAGGCCGGCCCAGAGTCCATGGGTGTAGAGGCGGGCGTCGCGGGACGTGCATGGGCACGAGGGCCGAGGCCATGCAAGCCACCATGATCGTCGTGAGCTACTGGCGCCTCCAAAATTTCCAAGCGCGCCCCACGTCCAGTGCCTGCACCATGGTTAGGCAACAAAATAGGCGAGTATGCAATATCATCAAATTGGTCAGCAGCAACAGATGATGAATGCAACGAGGGTGGTTCAACAGTGGACACAGGAAGCTTGGCAAATGGAAAAACATGCTCATCAAACACGACATCCCGGGATATGTAGACACGATTGGTGGGAACATGAAGACATTTGTATCCTTTATGAAGAGAGCTATAGCCCAGAAAAACACACTTTTTGGAGCGAAACTCAAGCTTGCGCTTGTTGTACGGGCGGAGATGTGGCCAGCAAGCGCACCCAAATACCTTAAAGAAGGTATAATCAGGTTGTTCATTAAGGAGAACCTCTACGGGAGTCTTCATATTCAAGACACGAGTGGGAGTACGGTTTATGAGAAAACATGCAGTGGTGAGAGCATCACTCCAAAAACGAAACGGAACTGATGCATGGGCCAAAAGAGTAAGACCAGTTTCAACAATGTGACGATGCTTACGTTCTACGGAACCATTCTGTTGATGTGTATGTGGACATGCTAAACGATGAGCTATCCCAAGCGACTGAAAAAAGGAGTTGAGGTTGCGATATTCGCCCCCCCAATCGGACTGAACATGAACAATTTTGTGCTTGAGAAGACGTTCAACATGTTTTTGAAACTGAACAACAATATCAAACACATCAGATTTGCGTTTAATAAGATAAAGCCAGGTAAAGCGACTATAAGCATCAACGAAACTGATATAATAGTTATGACCACTGACAGAAGTCTGAGCAGGACCCCATACATCTGAAAATACAAGTTCTAAAGGATGTTTCACCTCACGACTAGACTCCGAAAAAGGAAGTTGATGACTCTTCCCCTGCTGACAAGCATCACACACTGCTACATCTTTATTACTTGACACACTAGGAAGCTCATGACGACGCAAAACATGACGAACGATAGGTGTGGCCGGGTGACCAAGACGAGCATGCCACTGTGACGGAGATACCCGAACTCCACTGAACACGCGAGCGACTGCAGGATGCTCCAGACGATAGAGTCCCTGGCACAACCGCCCGCTAAGAAGAATGTCCCTCGTGCCCCGATCCTTAATAAAAAGATCAAAAGGATGAAATTCACAAAGCACATTATTATCACGTGTAAGTTTAGGAACAGAAAGAAGATTACGTGTCACAGAGGGAACTCTAAGCACATTGCGAAGTTGAAGACTCCTATTTGCATGCCTAGTAAGAAGAGATGCTTGACCAATATGAGATATATGCATACCTGCTCCATTGGCAGTGTGGATTTTGTCGGAGCCGTGGTAGGGTTCGCGAGTATGGAGCTTGCCCATCTCACTCGTCAGATGCTCCGTGGCCCCAGAGTCCATGTACCAGTGAGGATCAACAGAGTAGGACTGAGTATGCCCCTGCTGCTTAGTGGACACTGGGCGATCTGCCATGGCCACCTGACGCGCAAAATTGCGCGTGTCCTTGCCATCATTGCCAAGACCCAGAAAACTCTTCTGAAAGCGCTTGTGGCACTTAGAGGACCAGTGCCCCTCAATGCCACACAGCTGACATACGCGCTGCCACCAGCCCCGGTAATGTCGCCAGAGGAGGGGGCCGATGCAGGCGGCGATGGCAGCCCCGAAGAGGCCCTGGATGATGAAGAAGGGCGGCCACCCTTGGTGGCGGCGTTGGCCGAGAGGGAGCCCGAAGAGGCCCTGGAGCGGCGCGACTCGACCCGCTGTTCCGTGAGAAGGAGGCGGGAAAAGACCTCATGCGCCATCATGGGGTTCGAGTTGCCCCGCTCGTTCATGATCTCGACCAAGGCGTCGTACTCCTCATCGAGACCATTGACAATGAACGAGTTAAACTCAGAATCGGTGAGGGGCTGGCCGATGGAGGCCAACGTGTCGGCAAGGCCCTTGACCTTGTTGTAGAACTCGGTGGCCGTAGAATCCAGCTTTTGACACTCACCAAGCTGGCGACGGAGCGCGGAGACACGGGCCTGCGACTGCGCTGCAAACGAGCGCTCGAGGATGGTCCATGCCTCATGAGAGGTCTTGGCGAAGACAACAAGTCCCGCAACCGCCGGAGTGAGCGACCCCTGGATGGAGGAGAGGTTCGCCTGGTCCTGCCCTGTCCAAACACGGTGCGCCGGATTGTAGACCGGGCCGTGCACGCTATCCACCAGCGCAGGGGGACAGGGGAGAGAACCGTCGACGTAGCCCAGGAGATAATGACTCCCGAGAAGCGGAAGAACCTGCGCACGCCAGAAGATGTAGTTGTCTGCGGACAGCTTGATGGTGATGAGGTTCCCAAAGTGAAAAGGCGGCGGCGGCGAGGAGCCCGTGGAGTAGACTGCCGGAGGCGGGTACGCCGTAGAGGCAGAGGCCGCGGTTGCAGCCACCGTCGCGACCGCAGGAACCGATGATGAAGATGCCGAACCCGCAGCAGCAAACCCCGCCATCATGGCCGACGGGGGCGCCATCAGGGTGAGGGCCGAGCCTCCACCGGTCGAGGCGACCGGCGACTGGCCCCCAGACGGGACGAGCGCCACGTCAGTGCGGGAATCGGGCGAGGGAGCCGGGGCGATCGGCGGCTGGCCCCCACTCGGGGCGAGCGGCGCATCGCGACGAGGCTCGGACGAAGAAGCGCCCGCGGGAGACGGGACGAGCGGAAGCCCCGGAGACGAGGAGAAGAAGGAACCAAGGCTTCTTGTCTCGATCGGGGCAGGGGAGACCGCCGCGGCGTCGATGGGACGGGACAGGAGGGCCGCGAGAGAGGCCGGCAAGAAGCTAGCCATGGTGGAGCCGGAGGCGGCGGAGCCCGACATGGCGGCGGCGGCGGCGCGCGATCTCAGGGACGGCGGCGGCGGCGCACAGGCAGACGGCGGCGGCGGGTTTAGGGTTTGGGCGGAAGCGTGTTGACCTAGTTTGATACCATGTAAGACAATAGAGTTGGGGGAACCGGCTCAACCCTCTAGGGATGGCCTATCTCATATATATATAACCAACGGGTACAAGTTACATCATACGTATACAACTACAGAGACTATACAGTCTAACAAGCCGGCACTAGATCTATGGAGGCGAGCGGGTCGCAGGATGCCCCGGCGGCGCTGGCTGATCACTCAAGTAATCCAGACCGGCGCTTGGCGAGTGGATTGTGGAGCACGTGGGGGCGATGCTCGCAACTGCACGTGGGACGGTGGGTGAGGCGATGGGCTCGAGGAATGGCGGAGATTGTTCTAATTTTCTGAGGAACAATGCATTCCATTAACACCAGATACATCTAGGGGGAGATCGGACGGCACTGTTTAGCCACTGATCAGAGCATTTAAACCATAGCCAGCTAACAAGTGCGCTTGTACATTACATTGACGAGGATAGTCAACTACTTTGTATTCTATGAATCCCGTCTGCAGCTTGAATTTCACCACATGAAACAGAGTGCCAAGAGGAGCACAGTCTCATGTATCGGAGCAAAGTGCTAGTTTCAAAGATCGGCAGTCAGTTGTAAATAAAGCACGCCCAATTCCGAACTCTTCAGCAAGGTTGACAGCGTTAAACAAGACCAAAGTTTCATCATGCAATGGCTGGATGAGACAGGAAAGCTTGCCTGCTGCAGCTCATTCAATGGAAGAGATTGTTCGGTCGTGGTGTTGGAAGTGGATCCTCTAACATTCTGAAGGAATGTCACGAAGCTACAGTGACATGTGTATGTAAAATGAAGAAGGGATGTCACGAGCTACAGCTAAACACTGCAGCAATAAAACGAAGAAGGGATGTCACTGTAGCATAAACAAAAAATCAAAAAAAAAAAATTGTTAAACCATTATTTTGTTTGTATGTAATTTTTTTAAATGTATACAGTAGATTTGTAATTTGCAAATTAATTATAATCATTTTAGGCTTAACCATGTGGATGTGAAGAAGGAATGTCATCGTTACTGTAGCTTACATGACATCCCTTGAGGATGTTAAAGGAATCCGCTTCCGGGGGTGTTATGGGATTGAGGGTATGTTCGAAACGTTACGCTCGTTCACTTTGGGGTGGCAACTAGGTGCAATTTAGGCCAACTATTACTTCTTCAAAAACTAGAAGCTGCAAACTGCTAGTTCCTCAACTCATCGTGAAATATTATACCATCGGTAGCATGCTTCTTGTTAGAAACTTACCATATGTTCGTTGTAGATCCAAACCTGGAGTTGATGGAGTTGAGTGTTTGAGGACTACAAAATGCCCTGTGTGAATATTATTTTATTTTTTAGAAGATCTCATACTACATAATAGTTTTCAGTGATAAACCACTGAGGCCCACCAGTAACTACCAAGGGTGCCCTTAACCCGTCAGTGGTATCGAGATAGGAGTGATGGGCTCGATAGTGCAACACGTCACCTGTAATGATTTAGGAAACAACCTGCCACTTGTATACAATACATTCATTAAAGAACAAAATAGATTCCCGCACAGGCCGAGCTAAGCCGCACTTGTCATTTCACGGTCCATGCTATCGATGCAGCCCCTCTTCCATGAGACTTCATATTACACGTGGTATGTGGCAGAAAATGCTCAAATGCGCACCTCGCGTGCGCTTTGGACCTGTCAAGGTTGTCACCTCAATCTGCTCTGAAAATGGATCGGTGGAAGATGGCGGTGACAGCACATGTGAGTGCGTCAGACCGGTTTGAGCCTCGGACCCGGCAGATGGCTCAGTCGGGGACTCCGGCTTTAGATGTTAGGCTTAGGTGAGAGGTATGGGTATGTGACCCAGCTTGCATCCATTCATCATTTGGATAGGAGTAGCGGCAGATGCTGCCAAGATGGCTGATTCAGGCATATTGTTGTTATACTTTGTAAGGTCCTCAAGAATAATCAATAAAATGGCCGTATGCATTTCCCAGATAGAGAGACGGGGGGTCATCCTCCATTTCAGAAAAAAAATGTTGAAAGAAGGGTGTGAAGGAAAGGGGGACTTAATAGAGAACGCTGAAATGCAAGTTTTTCTACGTTTATTTATGAGCATGAAAGAATAAGGTAGATAGACACGTGTATTCTTTGATGTGCTTCACAATCTGATATAGCATTGTTGCAACCACCAACCACGTAGATGCTTTTGATGTTTAGGCGGTTGTCTTCTGCATTGTGTTGTAATTATGTAACTAACGGATCTTTATGCAACCCCAAATAAATGCCAAAATTGGATATATATATATATATATATTACAACTTTTAGAGTGGTTGGGCTTTTTTAGAACCATTTGTTCATGTCGATCTAACGGCAGACAAATACAAAGTACTGGGTAGTACTCCGATGAAAGTACGCGAAAGTACTAAAATGAGTGGGGCTGGTACTCGTGACAAGGTGGGGACGCGTTTTAATATAGGAGCAGTTTAGTCCTAGGAAAATTTGCACGCGCCGGGGCAGTTTAGTCCTAGGAAAATTTGCACGCGCCGCCCCTCTCGTCGAATGCAAAACCGCCGCCATGGTGCTACAACTTGGGTCATCTCCTCCCTCTCCTCCAAGTCCACCGCAGTCATCTCCTCCTTCTCGCCGCTGCAACTTCGCTCCACTCAGGCACCCCCCCACCCACCCACCCCCATCCCCTCTTCCATCGAAGCAAGAATCGGCAGATCGAGCTGATGGTCGGCGGCGAGAACACCGACTTCGTGCGGAAACCAGGTCAAGTTGGCCAGGTTGAGGGAGATCCGTTCTTGGTTTGACAACACAAGGCAGATGAGCTGGACGGCAATGGCCACTTTCAGATCTTGGGTCTACCAGCTGGCATTATGGAACTAATTGATGATTGAGGTACATATGCGTAAATTCAATGTGCATTCGCTAGTTATCATGCTGACAGAACACCAGACACACCTAATAACTAGTTATGAAACTACATCACGGACGATAGTTGTGCCCGACCTTTGCACGATGAGTAAATCGACCGGCCGATGCCCTTTTCAAACGTATGCATGTTCGGCTAGATTTAAGCATTGTTTGGGAATCGTGCGATTTCGGTCGTGTGTATAGCACGACTCAACTAGTTATTTTGAGGTTAGAGGCACGATTCTGGACCATGGTTCCGCCGAACCTATGGTCCATGCCGTCCGATTCACCAGCCCTCTGGATGCGGATTAGTGTCCCTTTTGAATTCAAATTTTTTGGTTAAGGCTTAGACAGTTTTAAGGTCACGTTAAGCACTTCCCCCAAGGCCTGGGCAAGCTAGGTTTTTTTTCCAGGCTGATGGGCTAGCACGCGTAACTAGGCACACAGTGGCGTTTGTGTCAGGCCCAAGGAATAAAAAACTTGCCAGGCTCAACTGAATTTGCAAAATTAGACATCATCATCCCTTAGCCTATAATTTATACAATGCCTCTCTAGTGCAGAATAAAGATAATTTTTTCATGACCATGAATAGAACCACATGCACCAGCAAGGAAATATTATAGGTTTAGCATATTTTGTAGTACTATACCGAAAGCAAATACTACATGCTGAATTTAGTCTCCCTACTCCATGCATGTCTTGGGCTGAGAGCTTGTACCCATACAATGGCAATAGAAAAGTAAACAGTGTTTTGCGCCAGACCACCGTTCGTGATGTCCAATGCAACATAACTATTTTATAGTCTATGGTGTGAGCATCATGTAGGGTTACTCATCAGTGTAGGTGCTCATAATCTTCACTAAACTACTTGTGCCATGCATGACTGCTCCCACCATCTCCCCCAAATAGTTAGTTCCATGAATTTTTTAATACACTGTGCACTAATCCCCATGAGTGATGTCCAGAGATCACTGGTGTTTAGTGTTGGTTCTGGTGAACCATGGTCCTATTCAACATTCTTGCTCTTTCTGGCATCAGCCTGTGGATCTCCAGGAGCTGGATTGCCTTTTCTCCGAGGAGGAGGTTTGGCAAGTCATCAAGGAGAT
This sequence comes from Aegilops speltoides, assembly GCA_021437245.1. NCBI lineage: Eukaryota > Viridiplantae > Streptophyta > Magnoliopsida > Poales > Poaceae > Aegilops > Aegilops speltoides. Next base: position 506,574,584 of record CM038147.1, read on the forward strand.
GCCTCCGGACAGAGCACCGGGCCCCGACGGGTTCACCGGTGCTTTCTACCAGTTGGCCTGGCCAGTGATCAAGGCGGATATCATGGCCGCTCCGCACAAGCTTTATGTACGAGACAGACGAGGATTCAGAAAGCTCGACAAAGCGCTCATCGTGCTCATCCCAAAGAAAGCGGCTGCGGAAGAACCTCGGGACTATCGCCCTATTAGCCTACCGCAAAGTTTTTCGAACCTTTTTGCCAAGATTCTGGCTAACAGTCTGCCTTCATCGTGTGGAGGAACATTCATGACAACTATCTCCTGGTTAGACAAGTGACGCGGAAAATTTTCAGGAGGAAGGAGAAGGGCGTTTTCCTGAAACTTGACATCACCCGTGCCTTTGATTCGCTCTCCTGGCCTTTTCTCACTACTAGGGAAAAGGCTAGCAGCAGCTCGGGTTTTCAGGCTAGCAGCAGCACGGGCGGCCGCGCTACTAATAAGGCGCTACAGCTAACTCATAGTAGTAGCGCGGCCCCGACCAGCGCTACTACTGTTGAACGATATCAGCAGCGCTTTTTAGGAACGCGCTACTATTAACTAGCTGTAGCGATTTCTTCATCCCACGCTATTGCTATACCTTTCATCATTTTCCCTTTCAGTTCTCCTTTCAGATGCTAGAAACAAGGTACTATCTTTCATCAAATTCATAAACCATTACTAGGTACGGTAGTACTCCCTTCGTTCCAAATTACTCGTCGTGGTTTTAGTTCAAAGCACGACGAGTAATTTGGAACGAAGGGAGTACTAAGATAACAATTTCATGCATAGCCAACATGCATCCTCAAGCAGTACATGGTCATATCAACGGCCATCATCATATGTAGTTCTAGATGATATCGACGACGATCATCATATGTAGTTCTAGATGATATAGCCACACACACATATGTAGTTCTAGATGATATAGCCACACACACATATGTAGTTCTAGATGATATCGAAGACAATCATCATCCTCAAGCCTGGGCGGTTGGTGTTCCTGATAGTAATTAGGATGGCCTGTCCAACATGAAGATTCTTGCCATCGAGGAATTTCTTCCACCCAACCGAGCTTAAGTGTGTGCGACCGTCCGTGTCCACGCGGTAAGTACAGGTTGTGACGGAGCTCCTTGCAGTAAGGCGTAGTCCAGCTGAGCCTTCTTCATCAGGCTCGATACCATAACTCACAGATATGCTCTTTGCCAATTTCTGAATAAGATAAACATATCAATTAATAAGCATGTGATCGAACTCTACACTAAAACATATATATCATCGACTAGATTTCACACAACATATACCATATCATTGGACTGTACACTAAGTAATTCACACTATTAATTTGCATTTGTAAGTATAACATACCATATCATGTCGATCAACCATGGTATTTGTCAAGCAGGTCACGAATGGCACCCCGACAAAGTCAGCACGTGGCGGAATTATGTCCCACAGGTTGGACACCTCCTCCTCACTGAGCCTTGTTCTTTGAGCTACGATGGCTTCATGAAGTGGGTCCTCATCATCTTCATCGAGTGGGTCCTCATTATCTTCATCATCTTCGTCATCTTCATCATCTTCCACCAGGTTGAGATAAATGACAGCTAGCTTGGGTCTTTCTGCTCGGAAGTTGAAGCTGATCAACTCACCACCAGTAAGATGCATGCGAGCGACGAAACGGGCCCATCCATCTCCTCCAATCTGCGACATATTGCGTACTTTCTCGACCTCCATAGTGTACGGCCCCCAGGAGCCTCAAATGTCACAGTGTCTCCTGTCAGCTTGTTGAATTTCAACCTCACATTGCATGGGACGATCTGTGTAAACTAAGCAAAATGACACAATGCAGTAAACTAAGCAAAATGACACAATGCAGTAATTTCATCTAATTTCTTACTGCCGCATGACGAAAACTCGGCCGGAAGTAGATGCCGAACAGCTTGCCAGTTGCAAGGCTGCTGGCGCATCTTGACTTGCACAATTGACATAGTGCTGGTGGTGGTGGCGCCATTCTTCCTAAAGCAATATGAGCAAAGGATTACTAAATCAACTAAATCAAAATGTTCCTAAGTCAACTAAATGAATTAGCCTACTAAATCAACTAAATCAAAATTTTCTAAGTCAACTAAATCAACTAACCTACTAAGTCAACTAAATCAAAATATTCTAAGGCAACTAAATCAACTAGCTAGCCTACTAAATCAACTAAATCAAAATGTTCTAAGTCAACTAAATTAACTAAATGAATTAGCCTACTAAATCAACTAAATCAAAATGTTCTAAGTCAACGAAATCAACTAACCTACTAAGTCAACTAAATCAAAATATTCTAAGGCAACTAAATCAACTAGCTAGCCTACTAAATCAACTAAATCAAAATGTTCTAAGTCAACTAAATGAACTAAATGAATTAGCCTACTAAATCAACTAAATCAAAATGTTCTAAGTCAACTAAATCAACTAACCTACTAAGTCAACTAAATCAAAATATTCTAAGGCAACTAAATCAACTAGCTAGCCTACTAAATCAACTAAATCAAAATGTTCTAAGTCAACTAAATTAACTAAATGAATTAGCCTACTAAATCAACTAAATCAAAATGTTCTAAGTCAACTAAATCAACTAAATCAAAATGTTCTAAGTCAACTAAATTAACTAAATGAATTAGCCTACTAAATCAACTAAATCAAAATGTTCTAAGTCAACTAAATCAACTAACCTACTAAGTCAACTAAATCAAAATATTCTAAGGCAACTAAATCAACTAGCCTACTAAATCAACTAAATCAAAATGTTCTAAGTCAACTAAATCAACTAGCCTACTAAGTCAACTAAATTATATCAACTAAATCAAAATGTTGCATATGAGCAGGAGGGAGAAGGAGGGCGACTCGAGGAGGAGAAGAGAGTAGGATGGAGGAGGAAGGCGGAGCGCGGAGGGGCCGGCCGACGCGGCCAGTTGAGGAAGGACGGATGAGGAAGGCGGAGCGAGGAGGGGCCGGCCAGCGGCGAGTGGAGGAGGAGGTGTCGGCGCGCAGCGTAGAGGAGGAGCGGCGACGGGGGCGCGCGGCGCAGACGCGCGGAGGAGAGGGGCGACGGCCGGGGGCGCGCGGCGCAGAATTTGTGGCTGTGTGTGCGAGTGGATCCGAAGGGAGGAGATCAGGGAGATGGATGGCTTAGCAGTAGCGCTCTTCAGCAAAACACGCTACTGCTAACCTATCTAGCAGCAGCGCTTTTCGCGATAAAGCGCTACTGCTATATGTCAGCATGCAAAAATACACATTGATCATCAACGATCTTTTTGTGTACAATCTGATTCGACAATATGAGTCCTCACCGGTTTAGGAACAGGTGAAGACTCATATTGCAGCCACAAATTCTACACATAGAGTTCAATGAAGATCAAGTGCTTGTCAAAGTGTGAGAAGTAACATATTTAAGGTGGTATAAACTCTCTTCACGGAGCGAGGTGGGACTAAATTTTTGTAGGAAACTTAGCAGTAGCGCTTGTATGGGAAATGCGCTGCTACTACGCTACGTAGCAGTAGCGCGCGTCGTGCTAACGCGTTGCTGCTATAACTAGCCTCGCGGCGGCCTCGTAGGAATTATAGCAGCAGCGCGTCTTTGGGTGGACGCGCTACTGCTATGTTTGTATCAGCAGCGAGTTTCCGCAGCCAGCGCTACTGCTAGTTAGCAGCAGCGAGTTATTTTGGGACGCGCTGCTGATAAGATTCTGTGTATAGGCTTTTCCCTAGTAGTGTCTCTTTGAGGTACTTCGGAAAAAGGGGTTCGGCAGCGCTTGGATTAGATGGATTGCGATCGTGTTGCAATCGGCCACGACAAAGGTAATTGTCAATGGTGTTCAGGGACGCAGCTTTGCTCATGCTCAAGGGCTACGTAAAAGGAGACCCTGTCACTCCCCTCCTGTTCGTTGTGGCTATGGAGGCTTTGCCGGCGATCTTCACTAAGGCTGAGCATGAGGGAGTCATCAGCTCCTTTTCCGGCGTCTTGGCCATGTAGCGGCTCTCGATCTACGCGGACGATGTTTCCCTCTTCGCCAAGCCCATCACCGGGGACTTGAACTTTGTGAGAGTTGCGCTCAATGTTTTAGGGGAAGCCTTGGGACTTAGGGTCAACTACATAAAATCTGCCGCGATCATAATCCGAGGTTTAGAAGTGGATAGCAGCAGGGTTTCCGGAATCCTTCAATGCACTATGGGATCTTTTCCCTGCAAATACCTTGGCATCCAACTCGCCATATCTAAGCTCACCAAGCCAGACTGGCAACCTCTTCTTGATCAGGTTAGGCACTTGGTTCCCGCTTGTCAGCGAGGGCTCATTCAGAGGCCGGGGAGGCTTATTCTTGTCAAATCTGTCATCGCGGCTAGACCGATCCATCAACTGTTAATCCTTGATGCACCGCAGTGGGTGTTTGATGACATTAACTCATGGTTTCGATCATTCTTTTGGGCCGGCAAGGATCAGATTAATGGAGGACAGTGTCTTGTAGTCTGGAACACCATTTGTCGCCCCTACTACTACGGAGGATTGGGGGTCAAGAATCTCAAGTTACAAGCGCTCGCCCTTCGGGTCCGTTGGGAATGGCTCAGGCGAACGGACGGCGAGCGACCGTGGCAGGGTCTGAAGCTCGTGCCTGATAACGAGGCCAGGGAGGTGTTCGACAACCTTGTCTCCATCTCGGTTGGTGATGGGAAGAAACGCTCTTCTGGCATGATCGTTGGATCAATGGGTGAGCGGTGGTTGACATAGCCCCGTCCTTCCTGGTCGTCGTGGCTACTCGTACCCAGAACATGCGAACGGTGCATCAAGCCTCGGGAGTAGAAGTTGGGAGAGAGATGTCCCGGAGGAGCTAAATTTCACCATGAATATGCAGCTCTACCTCCTCCAACAGGCCATCTCCCTCGTTGACAGGGAGGAGGGGCGGCCAGATATCTTCACTGGGCTGTCGGACAAGACGGGAACCTATTTGGCGATCTCCAACTACAAAAGATTGTGCTCGGGTCTCACTTATTTCGAGCCGGCTCCACTCATTTGGAAGACTTGGGCGCCATTGAAGTGCAAGATCTTCATATAGCTGGCTTCTCAGTATAGAGTCTGGACTTCGGATCGCCGGACACGCCATGGATTGCAGGACGAGACTTCTCCCTGTTTCACTTGCCTGCAAGAGGACAAGGTGGATCATATCCTAATTCAATGCCCGTATGCTAGAGAGGTGTAGCATCTCGTTTTGGGCCACTACGGTTTGAACATCGCCCCCCATCAGTACTCTGCACCCCAATACAATGGTGGGAGGAGGCTAGAAACGCACTCCCAAGGAGCGAGAGGAAGGGCTTCGACTCCTTGTTCTTGATGATGACTTGGGCTGTTTGGAAGCAGAGGAATGCCTGGGTCTTTGACAGGGTTAATCAACAACTGCAGCCGGTGCAACTGAAGGGGCAGATCATCGATGAAGCTGAGGATTGGAGGGCCGCTGGAGCAGGAGGTCTCATTAGTCTAGCGAGAGAGTAGTCTAAAGTTTTGGTAGGTGCGGGTGTCGGTGTTTGATCGAAACCTGTTCGCAGTATCTTCGATCTTCTTGTAAATTGTTTTGCTCCCTTCTATAAAAATACGGTACGCTTTTGGTGTACTCTCAAAAAAAGCATGTAATGCCACAGCTAGCAGTTGCCACTACTAGTATTAATATCTTGCATCAAACAGTACCCACACATTTCTACTGAACACATAGTAGTGTGTTGTTGTAGACATACATGCCGCAAAACAAGAAACATGCAGTAGACCTTAAATCATTGTTAATTGTATCGGAATGAGAAGTATCAGGATGAACAAATGCGCATCGGCTAAGTCGATCTGGAGGCACAAAGCTCAAAATTGTTCGATCCTCTGGCGGCTGTCAGTGAGACTAGCGTTGAATAGGTGTGGCAAGTCGCGTGCCCGTGCGAGGTTTTGGTCTCTTGCTCGTGGTAATTTTTGTTAGCCTTTTGAGTAATATTGTACAACCATGTCATCCTAAGGTCCAACTAAAACTATCTCCATCTAAACAACACCTCAGTGACCTGTTTTATCAAGTCTGAATAGTCAATAATATATCCTGAGGTCCAACTAAGGCTCGTTCTGGGTTTGGCATTGCTGCCATCGCCGGAGCTCAGCTCCTTGGTCGTGTCCACTGTGCGTGAGGTGGACTGCGAGAGCAAGCATGATGAAGCACGCCGCTGTTCTTCGGCTCCCCCAGAAGGTGCTCGATGGAATATGCCTCGTTGAAAGAGTGATAGAAAGAAGACCTTCTAGTCATTGACAGGTGGGGCCAACTTGTTAGTTTCGCTATTTTCGCGAGCTTACTTGACAATTAGTGCTCTCCGTTATAGGTTAGGCACATATTGATCGTTTTTGTGCCCCAACAAAAATGTGGTATGAAGTTGTTCCCCTCACCCCAACTGTGGTGGTTTTGTGTAAATGACTCTCTAGATACGAATGTATTTAGACATGTTTCAGCATTAGATACATCCTTGTCTAGACAAATGTAAGCCAACTAATTTGGGATGGAGAGAGTAGTTGCCGAACACTAGTCAAATTTGTTACCTTAACAGAGGGAGAGATTAAATTTTCATGTTGGCCCTGCAGATTGTTACACCGACAACTCGTCATTTCTCCGTTTGTACTGATAGTTGACAGTGTGTGTTGTTTAATCCATTTATCCATCACTCAGATTAAATGCATTTTATGTTCAAAAGTGTCTGTGCATAGGATACACATATCTTTGTGGGTCCTTTAATATTTAACGCATGCACTTCGTAGGTAAAGAAATAAATAATTTAGGTCTTCAATTCATTACCCTTTCTATCCCTTGGTATCCTTTATTAAGTATCCCTTCCTTTCTCTTCCTCAGTGTTTCGGTCACAGCTAGTGGTCTCTGTTTCGTACTTCAAACATGCACTCCCAAGTATCTTGCACCTCACTAGTACCAGCACATTTCCTTGCTGAATGTGCAACTGTATATATAGTCGCCAATTACAAGTACGCCTTTGGAGGAATCCATGCCACGAGAAAAAAGACATATAGTTGAACTTAAACTACTGTTAGTTAAGGTGGCATGGGAGGTATCAGAACCTGAAATTGTGCAGTAGCGAAGTTGGTGTAGAGAACTGAACTAAATTATTGTTAGATGATACTTTCTCTCTTATAGAGCAGCACAACGAGAACTTAAACCTGATTACCTAGCGGACCTTGTAAGGGTCTGCGGGGATGAGAGGTTACCGATCCAAGTGGGAGGGGATTTCAACATAATCAGGAAAAGGGAAGAAAAAAATACTGACAACTTCGATGGAAGTTGGTCATTTATGTTTATGTGATTACTGAGAGTCTTAATTTGAGGGAGATTTATCTTTCGGCTAGACAGTTCATGTGGGCGAACTCGCTACCAAATCCGACCTATGAGAAGTTGGATCGTGTCCTTACCAGTGTCGACTGGGAACAAAATTCCCTCTTGTAACTGTGTAGGCGTTGCAACATGCAATCTCCGATCATACACTTTTGTTGGTCGATTCAGGCGAAGCGACACGTGTAGGCAATAAGAATACATTTCCTTCGAACTAGGTTGGTTCGAGAGGGGGGATTTTTTTACATCATCACAAGAGAGCGGTCCAAGGAGGTTGGTGGACACTCTTCTGATGATCGACGGTGGAATAAGATTAGACATTTGCGACAATTCCTGAGGGGTTGGACCAGAAACGAAAGCGGGATTTACAAGCGTGAGAAGGAGAGACTTATTCAACTGATTAATGATCACTAGAATTGGTTGTTGAATCAAGTTTGCTCAGCGTCACTGAGCATGAGGCAAAAACTGAGGCCGAGCATAAACTTCAGGTTCTTCTTATAGAAGAGGAATTGAAATGCTCCCCAAGAGCTAAGGTGCTTAAAGTGGTCCAAGGGGATGTCAATACTCAGTTTTTCCACATGATTGCAAATGGGAAGCATAAGAAGAAAAAAACCATTCCGCTAGAGCAAGATGAAGGTATAGTAGTTGGGCACGAGAACCTGAATTTGTGCATATCAAATTATTACAAAACCCTCTTCGGCCTCCCGGGGACAACTTCGTGTCGCTCGATGAGCTGAGGTTGGGGACATACCCCAGCTTCGGACAGATGAAAATGAGATTTTATCCGCACAATTTTTTGAGAAAGAGGTGTTTGAGGCGGTCATACAAATGAAGCACAATAAGGCACCCGGCCCAGATGGGTTCCCATCAGAGTTTTATAAGGACTTTTGGCATATTATTAAGGGTGAACTTTTACCGATGTTCCATGATTTATTCAATGGTCATATCCAGTTTTTTCACCTTAACTTTGAAATGATTACGCTGTTGCCAAAGAATGAGGAGGCAGTGTGTATCGAGAAGTTTAGGCCAATTTGTCTTTTGAATGTGAGTTTCAATTTTTTTACTAAAGTTGGCACAAATAGGTTGACGCAAGTTGCCCATTCGGTAGTGCATCCGAGTTAGACTGCTTTCACGCCCGGGAGACACACCCTTGAGGGGGTTATTGTCTTACACGAAACACTACATGAAATCCATTGCAAGAAGTTATATGGAGTAATTTTCAAGGTGGATTTTGTAAAAGCTTATGATAAGGTCAAATGGCCCTTTCTTCAACAGGCTATGCGTATGAAGGGGGTTGCCGAATCCTGGCGGAGACAGGTAGACTCCTTTATTTAGAAATGTAGCATGGGTATTAAAGTGAATGATGACATAGGTCATTATTTCCAAACCAATAAAGGCTTAAGACAAGCGGATCCGATCTCCCCGGTCTTGCTCAACATTGTGGCGGATATGTTGGCAGTCTTGATAAGTAGGGCCCAGGATAATAGGTAGGTAGGTGGACTTGTCACTCATCTTATCGATGGGGACGTATCCATTTTACAATATGTTGATAACACTATCATCTTCATGGAGCATGACCTCACAAAGGCTAGAAATATGAAGTATGTTTTCATAAGAGTGAACTGTTCTTCTTTGGACGAGCTAAAAAGGAACAAGATACTTATAGACAATTGTTCGGCTGTGAAATGGGTTCTTTGCCATTTCTCTACCTAGGGTTTACGATTCACCATTGTCGGCTTTCTAGTAAAGAATGGAAATATATTGAGGTTTGATTCGGAAAAAAACTAAGTTACTGGAAGGGCAAGCTTTTGCCTTACGGGTGTTGGCTCATGTTAATAAATTCGGTATTAAATAGTATGCCTATGTTCCTTCTATCTTTCTTTGAAGTGCCTATAGGGTTGTGAAAAAGGTTAGATTTTTATCGATCCCGTTTCTTCTGGCAAAGTGATGTGGCTAAGAGGAAATATAGATTAACCAGGTGGGACATCATTTGCAGGGCCAAGACCAAGGAGGGCTAGGGATTGAGAACATGGAAATAAAAAACAATCCCTACTTTGCAAATGGCTATATAGGCTATGTATCGAATCTCATGGTATGTGGGCACAGATTCTTGGTAACAAATATCTCCAGACTTAGTCCCTAGCTCGGGTCACCGTAAGGCCTACTGACTCGCCATTTTAGAATGGGCTAATGAGAACGAAAGACACTTTTTTCCGCATAGTGAAATTTGTTGTTGGAGACGGTAGAACTACTAGATTCTGGGAGGATCCTTGGCTAGGAGATTTGCCTCTAGCTCTTCAGTATCCCATGCTATATAATATTGTACAACGTATGGAGGCTTATATTGCTACAGTATTACAATCGTCTCCATTGAATATTCAATTCAGGTGGTCCCTTGTGGGGGAACGCTAGAGCTCCTGGTTACATCTGGTGCGAATGTTGATAGATGTTCAACTTTCTGACCAGCCAGACATGTTTCAATGGAAGTTAACTAAGACCGGTGCGTTTACGGTGAAATCTATGTACCTGGATTTAATTAACTCTGGTCCAATCCCGAGATCAATCCATATATAGAAGATTAAATGCCGCGGAGAACCAAGATTTTCATGTGGTTTGTCCACAAGGAAGTGATTCCCAATAAGGATAGTCTTCTGAGGCGAAGATGGGTCGGAAGCCCTCGCTGTTGTTTTTGTGCCCATGATGAAACAATACAACATCTCTTCATTGACTGCCCCCTAGCCAAGATCCTATAGCGCACGATTTATATAGCCTTTAACACTAGACCTCCAACTAGCATTGCCATGTTGTTTGGGACATGGCTAACTGGTGTCGAGCCAATTACCGCGGGACGTATTCGAATAGGAATGTGAGCATTACTATGGGCTATGTGGAACTGCAGAAATGATATAATCTTTAATAGAAAAACTTTATTAATGTTTTGCAGATTATATTCAGAGCTACTCCTTGGATTTGTACGTGGTCGTTACTCACTCAAACGGACTGCAGGGAGCTTTTGGTTACTGGGTGCAATAGGTGGGAGACGGTATGTCACATCCCTAGTTCTGGTATGCTCAAGGCTAGCTAGTCATTTGTGCATCATGTTTAAATTTCATTTAAATTTGAAATGGGGATCTGTAAAACCCTCAGAAATCATTTCTGGAAATGACCCAGATAAAAATTGCTCCAAAAAGGTCCAAGAAAATGTTCATGTCTCTCTCTGAAAATATTGGGCAGAGATAAAAATCAACCAATATTTTTAGGAGCTCATAAATATTTATTTTGGGCATTTAGAATTAATGCAATAGTTATTTGCTTTGGATATATATTGTTATATATATATAATGTTGTCCAAAAATTATGCCAGTAGTTGAGGAGCTCTGGAATAATTCCACTAGACCCTACAAAATTGGCATAAGAAAATAAATTGATTTAGTATTATTTTACTAAATAAAACAAATGTCGAAAATAGAAAACAGAAAGGAACTACCTACAGGGCCTCCTACAGCAGCCAATGCCAAACAAGCCAGCCCAGCCGGTGGCCGACGCCGATCGTCACATCCTCTCGCCCGAGGAGGACAGGCGCGTCGACGCAGCGCACCGCCCGCCGCGCCACCTCCTCCTCCCCTGCCTGTCCCTCCTCCAGGCGAAGGCTCGACGACGCCACGCCGCCCGACCCCTCTCACTCTTCCCGTGTTCCCTCTCCTCTGCTCTCTCTCTCTCGCGCTGGACCGAACGCCACCGCCGCCACCGACGAGCACCACCGTAGCCACCGGCCTCCCCTCGCCCCTCCGTAGAGTCCACGAGCTCCGCAACGTCTTCGGCTACCTCCTCGTCGAGCCACGCACCTCCGGACGGCCTCCATCGCCGCCATCACCATCGTCTTCCTCCTCGGGCTCCGCCGTCCACCGCCGTCGATTCGCCGTCACCAGGTCTCCCCCGAGCCCGCTGTGCTGCTCTGCGTGATCGCCATGAGCATCTCCTTGTTTCCCCTCTCTTCTCCCCCTCGTTCCCGCGTCGTAGCCGTCGCTACCACCATGGCCGAAGCCATCGCCGCCGCAGCTCCTCGCCGTCATGGCCAGAGCCCGATCCAGCCACGCCCGCGCGCGTCACCGTGTTCCTGGTGACGCCAGGAGGCCGTAGGAGCCCTCCGCATCCACTGCCGTGCACCGCAACGCCGCGCCCGCAAGCCGCCGAACTCCGGCCGTCGCCGCGAGCTCTGCTCCGGCGAGCTCCGGCACCCCCACGGTCTCCCGCGTGTCCCATTGGATGCGCGTGAGCCTGGGCTCCTCGCAGATGGTCTCCGCCGCCCAAATGGTCGCCGGGAGAGCGAACCCGAGCCCTCCGCCGCGTCTGTTGCCACCGGCGACGAGCCGCCGGCGGGTTTGACCCTGTTGACCAGGGGTTTGACCTCCCCTGGGTCGCTGACAAGTGGGCCCAGGCCCCAGCTAATCCTAGTTTAGTTTTTAATTAAGTTTAATTAACTTCATTGACATTTTAGTTAGCAGTAGTTTAACACTAATTAACTTAGATTAGTTAGTTAGTCACTGACGTGTGGACCCCGCACGTCAGGTTTGACCTGGTCAGCCACGTTGACTTGCTGACGTCACGCCGACGTCATGCTGACACAATTATTTATTTTCTGGAATTATTTTAAAACAGGAAATTCCAGAAAATGTTCAAAATTTCAAAAATTCATAGAAATTCAACCGTAGCTCAGATTGAAATAATTTATATATGAAAAATTATCAGAAAAATGCAATCTTTCCATCTGTAATAGTTTCATGCATGACAAACCAACTTATACATACTGTATAGGTGAAAACACATAAATGGCATTTATAAGAGTTTAATTTGGAGTTGCATTTGAACCCTTGGTCCAAATGGACTTCACTCAAGATGAATACTAGTTGCATTAGCTCAAACAACATCACATCTTCATGCCATGTTCATGCATCATATTGTTGCATATGCTTGTGTTTTGATTGTTGGCACCGTTCCTTCTCGATAGGTCCTACTCCGAAGAGTGCTCGAGAGTACCTGTCTGTGATGCAGTGCCTCCTCTGTTGATCTACCAGGCAAGCAAACCCTCTTGTTCATTCCGATAAAATCCTACCCTCTCGCTCCTGCTCTCAGTTATTGCATTAGGACAACAACGATTCATGTGCTACTTTGTGCTGCGGTAGTTGAACCCATTCCTCTGCATGACCTGTCATTGCCACAGTAAATAGTTAAAACCCACTATCATGTGTAGGAGTTGATTGAGCCATGTTGTGTTCCTACCATGCTATGCCTGCTATTGCTTAGAGTTGTGTCAGGTCTGATTCATTAGGAATGAATTGGAGTGTTATGAGTTGTTCTGGTGCTGAGAGTTAAGAGTGTGAACACGATTTGGTAAAGGTAGCGGTGAGAGGCCATGTAGGAGTACATGGTGGGTTGTCTCTTTGGAACCGTCCTAAGCCTTGAGTTCTATGTATGTTGTCCAATGACTCGATACTACCACACATTGGGTTCCGTAACTCGGCCCTCTCGACTTATTAACCAACTTGATCTCTGCCCGAGAGTCGCAACTAGTTTCTGATGTTTGTAGGTAGTGTTAGTAGTCTACCAAGTGGCACCCGGCCAGGTGGGCTTGGGACAGACTAGGCACAGTGGCACGATGTACCAAGTGGCACTCGGATGGTGGGCTTGGGAACCCTGCTCACATCGTTTGGGGCCGTGAGCGACACCCCGGCCGGATCTCCTTGCAGATAGAACCCGAATAGGCGATAAACCTGGGCTAGAGTCTTGTGTGGTTAGTCAGGTCGTGGCCGACTCCCTCGCCAGGCTTCCGCTTGAAGGTTGCCGAGATATACGACGTGTATATGGTGGTAAGTGGCGAGAGCGTGTGTGAAGAAGTACACCCCTGCAGGGTTAACATGATCTATTCGAATAGCCGGGTCTGCGGATATGGACTTCTTGGATGCTTACATGGTACAAAGACAACTTGAAGTGGATACTATAAAATGCTCAAGACAAGTGTGAGTGCTATGGATGGCCTTCTCGTAGGGAGACGGGGATGAATCCATAGTAGTGTATTGTGTGGTGATTAGTGGACTCGTGTGCGCCATATCACCTCAGAGAAGTTCTGGTAGTCGTAGAACAGGATAGCCACAGTTTCAAAGCTGGCTTGCTGCAACTAAACCCCACATTACCCTTTTGATACAAATGCATGTATGATAGGATCTGATGTAAGTCTTGCTGAGTACCTTTGTACTCATGGTGCTTTATTTATGTTTTTGCAGCGGAGACTTGGTCTTACTAGTGTTCTCGTGGACTTGACGAGTAGCTTGTACCTCAGCCACGATCTTGATCGGATGTTGTAGATAGTCGCTCTTCACCTTTTTCATTTGTAGATGTCTGTACCTGGACATGTAATGCTTCCGCTTGTTGCTTGTATGCTCTGTATGATGGGTCTTGACCCTGTTTGCAATAAATGCTATGATGGCTCTTGAGCCTTTATCTATATGAGTTGTTGAGTTATCTTTGTGATGCCATGTTATACAGCACATACTTGCATGTTATGCGTCGTGTAATGTGTATTGCTATGTGTGGGATCGACTATCTAGTTGTTTATCCTTAGTAGCCTCTCTTACGGAAATGTCTCCTAGTGCTTCCTTCGAGCCCTGGTAGCTTGCTACTGCTCCGGAACACTTAGGCTGGCGGCATGTGTCCTTCTTCGTTCGTGTACGTCCCTTCGGGAAATGTCACGCAATGAATACCGGAGTCTGTTAGCCCACTACAGCCCGGTTCACCGAGTCCTGTTAGCCCAGTGCTACAGCACTGGATTCACTCGTGATGACCGACACGTTCGATCTTTGGGTCATGGATGCTGTCCTCGTAAGTTTGTGCCACTTTGGGTTTACGACTAGCCATGTCAGCCGGGCTCCTTATCATATGGATGCTAGCGACACTATCATATCGTGTGCCAAAAGGCATAAACGGTCCCGGCAAAGGTAAGGCGACACCGTGGGAATACCGTGCGTGAGGCCGCAAAGTGATATGAGGTGTTACATGCTAGATCGATGTGGCATTGAGTCGGGTCCGACAGCCTTGGTATCGAGCTGTTGCTGTAGGATTACCAAGCCAAACTGGTCGAAGTTGAGTCTAGAAATTCTTTAGTTATGTAAGGGAATTGATTGTGGGAAGGAACGTAAGGCTCTTTTTGCTCCTTATACCTCATGGCCTTCTGATCTGAGTCATCCTATCTTTCCTGCGGGGTTAAGGAACTAGTCTTTCTCTTCCGTCTATCAGGATCACGTGTTACTACTCCGTAGTCCCATAGGATTGGTTGATCAGAGTCATACCCCAGTTTCGAGTACTTCCAGTGTAGCCTGTTTAGTATGATCTCAGAACCTAGAGTGATGATGTTGAGTATGTGACTACCCCATTTTAGCAGGATGTCTCATTCTGAGCATTTTACTGCCGTTATGCTGCCGGAATTGCCCTAGGAGTTCGAGAGTTACTAATTTCCTTGTCCTACATTCTACAGTCTATAGTAGATGCTGATCCGTCCTTGGTTTCGTTTCTCAGGATGTCATCAGTTAAGCGAAGTTCTATTGCTCGTAGTCAGAACCACGGAGATGGTAGGGATGAGGATCCTCCCGACCAGCCTTCGTTGACAGAGTTCATGTTAGAGATGGAGAGAAACAAGTGTGAGTCTAACCGCTTGTTGGCACGTATCGAGGAGAACACCGCACATCGGTTCAAAGGGTCTGCAACCATTCATGATTTCATTCGCTTGCACCCACCTACCTTTCATCATTCCATCGAGCCGCTCGATGCAGATGACTGGCTCCGTAGCATCACACACAAGCTCCGTTCGGCGAACATAGCTGAAGATGACAAGGTCACTTATGCCACATACCACCTGGAAGATCCTGCTAGTCTTTGGTGGCAGAACTATGAGGCTATGCTTCCAGCTGGCTAGATTCCTACCTGGTGGGATTTCACCGAGGCTTTTCGCGAGCATCACATTCCTGAAGCTCTCATCAATCGCAAGAGAGAAGAGTTCTGTAGTTTCACCCAGGGTAAGATGGCTGTTGATGCTTACAGTAGAGAGTTTGAGAACCTCGCTCGCTATGCTTCAGAAGAGGTGTCCACGGACGCCAAGAAGCAGGCTAGGTTCCGGAAGGGTCTCAACCCCAAGTTGCATCGTGATCTCCACCTGCACCATTGCAACACGTTCCAAGCTCTTGTGAACAAGGCCATTAATGCAGAGACAGCTCAGCTCACTTACGAGGAGTCTCGTAAGCACACCCGTGATTTTGGATCTTCCTCCGGTTCTAGTTCTCAGAAGCGCCGGATTTGGGTTCCAAACTCCGCTCTTCCTTCCGGATATTCACCAAGACCATCCTTTGTGGTGCCTTCCCCAGCTCAGCAGTATGTTCCACCCAGGCCTACTGGTAGACCGCTTGTCAATGCGGGTCCACGTCCAACTTCAGGGACTTGCTTCACATGCGGGAAGCCAGGACACTATGCACGTGACTGCTCTCAGACTAGTTATGCTCCACCCCAGCCCGAGAAGCCTGTTGGCTGTGTTAAGCCACCATGCAAGATGATCAGTGTCAATTCAGCTTCCACTGAACGTGGACGCGTGCATCACGTCTCAGCTAAAGACGCTCATGATGATCCAGATGTCGTTCTTGGTACACTCCTTGTCAACTGTCATCCCGCATCGGTTCTGTTCGATACTGGAGCGTCTCACTCCTTCATTTCTGAAAGCTATGCTAACTTGCACAACATGTCATTTTGTGATATGCCCTCTCCACTAGTCATTCAAACTCCTGGATCCAAATGGCAAACTTCTAGTGTAAGCCATGGTAACGAAATCCTTGTTGACAGACTTGTATTCCTTGCATCACTTATAGCCCTCAAGTCTCTGAGATATTAACATCATCTTGGGTATGGGTGGATGACAGCTCATTATGCCAAGATTGATTGTTACACCAGGTCCGTTCAGCTTACACACCCATATGGCAAGATAGTCACTGTCTCCACCAGAGTTGCAAAGCGCCAACTCTATTCTCTTAATGCCAGCCCTCTTC
This sequence comes from Aegilops speltoides, assembly GCA_021437245.1. Lineage (NCBI taxonomy): Eukaryota > Viridiplantae > Streptophyta > Magnoliopsida > Poales > Poaceae > Aegilops > Aegilops speltoides. The sequence goes on from CM038147.1 coordinate 506,591,076, forward strand.
CAGACCTTGAAGATATCCCGGTAGTCCGTGACTTTCCGGATGTCTTTCCAGAGGAACTGCCAGGTGTTCCACCTGATAGAGATGTAGAGTTTGTCATAGATCTTATCCCAGGAACTGCTCCAATCTCTAGGAGACCTTACAAAATGGGACCCTTAGAACTAGCCGAGCTTAAGAAACAACTTGATGAGTCCTTGCAAAAGGGTTTCATCCGTCCTAGTTCTTCTCCTTGGGCTTGCCCCGTTCTCTTTGTCAAGAAGAAGGATGGTACGGACAGGATGGTTGTAGATTATCGTCCCGTTAATTTGGTCACGATAAAGAACAAGTATCCGCTCCCCACGATCAACGATCTGTATGATCAGCTCGCTGGATCCTCAGTCTTCTCCAAGATGTATTTGAGGTTAGGCTACCACCAAATCAAAATCAGAAATGGGGACATTCCCAAAACGGCTTTTGTCACTCGTTATGGCCAGTACGAGTACACCGTCATGTCCTTCGGTCTAACCAACGCCCCAGCTACCTTCTCCCGCTTGATGAACTTGATCTTCATGGAGTACCTAGATAAGTTCGTTGTGGTTTACATCGATGATATTCTTATTTACTCAAAGAACGAGGAAGAGCATGCCGAACATCTTAGACTTGTGTTAGAGAAACTCAGAGAGCACCGCCTTTATGCCAAGTTCTCCAAGTGCGAATTTTGGTTGCCAGAAGTGACCTACCTAGGCCACGTAATCTCTGGTAAGGGCATTGCTATCAACCCCGAGAGAGTTAAGGCCGTTCTTGATTGGACTCCACCTGAAACCGTTAAACAAGTTAGGAGTTTCCTTGGTCTAGCCAGCTATTCTCGCCGCTTTGTTGAAAACTTCTCCAAAGTAGCCAAACCCCTCACGGAACTTCTCAAGAAAGATAAAAGGTTTGAGTGGTCACCACAGTGTGAGTACAGTTTTCAGGAACTGAAAAGACGCCTGACTTCTGCTCCCATACTTGTGCCACCGGATTTTCACTAAAGACTTTGTTATCTATTGTGACGCCTCACGACAGGGACTAGGTTGCATTCTTATGCAGGATCATCATGTGATTTCCTATGCATCTCGACAATTGCATCCACACGAGGAGAATTATCCTACACATGACCTAGAGCTTGCAGCCGTAGTCTATGCACTCAAGACCTGGCGACATTACCTTCTTGGTAAACGTTGTGAGATCTACACCGATCACCAGAGTCTCAAGTATATCTTTACTCAACCAGATCTGAACCTTAGGCAAAGACGTTGGTTGGAGTTGATCTCAGATTATGATCTAGGGATTACCTACACCCCAGGCAAAGCAAATGTCATGGCTGATGCGCTAAGTCGTAAATCCTATTGCAACAATATCATGTTGCAGCAAGGCCAACCACTTCTCCATGAGGAATTCTGTAAGCTTAACCTTCACATTGCTCCTCACGGATTCCTTTCTACCTTGGTGGCGAAGCCTACTATTGTGGATCGTATCATAGAAGTCCAGAAGCATGATACGGGAATCTCCCGAATCAAGAAAAATATCTCCAAGGGAGTAGCTGGTTGTTTCTCTATGGATGAACGAGGTGTTGTTTACTTTGGAAACCGCTTGGTGGTTCCCAAGAGTCAGCAGATGCAACAATTGATTCTTAAGGAGGCGCATGAATCCCCTCTCACGATTCATCCCGGTAGTACTAAGATGTATCAGGACCTACGCCAGAGGTTCTGGTGGACTAGGATGAAGAGAGAAATCGCCGACTTCGTTGCTAATTGTGACGTTTGTCGTCGCGTTAAGGCAGAGCATCAAAGGCCTGCTGGCACCCTTCAGCCTTTAGCTATTCCTGAGTGGAAATGGGATAAAGTTGGTATGGACTTCATCACCAGCTTTCCCAGGACCAAGAAAGGGAATAATGCTATCTTCGTAGTTGTTGACCGTCTTTCTAAAGTGGCTCACTTCCTTCCTGTTCGAGAGAGTATCTCTGCTAGTCAACTCGCTGACTTATATATTTCTCGAATAGTGTCACTTCATAGTGTTCCACTAGAGATCAATTCAGACCGTGGTAGTCTTTTCACTTCTCATTTCTGGGAGAGTTTCCAAACTGCCATGGGAACCCATCTTTCCTTCAGTACCGCTTTCCACCCTCAATCAAGTGGTCAGGTGGAACGGGTCAATCAAATTCTCGAAGACATGCTCAGAGCTTGCGTTATCTCATTCGGTATGGATTGGGAGAAGTGCCTTCCTTTCGCCGAGTTTGCTTATAACAATAGCTATCAATCCAGTCTCAAGAAAGCTCCTTTTGAGATTCTCTATGGACGAAGATGTCGAACACCGTTGAACTGGTCAGAAACCGGTGAAAGACAATTCTTTGGACGGACATGATCGGGAGGCGAAGAGCAAGTTCGCATCATTCGTGAGAATTTAAAAACAGCCCAGTCTCGTCAAAAGAGCCAGTATGATCGTCATCATAAGGATATGACTTATGAAGTTGGCGACAAAGCTTACCTTCGGGTTACTCCTTTGAAGGGTACCCATCGATTCGGTATCAAGGGCAAGTTGGCCCCTCGTTACATTGGTCCTTTTCACATTCTCGCTAAACGAGGAGAGGTTGCCTACCAGTTGGAACTACCCCCACATCTTTCTCGAGTTCATGATGTCTTCCACGTCTCTCAACTTAGGCGTTGCTTCTCGGATCCTATCCATGAGTGGACCACTAAACGCTTGATCTCCAAGATAACCTCACATACCGAGAGTACCGGTTCGCATTCTTGATCAAGCGAGCGTGTCACTCGGCGTCATAATATCAAGTTTCTCAAGGTTCGATGGTCTCATCATTCCGAGAGAGAAGCTACTTGGGAGCGAGAAGATCGTCTTATTTCGAGTACCCGCTTTCTTTCCGTCGACCCTCGAATCTCGGGACGAGATTCTTTCAAGTGAGGCGAGTTGTCACATCCCTAGTTCGGTATGCTCAAGGCTAGCTAGTCATTTGTGCATCATGTTTAAATTTCATTTAAATTTGAAATGGGGATTTGTAAAACCCTCAGAAATCATTTCTGGAAATGACCCAGATAAAAATTGCTCCAAAAAGGTCCAAGAAAATATTCATGTCTCTCTCTGAAAATATTGGGCAGAGATAAAAATCAACCAATATTTTTAGGAGCTCATAAATATTTATTTTGGGCATTTGGAATTAATGCAATAGTTATTTGCTTTGGATATATATTGTTATATATATATAATGTTGTCCAAAAATTATGCCAGTAGTTGAGGAGCTCTGGAATAATTCCACTAGACCCTACAAAAATTGGCATAAGAAAATAAATTGATTTAGTATTATTTTACTAAATAAAAACAAATGTCAGAAAATAGAAAACAGGAAAGGGAACTACCTACCTGGGCCTCCTACAGCAGCCAATGGCCCAACAAGCCAGCCCAGCCCGGTGGCGGCGACGCCGATCGTCCTGTCCTCGCGCCAGAGGACAGGCGCGTGGTTCGACAGCAGCGCACCGCCGCGCCGCGCCACCTCCTCCCTCCCTGCCTGCCTGTCCCTCCACTGAAGCGTCTGGACGACGCCACGCGCCTCCCCGACCCCCTCTCACTCTTCCCCGTGTTCCCCTCTCCTCTGCTCTCTCTCTCTCGCGCTGGACTGAACGCCACCGCCGCCACCGACGAGCACCACCGTAGCCACCGGCCTCCCCTCGCCCCTCCGTAGAGTCCACGAGCTCCGCCATGTCTCCGGCTACCTCCTCGTCGAGCCACGCACCTCCGGACGGCCTCCATCGCCGCCATCGCCATCGTCTTCCTCCTCGGGCTCCGCCGTCCGCCGCCGTCGATTCGCCATCACCAGGTCTCCCCCGAGCCCGCTGTGCTGCTCTGCGTGATCGCCGTGAGCATCTCCTTGTTTCCCCTCTCTTCCCCCCCTCGTTCCCGCGTCGTAGCCGTCGTTACCACCATGGCCGAAGCCATCGCCGCCGCAGCTCCTCGCCGTCATGGCGAGCCGATCCGGCCACACCGCGCTGCCACCGTGTTCTGGTGGCGCCAGAGGCCGTAAAGCCCTCCGCATCCACTGCCGTGCACCGCAACGTCGCGCCCGCAAGCCGCCGAACTCCGGCCGCCGCCGCGAGCTCTGCTCCGGCGAGCTTCGGCACCCCCACGGTCTCCCGCGGGTCCCATTGGATGCGCGTGAGCCTAGGCTCCTCGCAGATGGTCTCCGCCGCCCAAATGGTCGCCGGGAGAGCGAACCCGAGCCCTCCGCCGCGTCTGTTGCCACCGGCGACGAGCCGCCGGCGGGTTTGACCCTGTTGACAAGGGTTTGACCTCCCCTGGGTCGCTGACAAGTGGGCCCAGGCCCCAGCTAATCCTAGTTTAGTTTTTAATTAAGTTTAATTAACTTCATTGACATTTTAGTTAGCAGTAGTTTAACACTAATTAACTTAGATTAGTTAGCTAGTCACTGACGTGTGGACCCCGCACGTCAGGTTTGATCTGGTCAGCCACGTTGACTTGCTGACGTCACGCCGACGTCATGCTGAAGCAATTATTTATTTTCTAGAATTATTTTAAAACAGGAAATTCCAGAAAATGTTCAAAACTTCAAAAATTCATAGAAATTCAACCGTAGCTCAGATTGAAATAATTTATATATGAAAAATTATCAGAAAAATGCAATCTTTCCATCTGTACTAGTTTCATGCATGACAAACCAACTTATACATACTGTATAGGTGAAAACACATAAATGGCATTTATAAGAGTTTAATTTGGAGTTGCATTTGAACCCTTGGTCCAAATGGACTTCACTCAAGATGAATACTAGTTGCATTAGCTCAAACGACATCACATCTTCATGCCATGTTCATGCATCATATTGTTGCATATGGTTGTGTTTTGATTGTTGGCACCGTTCCTTCTCGATAGGTCCTGCTCCGAAGAGTGCTCGAGAGTACCTGTCTGTGATGCAGTGCCTCCTCTGTTGATCTACCAGGCAAGCAAACCCCCTTGTTCATTCCGATAAAATCCTACCCTCTCGCTCCTGCTCTCAGTTATTGCATTAGGACAACAACGATTCATGTGCTACTTTGTGCTGCGGTAGTTGAACCCATTCCTCTGCATGACCTGTCATTGCCACAGTAAATAGTTAAAACCCACTAGCATGTGTAGGAGTTGATTGAGCCATGTTGTGTTCCTACCATGCTATGCCTGCTATTGCTTAGAGTTGTGTCAGGTCTGGTTCATTAGGAATGAATTGGAGTGTTATGAGTTGTTCGGTCTTTGAGAGTTAAGTGTGTGAACACGATTTGGTAAAGGTAGCGGTGAGAGGCCATGTAGGAGTACATGGTGGGTTGTCTCTTTGGAACCGTCCTTAAGCCTTGAGTTCTATGTATGTTGTCCAATGACTCGATACTACCACACATTGGGTTCCGTAACTCGGCCCTCTCGACTTATTAACCAACTTGATCTCTGTCCAGGAGTCGCAACTAGTTTCTGGTGTTTGTAGGTAGTGTTAGTAGTCGACCAAGTGGCACCCGGCCAGGTGGGCTTGGGACAGACTAGGCACAGATGTACGGTGTACCAAGTGGCACCGGATGGTGGGCTTGGGAACCCTGCTCACATCGTTTGGGGCCGTGGCGACACCCGGCGGATCTCCTTGCGGATAGAACCCAAATAGGCGATAAACACTGGGCTAGAGTCTTGTGTGGTTAGTCGGTCGTGGCCGACTCCTCGCCGAGCTTCCGCTTGAAGGTTGCCGAGATATACGACGTGTACATGGTGGTAAGTGGCGAGGCGTGTGTGAAGAAGTACACCCTGCGGGGTTAACATGATCTATTGAATAGCGGGTCCGCGGATATGGACTTCTTGGATGCTTACATGGTACATAGACAACTTGAAGTGGATACTATAAAATGCTCAAGACAAGTGTGAGTGCTATGGATGGCCTTCTCGTAGGGAGATGGGGATGAATCCATAGTAGTGTATTGTGTGGTGATTAGTGGACTCGTGTGCGCCATATCACCTCAAAGAAGTTCTGGTAGTCGTAGAACAGGATAGCCACAGTGTCAAAGCTGGCTTGCTGCAACTAAACCCCACATTACCCTTTTGATACAAATGCATGTATGATAGGATCTGATGTAAGTCTTGCTGAGTACCTTTGTACTCATGGTGCTTTATTTATGTTTTTGCAGCGGAGACTTCGGTCTTACTAGTGTTCTCGTGGACTTCGACGAGTAGCTTGTACCTCAACTACGATCTTGATCGGATGTTGTAGATAGTCAGGCTCTTCAGCCTTTTTCATTTGTAGATGTCTGTACCCAGACATGTAATGCTTCCGCTTGTTGCTTGTATGCTCTGTGTGATGGGTCTTGTGACCCCTGTTTGCAATAAATGCTATGATGGCTCTTCTGAGCCTTTATCTATATGAGTTGTTGAGTTATGCTGTGATGCCATGTTGTACAGCACATATTTGCATGTTACGCGTACGTGTAATGTGTATTGCTATGTGTGGGATCTGACTATCTAGTTGTTTATCCTTAGTAGCCTCTCTTACCGGGAAATGTCTCCTAGTGCTTCCACTGAGCCCTGGTAGCTTGCTACTGCTCCGGAACACTTAGGCTGGCCGGCATGTGTCCTTCTTCGTTCCTGTGTCTGTCCCTTCGGGGAAATGTCACGCGATGAATACCGGAGTCCTGTTAGCCCGCTACAGCCCGGTTCACGAGTCTGTTAGCCCAGTGCTACAGCCTGGATTCACTCGCTGATGACCGACACGTTCGATGCTGGGTCATGGATGTCTGTCACTTTAAGTTTGTGCCACTTTGGGTTTACGACTAGCCATGTTAGCCCGGGCTCCTTATCATATGGATGCTAGCGACACTATCATATACGTGTGCCAAAAGGCGCAAACGGTCCCGGGCAAAGGTAAGGCGACACCCGTGGGAATACCGTGCGTGAGGCCGCAAAGTGATATGAGGTGTTACATGCTAGATCGATGTGGCATTGAGTCGGGGTCCTGACATGGTAGATCGGGGTATCTTCAACCAGTTTGGATGGCGGTCCACCAATAGGATAGGTGTTTAGTCACTGAGTCCTATGAATTGTCGGTTATGGCTTGCTGTTATTTCCAGTGTTTTAGGCTATTTTTCGCTCCTTTCATAAAGTGCTTACTGCTGAACATTTCGTTGGCCTTGTAATGGAGTTCACTCCTGTTCATCATGGAGTCTGACTGTGCAATAGTTGTGGCTCTGATTAGTAAGGATGGAGCTGATAGATAACATATCTCCTTACTAGTTAAAAAGATTAAATTCCTACAAGCTTAAGGTAGAGAGTTTAGGCTTAATCAGATCAGCAGGGATGTGAACACTGTTAGTCAAACCCTTCCGCGTCTGCGACATTCATCCACTAGGACAGCAGTTTGGCTGCGACATGGACTAAATGAAAATGCTGACCTCTATCAGGCCGACTGTTTGAACGCTCCTTAGACAATATATCCATTGATTCATAGAAAAGTGACTATTGATGAATTAAATATTTCAGTCTCTGGGTAGAAATATTTCAGCCTCTGTATAGAAATATATGAAATGCACTGAAATATTTACTTCCTAGAATGCACCCTGGAAGGTGTATCACATTACATAAAAGAAAAACCAAGCGGACATGTACAACGCTTGAGAGGCTGAAAGGCCGCAACGCTGATCAAGGCTCATTAGCATATCCAAAAGAAAAAAAAAACGCTGGAAGGTAGCATTGTTCTTTTGCTTGCTTCGATCGGTGTTGGTCATTAGGGCCTTGGATGTACATCAGTAGGGCAAGGATTAGATGAATTAGTCTGACCATGCTCTCACGTTCTCTATCAGCAGGTGAAACTACTTACCAACCCTTCATTAGGTAACACTTATAATGAATAAACAATCTCCACAAGGTATTTCCAATACGTGTAGTTAATACTACAACTCTACTGCCCCGATTATTCCCCACAAATAAAATTTAATAGTGTTCCATGCTTCCGTCTTGCACAAATCATCCATCACGATAAGGCATCTGTCAACCAATGTACAAATACACTTGTCAGTCCTGTAGTACATATAAAAATGCAGTAGGATTTTACTGAAAAAGGCTTTCGCCCTGCTTTATATATAAAGCAAACCGTCAAGAACACACATACACGGACTAGTCCAGAACACACACACCCAAGTCACACAACAAGAAGTACAAAGGTTTTGCTGAGGGCACAGCTCAACAAGCCCAAAAGAAACAAAAAGGACGCGGCCGAGGCAAGGCGTCTAATCTGGCTCGGGGGGGGGGGGAGGGGGGGTGATTTTTTCACGTATCGTTTGTCCAAACATAGTTGAAAATTATACAAATGTACAAGAACTTGTGTAATTATACGGAGTTACAAGAATTAGAGAAAAAGCATAATCATTAACTATGCATTAGAACTGGCCTAGTTAAGTAAGTGAATATTTATTGTATATGCTTATGTTGATGCATGGAGCGGCGACGACGTCTGTAGGTGTCGTTATCTTCTTGAAGACGTTGTCGTGGTTCTCCTCTCCGTGGCGAGTATCCAGGTGAAAACCATTGTCCTTTTTGGGCTCAGCAGCAGTAGTGCTTGCGTTCCTCTCCTAAGGGTGTTGTCGTGGAGGCTAGGTGTGCTGGGTCGTGTCATGGTGTTATAATCTGGTCGTCCTGTGCTTAGTTGTTTGGCAGCGTAGTCGTGTTCGGTTATGTTGACCAGTTATTTAGGGATTTGCTATGTCAGAGGGCTATGCCTATCTCACCACATAGTATCGTTATGTTGTGTAACTTGGTATTGTTGCTTTATATACAAAGCGGGGTGGGAGCCTGTTTCGAGAAGCCAGAGTACATATTTGTATATTTCTATCCAAAACATGTTGTTCTGGTTTCAGCTAAACCCAGCTCGAGAAGCCCGACCTGAAGCCCGACGTCTGGGCCGAGCTCGGGCCTCACTTTTTCTGCCCAAGTCCGGGCCGAAGCCCGAGAAAAGCCCGGTAAAATCTATTTTTTAATATATTTTACGAAAAAAAGGTATAATATAGTATTACGTAGCCTCGAAATTAGGTATTTTATTCTTTTTAATAGACACAATAGCCTTTTTGTCGTGCTGTGGGCCAGGACGGTGTGGGCCTGGGCCTGGGATTTTTACGTCGGGCTTTTTAAAACCCGGCCCAGCCCGGAGATGCCCAAGTCTAGTTTCAGCCTTTCAGGCCAAACATTGGTCACTAGGTCAATTCTGTTCCTCTAAAAAAATAAACTTCCGTTTGATCAAGTTTGACTAATGAATAAGTTGTAGAGTAAAAAATCATATTCCTAGGTTTAGCAATGAGATTACTGCTAGATTTAAAAATGCGTCATCCCAACTAACATAATGGATGTGATCAGCTCATCAAGTCCCAACTTCATTCAGTTCTACTCCCCCCCTTCCGAATTGAACTAAAACCACGACGAGTAAATCGGAACGGAGGGAGTACCTTTCATGTGCTATATCATCTTGATATTCGGGACAGAGAGAGTATTTAAAAGGCCAGAGAGAGCTAACATACTAGCTAGTCATTTGTGTATCTAACTTTAAGCACACGCTAAAGTTAGATACATGAACTGCACACAACAGCGAACTGTCTAAATCATTGTCAAACCCAAGTATATACTCAAATGCGCACCCACTGTTCCACTAAGCAAAGTCTGGTGTTCCGCGTAGGCGTAGACTTTGCCCAGTCATCACGCACGATATTGCTGTAACTATCATTTTGTGCCGATATCTTCGACAATTTCCATTCTGAATGACTTGATAAACATTGCCTCACGCCTGATATGGCCAGAGCTGTCATTATCATACGGGAATCTTCCACAATTTCAGTCTGGGATGACTATTGCTGCTTCCAACTCATACGCACCCATCAAGCAAAGTCTGGTATTCCGGGTAGGCGTAGACTTTGCCCAATCGTCACTCCAGATATGGCTGCAACTATAATTGTCGTGCCAGAATATTTGGCTATTTCCATTCTGAATGACTCCATTGCTTTCTACCCACTAAGCAAAGTGTCCGGTGTTCCAGACAACCTAAGGAGGGAGAGAAGACGGTTCTCCGGGAAAACGTATAATTTCGTTGGCCAATGAGGCAATGACGTGCTCTACATTCACCTTTTTCTTCTTTTATTCTCCAAAACCTAGCTGAAGGGCATTGTATAGGTTTCGGTTAGTAGAAAGAAAATTAGAGATCCCTCGAAAAAAATAGTGTTGCATTAATTGCTAATCAAATATTAAATTTTTTTTCGCATCGATGTAAGAATCTTCAAAGTTACATCACAAATATTTGTGTACAACTCAATGGTTAGTTTACTAGAACCAAACGTGGATGCGAATTTGTGAAGCCACTGTTCCACTGTTCCATATTGGACAGGATCTACTAGGTGTTGTTTCTGTGATCGGGACGAGACCATTAAGCACCTCTTCTTTGAGTGCCCGTTGGCGAGAATTTTGTGGCGCACCGTGCAAATTGCCTTTAACATTACTCCTCCGAGTTCAGTCGGTACGTTATTTGGAACGTGGCTTGATGGGATAGAGTCCGATACAGCTAGACACATTCGTGTAGGAGTATGTGCGTTGTTATGGGCAATTTGGAATTGCAGAAATGATTTGGCTTTTAAAAGAACAACAACTATTCATTTTTTGCAGGTTTTATTCCGAGCTACGGCGCTGATCCGTATGTGGTCCTTACTCACTCAGTCGGAGGCCAGGGAGCGTTTGGTTACTGGATCTGTCTGGTGGGAGATGGTAGCGCGGGATATCTTCAACCGGTTTGGATGGCGGTCATGTAATAGGATAGACGATTAGTTTTCCTATCTTTATTATGCCAGCCGGTTGTGCCTCTATGGCCTTCTTATTTTTGGCGTTCAGGCTCTCTGTGAGCTAGCCTTTATTTTGTTTCATGACTGTAAGACCTTGTTGAACCTATTTTATTTATAAATGTGGCCGTATGCATCGTTCTGATGCAGAGACCGGGGAGTCCTCCCTTTTCGAAAAAAATAGGGAGGCGTGTATTTTAGCTACAATAATAAGATGACCAACCAGTCAAGGAATCAAATATATTTGGTTTCATGTTCAATGGCTTTGAGAAAATATAATTCTTACTCTTATAAATGTTTAAATTTTAATCATGAAACCTGTTCCAAGACAGTAAGGATGAGCTTCATATTAGCAGCTGTCATCATAATCCCTAAAAAGAATCGTGTCAGCCGCATATTGCATAATAGGTGGTCCGTCATCAAAATGATGGGGGGATGATCCACTTTATATTAATTAATTAGCACCGCTAACATGTTTATCCACGTATTGTACACCTTTGGGCAGAATTGATCAAATAATTGTAATCTTTTTAATTGAGAGACGGTTTAGAGTCGTTACGCTGCTTTATGACCATGCTTCCAGCCTCAAGAATCTTTTTGATCCAAGTCATCCCGTTAGGAGTAAGCCGCCGAGGCCTCTTTGATTTGTGGTATTCTCCAAATTATAAGAATATTATAAACTTAGGATTACCATAGATGGAGACCTTAATCATAGAAAAATAACTAAGGGTGGCGAGCGCAGTTGATTTCCAGTTGGTATCCAGTAGGCCACATTTTGGAAACAGAGCCTCTTCAATAACATAGTGAGAAGTGAAATGAAAGTTTCTTCAAAGACGTAACGTACTAAAAAACTGTTTATTTTTTATATGCAGAGGTGTTCACAACTAGAGAGCAATGAAAAAAAAAGTGTGTGCTTGTAGCGTCTTGCGCAATGCTTGTGAGAGAGGGGTGTTGGTGGGCGTTCCCTATTTATTAATCCACTACTCGTCTATTCGTTCGCTAGCCCTCTCCTTTTACCCCGGCCCATCATTTTGTGTCCTTTTTGAGAAAACAAACCTGAACCATCCTACTAGCAATACAGATCTTAAAGATTATAAACCTCTAGTCGTTACGCTGCTTTTTGAGTAAACAAACCTGAATCATTTTGTGTCCTTTTTGAGTAAACAAACCCGAACCATCCTACTACCAATCTCTATGCCTTGACCACCTTATATATTCATCACGTCCCATTGCAAAACAGATGTGGAATCAGTTGAGATGTCATGATTGTTGGGTCTTCTTCTCCTTGTGGCTAGACATAACAAGTCAAGAAAATTGTTCTATTCGATGTCTATGTTCTGCCCTAGGAATGGGATGTATCAGGACGCATGAAAGTACAGAATTACTCCATTGTCGAAGACATAGTTGTAGTGGCCATTTAAGGGCGGTCAAATAAGAGCTCAAATAGAACTATGTCTTCGACAATGAAGTAATTCTGTACTTTCACGCGTCCTGATACATCCCATTCCTAGGGCAGAACATAGACATCGAATAGAGCAATTTTCTTGACTTGTTATGTCTAGCCACAAGGAGAAGAAGACCCAACAATCATGACATCTCAACTGATTCCACATCTGTTTTGCAATGGGACGTTATGAATATATAAGGTGGTCAAGGCATAGAGATTGGTAGTAGGATGGTTCGGGTTTGTTTACTCAAAAAGGACACAAAATGATTCAGGTTTGTTTACTCAAAAAGCAGCGTAACGACTAGAGGTTTATAATCTTTAAGATCTGTATTGCTAGTAGGATGGTTCAGGTTTGTTTTCTCAAAAAGGACACAAAATGATGGGCCGGGGTAAAAGGAGAGGGCTAGCGAACAAATAGACGAGTAGTGGATTAATATATAGTGAATGCCCACCAACACCCCTCTCCTCCCGCGCACAAGCGCACACACGTACCCACACTTTTTCATTGCTCTCTACTTGTGAACACCTCTGCATATAAAAAATACACATTTTTTAGTACGTTACAACTTTGAAGAAACTTTCTTTTCACTTCTCACCATGTTATTGAAGAGGCTCTGTTTCCAAAATGTGGCCTACTGGATACCAACTGGAAATCCACTGGGCTCGCCACCCTTAGTTATTGTTCTATGATTAAGGTCTCCATCTATGGTAATCCTAAGTTTATAATATTCTTGTAATTTGGAGAATACCACAAATCAAAGAGGCCTCGGCGGCTTACTCCTAACGGGATGACTTGGATCAAAAAGATTCTTGAGGCTGGAAGCATGGTCATAAAGCAGCGTAACGACTCTAAACCGTCTCTCAATTAAAAAGATTACATTTATTTGATCAATTCTGCCCAAAGGTGTACAATACATCAACAAACATGTTAGCGGTGCTAATTAATTAATATAAACTGGATCGTCCCCCCATCATTTTGATGACGGACCACCTATTATGCAATATGGGCTGACACGGTTCTTTTTAGGGATTATGACGACAGCTGCTAATATGAAGCTCATCCTTACTGTCTTGGCACAGGTTTCATGATTAAAATTTTAACATTTATAAGAGTAAGAATTATATTTTCTCAAAGCCATTGAACATGAAACCAAGTATATTTGATTCCTTGACTGGTTGGTCATCTTATTGTAGCTAAAATACAAGCCTCCTTATTTAACTAGAAGAAACTATGGAACAGTGGCTTCACAAATTCGCATCCACATTTGGTTCTAGTAAACTAACCATTGAGTTGTATACAAATATTAGTGATGTAACTTTGAAGATTCTTACATCGATGCGAAAAAAAACTTTAATATTTGATTAGCAATTAATGCAACACTATTTTTTTCGAGGGATCTCTAATTTTCTTTCTACTAACCGAAACCTATACAATGCCCTTCAGCTAGGTTTTGGAGAATAGAAGAAGAAAAAGGTCAATGTAGAGCACGTCATTGCCTCATTGGCCAACGAAATTATACGTTTTCCCGGAGAACCGTCTTCTCTCCCTCCTTAGGTTGTCTGGAACACCGGACACTTTGCTTAGTGGGTAGAAAGCAATGGAGTCATTCAGAATGGAAATAGCCAAAGATTCTGGCACGACAATTATAGTTGCAGCCATATCTGGAGTGACGACTGGGCAAAGTCTACGCCTACCCGGAATACCAGACTTTGCTTGATGGGTGCGTATGAGTTGGAAGCAGCAATAGTCATCCCAGACTGAAATTGTGGAAGATTCCCGTATGATAATGACAGCTCTGGCCATATCAGGCGTGAGGCAATGTTTATCAAGTCATTCAGAATGGAAATTGTCGAAGATATCGGCACAAAATGATAGTTACAGCAATATCGTGCCTGATGACTGGGCAAAGTCTACGCCTACGCGGAACACCAGACTTTGCTTAGTGGAACAGTGGGTGCGCATTTGAGTATATACTTGGGTTTGACAATGATTTAGACAGTTCGCTGTTGTGTGCAGTTCATGTATCTAACTTTAGCGTGTGCTTAAAGTTAGATACACAAATGACTAGCTAGTATGTTAGCTCTCTCTGGCCTTTTAAATACTCTCTTTGTCCCGAATATCAAGATGATATAGCACATCAAAGGTACTCCCTCCATTCCGATTTACTCGTCGTGGTTTTAGTTCAAATTGGAACTAAAACCACGACGAGTAAATCGGAAGGGGGGGAGTAGAACTGAATAAAGTTGGGACTTAGATGAGCTGATCACATCCATTATGTTAGTTGGGATGAAGCATTTTTAAATCTAGCAGTAATCTCATTGCTAAACCTAGGAATATGAGTTATTACTCTACAACTTATTCATTAGTCAAACTTGATCAAACGGATGTTTTTTTTTTTAGAGGAACAGAATTGACCTAGTGACCAATGTTTGGCCTGAAAGGCTGAAACTAAACCTGGGCATCTCCGGGCCGGGCTGGGTTTTAAAAAGCCCGACGTAGAAATCCCAGGCCCAGGCCCACCCCGGCCTGGCCCACAGCACGACAAAAAGGCTATTTTGTCTATTAAGAAGAATAAAATACCTAATTTCGAGGCTACGTAATACTATATTATACCTATGTTTCGTAAAATATATTAAAAAATAGGTTTTAGCGGGCTTTTCTAGGGCTTCGTTCTGGACTCGGGCAGAAAAAGTGACGCCCGAGCTCAGCCCGGACGTCGGGCTTTGGGTCGGGCTTCTCGAGCTGGGTTTAGCTGAAACCACAACAACATGTTTTGGATAGAAATATACAAATATGTACTCTGGCTTCTCGAAACAGGCTCCCACCCCGCTTTGTATATAAAGCAACAATACCAAGTTACACAACATAACGATACTATGTGGTGAGATAGCCCTCTGACACAGCAAATCCCTAAATAACTGGTCAACATAATCGAACACGACTACGCTGCCAAACAACTAAGCACAGGACGACCAGATTATAACGCCATGACACGACCCAACACACCTAGCCTCCACGACAACGCCCTTAGGAGAGGAACGCAAGCACCACTGCTGCTGAGCCCAAAAAGAACAATGGTTTTCACTTGGACACTCGCCACGAAGAGGACAACCACGACAACGTCTTCAAGAAGATAACGACACCTACAGACGTCGTCGTCGCTCCATGCATCAACATAAGCATGTACAATAAATATTCACTTGCTTAACTAGGCCAGTTCTTATGCATAGTTAATGATTATGCTTTTTCTCTAATTCTTGTAACTCCGTATAATTACACAAGTTCTTATACATTTGTATAATTTTCAACTATGTTTGGACAAACGATACGTGAAAAATCCCCCCCCCCCAAGCCAGATTAGACGCCTTGCCTCGGCCGCGTCCTTTTTGTTTCTTTTGGGCCTGTTGAGCTGTGCCCTCAGCAAAACCTTTGTACTTCTTGTTGTGTGACTTGGGTGTGTGTGTTATGGACTAGTCCGTGTATGTGTGTTCTTGACGGTTTGCTTTATATATAAAGCAGAGCGAAAGCCTTTTTCAGTAAAATCCTACTGCATTTTTATATGTACTACAGGACTGACAAGTGTATTTGTACATTGGTTGACAGATGCCTTATCGTGATGGATGATTTGTGCAAGACGGAAGCATGGAACACTATTAAATTTTATTTGTGGAGAATAATCGGGGCAGTAGAGTTGTAGTATTAACTACACGTATTGGAAATACCTTGTGGAGATTGTTTATTCATTATAAGTGTTATCTAATGAAGGGTCGGTAAATAGTTTCACCTGCTGATAGAGAACTTGAGAGCATGGTCAGACTAATTCATCTAATCCTTGCCCTACTGATGTACATCCAAGGCCCTAATGACCAACACCGATCGAAGCAAGCAAAAGAACAATGCTACCTTCCAGCGTTTTTTTATTTTCCTTTTGGATATGCTAATGAACCATGATCAGCGTTGCGGCCTTTCAGCCTCTCAAGCGTTGTACATGTCCGCTTGGTTTTTCTTTTATGTAATGTGACACACCTTCCAGGGTGCATTCTAGGAAGTAAATATTTCAGTGGATTTCATATATTTCTATACAGAGGCTGAAATATTTCTACCCAGAGACTGAAATATTTAATTCATCAATAGTCACTTTTCTATGAATCAATGGATATTTTTTTTAGAACATAGACGTCAGAGACGTCCGGCTTTAAATTAATAAAGCCCTCAACAATAGGCAGCGTGCATACATGGAACAAGACCAACTAAACGGAACCGAAGCTAGGGAGCCAAGTTTAGAAGACAGCCAAAAGGCGAGAGCGGTGATAAGTGCATTACATGGCAAAGCTAGCCAGAATAACAAGCACGCAGGCTCAAAAGTAGCAGGACCACAAGGGCCGCCTATCCCTATAAGGCAGCAGACGGAGGAGGCGACGAGGCTCGGGACACCGAGTAGACGGTGTGGAGCCGTGCGATAGCTTGTCGATGGAGATCAGCATCCTGTTGTCTTCCCAGCGGAGCCCACTTCTGCCAGAATAAGATGCATTTAAAGATTACATCAGCGGGGCGAGAGGGAAACGCTCCCTCAATAGTAAACTTGATACGAATATGCCATAAGGCCCATAGCAAGGCCGAAGCACACGTCCACATTATCCGGCGCAAAGAGCTCAGGATCGAAGATAAGTAAGACACGAGCTCAGAGCGTGAGCGTGGATCACAATCCACCCCAGCGGCCTCCCTGACCGCACTCCAAGCAAACCGCGCCAAAGGGCAGCGGAAGAACGCGTGGTCAGCATCTTAGCAATATTGATACAGGTAGGGAGGCGATCCTGACATAATTGCCAAAGAAAGACCTTAATTTTTAGCGGGATTCGCGCCTTCCAAAGCCCCGTGGCTGCCATAGGGACATGCCCGCGGCACAGCTCTCTATACATTGACTTAACAGTGAACTTGCCAGAGCCCGAAAGTCTCCAAGAGACCTCGTCTACGGAGTCCGATAAGCGTACGGTCGCAGTCATAGCCCGCAAGTGATCCCACTCGGACCGCTCCAGTCCCGCGAGCTCCCTTCTGAAGTATATGGGGGGCGGGGTGGTGCTGAGGGCCGACGCCACCAGTTGATTGGGCTCAACCGCGATGGAGTAGAGATGGGGGAACTCAGACCAAAGGGGTTGCTGGCCAATCCAAACGTCGTGCCAAAACCGGATGGAGCAGCCGTTGTTAACCGTAAACCTCGCGCCCCTGGCGAAGTATGGTTTGAGGGATTGGATGGAGGTCCAGAAAGGTGACCCGAGAGGAGATGCCTCAAAGAAATTCCCATGCGGGAAGTACTTGGCACGGAGGAGGTCAATCCAGAGGCCGGTGCCTCCCTGGGACAGCTTCCAGATCCACTTGCACATAAGAGAAATGTTCATCAGCTTAGAGTTGATGACCCCGAGGCCCCCCTGGGCTTTGGGTCTACATACGGCTTGCCACTTAACCATGTGGTACTTCCGTTTAGGGCCCGCACCTTCCCAAAAGAAACGTGCCCGGGGAGTGTCCATTTTCTTATGGACCCCATTAGCCAACAAGAACAGACCCATGGCAAACATGGGTAGGGACGAGAGGCTAGAGTTAGTAAGGATTAGTCGTGCCCCTGATGACATAAATCGACCTCTCCATGGACATACCCGGTCCGCCACCTTACTGTTGAGAGGTTCCCAATTGGCAGTCGAGCATTTCTTCTCTGCGATCGGGAGGCCGAGGTAGGTAAACGGGAACTTTCCAAGCTTGCAATTCAGCAAGTTGGCCACTCGTTCACTTTCGACCGCGCCCATCCCTATGGACACCAGTTCACACTTGTGGAAGTTAATTTTTAGTCCGGACATAAGTTCAAAACACAGCAAGATGGCCTTAACCGTTGCTATGTTGTGTGTGTCTGGCTCAAAAAGGAGTAGGGTGTCATCCGCATACTGTAGGTGCGACACCCCTCCAGGGATCAGATTGCCGACCACTCCCCTGATGTGGCCAGCAATGCGAGCTTTGTCTAGCATGGCGCCCAAGGCGTCTGCCACAAAGTTGAAAAGCAACGGTGAGGATGGGTCCCCTTGACGCAGCCCACGCTTGTTGCGGAAGAAGTTCCCTACTTCTCCGTTCACCGCTATCGCCGTTTGGCCTCCCGAGACCAATTGCATCATACGGTGAACCCAAACTGCCGAAAATCCTCGATCCGAAGGATTTGTCGGAGAAACTCGATTCACTCGATCGTCGCCTTCTCAAATCTAATTTCAGAAGTATTGCGGATGGCGGCTGCGTTTGGCGAGTGAGCGATCTCTTGAGGGCCAACGGGCCCTCAAGATATTGCGACCACGAATAAAAGCCGTTTGGTTCCTACTAATAATACGATGAGCCACGGAGACAAGCGCGTAGAACAAGCCTTAGAGCATATTTTGAGCAGGCGTTGATAAGCGCTATGGGGCGAAAAAGTCTAATGTTGTCGCATACCGAACTTTGGGGATAAGCGAAAGAACCCCAAAGTTAAGCGCGAGATATCTGATGCACGCATAAACCCGTTACACACCTCGAAAATAGGACCCTTGAGGACTTGCCAAATTTTTTTGAACATTGCCACCGGCCACCCATCCGGGCCTGGGGCCGTGTCAGTTTTCATCCCAAGGGTCGCCTGGTCGATCTCCTGAGGGAGGAAGGCAAGGCCCAAGCCTTCATTCTCTTCATCCGAGACCCGCAGAGCAGGATCCCATATATCCGCCCGAAGGCGAGCCCTGCACTCCTCCCTGGAGCCCAGCAACTCGATGTAGAAATCGTAAATGTGACGGACTATATCCTGTTGGCGCAATAGGAGCCCCTGCTCCGATTGCAACCTCAGAAGGGTGCACGTACGTCGCCGGCCGTTGGCATAGGCATGGAAGTATTTTGTGTTTGCGTCCCCTTTGAGCGTCCACTTTATTCCACCCCTCCTTCGCCAGTACTCCTCCTCTGCACGAAGGAGGGCCTCGACCTGGGCCTCAACAGCGTACCGCTCGGCCCAGTCTTGCTCCGAGAAGACCTGTACATCCGCAGCCGCGTCCATACGGGCAAGGTCTGTCACCAAACGTGCTCGGAGAAGCTTATCCGCATGGCCCTGGTTGGCCCCCCAACCTTTGAGAGCCGCGCGCAACCCCGCCCCTGCGGAAATCCAGAAATCCATGGGCCCTCTCGCGTGCCGGATCCGGGCCACACATGACTCCCATTTGGAGAGGAAGATTTGTTCAAAATCCGGGTTTTCAAACCATGCAGTTTCAAAGAAAAACCGCGGGCTTCGTTTTAACCGGTCCTCCGCCGGGGAGAGGATTAGAGGGACGTGATCCGACCCGATCCTCGTTTCAGCGTGGAGTGAGCACATGGGAAAGAGCATCTCCCACTCCGCGGACATAAAAACACGGTCCTGCACTGACCGAACCGGTGTGAGTTGCTTGTTTGTCCAGGTATAGCGTGCGCCCACACGGGCCACTTCCCTAAGGGCCATTGAAGCAATCGCATTATTGAACATGGACACCCTTGTCCAGTTAATAATCCCGTTGTTCTTATCCGCTCCCGACCGTATTAGGTTAAAATCCCCACCCACGATGAGGGGTATGTTGCGGACACCCAAGGCCGCAACCTTTTCCTGAAGTTCCCCCAAGAACTCATGCGAGTGTGAATGATCTGCTGGGCCGTAGACCACTATAATCTCCCACTCGCGGAGAGACGCACGGTGGCGGACGTGAGCCGACACGAAAAATCGGCCGGCGTCTCAAGCCACCACCTCGCAGCAAACATGGCTGATGCCAAGTAGCATACCCCTAGAATGGCCTATCGCTGGCACCCAGTGCCACACGAAGCGTTCGAGCGGGTCGATGGCAAGCAGGTCTCGGTGAGAGAAATCTGCCTTGATGGTTTACTGCAAACCAACTACATCGATGTTTTCGCCGCGAATGAACTCGTTTAGCTGGGTCCGCCTCCCAACGTGGCTGAAGCCTCGGATGTTCCAGAAGAAGAAACGCATTTAGATTATGCGATTGCGGAGGCGGATACCACGAGCGGTAACCGCCTTGGCCACTCGCCGTGTCCTAATAGGACCACGGGCTGGGGGGGATAGTGCAGCCCCTGCTGCTGTGTCCACCCGATCGGGCCGAGCATCAGGAACCAGAGAAGCCCCTGCTTCTTCTGGGACCGTCGCAGCGCGAGACGCCGCAGCCTGGGCAAGCACGGCCTGCGCGATCTCCTTAGTGCGTATGAGAGACATGAGCTCTCGGGCCTCTCCATCATCACACAGATCAACCCCACTATCCCCTAAAATACCCCCAAGGCACTCATCCGAATAATCGTCGAAAATCGTAAAACGGGGTAGGGGGTTACCTTCGGTCTCCATGTTCTTCTGGGCCAGCAAGAGTTGCGCGCGTTGGAGAGCAGGGAGGTTGCCCTTGGCGCCCTTTGGCCGAGAGCTGACCCGTTCCTGCGCCACCGGAGTCGTCGCCACCGCCTTGGAGCGCTTGGCTGTGGAGATTGGGGCCGCCTTGGTCACCTCCGCCCGGAGAGTGTCGGAGGAAGGCGGGGGGGAAGCCAACACCATCACCACCGGCCGGTGCGAGACAGGCATGCCCACCCGCACCGAGGGGGGACTCGTTGGCGCCACCGGGGGAGTCTTGCGGCCCGCCGTCTTCTTATGGAGCCGCACCCCGCCACTCTCCAGACCGCGCGCGGACGTGGGAAGCCCGCCCTTCTCCGCGGCCGGGGAGATGAGCATGGAGCGGCCCTCCGAGTCGCACGAAGCCGAGATGCCCTTGTCGAGGTCAAGGCCGAGGGACATGTTGGAGCCGTACTGATTGAAGCCCGTTTTGTTGCTGCCCACTCCAACTTGACGCTCCTCCAGGTCCTTCGCGGCCCCCGTTGGGGCCACGGCCTCCGAAGTCTTGTCCTTGAGGCCCAGCTTATCCCAAGTCGCAGTGTCGATGGAGTCATCCGCCATGCTCGCATCCTTATCCTTGTCCATGTCCTTGTCCATGTCATCAGGGCCCTTGTCCATGCTAGCCGGGGGAGGGGGAGGGGGGCACCTCCCAGCCTGCCACCCGCCTCGGCCTCCATCCGGATGGTAAAGCCCTCACTGTTGAACCAGATTTGAACATAGCCTTTGATCTTTGCCGTGGAGCGACACGCAAAGCGCATCCGCACGGGCTCCAGCCCCGCCAACGACGCCTTGTCCACTTCCATCGGACGCCCGATCATCACAGTCCCCGCCATGAGATGGTCCACGCGGCGGTGCTTGGGTGGCACTCCCCAGAGTTTGACCCACACATCCGGCATGATTTCGGCCTTGGGAGTCTCCAGAACTGCTTCCTTGATCTCTTCCATGATGTCGTTGAGGGAGAGGTACAGCTTACCACTTCGCGTCGCCATTCGCAGCATGGCCTTGTCGGGGAAGACGACAGAGAACATGTCGTCCCCGACGGCCGCCACCTACCAATCCCAATCCCCTTCGAAGAGGTGGGGGAGTTCCGCCTCCAAGATTGGGATTGACAGCTTGCCGGGCGCCGCCGAGATGAGCGCCGCGTCCGCCACCGCCGGGGCCCTGACCTCCTCGCCCGCCGTCTCCACGAAGGGCAGGCAGAAGAAGCCCTCGCCAGGGATGGCGTTGCCCATGATCTGCATCTGCAGGGGCCGAACGCGCATGGGGCAGTGCGCCGATGCGTGCCCCTCCTCGTGGCAGACGACGCACAGAGGCTTGAAATGACACATATTCTGGTAATGGCACACCCTCCCGCATTTGAAGCACTCTGGCCCATCGAGTTCCTCCACTGGGATTGGGGCGTCGACCGAGCCCTTCGACGCCGACGGCCCGGACGCCAGCAGCGGAAGCGCCGAGCCTGCCCCTTCTGCTTCTGCTTCTTGGCGAGAGGATCCCCAGCCCGCTAGCCGCTCAGAGGAAGGAGGGATTCCTTCCTCTTGAGCTCCTTCTTCTGTTCCAGCCCACGGCGCCGGTACTCCTCTTTCTTCTTCTTTTGCCGCTCACGCTCCTCCTCCTTCTTCCGCTCTTGCTCCGCGAGCCACCAGGGAGGCGGCGGCCCCCAGCCCGCCTCGCCCGCCGGCGGCGACGAGACCTTGGCGAGCGCCTTCGCCCGCAGATCTTGCTCGCGTTGCCGCTCCGCCGCCGGAATCGGAGGCGACATGGGTGGCTTCTCCACACGGCGGGAGCCCATCCTCACCGCGGTGGCGAACGAGCAAGTGAGAGGGGGTGGAGAGGCGGAGCGGCGCAAGCGACGCGCTCGATGCCCGAGTCGCCGCACCTGCGAGGGGGATGCGGGAAACCCTAGCGACAGATCTAGGGCAGCCTTCGGCAGCCACAACCACCTATTAATAGGCGGAGGCGGCCGCGCATCCACCTGCGCGATGGTCCCAGGCCTCTTCCCTTGCGGGCTTTTGGCGACCGGGCCAGGCCGAACAGGCCCAAGCATTGGGAGGCGCCCCTGCGTCCCTGCTGGCACTGGCGCACTGGGCTCGGCCAATGGGCCCCCCGGCCCGCAAATTGGCAGGCTGGGCCATGCCGACAGGCCCAGCAAGGCATCCGGCCCGGGCGACGCCGGCGCCGAAACCCTAGCCGAGGGCTGCGTCTCCCTTGCAGGGGCAACCCCGCCGCCGTCGCCGACCCCTGTCGACTCCGGCGAGCATGCCGCACCCGCAGGCGGCGCGACCAACGCTAGATCGAGGCACCCCTCCTCCAGCTGGGCACGCGAATGCCCCTCCGGGCCCGCGTCCACACCCCTTGGCGGGCGCCAGATCCGCGGCGCAAGGCAACGGCCGCCGCGTCCACCAGGGGCGAACGCACTCCGGCGACCTGCCATGAGAGAGCCCCCAGCTCCTCCGCACGGGCGACAAAATCACCCACCGAGCACCCCGCACGGGGCTTCGGTGAACCACCACCGCCACCTGCACTTACCTCACTCCTTGCCTCGTCGTCGTCGTCGGAATCGAATCCCTCCAGAGCCCAGAACCTGCTGCCGGAGAGGGACGGGGCGGGAGGGCCCGCCCTAGACGGTGTGCGCCGCCGCCAGTACCCCGGAGCAGGCCGCACCTCCGTCCAGCCGTCCGCCTCCGCCAGGGGGCATGGCGGCGTCGCCCGCTGCGTCGCCCCCCGAGACGCCCCCCGAGTCGCCAGACCGAAGCGCCATCCGACCCAAATTCCTTAGGTGTTGTTTGTGAGTGCAGCGCATCAATGGATATATTGTCTAAGGAGCGTTCAAACAGTCAGCCTGATAGAGGTCAGCAATTTCATTTAGTCCATGTCGCAGCCAAACTGCTGTCCTAGTGGATGAATGTCGCAGACGGGGAAGGGTTTGACTAACAGTGTTCACATCCCTGCTGATCTGATTAAGCCTAAACTCTCTACCTTAAGCTTGTAGGAATTTAATCTTTTTAACTAGTAAGGAGATATGTTATCTATCAGCTCCATCCTTACTAATCAGAGCCACAACTATTGCACAGTCAGACTCCATGATGAACAGGAGTGAACTCCATTACAAGGCCGACGAAATGTTCAGCAGTAAGCACTTTATTAAAGGAGCGAAAATCAGCCTAAAAAACTGGAAATAACAGAAAGCCATAACCGACAATTCATAGGACTCAATGACTAAACACCTATCCTATTGGTGGACCGCCATCCAAACCGGTTGAAGATATCCCGAGCTACCATCTCCCACCTGTTGCACCCAGTAACCAAAAGCTCCCTGCAGTCCGTTTGAGTGAGTAATGACCGCGTACGAATCCAAGGAGTAGCTCTGAAGATAACCTGCAAAACATTAATAAAGTTTTTCTATTAAAGATCATATCATTTCTGCAGTTCCACATAGCCATAGTAATGCGCATATTCCTATTCGAATACGTCCCGCGGTAATTGGCTCGACACCAGTTAGCCATGTCCCAAACAACATGGCAATGCTAGTTGGAGGTCTAGTGTTAAAGGCTATATGAATCGTGCGCCATAGGATCTTGGCTAGGGGGCAGTCAATGAAGAGATGTTGTATTGTTTCATCCTGGGCACAAAAACAACATCGAGGGCTTCCAACCCATCTTCGCCTGAGAAGACTATCCTTATTGGGAATCACTTCCTTGTGGACAAACCACATGAAAATCTTGACTCTCCGCGGCATTTAATCTTCTATATATGGATTGATCTCGGGATTGGACCAGAGTTAATTAAATCCAGGTACATAGATTTCACCGTAAACGCACCGGTCTTAGTTGACTTCCATTGAAACACGTCTGGCTGGTCTGAAAGTTGAACATCTATCAACCTTCGCACCAGATGTAACCAGGAGCTCTAGCATTCCCCCACAAGGGACCACCTGAATTGAATATTCAATGGAGACGATTGTAATACTGTGGCAATATAAGCGTCCATACGTTGTACAATATTATATAACATGGGATACTGAAGAGCTAGAGGCAAATCTCCTAGCCAAGGATCCCCCCAGAATCTAGTAGTTCTACCATCTCCAACAACAAATTTCACTCTACGGAAAAAAGTGTATTTCGTTCTGATTAGCCCGTTCTAAAATGACGAGTCAGTAGGCCTTACCGTGACCTGAGGTAGGGACTAAGTCTGGAGATATTTGTTACCAAGAATCTGTGCCCGCATACCATGAGATTCGATACATAGCCTATATAGCCATTTGCTAAGTAGGGACTGTTTTTGATTTCCAAGTTCTCAATCCCTAGCCCTCCTTGGTCTTTGGGCCTGCAAATGATGTCCCACATTGTTAATCTATATTTGGTCTTAGCCACATCACTTTACCAGAAGAAACCGGATCGATAAAAATCTAACCTTTTTCATAACCCTACAGGCACTTCAAAGAAAGACAGAAGGAACATAGGCATACTATTTAATACCGAATTTATTAACATGAGCCGACACCCGTAAGACAAAAGCTTGCCCTTCCAGCAACTTAGTTTTTTTTCTGAATCAAACCTCAATATATTTCCATTCTTTACTAGAAAACCGACAATAGTGAATCGGAAACTGTAGGTAGCGAAATGGCAAAGAACCCATTTCACAGCCGAAAAATTGTCTATAAGTATCTTGTTCCTTTTTAGCTCGTCCAAAGCAGAACAGTTCACTCTTATGAAAACTTACTTTTAGACCCGACGATTGTTCGAAAAGGCAAAGGATCAACAACATATTTCTAGCCTTTGTGAGGTCATGCTCCATGAAGACGATAGTGTTATCAAACTATTGTGAAATGGATACGTCCCCATCGATAAGATGAGTGACAAGTCCACCTACCTACCTATTATCCTTGGCCCTACCTATCAAGACTGCCAACATATCTGCCACAATGTTGAGCAAGACCGGGGAGATCGGATCCCCTTGTCTTAAGCCTTTATTGGTTTGGAAATAATGACCTATGTCATCATTCACTTTAATACCCATGCTACATTTCTAAATAAAGGAGTCTACCTGTCTCCTTCAAGAGTCGGCAACCCCCTTCATACACATAGCCTGTTGAAGGAAGGGCCATTTGACCTTATCATAAGCTTTTTCAAAATCCACCTTGAAAATTACTCCATATAACTTCTTGGAATGGATTTCATGTAGTGTTTCGTGTAAGACAATAACCCCCTCTAGCGTGTGTCTCCCGGGCATGAAAGCAGTCTAACTCGGATGCACTACCAAATGAGCAACCTGCGTCAACCTATTTGTGCCAACTTTAGTAAAAAAATTGAAACTCACATTCAAAAGACAAATTGGCCTAAACTTCTCGATACACATTGCCTCCGCATTCTTTGGCAACAGCGTAATCATTTCAAAATTTAGGTGAAAAAACTGGAGATGACCATTGAACAAATCATGGGACATCGGTAAAAGGTCACCCTTAACTCTGCTGGGAACCCATCTGGGCTGGGTGCCTTATTGTGCTTCATTTGTGTGACCGCCTCAAACACCTCTTTCTCAAAAAATTGTGCGGATAAAATCTCATTTTCCTCTGTCCAAGCTGGGGTATGTCCCCAACCACGAGCTCATCGAGCGGCACGAAGTTGTCCCCGGGAGGCCGAACAGGGTTTTGTAATAATTTGATATGTACAGCTTCAGGTTCTCGTGCCCAACTACCGTACCTTCATCTTGCTCTAGCTTAATGATTTTTTTCCTATGCTTCCCATTAGCAATCATGTGGAAAAACTGAGTATTGACATCCCCTTGGATCACTTTAAGCACCTTAGCTCTTAGGGAGCATTTCATTTCCTCTTCTATAAGAAGAACCTGAAGTTTATGCTAGGCCTCAGTTTTCGCCTCATGCTCAGTGACACTGAGCAAACTTGATTCAACTACCAATTCTAGTGATCATTAATCAGTTGCATAAGTCTCTCCCTCTCACGCTTGTAAATCCCGTTTTCGTTTCTGGTCCAACCCCTCAGGAATTGTCGCAAATGTCTAATCTTATTCCACCGTCGATCAAGAGAAGAGTATCCACCAACCTCCTTGGACCGCTCTCTTGCGATCATGTCTAAAAAATCCCCCCTCTCGAACCAACCTAGTTTGAAGGAAAATGTATTCTTATTGCTTACATGTGTCGCTTCGCCTGAATCGACCAACAAAAGTGTATGATCAGAGATTGCACGTTGCAACGTTTGCACAGTTACAAGAGGGAATTTTGTTTCCCAGCCGACACTGGTAAGGACACGATCCAACTTCTCATAGGTCGGATTTGGTAGCGAGTTCCCCCAAATGAACTATCTAGCCGAAAGATCAATCTCCCTCAAATTAAGAATCTCAATAATCGCATTAAGCATAAATGACCATCTTCCATCCAAGTTGTCAGTATTTTTTTTCTTCCCTTTTCCTGATTATGTTGAAATCCCCTCCCACTTGGATCGGTAACCGCTCATCCCCGCAGACCCTTACAAGGTCCGCTAGGAAATCAGGTTTAAGTTCTCGTTGTGCTGCTCCATAAGAGAGAAAATATCATCGAACAATAATTTAGTTCAGTTCTCCACACCAACTTCGCTACTGCACAATTTCAGGTTCTGATACCTCCCATGCCAATTTAACTAACAGTAGTTTAAGTTCAACTATATGTCTTATTTCTCGTGGCATGGATTCCTCCAAAGGCGTATTTGTAATTGGCGACTATACATACAGTTGCACATTCAGCAAGGAAATGTGCCGGTACTAGTGAGGTGCAAGATACTTGGGAGTGCATGTTCGAAGTACGAAACAGAGACCACTAGCTGTGACCGAAACACTGAGGAAGAGAAAGGAAGGGATACTTAATAAAGGATACCAAGGGATAGAAAGGGTAATGAATTGAAAACCTAAATTATTTATTTCTGTACCTACGAAGTGCATGCGTTAAATACTAAAGGTCCCACAAAGATATGTGTATCCTATGCACAGACACTTCTGAACATGAACTGCATTTAATCTGAGTGATGGATAAATGGATTAAACAACACACACTGTCAACTATCAGTACAAACGGAGAAATGACGAGTTGTCGGTGTAACAATCAGCAGGGCAAACATAAAAATGTAATCTCTCCCTCTGTTAAGGTAACAAATTTGACTAATGTTCGGCAACTACTCTCTCCATCCCAAATTAGTTGGCTTACATTTGTCTAGACAAGGACGTATCTAACGCTGAAACATGTCTAAATACATTTGTATCTAGAGAGTCATTTACACAAAACTACCACCACAGTTGGGGTGAGGGGAACAACTTCATACCATATTTTTGTTAGGGCACAAAAACCCATCAATCTGTGCCTAACCTATAACGGAGAGCACTAATTGTCAAGTAAGCTCGCGAAAATAGCAAAACTAACAAGTTGGCCCCACCTGTCAATGACTAGAAGGTCTTCTTCCTATCACTCTTTCAACGAAGCATATTCCATCGAGCACCTTCTGGGGGAGCCGAAGAACAGCGGCGTGCTTCGTCATGCTTGCTCTCGCAGTCCACCATACGCACAGAGGACACGACCAAGGAGCTGAGCTCCGGCGATGGCAGCAATGCCTAACCCAAAACGAGCCATAGTTGGACCTTAGGATATATTGTTGACTATTCAGACATGATAAAACAGGTCACTGAGGTGTTGTTTAGATGGAGATAGTTTTAGTTGGACCTTAGGATGACAAGGTTGTACAATATTACTCAAAAGGCTAACCAAAATTACAACAAGCAAGAGACCACAACCTCGCATGGGCGCGCGACTTTCCACACCTATTCAACGCTAGTCTCACTGACAGCCGCCAGAGGATCGAACAATTTTGAGCTTCGTGCCTCCAGACCAACTTACCCGATGCGCATTTGTTCATCCTGATACTTCTCATTCCGATACAATTAACAATGATTTAAGGTCTACTGCATGTTTCTTGTTTTCGGCATGTATGTCTACAACAACGCACTACTATCCTTTTTTTTATTTAGCTTGCAACACACTACTATGTGTTCAGTATATATGCACGTTCAGGCAGAAATGTGTGGGTACTGTTTGATGCAAGATATTAATACTAGTAGTGGCAACTGCTACCTGTGGCATTACATGCTTTTTTTTAGAGTACACCAAAAGCGTACCGTATTTTTATAGAAGGGAGCAAAACAATTTGCAAGAAGATTGAAGACACTGCGAACAGGTTTCGATCAAACACCGACACCCGCACCCGCACCTACGAAAACTTTAGACTACTCTCTCGCTAGACTAATGAGACCTCCTGCTCCAGCACCCCTCCAATCCTTAGATTCATCGGTGATCTGCCCCTTCAGTTGCACCGGCTGCAGTTGCTGATTAACCCTGCCAAAGACCTGGGCGTTCCCTGCTTCCAAACAGCCCAAGTCGTCATCAAGAACAAGGAGTCGAAGCCCTTCCTCTCGCTCCTTGGGAGTGCGTTTCTAGCATCCTCCCACCATTGTATTGGGGTGCAGACTGCAGAGTACTGACGGGGGTTAGCTAAAAAAAAGTACTGATGGGGGGGCGATGTTCAAACCGTAGTGGCCCAAAACGAGATGCCACACCTCTCTAGCATATGGGCATTGAATTAGGATATGATCCACCTTGTCCTCCTATTGCAGGCAAGAGAAATAGGGAGAAGTCTCGTCCTGCAATCCATGGCGTGTCGGCCATCCGAAGTCTAGACTCTATACCGAGAAGCCAGCCATATGAAGATCTTGCACTTCAATGGCGCCCAAGTCTTCCAAATGAGGGGAGCTGGCTCGAATTAAGTGAGACCCGAGCACAATCTTTTGTAGGTGGAGATCGCCAAATAGGTTCCCGTCTTGTCCAACGGCCAAGTGAAGATATCTGGCCGCCCCTCCTCCCTGTCAACGAGGGAGATGGCCTGCTGGAGGAGGTAGAGCTGCATATTCATGGTGAAGTTTAGCTCCTCCGGGACATCTCTATCCCAACTTCTGCTCCCCAAGGCTTGATGTACCGTTCGCATGTTCTGGGTACGAGTAGGCACGACGGCCAGGATGGACGGGGTTATGTCAACCACCGCTCTCCCATTGATCCAACGATCACGCTAGAAGAGCGTTTCTTCCCATCACCAACCGAGATGGAGACAAGGCTGTCGAACACCTCCCTGGCCTTGTTATCAGGCACAAGCTTCAGACCCTGCCATGGTCGCTCGCCGTCCGTTTGCCTGAGCCATTCTCAACGGACCCGAAGGGCGAGCGCTTGTAACTTGAGATTCTTGACCCCCAATCCTCCGTAGCAGTAGGGGCGACAGATGGTGTTCCAGGCTACAAGACACTGTCGTCCATTAATCTTATCCTTGCCGGCCCAAAAGAATGATCAAAACCAGGAGTTAATGTCATCAAACACCTGCTGCGGTGCATCAAGGATTAACAGTTGATGGATCGGTCTAGCCGCAATGAAAGATTTGACAAGAATAAGCCTCCCCGTCCTCTGAATGAGCCCTCGCTGACAAGCGGGAACCAAGTGCCTAACCTGATCAAGAAGAGGTTGCCAGTCTGGCTTGGTGAGCTTAGATATGGCGAGTTGGATGCCAAGGTATTTGCAGGGAAAAGATCCCATAGTGCATTGAAGGATTCCAGAAACTCTGCTGCTATCCACTTCTGAACCTCGGATTATGATCGCGGCAGATTTTATGTAGTTGACCCTAAGTCCCAAGGCTTCCCCTAAAATATTGAGCGCAACTCTCACAAAGTTCAAGTCCCCGGTGATGGGCTTGGCGAAGAGGGAAACATCGTCCGCGTAGATCGAGAGCCGCTACATGGCCGAGACGCCGGAAAAGGAGCTGATGACTCTCTCATGCTCTGCCTTAGTGAAGATCGCCGGCAAAGCCTCCATAGCCACAACGAACAGGAGGGGAGTGACAGGGTCCCCTTTTGCGTAGCCCTTGAGCATGAGCAAAGCTGCGTCCCTGAACACCATTGACAATTACCTTTGTCGTGGCCGATTGCAACACGATCGCAATCCATCTAATCCAAGCGCTGCCGAACCCCTTTTTCCGAAGTACCTCAAAGAGAAAAGGCCAGGAGAGCGAATCAAAGGCACGGGTGATGTCAAGTTTTAGGAAAACGCCCTTCTGCTTTCTCCTGAAAATTTTTCCGCACCACTTGTCTAACCAGGAGATAGTTTTCATGAATGTTCCTCCCAATGATGAAGGCAAACTGATTTGCTGAGACAATTTCTTTCCTGCGTGGGCGCGCTCTGTTAGCCAGAATCTTGGCGAAAAGCTTCGAAAAATTGTGCGGCAGGCTAATAGGGCGATAATCCCGAGGTTCTTCCATAGCCGCTTTCTTTGGGATGAGCACGATGTGCGCTTTGTCGAGCTTTCTCAATCCTCGTCCATGTCGGACATAAAGCTTGTGCAGAGCGGCCATGATATCCGCCTTGATTACTGGCCAGGCCAACTCGTAGAAAGCACAGGTGAACCCATCGGGGCCCGGTGCTCTGTCCGGAGGCATCTCCTTGATGACTTGCCAAACCTCCTCCTCGGAGAAAAGGCAATCCAGCTCCTGGAGATCCACATGCTGATGCCGGAAAGAGCGAGAATGTTGAATAGGACCATGTTTCACCAGAACCAACACTGAACACCATTGATCTCTGGACATCATTCATGGGGATCAGTGCATAGTGTATTAAAAATTCATGGCACCAACTATTTGGGGGAGATGGTGGGAGCAGTCATGCATGGCTTAAGTAGTTTAGTGGTAATTATGAGCACCTACACTGCTGAGTAGCCTTACATGATGCTCACACCATAGACTATAAAATAGTGATGGCATTGGACATCACGAATGGTGGCCTGGCACAAAACATTGTTTACTTTTCTATTGCCATTGTATGGGTACAAGCTCTCAACCCAAGACATGCATGGAGTAGGGAGACTAAATTCAGCATGTAGTACTCCCTCCGTCCCAAAATTCTTGTCTTAGATTTGTCTAAATACGGACATATCAAGTCATGTTTTAGTATTAGATACACCGGTATCTAGACGAATCTAAGACAAGAATTTTGGGACGGAGGGAGTATTTGCTTTCGTTATAGTACTAAAAAAATATGCTAAACCATTAATATTTCCTTGCTGGTGCATGTGGTTCTATTCATGGTCATGAAAAAATTATCTTTATTCTGCACTAGAGAGGCATTGTATAAATTATAGGCTAAGGGATGATGATGTATAATTTTGCAAATTCAGTTGAGCCAGGCAAGTTTTTTATTCCTTGGGCCTGACACAAACGCCACTGTGTGCCTAGTTACACATGCTAGCCCATCAGCCCAGAAAAAAAAACCTAGCTTGCCCAGGCCTTCGGGGAAATGCTTAACGTGGCCTTAAAACTGTCAAAGCCTTAACCAAAAAATTTGAATTCAAAAGGGACACTGATCCGCATCCAGAGGGCTGGTGAATCGAACGGCATGGACCATAGGTTCGGCGGAACCATGGTCCAGAATCGTGCCTCTAACCTCAAAATAACTAGTTGAGCCGTGCTATACACACGACCGAAATCGCACGATTCCCAAATGATGCTTAAATCTAGCCGAACATGCATATGTTTGAAAAGGGCATCGCCCGCTTGATTTACTCGTAATGCAAAGGTCGGGCACAACTATCGTCTGTGAAGTAGTTTCGTAACTAGTTATCAGGTGTGTATGGTGTTCTGTCAGCATGATAACTAGCGAATGCACATTGAATTTACGCATGTGTACCTTAATCATCAATTAGTTCCATAATGCCAGCTGGTAGACCCAAGATCTGAAAACTGGATTTTCCTGAGGACTACATGAGACAAGTAACAACTAAAGCACTACACATAAAAAACGAAACGAATCATCTATTTCCAGCATATGGTTCTTATTTGTATCTGTGTGCATGCATATGGTTCATATTTATTTCTAGCATCATACATGGCGGTGAATGACGGTGATCAGGTCCTTACCAGGCTTCCCTACATGTTCTTCCTACCCGAAAGCTCGGTGTCTTGTCCTGAACCACGGTCGGCTGACTTCAGTAAAGACATGGCGGACAGCTGAATTGCCCCATGTGGGTTCTTGGCAACATCAAGGGACTTTATTTTTGGAGGCTGCATCCAATCACTGTTGATGAGTTGAGCTCGCCGGCTGGTCCTTTAGATAGGCTCTTGGCTTCCTCAGTGACCTTATTGGTACCAGCGAGCGTGCTCTGATGCTCTGCTCCTCGTACTTGCAATGTTTCCAGTTGGATGGTGATGTCTATATCAGGGTTTTTAGCATGTAGGGCTATTGAGGCGTGATAATCTGTCTTGCAACAGTGACTTATTCATTGAAAGTGGGGGCGTCAATACATGGTGACTCAAATTTGTTGATGCTGTTAAGCACATGTTCTCGAGTTCTAGAGTGAAAAATTTAGGTCTGACATGCACTAGTTGTACCTTGCAGTGGTGGTGTTATACATCATACACTTGTTGGAGGCATTGTATGAAGTTTGCCCCACCTTGTTTTTAGGATGAAAGCCTAATTAAGTTCAAGCCTCCTTTGGTGGATCTGGCAACAACAATGCTTGCATGTCGTTTCTTGAATGCGTCGTTTTGAAGCACTTTTATCACAGCCTGGTGTTTTCATCCGTGGTGGTTGATGTCGACAGTTATTGTTGTATCCTTGAGTTTGATTTCGCGGGACTATAGAGGGTTGCATTTCATTTTTATTTGCGTGTGTGTTTGTGTTGCATGTGTGCATCCTAATCGAGCAGAGGCCCGACGCATACTCATGGTGCTTGTATTCTCTGGATGTGACAATATATATATATATATATATATATAACCACCCTTTATAAAAAACAAATTGGAGTAGGAAGTACATCCTAGAAATGATACATGTATGCTATTGTCCTATGTTGTTCATAGTTAAATATAATATTGTCATTTCACAAGCAAAGAAGAGATTATTTTAACCTTAAGTTCCTCATCCTTTGTTATATATGCATCCTTTATTACAGTCTCCCTTCCTTTCTCTTCCTCCTTATCCGTCTCAGAAAGTATGTGCTATCTACTTTGGTTCTTCCAGTACGCACTTCCAAAATATATGTGAAATCTATTTAACTTTCAGGGTTGTTTTGGTTTGGAATAAATTATGGTTTACTCCTCTTTTGACATTCTTAAGAAGGATCACCCCATTTAATGAATTTCCATCTGTTTGACCATATTTTACCAAAGTTGTGCCACATTTTCACCCTTTCAATTATAGAGCATGTTCCTTAAATCCAGGCACACATATTATCCCGATGTCAATGGATTTTCTTTGTCAAACGATTTCTTCAGGTGCTCGTTCGCCCGCCCGGTTCATTCTAAAAATTATCTCATAATCTCCACCAAGTACTGACCTAGTGACCTCAGTGATGTCATTTCTGGTAGGGTTTCCCCTCCCCACGAGGCGACTCTTAGGCGATTAGTTTTTCCCATGATTGGGCAACATGTTCTTGATCAACTTGGCATCACCATCTTACATGCCTAGTGGTGTATGCTTAGTTAATTGGCTAAACCATCAGCCAGTTTGTTGTATTTTTGTGCACTACCGATACACCTGATCACACAATCATCTAAATGTGGACAATCTTGCATGTGTTGCCACCCTTTGTGCGCCAACGTTGCCTCTTGTCGTCATAGGAGTTTTCCACTTGTCTTCCACTAGTCGCCAGAGGAAGTAGGGACATGTGAGGGGCAAGGTAGAACTATATTTTTATTAATAAATTTACTTGAAATAATTTTTGTTCAGATGTGATACACAATAGGACTTAGTTGGTCGACAGTTCAGAATCTCTGTTATTTTAAGTTCAAAGCTACGAAGTCTGCAATGGCTTCATGAACAAACCTCATAAAAACTGCGATAACGACCATTCAAAACGTCAGGACCTTGATAATTGAGTAATATATATCTTACTTAAATGGTTCCAACGATCAACAACTTGATTCCTCGTAAGTGTATATGTGAACATAATTTGCTTGAATTTCTCTTGCTCATTGGATCTCTGATCATGGATCATGGGAAAGGGACTTACAAGTATCAGCAGTCATAACTATTATGTTCTCAACTAAACAAATCTTTGGTTTTAAAGGGTGACTGGATGCGGGGCTTTCTTATAGCAGAAATAGTAGGTGATTTGCATGTCATAAATCACATTGAAGAAATATGTACAAAAGGGAGAAAATAGAAGTTGCAAAAAGCTACAGAGCCAGCGCTGTAAGCTCATGTACTGTTTTTAAAAAAAAACTTCTGAACTTCGGTATTTAGATCAAATTAACATTTTGTAACAAATGTACACATCCTCACTTGTTTCCACAATATATATCAATGACCGTAAAGACGAACAACCACTCTTTCTGGAGAGGCGCGATTCGGGACTATGGTTCCGCTGGACCTATGGTCCACACCGCCCGATTCACCAGCCCTCTGCATGCGGATCCGTGTCCCTTCTGAATTCAAGTTTCTTTTGGTTAAGGCTTAAACAGTTTTAAGCCACGTTAAGCACTTCCCACTAGGCCTGGGCAAGCTAGGTTATTATTTTTTGGACTGATGGGCTAGCACGTGTAACTAGACACACTGTGGCATTTGTGTCACGCCCAAGGAATAAAAAACTTATCATTACTGTGAGACATTAGATACTTTTGTCAGTTATATTTTCTTATGTTTCTATTGCGGAGCTCCCTCAAATATAAGCGCTGCGAGCGCTCCGGGGCTGGGGCCTGGGGAGAGTTAAGTGACCACGTCTCTTATTTTGTTTAGGAGAATCACTTAGTTTTACTTAGAAGAACCATAGTCTCTTACTAGGTGAGTAGGTATTTTTTTAAACCCAGTATAATTGAAGTCGCTCATATACACGGGCATACACTCACCTCTATGAATGACTGAGCCGGTACATCATATTGAGATTGGAGAAGTCACCACAGACACCATCGTAGTTGATGAGAACGTCTCCTCCCACTGAACACACATCGCCAAAGTGTCGGGAATAAATCCAGAAAAATCCGAGCACCAGTGTCAAGTCTGAGACTTGAACTCTGGTTGGCAGGGGATACCAATATCCTCCTAACCATCCAACAGTAGTTATTATTTACTGTTTGGGTCAACCATCCAACTACATGTGTCCAACACTTGATGGATTACGTGTCACTTACTCCCTAAATAAAACCATGACATTTATTTTATATTAGAGGGACTAATTTTTTTTGAGAAAAAAAGGTTACATGTCTCATGTACATCTGGTACGAGGGAAATTAATGATGCAGCTAACTATATACACGCCTATCAAAGTGATGTACCATCGCACAGTCGCACGGTCACCGCAAGCTTGGCCTATCGCCTCCTCCTCTGCGTCACATGGTTGCATGGGCATCATGCGTCCACCAGGACCCCGCATGCCCCACCCATCTCTCCATATTTATTCCCTTCTCTCATGGCGGTATGCCCTAATCACCGCCTCCTCTGTACCACACAGTTGTATGGGTGCCCAGCCCACTCCGCCTCACCACAAGGTTGCCCCGGCTTTGCATGTCCACCACCCCATCGTACACCCCATCCATCACTTCATATTTCTCCTATTTTTTGTGTGGTAATTAATGTCCAACGACGACGACGCTCGGGACCTGGAGGAGCAGACAGCGAGGTAGGCTGCCATGGCTGGCAACGGCGCTGGACAGGGACGACTATCGTCTTTGGAACTTGGTGGCCTTCATCGACACACCACGGTCCACAAGGTCTATAGTACCATGCTACCTCTTGAGCTTGCGTTGATTTTCCCTTGCAGAGGAAAGGGTGATGTAACAAAGTAGCATAAGTATTTCCCTCAATTTTGAGAACCAAGGTATCAATCCAGTAGGACACGACGCATAAGTCACCGAATACCTACACAAACAATCAAGAACTTGCAACCAACGCGATAAAGGGGTTGTCAATCCCTTTCACGGTCACTCGCAAAAGTGAGATCTGATAGAGATAGATAAACGGTAAAGTAAATATTTTTGTTATTTTTAGAAACTAGCAAGATGTAAAGGAGATTAAATAATATGGAAAAGAGACCCGTGGGCGATAGGTTTCACTAGTGGCTTCTCTCGAGATAGCATATATTACGGTGGGTGAACAAATTACTTCCGAGCAATTGATAGAAAAACGCATAATTATGAAGACATCTAAGGCAATGATCATGAAGATAGGCATCATGTCCGTGTCAAGTAGACTGACTCTTGCCTCCATCTACTACTATTACTCCACACATCGACTACTAACCAGCATGGATCTTGAGTATTAAGTTCATAAAGAACGGAGTAACGCGTTAAGCAAGATGACATGATGTAGAGGAATTAACTCAAGCAATATGATGAAAACCCCATCTTGTTATCCTCGATGGGAACAATACAATACGTGCCTTGCTGCCACTATTGTCATTGGGAAAGGACACCGTAATATTGAACCCAAAGCTAAGCACTTCTCCCATTGTAAGAAAGATCAATCTAGTAGGCCAAACTAAACCGATAATTCGAAGAGACTTGCAAAGATATCAAATCATGCATATAAAAATTCAGAGAAGAACCAAATAATATTCATAGATAATCTTGATCATAAATCCACTATTCATCGCACTACTAGGAAAAGGGCTATAGATAGGATTGATTCTAATGGTGCACCGTGGAAGCAGTGCGCCACTACTATATACTAATGGCGCACCTGTTTGTGATACGCCATTAGTGTGGAAGACACTAATGGCGCACCGTAAACAGGGTGCGCCACTAGTATGAATTACTTTTTTTCCATTTTCCCATACATACTAATGGCGCATCTGGTCCATAATGCGCCATTACTATCTATAACTACTAATGGCGCATCAAGCATGCAGTGCGCCATTACTGTAAATTTTGTTTTATTCTTTTTTTTTGCAAAATTACTAATGGCGATCGTAAATGCACAGGCGCCATTACTAGTTTAAACTAGTAATGGCGCACTCGGAGGAGATCGCCATTAGTATATATACTTATTATTTTTACTTTTTTGCAAAACTACTAATGGCGCACCGTCTGCTGATGCGCCATTAGTAACCAGGGTTACTAATGGCGCATTTTCCTACGGTGCGCCATTAGTAACCTGGGACCAACAAGATATTTTGGACAGCCCACACCTACCCACTCACTTTCCCCACTTCATTCCATCCACCTCCTTCTCCAAGCTTTCGTCCATCTCCTCCTCCTCACCTCATTTCCACCATAGATTCAACAAAATTAAGTGGTGAAATTACCTTTTTTTGATAGGTAAGTAAGGGAAAGCTATCTTCATGATATAGATCTACTTTTTTTCTCCCTAGCTCGCTCCAACAACGTGCACATGCACTTTTGTGGCCTAGCTAGATCTATGTATGTTTGTGGTGTTGCATGTTTTGTGGTGTTGCATATATGTTTGTGTTTGAAGGTACGGTATTTGAAATATCGATAGTTGCCAATATTTTGCGAAATGTTTTGATTCATTTCCGTTTAGTGAGAATTTTGGCACTATGCATTTTTTTAGTCCTATTTTTAGGGAAGGTCATGCCAAATTTTTTCTTGGTTCTAACATATCGTTTTGCTCTACCCATGACGACCATAGTCCGCACGATGACCTGAAGGCATCGTGAATAGGTTTTTGAGCTCCGCGAAGGCCGAGATGCTTCAAAAGAACGAGGCGGAGATAAGATGTCCATGTCGAAGATGCAAGCTGAAGAGCCTTATTGCGGACCGGATTCGGGCAGGTGCGGGATCACCGCTCTTGCGTGGTTTCATGGATGGCTATCGGTGGCAAGGTGATGAAGATGACTATCAAGTCGTCCATGGCGGGGCGGGCAAGAAATGAGGAAGGGCAACAAGACAAGTACCACCATGGCGAGGGCGGGCGAGAAGACGAAGAATCTCCGGGACATGATCACGACGGTGATGTTGTATACACGATCATCATGTATAAGATGTCGTACATGATGATGAGGAAGATCAAGGCGAAGGGCATGATCATGAAGATGAAGATGCGGAGTGAGCGACGATGGAGGCGGGTGCAGGACCCTCATATTCAAGAGCTGCTTCTCAAGCGGACGGATAACGCAAGAGCTGCCGCCCGAGAGAAAGCCAAGCTGGATCAAGCTGGAGATAGACGCGGTTACTCCATTGTATGAAGGATGCAGGCCGAGGATACCGCTTTGAAAGTAACGCTCATGGCTCGGAGATGAAGGTAAAACACAAAATGACCGACGATGCTTCGACGAGAACATGTCATTCGCACGAACGTCTTCCCAAGGGGAACAAGTGCCCGACCAGTTCGAGGAGGCAAAGAAAATCGTGTGTCCTCTGGATTTACCGCACGTGAAATACCATGTGTGCATGAACAATTGCATCATTTATCGGGACGAGCACGCGGAGTCTACCATATGTCCGTGTTGGCGTCACTCGATACAAGAAGAGGAAGAAAGCTCCTCGAAAATCGGTGTGGTACTTTCCAATCACTCCTCGTCTGCAGCGGTATTTCGCGGACCCTAAGGTAGCAAAGCTCCTGCGTTGCACGCGGATAGGGAGGAGAAGAAGCGGGAAGATGGCGGAAATGATCCGGAGATAAATAAAAAGACAAGATGCTGAGTCACCCTAAGGATGCGAGCGATGGCAAGCGTTGAACCGCGAATACCAGAATTTGGGAAGGATCCAAGGAACATCGTCTTTGGGCGCGAGCACCGATGGAGTCAATCCGTTTGGCAGCGAGAAGCACACATAGCACCTGGCCTGTGTTTGTGTGGATGTACAACCTTCCCCCTGGTTGTGCATGAAGAGGAAGTACATTCACATGAGTATGCTAATTGAAGGGCGAAACAACCAGGAACGACATCAATATGTATCTAGGGCTTTGAAGGAGGAGCTAGACACCTTGTGGAAAACGCCAGCCAATACGTGGGACGCCGCGCAGAAAGAATATTTCCCTATGAGAGCCGTGACTGCTCACGACGGTGCACGACTATCTCGGTTACGGATATCTCGCGGGGCAGGTAGTCCACGGATTTTCTGGATGCGTAAGGTGCATGGATGACACAACGTATCGCCAGCTAGATAGAGATCCCGGGTCTTCAAAAACCGTGTTCATGGGACATCGAAGGTGGCTTCGCGACGATGACCCGTGGAGGAAACGCAAGGATCTGTTCGATGGTGAAACCGAACCCCGAAAACGCCCGTGTACGAGGAGCGGTGAGGAAATAGACAAGATGTTGAAAAATTGTAAAGACTGCCCACTGCCGGGAAAGAAGCGAAAGCGCGCGAGCAGCTGCTGAAGGTATGGAAAACGAGGTCTGTTTTACGGGACTTGCCGTCTTGGAAGATCCACCGTGTGCCTCACAGCCTTGATGTCATGCATATCACGAAGAACGTGTGCGAGTCTGCTTGGTACCTGCTCAACATGCCGAGAGGACCAAAGATGGGCCGAAAGCAAGGGCAGACTTGAAATCAATGGGCATCAGGCAGGAGCTTCACGCTAATGATGATGATGATGATGATGATGAGGCGAAGAAGGACACGGAAAGTCGTCGCAAAGGCAAAAAGGCCAAGAATACCGGAAATGACTACCCTCCTGCGTGCTTCACTCTAAGTTAGGAGGAGATCGAGCAGTTTTTCACCTGCCTCCTAGGAGTAAAACTTCCTTACGATTCTGCTGGGAAGATAAGCGGATACATAGACCCAATGAGCGAAGTTCAGCGGGATGAAGTCTCACGGTATCACGCGTCTGATGACGCAGATACTTCCGGTTGCAATCCGTGGGATCATGGACGCGCACGTCCGTGAAACGCTATTTGGCCTATGCAACTTTTTCGATGTCATCTCTCGAAGTCGATTGGCGTGAGGCAACTCGAAGGCTACGAGGAAGAGATCGTGGTGATACTATGCGAGCTTGAGATGTACTTCCGCCCGCATTCTTGACGTTATGGTGCATCTGCTGGTCCATATAGTGGAGGATATCATCCAACTTGGGCGGCGTTCCTGCATAGCATGATGCCGTTCGAAAGGATGAATGGTGTCATCAAAGGATACGTTCGCAACATGTCACATCCAGAGGAAGCATAGCGGGGCTTTCGATCGAAGAGTGCATCTCCTCGCACGAATTATCTAGGCATCGAGAACCCGTTGGTCCGCGTCAGCAGCACCTCGGCAGGCTCGCTGGATGGGGTCACCATGAGGGTCGCCGCGAAATGCATGTCGACTTCGAGGGTCGACTCGCCGACTTTGAAAGAGCAAACCTAGTCGCGCTACAACACATAGACGTGGTCGATCCTTGGGT
Source organism: Aegilops speltoides (assembly GCA_021437245.1). NCBI lineage: Eukaryota > Viridiplantae > Streptophyta > Magnoliopsida > Poales > Poaceae > Aegilops > Aegilops speltoides. The sequence continues at coordinate 506,632,122 of CM038147.1, forward strand.
GGTAGAGCACAAAACCTTTATTAAGAAGACGTACAATGACCGAGGCCAACAAAGGACGGATGGAGATATACTCAAAGAGCACAACTCATGTTTCACGCGTTGGTTCAAGCAGAAGCTTCTGTCGTACCCTTTACATGAGGACTCTTTCGCGGAAGAACAACTCATATTCGCCTTGTCACAGGGTGTCGAGCACAACCTGATGACCTATGAGGCGTACGATATCAATGACTACACATTCTACACCGAGGACAAGGACATGAAGAGCGATGGTTATCGAACTCCGGGTAACGATGGAATCCTACACCGTAACGACAAGGACAGATACTACGGAAGGATCGAGGAGATCTGGGAGCTGAGCTCTGTTGGAGAGAAGGTCCCGATGTTCCATGTCGATGGGCCAAAAGCGTCATAAAAGAAGACCGGTATTTCACCACCATGGTTATACCGAAGCCAAATCAAAGATCCATGGTATAAGCGTCACCGCGAAAAATGAGCCATGGGTACTGGCTTCCCAAGTGGACCAATGCTTCTTCATTACCGACCGCCAAAGCCCGGTCGTGTTGTCGTGAGGAGAGGCAAAAGGAAGATCATCGGAATGGATGGAGTAGGCAATGAGCAAGACTTGACAAGCACGGGCGACCGAAGATCGAACATGGCGGCAGCGATGAAGTAGCAGCACACACCATAAGAAGAAGCAGGACCACCCTACCTAAAGGGCGTCCGTTCCACGAAGAACTCCGTTTGCGAAAAAGAAGGGCAAGAAGATTGTGAGCAGATAGCTAGCTAAGACCGATTGTATTTAAATCGTAGTCTTCATTTCTCGATTGTATTTCATGGGCACTTTTGATATCATGAATATTTTTAAATTTCATGGGCACTTTTTGAATTCATGAGGACACTTGATCTCGATTCCCCTCCATCTCGATCTCGATCCCCTCCATCTCGATCGCACCCGCACCCTCCCGCTAGCTCCACCCATCGCAACCCTCCCCGCTCCACCACCGAGCACCCGGCCCCCAAGACCAAGCACTTTTTGAACATATTTTTAAATTTTTTTACTATTTTTATAAAAAATATTACTGTTATAATTTAAAAAGTTTGAACATATTTAAACACAAATAAATATAAAAACAGCATTTAAAATGCATAAAAATATTACTGTTATGATTTAAACAAGTTTGAACATATTTAAACACAAATAAATATAAAAACACCATTTAAAATGCATAAAAAATATTGGGGATCCTGGGAATCGAACCCGGGATCTCTTTGTGTGTGTCTTTGCGTCTTGACCCGATCGGGCTAGTGGGTGGGTTACATTGTAGATAGGGTTGGGCTGTAGATATAGCTCTTGGGCTAGATTAAAACAAAATTCTAATGGCGCACCGAGGGTGGTGCGCCATTAGAACTGATCGTACTTATGGCGCACCGGCGTGTGGTGCGCCATTAGAAAGCTTCCCTCCACCTATTCCCCTCTGGCCTCTCTCCCTCCCTCGCCAGATCCCCCACTCGACCTAACTTTGCCCCCGCGCCGTCGCCCAGCGCCGTCGCCCCCCGAGCCAGAGGAGACGACGACCGCCTCTACCTCAGCTCAGCCAGGCCACGCGACGCTGAGCCGAGCGCCGCCTACCTCGCCGTCCCCCCTCCGCCCGCGCCCGCGCCCTCGACGTCCTCCGCCCAAGCCGAGACGCAGAGACAGGCGAGTGGAGGAGCCCACCGCATGTCACCGGAGCTTCAACGCCCAGCCGCTGCCGGAGCTTCAACGCCGGCGTCTTCCTCCATTCCTCTATCCCCTCCCCCAGGTGATTCCTCCCTTCTCCTCCATCCCCTCACCTGCAAACCCTAGGGTAGGCCTGGCTTTCCGATGCTGTTAGCCAACCAATCGCTTGATGCCTGCGTACCATGCTGTGTTTTGAGTTTAAGATTTATATAATTGCAGACCCCTGCAAAACTGCAACAACCAAATATAGGTAAATAAAAGACAAAGTGGGTGATCTCAACACTGGAAAAAGGTTTATTATATCAGGCAAGCAATCCGATTTAGTACTCTAGTACACACCACGTTTGTGTCGGATACATTCGGACTGGATTCATGTGAAATGAAAATTGATTTGATATTGAATTGGACTTAGAAATACAATTGCATTGGCCAAAGAAAAGCAGGTCACCTCTTTTAACGAAGAAAACACCAGTTCATTATAAGGATTGAAACTTCCAAAGGCTTTGGTCCGACGAGAATCGCAATTTTCAAATAGAAGTGTATGATGAAAGATTTCCAAACCAGTGTCTTCTCCTTCTCTAAGAAGGAATCCATGTAGAGAGGAGAAAAGCAAAACAATCAAGGATCGAGTCGACTATAGTTGCATATATAAGATATAACTTAGAACTTGGTGTTTTCATCTAAAATTATTGAAACTATCGGGAAAAATGCAGATAGGTAGCAATAAAGTGATATATCCAAAATCTCAATTTGTAATATTAGGTATGAAGACCTCTATGTGGATGCTAACAAACAACGACTGCAATAGCAAAACTGTAATGCCATGCAAGTTACGGGCAGGACAAGTATCTGATTTGTAAAATGCAAGTGGATTTTGGTGCTAGCGTTAAGTGTAGTACTCTGCATTAATAAATCTAACTATATGAGCTCTCAATACTTGTGTAATATGATTGCTTTTGGGCTGTTTGAAGACATGTTGAATCGGGTTTATGTGTTATTTAGGATGAACTCCTTGCAATTGCTGTTAAAGCCTAACTATATTCTTTCTTTGTTACTTTTATGTATACATATTGTTTTTGTTAATACTTGTGTAATATCATTTCTTTATTTTTGTTAAGTGGAGCGAACAAAATCATTTATCTGGTTTTATTATTTTGCATACCCACTTGGAACTGCAATTTCATTTATGTTGTTATAAGTTTGTTCTTTGTCGGCATGAGTTAACTTGCTGTCATTTATCGAAATTCAGAATGTGCTGGACTATATGTTCATTGGTACTACTTGTGATCTTTGCTGCTGTACTACTTGGAAATTTTGTCAACTTGTGATCTTTGTCTTTGTGCCCGAGAGGCCCTTGAGTTTGCGGAATGTCGATTAACTTCCGTTCCGGCAAATTTGGTACTCCATATGTCCTATTTTCAGCAAAGGTCATGCTGAAATTTTCCGTGAATTTTAGCATGACTTTGCTAAAAATAGGACATATGGGGTACTGCGACTAATGCATGGGCGGGCTATCTTAGTACTTAGTTAAGTAGGATCAACTGCCTGCCATTCTTGCTGCATTAAATCATAGGTGGCAATAGAGCCAAGTGATTAGGCCCAACTTAGAATTATCCTTAGCATCGATAAACCCTAGATGATAAACCCAACATATGTGGCAATAGAGCCAAGATTAGGCCCAACCTAGGGTGCCTCGGCATCGATAAACCCTAAATGATGAAAACTTAACTTGGCTGCCTCGGATGCCTCGGTGTCGATGAGAACCTAAATGATGAAAGCTTAGGCTTTTAGGGTGCCTCGGTGTCGACAAACCCTAAATCATGAGACCATGATCTTGTTCCTTGACAATAACCATCTTTTTGACCAATTTTTTTTCCTATTTAGAGAGAAACATGGCCCACAACGATGAGGCCGGTGGTTCAGGCGGCAAGCAATTCTGGGAGCTGTCCCAAGAGATGGAGGAACAACCTCACCGCTATGATGACGCCGCGGAAGACATCGATCCTGATTACACAACCCCTAGTGGCTTCGGGGATGACACCACTGATGGTGCCGCCGAGGATGCCACCACTGATGATGGCGGAGCACACACAGATGGTGGCGGCGCACACACAGATGGCAGCCAACTGAAGAAGCAAAGGAAGGACCGGCGCCCGAATGCGCTCCGCA